>JARHVA010002383.1:320000-1682500 GCA_037957365.1 Torreya grandis | reverse complement strand
TTGACACTTCCTAGAACAAGCGCATAGCTTGACAGCCCACTCATTTATCTACTAACAAACATTTTATGGTAGTGGTTTTTTACTTGTAGGTAGTCCTATCTAGCCAAATAAGAGTGCTCACAACATCTGGATATGGGGCACAAAACAATTTGGGTTCATTCTAATCACTTATCCCTATCTTTCTTCTCTATTTTTGTTTAGACTTGAAATAGACAAATTTTAATGAAACATTTCTAGCATGCCCAGTGGGAACCCTAGAGTTTTCCTTAGGTTCATTGATTGTTTTAAGCATTCATATAGGTGAATTATAGTGTAAAATTTATTTCTTACAATTTCTCCTTTTTTCTCTCTCAAAATGAAAAATTCAACATTTTATTTTTTGTTTAAGGACAATAATATAAAATTTCTTCTTCCTTGCCTCTTTTTTTCTCTTTGCCTTTAAAAGCAATTTAGCATTTTTATTACAAGTTGAAATAATCTCTTCTTTATTTTATTTCTTGCATGCACATTAGGATAGTTAATTTCATTCTCTACTCTTATTTCATCTTTGTTCTCTTTCAAATCTAAACATTTTAGATTTGGGTTTAAAACTTACTGCACTTCATTGTTTGCTTGTTGCATATTAGCTCACCTATTTAATTACAAGCATTATGAATTAATTATAGTGTACCTATGTTACATAACCAAATCAAACTCAAAAAAACAAACATCTAAACTCACCTAAGAGAAGGCCCATCAGGATTTCATCACTTGGTGGATCGCCTTACCCTACCTAGCTATCCTACTTGGATTTTACCACCAAGGAGAGAACCCACTCCATTATCTAGTGGATTATAAACTCTAGATAGAAGATATATTTTGGATAAGTGGCCTGACTTGGATTTAAGTCTGTGAAGTGTAGGGTATAAGCTCTTATAACAAGCCACGTACCTAGTCTAACGTAAAAAATTTCTTGAGCACTAAAACTAACCTAAAACTAGCTCTAGATTGCTTTCTAGTACCTTCGACAACCAAATTTTCTTCTCACTCTATGATTAAGGCATAATTTTACACGAGACTAAAATTAATCTCTAGTAGTTAATAATTAGTGGTTGCATGTTCTTTTTCTACTTGTCTATTGCCTTCTATATTTTAGAGTTAGTAAGGATGTTTTTCTATTGATTCACAAAATTAACACTATTTCTAATAATCAGTTTGTATAACTTGTTATATCAAGTTTTTTGAGTGTTCTTCCTTTTTACATAGACTTCTTCCATCCTCTATTTTACCTAGATTCTAACTCTAGATTACTAAAACATTGAATTTTGCATCTCCCAAGTTATCATAGTGACCGACATTGATTAAATATATTGACATATATAGACTTTAACTACCGATATTGGTTAATCCCACCGACATCAAAAAACTTTTACTACTACCATAGGTCAATTGACCGATGTCAACAACTTTGTAATTTTGATTTTCTCAAAACAACAAGCTAAAACAACCACCTTACCTATAACTAAACCTAGTGTTTCCTTAGTCTATCACTAATACAAAGTAGTAAGATTATTCTTACTTCTTACATGGTATTATTTTGAGCTCAAGCCAAAATTCTTGTCAATTATGCAAGCTAGAAACCACTTCCACCTTCCCCTCTTGTTTCTAATTCTATCATGGAGCATACTCCAAGCCATAACCAAATTCCCATTGTGCATGAAGGAGATCAAGATTTTGCTAAAAAAATTGATCGCAATGTGGCAGCCCTTCAACATTACCTTGCCATGAGCCGAACTCATAATTCTTCGAGTGACCCAATCTATGGTATGTTAACCTCTCTAATGGATAAAACTTTAGTTTTAGCTATCTCCACTATTTTCCCCATGGTTACTCAAACTACCACCTCAAAAAGTAACCCAACTATAAATAATTTCCAAAGTTTAGCATCAGCAACTGCCTAATTCTACCTAAACCTTGGCATGACTTCCCTACTTTCACAACCACAAGTCATTCAGTCAAGTCACACCCTATTTCAAAATTTGGTGGTACCTATTCCATCTACTCTCACACATATAATTACCTAAGTTATGACTCACCCTTCATCTAGTCTAACCATGGTAATAACCCAACCTATAATAACAACATCCAAGTAAAGCATAGTCTCTAACCCAATAGGACAAGCCCCTTTTCTTTCCACCCCTAGCCTATGACTCATTATATTTATATTATGCCAATGAAACCTCAACAAGCTATGTCATATGCTCCCTCTGCTTCCTATCAAGTTCTATATAACTTAGGAGGTATCTCCCAGACTTATCCCCCTCCAGACCTCATCAAGATGCTGATGGACAAGATGTCTAATCTAGAGACATCCATTTCTGGTTCAAAGAATGTGTTATGTTATGATCAAATATGTAATGAACCCATCCATCCTTTTGTGACTATTAACCCTTATCCAAACTAATGGAAACTCCCCAAATTTACTCACTTCTAGAGTAAAGAAGACCCATAATAACATTTGTGAGCATTTAGACATGCTTATTATTTAATAGGGCATAATGATGTGTTACTACTTCACACTTTCCCTATGTCTCTTTCAGGTGTTGCTTTCGATTGGTATAGCTCTATACCTTAGCACTCCCTTTTCTCATTTACCCTACTTGCACAAATATTCATAGACTATTTCTCTATTAACATTTCTAAAAAGGTTTCTACTATAGACCTTTATTCTATCAGACAATTTGATAATGAGTCTATCATAGATTTTATCGCTCATTAGAGAGGCTTGTTTAATCAACTCTCCTTATCCTTACCCCAACCTGAGCTTATTGAGATTTTATCAAGGGCATGTGCTAAACACATTTCAACCACACTCTGAGTACAAACTTTCCACACATTTGATGAGGCCTTTACAATGGCACGAAAACTTGAAAAAAAAGGATATAGATGAAGGCAGAGTCAAGTTGCATAATAAGAATGCCAATTCCAAATAAAATGACTCCTCCTCTTCTAAAACCTCTCCTTATAACCAAAAATCTAAAGGCTTTGCTAATGCAGTGGTCATTAAATTAGCTTCTTCCATAACCACCAACTAATCTAATTCCTTGACTTCCCAAAATATGACCAAGCAATTCCAACAATGGTATGAACAAAGATAATATACTCCCATTAGGGAGTCATATACATCTATTTTGGAAAAACTATTATAACAAGGTGTCATAACCCTTCCTCAAATCAAACCTCTTATATAGTTTGACCCCTCCCTTCCTATTCTAACTTGGTACAAGGAGGATGAGTTTTTTGGCTATCATCGAGTTAAAGGCCATAATTCTAATAATTTTAAGACATTTAATAACATTATTCAAGACATGCTTGATAGGGTTGATCTCATCTTAGATAATCCTAATTAACCCCCTAATCAAAATGTGGATGTGTTTAAATAGCCTTTTCCTAAACATTCACCTAACCAAAATATTGTTTAGACCATGATTAACTCATGTGATCATAATATCCATATGGTTAATATGGTCTTTCCTTTACCTCTAGTTCAACCTCTCCCACAAAAAGAGGCACCCATTTTATCTAATCCTCACCCATAATTAGTGGAATTTATTTTACCCATTATTCCTCCCCAAGTAGAAGAGCCTGTTTCACCTATTCCACTCCCACATGAGGAAGAGTCTGCTTTACCACTTCTTTTGCCACCAGAGAAGCCAGTACTGACAGTTCTTTTTTCACCAATATTACCTATTCTTTTACCTATGGAAGACCATGCCTTACTCAATCCATAACCACATGTTGAGGGTAACATCATTCTATGTTATATCCTCTTGAGGAACCCTCTTCACCTATCTCTCCTTCATCGATAGAGAGTAATACGCCATCCAATCTAGTTTTGCACCTTGAAGATTCAGTGTTATCCACTCCTAAATTAGATGAGAGACCTATTTTGCCTACACAATTTCCACCACTCGTACCACTTATTTTACCTATGGAGGATCATAATTTACCTATTCCTCACCCACATGTTGAGGGAGTAATAATACCTATGCTTTACCCCCTTGAGGAACCCTCTTCGCCTACTTTTCCTCCACCTATGGAAGACCATGCCTCTTCTCTTGTCTCTATCAAAGAAGACCCTATTATGGCTCTTTATTGTATTTGGCCTAAAGTAATAGAGACCAACAATTTCCCTCTTTCTCAAATACCTCAACATTCTAAAGATGTAACCATAAGGCCTATGTCAACTTCATCTAAACCCTTCTCGTAGTTGGTGAAAAGTCTAGAATTTCTTGACTCCATGAAGCTAGATCACATGGCATTTTAGGACTGACTTAAAACTCCTTATCCAACACAATGAGTGTCAAATTTTATCACCAACCCTCTCACTACCATTTACCCCAAGATCTTTGACAAAGCCAAAGCTTCTTCACCAAAATCACTAGAAGTTCATCCATCTATGTCAAAACCCTAACCCTTGTAGGCATCTACCACATTAAAGCAGATCAAGCCTTTAGGTGTATTCCTTGTCTCTAATCTAATTCATCCATAGGTAAAATTAGATCTAACTCTCCAACCTCAAATTGTATTTTCATGGCCTAAATAATAGAAAAATGTTAAGCTTCCTAGATCTCACTAATCTTTCCCTCTTCAACCCTCAACTTTACCATCAATTTTGAGACCTCACCCCTCTACTTTAGTTGGAGTATCATTGATCCAAGAAAAAAAAGCTAAGTTACCTCCACTACTGCCTTTACCACTTGGTAGGCCTTTCACATCTGACACCATGAAACCTAACACCAAGAAAGTGTCAGCAAAACATGTAAATCCACCACCACCAAACAAGCTACCATGCAAAATCACCCCTATGACTCCTAAAAAAATAAGGTGTCCACTCCTATTACCACAACAAGTTTGATCCCACTCATAGGCTCTCAGAGATTTTTCCTACGTCAATTGTTATAACTCTTCCTCCCATTAAGCCTTATAGTCCTCTTGGAATGAAGCCTGCTTGGTTTAATGATACACAAGTGTGTCTATATCATCGTTCACTTGGACATGATACTGAGAGTTATAAAGCTCTCACAATAATCATTTGGCAGCACTTTTATGTTGATGATCTCTTTGTTGATACTCCCATTAACCTTCATGTTATTCCACCTCTGACATCCATAATGCCTCCTATTGTTCAACCTAAATTCAAACCCAAAGATGTTTTTGTAAACCTTTTGCCACCTTTTTCCCCTATATTTTAGATCAACATAGTTAATGTGGCCACATGGTCACAAAACCAAAAGGATAAAGGTAAGTAAAAAGTCACTACTCCTTAGGCTCATCCCTTTTCCAAAGACACTCCTCTTCTAAATCCTAAGGTTTCCCTTTTAGGTATCCCAAAACTAACATCTTCAGATGTTATTTAAATCTTGATGGTAAAATAGATTCACCAAAATCCTATGAAAATGTCCTTATATGAGTCAATCCAAAACTCACCCCAACACTGTCAAGATTTGATTAGTGCTTTGCAAGCAGTTGAGGTACAACCTAATGATCCCTAGCCTCTTACAGCTTTTGTTAGCTCTCTTAATTCCATCTCCTTGATTTCCTTCAATAATTTGGAAATTCCACTTCAACATCCTAAAGATCAAGATTATGCCCTTTTTATTACTGTATAATTGATCAAACTCATGTCAAGAGAGTAATGATCAATGGGGGAGATAGTATTAATATTATCTCCACCCATGCCTACAAACAACTAGCTCTTCCTAAGAATTGCATATCTCAAACCGACATGGTACTCCACTCCTTTAACAATACCAAAGATACTATAGTTAGCACTATTGTATTACATATCCATGTAGGTCCCTATATAATTCTTTATCTCTTCTATGCTATATAAGGAGAGTTCTAATATAACATCCTACTTGGATGACCTTGGATACGTGCTATGGCATGTGTACCCTCAACTTTACACCATTGTGTCAATTTTGAACATGAAGGGCAAGTGCATGTTATACCTACTAATCCACTTCCATTTAAAACATGCAACATGAATTATAGTCCCAATGATGTTCTCATTCCATTAAAGACATCATCTTCTATGCATGATACTTCTGAAGCCTCCACAAGATCCACTACCTTGATTACATAGATACCAACAACACAAATTCTTGACATGGATCCCATGGAGGAAACTTTTAAATGTTTGTCACTCAAATAATATTTTTTGTTGATGATAGACATGTTCTATACTCCACAAGAGTATGGAAAGCTTCACATGCACCCAAATTATGATCCCTACATTATGATGGTCATCCCTTATGGCCCCCCTAACCTTCAAACTAATTTCATAGATGGGGGAATTGATCAGGTTCCCACTATTTACAATCCATCCTCTTCACCACAACCATTTACCTGTAACTTCTCTTTCCTAAGCAAGCCTAGTTGTACACACATCTATCTCTATCGGTGTACCTAGAAAAGATTTGGTTTGGTTCATTATGAGCAAGGTGTCTATATGCCTATTGAATATCCCACTATCCAAACCATTGAAAATGTCAAAAATAGGTACGGAGTGGGTTATGACAAACCAACTAAACTCACTAAAAAATCCCATGTGCCAATTATTGAAGAGATAGTCTCTCCTTCTCCACCTTCTTCTCCACCATCACCTATCAAATCGAAGGTGTCTATACCTCCTAATTTTTTTTCAATAAATGCCATCCATTTGGGGCCTCTCATCTATCACCAAGGTAACGAAACAAGGTCCCTTCCTCTCATTCATCCTAAAATAATTAATGATGACTCTCCCACTATTAACACTATCCAATGTCAAGATGATGATGTTATTCTCACATACATGGGTGTAGATGATTCACATATCTAATGATTGCTCCCATCTAAAACACAAGCTATGTTAAATGAATCAACCATTGAAACCAATTTTCCCTCTCATGATAACCATTGTGTCCTCAAGATTGGTGAATATTTGGATTTCTCTAAGCAAGATTATTATGCCACATTTTTTAATAACCATAGCAAAGCCTTCACTTGGTCTTATAATGACATGCCTAGTATTGACCCCTCTATCATCACCCATAACTATAACCAATCAAGATGCCAAACTTGTTAAGCAAAAGCTTTGTAGGATGCATCCTCATATTTCTCTCCTTATCAAAGAATATCTCCAATGCCTCCTTTCTATTAACTTTATCCAACCCATCAACTACCCACAATGGATTTCTAATATTGTTCATATCACAAAAGTAATCGATGGAATCTACATTTGTACTAACTATCATGACTTAATCCTTGCTTGTCCAAAATATAACTTATCATTATCAAGTATTGACCAACTTATTTATCTAATAGTCAGCCATGAGATGCTATCACTTATGGACAGGTTCTCTAGATGTAATCAAATCCTAGTTTCTCCTAAGGATCAACACAAAATAACCTTCTTTACCCCATGGGGGAATTTTTGTTATTGGGTCATGTATTTTGGTCTAAAGGATGCTGGTGTCACCTACCAACACACTATGACTTACATCTTCCATGATCTCCTACACAAAATTATGGAAGATTATGTGGATGACTTACTTGGGAAGTCTAAACTTCACCAAGATCACTTGATGATTCTTAAAATCATATTTACTCATCTCCTATAATATAACATTTGACTAAACCCAAATAAATGTGTCTTTGGTGTTCTTTCTAGTGAGCTCTTAGGTTTTATCATTTCTCTCCATGGTATTGAGGTTGACCCTGCTAAGGTTAGAGCAATACTAGAGATGCCTCCACCTACTAATATCAAACAACTTTACATCCTGCAAGACAAACTTTAGTCAATCCACCAGTTCATCTCTTAGTTGTTAGATCATTGCCAACCCTTTCACCATCTCTTCAAAAATTATGTCTCTTTTAACTAGAATATATATTGTCAAGAAGCTTTTGATGCACTCAAAAAATATCTCCTTTCCCCACTAGTTCTTATTCCACCTAAGGAAAATCAAACTTTCTACCTATACATCTCTACAACACACCATTCAATGGGTGTTATGATTGCACATCAAGATGATGACCATTGAGAATAAGTGGTTTACTACATAAGCCACACACTTATTGATTATGAGACTTGATATACCCATACCAAAAAACTTTGCCTCGCATTGGTCTTTTCAGCTTCTAAGCTCTACCATTATCTTGTAAATCACAAAACCTACATGGTCACCCATACTAATCCCCTTAAATACATGCATTCCAAGACATATCATAATCAATGCATAACTCGGTGGCTCATTCTCCTTGTTAAATTTGACTTAGAGTTTATTCAACAAAAGTCTATCAAAGAGAAAATGATCGCTAACTAGTTAGTTGTCATCTCTTTACCTAAAAACCAACCTTAAAACCTTGAATTTCCTAATGAATCCATCACAATGCTCTCCACTTATGACATCTCTTATCAAATGTTGATGTTCTTTGATGGGTCTAAATGTCAATATGGTGAGGGTGTAGGGGTTTTTTTAATTCCTCTAGATGGAAAGCCTATGCCTTTGTCATTTAAACTAGATTTTGAATGTACTAACAACATGGCCAAATATGAGGCTTTGATCTTAGGGCTTTAAATGACTCTCTTCTTGGGTATAAAATCCATAACCATTTTTGGTGATTCTTAGCTAGTGGTTACTCAGGTTAATGGTTCTTACCTATGAAAAAATGAAATTCTATAGTGGTATAAACATCATTTAGACATGTTATTAGTATCATTTGACTCTTATCTACTACAAACTATTCCTTGATCTACAAACAAGTTTACTGATAAAATGGCTTCACTTGATTCACACATACCCTCTTCATCCTCTTCCTCAAAAATTTGTCACCATCCATCGCTTAAAATTACCCTCATATGCATCAACCAACATCCTCTTTATCAAAAATTTAACTTCCAACCTGCATAACTTATGGTAAAAGCAACTCATGGATTATCTTTCCTTTTCTATTACCCCTTTTGATCTCTCTAATAATGGGAGATGTGCCTTCATAAAACATTCCAATCATTACACTATGCTAGGGGGACTTCTCTAGAAGCAAGGTTTTGATGGTCTCCTCCTCAGATGCCTCTCTAGTACTGAGACTCCATTCACTATTAGGGAAGTCCATGATGAGATTTATGGTGGATATTTCAATGGTCACACATTTTCCAAGCATATCCTTCGAATTGGTTATTATTGGCCAACACTCCATCAAGACTATAGTGATTATGTTTGGCATTGTGAAAAATGTCAACAACACGCTAACCTCCTTCATATTCCAAGTCATGCATTACAATTCACCAAAGACTTATGACCCTTCTCCTACTAGGGCTTAGATCTAATCAAGGAGATTAACCCTCATTCCTCCATCCATCATCATTTTATCATTACTGCCACTGAATACTTCACCAAGTGGGTTGAGGCCATTCCTCTCATCTCTAATAAAGCTAACAAAATTGTTGATTTTATCAACCATCACATCATCTATCATTTTGGTGTCCCTCATAAAATTATAATAGATAACGATAAATCTTTCAAAAATAAGGCTGTCCAAAGTCTTTGTGATACATTCAAAATTAAATTAAGATTCTCATCACTATACTATCCACAAGTAAATGGATAGATATAAGCTTCTAACAAAACATTGACCAAAATTATCATTAAGTTAGTCAATGATAGGGGTAAGGATTGGCACACACACATTCCTTTTACTTTATGGGCTTACCACACTAGCATTCAAACCCCTATGGGTGCTACACCTTTTTATTTGGTCTATGGGATGGAGGTTGTTTTGCCTCTTGAGGTCCAGATTCCTTCTCTTCATATTTCTCTAAAAGACATACTTAATAATGATTAATTTCACCAAAATTATTTGTCTCAACTTGAATTGATTGATGAGTGCCATCTCATAACCCTTAACCACTTCCAAATCTATCAAGAGTGTATCAAATACGCTTACAACAAAAACCTCAAAGATCAAGATTTTAACATTAGAGATCTCATCTTAAAATAAAATCAACATGTGACAAACATGGAAAAAATTAAATAGGGTAAGTTTTCTCCTAATTGGCTTGGACCCTACATCATAACTCACAAGTATGGCTCAAGAACTTATTTCTTATCTTCTCTTGAAGGAAGGCTAGAACCTGAGCCTTTAAATGCCTTACACCTATGACCATTCTTTTATTAAATGAGCATCACTTCACCTCATATTTAAATTAAGCTCATCCCTTGAGTTCCCCATTAAATTCATCTCCCTTCCCCTTAACCCTTACTCCTACACACTTAGTTAACTTACAAATTTATATGATTTTGCCTTCAACTTGGAAAAATATTAAGCCTCGATAGAGTTGTCCATGACTAAAAGCAAGAAAAACAATGGGATATGTAGACAAGTTCTAATCTCTAAGGTCATGTTTCTAAATTAGACTACTCCCTTGAAGGACAACTATGTAACTTCTCTTTGCTCTTATCAATAGACTACTCCCTTGAAGGACAATTATTTAAACTCAAAAACAAATGCTTAGACCACTCCCTTGAAGGATGGCTAGGCTAAGCTTTGTTCTCAGATAGGAATATAAATAAAAAATCTTCTCATATTGATCATCTTCATATGAACTCAACACATAGAAAATCCCATTGTAGGCTTCCTACATTGATTAGCTTACACAACAAAAAAAAGATTTAAGTCATAGACTTGCCTATAGTCACTCTCGAGTCACCCATAGTAGAGGCATATCATCCCCACTTATAAGGTTATGTTACCCAAACACTTCCACTCGGTTACCCTTTTTTCCCTCACACTCTTTCAAGGGAGTTTCAACTCGCTTAACACAAGGTGAACACGATGCTTCTTTAACAAATAAAATTTTCCAATGATGCTAAGCATGAAAAAGGCTCATCTTCTTGAGCCTATTTATGTTATGAATATGGTCTTTGCCAATACGTGAGCATCTTGCCTCTTTATTTTCCCATCTAAATCACATGTTGATTTATATACTAAGATGAAAATATCATACAAGCATTATCAAGCCTAATCCATTTATTTTAAGCATACACCATCATGAATATGGAAAAATGCTAAGATGAAACTAAGAAATCAACTATGCATATACCATCACACATATGGGAAATGCTAGCCTAACTCATCTAACATGCTCAAATTAACATAACATTAAATAAAATAATCATCCAAATCAACATCATTAGAATCATAATAAATGCATCTCAAAATCATAATAAATATACATCTCATATACATATATGCTCCAAATACATGTACATCAATACATCATCACAATATCATCTCTCTCTCAAAATACATCTCTCATCTTTTACTCATAGGCTAGTGTGCATATAACATATATAAAAAATCAAACTCTGGCACTCAGAGTCCTCGAGGCTTTCCACATGGTCATCAAGAAGCAATGTCATCACCACTCTCTACCCATCTACATCTACATGAGCTATAATCTATGACATGTGACACAAATCTCTCCTGCTCTCTAAAATCAAAGTACCTCTGAATCTATGGGAACTCCCTAATGTCCCTTTCATACTAGGTAATCTCATCCATGGTAGTAGTACACCTTGCCAAAAATATAGTATGTGGTGGTCCCATCACACTTATTGAAGGCCCGACCTGTACTAGTCCATATGGTGGAGGAGGAGGAGTAGCCTAACCTACTACTCTCAAACTATCCCTC
This sequence comes from Torreya grandis, assembly GCA_037957365.1. NCBI lineage: Eukaryota > Viridiplantae > Streptophyta > Pinopsida > Cupressales > Taxaceae > Torreya > Torreya grandis. The sequence goes on along the minus strand of JARHVA010002383.1, from coordinate 1,670,787 downwards.
TCTACTATTAGTGCCATAATTTGACCTTGTAAAACCCTGACCTAGCCTTGTAGTGCCCCAACCTAGCCCTATAATGTCACCACTTATCCTTGTAAAGCCAATACTTGTGCATGAGCTATATCTCAAGCCTAGACTACTACATCTCAAGCCTACACTACCACATCTTGTGCCTATACAAATACATCTCTCTCTCATCAACCCCTACAAATTTGGTGGTGGCCTCTTGACCTCTATTATAGGATACAAACCTACCCACCAAGCCATATATGCCATTTTACACCTTGGATCAACTACACCTAACCTTATTGGTAGTTACACAAAATCTTGCCCATCTATCTCCTATGTTAAGGGTAGGGATGCCTCAATATAATCCATTGAGGGAAGGTAGGTGGTACATCCTATAACAAGCCAAACTACCTCCTGATCTGTGCCACAAGTACCATCTCCAGCTCATCAGCTCATCTCCCTCTAACCCATAATGAGCTCTATAAATAAAAAAGTTTCTCTACCTATTTTATGAATGAAGGGTATGTCAAGTAGGGTATCCACACAATATATATAGGGATCAAACGCTCTATCATGTGCTTATAATAATCAAGCTCATGCACTATACCATCTACTCAAGTCTAGGCCATCCCATCTCTCCACAGTCTAAAACCTACCCTGAAGCTAGCTAGAATTGTGGTAGGTAGTCTTAATGGTCATGTCACCATGATATGGTATTAAAATTGATAGTGAATTAAATGCCTAGCACACAAACTATATGACCATCATAGTCTCAACCCCCATATCTCTCTATATAACTATGCTAGAAACACTAGTCCTTATCCAAATATAGTTTATTACTCAACCATCTATGCCAAAACACTTATTAATGTAATAAGAAATATCCAACTATCTACAAATGGTAATGCATACATGATAATCCCTATCATCATGAGGATTCTTAGTTGATTCTACTCCTCATCAACAATGTATAGGGTCTTGTAGGCAAAGCTCATTGAGTGATAGGTCACCTCACTAACATGCTCTCCAAATAATGCCACCATGTGAATATCTTGCTCCTCTCTTGAACATGAGAAGAGCTCCTCACCCTAGAGTGGCAATCATAAAATCCTATATACATCCTCTTGAGTCACTATCAACTCTCTGGTTAGTAGATGGAAGGTGTTGATGGTCTTATCCCACCTCTCAATCAATGCTATCATCAGACTCATGTCTCGTGTGACTCTACATTATCATTTCACTCATCCTAAACCTATGGCTGCCATGTGTTCCCACCCATTTGGGGTGACATCTCTCCTCATTTTTGTCAGCAATATTAGTAGGTGATCTTATGAAATTAACTCTAGCCTTGCCTACATCCATACACAAATAACTCAAGTCACATACTTTCTAACATAATCTCTCACCACATTTTTCCCTTCTCTTTAGGAAAACTACATTGGTCTAAGGCCCTCCAACAAGCTATATAGGTATCACTCAATTGACATGAGGTCTTCTAAGGTTAGCTTGACCATATACACACCTAACTATCTAACCTAATCTCCCCTCTCTACCTTAGGTTTCACTACCTCTCTCTCCACCCTAGGCCCAACTACCTATCATAACTCTAGGCCTCACAACTTAAATCCCTAACTTTTGACCCTATAACCTATGTTTTAATCGTTAGGCCTCCTAAACTATCTTGAACTAAATTTTCTACCCATTTCCCCTAACACACTTTTAACCATACCTTAAATCTTTTTCCCTAGGCTCTAGGAGAAGTGCATTGGCCTGAGGCCCTTAATTAGGCTATGTAGGCAACACTAAGTTGACATAGGGTCTTTTAAGGATAGCTTAGCCATTAGGTTAGTGAAATACTTTAATTAGGGATTTAAATTAACTTTTTCTCTTATTTTTGGGTTTTTCACAGTCACTAACATTAGTTTTTAATACCAACATTAGCACTTGGTGTTGATCGACATTGATAGAACTTGCTGACATCAACAGTATGTCAACTAACATTATTAGACCCCACTAATGTTGATGACTAGTTCAACCTTAGGGTCGAATGACCCATCCCCCAAAAATTCCATTTTAACCTAAAACCTACCCCAAATCCCTCCCAAATTCCCCTAAACCTACCTTACACATTTCCTACCCCCATCAATACATTTGTATTACCCAAATTTTAAATTTAGCCTATCAATTTTTAAATCCAATCACAGTGGATATTACCTCATCTCTCTATCTCCTTTAGGCTATCACAGCTAGCTCTTGTGGTGGTATACCTCCCATTGGGTCCCCTCCTAGCTCTACCATCTTAGTCACTTTCATAGCTCTTTTTCTCTCTAATCAAATGTTGCAAATGAGTTTTATGGGTTGTCATACCCATTTTTGTCAGGTTTGGTCACACATTAATGTTGACGAACTTGACCTAATACATTGATGTTGGCACTTTTTCCCATCGATGTCGATAACCTTACCATAGGCCATTGATGTCGGCAATATTTACTACTAACATTAGTGACATCACTAATTTTGGAACCATTGCATTATAATTTCCACCAACAACCATAGCTCTTTAGACTCTACCCATAAATAGGATAATTTGGAGATCACATATATCTCCCTAACTATGACAACCACCCTTAAATATCACTTGAATCTCCCCCACGATGCTTTTAAGTGAAGATCTTGAATATCTCCTTGCTCATTAACCCTAATACACCAGCTTTGCATTGTTTGTTTTGATCGCTTATGTTATCCTGCTATAGTTGGCTATTGTACACACACATGTATATTAGGTGTTTTGGATGGAGACCAAGCTCATCCTATCACTTGTAACCTTCTTGTGTTTCTCAGGGGCACTTCTTACCTTAGATACCTAGGATAGATGGACCAATTGGAGCTACGACATTGATTATTTTGACCTTATTAGTTATCACTTACAATTTATGCTTTAGTTATTTCTATCTGAGTCTTCCTCAACCTTATCTATTCTTACTTTTTTCAACTATAGCTCATATTAGTATACACATAAGAAGCAATACCACATTTTCCTCCACTCACACAATTCACTTCTTATCAAATTAGTACCTGATTCTGGTTTCTACTCCATTGATTCCCATTTTGAGGGGGGATAGCTCATCCAATACCTAAAGCATCTAACTCCTATTTTTGTTTAGCAACTTGTCAAGTGAAAATTACAAGACAAAAAGGGGTAAATGTAAACATTAAAATTGAGTCACACACATGTGTAACTCCCTATGTCAAAACCCCCCTTTGATCCCTATTTCAATAATAATGATCAACCTCCCTAACCCATGTTTTTACCCCTCACATATTTAATTAATTTAATATATATAATTAAGAACCCCTTTTTCCACCTTACCTGGCCACCTCTTCCTAAGACTAATTCTCACCTGATGAGTCACCTCAGTAAGGGTTATGAAATCCATAGTAAGGGTGAATAACCAACATTGGTCACCTTCCCTATCAACTTTGTTACTTTCTACTATACTCAGGTTGTGAATAACGATAACATTATCTCTCTTTTATTCTCTCTTTCCCTCTCTCTTGGTTATTTATTACTCTTTTATCTATCAAAAGTGGACTATCATCTCTAAGGAAGTTTGACACTTCTTGAAACAAGCACGTAGCTTGGCAGCCCACTCATTTATCTACTAAAAAACATTTTTTGGTAGTGATTTCTTACTTGCAGGTAGTCCTCCCTAGCCAAACATGAGTACTCACAATGTCTAGATACAATGTGAAAACCAAGATGGGTTCATTCTAATCACTTATCCCTATCATTCTCTATTTTTATTTAGACTTGAAATAGACAAATTTTAGTGAAACATTTCTTTAGAAATGTTTTGCTAAAATTTGTCTATTTCAAGTATAAATAAAAATAGAGAATAAGAATAGGGATAAGTGATTAGAATGAACCTGGATTTGTTTGCACACCGTATCCAAACATTGTAAGAACTCCTCTTTGGCTGGGGAGGACTACCTACAAGTAAGAAAGAACTACCAAAAAATGTTTTTTAGTAGATAAATGAGTGGGCTACCAAGCTACGTGCTTGTTTCAAGAAGTGTCAAACTTATTTACAGATGACAATCCAATTTTGAGAGACAAAAGAGTAATAAATAACTGAGAGAGAGGGTCTGAGATAATAAAAGAGAGATAATGTTACTATTATTCACAACCTGAGTGCAACAAAAAGTAATAAAGTGTAAGTGGTATGTTCAATTTATATTTTGGAATTTGTTTGGGTAGGTCTTAGAAGGGTTATGAAATCCATAGTTACTGATGTCAGTAGGGAAGGTGACCAATGTTGGTTAGTCTGCCAAGGTTGATAGGGTCAATAATTGCCTAAGAGCTTATAGAAGGATTATTTGGGTCTAGGAAATGGTTTTAGTTAGGTCTGGAAGGTTGGGGAGAGTTGTGAGGGAGAGAGTATGGTTTGGATGGATTTGGTCAAAGGTTTGGTGTGTTGTAATAAGGGGAAACAAGTAGGGAAGCTTTATAACTCCTTCACGGGGTTCAGTCAAGAATATGTAAAATAATGAATAGTAGATATAAAATGATAGCAAAGTAATTGATTAAACACTTACAGAATAAGTGATGTACTTAGCTATAGAGGTGGTTGGATGATAAGTGCTAGATGGATGGCTCCTATTAGGTAGTCTAAACTGATGCCTTGAATAGAGAAAACAAACAAGTGTTGTTGGTTCTTAAGAGCTTAGTTCTTGCTCTAGATTAACTTATGCAAGACAATAGTAAGCCATGATGTCAAAAGTTGAATGCCAAAAGCCTGTATGTAAATAAGAATGAGTTTTATTTATTTATACTAACCTGAACATTACTTTGGAGTTTGGCTTATATAATCGACATCGGTGATCCTGCCAACATTGGCCATGGGCTAACCGACATCAAAAGCATAAGAATAGGTAAAACTACTATTTTTATCCTATTTTCTATTGCTCCTCATGCCAAATGTGATATCCATTAAAAAATGGTATAAATGTGAGCTTAAAAAGGATGTAGTTGGTTAGGAACTCATTTTTGAGGTGAGAATAAGTCATGGGTAGTTAGGATAAGGAGAATAAGTCTTGAGGTGAGTCATCAGGTGAGAATTAGTTATAGGAAGAGGTGGCTAGGTAAGGTGGAAAAAGGGGTTCCTAATTATATATATTAAATTAATTAAATATGTGAGAGGTAAAAACATGTGTTAGGGAGGCTAATCATTATTATTGAAATAGGGCTCAAAGGGGGGTTTTGACACAGTGAGTTACACATGTGTGTGACTTAATTTTAGTGTCTACACAGTCAATATGGGCCATTGATCTTGACCCATACATTAAATAATTTTCACCCACCTCATGAATGGAAAGGTTGTCCTCATCTAGATCAAATTTCCATATAATACTTGCATTAAGACTTAATATGGGTCGGGTGGAACTTTTTTGAATTGAGAATAACTCAGATTTTTATTTTTACGTAGATTTTATTTTATTTTATCCTCTTCCAAACATGAAAAATGTTGTTATACTACTAATTTTTTTTAATTTAGATGATTATGATGAATTCCTAAAAGTGTTTTCTATGCAATATTTGTTAAATTGATAGTATTTTAAGGTTTAAATTAATTATATGCACATGTATATGGTGATTTTTTTCATAGTCTCTTCATAGCTAAATCTCAAATTTTTGCATGATCTTCTGGTTATGGTCATGTGTATACTGGCCAAGATAAATATTGGTTTTTATGGGGTTTTATTAATAAAAAAATTGATTTTTTATGTATAAAAAATAGGTTCATTATTTTCCTCTTAACCCTCATATTTTTTTATAAATTTTTTAGAGTAGGCCTAGAGTAAATCTTAAAAGTACAATATGTGTTTACAAGTTTCATTTTGATTACAAAATCTTGTTTACTTTTTATTATGCACTATTGAATCTATATATACAATGAACATGTATTGAATAAACCATATTTATTTATGTTAAATCTAAATTTTCTAATTTTTGGGTAATTTATTTACATTTTTTGCATGCTTGATGTTTTTGTTGTATGCTTAAATCCACATTGACATTTCAAACAAACTTTCACAACCTCTTAGTTCATTCAAGCTAAAATTAATTCCAACATGCCCTTTGAAATAGAATAGTTTCACATCATCCAATTGGGTTATCTATCAAGATAAGATCTAGAAATATATCCCTTAGGGATATTTATTACCCTTCTAAGAGAGGTAGGGTAGATTTATACCCTACCTAAGTTTGTGTGCCAAATGATGCATCAATAGGTTGGCCCTTTATTATCCACACCATGTATAGAATGATTGGTTAATTATCTAAGTGTGATTTAAAATATATTAATTTATATTACCATTATTTATGAGATGATTGATAGATCATCTATTTTTTTATAAAATCTTTTAAAATAAATTTATTTAACACATCATACAATAAAATTGATTAATGATAATGAACAAGAGTATTATTGTTTTATTTTGACATGTCTTCAATTATATCCCTTTAAGTAGGAGTAATTTTTGTGTGAGAATTAATTATAAAACTATTTTTGTAGAATATTAATATAGCATGACACGTTTATGTGAACACAATTATGTATTTATTGGTAGATCATGTAAAATGAGAATGTTTGTGTTATTTCATTTCCCTAAGATTTTTGGATTGATTGCTAAAATTCTCTAATGATATTATGATTCTATATTCATTATTATATTTTGAATGAACATGGATTTACCATGATACATGTTGTCATGATGATGTTGTATACAAATAATATTTTTATTAACTTTATTACTTACTAACACTTGCTCTCTTATAGGAACCTATCGAGTTTCTATCTCTCTGAGTGAATGCCTTAAAGGGTGCAGTGGGAAAGGGGTGGGTAGACCATTGGTGCTTCAAAATATTGTTTTGGATTTGTATCATCCATACCATTTGTCAAAATTCATTACAATGTCTATATATTTTCCTCCTATGATGTCTTTTTAAAATTTTGAAACCCTGAAATATGGCTAAGTCTAAAATCCTAAAATCTTGAAATATGGCTAAGTCTAAAATTGAATAGGACCTTCCAAAATATATAATTTGCATTATAGATCCTAGATGTGTGAAACCACTCTCAAACATATATATATATATATATATATATATATATATATATATATATATATATATATATATATATATATATATATATATATATATATATAAGAGTATAATAAACTATATGTCCATGTATAAATGTTAACTTATTATTTTATATTTATACTACCTATTTTTAGCCTCTACCTAAGACAAAACCTTATTTTACAATCTACATACTAAGTTAGCCTAGGCTGACTCTATTTTGATAGTTGATCACATTACAGTACTAAGTCAGCCTAGGCTGACTTTGTTTTGAGAGTTGAGCATGTTACAGGACTAAGTCTGCCTAGGCTAACTTAGTCTGGACCTAACTATTTTTATTTTTAATAAGGTCAAATTGGGCCAAGCATGTTAGTTAAACTTTCAAAAAGGTTTAGGGTTATATCTAACTATATATACAAATCCATTTCTACCATTTCATAAGAAGATAATAAGAAGAACATTATATTGTGCATATATACTTATCCACCATTCTACTTGAGGAGCATTACGTAGGGTTTCAATATTTCCTTTCGAGATATAGATCTTGTCTTGTGAAGAAGTATTTTGGATGTATAGATAAGTTGTGTATCCTAGAGGTGACTTATCCTTGTTATCCTTACATACCATAAAAACCTCTTACAAATCACCTTAGCTAAGGGAGAGATTGAGGCTCGATAGGTTCTTCTTCAAAGGTAAGTATTCATAGCTTTGTTCCTCCTTTATTAAAGTACATAGATTTGAATTTATACTTATCTCACATGCATTAGTATTTATTATACATTAACTTGAGTATAGAGTTTATATGTATGTTTATTAACCCCACTTTGTGCCATAAGCTTTGGTGAGCACTAGATTATATTTTACTTTACTTTGCATTTACTTAGTGAATATGAAAACATATGACCCAACTAGGGTTATTGCATAGTTTTTCTTTGCTAGAGGCATTATAACCCTCTCTAATGATGATATTGTGATAAAATATTCCTTGGTTCGGTCTAGAGGATCTATCTTGATCATGACCCTGAATATATAATGTATCAACAAACAAAAGTGCAAGAAGGATTTATCTTCTATGAGCTAAGATTGATTAAAAAGTTAGCTAGAGTTTCCTTTGTATACATTCTAGTAAAATCGATGTGAATCAAACCTTTATAGATTTTATTTCATGCATTCATTTTATCATCATATTATATATTTCTATTTTTTGAGTACTATATTGAACCTGTTGATATAGTTGTAATAGTTTGTTCATAGGTTTAACACATAGTTACCCTAAAATGACTATGTTCTATATGTGTAGGTATTTTATAAATATAGGTAACTGTATCGATCAACTTAACATAGTCTTCCTTTTTAATTATAGGGTTGCATACATAATTGAACCAATCAACTATGTTTGTAGTTTTTCTTTTTCAGCATATAGGTTTTCATACATAGTCGATCCAGTCAACTTTATTCATAACTTCTTTTCAACACATAAGTTTTTCAAACTCTATTGAGCCAGTCGACTCTATTCATATAATATTTTAATAAACATTTGAGCATCATAACATAAAATTTTTCAATATAAACATCTTCAAACCCATCAATGATCATTCTTACCTTCTTTATCATTTCAGTCTTTCATTTCTATTACTATTTTTCACAAGTTTGTAGTCTATAAAATTGTAACCCTAAAAAAATGGGGTTGACCTAACTTGACATAGTTTTGTATCCTATTTTTTATCTAGAAGACATAGTCAAATTATTTGACTATGTTATTCTGGATCTTACTTCCATAGAATAGTAGCTATCCTATTAACTCTATTCTACATTGTTTGTATATAGTGTCACCTAAATTGACTCTATACTCTTCGCAATCAACAAAATTACCATATTTTTACTAGTAATTAGTTCACATTTCATTTTAATTGATTGCATTCTTATAATAACAAACATAGATTAATTAAGTTTTTTTTCTATTTTACTGATTTAGTCACACTATTTTTATTTTTTTCACACACTTCTAAATCACTTCACACAAAAAAACATTAAACATTCTTTTTTCCAAGGTCTACCTATTTGGATTTCATCACCAAGGGAGAAGTCAACTTGATTTTTTGGCCAAGTATAAACATATGGTTGATGGCATGTATTGGAAAATCACCTAAAACCCTTATCATTGTTGGATTGTGAAGTGAAAGGGTAGGCCCCAATACCAAGCCAATACCATCACCAATATAGATCCATTTCAACCTAAACTTGTTGAAACTATCCATTATTTATTTTTAGTTCCTTCTTATAGCCAACTCACCATCAAATTAATTTAAAAATTTATCATAACTTAACCACATTTAGGAATGACCAACTATTTATAATTTACATTCAAGTTGATGCTTTCTCTTAGATAATTATAATTCATATTGCAAAACTTGAATTAGCTAACATTAGTACAAGGTTTGTGCTGTGTATTCCAATTTGATCAATCTCATTGATCCAATTTATTATGTGATTCATTTTAATTTTCTTAGATATTATATTGAAAAAAAATTCTCTATTTTTAGAACACTATAATCCCTATTGACATAGTCTCTTACAGACTGTTCATCTTGTTTGCCTTTTATACACAGTCACCCTGTCCAACTATGTGTCTTTGTCTGCCTAGTAGTACATAGTAAACCTATATTACTATGTCTTCTTGTTTTCTATTATGTTTCGTGTCTAATAGTACACAATCAACCTATACAACTATGTCCTCTTATTCTCTATTCTATTTCCTATTTTACATAACACTATCAATCTATCTGATTATGTATCCTATCAATAAATTCTTCATTTCATCAAAATTTTAGCCTCTTTTTATAATAATGAATTTTCTATTTGAGGATAATATAAATTTAAATCTAACAAACATGATTAGTCTTACCGATCTTAATAGGTTTCCCAAGACACAAATTGTGGCTTAGTTTGGATGAAAGTAATGTTCACATTGCCACTCACACTACCAATTATGGGACTCCTCATTTTTCCTTCATCCATAACCCTTTATTCTGATTATAAGATGAGTGTGATTTATATTACATCTAAATTTTCTTCTTAATTAATGAATTTCCTGAACATATAGGAAATGACCCTTTAACCATTTATAATCTCATGATAGGTCCTCAAGTAGAAGAACCTCTTTCACCCTCTCATACCTTCTCTCATGGATTTGGGAAAACTTTATCAGTATTTTTAACATGGCATGGTGTTATTTCACATTGTTCTTCATTATGATTTTGGATTGGGTTTATGATCTACTTTTATAAATACTATATCATTTGACTATGTGCCAAATTTGGTTTCACCTATCTATTTTACATGGATCATTATATTATGCTTTATGCATTGTATATGGTTTCATTTACTTTTCTCTTTATTATGATTTCTAATCTTTATTTCCATGATTTCACACTTATGTCTATGAGTTCCTTTCTTTCATGGATTTGTTTTTATTTTATAAGTATTGTTTGCTACCTTATCTCAATTAAAACTTAAACAATTATTATTATGACTTGGTTATATAAACCTTGATCCCCTTAATAATATTTATCTACCCTATGATTAGCTAGCAAACAAGACATCTCATTGTATTCCTATTCACTGATCTACTTTGGACCTCTCTTTATTACTTTATTTTTTTTCACATACTAAGCATACATATAGTTGAAAATTGAGATTACATACTAGTTATTAGGTAAACCTAATTGTTTAGTCAATCATATTTTTGGATACTTCAATTCCTTTAACCAAATTGTAAATCTCATTCATGTTTATCACTTCTATCACTCATGTTGGATATTTCAAATCCATATGGAGGAGGAATCATAAAATCCATAAAAAAAGTTAAAATCCAAATCATTAAACAAAAGGCAATGATACAAAAGGAAACATAAAAATTCAAAAGTCAAATCACACTAAAATATGTGATTCATAGCACGTCTCCTTTTTTTAATCAAAGTTTAAACTCTAAAATTGGCCTCATGATAGATTTGAGGTCTATTGGGGTGCGGTAGGCCAATAGATTGGGAAAGGAGAATAAAAACATCTTTTAGTTCTACCACTTTCTCACTCAAGTACCCAATATTCATAGTAGACTAATGGCTCTATAAGAGGTCCTGAGGAATGGGGAACATGTTTTGGAAAGGTAGGTCCATTTTACTTTTCTTGTTCATATAACTATCATGAGTCAATCTAAGTATCTTACCTATTTGCCTATACATTTTTGTGCTTATTATGAGTAGGTATCCTTTGTATTTTTATGGTCACTAAACTCTTAGTGTCTCTTTTTTGTACCTAGTATGCCTCATGTTCCCTAAAGTATTCTCATAGATGTCTATGTCATGGTTTTTACATTCCCTCTTTCATTACAACATTCCTAATATTTCCCCTTGATAAATATTTTTTTGTTAGCTGATCATTTCCCATAGGGTTTCTCTTTATGAATCATTACCATGGATAAGACTAGGCTCTCCTCAAAAATTACCATAATTAAATATTTACTTATTACCATTCAACTCATTAGTGTTCCCCTTGTGAGTTGTAGTGTAAGACCATGAATAGGACCAGGTCTTCCTCATAAATTACCACATAAAAAACATATTTTAAAATCATTCCCATAGTTATTTCCACCTCATTAATGTTCCCTCTGTGATTTAAAATTTAAGACCATGGCTAGGACTAGGCCCTCCTCACAAAATATTCTAATACCTAGTCCCTACTATAACCAAGTTACAATGAAATTACATGTGTTAAATTTGTGATAAGTAGTGTTTGATTATGAGATACACATCATTTTCCCATCTTGATTTAGTATGTTTTATGCTTAATTCATAAGTATTTCACTAATCTTATTTTTTGATTGCATGTATTCTTACAATTATTTTTATTAACTTTTTCATACTTCCCAACTTGAATTAATGTGATTAATTTAATTTATTTTTACATTTTATCTTTCTTTTTATACTTCCTAACTTGATTTATTATGATTGATTGACTTAATTATTTTTCATGGGCCTTCCATTTTATTAAAAAAATTCATACTTCTCAATGTGATATAGTGTGATTTTTATTTGTTTTAATATGGTGCAAATATTTACACGGTTTGAAAACATTTGGTTTATTATATTTCATCATCTTTTAGTTTTACACATTTTCTATCATGATATAGTGTGTATTACATTTGTTTTGATTACTTATACTTTTTAAAATCATTATTTTATTTTTATTTTTAACCATGCATGTGTCTCACATAATACTATAAAATAAAACGTACATCACATATTTCCCATAACATATACAACAAAAGTTAAATACACATTATAGAAAGGAAATATATCCATGCATCCACATCCAAATCCAAGTACAGCTCATGAGATCATTAAAAATGTCAACATCAATATATATCATGTTTTTAATATAATATAAAGTGCAAAATATAATAGATATATCTCTAAGGTTGTGCTCCATCTTGTCTATCCTTTGGCCTAAGCACACTACCTATTTATGCCTGTGACTAACCCCTATGAATAGTACATTATAAAGGGGTAGTCTGGGATATCAATCTAATAACATTTCACTTTATATTGGCCACTTGGGGCTATACCTATCCTATTTGGATGGTATTCACCATGTGCATAGCTTGATCCTTTGCTAGGGCTTGCCATCCCTGTGCCTCTCTAAATCTAGCCCTTATCAGTGGCTATGACCCATCACTACATGTATGTATCTACCTTTCACCCTCTACCACTAGTATAAACCAACCTAGGGGGAGATGGAACCATAAGAACATCTAGTGTGGTAGGGTTGTATGGTGTCATCACCCCATCCAAAATGTCATGATGTGCAGCCATAACTAGGACTCCCTATTTAACCTTCTCTATAATAGGATTTACAATAAAAATAAGATAGGCATCATAAAACACACACACACACACACATATCATAAATGCTAATGTAATTAGTGTTCTATATCAAAAACTTAAACCAAATTTAAACATTTATTACCAGTGTTTGTGTCTTGGATCACAGTCTCCCTATCTGCTCACCTACTAAAAAACCTCATGTATTAACTACCTATATTCTAATGCAAATATAGGAGTCACCACATGATCCTACCATGGTCCTATCCTCAATCATATCTCTATGGACTATGTCTTGGAATTGCTACTGGATCCCCTATGTGATATCTAGCACCTGTGCCTCCTCATGGTGATGGTGTCACCATCTTTGATGAACATGTGGTAGTTATTTTTGCCTCTATTGTAGTGCCTAATGTGATCCCTCCTCTCTTATATCCACATACATATAATCTCCTCCTCTTATCCTCATTACCTCCTATTATTATGCTTAACTAGCCCATGGTTTAACATGTTGAGGTTTGGTCACTGGTATCTCCATAATTACCCTTCTACCTCCTCTCCCTCTCAACTCTCTAGCATGGCATACCCAATAACAAATCACTACTAGAGGAGCCACTTGATGGGGTAGTCTGATCTTTCCAAGTACCAAGCCACTAAATGAGGCTCCATCCATGGAGTGTAGTGGTTGATGATATGCACATGTGCCAATTCTATAGTAATGGTAGACCACCTTGGTATACATTCTTTGGTATATTTCCTTTGTATTCATTTTTTGGTTTTATTACACATTACATTTGGCATTTTTTTGCATTTTAGTTCTTAGATATACCTTTCATTATTATCTTTTTATATCATTCTTTGCCTTAGTAGCTTTATGATTATTTCCCCCCTTATTTAACATTCACCTCATTGTTGTTTACCTTGTGAGTTGTAGCATAAGACCATAGATAGGAGTAGGTTATCCTCACAAATTACCACATTAAAAAAAATTAAATTACTTTTCCCCTCTTTTGGGATGACTAATATTTTCATTGGTGCTTGTTTTATATCCTTTATAGGTTAGTATGAATTCTCTATTGACATGACTATCATAGCATATTCATGTCCCTTTCATAACACTATTTTACCTCTTTATGTTCAGACATAAGCATATTCATAATTGTATCACTTATTACATAGATGGATCTCTTATGATCCCCATATTTCCCTTAATTCATTCTATTTAAGGCATGCATATGCCAATTTTGAGATTATACACTTACTTATGGGTAAGTCTAGGAGTTGTTAAATACCTTGGTCTTTAGGTCCTTTTCACTATTGACCTTGTGTAAGATCTCTTGTGTTTTTCACCTATTTCACTTAGTTTTGGTTTTATAAATATATATGGAGGAGGGGGAATAGAAAAATATAAAAACATTAAAATCCATATCATAAAATAAATAAAAGGCAATGGTTAAAAGGCAATAATAATCTTAAAGGTTAAATCACACTAAAATACAAAATCTATATTTGGTACATCTCCTCTCTTAGTCAAAGCTCAAACTCCACATTTGGTCTCATGAGAGAGATAAGGTCTATTGGGGTGTGGTAGGCCAGTAAACTAGGGTAGGATATTTCATTATATCATATATTTATAGTGCCACCTACCTTTTCACATAAGTGCCTAATATTCATAGTAGATTAACAACTCTATAAGATGTCTTGAGGAATGGGATACATGTTGTGGGAAGGTAGGTCCATTTTAATTTTCATGCATATAATATTCCTATTTTGATCTATATACTTCACTAGTTAGCCCATTATTTGTGTTCATTAATCAAAGTGTCCTAAGTCCTTGTCAATAGTTCTCAGCCTTTATAACTTTCCTAGTTTGTCTCATTCTTGCTAAGGATGTTCACATCACCCTTGTGGTGCCTCATTTTCCTTATTTACATCATATTTCAATTATATTCCCCTTATTATATATTGATTTTAGCTGATCACATCTTTGTGAACATTTTCCTTATTATGCCTCTTTGGCTTAGTTTGTGAGTTTCATTATAAGACCTTGGATAGGACTAGGCATTCCTTGTAAACACCCTTACACTATTTATGTACCACACCATCTCATTTTCATAGTGATAATGTCATTATTTGGTTGTGTTTTCTTACATTGTATATTAGAACAAGCACTAAGTTTGAGTTGTCATCATTCGCAACTTTTGATTTTCATCTATCCATCATATTCTTATTTGATTTTTATAGAATTTACTTATCTTACATAATTACATGTTTTTATTAATGTATGACATGACATGATTGTTTTACATCTTGACTTACATTTCATTTTCAGTCATTCATGTCTTTATTTATGTTTGATTCGACATGCTTATCTTACATGGGTTACTTTTCACTTTCTTACATATCTTTGTCAAAATTTTCTTACATTGATATTTCATTTATCATTCATGTTTCACATGCTTCCTAATGTGATTTAGTATTTTATACATTCATTTTTTTCATTTATATTTTACATGTTCCCTAATGTGATTTATTATGTTCTACATTTATTTGCCATCATTTTGTCATTTACATGTTTGATCTTTTATTTCTAACCTAACCTTAACAATCCTATTTTTCCAAATTTTCTAAGTAATTTAATTAATTTTGAAATTTATTTATTTCTAATTTAACCATATTAAGTGTGCACACATTATTTCTATTATTATTTTTGTATCTATGAAGTTTATCAAATATAGGTATTGTACCCTCCATGATCAAAACTAGGATATTTACATGCAATCATTCAATAGAATGGTAAGTTAAGGTATGTATATGGTATTTTCATTTCATTTAATCATTAATTTAAGTATTTATTTTTTATTTATCTCATTTTCATGTGTTTCCAAGTTCTTTCTTGAAGTACCATCCCATGTTACACTAACATGACATGTGATGAGCTTAGAGTGGGGAATATGTAGACACATAATTTTTTTTATTAAATTTATTAGTTATCAATACTTCATCTCTTGAAAGAACATATCTAGTTTTAATATATCTAGGTGCATGACTTAAAGGGTGTGCCAAGAAATGGGTGGGTAGACCATTGGTGCTTCACATGATTGTTGTGACTTTGCATCATTCCTACTTTTTATCCAACTTCCTTATAGATTTCATCCTATGATGTCTTGCTGAAATATTAAAACACTAAAATATGTCTAAGTTTTAAATCCTAGAATCCTCAAGTATGGCTGAGTCTAAAATCCAATAGGACCCTCCAAAATCTATAATTTACATTATATATCCTAGAGGTCTAAAACCACTCTCAAATATCCTAAAAGTATAACTATAAAATATAAATTAAAGTATAAGAAACTATATGTCCACGTTTAAATATTTATACTACTTATTTTTAGATCCTACCTAAGCCAAAACCTTATTTTACCATCTATATATTGATTCATCCTAAGCTGACTTTGTTCTGAGAGTTGATCATGTTACTAGACTAAGTCAGCCTAGGCTGACTTTATTATAAGATTTGATCACGTTAAAGGACTAAGTTAGCCTAGGCTGACTTAGTCTGGACCCAATTGTTTTTCTTTTTAATAGGGTCAAATTGGGATGACCCTATCGATTAAACATTTAGAAAGGTTTAAGGTTAGATCCAACTATACATACACATCCATTTCTACCATTTAGATGAAGAGAAGAAGAAAAACATTATATTTTGCATGTAATTATCCACCATTCCACTTAAGAAACATTATTTAGGGTATCAATACTTTATTTAGAGATATTTATCTTATCTTATGGAGAATTATTTTGGATGCATAGATAAGTTATGTAGCCTCAAACTAATTTATCCTTGCTATCCTTACATATCACAACAACCTCTTGTGAATCATCTTATCCAAGGGAGAGATTGAGGAACAACAATTTCTTATTTAAAGGTAAGTATTCCTAAATTTGTTCCTCCTTTTTAAAAGTAGATAGATTTGAATTTGTACTTCTCTCCTATGTATCAAAATTTTATATACATTAACTTGAGTATATATATTTTATGCATGTTTAATTTTTTGTATTTATTACCCCGACTTTGTGCTACAAGATTTGGTGAGCACTAGATTAGATTTTTGTTTACTTTGAATTTACTTAGTAAATATGAAAATATAGGACCTAATTAGGGTTATTTCATAGTGTTTTCTGAATAGAAGCTTTATAACCCTCTCTAGTGATGTTATTATGGTAAGATATCCCTTGGTTAGGTCTAGCATATCCATCTTGCTCATGACCCTGAATATCTAATGTATCAAAAAATGGAAGTGTAAGTAGGATTTATCTTCTCTGAGCTTGAATTGATTAATAAGTTAGCTACATTTTCCTTTGTATACAAATACCACCATGTGTATGTTGATGTGTATATGTTTATGGTATTCTATTCTTGGGTGAAAACTTCTCTTGACTATTCATGTGTATGTTTTTATTAAGTATGTAACAAATAATGTTTATTATGTATTTGATTCTTGATAAGTCATGGTCCATAAATTTTATTGTGCATTATGATTCTATGAGTGGATATTCCATGTATTTTTACATTATTTGATTGAGATTTTCTTTTAAAATTATGCATGATAAATGTGGATAAATTAGTAGTTTTGAAGTGTGTCTGGTAGATGCAACCAATCTAAGAATGACATAAAACACAAATAAAATAATAAATTAATGCAATTTCCCCATGCATATGTTTTAACTATAATTTTATTTTACCGCAATGATGTATTATTTCTTGATTATTACATTTTCCCATGTGTGATGTATGTTTTATTAAATTGCATTCCTCCTATAAAAAATATTATGTGTGAAGAAGAAGAAATTGATTATATATGGATAACTACTTGTAGGAATTTATATTGATTTTATTCCCTTTATTAACATGTATTATTTTATTCCATGTGTATTGATTTCATATGTTAATGAAAATAAGTAAAATAAATTTTTCAGAAGTCAAGTTCACTTACACTCGATGACCATGCATAAATTCCTCCTTGTGTAAAATTACATTTGAAAAGGAGATGGGTGATATTTCCTAAGTGCACTAGATATAATATATATTTTCTAGGGTACTAAGAGAGGGGCATAAATCTTAGGGCTAGTGTTATTTAATCTCACATCCCCAACATACCAAGAGAGTTGGTTAAATCTTAGTCATGGATTACAACTATTTTTAATGCTAGTTAGTTGTAATCAATAGACCATTGGGTGTTTTTTAACTCATGTGAAAATTTGTATTATTTTAATTTTATATTCATATACATGATTTATACTCTAGTTAGCTTGTTGATGATTTACATGTTATATATTTCTATTTGGGTTTCTTGATGATATTTCTACTATTATTTTAGATGAATCACTTGGTATGCCAAAGTGGCCCCTAATACTACCTCATGGATACACGTTTACATTGGGTCACTTGTGGTTTATATTTCAATTATGAAAGTTTTTCTTCATTTTTTTGAAATTGGTAATTATGTGAAAATTCTATTCCATGTAAAAAAATAATATATTATTTACATTATTAATAACACATGCATGAGAATTTTTATCAATGCTATAAATATTTGGATGTTACTAATATTGGATGGATGTAGTTTTCAAAATACTTACTATGGAAACAAAACATTAGGGATTAATTTTCCTAAATGGGGTAAGTATGTAATGCCCTTCTGAGCTTTAACTCATTTTAAGCACATGGTTAAGTATTAATTAGGGTTAGAATCCATTAATAGAGATACGTAATTATGATTATTATAATTATTTTCTTCATGTAACCTTTATTCAAGGGAAAAGATAAATATGCTATAGTTGTTATAAATAACCATTTTATTAATATGTTTTATTTCTATGTCTCTATAGCATAAAGGTACATTGTTGAGTTTTGTGTATGTGATGTAAATAGGGGCTTATGAATGGGTTCCAATCTTATTTATATACCTAAGATGTGGTGAGTTGGTAAGGGTTTTCATTGAGTCCATTAGGTTTTAATCTAAGTCAACATGGCATAAGTAGGATATCCAACAAAGGACATTCATAGTGAGCATATATATCGACAAAAATATATAGGTGATGATGGTAACCTTATGTATAACTAGTTTTATGTTACATTGGGTACATGAATACTTATAATTTTATTCCTTAGTGGAATTAAAATAGTATATATGATGTTAATATGGACCATGATCCACATGTACATGGGAATCAATAAAAATGTGAAAATAACCCAAAAGTTTCATGATCAGTAAACAAGAAATGCAACAAGTAAAATGGGTGGAAAATTAATTAAGATAAAGGGAAACATATCCAATTAAAATAAAATGAGATAAAAACAAAGGGAAGGATTCCCATTTAATAATAAGTTTGAAGTGTCCTTGAATGAACCATTACCCATGGTGGATAAATATAGAAAATTAAAAAAATATGAATATAGGTCACATATGTTAATTGAAGTATAAATACAAGAAGAATTAATAATCCAAATGGAATCCATGCCATATATTAAACACACATAAATTTTTATTTAATAAAGAGAGATCTCCAAAATGAAGGTGAATATTAAAGAGTTAAAGGGAACAAAGTCATCCTAGTAGCTAGATAATAATTTTGGATGAGATTAGAAGTAGCCAGAAGGAGATCACAAAGTGGATTTTTTTAAGATTTGGAGACTATGGCATAAATGATAGTCAACCAAGAAACCTTCCAAGAAGTAAATGGAATAGAGAAAGAAAGGTCCACAAGTAGCATCAAGTCAAAACAACATAGGGATAATCATTCACAAATTCAATGTGGCTTGACCAAATGATAGGGTTGGTTCATGGAATAAGAGCTAACAATACTCTCTTAAGAGGAAGAAAATTTCTATAGAAGAGGGTCCATTAAAGAAGGGGTTCCCTAAATATTTAGCACATTCAACAAGGATCCAACATGTTGGTGTTGTTTGACTATTCAAAATGGTTCATATGACTAGATTGTTGAAGGATGCTAAGAACAATCTTGACCTCTATTGTTTATGATTGTCAAATTAAGAGACAAATTAGTGATATCATTATGTGTTCACATAATGTGGATGGATAATGAATGTGTAACAACACATCTATTTATTATTTGATTTAGGAAATATCATAGTAATTATATCTTGATAATTTGTAACCAAGTGTTAGATGGGATTTATAACGAGAAGATTCCTCAATTTCACCTTATGTACTCTATGAAAATGTTATGAGGGAGGCTAGCTCGAACATCTCACCAGATCATCTCACCTCCTGGTACCATTTGAGATCATATGAAGACTAGTCAAGCAACTAAACCAAATTAATATCTTAATCATGTGCATACATTATGAATCTTAAGCACTATCTTCCATTTTCCTTAAAATTATATTTTTTATATTAAATCATTAGATATGGAAAATTGATATTGAATAATGGGTGTCTTAAATTACAATTTTTGTTAGGTTGTGATTGTTTTATTGGATAACATGTGAGATATATATGTTTTGACATGGATTGAATATTCTATTTTCATTGTCATGATAAAGGCCTTAATGAGTCATATTTGTCATGATTAAGGAAATAAATAAGACTTATATCTTTTTGATTTCTTCCCTTAGGAATGCATGCTCTACCAAGGGATAAATAGGCATACTTAAATAAATAGGAGATATTATGGAAATTTATCCCTGGAATCATTATTAAATATTTTAGTTCCTAATATTAAGATTAATTAAATTATTTAACCTATCCAAAATTATGCCCAATAATCTATTTATATGATGACCGTGGTTGTTATATTATAACTATTAATCCTTGGTCATAGTTGAGGTTGATTGTGTATGAAACACATACTTACAAGTCTCTAGTAGAACCTTGAATCCTTGAATAGGAAAATAGAGACCCTTTTAAATAAGTTAAAAATCCTTTGAGGGTTTTATGTTAAATTTTATACTAGTAGAAGAATCCAATCTTACTAGCCTTGGCTTTGCATAATACTAAGTCAATGAGTGGGGATCTTAAATCCTATGAGGATACTATGAACATATAAATGGTCATAACTCAATATGCATTGATAAGTGCCTAATATTAATATAGCTTAAGTTTCTTTGACTTGAATGTATGTAGTCTTGATAGGATGTGGCCTAGTGCTTTATCTTACAACAATGTAAATCCCTTGTCAAAGGATCACTTTAGATTTCATGAGAAATTTTATATCATGATCACTCATCCCTTAGGTGGCATGACCATAGTAATCATGAAGGTGAGAAATCCTTCTCTATTTACTTCAAAGTCATCTTGAGTTTCCTACTCTCCATTATAGTTTTCCTTTGGGTGTTTTGGGTTACATAGTTCAGAGTTTTGTCATTGAGAAACAAGTGGATAGGAGCGTGCCACTTGGAAAAATATCATTAGATAAGTGATAAAATTCACCTTGGAATCCATGGAGTCTATGATATTATGAGGTCATTATTCTATTTAAAGTCATGTAAACACTAATTTGGACTTATCCCACTCTGTAAGACTATTTCAAATAATTTGGACTTATACCCATAAAGTGGAGTGGAGAAAATTTTCTTCAAAAATAATTATTCTATATTCTAAAAAAATTGGACTATTTCAAACCATTTGGGCATAGATAATTTTGAATAAATTGGACTATTTCAAATAATTTGGACTTATACCCACTAAAGTGGAGTGTAGAAAATTTTCTCCAAAAATATTTTTTCTATATTCCAAATAAATTGGATTATTTCAAACCATTTGGGCATAGTTCATTTTTGAATAAATTGGAATCTTTTGAATACTTTAGAATTATACACACTTAATTGGAATGGAGTTAAATTTTTTCCAAGAATAATTTGTTTATATTACAAATAAATTTCACCATTTCAAACCATTTGGGCATAAATAATTTCAAATAATTTAGACCATTTTGAATAATTTGGACTCGTACACACTTAAGTAGACTGGAGAAAATTTTCTCCTAGAATTTTTTTTCTATATTACAAATAAATTAGAAATTTTCAAACCATTTGGGTACAAATAATTTCAATTAATTTTGACTATTGTGAATAATTTAGACTTATACCCACTAAAGTGGAGTAGAGAAAATTTTCTCCAAAAATATATTTTTTATATTCCAAATGAATTAGACTATTTCAAACCATTTAAACACATCATTTTGAATAATTTTGTCTATTTCAAATAATGTGGACTTATACCCACTAAAGTGGGGTGGAGATAATTTTCTCTAAAAATATTTTCTATATATTCTAAATAAATTGGACTATTTCAAACCATTTAGGCATAGATCATTTTGAATAAATTGGACTATAATTATATGATATGATGTTAATTATTATCATTATGATATTGATATCTAAAATTCAAGTCCAAAAAAGGAGAATAACAAAACCTAACATATAACCCCAAAGACAAAATAGAAACAAGAAACATACATCACAAAGAACAATCTAGCAAAACATTACATATCAAGGATGAATTTGGACAATGTTACTTTTCATTCAAGTCTAGGATTAATAGTCACTAAGCCATTGAATTTATTGAGTCCATATACACTGCCCAACTTGATAGAGTCCACCATAGATTGAAGATGATTCTAAGTTAGTCAAAAAGCCTTGCAATGACCACCACCCTATGCATTAGCATTTTTCATATCCAAAGCATATGCCACTCCTTGGTTTGAATAGAAATTAACCAAATAATGGGATTCTAATATGAGGGCATCTGAGTCAATTTTGATGATGAAGGAGAGTAGTGATGGTATTGGTTCTAGCTAAGAATGCAAAAAATGGGTAGAAACCTATGCATCACCCACCATAACCATGTAATGATCATGCAATTGAACATAACAAGCTTCCATCTCTTGAAAGACACTTAGAGTAACTAAACCAAGATAGTGTGAACCAAAAAAAAGGTAGAGCAAGCTCAATTACTACCTCAAAGCTAGTCAACCAGCTAATGAGTCCACCTCAAATCTCTTTCCATACAAAATCCTCTACCAATTGATGAGTTTCCTCCCTATTTTAGACCACTCAAATTAGGGTACTAGCAAAGCATGATGCCACATATGTGTTATGTATACACAATATTTTCAAACTTTTATCTATTACTAACATTTTGTATCTTGAAAGAACCCAGTGAGTCTCAATTTCTCTGACTGCATGCCTTAAGGGGTGCATCAAGAAAGGGGTGGGTAGACCATTGGTGCTTCATAATATTATTTTCCCTTTTTCCACTTACCATATACACAATTCTATCCTAAAACCATTTAACCTAATATTATTCTTCTCAATCTTACCCATTCCAAACATTTATCATGATTTATCCTCCTTGTTCTTGCCTTGATCCCCTTTCACCCGTTGACTATACTAGGTTGCCTAGGTTAACCCTATATAGTTTTTAGCCTCTTATTACTATACAAGGTTGACTAAGTTGACCTTGTACTATTTAGGGTATTTTTCATTAGGAGTTCCATCAGCCCTTTGGCCAACCTAGCTTAGGACCTAGTGATTTATCTATCAAAAACATATAAGGTTGATTGGCTCAACCCTATACAACTGACATATTCAAAAGGATTTATGTCAAGATCCACCTATATATACAAGGTAATTTCCAACCATTTTATAAGAAATAATTGAATAAGAATAAGTACAAATGAACATTTGCTTATTGACCATTCTACTTGAGGAATAAAGCTTAGGGCACCATACTTTCTTTGAAGATATAGATCTTGTCTTGTAGAGAAGTATTCTAGATTCATAGATAGGTTATGTAGCCTAGAGCTGATTTTTATTTTTTATCCTTACATACCACAATAATCTCTTGTGAAACACCTTGTCCAAAGGAAAGATTGAGGCTCGATGGGTTCATCTTCAAAGGTAATTATTCCTAACTTTATTTCTCCTTTATAAGAGTAGATAGATAATGTAGTTTTGCTTCTCTTCCATGTATTAGAATTCCATATACATTGATGTGAGTATATGTCTTCTATACATGTTTAGTTTATTTGTTTTATTTCTAACCCCCACTTTGTGACACAAGCTTTGGCATGCACTAGATTAGATTTACTTTCATGTTTACTAGAATATAGTGAACATTAAACCTAGGATTCTTTTAAGGTTATTACATGATTGTGATAGATTGTAGGCTTTATAACCCTTCCTAGCATGGTGTATTATGACAATTTATCCCCTAATTGAGTCTAGTAGATCCCCATATTAGTCATACTCCCACTTGACAAATGTATTCCCAATCAGAAGTGTAGGTATGGTATATCTTCTCTGATCCAAGATTGATTTATAGATATGATGCATTTATGATTTCATACATTTTGGTGAACCCAATGTAAACTAACCCTTCTAGGATTTATTCACCTTACTTCATTTCTTTCATTCTTTAATTCTTTCATCATTATTTTTATCATATATTTTCCATACTAGATCAACTTTATCGATCTAATATCTAACTTCTATGCACAAGATTTTAGGTATAGGCTACTAAATCAACCTAGTCAACCTAGTACATTTATTTAGCTTTTCAAAAATCTAGTCCAAACTACTAGGTTGACCCAGTTGAACTTGTACATTTTTAGTCACTCAATAGCAATTTTATATCAAGCTTGATCGACCCAGTTGACCTAGTTAGTAGAATTTGTAATCATGTATCAATGTTCTTCAATAATAATCTTCAATATTTGCATCTCTGATCCACAAAGGTTCCTTTCTATCTCTTTGTCTCTTTCTTTATATTCTTTATTTTTATAGTTTTTAGTCTTTAATTTTGCCCTTGCACAGTCACTAGATCGACACTACTGACCTAGTTATATATTCTATGTGTTATCTAGATAACTAAGTCGACTTTGTTGACCCTATTCATTTTTAGACCTTACTTCCATAGTATAGGTTCAACCCTATTGACCCTGTTCTATATTTTGTGCATACACGATTGACTATACCGACACTATACCTTATTTCAAAGTTAGAATTAACCTTATATGATAGTAATTAGCTCACACTTTCTTTTTATGTTGCTTACATCCTTAGAATAGATCACATAACTTAATTAGGTGGTTTTAATTAATTATTTAGTTTCACTATTTTCTATTTTATTCACATAAAGCCAAATTAAAAAATCTAAACAACCATTTTAACATTTGTCTACCCAAGGCCAACCTACTTGTTGTCATCACCAAAGAGGGAATTCGACTTGATACTCCAATAAAGTATAAAGTGTGGTTAATAGTATATTATGGCTAATCACTTAACACCCTTATTATTGCAGTGTGTGAAGTGAGGGGGTAGGCCCTAATACCAAGCTTGTATTATTGCCACTATAGTCCCTTTCATCCCAAACTACTTGAAACCATCCTTATATTACTATTCTAGTTCCTTACTCATATCTAACTTCCCATCACATTTAAAATCATATCTAATAATATAATAAACATTCAGGTTGACCAATTAGTTAGCTCTTTACTTTTAAAGTTGATTTCTTACTCTTTGCTAAAATGTATTTTGTATAGAAAAAACATGCATTATCCAGCATTGGTATAAGGCTTTATGTTGTGTGCTTCAATTGGATTTTCCAACATTAATCTAATTGACTATTTGTTTCCTTTTTATTATTTATTTTCAAATTACTTACAAAATTTATCTAGTTTCAGTTCACAAATCTATTATAAGCTTCTTAATTTTCCCTTTCTACTATATTGGGTCAACCCAATCAATCTTGTACCTTTTCAAACCTCTGTTCACTATACTAGATCAACCCAGTCAACTCTATACAAATTTTAGACCCTATTTTCTCTTTTATCAATCCTTGTTCACTGTACTGAATTGACCCAATCAACCTTGTATTATTTATAAACCTTATTTTTGTGCTAATTCAACTCTATCAACTAATTATATTTTTGTCATTTATTATTTCCTTGCTTTCTCATTGCTCTTGTCTTCCCTTCATCATGGAATTTATAGTTGACGACAACATTAAGTTGCAATCAACAAATATGATTAATTTTACAAACCCTCATAGGGTCTACCATCGACAAAGTAGGGATCCTCTCTTGGATACTAGTAATGCTCATATTTCCACTTGCATAATGAACTATAGAACCCCTCCTAATACCTCTTCATAACATAATACTCTTTTCTCATTAGAAGACCAACCCAAATTAGAGTATACCCTTGAAATTCTCTTCTTTATCTCTGAATTTCCTTAACATCAAGGAAAATATCGTTTTACCATTTATAATATTATGATTAGTGGTTAATCTGAAGAGCCTCATTCACCTACTCTTACATTCTCAATTGTATTTTGGGAACCACTTTATTTAATTCTCAGTCTCTTCCTTTGATTATGACCCCTTGTCATACCATTACCTCTTCTTCACTAACTTCTCCAACCTCCATGCCTAGTATATCCAATAACATGGTCGGTTCTATATCTAGTGGGCCTCTCATAAGATCCACTATCCTTAATACTTCCACTAGTGCTTCATTTGATACCCAAAGTAATCATGATACTAGTGATTCTTCTTCTCAACCATTCACTAATCCATCTTCTTCTACACAATCAATTTTTACCACTAATGCTTCACATTCTCATAATTCTTCTCAATCTCCTATCAACACTAATAGTGGTACCCAATCCACTAATACCACCTCTAATGATTCTAAAAATGTTAATAAATTACATCACCTATTGTTGAAAATTATCAATCAAATGAATACCGTTCAAGCTCATAACACCAATCAAATTATAAGAATGCAAAACCACCTTCTCCATCTTCAAACCCATCCTCAACCAATGGCTTGGGGCACACATAACTAGAATGTTCCCCCTCCTTCTCTTTTATATTCTCAAGGAAATATCATTCCTCAACCTCTTTTGGTCAATAAAACCATTAAGCATCTCCAAAATGAACCTCTCACTACTCAAATTTCTAACATTGATATAGGAGGTATCACACCTACAATTTTTTTTAATGGATCAATCGATCCCACCCTTCATCTTAAAAGATTTAAAAATATTTTTAAGTATTGGATCATATTGAACACCTTTTTTGCTACCAAAATCTTAGCCAAAACTCTCATAGATGATGCCTTAGATTGGTATAACCAACTTAGAACTCATTCCATTACTAGTTTTGAGGATTTAGTGAATGCTTTAGTTTAAGAGTTCCAAACTAGTGATCATCCTAAAAGTACTTTGGCCCACTTCATAAATTGAAAACAACTCAAAAATGAAACTAATCAAGCCTTTTTTAAAAGGTGAAAAACTTTTTCAAACAAATTTGAACATAACATGGTTGATGATAATATTTTCCATCACTTTACCAATGCTCTTTTTCGTAGACTTTAATATCAGGTCTTCACGCTCTCTCCATGTACATTAGAGGAGGCTATTGACCAAGCTAAATGATGAGATTTCCTTATAAATAAATTTGAGCCATCCCAACCTTCTACAGGTCCTCATCTCTTAAGAAAAAAAATCACAATGTTACCAATGATGGTGTTACAAATTCTTATGGCACCATTCACAATGTTTAAGTTATCATTCCTACCCTTTCTTCAGAACCAACTCCCCCTTCTCAATAATATACCAATTCTCACTTATCTTCACTAAACAACATTAATGTTCATAAACCTCTATCCTTAGATAAATTTATTAAGTGTCTACCTAGGCCTCTTCCATGAGAACTTGACCCTACCCATCTTATGAAATCCTAGTAGGATCCTAACATGTTTTGTTACTTTCATGCTAGTTGGGGTCATTCTCATGAGACCTGTAGATAAATTTTTAATTTAACTATGGAATTTCTTCTTGGTCCTAATTTTGATCATTATTCCATAATTTGAAATCATCAAAAATCTTATGAAATTATCTTTAAGGATTATAAATCACATGATAAAACTCAAGCCTTGAACCAAGTGAATGCTCATTTGGATATCTGCAAAGACCCTTTTCCTAATCATCAATCTATTCAAGACAACCAAGACAAAGGCACCCCTTCCACCAATAATTTAGAAAGTCTTGTTGAAACCACTTTCAAATATAATTTGGTTATCATGATTAATATGTGAAGGGTGCTTGCTTTTATTGATTCCCAACCTATCTACACTCCTACTTCATCTATAACATATCATGTTATCTAGGATTATTCTCCAACTCATTTAAATGAGTTGGGGCAATATGACCTTATTAATCTTTTTGATTTAATTTCCAATTCTCCCTTGGATAAAACTTCCTTTTCTATTTCTACCACTCTTCCATCATCTTATAAAAAATAATGATAATCAAATTTATACTAACACTTCTTCTAACAATTCTAAAAATTAACTTGACCTAGTTACTTCATCATCACAACATAATTTACAACCTTGTTATAAATGTTCTTCTTCCTATCAACATAAATTCCAATGCACATTAGTTCCTTATTCTGAGGACATCCTTAATCATTATGCACTTATATCTAACAACCTTATTATGGGTTATGATGGGTGAGATCCCATCATGGAACTCATTAATCTCCCATCCTAGATTCTATTCCTTGAGCTTATGAGGACTTCTCCCTATCATATAAACCATATTATGCAACTATTATTTTAAATGAATGTCCCTAATCCTCCCCTATAAGGATGGGAAGCAACCGTATCTAGATTTGAGGATAGTATATTACAAAAATGTGAAGAGATGTCTATCAACATTGATGAAACTATGGACACTTCTCTTTCCTTGAAATTTCTTATAGCTTATATGATTCTCAATAAGATTCTACTTTATGTGGATGATCCCCCCTTATTAATTAATGTTAAAATTGGTGATATCCATGTTAATCATGTATTGATTAATGAGGGTTCTAGCACTTATGTTGCCTCTCTTGACTTCATTAAGACACCTAAATTTTTAGAATGTAATCTCAGGTCTACATGCAACACCTTTCAAGGATATGATAGAAGGCAAATGCATCCTCTAGGTTGTGTGTGGCTTCCCATTACTATCCCATCTATCACCATCTATGTGAATTTGATGATCTTTAACTTTCCCCTTTCTTATAACATCTTGCTTGGTAGGCCATGGACTCACCGTATGAGAGCCATTGTTTCTTCCACCTGCTAATGCATTAAATTCCCTCATAATGGAACCATTTATAAGATTTAAGGTGACACTAACCCTTACAATTTTAAATAATTCCAAGACCATGGTGTCTTAAAGATTCTTACTCTTGAACATTTTCCTATCATTCTATTTTATAAGTCTCAATGTCTTAATTTTCTCATTAATTCAAACAAAGGTTACAATGGACATCCCAAACTCATTAGGAACATTCATCCTAACCTATTCAATTCCAATGATGATGATCCCAATGAGATTAACCTAAAGATTACATATTTTAATCTCTTACCTCACCTCATCTCACAACTTCTTACTTCTTTATAGCCTCGTTATATCAATCCTTCTTGTGATGATATTCCCATAGTCTTGACCAAGACTTGGCATTCTATTCACCACACTTCCTTGGATGACAAGGTCGTCCCTACTTGCATCATTGATATTCACACCCTACATTATGATGATGGTTATTCCTTAGATGATCCATTCTTAAGTAGTCTTGTACAAGCCCATGATGCTAAAATTTTCCATTATCATTCTTCTTTACTTGAGTCTTTTTACATATATTCTAGTCTTCTTTCATTTACAATTCTTAATTTTACTATTTTTCCTATTTATCATAGGGTATATATGGTGTTAACACCTATAGTTTCTAAGTATCCTTGTAGGAGTATGCTCATGGATCATGTTATGACTGGGACTTACCATTTTGATAGCTACCTTGATCGCCATAGTTGGTTTACTCCTGAGAATAGTGTGATCCTCCTTAGACCTTAGATAGATCCCACTCCTCCCTTAGTAGAACCCTTATCGGAGCCCATTACTATTACCACTATAGTTTAGCATCTTCCTACTCTTACTATAGTTGATATTTTTCAAGCTCCTACTCTTTCTAAGCCTACCCCTGCTTCTCATCCTATTACTCCTTCTATTGAGCCTAGTTCCATTCCTCCTCCATCACCACTTTCTCTTGGTGATGGTTTTATTCCCTTACATAAGAGGGTTATATTTACAACCAAATGGGTTGATGAGTTTTCTCTATCTTCTTCCACTCCTATTTTATCTCCTTCTATGAGTGCTTCTCCTAAGACCACTCACAAGTGTATATGTTACTTACATGGAACAAATAATTATTCTTCTATCCATTGTTGCAAGTTATGAAAATATATTGACACCTTGCATCCTTCCTCTCCTTCCTTAGATAATTACATGCCTCCCTTAAAGGTTTTACATGAATATATACCTAAGAATGGTGAGGTTTATTGTCTAGGGCACCAATGTGGTACCCATCACACTAATCATTACCGTATACTTCAACATTACCTTAAGGACCACCTTATAGATATTCATAGACCTTCTTCCATTCTTCCCATAGGTCATTCCCATAATAATTATTATTCTTCTCCCATATCTCCACCTTTGGTGGTTCCATTCCCTCTTATGGTCCTTTCATCACCGTCTATGCCTCCACCCATGATTTTCTTCACCTGTGGACCTTCCCTCACCTGTGGATCCTTCTCCACCCATGAGTCCTTCACCCATGGATCCTTATCCACTAATGATTCCTACATATCCTATAGATCCCACTTCCATGCATTCTCCTAAGCATCCCTTGCTTGATTTCCTTCCTCAACATGATCACATAAGCATTCCTACTTTTTTAGTTGAATATATTAGAAGAGAAGTCTTTTCCAAGTTTTTATTGAATATTGACAAGACATTAGCAATAATTTGTATTAAAATCCATAGATATCTATCTGATGTCATGGATAATGTGTGTGGGTATATTTATCAGTACTTATGAGCACATGCATGGTGCCTTTTCATTTACATCTTGATTAGATGTGTGCTCTAATTTTATTTTTTATCTATTTATTATATCATTTAATGTTGTGTCAAATTAATATTTTTATTATATAGTGATCTTACCTTTTATACTATATATTTCTTATATTATCATTTATATTTGCATATGATTGTCTTTCTTTATCATTGTTTCCTCTTTATTTCTTGAGTTTTTCTCAAAGCTCTCTTCATGTGTCTTCATGATTGTTCTCTCTCTCATCTCTATTTTTCATAGATAATTGTCATTATGACTTGGTTATATAAACCTTATTCCCTTTGGTCCTTACCTCCTTTTATCATGTGATAAGTTAGCAAAAAATTTATCTCATTACACTTTCCTTATACTAGTCCACCTTTGGATCTCCTTTTTCCCTTCTTCCTTTTTCACAAACTAAGCATATACATGATTGATACTTGAGATCACATGCTAGTTCATTGTTAAGCCTATGTGTCCTAGTCAATCTTTATATTTAGTTAGTTAGCTTCATTTAGCCTCAGCCTACATCTCATTCATGTGTATCACTACATCTCTCATGATTGGTCATTCAAAATCCATATGGAGGAGGAATCTTAAAAATCCATAAAAAGTTAAAAGCCAAATCATTTTACAAAAGGTAATGATATAAAACACAAAGATATTCTTAAAATTCAAATCACACTAAAAGAGGTGATTTAAAACACATCTCTTTCTTCTATTCAAATCTCAAACTCCACAGTTGCCCTCATGGTAGAGATGAGGTCCTTTGGAGATAATAGGCCAAGAAAATAATAATAATAAATATTTTAGTGCTACCTAATTTATCACACAAGTACCTAATATTTATAGTAGATTGATGACTTTGTAAGGGGTCTTGAAGAATGAGAAACACATTGTGGGAAGGTAGGTCCATTTTACCTTTTTTTTTTTTACCAATCTACCTTCATGAGTTGATCTTAGTAACATGCTTATATGCCTACAAATATTTGTGTCTATAGTGAATAGGTTTCCTTTGTACATTGATGGTCACTAGTCACTTAGTGTCTTCTCATGTCCTTAGTATGCCTCTTGTCTCCTAAGGTCTTTTCATAAGATGCCTAAGTCTTGATTTTTACACTCCTTTTTTCATTCCCTATATCCCTAAGTCTTGATTTTTACACTCCTTTTTTCATTCCCTATATCCCTCATATTTCCTCTTGAGAAATATTGTTTTATCTACTGTTTAATCCCCTTAGTATCTCATTTGTGAGTTATTTTATAAGACTATGGATAGGACCCAATGTTCCTCACAAATTACCACCTATTTCCTTCCTATTACCCACATCCTTTATTACCTAATTTTTCCTATTTATTCCACTCTAGTGTTGTTCTCTTTGTGAGTTTATTCGTAAGACTGTGGATAAGACCCAACACTCCTCACAAAATTCTCCAATAATATAAGTCACAATCAAAATTACATGTGTCAAATATGAGATAAGATATGATTGATTATGAAATCACACATCATTAACATGCTTCCCAACTTGATTTAGTGTGTTTTATGCTTAATTAATTTCTCTTTTGCTCTTATTTTCTTATTTTCCAAGTGCATGTAAGAATACTACTATTTCTTGAAATTTTCATACTTCCCAACTTGAATTAGTGTGATAAATTTAAAACCAATTTTTTGCCAATTTTATTTTTCTCCTATACTTCCCAACATGATTTAGTGTAATTGATTGACTTAATTAAATTTATTTTTATACCATTTGTGCCCTTTTACATACCTTTCATTTTATTACATTATTTTCATACTTCCTAATGCAATTTAGTATGATTTTACTTGTTTTAATTTGGTACAAAAATCTTTCACTTTGGTTTACAAAAAAATTCCTTTTTACCATCTTGTGTTACCATCCCTTGGTTGTTTATACTTAGTCATTTTCTTGTTATTACACATTTCGCAACTTGAAATAGTGTGTAATACATTTTTGATTGATTATATTTAACCAAGTCCTTTTTTCCTATTTATTTTTAATCATGCATGTGTTTTATATAATTCTAAAAAAGAAACCACATCCCATATATTTCCTAGAGCATATACAACAATAACTAAATATATGTGCTAAAAAGAAATATATCCAAAGCATCCACAACCATAATAATGATAACATACATAATCAGCATTAATATTCCAAAATGACACATCATATATATATATATATATATATATATATATATATATATATATATATATATATATATATATATATATATATCATGATTTTTGATACAACAAGTACAACCATATACAATGCTCTAGCTCTATGGTTGGGCTCCACCCTATCTATCTTGTGGCCTAGCCACATTGCCTGTTGAGGCCTCAGTTTGACTCCTCTAAATATTATGTTGTAAGGAGGCCATTTAAGATCTCAATACATATACCTTTCCCTCTAGATGTGCCACCCATGCCTGTACCTATGCCAACTAGGCTAAGGTCACCATGTGTGTCGTCCTCTCCTACTCCTGCACTTGTGTCATATGGGTCAAGGTTGCTATATGTGCCTATGTCATATGTATCATTATATCCATATGCACAACTATCTCCTCTACTAAGGCCTGACATGCCCTATCTTGCCTACACCCATCTCTATTGTTGGATACATTCTCTCTCTCTATGTTAGTATCTACCTCACTACCTCCCCTACTAATCTAAACTAGCTCACCTAAGTTGGAGTAGATGGTACACTAGGGTGCTCTAATGTATTAAGGTCATATGGCTACAAAGTCTCATCCAAGATATCATGGAGTGATCCCCTCATAAGTAACCCCCATCTTTCCTCATCCTTAACTATGCCTAAAAAATCACACTCATATAGATATTATATCATTATTATATCTCACAATATCTATCTATCTCTAGTCTCTATTTCAAAATAAAAACTTAAGCAATAATTTAATCATCTTTATTACCTATCTATGTCTTGACCACTATGGTCTCACCTCCACACGACCACCTAGCATAGTCTCTCCATCCATGTGACCTCCTAGTACTTCCTTTGTAAATTACCTCCTCAACTTAAATCTAACTATCATGGATTGCATTTTCCTTATCCTACACCTAAGTGGCCTCTCTATCATCCATCTCTCCTCTAGCTTATCTACTAGGTCATCAGGGATGGTGATAGTCTCTACCCTCTCATGGTCCTCCTACCTCTATCAATATCATGTCCTCAATCATTATTGCTCATCTCACTTTAGAGCTAGTGTTGGTATCTCTAGTTCCACTACCTCTATACCTATATCCTCCTAATCTACTCCATATCATGCTTTCCTAATCCATGGTCACTCATGATATGGGTTGAGCATTGACCTCATCACTAGTGTCCCTAGGCCCCTCCTCCCCTATGGCTCTCTCACATGTTAAACCCACTACTTGGGCATCAATATTGATGCTAATAGATGAGGTAATAACATATATCCTAGTACCTATATGACTAAATGTGGCTTTCTCCACCAAGTATAGTATCCAACCACCTTTGTCCTCATTGTAGCTAATGCAAGTATGTCCTAGCTCAGCTATGTATTTGTTATGTGCCCATATGGCTTCCACACTATGTCTACACATCTCACTAACTATAGCACTGGCATATGGGAGATGGATTTCACTACTTGGTCCTCTCTCCATCATCATACTTGAGGTGACCTATCATCTACCACATTGGGCAACCCAATTGGCTGATACATGGAAAACCTCTCATATATCTAATCGATCAGTAATATGATTGATCCTATCAACTTATAACCTTTGACTAACACCTTATACATATAATATATGAGCTAGACCTAGATGATAGAGCTGAGATCATATATTACACCCTCCTCTAGGATCATCCTACTCAAGGCTACCATGAATAGTGGTACCTTACCATCTAACTCGTGACATAGCACTCATGTCATAAGTCCTATCACAACCTTTTATATATTTGAAATCTATGATGCATATACATCAAACATACTAACCCTCCTAACTACCAATATCATCTTTGATCCTATATCCTATATGGCTAAGGTTGTCATCTCCTCTAAGCTATCTGGTATGCCTATAGTCACTGGTGCTCTAACTATCAATAGCCCTAGGATGACATGCACATCCTCCATAGTGATAGCTACATCTACCACATCCCTATCCACCTCCTATCTAAATGTGTTAGTCATTCATTCCCAACATCCAAGGAACATGACTAATGGATTTATGTTCAAGGGAATCTTACACATATCAATTATCTCTCCTAGGCCTAAAAATACTAATCTAGCTCTATCTCCTATCATTAGATGCTCCAGTAGATCTGGTAGTCATGAAATATCTACCAATATCTAGAACTTGGGTCATCCCTACAACCAAACAACAACAAAATATAAATTATATTCTCCATGTCATGTATAATCACAATACATTATTTTTACAATTTCAATAAAAAACAAGCCTAAACTACTTTAATTCATTCATTTTTACCTATTTTAAGTTTAATTGGTCCTTTTTGCCCTTGGTAATTTTAGACCATTCTAGCCTTATTTCAACCTTCTGCATGTATTTTTGTATCATTCTAGTTCTTTGGTCAACTTAGTTTGACTAAAATTTCCCTATTTTTGGCCTAGTCAACTTAAAAATCTAAGTCAACCCTCTTATTTTCCCCTCCCAATAACTACATTGTCATTCTAGACTTTTCATATCAATTGAAAAATTGTACTAGATTGATAGTCTACAAAACATATAGGGTTGGTACATACCTACTAGGTTGGTAGTGTGGATTTTACCCATTTTTATCCTACTAGGCCAACTAGGTTGACCTAGTTGTTTTTGACTATCGACCCCTTGCATTTTTCTCAAAAAGTGTCTTTTTGTTGTTTTCTCCCTATTTCCTCCAAAACCATTTCCCATCTTGGTTTTTCCTACCTATAGAATCTAATTTGGCTTCATTCTGACATATAGAAATGCTAAAAATTATATTTTTATAAAAATATGCTTATTTCATTAAAATTTCTCCAAAACTATCTTAAAATTCATAGTTGCATTCTTGTAGTGCATCCATTGTTGCTCCTAGAACTCCCCCTCATCTATCTTGTCATCTCCTTACCATCCTAGATCGTTTGGTCTCTAGAGCTCTTTTTCTCTCCTTCACAAATCAAAATAACCAAATGAATTCTCTTTCCCCTATTTAAAAACACTTTTCAAAATTCAAAATTTTCAATTATTTTTAGGCAGATTCCTTATTTTATCTATATCTTTATTTCTACTCATCCATTTTTCAAATCATAAAATACATTAGATTCATGATGAAGAAGAAAATATTTTCCACCATCATATGCATATCTTTCAAAAAAAATTATTTTTGGCTATTTTTTACACTATCTATAGGTTCACCTAGTGTTCTTCACATTGGATGCCTTACTCTTTTTTGCAAACTAATTATTTATCTACAAGACTAAGGTAAGTAAAGGTATGTGTTTTTCAATTCTACCCTTTCATTTATCTTATTTTCTACTTACTACACTTTACTTAGCATCAACATTGTGTGTTATCATTTCTATTCCTAATCACCATCCTATGTTGCACTTATGTGACACGTGATGAGCTTCAAGTGGGGCACATGTATACACATAATATTTTCAAACATGTATCGATTAATAACACTTTGTATGTTACAAGAGCTTGTTGAGTCTTAATCTCTCTAAGTGCATTCCTTAAGGGGTGCACCGAGAAAGGGGTGGGTAGTTCATTAGTGCTTCGTAAGATTGTTGTCCCTTTTTCTACTTGCCATCTACACAATTATCTCCTAAAACCATTTACCCTAAGATTATTCTTCTCAACCTTACCCATTCCAAAAATTTGTCATGTTTTATCTTCCTTGATCTTGCCTTGACCCCCTTTCACAATTGACTGTACTAGGTTGATTGGGTTGACCCTGTATAGTATTTAGCCTCTAATTACTATACAGGGTCGACTAGGTTGACCCTATACTATTTAGGGTATTTTTAATTAGGAGTTTTATCATCCCTTCAACTGACCTATCTCATGATCTAGTGATTTATCTCCTAAAAAAATATAGGTTTGACTGGGTTGACCCTATATAACTGATATATTTAAAAAGATTTAGGGCAAGATTCATCTATATATACAAGTTCATTTCCAACCATTTGATATGAAAGAAGTGAAGAAGATTAATTGTGAATGAACATCTACTTTTTGACCATTATACTTAAGGAATAAAACTTAGGGTACCATACTTTCTTTGAAGATAAGGTTCTTATCTTATGGAGAAGTATTTTGGATGCATAGATAGGTTATGTAGCCTAGATCTGATTTGTCTTTGTTAACCTTACATACCATAACAATCTCTTGCAATCAACTTGGCCAAGGGAGAGATTTAGGCTTGGTGGGTTCATCTTCAAAGGTAAGTATCCCTAACTTTATTTTTCCTTTGTAAGAATAGATAGATGATGTATTTGTGCTTCTCTTCCATGTATTAGAATTTTTTATACATTAACATGAGTATATGTCTTCTATAGATGTTTAGCTTAATTTGTTTTGTTTCTAACCCCTACTTTATGCCACAATATATGGTGTGCACTAGATTAGATTTACTTTATTTTTTATTAGAATAGAGTGAATACTAAACCTAGGAATTTGTTAGGATTATTGTGTGATTATGTTAGACTATAGGCTTTGGAACCCTTCCTAGCATGGTGTATTATGACAATTTCTCCCCTAATCAGGTCTAGCGGATCCCCATATTGGTCATGCTCCCACTAAAAAAATGTATTCCCAATTGAAAGTGTAGGTATGATCTATCTTCTCTAAGCTAAGATTGATATATAGACATGATGAACTTATGATTTCATACACATTGATTTTTTTATGCCAGACATTATGAAGGTAATCTTTGTCAATAATAGTTTGAATTTCCTCCAAAACCTCCACATTTGGAGTCCAAAAGATAAAAGGGAGTCTATGATCTAAGACACTATCTCAGAAATCCATTTCATGATGCTCTAAACAAAGAGATAAAATATGAGAGGTAATGACCAAACTTGACATAGTAGAATACATCTTCATAATAGAGGCAATCTAAACAAGGGAGAAAATTGAGAATGAATACAACAAGGAGAGATAAATGTCGGTAGTTAATCACTTTCAGTGAGTTGTCACCTATCATGACAAAATACTTCACACCAAAGGGATTAATGTGTAACCATGAATTGAAAATCCATTTACACATGTCAAATCTCTAGTATGCCCAAAATTAAATGCAGTAAGTCTAATAGAATTTTATAAATTCTAATTAATCATAGGTGATGTCATAAGTCCTCATAATCAAGTCCTGATCATTGATCATATACATTATCTATCACCACATCAGTCACTTAGTCCACCCCCAATTCACAAGTAAATATTCTTGTTTATTAACTTCCCTAAATTAATTTGATGCTTACCAAGATTCTATTTCATCCAAAAGAGGCCAAATTAGGTGGAGAATGTTGTTGATTCATCAAGCCTTAGCATGTTGATTATGAATCACCTCCACTATGAGATTGGAATGTCCTTTAATTATCAAGTGTCTCATTCTACATTGTCTTACAAGTTTTATGCCTAAAATAACTACCTAGACTTAAAATTCATTATTGGTTCTATTTGGGAGGTTCATTAAGGTGACATAAATGAGAAAACTAGAGAAATCCTAAATATTGCATCCCACTCCTGAAGCTCCTAGATTTCCCTATGCTCCTCCATCAAAATTTAATTTAAAGAAACCATTGGGGGGGATCTAAGGAGTCCTATCATGTGGATTAGATAAACCAATATATATCCTTGACCCATTAATAGGGCATCAACAAAAAAATTTAATGAGAGAGAGTGGAGAATTATTTTTTATTCATTGGGAAGACCTTCTTGAGAAAGTGTCAATATACTAATGGATCAATTTGGGTAATTTAAAGATAAACTAATGGATTATGAACTTCCAAGAGGATTAGATTTCAAAATTGGACTTTATTCAATAATTTCAAGGTATCTCCAACTATAAATCAAATTTCATGAAATGAGACCAAAGTATTACTAAATTAAAATCCATAAATTTGAAAAAAAATGGATTACATTTGAAATAATTTAGAATTGATTTGTATGAAATTGATGATAATGTTACTAAAATTATAGTTTATAGTCAATAAATACATTTTAAATAATCATATGGAGAATTTACATCCATCTAAACAATGTTTCATAGCCGTTGGCATGGATTTTTTAGTTTCTCCTAAGAATGTGATAATAGATGTCATTTTGATTCTCCAATCCTTTTCATCTTTCTAACTTCCATTTCCACTATATCTAGTATATGTAACATAACTCATTTGTAGTTTTTGTTTTGTAATATAAATTTAATAATTAAAATCAATGAACATTATGTTGGCAATTGAAAAATTATCTCCAAAAGTCCCTTTAAAAATAACTTCATCTAATTTATTTATATTTTTATTGAAGGGATTATAATAGTTTTTCCCCCAAACAAACATGAAATTTT
The DNA here is from genome assembly GCA_037957365.1 of Torreya grandis. Taxonomy (NCBI): domain Eukaryota; kingdom Viridiplantae; phylum Streptophyta; class Pinopsida; order Cupressales; family Taxaceae; genus Torreya; species Torreya grandis. The sequence continues at coordinate 1,631,215 of JARHVA010002383.1, read as the reverse complement.
AACTTTTTTAATCCATGTCTTGAAGGAGAAGCCTCAAATGATTGTCCTTTATCATAGACCAAAGGCCAATGTGAGAAAAAGACTACATTGTCACCTCCAAGATTTATTTGGAATGTTCTTGAATGTAGTATGACATATTTTCTATTATATAATCTTCTTTTCTTCCCATAAAATTCATTTGTATATCCTGTGTTTCGTGCTCAACAAACAATAAGTCATCCAACCCCAAAATCAATAGTTTTTTAGAAGTTGGTTTTAGCTCCTCCTTTGAAATGCCTGTAATTTGTTAAAAAATAAATTAATCATTTGTTAATAATATTATATAATAAGAAATATAACATCTAATTTTTTTAATAAAATGTTTTACATGTTAGATTGATCATTGATGTACTTTTGATTTGCATATTATATTTTAACATATAAACATATTTCATTTCATTTGATGCATTTTTTATTTTCATTCCCTTAAATCTTATAAAGATTAATATAAACATAAAATAATATATATACATGTTTAGGCACATGAAACTATACTCATTATACATGGATGTACCATTTATATTTCCAATTTTATAACATACATATGCATATACATGTTTATAATGAATCCTTATAACTTGAACATAATAGACACTTCTTATGAATTTGTTAAAATATATGTAACTCATCATATTTTTAAATAATATATATATATATATATATATATATGATTAACTTTGTGATCTATTTATGCCATTTATCATATGCACACATGCATGTGCGCGCGCACGCGCGCGCACACACACACACACACACACAATGTACTTTTCATCAAAATATTCTTAATAATAAATCTATTCTTCATTGAATTGTTCACAATCCCATTATTTCTATCCATTCAAGTAAATCATTTTATATTGATAAAGATCAAGTATACTCAGCATGAAAATTTATTTTCTTCAAGACACAATATATCACATATTGAGTTATTTTAAATGTGTAAATTAATCATTTAAATGGATAAATACAACTACATTCAAGTTGACACAATAATAAAATGAACCCACACATCCAAATCCCAAGTCGATGCACTATATTTTATTGTCTTCTACACTCTCCTATTGATAAAGAAAAAATCAATTGTAATGTATTTAAATAAATAAAGATAATTTATATATTCTATTATATTAAATTTTATAATTACACATTCATTTAAAGGGTTTTTTTCATCATTTTTTCCCCCTATTTGTAGTTTGCACAACTATACTCTTTCCTTGAACTTTTTGTTGTTTATCACCTTTTTTTTGCTTTTTTTGTAGTTTGTAGAGTTTTAATCTTTCATTGAACATTTTTTTATTTATTCATTATAAGGTATTATATAATTTAGTAACTAAAAATTTTCATTATCATTTGATTTGATATTTGTATTTAAAAAATGTGTCTTATTGTAGAGTTTTACTTTGTGTTGTTTTCATGGAGGCATCAAGTTGTAGAGCTATGTCTTGGGTTATTCTGTTGGAGAGATAAAAATGTAGAGATGTGTTATGAACTATTGTAATTGATACATAAATAGATAAAAATATATTTTGTTTGTATTTTAAATAATTGATAAATAAAAATTCTGTAATTGTCAAATTATGCTTGATCTTATCTTACCTTCTTCAACTTGAAATTTGTCATGTTCATTGATTTGATTTTCTATTATTATTGTTTCCTCACTTTCATCCAATGCCATTAGTGTTACACACCAAAAAAATTCAAATATTTTATGTTTGAAACATAAATCATACACATTAAAATATTGTTAAGATGTTTTATTTGAAAAATAAATCATGATTATAAAATAAATTAAAAATGTTATGCACCTAGTACTGATTGAATTAATTGTTATGGTATTGGTTGCCATGAATTTCTACACAATTTTGAAATTTCACATTAAATTTTTTTTTTGTTCATTTTTTTAATGCAAGATAAATTCCTTTGTATTTGCATAAAAGCACACACCATTCTAGCTCCTGTATATACCCATAACACATCATATATATCTAAATTATTGAAATTAGAGATAAGTCTCTCCCAAAAGAAGCTATCTAATTAATTTTTGAATGACCTTCCTATTTTTTTTGAATCAATCATTTGAAATGTTGGTACATCTTTACTGATGTCAACACCTTACTCTAATTTAATTTGTTGTGAATGGAAGATGAAATCTTCAAGATGGAAATTAGTGGAATCTTAATAAAAAGTGATACCTATAATATGAGTCCAATTGAATCCATCACTATTTGGACCCCAAAGTGTTACACCCATATTTTCCATATAATGGAAATGACTAACATATGGCTTTCTGAGAGAGTTATAAATGATAGAAAAATGGTCAATTTTTTGAATGATGAATACATTGAAATACCCAACAATAATTTTATCAATCACTACCTAAATAAATAGGTAAATATATTCTTCCTTAAAATATTTAATGACATTCAAAAGATTAATAATTATCTAATAAATAACCATGCCAACAATGAACATCACACTAAAATATTCTAAAATAGATGGCCAAAGATATGGGGGGCCATAATGGCAACTAAAAATTTATGTATCTATTCTAGGAAGCTAACCTTCATCACTATTTAGATATTTTCTCAATATACTTATTGAATTTGGATATAATGCTTTCTATCTTTATTTTTATTTTTTGAAATACTTTTATTTAGGACACACAAATCATCAAACCTTTTTATAGAAATTGTATAATTCTCCATTACTTCTTTAGGTGTGATTGTTTCTTTTGGTGGAAGTGTCAAATCATGATTGGCAAAATAATATATAATTTTTTATATGTTACTTTCCATCTTCACTTTTTTAAACCAATTGTTTATGTGTTAGTCATTTCCCATATTTTTGATACTAGTTATATTTTTTATTTGTTTGAAAACCCTTGAATATTTTTAAGTACTATTGTACCAATCAAATTTAAATCTTATTTATCTAAACTAGGTAAATTACCACTTTTAAACAAATCAAATGCCTTATCAAAATAATCCCATAAGGGTTATTCCATGAAAATAAGGCATTTTATCTCCTACATTTATTGTATTAAGCAGTTTATTTGTGTGAACAAGTGTCTATCTTGTTCATGTATTTCTTCTATCTTTTTTTACCTATTTCAAGATTATTCCAACCTTTTAGCTGGATAAGGTCACATGTAGATCAAACTCTTTCTACAAATGAAGCCTTATAAATTGATTCATTTACTTCATTATAGTGGATACATATTTTGTGAACAATAGGGAATGAAGTAACTATTTTCAAAAATCTTGCCCTTCTAACAAAACATTTTTCTCAATGATACTGAATTGTATTCCTCATCTAAAAGAATTATCTATTGTGTTGTAATTGTGTGTTGGCCATCTATAATTTTGAAACTTACATTTTCTCCATCATATCTTTAAGGACTTATTTCAATTTGATAATGCATTGAGGGTTATTTGGATCAAAAGGAATTAACAAATCATCCTTCATTAGAACCTCATTATGTTTTATGAATGAATGAATTTTATCATTCACCCTTATTTCATTTAGATTTTTCATTTTGATATTAGCATCCCACAATTCATAGAGCTCTACAAGAATGTTCAATGTGTAATTGTTAAAGGAAATATACCATGTAGAGAATTCACTATGTGTATGATAAGAATTTTGTGCTAATAAAAGTGTACCAATATTTTGTTTGATCTTATATTTCTCCACTTGTGTGAGTAATTGTATGGCCTTTTTAAAATATGCATACAAATATGTTTCCCATGTTTTTATTGTTTTCTGCAATGTTTTTTATATCATGATTGTAGGGTATCTTAAATGCATATTTACATGGTGGTAAGGAGAATAAGTTGGTGCCCCTTGTTCATATTTTTATTTCAACATATTTTGTATTCTAATGACCAAAATATCTCTATCTATCAACCCAAAGATTTCAAGGTTGTCATAGTTATTTAAATGAAACCCAAATGTTTTACAAGAAGGAAAAATATTCATTTATGTCAATTCTATTTTACTAGGTATAAATTTATTGAAATTAGTTGTAGCAGGATTGAGAACTCCCTCTTATCTATTCCATACTTTTAGTTGGAATTAAATGGCATCTATAAGTTCATCGTTGTCACAAGCAAGGGTTATTCCAATCTGAGAGGATTTTTCTCTATATATAGTTCTAAACAAATAAATATTTGCATGCATATTTTTCAGATTAAATAACTCATAATACCAATTAGCAGGAGGAATTTTAACACCACAATAAAATGGAAGATGAAAATGTGGATTTAATTTTAGTTTTGGTAGTTTGAATGGTACTATATCCAAATTTTATTTGATTGAGGCATTCTTTTGCCTTTTAAGTGTGGGAATTTCTTTCTCGCTTGAAGACATTATGTACAAAAATTAAAATGATTTAAATATTTATATTTTTAAAATTTTAAGTTATATATTGTATTATTTACAAAATTATTTGTGATTAACTAATGATTAATTATATATCAACAAATGTGATTTTTAATCTAAAATATAAAATACACATTAAATATTTATAATATATACACTAACTCAAACATAAACCAAAAATATATGACCAAACTATAAATAAATTATATATAGAAAGATGTAAAACTCATTCAAAGGGGATTGCTTAAAAACTGATTGATCATTTCTAACATCTTAGGCACTTACAAAACATATCATAAAAGTATAACACCATACTTACTTAGGATTCTGACTCAATGAGCTAGATGTAATTTTAAAAAATAGTCACTATTGAGATATCCTTTTTACTGGTAAGCATGTTGAAGGTATCTCCTATGAGAAACCTTCAATGTCCCATTGAATTTATGACAAGGGCCAAGAAGAAATATCCTAGCAAAAGTAGGACTAACCAAGGGAAAGTGGAGGAAATTTTAAAAACATGTATAAAATGTTTCAGGGATTAGAAGTATATAAAAACACCAACCAATATAAATTTATAGGCAAAGGAATCTACAAACATTTATTTTGAAGGATAAAGAAGAGCGGGAAGTATGTTTCAAACATTCAACTTAAGGGGTCTGAGGTAAGGTGTTAAAACATTGGACAAATGTGGACTATCTCCCATTCGAGGTTTCATCATTATTTCAAAAAGGTAATCCCTCTCCTACATATGGAATGAGGTATAAACAATCCTCATTATCGATGATATGATGTACATATCCTAAAGTATGATGCATATCAATCAACACCAAATTATTACCCACATTGTGAATTGTGAGAATCTCCAAGCCATTTCATTCAATAAATGCCTAAAATTTGACAATAATAGCATCCTTGTTAAGATCAAAATGGTTATTTTTTATAAAACTTAGAGCATCAAATTTAGATTCAATATGAGAGATGAGAGAGATAGGATAGAACTAATGTCCTTCACAGAGGCAAAGGAGGACCCAATTGTTTAGTGGAAGCTGGTCAAAGGTGGGCTTTCCAAATTCATGGAAATAATCATGTGACATAACTCAGCCATATTTAGGGATTTTTATAAAGGCCAAGACAACTATTTGGTTAGTATGAGATGATTGAGCATTAAAATAATGGAGGAGATTATTGGAGAAGTAATCAACATGATTTGTGATGGAGTAAAAGCCTATAAGGACAAAAAAAGGAAGAGATAATGAAAATTTTCTTTAAATATGATATGCTAGTTATCTCATCTCAAAAAGGATTTACCCAAGAAATGTCCTAACATTTTCCTAAAAATCATGAATTATATCACCCTTGAAGTAAAGCACACTATCCTATTCTTGAAGCATTTTCTATTGATAAACCATTTCAAGGTTCATAGGATTAGTCTCCCCCTTTTTCCTATTGAAGTCCCTTAAAACTTTTGTTACTTCCTTCAAACCAATCCCTCATCTAACCCCATTCACTAGGGACTTATTCTCCTTATCATATGTAAGGGTGACCCCTCTAGGGTAATTATATTAATGAGACAATTGATTTTTATAGTGGGGGGAGGACTCAAGTGATGATTCTAAGGAGAGTCAAAAAGTTAAGGCTGGAAAATTCATGCCTTTAAGAGGGAAGGATAATTTTGGAAAAACCACCATGGAAAATATCTTAGAAGATAACTTCAAGGAGGTGAATCCCATAGATAGCATCCACCCTAATATTGGTGAAGGTCTATAAGTATGAGCTAAAAAAAATTGGGGAGATTGATATCACTAACCCTAGTAGTAAGAAGAAACAAAGCAAGGAGAAGAAGATAGAGCTAAAGAAGGGACCACTAAACAAAGAGGTGGAGTGGATTCCACTAAAAAAAGAAAGTCTTATTGAATATACCTAATAAGGCCTAAGTAAAAGGACTATAGATAAGGATAAATAAAAACATAACATTGGAAGTAATAAACTAGTTGTATACCCCAACTTTGAGGAGTCTAAATAGTTTCTTTAGATTTCCCCTCTTAGTCTCTTTTTGGAATCATTTTATATATTTGTTTTCTAACTTTTAGATAGTGACTATGTTCTAATAATTTCCTAGATTGCCATAGTTCTATGTTCATCATATTTTATTTTATGTTGAATATCTCTCACTAGTTTTTGTAAGGGCATGGGACCCCTTTCCTGATTATTAACCTCATCTAATAAAAAATGTTCAAATTAATAAATTTTTATAAATTTTTATGGGGAAGTATGTTTTAAACATAATATGTTACTATAAGATCAAAAATTCTCATTGTATTACAATTTTTTCTAACTTGGATAAGTTTACAAAAACTATCATAGCCATTGCCAAGACCTAGGAACACAAACACCGAAAAAAAAAAATTTACAACTATTCCAATATCAAAATTTTAGAGAATTTAGTGCTGACCTTAAGCACAGAGAAATTATGTTCCCATAAAATATGATTACTCAAAAATGTGCTATTGCCACTACATAAAAAATATTAAATTACCTTCAATTCAAACTAGTAAATTCATTTTATATGGAATGGTATCAATGAACCACTAAGTGAGGTTTTGTGTACTAGAGTAGGTGAAATAAAACTTGGGGAACTGCCCTTAACCCTTATTTTTAGGAGTATTTGGGAAGTCTTACTTTTAGGAGAGGATTACAATGGACTAAAAATATCATACCTAGTCTACAATTGATTGTTGTGTCAAAGTGCCCATTAAAAATTACCTTCAAGGTATCTCTTATGACATACCCTTCAAATATGAAAAAGAGTGAATTTTTTCTTCAAGGTATCTCCTCGGAGATACTTTGAAATTACCCATGAAGGTATTATAATGGTATTTTAAGGCCGTTGAATGAATCTCCTAGGATATACCTTAAATTACATTATCAATGGTCATACATTCAAGGGGACATTAAATGTATCTTCCAGTAGTTACCTTCAACATGCATATGAGTATAATTTTATTTCACCTTGAAGGCACTACTTGAAGGTCCTTGTAATACCTTTAAGGGTAAATTCAAGGTATCTTTTAGGAGATACCTTCAACTTACCCATGAAGGTATTATGGAGGTTTAAAATATTTTTTTGATAAATTTAAAAGGCTTTGCACCTCGTATTTTGATACTCTTAGATCCTCAAAAGTATGAGACTTGGCATCCATTCATTAAAATGGGCTCACAGAAGATACATCAAAATGTGTTGTTCTACATTCAAGGGAATGTTGAAGGTATTTTTAAGAGATACATTAAACATGAATTGGAGTGTAATTTTACTTCACCTTGAAGGCACTACTAGGTGATACCTTGAAGGGTCTTATAATACCTTAAAGGGTACCTTTAAAGTATCTCCTAGGAGATACCTTTCAAACATGCACAATAATGGATTCAAGGTATCTCCTAAGAGATACCTCCAAGTTATATATGAAGGTATTACAAGGCCCTTGAAGGCATGTCCTAGGAGACACCTCAAAGGGAATTGTCATACATTTAAGGGGAGGCTAAATGTATCTCATAAGAGATACCTTCAACATGCACGTGAGTGGAATTTTCCTTCATCTTAAAAGGAATACTAAGTTGGATGGAAATAATGAGGTTCTCAAAATGGATCTTTTGAGATGAAGCATAAGTTTTAAGTGTTCCATGCTCCCATGCTCTATTGACCTCCCAAGTGGCACTCCCTTGATGGAATGAAGACATGAAAACTTTATTAGTTTATTAGTTAGGTTTAAATTTGAAAGGATTTTCACCCCATATTTTGGTACTCTTAAATATTTTAATGTGTGACACTTGGCATCCCTTCATTAAAATGGGCTCATAAAAGATTAAATAGTTCTTTGGTTTATTGTTTAATGCCTCAAGATTTTGTTATCTCATGACCTCTGAGATCTCACCACATGGCATGATCTCGTAAACTCACAACCATGAAATATTCAATCACAATGAAAGTTATGAAGCCATAAATTAATTAGGAGTTAACACATGTCATCATCTGAAGGAACTAACCTTGAGTATGTGTAATCATATTGATACTTATCTCTAAGTTAATGATTGAACATTCAGAGTTAATGAAGGTTTGATATATGGAAAGTAATTGAACCCACTAAATATGATGAGAATTTTCATAATGAAATGGGCATTTAAACTAATAGTTTGTTATCTCCATTAATGGTACACAAATACAATCATGTTTGAAGCTTGTGAATTATATATGAAAAATTTTCACTAAAGGGGAATTTACTTATCCATTACTCTTAAATTATCATTACATCTTCAAGCTCTCATATGTAGAAAATCCTTATTTCCTTAGAGGTGTTTACAAATTTGAACCAGTATTTTTGATAGAACTAGATGCATATACATCTAGTTTAGTAATTTTGTTAACTTTAAAACAATCCAATGTCCCTTATCTATATGCTTTTGTTAGTGTGACTAAATTCACCAATATAGTATTTGATAAAAGTGTTTTAGATTTCAAATTATACCATTATTCTGCACTATGAGATGAGGTAGAATCAATAATGTCATACTTAGCTCAGGATAAAATTGCACTAGCCCACAAGCATTACATTGATTATTTTATACTCATCAAGGTGTAGGGTATTCATTAGGAAAATGTGAAACTATAGGTAATTACATGCATAAACCTTCTCAAAGATTTAGTTTTCAATGTCACTTTTTCTAGTGATTACTTATATATTAGGAAAAATAAGAAAGTGGTTGTGTACATTTTGGGTAAGGATTTCGAGAGGTATCATAGGTTACCTGCCCCTAAAATAACCTGCAATCAAATCTTGGCTAATATTTGTCTTGTCAAGGGATATAAATTGATTTTCAAATGGAGGATTACATACAATTACATCATTAAATTTAGGATTGGGGTTAGGATAGCAATGGATCTATTGAATAGACTTTATGGCTTTTTGAGTATTGCATATGTTTAGGTTGGGTGGGTTTTATTATTGGACATTTTTTTTACCTTTGATTAATTGGTTACACTAGGAAAAATTATCTATACTAGACTAAAGTCCCAAATATTAAATCCAAACCAAATTCCATTAGATGGTAGTTTATACATGATGTCTTATTTGTTGGATGTTGTTATGGGAACTAATCATAAAAGCTATGGTGAGTTGTGCAAACCCTCAAAATAATATGTGGCTAACATAATTGGTGAAGATCATTCTTTTATGTTTTTTCACATAAATAGGTATGAAATTTAAATAATCTTTAATGAAGTTTACCCCTGGATATATAGTTAAATCCATGGGAAATTTATGCCCAAGTTATTCTAAAACATTTTGAGGACACCAAAAATGAGAAGACTACTATTTATATTTAGATGTTACTAACATTCAAATTGAAATCACAAGGACTTATTCCTTATTCCAACCACACCATATTATAGCTAAGATTATTAAACAAGAAATAAATTTTCAAGTTTATAATAGTATTGACAAGGAACTAGGTTAGAGACATCTGGCTTATTATTTTAAGATGCCCATAAATATCAACCAAATGTAGTATGTGGTCAGATCATATTTCAAATAGACCAGTAAAATTAGGGTTAATTATAATTTGAATTTGGTACACTTTAGATAATGGGATCTAATAAAAAGGGTTCAAGGATACATTCAATAACTTCAAGAGAATAAGAAGGTGCATGTTGCTTATGTGAATGAGGAGTATGACCATAATTTCATTTTATATAATGCACCTGATGATTCAGTTCTATGGATGAATATGAAGGATAATTTGATGTCCATGGTTTGGGCTCAAGCATTATATTATAATCCTCAGGCCACTAAAGAATAATTTGAGAGGGAATGGAATCACTAGTGGCCACTATCCTAGCCTCATGTAAGTTATCAATATTATCAACCTCCTTTTCCTCTACAAAATCCTACAAACAAATAACCAAGTGACTTTGGTGTCTAAATAAAATCTAATCCTTAGCTCATAAGGGATATTATGAAGGGTCTTCCAAGTCCCCAAGTCCCTTCCATGAAAATAGCTCCTGACACCCAAGTTTTGGGCACAACAACTACAAGAGATAGGTGGGTAGCTTTTCCAAGAGAAGAAAGAAAGATAATTTTTGTGATGACTCATTTTCCTGCCTTAACAACTATGACCCAGGTGAGTCTTCTATATTTATTTCAATCTTCTTTATTTTCCATTCTAACTATTTCTAATTCTCCCCTATCTACTATGGATAGCCCTTGATCACCTAAATCCATTGGTGAGGATACCTTTATTCAAGGTACTTCTACCATTTCACCTCTAAACACCTTTTAACCCACCTCCATGGTAACTATTACCATGCCTTCACCACCATCTCCTTTGATGTCTCCCACCACTAATGTTCCTTCAGTTATGTCACCTTCTATTACACCTTCCACTCCCCCCATCTTCACCTACTAGAGGAAGCCCAAGAATTATCCTACTCCTACTAAGAGAAATTATTCATAATAAAGACAATATATTAGTCTATCTACTATTGAGGAGTATTCTAGGAGAGAAAAATTAGAGGAAGTTGAGAAAGAAAATGAATGAGAAACTTAGGTAGAGTTGCTTGTAGAAGAAGAAATATAAATAATATCATTAGTTAATTACTCAGAAGATGAATATGGAAAAAATGATTTTGATGAAACAAAATAAATAGAGCAAGAAAATATTGAAAAGACTCACCCAGATGATGAAGAGGTATATTTGGAGAAATCTAAAGCCTTGGGTCTGGGAGAACAATAAGTCCTCATAGAATAACCAAGCCAAATGATTGATGAGGTAGTGTCTTCTACTATTTCTTAATATATCAATGTTTAAATCCCATTTGTAATTCTACCTTTTGTTATATCTCAAGTTTTTGTATTTATTCATCCTAAATATTCATTAATTATTTCCCCTCAATCAATAAAGACCCTAGAGAAGAGGGTTCATTTTGAAGACTAGGTAATTATGTCTATTTTTTGATCCTCAGAGCTCACTTATTTCAAAAACAAAGTTGGATAAAATAGGAGTTCCCATTCCATAGGCCTCACCAGTATCCTCATCCATAATGACAATGGAGAGAACCCCTAGTTTTTTTAGGTATATAGCTAAGGTCACACCAAGGAGGGAGCCTTCTCTAGGGGAGAGAATTATCCACCAACATCTCTTATTTATCAATCACATTAATAATTCAATAGTACCTCCATTAATTAAACCTCCTCTTATGAATTTTCCACCTTATTCATATCAATTACCAAATATAATTAAATAAATAGGGGTTCTCATAGTTCCCTAATGGGTGAAAGAGATGTAAGAAGCCAGGGATGAAAGACAAAATATAAATGTAACTAAATTGCCCACAATCTCCACCTGGTTTGATAAGAAGAGTGGGGTGATTCAAAGGGTAAGGAAGAGGAAGGTGGTGTACCTTAGTATAGGTGAGGAGATGGAGTTTTAGTAAAGAGAATCTTTTTCATCTTGCAAATAAATAGAATAAAACCTAGGGGACCCTATATAATATATGACAAATTCAACAATTTCATTGATTCCATAGGGGTAACCTTGAAGGAAATGCACCAAAGTACTGAGGAGGAATTAAGAAGGTGGAAATAAATTAAAATCACCTAGGCCCCTTATAAAAATATTGATGATGTGAAAATTGACACCAATAAGATATACAATATTTTGTCTAGTATGTAAGCCTTTATAGTAGTTTCCCAATCTAACTAGGTAAACATCACCAAACTATGGCACTAGATGAAAGAATTTTAAAAGAGGTTGAAATTATTGATTTTGTGTTCAAGGAATATTTCTTTAAACTATTTGAATTTAATGTTAGGTATGGATGTGGCTTTGTGTTTGAATTATGTCATTAATAAAAGAGATGCCTCTCTCAATTGGCATAATCAGATGGAAGCATTGTTAGGAATATTTACCAAATATGAGAGTGAGGACTTTTAAATTTTAGTAGATATGAGGTTCACTCAAGTGATTACTCCTACTAGAGAGTTAGTCAACAATTTTAATTTTGGAAACCTCCTTCATGCAGCAACAGATAGTTTTAAAAAGGAGGTGGAGGAAACCACCTATAGAATCAATGAGGAGGTTTTATAGCTAGTCACTTTTGATAAGAATAGAGTAACTAAGGATAAAGACTTGGTATTTAGCTTTAAGAGTTTAGAGGAAGAGCAAGATAGGTTAATGGATGAAGCATTTAAAATTCTTAAGCCTTCCTTACTCAATTTTGATATTGTAAATAAAGAATTTGAGGTAGGGAGCACATTATTGGAGCAACTTAAAGAAAAAGAAAAAGTTTCATCTTTAGTTTTAGTTACTCAACCAGCTATAAGTGTTGCTACAACAACTTAAGACTCTTAGTGTTTTGGGTTTATAATAATGAAAACTCCAATATGTATGGTGTTCATTCCACCTTTAGTTACTCTTACGACAACTTTAGTTTCTTCTTAAACTCCTATAGATAGTGGTGCCATATTAGCACCATAATTTGAAATTATTATATATGTGCATATATATTTAAGTTGGTATTGTAGTTCTTAATCTATATATTATACATACATATTATATTTTAGATGGAGAGTCTAAATTTAGATACTTCTATTGTGCATGCATATTTTACATGATCTTTATCTTGTGTATTTATTTTTGGACTTGTAATTTTAGGAGAAGATTGAAGAGAAGAGGCATTCCTATCCCAAGATTATAAATACATGTAACCTACTGGTCCTAAAGAGAGGACAATTTTGGTTGTTTATACTAATAGAAAATTTAAGAGTTCTTGACTTTGACTTTATGTGCAAATCTTGATTATTCTCCAATTATGTGGATTAATTAATGCATTACACTATTATAATAACTTAGTTCTTAGATTTGTGTATGAATTATCCATTTAAAATACAGTCATTCATTTTAAGCTATAGCTGATTTCAATATCTTTTGCATGTTAATCATAATCCTTCTTGAAGATGTGCAATAATAGTCTAATAATTGGGTAACCTTTGATTTTGCATGTCAAATTATAATATGTTATTTGTCCTTTTACTCTTTAATATATTTTATTTTTGGTCTATTATATCAAATTTCAATAAATATTGGTTTAGATTCCTTGTCCTATGTAAGTTCAAGTGTTGGTTTTGAAGGGTTTTATCCTAGGCTATCCATAGGCCTTACTTTTTTCCTTACTCTTCCTTCCCTTTTTGATTTTTTTTATATATTACACACTTTAGTTAGAATCATAATATTTCTACCTATTCTAAGTAGATATATCTTCATTCATAACCATTCCATTCATGGTAAACAATCTGTATCACTCACCACTATTCTACCAATAGGTAGTTATAAAATTGAATAGCCTTCAACTCATGCATTTGAGTGATTTACTTCATTGATCCTAAAACATTAGAGGCTAACTTGTAAAATGATATAGGGTTATGCATAAAACACGCATCAAAAAAATCAATCTTTATAACCTTTAGTGTGTTTCTTAAGAGTAGGTAGGGACGATCTATGAACTCTTGGTGCTTTGCCTCCTGTTATTTTTAGTTTATTTTCTCAACATTTTCATAGATGATGAGCATAGTTTAGGTGTATATAGTTTCATTCCATTAAGTTTAGGTCTACATGGAATTATTTAACATGATGTACTAAGTTTGTAAAGGAATCCATCTTATCTCTGAGGGTTTATCTCAAAGAGCCTTAGGTCCCACAAGTTGGAGCTAATCCCATTATGTTTGTAAATAAAATTTGTTATTGTGGGTATATGATTTGAGAGAAGTGTATCTCTTAGGATATACCTAAAAGGGTGATGTCATATATTAAAGGGGATGTTGAAGGTATATCCTAGTATATACCTTCAACATGCACATGAATGAAAATTCTCTTCACCTTAAAGGAAATACTAGGTGATAACTTAAAGGGCCTTGTAATATCTTCAAGGTACCTATTAGGAGATACCTTTCAAACATACACAATAATGGATTTATCCTTCAAGTTATATCCTAGGAGATACCTTAAAATTACCCATGAAGGTATTACAAGTCCCTTGAAGGCATCTCCTATGAGATACCTCAAAGGGTGTTGTCATTAATTTCAAGGGGAAATTAAAAATATCCCTTAGGAGATACCTTAAACATTCACATGAGTTTAATTTTACTTCACCTTGAAATCATTGTTTGGTGATATCTTAAAAGGCCTTATAACACCCTTAAGGTATCTCCTAGGAGATACCTTTCAAACATGAACTAGAGTGTATTTATCCTTCAAGGTATCTCCTAGGAGATACCTTCAAGTTACCCATGAATTTATTATAAGGTCCTTGAATTAATATCCTAGTAGAGACCTTGAAGTGTATTGTCATACATTCAAGGGGATGTTGAAGGTATCTCCTAAGATACACCTTTACATGCACACAAGTGTAATTTTATTTCACCTTGAAATAACTATTGGGTGATAACTTGAAGGGCCTTGTAATACATTCAAGGTATCTCTTATGAGATACCTTTCAAACATCCACAAGAGTGGATTTATCTTTAAAGGTATCTCCTAAAAGATATCTTCAAGTTACAAAGGTATTATAAGTCCCTTGATGTCATCTCTTAAGAGATACCTCAAAGGGTGATGTCGTACATTTAAGGGGACATTATAGGTATCTCCTAAGAGATACCTTCAACATACACATGAGTTTTATTTTACTTCACCTTTAAAGCACTACTGGGTGATACTTTTAAATATCTTGTAATACCTTCAAGGTATCTCCTATGAAGTACCTTTCAAACATGCACTAGAGTGGATTGATCCTTTAAGGTATCTCCTAGGAGATACCTTATAATTACCCATGAAGGTATTATAAGGCCTTTAAATCATCTCATAAGAGATACCTTGAAGGTCATTGTCATAAATTCAAGGAGACATTAAAGGTATCTCCTAGCAACATGAACACAAGTGGGATTTTCTTTCACTTTGAAGGCACTACTAGGTGATACCTTAATAACCTTGTAATACCTTAAAGGGTACCTTCAAGGTATCTCTTAGGAGATACTTTGAGTGGCCTTGTACATTTTCACTCTATGCTTCATTGATTAGACTAACTGTACTGATGATGAATTTGAGTGTTTGTGACTTGAGCATGTAGGTGAATGGTATAACTAAGTTGGAGTCAAACATTTAGTGAGATTGGGGAAGCACCCTTGCATAAATTCCTTGGAATTATGGTTATGTGAATTCTAAAAACTTTAGTTACCAAATTAATATTATGTTGATATAAATTAGGTAGGATTCCATGTTTTCTTATAAATTGAGAATCAACCTTGAGTTGTTTATAAATTTAGAATTAACACTATTATATTATGTGATAATTTAAAGAGTGGTAGCTCTTGTTATTATGAATTTTATATAATCATGTTGAAAAATCTATTTAATGTTGAAACTAAGCTATTGATGACAAGAAACATTAACGAGATAGAGTTGAAATGAAAGGAGAAATTGATATTTTCATAAGTTAAATCTATTCATATATTGGACTTTGATAAAAGTGGGAACATTATCAATAAGATGTAAGGTCTGGTATCAAAAGGCATTTCCTATTTGAAATGGATGAATGTGACTAATTGGGCCATATCAACTGATCCCATTACTATTTCAATCAATAGGTTTGATCAAGGTACTTTGTGTGCTCAACCTAATTAAGATCTAAATGGAAATGTTTATTTACTTAACATAATGTGATCAATTTATACAACCTGGTAAACATGGTGATCATACCTTCAAATTAGCTAGTTAGTTGGATTATGGACATGCCAAAAAATAAAATAATAATTTTAGACAACTTTGACCTTAACAACATTGTATTTCAAAACATTATGGATCTAGTTTACTAATACTACTTTACCAATATACAAAATATTTTTAGAAACAAATAATTTCATTTCATTGAAATCATAGATCAAATGGATACATAAATTCCCAAATTATAGTTATTAAAGTAAGCCTTGGTTATCAAATGATTGAGGTAACATATGATGTGTTGAGTTGGGTGAGATTATTGTGTTGGGATAACATAGGTCTTTAAAAATTAGGGGCTTTCACTTGGTTAGTAGTTCAAAATCATATCCTCACTTAGGATCAATTGGCTAAAATCTATTTTATGGGCTCTTCCCATTCTATTCTTTGAAAATATGTGGAAGAAACTACCAATCACATGCTTTATTCTTACCCCTTTGTTGTTTGGTGTTGGGCATGGTTTTGTTGTAAGATTGAGTGATCTTGGGATTGGCCCTTCTCATTATTCAATGAATTTTCCTCTTGGCCAATTGGGGATTGTAAAAATTCACTTTTCAAACTTAGGAGAGTTAGTCCATATATTTTGGTAAGAATTATTTAGAAGGAGATAAATCAACATATTTTTGAAGTTAAAAAAAGATATCTTGCTTCAATTTTAAATGAGCTAAAGGTTGTTATCTCAGAGTTTTTTCTTCTCAAATTAAATGTATAAATGGTTGTATTTCAATGTGGGATATGAGAATGTGTGACAAATGGATGATTCATCCACCTGTTAATGGGTCAATAATAAATTCAAGTAAAATTACAATAAAGGATAAAGATTCTTGGGTCCACCCTCCTCCTAAATGGCTTAAAATGAATTTTTATGGAGCCTCAAGGGGTAATTCAGGTTCTTTTGTAGTAAGTTTTATAATAAAGGATTGTAGTGATTCACTCATTAGATTTATCTCTAGGAAGCTCTGAGATGGCATAGATAATTAATTTGAAGCACAAGCTCTTATGATAGAGCTTGATTTGGTGATGCAGTACAAAATTAAGAATCTTCTAATTGAATGAGATTTTAAAATCATGATTTTTTCTGTAAAAAGAAATCAGTGACCTCTTGAAAATTGGAAAACATTTTGGTTAAATCCTAGTAAAGCTTGGATAGCCTTTTGTTTTAGGATTGCAAACATTATTTTAGGGAAGCTAATTCAATTGTAGACTTATTAGTGAATTATGGTATAGATCAAAGGGAGGAAATTCAAATGGATAATAAACATTCATCATGGGAATATTTTGATGGGATATCATCCATAAGCTTTGGTTATTAATCTTTATCATTATTCCCCATATGATTATCGCTTATGACATTAATTAGTTTTTAAGCTATCCTATTCGGTCATGGGAAGGGGAATTCTAAATCATGGCCTTTTTCATGTGAAGTTACTTGATGGATAGCCTTATTTAATAAGGCCATTCATGGTGCTAGCTTGATATGGCTCCAAACACGTCTTCTTTCTTGGCTAGTTTAACATGTGTGTTTTCCCTATCCTAGCTAGTGATTAATCAAGATGGATCGCAATGTCACTTTGGCACTAGGGGTCCTAGTGGTTATAGGTTGTATTTTAGTTAAGGAGATGCCCTTTTAAGGGTGAATTCTCAAGGCAAGGATAAATAATATCTTTTGAGCCTCAATGTAGGATATTTTATAGGCTATTTTAAGTATTTTGGGGAAAGATTGTGTAACTAAGAGCCCCTTCAGCATGTTAAATTCAATAATGGTAGCAATGGTTTCTAATAATATTTAGGTTCTTTTGCCCAATAAGGAAGTGGTAATTAAAATGGTTGAGCTCTTTGTGTCTTTAGACCATAGACAAGGATTGCTAGAGGATATTGACATGGTGGACTCTGGTCCCTTTCCTAATTTATAATTTTTTTTAGTTTATATGGATTTAGATTATTTTAATTATAAAAGTTTAAAGATATTTAATAAAGGTTTATTTCTATCATAGAGTTCATGGAAAAAATTCAGAGTAAAGTTCATGATTCTACATCTTCAAAAGGGCATGTTATGTCTTTACCTCCCATGGATTTGATCAAGATCCCAATTCATGAGTTGGAGTTATGGAAGGGTGTTAGGCACAATAGGGAGTGGATGGAGGCTATTAAGTTCTTAGCTAAATTTGTGGTTTAAGACATGTATGCAGCACCTCTTTAGCTAGTTAGGGTTCCCTGATGGGTGGTAACCTTGGCAATGCAATGGAATCTAGATAGTAATTGAGCCATAGTCTTTGTTAGTGGCATAAAACTTAGGCTCTATAGGAGGTAGATAAGGGTTTGTGTGGTGAGGACTCTTCAAAGGCTAGTGGCTCCCTTATTACAGTGTTGATAGAGGATGATAGGAAGGTAATATTTTAATCTTATGGTTTTATGGGCTATGGTATCTGGTGATTACCTTTTTGGTTTCTATTTTTATCTTGTAGTATAGCTCGTATCCTTATTGGCCCTTTTGGTATCTAATGTTTTTGTAATAAACTATATTATGGCTTACTAGTTTATTAGATTTACTTTAGTTCTAGTTATGATATCAAATAAGTATTTTTTAAATCTCTGAGTCGACCGTTTCTTTTTGTATAATTTTTAGATATATTTTTAGGTGGAGGACCAATTGACCTTGGTAATTATCTTAAAAAATGAAGACTTCACTCATAGGAATTGGTTGGTGTGGGGGATTGATGCAAAGGTATCATTGGGTTTTGGTGAACACCTTCTTGGAAATGGACTATTTTTAAATAATGATTAGTGAACAAATATGCTTTAAGGATTGAAGACTTTGATCAGCCTTAAGACCTTGTTAGACTTCCTTATTTATCAAAATTGGTAAAATTTAATATAATGATCTCTAAGATATTTAACTTTCAAGAAGTTATAATAGATTACTAGATTAGGCTTGATTAGACCTAATATGGATTTTGTGCATACATATTCAATTGTATAAGGGAAACTTGGATGTTTTAATTTCAAGTTATTTATAGAAAACCATAATAGCATAGCTATGGTTTTGTGATAATATGACTCCTTATGAGGTTTATAGTTGGTCCTTTTGATTGGTCTAGGTGATTACCTATAATTATTCAGATATGAAACTATTAAAATAACTTCATTCCATATAAAATGATGTAATGAAATATTTATCTAATTGTGTGCACCTAAATTTGCTCATTTCTTCACTAGCATTGATAATTTCATGTAACTTCATTTTTTTTTTCTTACTAACCCTCTTGGTCATCATCCCACAAATTAATTATTTCTTTTAACCATGTCTTATTTTTCAACTAACCCCACTTATCCATTATATTGTGAATTTTTAATTCACAACCCACCTACCTACTTACTTCTAGACTTTTCTACAAGCTTACTTTATATTCCTCACCTAATCATTCCTCTAATCATAATTTAATCCCCTATATAATCCTCATTAACCCCTACTAAATTCTAGAGTTATCTAACTCTAAAAACTTCCTCCAACTTTTCTCACCTCACTAGAATCCTCTAAATCTAAAGGATTATTAAGAATTTTAAATTCCTTTTCATTCCCTCTGCTAGAAGCATCCAAGGAATTTTTAATTCCTTGAATAATTCTTCACCATTGATCTTCCTACACCCAAATTTGAATTTTATCCATTGATATTCCTTCTTACCTCTCTATAAATAACCAACCCATACTCCATGCAAATGCTAATGAGGAAATTCATAATATTCCATGTCAATATTTTGTTCAAATCTATGAATCAATCACTAGTCTACTAATCAAAATATTGTCAAGCTAATCGTATGCTATCAAAAACCTAAGTCTATGGTAATAATATTCCATATATAATCATTTAGTCTTTTTGTTTGAATTTTGATTGGGAACATTTTGGATTTAGATCAGAATGTTGTTTTAAATGTTCATTTTATTGCATTTTGATCTAATGGTTTCCAATTTTAATGTTCATCAATATCTGCTATACACTAACTAACAAAACTATACACTAATCTTTAAGGCCTTTAACAAGGAATTTATTGTTTTAAATGACCTCCTAATACTCTAAGACTCTTGACATAACCAAATTAACATATTTACAGTGATGCTCCTACATCTCAAAATAGTTAAATAACCTCATTTTAACCTCTTTCCATACAATAGACCATACAAAAGAACCCTAGCTCATGGCTATTCTATAACTAGTATTGAAGGGTGTGGTTGTTATTATATTAAATGGGTTTATGAGTTGATTATAATTTTTTGTCCTATCTGATAAAATATGGATTGCTAGTATGGGATGGTGTGTACACCTTAAATTGGTTAAGCAACCACAAATATCATGTATTTTCACATTCCTCTTCATAGGAGACTCTGACTAGAGAATATGAGCCTTGTTCGCACTAACCAAGTCTTTGTTTTTGCTTATCTTGGTCTTGTTTCTTGATTTTATCACCTTTTTTCTCATTACCAGTCATTTAAAACCTTTTGACTAGTGATTCCACCTCAGCTAGAAAGTATTCCCCATGCTAATCCTACTCACCCAGGTCCTGAGCTAATAGGATAGGAGCCCCAAATTTAGAAAATAATGTTGAACATGGAAGTGTCACATTTTTGGTGCTCATATACATTTGTATTTTGAGCCCTAATGGTCATTTATATTTTCTTAATAGGTCACTAACCCTTCTTAACCCCTCCCTTAGGTTTTGTTTACCTTTTTGATGTTGGCTAATGCAAATCAAGCTCCCAAATTTAAAATAAAGAGTTTCCTATATAAATGACTTCATAAGGCATTTTATAACTAGTGTGAACTAGGAATTTGACTAAGAAGAGGATATTAGTGTGGTTTTAGTGACAAAATGCACAAAACAAATTGACAAAGAACACACTAAGATAAGATAGTCATGCTTAGTTACTAGGATAAGCTTGGTAACAAAAACAAATGCCAAACACAAGTAAAAAGTAAGGAATAAAACACAAGAATTTCTTCACCTTCCTTGGATGCTCTAAATGCATTTGTAGTAGTGGCTTGCTTGGCTTGTGCTCATGAAGTCCTTGGTAATGGAAGCTTGGATACCTCCACCTCTTCTTGGTACCTTTGGCTTGTGGCTTGGTTTGGATTGGAATCAATTTGGCATGGTAACACTAGTTGCTTAAAGCTTTTGGAACCAATCCTACATTATAACTTTGCACAAATTAAGCTTAAAAATGATGTTCATGGCCTCTCTATTTATAGATTTTTGAGAATGTCTAGAATCAACCTGAACTGTCCGTCCTAAGATTGAGATGTGTGGTTAAGGATTAATCCAATTTTGAAATAAAAATTGATAAATAGGCTCATCAATATTTGGGATAATGGAGCAATTAAGAGTTATGGAGGGCTTTGATGAGGCATGTGAAACATGAATGCTAATATTTGTCATATTTATGGCCTAGGGATGTCTTCCCAAGAAATGACATCACCTGATGATGCAAATATTAAATATTCATTTTCAAAACAAATTATTCAACAATTTTCCATGGATTTATTGATTAGGCTCTAATTTGGTATAATTAGCACTTAAGCATGTTTAAGCACTTTGTGCACAACTTACTCAAATTAATTAGAATGCCTTGTTATTGGTCTAAAATTCAATTGAATTAGAATTGGAAGGTGATGTCAGATGCATTAGATCCATTATCCCATTTAGGATGTTAGCAAAAACAAATAATAAAGGTGCATGTCTTATGAAAGATATTTGATAGGAAAGAGCAATCCAGAGTACCTAGGTGTAAAATTGGCATTTTGACTTAGAATGATCTAATCAAAGTTAGATGACCCATAAATTATATTGCCCCATTTAGTGATACCTTGGCTAAACTTGGCACTTGAATATGTCAATTTCAACTCTTTTAATGAATTTTAGTGTCTTTAGGCCAAATTGTGCACTTTAGGTGGAAATTGGTCAAAAACATGATTGGAGATTATCAATGGCTAAATTTAGGTGTCTATATCTAGCACTTACTACTTTGGCACAATAAATAATTAAAATTAGTCAATAGTATAGCTTATAATTTTGCATCACACATAGATTTGCATGCCTAATCAAAGAAGGGCCTAGGTGAAAGTTCATTCTTGCATCTACCATGTGTTTATTATACACATTTCCTAAGGGATAAATACATTTGATTTGAGACCCTAGCTTGAGGGTTAATTTAGGAAATGATCAGAACAACAGGGGTTCTAGATCATGCAATCATACTTCCCTTAACCCAATTTTTTTCTCTTTTACTTTTGATATATTTTTTATTTCATATTTTTAGATAGACCTAGGGTTTTGAGAAGAAAATATGTTATATAATGGCACCTATAAGTAATCATGAAGAAATAAAGACACATATAGAATCCAAAAACTAGACTGCATCATAATCCAAAACCAAAATTTGATTTGGACAACACTAGAATTGGACTACAATATTAGACACTAAAGTGTCCACTTTTATGTGCTCATATCCATTCACTAAAAAAAATCCAGATTCAAGTTTTTGACATCTTTCTAGTCCTACACAAAAAAATTTAGCCTCTGTATCACCCTTCTTAGCCTATTTTTCCAGATAGGTTATTTATTTTCCCCTTGTAATTTATTTGATTAAATTGATATAAATATATATTTCACTACATTTTATTATATTTTACCCCTTAATCCATCCCATTTATTATGTAGGAACTAAACCCTAGTTTCCCAAAAATAATAAAACATTTGGTGAACCTGACTTACTTTGAACAAATATCAAACCCTAGGTACCCCTAGGGTTTTTCCTTCACATTTTTGTGTAAAAATTCAATTTCAAAATTATGATTTTTGTATGAATTTTTTTACATGTTTTATATTCCAATTTATTTTAGAATTCAAATTATTGAAATAAGTTTACAATTCTAAAACTCCAACCCAAAATCCTAGATTTCCAAAACTAGGTCCTCAAACCCCAAGCCTTCCACCCTTACATTTTTTAGATAAAAATTTTGGAATTTTTTCAACTTGTTCAGAGTGTCAAAAATATTTTAAAAATATTTATGTTATTAGTCATTCTTGCATTTATTTTCTTAATAGTACTTTTACATATTCTCTTTGATGAAAACAATTAAATGGCCACTAAGGCACTTCTTCCCTCTCATCTTATAAATAAATTTCTAAATTTTTATCATAATTATGACAATTAATGGATAAATTTTAAAAATCACACATTAGCCAAAAATGATTTCATTTACAATGAAGATAATTACTATTGTTTTAATGAGGAATATGATGATGCATATGAAGGTGATAGTGAATAAAAAATAGATGCATCTTCTCTCAAACCAATCTCTTTTCTTCCCTCTTTTAAAGAAAATAATTTTGATAAATGGGAAAGATATTTTTCACCTCATTATCTTATGAAAAATTCATCATATTAACAAATTAGTCATGCATTTCCAAGTGAACCTCTCATTGGTGATAATTTTCTTACATTTGATCCTTCTCTCTCTCTCTCTCTCTCTCTCTATATATATATATATATATATATATATATATATATATATATATATATATATCTCTCTCTCTCTCTCTCTCTCTCTCTCTCTCTCTCATGCATAATTCAAATGATCCATCTCATGTTCTTAACTAAACCTTTTCATCTCAAATAATGACAAAATAATGTATAAATGATAACTCTCTTGTTCTTACTTCTCATATTGTAAATGAAAATAATGCATGAACTCCATTCAAGGATAACGTCAATGCACATAGTATTCCAATTTCACATGACAATTTAGTACATATAAGAAAATAATAAACATCTTATCTTACCCCTCTCCCTAGTGATAATGAGTATGATAGTGAACATGCAAATGAATATGCCAATGAGAGTGAATATGAAATTGATATTTATACTCCTTCCCTTTCAAATGAACAAAATTATGATTGTGATAATGCATGGAATAATGATGACTATTATGCATATAGTGAAGAATAAAATGCATCTTATGCTTCTAACTCTTCTCCCACTCCTCTCAAACATAACTCATAAATTGTTTCTTCTACTTTTATGCATGATTCTATTTCAAATAATGCACATGTCATGATAACATCACATCTTCTATTCATTTAGAATGTGATTCACTAAATACTAAAAATACCAATGAATCTTCCAAGCCACCCCAACTAAAGTAGCACCTATTTCTCACTCTTCACCCAAAGAGAATGGTATCCCACATCCCTCTTATAAGGTCTAAGTTACCATTCCTCCAAAGGTTCAAGTGAGCACACCCCCTCTCTATGATCCAATTGTTAAATGTAGAATTCCCATGACTAAAATAAATGATCAAATTCAATGTTTAAATAAACCACTTCAAGATACTAATATACCATCCCAAGATATTATTTATTTAATGCATGCAATTGGTGAATTAAAACACCAAGTACACCTCTTTATTTTGGAAAACAAGGCTTATAAGCCTTGGATGGATTCAAATGAATTACATGATAACCCTTTTTTGAATACATTTGTCAAATTTTCATTGCCTCAATTTGATGGAACTGAAGATCCATTCATACACCTCAAGGCCTTTCGAAAGGCCTTACCATCTCATGTGAGTCTTTTGATTCTACTTAAGTTATTCCAGTAGACATTAGTGGGTAATGCACAAAATTGGTTCTTTCATCTACTCCCCATTGGTTCCTTGCATACATATGATAAATTATAGAAGGAATTTATCAGATATTACATAGAAAACATGGGAACTTATGTTATTATGAGAAACTTATTGCATTGCATCATAATTATTCAAAGCTAGTTAGTGATTATATCTTATGATTCAAGACTCACATGTTATGATTGATATATAAACCAATAAATTTAGAGATTCAACATACCTCTATTAATGGGATTCACTAACCCCTCCTAGAGAATATATTATATCATATAGATTCCTCTTTTAGGCACTTATGTTATACAATTTAAGCTTTGGAGAAGAAATTGGGATTGATTGAGATAGATTCAATTAATTTGCTTACTCTAGATTTCATAGTATTTCCCCCATCTACAGCTCCTAGAACTCATCATCCACCATGTCCCAAAAAATATAGGATACCACATACATAAAAGCAACTAGTTAGGAATAAAGAGCTAGTTTCTAGAGCACTACCTATGCACTATAGAGAATAATAATAGGGCACCACTACAGTTTGATTTAGAGTGGGATAACCCATATGTCATATTATCAACACCATTATATATGAGTTTAATCACATTACCTTCTAATCATCATTGAGATCCACATCTCCTTCACAGGCAACCACATCAGCCCTTTTGTAACTATCATCATATCTATGGACATAGAGATAATGATTGTTATGGACTCAAGGATTGTATTAAGAGATGTGTCGATAATGGAATCATAGCATTCACACCATGGGAACTGAGATCCCCTCCATCATATAACCATATACCTTTTTCCTCCATGACTAATTTATCCTAGGACATTCCTTCATAGGAATCATCAGTTACTCATCATGACAATAATGCAATTTTTAGGATAGAGCCTCATAAGAGATCACTTATCCCACATACTCATAGGGTTTGGAGACTAGTACAACAAAATAAACCTACATATAGTAGTGTAGTCCATGGAGTATATAGTGCAATTCTA
Source organism: Torreya grandis (assembly GCA_037957365.1). NCBI lineage: Eukaryota > Viridiplantae > Streptophyta > Pinopsida > Cupressales > Taxaceae > Torreya > Torreya grandis. The sequence continues at coordinate 1,605,302 of JARHVA010002383.1, read as the reverse complement.
TATACATATATAACACCATCATAGACATCATAACAAAATTTTCAAGGTCTTATTTCATGTAGCAACCCATTACGGTTAAGATTAGATGAAACCACATCATAGAGCAATACTCTAGATATATATTCACTATAGCCAAGTTTTTAGGAACCTATTTCACATAATAACCTGCTATGATTGAGATTAGATGAGCCCTCATAATAGGTTATAGTTCCATCTTGATCTATTACTCAGTCATACACATTATAATAGAGGTCATAGGGTGTTATTTCACATAGTAATCCACTACAATTATGGATAGATGAGCCTCCTTCATAATACATATTTTTAGTTATGCATCTATTAATATTTTATCTTATAGAGTCTCTATGTACATCTATAGTTATTGCACCATAATTAGAATCAGATATATGGCATGTTCCTACATAACATGAGCAGTATGGGTACTTAGTTAGCCATTAGGGTTTCAATAGTGATAAAATAGCTAGGGGGTTGATATTCATAGAGTGATATCTTACATCCCCTTATACTAACAACTAACATTCTTAGTTATAAATAACCATCCCTAACTAAACCAAATTATCCAAATCCCATTCTTACCAATATCCTATTTTACTAATCTTAAACCAATTCAATTTATCATATCAATTTACCAATTATAATATAACAAAGTTTTACTCACATATGATTCAAAATCAAACATTAGCATCACACTTAAACTTATCAACAAATAATCAAATCATATCCCAAATACCATTTTACCAAATATATGCAACCTCAACATCAATGCAAAATCAATTATTTCTAATCAACCATTTGCAATAAATATACTAATCTACTTCAAATTCCATAACATAATACACATGAATCAAAATCAAACTAGTATCCATATATATAATGAGTTTTAAAAACATATACATGGGTATCAATTACAATCAGTCATGAATGGGCATCAATCCCTCACTCTCAGTCTCACTCTCTCCACTAGTACTAGTCTCATAATCTACCCTAGCACTTGATGGCCTCGCACCTCCTCAAGATCTTGTATGCTTCTTGTAATGACTATCTCACTCTAGTAGCCAACCATGTTCCTCACGTAAGTTTGCATATCACCTCTAAAGGTCTATATACTCATCCATGATCCTCATGCTAATAGATATAAAATCATGGGGAGGCATCCTATGCCTATCTAGCTTAGCTCATATCTCATCTCTCTCTCCTACTGCCCTAACATATGTAGCTATTGCTATAGCATCCCTATCAAATAGATGGGCATGAATACTAATCATGACCATCACTTACTCTATCAATCCCTCCACAACATCATCAAGTACATATTGTGTGAACTCTTAGAGTGTTGACTTGATTATTTTCTCCTACTAATCATCATCTCCACCACCTACCTCAGCCTATGCTCCATCCTAATCACCTCCCACTTCACTTGCACATAAATTATGATACTATGTTAGATATATACTTTGACATCAAACTAAAGCATAAGTTTATAAAAAATTAAAATGTAATCATTGCTTACCTCCCATAATATGGATCAACTTAAGATCCTCATACTCGAGAGCATCCCCTACCTTAATAGGATATAAAGGAGCCCATTGATGCCTAACCCACCACATGGTATACATGTATGTACATCCAACATCATCCACATCCATAATATCTATGGACACATCCATTGTATACAAAGGTAATGGTGTAAGCTTAGCCTCAGTAGGCCTCACATGAGCTCCTACCCTCACAAACACTCAAGCACTCTTCACCCACACCCATGATACCAGGGACACATCCTGTCATACCCCAAACTATCTAGTAATGCACTCATATTAAAATCACTCATATAATCCACCTTAGTGGTCATGTATCCAACTAACCCTCATGTATCATAGTTGTACTCCATCCTCTACCTACCCAAGAAATCCTTTGTAAGTCCTCCATATGATGTCACCATCCACCAATCCATCTAAAATCCACCTATAATGGTCCATCCCATGGGATCAGATAGTGAATGTACTCATCCATCGCTCTATAAATGGTTTTAGAGGTGCTCACTTTTCCCTTGGTAATCTAATTAGGTGCATAACTTTTATGTGTTTATAGGCCCAATAATGTAATAAGGTCACTACACTCACCCCACCACTGAATGAATCCTATGTAAACTTGTAGAGATCCCTATATAGGTGGGCTAGCATGGTCTTCCCCCATGAGAATATAGTGCAATATACCTTCACATTATGCACAATCCTATGAATCTTATATATAATAGATACTCCACTCCCATCCACAACAACAAAAGATGCCAATAAAATATCTAACCACTTTTATAAGCATGGAACATCAGACTGCATAATGACTGATAGTAACACATCACTATCACTACCTCTCTAATGTATCCCCAAAGGCACACCAATAAAATAAAAATATTCATGATCAATCACATCAACACCTATGTCATCCTGTATTATCACTCAGTACCCACTAATCGTTAAATGTAGTATATGATACACATCTTCCAAAGTCATAGTCAACTCCCCTATAAGAAGTCGAGAATTAAACATATCTACATTTCACCTCTCACATAAGGTAATCATCAGATATTGATCCCAATAAATTGTACCTATGTCACACACATGACCCAACCCCACCCTATCCATAATTGCCCTCTCATCAGTAGATAATAGTAATAGACTCAATGTCTCCATCACTCAGCCCTTGTGGAACTCTCTCATCCATACCTCACCTTGAAAAATACTAGAAAAAAAACATATATAAATTAACATTACCAAATAAAAAGCCAAAATATAAAAATAGTGAACAATAAAGCAACATCATTAAAAAATTATGCCTCTAGGATAATAGCACTGGATACAAGACAATAAACTTGGACATGAGCACTAAAACTTGGACAAGAGCACTAGATATAGGATAAGATCACTAGAAATAGAAAAAAAATCTAAGTTACTCTTAAAATCATAAAAAATACCAAAACAAGCCAAAAATTTGATAAAAACCAAGCGTTTGAGCTGCTTACTAAGGTCACATCACCACCAGCTTAAACCTGGACCACTAACTACTTAGACTAGGTCATGATAGGTGCTTAGCTCCTTAGCATTTTCTCACTCCCTACCTCAGAATATCAACCTAGTCAATGCACAAATTAATCAAGAATCAATCTAGTTTCCTATATTAACTAGCTTTTTCATTGAAAACAAAATACCATTTTGCCCATAGCTCGAACCCCATAACTCTATTTTTCAAACTATTTCTTTTCACAGAATCATGATAATGATACCTTTGACATCACTCAATATTCACTCTCGTACTACCTTATCTACCTAAAATTGCATGAAAATCTCTATATTTTCCTTATGATTCGACATATATAATGTCATCACCAATCAAAACATGTTCCACTTTCAACAACATAATCTAAGCAACCCAACAACCTCTTAAGCTATTCACAACATACCAACCTTGTTTCTATTATGATATCACTATTCATCACTTTTGGCTCAACCTCATACATCATAAATTTCATCCCTCTCCCTAAAAGAGGGGCATCATTCATACTATTCCTATTTTCTAAACTTACCTAACATACCCACCAACTCTCATAAGTGGACACACCATGGTTCTTATACATCCAACATTCAAATTATTAGATTCAGCTCAAATTATTTGAGATATATAGTGATTTAGATTATGTGGGTCACTCAATATTACTCAGGACATTCAAATGGATATACCTTTAGTTTATAGATACATATACTATTTAGATACAATGGTTTAGATTATATGGATTCACAATGATTTTGATATAGATACATAGAATATTCAGATACAGTGGTTCAAATTATATGGATTCATAATTATATTGATATAGATATAGGATTAGATACTAGATTTGGGGGCATGTACATGTTATACATCTCACACATACAACTTCATACAACATTACATAGTTTACAGAATTAGATAACATACTATAGACATAGTGCAAAGCATAGTGTTTTGGGTCTCCAATTTTGCACATGAGGCATGGCAAGATATGTCGTATCAAATGTGGTTATATAGATTACCATATTATATAGATGCATCACTCACATATCAGATTTGAGGGTATGGCACAAATGTTCATATTCTTCATCACTCAAGATTATAAAGATGAAATGGAAAGACATGTCATTTTCTTCTTGCACATTGACCAAAGTTTCAAATTACACCTAGTTTATCACTAGGTTGGACCACATGGTTGTCGATAGGGGTTGCTCCATTATATTACTTAGATCTAGGCTACATGAGTTTGTATAGTATAGAAGATATACATTGGTTTTGGGCCTTTGAGTATTTCTTAGTTCTATTTCAGATTTTCAGAGTGGAAGCATGCCATATTTTTCTCTTTACAGCATAAAAATATTATACACATTCCAAATTACATGATTTTATATGTGATAGAGGATATACATTGGTTTTAGGATTTTGAGCATTCTTTATCTTTGATTAGATTCAACATAGGGGGAAAACATTGCCCTCTTTCTCCATGATACATGGATTTCACATACAAGATTTAGTATAGGGGTCATCTACTCCATGGATTCCTTCTCTCTCCAAACACTATTCATCTCTCCATCCACTTCCCTAGCTAGGAAGTGATTTGGATCCTTACAACACATTCACCTCCACACAGGTAGGTTTAGGTATGCATTTTCTTCTTTTTTATTTTACTCTAGTATTTCATTTCATTGCATCACTAGAATAAAAGGGAAGCAAATGTATACACCCTAAATTGGTCAAGAAACCACACATATCCTATATTTTCACATTCCTCTTCATAAGAGACTCTGACTAGAGAACATGAGCCTAGTTTCCACTAGCCATGTCTTTATTTTTGCTTATCTTGGTCTTGTTTCTTATTTTTTTCACCTTTTTCTCATTATTAGTCATCCAGAACCTTTTCACCAATAATTCCACCTTAGCCAAAAATTATTAAATATGTCAATCCTATTCCCCTAGGCCCCAAAAATATATGATAGGAGCATTGAAATTGGACAACAACACTGGACACAGAAGTCTCCCATTTTTGGTGTTCCTATTCATTTGCATTTTGAGCCCCAATGGTCATTTGTCTTTGCTTAATAGGTCCCTAACCCTTTTTAGCCCCTCCCTTAAGTTTTGTTTACCTTTTTTATGTTGTATAATGTGAATAAAGCTCCCAAATTCAAAATAAAGAGTCTCTTATATAAATGACTTCACAAGGCATTTTATATCTAGCACTTACTACTTTGGCATAGTAAATAATTAAAATCAGTCAATAGTATAACTCAAAATCCTGCATCACACATAGATTTGCATGCTTGATCAAGGAAGGGCCTGGGAAAAAGTTCATTCTTTCTTCTATTGTTAATGTTGATTATGTACATTTCCTAAGGGAAAACTACATTTAATCTAAGACCTTAGCTTGAGGTTTAATGTGGGTAGTGATCACAACAATATAGGTTTTAGATTGTGTGATCATACTTCCCCTAACCCAATTTTTTTTGTTTTTATTTTGATATGTTTATTATTTCATGTGTGTAAATAGACCTAGGGTTTTCAGAAGAAAATAGGATATGCAATGGCACCTACAAGCAATCACAGAGAAATAAAGATACCTATAAGACCTAGAAACTAGACTGCAATAGAATCTAGAACCAAAATTTGATTTGGATAATAGCAATAGAATTGGACTACAACTTTAGAGATCAAAGTGCCCACTTTTTGTCACTCCTATCCATTCACCAAAAAAAATATAGATTTAGGTTTTTGACATCTTCCCAATCTTGCACAATAGTTTTCAGCCTTTGTATTAGTCGTCTCAACCTATTTTTCTAAATAAGTTATTTATTTTCCCCATGTAGTTGATTTGATCAAATTGATATAAATTTGTATTTTACTACATTTGATTATATTTTACCCCTTAATTTGGCGCCTTTATTTTTTAGGAATTAAACTTTATTTTCCCAAAAACAATAAAATACATGGTATGGTATGGTTTGGTAATGGGGCACCATTGAAACCCTCTCACATTAGAAAACATGCTTACTAAGATTATTTGATCATAGTTATTAAAAAAATGTCTACTTTTTGCTCACATTCACCATTTGGGTACCTATTGGTTTTCCACACATAAGGAAATAAATAATAAGCAATATAAATAAGCACTAAATAGTCCTAATCTTTGCCATTTAATTATCTCATCCATTTTATAACAATAATCTAGGTCTGTTTGAATCTCAATGATTTCATAACATAAATCAATAAACAATGATTAAAAGGGAAATGTCAAGACAAATAAATCACATATTTTTGATATAGTAAAAAATACATTAAATATATTAAATACCTAACAAGAAGGATCTACAGAAATGACAGTAAAAATGGAGTCAACACTTCCACCACTAATGCCATAATACACCTGATAGTCGATAAAAGATTTTTCTTTGGCCTTATAATGAGAAAGAAAATAACTACAAGAGAAAATAATGGAAAGAAAAAAATTTAAACTTAACCCTAATATTGAACAACATGGGATTTTTTAAGTACATTATATTTAAATTTTATTTAATATATATTCCCTACACCTATAGAGGTTGATATGATTAAACCTCTTCTACATAGATATGATGAGAATGCATATTATGTTTTACAATAGGGCCATAGGCATTCCACTAACAGACGCTTTTCCTTGAGATATAAGCTTTAGGACTTATGTGAATCCCAACAAATCACACTTGATGGGTTTTGTACCATAGCTTTTGGATCACATCCAATGGATCATCATAATTATAAAATGTTCAATATTCCACTACAAGACCATACAATGAAAATTATAAAAGTTTAAATATAGAAATTGTAGTAAAATTATCATCGTGGAACTTTGGAATTGATGGTAATGATTTATAAATAATAGGTTCTTTCATAATAAGTGGAGTTTCATCCATATTTTTTGAATATGTAACATTAATAGTATATTTAGGAGAAACAAGTCATGGTGGTATACTTGAGAATGCATCATCATTGGCCATAGTAGGCATACATGGAAGAAATGGTGCTTTAAAATATATATGTCTACTTCAAATTTATATCCAATTTCTAAACCTAAAATTTCTCTTGGTCACTTCTAAATTTTTAGTGCCATTGTAACAAAAGTAATTTCTCCATTACAATCATCAAGATAAAACCTGATCAGCCATAGTTGAGCTCCTTATCCAACAAATATAGATGCTCCCAAATTGAAACCAAGGGAGTTATAATTTTGATGTAGAGATTGTGCTAAGAGGATATATCTTTACATGAATAATGCAAGACATCGTAGACTAAAGCATTACATGGTGATTTAGATATTGATAAGTCTATGCCCATAATGAATTTAGATGAACTTATTTTGACATTGTCATGGGTTTGGAGTAACTAGGTTTAACTATTGATTTACACTTTTTCACTTTGCATAACCCCTCTTACCAATACATACATACATGATACACACACATGTATGTGTGTATATATAAGTTATTATATAATATATATCATAATATTTTTATATATTAAACATTAATTATATAAAATATATATTTATATAGTTTATAAATCAATATAATATATTATATATTTTAGTATAATATATTTAAATTTGTATTATATAATATATAATATTATAATATTACATTATTTAATATATATTCCCTACACCTATAGAGGTTGATATGAGTAAACCTCTTCCATGGGGATATGATGAGAATGCATATTTTGATTTGAAATAGGGCCATATGAATTCCTCTAATAGATGTTTTTTCTTGAGATATAGCATTCAAGAATTATATGAGTCCCAAAAAATTACACTTGATGGGTCTCATACCATAGGCTTTGGATCACATATATGGGATCATCATAATTAGAAAATGTTCAATAATCTAATATAAAACTATACAATGAAAATTACATAAGTTCAAATATAAAAATAGAAGTAAAATTATCATCGTGTAACTTTGGAACGGATTGTATTGATTTAGAAAAATAGGCTCTTGCATAATAAGTGGATTTTCATCAACATTTTTTGAAGATCTAACATTAATAGTATCTTTAGGAAAAAAAAGTGGTGGTGGTATACTTTATATGCATCATCACTAGGCATAGTAGGCATACATGGAATACATGGTGTCTTTACAACATATATGTTTTTGAGGCATGTTCCTGTTGTTGGTGTTGAGGCATTGATGTTGTCATTGATGTTAAAGTCAAGATGGATGTCATTAATGTCAAAGTAAGAGTTGAGGTCATGCATGGTGAAGTGGTATGAGACAAAGAAGTCTTATGATAAGAGAAAACTCAAATTCAACCTATTGACAAAGAATTTGAAGGCAACTTGGTAATTCTTCTAAGTTTAATGACATGTCAAGGTCAAGTTCAAGATACAAGGTAAGCATACATGGTTTAACAATCTTTGAGTTATGTATGAGGTCTTGGAAAAATGTTGGGATGTGATGAGCTCATGATCTTGTTGAGAGTATCCTTGTATTTAGATAATCTTGATTGAAGAATGTACTTCGTTGATATCATTGAGAGTTAGCTTGTTTGAGTTTAAATTTTTAAAGTATTAGGTGTCTTAAGAAGCCTAGTCTAGCCCTATGAGAAGGTATATTCATAAAGAATAGTTAATTTTGGTGAATTATGTTAGTAAATGCATGAAAGAGTGTTTAAAGTGTGTAATCATGAGAAAGAGACCTTCAAAAGAGTTACAAGGCTAGTTTTGAGACTTAGTCCTTGCATGAAGAAACCTAGTAAGAAGTCATAGGTCTGGTAGCATGATGAAATGAGTATTATGAGGATTTTGAGAAGAAGATAGGAAATATGTGAGCTTGGTATTAGGTTTTATGACATGAAAATGAGGTTTTTAGATCATTACGAGAGGTTTCAAGGTGTGATCAAGGTCTAAGTATGACTGGCAATTTAAGGCCTAATGAGTAAAGAGACCTAGTGTGGCTTGATGAGGGGTCAAGTTCATTTCTCAAGGTGGTATATATCATAAAATAATTATCATACATGTGAAAGTTTTTTGTCACATTTTCTAGCAAGTTTTAGGTCAAATCTTGAAGGAGAAAACATGAAAATTGGTGTTGAGATTTTTTTGTGTGTATAGAATGATGTGTTACAAACCCGAGAAGGATTTTTTTATGATATTTGGCATGTGAAATATTTTCATGATAATCCAAGAAGTTCATGATAGTTTTTAAGTGTCATATATTAAATTTATTGGCATTAGTTTTTTGAGATGAGGGGCAATCCTTTATGAATGATTGTTAAGAATGGAAGGTAGTCTAAACCATCCTAAAACCCTCATAATGACTTAATAGGAAATATCTTGTTGGAAATGGATAAAAATGGTTTATATGAAATATTTTTATGATTATATCATAGATAGGACTCTCTAAGGTTTCTCTAGGTGGCATTGATCTATTCGAAGAGTGAGTGGAATCTATAAAAAACCCTTTATTTCTTGGATTTTTGATATAACAAGTAGGGGTGAGAATGAAAAAAATTATAAGATGATGTGTGAGACTTTTATTTTCTTCCCATATAATTTTATTAGTATGTTTTATACCTTAAATATGCTACAATAGTCATGGAAGTTGGCCTATCCCTGAAAAGGCCTAACGAGGAAGATAGTGAGAAAAATGGGCATAAGTGACAATGAGATTAGGGATGGGTTGAAGTATATTTGGTATGGATCCAAATGAATGGGATAATTTTTCAAGACCTATATCATAGTTCCCCCTAAATACAAGATGTGGTGATGCTCATAATCAAGCAAAACAGTTACTCTCAAAGTGACATGTTTAACATAGTGAGGTTTGAGTAGGGTGAAGACATGAGATTGGTTTATAAGAATAATATTTATATTTAAAGTTATAATTTATATGTTTAAATTATTATAAGGATGATTAATGATCATATAAACCTATTTTAATCTCATAAAAGTGTTCTCACAGGTGTTTTAAGACTTGGTTTTCATGACTATGTTTTTGGAGCTACAAATATTTTTTTGTGTGCGAGTGAGAATGATATTCCTGAGTATTTTTGCATAGATTTGAAGAATAAGATGAAAATTAATTTTTTATATATGTCTCATAAGTTATTTTAAATTTATTTTTATGCATGATAAAATCCTATGAATTTGATAAAAGTCAAAGGTTCTTGAGTAGGTTTTGAACCCTATTTACAGTTTTGAGTGAGCAAATGAAAGTGATCAGTTTGAGGTAATTTACCCTATATGGTGAAATATAATGGAATTTTTTGTGACCCTAAGATATTTATGTTTATATACATGTGGTTTTTTAATATTTTCATATGGAAAATTTGAGTGTATACTTTAGATATTCAAGACAATTTTTGGCAGTATGTTGGCCTAATTGTGAGTAGACCTAATTATGTGGTTCAAGAAATGAAATGAGATAAAAAGTGTTGGGGACCCAAGGTTAAATTATAATGGGTATAATTAAAGTATGTATGAATTTTTTCATTCATATTTTCAGTCTCAAGATGTTCCAAGGTGGTCTAAGTGAAAACATGTGCCTTGAGAAGGCCTAATTGCATTAGGTCTCTATTAGGCCTAATGGTGGTTTTGGTCCTTATGGATGGTGACCAACATATGTAATTTTTGTTTAATTATGAAACATTTTTTTTTATCTATTAAAAGGGTGATACAAGTATGAAATTTTTTATGGCCAATCAATATGGGTGAGAGCAAGAGTCAAGTATAAAAAGAAGGTATACTAGGTTTAATTTGACTAGTTAGTATATTAAGGATATGAGTGAATGATATAGAGTTGTAGAAAAAATGTAGAGGATTTTAATAAAATAATATAGGTGTGATAAATATCTCATTAATATCTAACTATGTTTTTATAGGTGAAGAGAAAGGTCATATTACCTAAGTCTGCCAAGGAAAGGGCTAGTTAAGCGATAAAGCTTGATACGTTGTTTGAGAGAGATATAATAGTGAAAAGAGTTAAATATGGTGGTCATCTTAAGTTGAGTGAGAAATATGTGTCCAAATGTGATCAAAGGTTCTAGATATCTGAGTTGTTACTAAGTTACCTAGAGGGTTGGTGTATGCAATCAAAATTACATGATGCACAATGAATTAATCTTGGATTGGATAAGATAGAGCACACCTACACTTATGATTGGGTATACACTTGTTAAGAGGGAGCATGACCAATATTTAAATCCAATAGACCTGATTAGGGGATCACTTGTATCATTTTTCACAAAACATCATGCTAGGAAGGGTTCTAAAGCTTACAATCTAACACAATCACATAAAAACCCTAAAAGAGTCCTATGATTTGATATTAAATTATTATAATAAACAAGAAATCAAACTAATATAATAATAATAAGAAAAGTAAAATAATATAGAGTGCACCAAATCTTGTGGTATAAAGTGGGGGTTAGAACAAAATAAATAAACAACAACTAAACTAATCGTGCATAGTAGACATATACTCACGTTAATGTATACAAAATCCTAATACATATAAGAGAAGAATACATAATGCATTATCTATCTACTCTTACAAAGGAGAAATAAATTTAGGAATACTTACCTTTGAATATGAACCTATTGATTCTCAACCTCTCCCTTGGCCAAGGTACTTCACAAGAGATTGTTGTGGCTTGTAAGGATAACCAAGATAAATCATTTCTAGGCTACACAACCTACCTAAGCATCTAAAATACTTATCCACAACATAAGATAAGAGCTCCAAAGAAAGTATTGAACCTTAAATATTTTTTCCTCAAGTATAATGGTCAATAAGCAAATGTTCATTTGTAATTCTTTGCTTGATTTTTTTATTTTTCTAAATAGTCAAAAATGAAATTGTTTATATAGTAGTATCTTGCCTAAAAACCATTCAAACATATCAAATATATTAGGTCAACCAGGTTGACCTAGTACATTCTTGAGCTAATGCCTAAAATTTGTGCTAGGTTGGTTAGGATGCAAATTAGTCAAAATAGCTAAAGTGTCCTCAGAATACACTAGGTTGACCAGGTCAACCTAGTGTCCTAAATAGCTAAAAAGGGTAATAAGGCTTAAAATGAAAGAATAAAGCATGGTAATGACTAGAATAGATATGAAAGAGAAGAACAAGCCTAAGGTTCATGGTTTTAGGGAGATAGTGTGTAGATAGCAAGTGGCAAAAGGAACAACAATCTTACGAAGCACTGATGGTGTGCCCACCCCTTTCCCGATGCACCCTTTAAGGTATGCACTCAGATAAATTGAGAATCAATATGTTCTTACAAGATACAAAGTTTTAGTAATCAATAAAATTTTGAAAATATTATGTGTATGCATATGCCCTAGTTGAATCTCATCATGTGTCACATAAATGTAACACAAGATGGTGCTTCAGAGATAGAACATGAGAGTGCACAATGTTGATGCTAAGTATGGTCATGTAGAAAGAACAATAAGATAAATGAAAGGATTGAATTTAAAAATACATACCTTTAACTTACCTTAGTGTTTTAGATAAATAAGAAGACTATAAGAAAGTAAAGGCATCCAATGTAAAGCACACTAGATAAACCTATAGAAGTTAGTGCAAAAAATAGCCAAAAATCAAATTTTTTAGAAGATAGGAATATGATAGTGGAAAATAATCTCTATATCATCATGAATCCAACACATTTTATGGTTTACAAAATGGATGAGTAAAAATAAAGATATGAGCACAATAAGGAATCTGAAGAAAACTAATTGAGAATTTTGAATTTTGAAAAAATGGTTTTAAATAAGAAAAAAGAGATCATTTTGTTATTTTGATTTGTAAGAAAGGAGAAAAAGAGCCCTAGAGAGAAAACCAGCTAGGATGGTGAGGGAATGACATGATAGGAAAGAGATAACCCCAAGAGTGATAACAGATGCACTACAGGTATGCAACCAAGAATCTCAAACTAGATTTTGAAATTTAAACTGATTTAAGTGAATTTTGAGTAAATTTTGATTTTAAGCATTTATACATATCAAAAATGAACAAAATTAGGTTCTAAGGGTAGCATATAGGAAGACAAGAAATAGGTTGGAAATAAATAGGAAGAAAGTAAGAAAAAGACAATTTTTTAGAAAAATACACTAGGTCAACACACTAAAACTACTAGGTCGACCAGGTCGACCTACTAGGTTGAATCGGGGTGAAAATCCATATGGTCAACCTAGTAGGCATATGTCAACCTAGTGTATTCTGCTAGTTGAAACTAAGTGAAAAGGTGTCTAGTTAGTCTGTAAGGGCCAAAATGGAACCTAAACATTGGGGATAAGAAGATAAGAGGAAATTTAATAAATTTAAGATAAAATAAGACAAAAAATAAGGAAATTTTGGTCAAACTAGGTTGACTAGGGAGCTAAAATAAGCATAGAAAAGTGTTCAAAAAGTTGAAAAAGGGCTAGAATGGCTTGAAATGACCAAAAAAAGGAAAGAGGGACCAAAATAGGATAAAAATGATTAGATTATGCTTATTTTTTTATTAAAGATAGAATGTATAAATAATGTATTGTGATTATACATGACATATAAGAACTAATTTTTTATTTCTTGATTGCAGAGATGGCCATGATTCTAGAGATTGCTAGACATGTAATGGTTTCCTAATTTGTTAGAGAGGTTGACAGATGGATATAGAGCTATATTGGTAGCCATAGGTCTAAGAGGTATATTAGATATTTGCAAGATCCCCTTGAGTGAGAATGTGTCCGTCATGTTCCTTGGTTGTTGGGAATGGATGACCAACACCTTTAGATGGGAAGTGGATGGGGATATGATAGAGGTGGCTATCACACTAGAGGATGTCCATGATATCCTCAGACTACCCATATTAATAGCACTAGTGACTTTAGGGATACCAAATAACATAAAAGAGAGGGGAGCTTTAGCCATGTGGGTTATAAGCTCAGAGATGATATTGCTATCGTGGAGAGTGAGTATGAATGATGTGTATATATCATATATTTTGGATCTCTAGAAGGCAATGATAGGTCTTGTGACATAATGAGTACTTTATCATAAGTTGAATGGTAAAGTACCAATATATGTGATAGTTTTGAGTATGATGATGTTAGAAGAGGGAGTGTTATATAATTTGGGCTCTATCATCTAGGTCCATCTTGTTCATGATCTATTTGAGATGTAGGTTAGATGATATAAGACCATGAGACTCATCATACTATTGATAGCATGGATATATGAGATATTTATTATGTATCAATCAGTTGGGTTACCCCATGTAGTCGATAATAAGCCACCTTGGGTGAGGAGATGGAGGGAGGACCAAGTAGCATGAGTCATGCCCCATATGCAAATGATACATATGGTGAGATGCGTTGACATATTTTATCAACCATTTGAGTTATTAGTGACTACCTAGGAGAGCTAGCACATAGTTGGACTAGTGCTAGAGAGGAAAGAGGTGATAGGGAACTATACATAGTGGAGAAAGCCACATCTAGTGGCATGGGTGCTAGGGTAGATGGATATACCTAATATAGTGACATATATACTCATGCCTAAGAAGTGGACTTGGCATGTGATAGAGCCATGAGGGAATAGGTGACTCAGACCACTGATAGTGAGATCGATATTGAGGCTATAATGAGAGTGACCATAGATTGGTCAGGTATGATGAGGGGCAGAACAAGAGGAAGTGGAGTCAGGGGTAGATATACCATATATAAAACCACTAGTTTCATAGAGAGATGAGCTATGGACATCAGGGAAACAATAGTGATAGAGGTAGGTAGAGAGAGTGGAGACCATTGTAATCCTTGGAAATTTAGTAGAGGAGCTAGAGGAGAGGATAGAGAGACCACATAGATGGAGTTTGAGATGGACATGAGCCATGACATCCAATTTTGAGCTAAGGAGGTGATTGATAGAGGAGGTACTAGGAGGCTACGTAGATGGGGAGACTATGTTAGGTGGTTGAATAGATGATGAGACCATAGGATCCAAGACATATATAGGTAAGAAAAAGTGTGATTAATATATTCCTTAAGTTATTATGTGGTAGATAGATAGATATATATTATGAGATATGATAGTTATAAATACCCATCTAGTGTGATCTTGTAGGCATACCTAAGGATGAGGAGGAGAGATGGGCATCCATGGTTAGGGGAGTACTTTATGATGTCCTAGATGAGACTCTATAGTCATATAACCCCATGACACTAGAAGATCTAAGTGTACCATCTCTCCCAACTTAGGTAAGTTGGTTTAAACTAGTGGGAGAGGCCATGAGGCAGATACAGATGCAAAGAGATAGGGCATAGCCACCAATAATTATGGGTGTAAGGGAGAGGTAGGTTTGGTAGGCCCTAGCTAATGAAAGAGCTACACATCAAGATATAGTGACATAGATGATGTAGGCATATATGATGATGTAAACCCAACTAATGCAATCACATGAAGTGACTCAGACTAAGTTGGTATAGGCATATGTACAAATAACATGTCTATAGGGATAGGTAGAGGGATTGAGATCATAGACTGCCTCATTATAGTGTACCATTTGGAGGAGTCAAATTGAGGACTCAATAGGAACCATAGGTATGCCATGAGATAAACATGATGGATTTTATCCCTAGTGCTGAGGATTTGTATATATGTTGTATCATTTTGGCATATTGGTGTTGGTTGTGTATGTTGTCTTTATAATGGTTGTTTTTGTTCATTATGGTTGAGGTTGTGTTTGGATGTTTTGGATATATTTATTTCTAGCACATGTATTTATATTTGTTGTATATTCTATAGTAAATATATGTGATGTGGTTTCTTTTCTAGCATTATGGATAACACATGCATCATTTTAAAAAGAAACAGGCAAAAAGAATTGGAAAAATATAGTCAATAAAAAATGTACTACACACTAATTCAAGTTAGGCAATGTGTAATAACATGAAAAATGACTAAGTATAAAGAACCAAGAGAATGGCAAACAAGATGGTAAAAGGGGGATTTTTTTAAAAACCAATCTAAAAGATTTTGGCACCAAATTAAAATAAGTAAAATCATACTAAATATAACATTGAGAAGCATGACAAAAAAAGTAATACAATGGAAGGGATGAAAAGGGCATGAATGGTAATAAAAACAAATCAAAATTAAGTCAATAAATTATACTATTTCATGATGGGAAGTATAAAAGAGAAACAAAATTTGCAAAAATCTGGTGTTGAATTTATCATACTAATTCAACCTAGGAAGTATGACAAATTAAATAAATAGTTGTAATCTTACATGCACTCAAAAAATAAGAAAATAAAAGTAAAACGAAAAATGAAGTAAGCATAAAACATACTAAATATAAATATGGGAAGTATGTCACATGACATATAACCTCATAATCAATTGAATCCTATCTCTTACTTGACACATGTAATTTGGATGTTGACTTGTTTATTAGAATTTTTTTTTTGTTTTGTTGTTTTGTGAGGAGGGCCAGGTCTTATCGATGGTCTTACACTAAAACTCCCAAAAAAAAAGCCCAAGGGGTACCAAAATAACATTGGTAAGTAGAAGGATTAGGACTGATAAATCAAGGATGTGGTTAATAGGATGGAAAAGGTGGTAATTTATGAGGAATGTTGGATACTATATGCGGTCTTACAAATCAACTCATAAATGAAATCCCATGGAGAGTGATCAGAAAGCTAAAAAATATTTACCAAGAGGAAATATGAAGAAAGGGAATGAAAAAGGGAATGTAAAAAGTAAAGACTTAGGTGTCTTATGAGAAGACCTTAGGAGGCAAGAGGCATACTAAGGACATAAGAAGACACTAAGTATTAGTGGTCATCTATGTACAAAGGGAACCTATTACCTATAAACAAAAATATTTGTAGATAGATAAGTGTGATACTAAGATCAAATCATTAAGGTAGATTGGTACGAATAAAAGTAAAATGGACCTACCTCCCCATGGCATGTTCCCCACTCTTTAGGACCCCTTATAGAGCCATCAGTCTACTATGCAGATTAGGTATTGGTGTTAGAAAGTAGGTAGCACTATGATATATATATATATATATATATATATATATATATATATATACTCCTATTCTAATCTACTAGCCTACCATGCCCTAAAGGACCTTGGATCTATCATGAGGCCAACTATGGAGTTTGAGATTCAACTAGAAGAAGGAGATGTGCTTTGAATAACATCTTTTAATGTGATTTGACTTTTGAAAATATTTTTTCCTTTTTTATTTCATTTCCTTTTATTTAAATGATTTGGCTTTTAACTTTCTTTTGAAGGATTTTTAAGATTCCTCCTCCATTCATATTTGGAAAACCAAACATGAGAGAGATAGTGATACACATGAATGAGTTGTGGGCTAAGGCTAAAGGAAGCTAAGTAACCCAGAACAAAAGACTGACTAAGACACTTAGGCTTGAAAATGAACAAGTATGTGATCTCAAGTCTCAATCATGTATATGCTTAGTTTATGGAAAAGGAAGAAGGAAAATGGAGCTCCAAAGGAGGACTGATGAAAGAAAATAGTAATGAGAAATATTGTTTGTTAACTGATCACATGGTAAAAGGAGAAGATACCAAAAAGGGAATAGGTAGATATGACCAATTCACCATGACAACTATCTATGAAAAATAAAGATAAGAGAGCAAACAATCATGAAGATACAAGGGAAGAGTTTTGAGAAAAACTCTTAAAGGAAAATAAATCAATGATAAAGAAAAAAATAGCAATGATAAGGAAAATATAAGTATATGTGAAATATAAATAATCAAAACTAACTATAGTACAATAAGAAAGGACAACATGATATAAGATAAGAAATAATTTGACATAATGTTAAATGATATAACTAGAAATAGATAAAAATAAGATTAAAGCACATGTCTAATCCAAATGTAAATGAGAAAGCACCATGCATGTGCTCATAAATACTGGTAAATATATCCATGCATATTATCCAAGACATCAGATAAATCTTTATGAAGCTAGATACGAACTACTACTAATGTCTCATCAATCTTTGTTGAATACTAGGCAAATACTTCTTTTCTAATCTCCTCAACTGAAAAAGTAGAAATAGTCATTAGATCATGATAAGGAGGGGAATTGGGTGAAGGATGGTTAGGAGAATATGTGGGAATAAGATCTATAGTAAATGATGGAATCACCAGTGAAGAAGAACTATGGGTGGAGGGTCCACAAGTGGAGAAGGAACCATAGGTGGAGGAATAGAAGGTGGTCAATGGACCATAGGAGGTGTAGCTATGGGAGTATAAGGAGGAGCCTTCTTGAAAAAATTACCTATAGGAGGAATGGTAGTAGGTCCAAGAATAGCTATAATATGATCCTTAAGATGCTACTGAAGGATACGATAATGATCAATGTGATATGTATTACATTAGTGTCATAGACAATACCTCTCACCATACTAAGGTATATGTTCAAGAAGAATATTTGGAGGAGGTATGGTAGTATTTATTGATGGGGGAGAAGGATGCAAGGTATCAATATATTATCTTAATTTATGACAATGGGTAGAAGAGTGATTATCATCCCATGGAAGCAACATATATAATTTTGAGTATTCTTAAGAGAAACACTCATAGGATAAGGTGTAATAGGCATGGATGAAGAAAGAGATTGATCATCAACCCATTTGGTAGGTAAAGGATCCATCTTGGGCAAAGGAATCAATCCATCACCAAGAGAAGGTGGTGAGGGAGAAGGAATGGAAGTAAGTTGAATAAAAGGAGTACTAATGGAAGAAATAAAAGTAGGCTCATCAACATTGGAAGAAGCAATAAAAACTAGTTCTGACATAGATTCCACTATGGGAGTGGGATCAATAGAAGGTCTAAAGAGGGTTACGCTAACCTCAAGAGTGAACCAATAATGAGAGTTAGGGATCCTAGAAAAATGGTAAGGTTTGGTCATAGCATGATCCATAAGCATAGTCTGATGAGGATCCTAAAAAATTGGAGGTGTTGGCACCATCTCTACTCTATGATAAAGAGGTAAAATGCTAGAATCAAGAACTATTAATGTTGGAACATGAGAAGATGAATGAAAAAACTCAAATAAAGAAGAATGATAGTGCACAATCTCAGCATCATGAGCTTAGACAAGGCCACCTAATAAACGATCATCTAAATAATATCCATCATTATAATCTAGAATATGAAGATCAATGACACAAGTTGGAATAACATTTTCATTAGAAGAAGCATGGTGAATAGAATGCCTAGTCTTGGATAAAACTATGGGAATGTCATCACAAGGTGGTTTACAAGTTTGAGGTTGCAATGAGGTTAGAAGTTGTGAGATGAGATGAGGCATGAGATTAGAATTTTTGATCTCTAAGTTAAGGTCATTAGGCTCATCATTATTAGAGTCTAAAAGGTTAGGAATAATGTTACTAATGAGCTTAGGATACCCATTGTAACCTTTGGTTGAGTTGATAGGAAAGTTGAAAAGTTATGATTAATAAAATGAAATACTAGGTAAAGGCTCAAGAGTAGGAATATTAAAAACACCATGATCTTGGAATTGCTCAAAATTCCAAGGGTTATTATCTCCTTGAATCCTATAAATGACTCCATTATAAGGGACTTCAACACATTGGCAGGTAAAAGAAGTGATAGCTTGTATACGATGAGTCTACAACCTACCAAACAAGATGTTATAAGAAAGAGGGAAATTAAATATCATCACCTTTACATGAATGGTAATAGGTGGGATAGTAATTGGAAACCACACACACGTAAGAGGAGGCATTTTCCTTCTATCATATCCTTGGTAGGTTCTATATGTAGGTTTAGGATTACATTCTAAATATCTAAGGGTTTTAATGAAATCAAGAGAATCAACACACATGCTAGAACCCTCATCAATAAATTTCCATTTAATTTGGATATCACCTATTTGGATACTAATAAATAAATGAGGATCATCTGCATGAAGAAAAATCTCATTAAGAATCATATATGTGATGGGAAATTTCAAAGAAAGAGAATTGTCAATAGTTTCATCAACATTGATGGACATTTCTTCACATTATTGTAAGATACTATCCTCAGAACTAGATAAGGTAGCCTCCCATCCTACTAAAGGATGATATGGGACATTCATTTCAAATAATAGTTACATAAGATGGTTCCAATGATGGGGAGATTTCCTCAGAAGCTCGATAAATGGAATTTGAGATGGGAGATTAGTGAGTTCTACAATGGGATCCCACTCACCATAACCCATGAGAAGACTATTAGATATAGGTGAATAATGGTTAAGGAGGTCTTTAGAAGGAGGAACCAAAGAGCATTAAAATTTGTGTTAATAATAATGAGAAGGTTTATAATAATGTTGTAAATCATTTGGTGATGAAGAAGTAGTTGGTTTAGATTGATCTTGAGAATTATAATAAGTGTTAATAGAAGGTTGATTATCATTGGAAGATTGATTATCATTGTTACCAAAATATGATGAAAGAATAGTAGAAATAAAATGAGATGTGTTATCTAAAAGAGAATCATAAATTAGATCATCATCAAAGGTTATAAGATCTTCTTTCCCTAACTCATTCAAATTAGTTGTAGAAGAATCTTGGATAACATAAAATGTCTTAAAAGGAGGTGGGGTGTAGATAGGTTGGGAATCAATGAAATCCACCACCCTTCATATATTAGTAATGCTAACCAAATTTTATTTAGAAGTGGGTTCAACAAGACTTTCTACATTATTGGTGAAAGAGGTGGGATTTTCTTGGTTTTCTTGAATAGGTTGATGTTTAGGTAAAGGATCTTTGTAAATAACTAAATGAGCATTTTATTAATTCAAGGCTTGGGTTTTATCATGAGCTTTGAAGTCCCTGAAAGAAACTTCATAATCTTGTTGATGCTTTTGAGTGATAGAATCATGATCAAAATTAGGACCAAGAAGAAAATTCATGGATAAATTATGAAGTTATCTACAGGTATCATGAGAGTGACCCCAATTAGCATGAAACCAACAAAACTTATTTGGATCATACCAAGTTTTCATAGGATAATTAGCGTCAATCTCTTGAGGGAGAGGCCTAGGTATATTCTTAAGTAATTTAGCTAAGAAAAGAGGTTAATAGACATTAATGATGTTTGGTGATTATAAATGAGGATTAGTATATTGTTGAGAAGGAACTAGTTCTGCAGAAGGGGTATGAATGATAGCTTGAACATTGTGAATGGTATCATATGAATCAGTAACACCATCATTGGTAATATTTTAGTTTTTGTTTTTAAGTAACTAATAAGGACCCATAGAAGATTAGGGTGGCTATAATTGATGCATAAGGAAATCTTGTCATTTAGCTTGGTTAATGGCCTCTTTCAAGGTACATGGAGAAAGGGCACAGACCTGATATTGTAAATTAAGAAATAAATCATTTAAAGAGAGATGAAAGAAATTGTCATTTGCCATTTTATGTTCACACTTGTTTGACAAAGTCTTCCATCATTTAACAAAGGCTTGAGTGGTTTTGTTTTCAATTAATGAAGTGGGCCAAAGTGTTTTCAAGAAGATCACTATTTTGGAACTCTTGTACTAAAGCATTCACTAAATCCTCTAAACTAGTGATGGAATGAGATCTAAGTTGATTATACCAATCCAAGGCATCACCTATGAGAATTTTGGCAAGGAGTTTGGTAGTAGCAAAGGTGTTTAATTTGAACCAATCCTTATGTTGTCCCCCAAAAATATCACTCATTTTTGGGACAAAATTTGAACTATTTTGGTCTTACAGATCAAAATCCTCTCTTCCCCTTTCAAAAATTGTTTTGAGCATTTCAGTTCGTCATTTTTCAAAGCTTTCTCAGAAATCTATGGACTCTGTAGATATGTTTCTACGGACTCAACATGCTTGAGATTAGCAGGTTTAACGGGTTAAAAAAGCTTCTGTAGGCAAGTTTAGTCAAAAGAACAAGCTTCTAGCACTTAGTCATTTCCAGGATTGGTTCAACACCTCGGTTCAATCAAAGTATTTCAATTAGCAAATGACAAAGGACTTAGGCTTGAACCATTGAACTTTGAACCACTTTGGTTCAAAGGTTCAATGGGTTCAACGACCAAGTTAGCTCAATGCGCTTGGTGCAAAAGAACAAAGGACTTAGCCAAATAATGAAGAATGAACCATTGAACCATTGAACCAAAGTTGGTTCAATTGAAAGGTTCAAGGGGCTACCCCAAAGTGAAAAAGTCAAGTGCCCTTGCGGAGGGTGGGCAGCAGTGGTTCAAAAGTTCAAAGGCGGCCTCAGTCAAAGGAAAAGTGGCACACAAGTGGTTCAACGAATGGTTCAATCAAGGAGCAAACAAGCAATTGAACCAAGGAGCGATAAAACAAAGAGACAAAATGAACTAATGAACTGATGAACTTTTAGTGGTTTAACGAGTTCAAGGTTCAACATGGTCCAAGCGACTGGCTGGAAAGATAGCCATATAGCTCAAATTGCAGCAGGAAGAGACAAAGATAGAAAAGATAAAAGCAAAAAGCAAAGGAAAATCCCAACTAAAGAGAAAAGCTCATGAAAAATCACCTAATGGAAAAAGACAAAGTGCATTGAAATACATCACGTGTCCTGTTATGGCTCAGCAGAACATGACAAGTGTTTGCATCCGTCATGCAAGAGCGGCAATTGTTGCCGCCCTTGCATCTTTTGGTCTCTTCCATGCAGGAGTGGCAAATTTTTCCACCCATGCATCCCCATTTCCTCTCCTCCAGGTGCAAGGGTGGTGATTTTTTCCACCCTTACATGTTTTTCTTCTTCAACATGCATCAATGGCAATTTTTGCTGCCGACATGCTTTCTCCCTGACGTGCACAGGCGGCAATTTTTGCTGCCTATGGACAATAACTTCTCCAATATGCAAGGGCAAAATTTTTTTCCACCCCTACATACGTTCTCCCCATTTTTCCTAACTTTGGGAAATTTTCATTTTTCTTATTTTCTATGCCTACTCCCCTTTTCTTCCACTTTTTGACCTACTCTCACCCTAGCCTTTTCAAGCGCATTTCCCTAGTCATGATCACTCAAATGTGCAATTTTCCCAGATTGCTAATTTTTCCCCTAATTGCACAATCATGATTATTATTGCAATTTATCTAAAGTCTCCCTCTTCATTGACATCTTTTCAACAAAAGTTTTTCTAGATCACTAAAGTTTCTCTGAAGAAGTCGAAGACCATGAAGAAGACTGGAAATAAAGATTGAAGCATTTCTTCCATGCTTTATTCCAAATGCACTTTGTAATTGACTTGGGACATTTTCACGTGTAATTTTGTAATATGTAATTACATGTGAAAAATCCAGAAAATATCCCAAGGTCAACGCTGACTTATCTTTGACTAGGTTTTCAATATCTTAATCTTTTTCCAATTTTGAAGGTTTCTCCCTATATATAGAGGGGACCTCTTTTGTAAATGTATCTCTGATAATTGAGAGCAAAAACTCTACTAAAATTAAGACACTTCTTGAGACTTTATGCTCAACCTATAAATCATATTTCATCGAAAGAATGAGAAATAGGTTTATTTCAAACTTTGTGCTGAAGTAATTTTTGTTATTTAGGAAATGGTTCTTATGTCCTCTTTCCTAATAATCTCTTATCTGTTTGATTTAATAATCAAAGTGTGTGTTAATATTATCTAAGGACATTTCTAAAAGATAGAAGAAAGACTTTGAGCTAATTTTATCTTGGTGATCCTTTTATCCTTTGTAGTTTTAGGTGAAGACATTATGCTTCATTTCACTCTACGATTACGTGTATTTCAAATCACTGAAGGAGACAACAAAAGACTTTATGCTTACGTAGGTTTCTTTGTTAACTTTGTTACCTACTTCAGGGGATTTTCTACCTTAGGTTAAATACCACTCCTGAAAGAAGAGGAATGTTGTTAGCCAATGATCAAGATTTCTTTCTCTTGTTCCTTGGACATCACCTCTAAAAAAAGAGAGGCGGATGATGTTATACTACCCCGAGTATTATTTTCTACTTACTTATATATATACATATAGCATATAAATATTCATAGGGAATCTCCCCTTGATGAGAGGAGAGATTTACCTCATCCAGATGTGGTAAACCTACACTTTTTGTGGCATAAATCTCCTTGTGATGTGGTTGATATACCCATTTTGTCATCAGTTAGTTGATGACAAAATATTTGCCCAACAATTTTTGGCAACTCCATTGTGGATGAACATGCAGTCTAAAACCTCAAGTTTTAGATTGAAGTAGTCCCTACCCTTATCCATTAAATAGTCTGGTGACTCCATTCCATGTCTTACCCCTTGTCATTATAGCCTTACCATCTTCCTCCATCTCTATTATATTATCTAGTCTACAAAACTAGAGCTATTGGGGAAGAGCGTGCAATTTGAAGTCTCAAGATTCAAGCTGAAGTAGATCCTACTCTTTTCCATTTTTTGTTCTACAATCTAGCAACTGCACATTATACCAGAGGCCAAAAATCTCAAGGTGTTATCTACCCTACTTTTGAGTTGGTGTAGCAGAGTAATTTCAAGTTGTTTCCTCCACAACCTCACCTTCAATGAACTAGGAGTCTTCCTCCTAGCCCTACCAGGTCACCAACACAAGGTAGAGCTTCTTTTTTTACTGCTAGCAGAGCTTTGCCTATCCATTCTACACCCAAATTTGTGATCCCACTTTTGCATAATCAAATCATGGCTCAAGGCCCTTGGGGTAATTATTTTGGTCCCCTAAACTTGACTCCACCTCTGCATGAGCTTCCACATAGTTCAAGAAGTTCCCAAAATTATTTGGTGATGGGAAGGTTCATCATGATGAACACATTGTAGCTTTCAGCATAGCCTATAGTGTAATAGGTGTGGAATTCGAAGACATAGAGGTCAGGTTATTCGTAGAGACACTACAAGGTACTATTGTAGGTTGGTTCTACCACTTGTAGGCTAGATCAGTGACTGAATGGGACACTCTAAAAGACAAATTTGAAGCCAAGTTCAAGCCTACAAAAGATGCACATTCCTTGCTATCCCAGCTCACTCAAATGAAGAAAGAGCCTCATGAGCCTATGAGGGATTTTATTGCCAGGTTTGACAAGTTGAGGCACAAGATTCCCATGGTTGCCTATTCGATGCCTCAGAACCTCAAATGCTTCTTCATCAATTCATAACTGCCTAAAGTAGGTTTCTTGCTGAGACAGACCAGACACATAGACCTTACTGCTACTTAGGACTTGGCTACTGAGGTAGAAGATGACCTTATCTTGGCAGGAAAGATAAGGAGAGACCCTAATAAAGGTAAATCCTCTTCATCTTCTGAGTATTCACCTATAGTCACTACTGACCCAATGGTACAAAAGCTAGCAAATGAAATGCTGGCTCTCAAAAAGCAAATGGCCCAAGTTATGTCTGCTTCTCCTAATTGAGATATGCCCAAGAGGATATTCTAGAATCAGGCGTACCAAGGCAATACTGCCAGGAATTAGGGACACCAAAATTGCCTTCCTCCTCCATAGAGGAACCTCACCCTTGAAGCACATCCAAACAACTCAATAGTTGGATACCTTGAAGCTAAAGTGGATTTCTCACTCCAGATTGAATTGAGTCTTGAAGATGATGCTAATCTCTTCATTGAGGATGAAGAAGAATTAGCTGGTGACTCCCATATTGGTTTCCTAAACTATCAAGATGAACCCAGAAGAGAAGGAACTGTAGTTGAGGGGTCATATGCTGTATTCACCCAGTCCAAGAATCAATCATCTCAACAAGTTGATAAGCAAAAAGTAGAGGAGTGACCTCAACCAGCAGTTTCAATTGCTAAGTGGGGATCCACTCTTCCTTTCCAGCCAAAAGACTCGGTGATTACGAGAAAGGTAAGTACCCCAAATGCCCCTACACCTACTTCAAATTCGTAGTCTAGTCCTCCCCCTTTCAAAAATCAAAAGAAAAAACTCCCATCCTCTACTCCTAGCTCATTCCAGGCATTTGATATCATTGACCATATAAAGAAAACCAAAATTCAAATGTCTAAATTTGAATTTTTGCAGTCTCATCCTGAGCGATTGGATAAGTTGGTTTAATGTGTCAAGAACTAAACCATCCTTGCAAGACAAGAGGCTAAGAAAGTAAGTCATGGTCCCCCAAGGAACATGCCCATCCTAAACAATCTTGTCATTACCCCTCCTGTTGCCCCTGGGAAATTAGAGCCTTTCTATGTTTCCCTATTGATAAATGATCACCAGCTCAACAATTGCATCATTGATTTTGGGGCTTCAGACAATGTCATGCCTACTAAAGTAGTAGAATCTCTGGGTCTCACACTGACCAAGACATTTGGGAGATGTTTCTCCATGGAGAACAAACAAGTGCCACTGCTGGGGCAAATTAAAGACACCCAATTTGCATTTGCTGCCTTTCCAGACAAGAGAATCAAGATGACCATCCTAGTGGCCGACGTCCCAGCATCATATGGCATCCTTCTTGGGCCAAATTTTTGTAAGGATGTTGGAGGGGAATTAAGCATGGACTTGTCTTAGGCAAGAATCCCTGTGAAAGGTGTAATGTAGAGGTTACTTCCTGAGAAGGAGGCAAAATATGTTGTCACTCAGACATCAAGGCCTGAAACTCAAATTTTGTTTGAGTCTTCAGGTAGGGGTAATTATTTTATATCTATTAAAGACCTTCATGTTTCAATAGATGAAAATCTTGTAGGTGATGATCTAGGAATTGGTTCAAATGGAAAAACACCAAGTATGCCTGATAGTGCTAATGATTGGCAGGTGTTGAATGAGAACAATCAAATCATGTGCTAGACTAAACTAGAAGAGTAACCAATTATGGTAATGGACCATGCTATTGTGCATCAAAATTAGGAAAAGGAACTTTTTTCCATGAGAGCAAAGATTCATGGTTTTTAGATTAAAAGTCAAGTCTTGTTGTGGGACAAGAGGAGGAAACCAAAGGGAGGACACAGAAAATTGGTTTCCTAGTGGAGAGTTCCGTTCACCCATCCCCAATTTTGGGGAGAAAATGGCTTCTTACTAGTTTATTAGGATAGCACACCATTTTCACTATCTCACAGTGGGTGGCATTTGAAGCACTTCAAATATTGAGGCATCAGATAAGATCATCTATACATATGTATATATGTATAGTCTTTAGTTCTATTTTGTGCTTTTCATTTTTATTTTTTGGATCCTTTATTTTTGGGTAGCATGACTCTGTAGCCTAATGGCACACATCAAGGCACTAGAGATTCTAGTTTCTACTCCCCTTAGCTATTCCAAGTTTTCAATTGAAGGAAGTTCCCCAACTACAACTAGCTATTGTCCCCCAAAAATATCACTCATTTTTGGGACAACATTTGAACTATTTTGGTCTTACAGATCAAAATCCTCTCTTCCCCTTTCAAAAATTGTTCTGAGCATTCTGGTTCTTCATTTTTCAAAGCTTTCTCAAAAATCTACGAACTCTACAGAAATGTTTCTATGGACTCAACATGCTTGAGATTAGCATGTTCAACGGGTTAAAAAATCTTCTATAGGCAAGTTTAGTCAAAAGAACAGGCTTCTAGCACTTAGCCGTTTCTAGGATTGGTTCAGTGCCTCTATTCAATCAAAGGATTTCAATTGACAAATGACAAAGGACTTAGGCTTGAACCATTGAACTTTGAACCACTTTAGTTCAAAGGTTCAATGGGTTCAATGACCAATTTGGCTCAATGCGCTTGGTGCAAAAGAATAAAGGACTTAGCCAAATAACAAAGAATGAACCATTGAACCATTGAACCAAAGTTGGTTCAATCAAAAGGTTCAAGGGGCTGCCCCAAAGCCAAAAAGGCAAGTGCCCTTGTGGAGGGTGGGTGGCAGTGGTTCAAAAGTTCAAAGGTGGCCTCATTCAAAGGAAAAGTGGCACACAAGGTGTTCAATAGATGGTTCAACCAAGGAGCAAAGAAGCGATTGAACCAAGGAGCGATAAAACAAAGAGACAAAATGAACCAATGAACTGATGAACTTTTAGTGGTTCAATGGGTTTAAGGTTCAACATGGTCCAAGCGACTGGCTAAAAAGATAGCCCGATAGCTCAAATCACAGTAGGAAGAGACAAATCTAGAAAAGATAAAAGTAGAAAGCAAAAGACAAGCCTAACTGAAGAGAAAAGCCCACAAAAAAGTGCTCGATGGAAAAAGACAAAGTGCAGTGGAATACATCACGTGTCTTATTATGGCTCAGTGGAATGTGACAAGTGTTTGCATCCATCATGCAAGAGCAAATTTTTTTTCCACCCTTGCATCTTTTGGTCTCTTCCATGTAAGAGCAACAAATTTTGCTGCCCATGAATCCCTGTTTCCTCTCCTCCAGGTGCAAGGGTGGTGATTTTTGCTGCCCTTACATGTTCTTCTTCAACATGCATCGGTGGCAATTTTTGCCACTGACATGATTTCTCCCTAACATGCACAGGCAGTAATTTTTGCCACCTATGCACAAGAACTTCTCCAATATGCAAGGGTGGAAATTTTTGCCACCCCTACATACCTTCTCCCCATTTTTCCTAACTCTAGGAAATTTTCATTTTTCCTATTTTCTATGCCTGCTCCCCTTTTCTTTCACTTTTTGACCTACTCTAACCTCAGCCTTTTCAAGCGCATTTCCCTAGTCATGATCACTCAAATGTGCAGTTTTCCCAGATTGCTAATTTTTCCCCTAATTGCACAATCATGATTATTACTGCAGTTTCTCTAAATGCTCCCTCTTCATCGATGTCTTTCCAACAAAAGTTCTTCTAGATCACTGAAGTTTCTCTAAATAAGTTGAAGACCATGAAGAAGATTGGAAATAAAGATTGAAGCTTTTCTTCCATGCTTTATTAAAAATTCACTTTGTAATTGACTTGGGACATTTTCACGTGTACTTTTGTAATATGTAATTATATGTGAAAAATCTAGAAAATATCCCAAGGTCAACACTGACTCATCTTTGACTAGGTTTTCAATATTTTAATCTTTTTCCAATTTTGAAGGTTTCTCCCTATATATAAAGGGGACCTCTTTTGTAAATGTATGTCTGATAATTGAGAGCAAAAACTCTACTAAAATTGAGACACTTCTTGAGACTTTGTGCTCAACTTGTAAATCATATTTCATCAAATGAATGAGAAACATGTTTATTTCAGACTTTGTGTTGAAGTAATTTGTGTTATTTAAGAAATGATTCTTATGTCCTCTTTCCTGATAATCTCTTATCTATTTGATTTAATAAGTAAAGTGTGTGTTGATATTATCTTAGGACATTTCTAAAAGATAGAAGAAAGACATTGAGCTACTTTTATCTTGGTGATCCTTTTATCCTTTGTAGTTTTAGGTGAAGACTTTATGCTTCATTTCACTCTATGGTTATGCGTATTTCGAATCACTGAAGGAGACAATGAAAGACTTTGTGCTTACATAGGTTTCTTTGTTAACTTTGTTACCTACTTCAGGGGATTTTCTGCCCTAGGCTGGATACCATTCCCGAAAGAAGAGGAATGTTATTAGCCAATGACAAGGATTTCTTTCTCTTGTTCCTTGGACATCACCTCTAAAAAAAGAGAGGTGGATGCTGTTATACTAACCTGAGTATTATTTTATGCTTACTTATATATATACATATAGCCTATAAATATCTATAGGGAACCTCCCCTTGATGAGAGGAGAGATTTACCTCATCTAGATGCAGTAAACCCACACTTTTTGTGGTGTAAATCTCCTTGTGTTGTGGTTGATATACCCATTTTGTCATCAGTTAGTTGACAAAAAAATAGTCACCAACACCTTATAAAGATTTTCAAATGTTTTAAGATGAAGGTTAGGATTAGTTGATCCATTATAAGAGATGGTAGGTGTTATACCTCTAATATCAATGATAGAAATTTTAGTAGTAAGAAGTTCATTTTTTAAATGATTGATAACTTTGTTAACTAATGGAGGTTGAGGAATGAGATTACCTTGAGAATCTTGAAGAGGGCGATGAGGAACACTTTGGTTATGTGTGCCCCAAGCCATTAGTTGCAGTTGTGTTTGAAGATTGAGAAGGTGGTTTTGCATTCTCATCATTTGATTTGTGTTATGAGATTTAAATGTGTTCATTTGATTGAGATTTTGTAATAATATTTGATAAGTTTTAATAGTGTTATTAGAATTAGTGTTGGTGTTTGAGTTAGTATTAGTGGCTTGGCTACTACTATTAGTATTGACATGAGTTTGAGAAGAGCTATGAGAATTTGAAGCATTAGTGGTAGAATTTACTTGTGAAGAAAAAGATGGCCTAGTAAATGGTTGAGATGAAGAATCACTAGAAACATGATTACCTTGGGTATTCATAATTACCTTGGGTATTAAACAATGAACTAGTGAATAGATTAAGGATAGTGGATCTTATGAGAGGCCCACTAGATGTAGAACCATTCATATTAGTCATGATATTAGGAATGGAGGTAGAAGAAGTTAAGGAATAATATGTCATGGCATAAGAAGGATTTAAGATTGAAGGAAGAGCTTGGGAAGAAAATAAACTAGTACCCCCAAATCCAGTTGATAAAGTGGAAGTATGAGAATGAGGTTCTTCAACTTGATGGCTAATCATGAGGTTATAGATGGTAAAAGGGTCTTTCCATTTATGTTGAGGGAATTACATGATAAGCAAAAGAATTTTGAGAGCATATTATAACTAAGATTGATCTTCAAAGAAGAGAGGATCATGATGAAAAGAGGTATTATGAGGATTCCCATAATGCATTGTACAGGTTGTAATAGGACATT
Organism: Torreya grandis; assembly: GCA_037957365.1. Classification (NCBI taxonomy): domain Eukaryota; kingdom Viridiplantae; phylum Streptophyta; class Pinopsida; order Cupressales; family Taxaceae; genus Torreya; species Torreya grandis. The sequence goes on along the minus strand of JARHVA010002383.1, from coordinate 1,574,409 downwards.
AGTAGCATTCTCAAAAGGAACCCTACTTTGTCTATGGGAGACCCTATTAGGATTGGTGAATTCCATCATATATGATAATTGATTTTTAGTTTTATCACCAAATAGATATTCCATGATGAAAGGAGGAAAGGAAAGATGAGATAAATAAGGAATCAGAAAGTGACTGTAACTGAACTAGGTTGACCTGGTCGATCTAGTGTAAAAACTAAGTTTATGAAATTGAACTAGGTCCATAAGATCGACCCAGTATAAAGAATAAAGAATAGAAAAAAGGGGAAACAATATAAAAATAGTACTGGGTTGACCAGGTTGACCTAATGCAGTATACAAGGGCTAGAAAATATGCTAGGTTGACCTGATCAACCTAACATAGTAAATAAGAAAAAGAAAGGGCTAATAATCAACTTGTGAAAATAAAGTGAGACAATTTTTAGTTAATATAAGAAAGTAAATGCTAAAAGTAAGTAAAAAATCAATTTAATTGATGTTAGTCAATCCAATTGATGCACCCAAAGTAAAAATCTTGTACCAATATGAGCTAGTATAAGTTCTCGCACACACAATTGAGTAAAGAGCAAGCAAACAACTTGGAAAATAAAGCTAGTTAATAGGTAAACCTAGAATGTTGGATTATTAATAATGATTTAAATGATGTAAAGTTAGCTATAAATATGGTACTAAATAACAATCTATGGATGGTTTTAAGTGAGTTTAAGATGAAAGGGACTATAGTGGAAATGATATAGGCTTGGTATTAGGGCCTACCCTTTGACTTCACACACTATAACGATAAGAGTATCAGGTGATTAGACAAATATACAATTAACCACATGTTATACTTGACCAAAGTATCAAGTTGGCTTCCCTCTTGGTGATTAAATTTAAGTAGATTGGCATGGGTAGTTAAATGTTAAAATGTTTTTTGATTTTAAGTGATTTGGTTGTGTGTGCATAAAATAGAAATAATGAAACTAAGTGGTTAATTAAAAACCTCCTAATTAGACTATGTGAATTATTATAAGCATGCAAATAGCTAAAATGAAAGATGTGATTAACAAATAAGTTAAATTTTATCTTTGAAATAAGTTATAGTGAAAACACTATATGCATAACAAATAGAACTAGGTCAAGAGTGTCAAGCGAGCACTGTTAAAAATAGGGCCTAGAAAGCCTACTAGGTCAACCAGGTTAACCTAGTTATTTCAAACAATAAATAAGACACAAAAATATGTTGAATAGGTCAATTTAGTTGGCTATACAAAAGCAATTTTTAAGGCTATAAACTTGAAAAGAAATTATATAAATAGAGAGATACAAAAGAATATAAACTCACCTTGATGGTTCAAACATAGATAATTATTTATCCAAAATCTCCAAACTAGGTCAAGCTAGTTGACCAAGCAATACATAAATCTACTAAAAAAGTGCTAAAATTATACTAGGTCAGCTTGGTCGACCTAGTTGGTTGGACTGAAAGCCTGGAAATGTACTAGGTAGAGTTAGTTGACCTAGTAGGATGATCTGAAAGTCTGTAAACTAGAATCTATACTGGGTCGAGCTAATTGATCAAGCTATATAGAAACTACTACAAAGTCACTACAAATAAACTAGCTCAATTTGGTCAACCTAGTAGACTAAAATAGTATTTGAAAAGTGTTGAAAACCTATAATGGGTTGAGCTACTTGATCCAATTGCATTTTCCTACATACAAAGAAAAAGAAAACTGGGTTAATAGAATCAAACTATTATATCAAAATATATGATATAAATGATGATAAAATAATGTAATAAAAGTGAACAAATCTAATAAGGGTTGGATTCATGTCGAATTCACCAAAATGTATGCAATCATAATTACATGATGCATAATGAATTAATCCTAGATCAAATAAGATAGAGTACACCTACACTTCTAATTGGGTATACATTTGTTAAATAGAAGCATGACCAATATGGGGATCCATTAGACCCAATTAGGGGATCACTTGTATAATTTGTCAAAACATATCAAGCTAAGATGGCTTCCAAAGCTTATAGTCTAATTGAAATTGAAGGATTATTTTAAGTAAATTGATTCACCCCCTAAAATTATATGTACTTCCAACATATTTACACATCAAAATTATATCTAATTTCTAAACCCGAAATTCCTCTTAGTTGCTTTTAATTTTTTTAGCACCATTATATAAAAAGAAATTTATCCATTGTAAAAGATTTTGATAAGAGGGTATCTCTTTACATAAAGAATGAAATCCATTGTATATTAAAGAATTACATGGTGATTCAGATCCCAATAAGTATACACCCATAATTACTTTAGATGAACTTATTTTGACATTGTCATTGGTTTAGAGTAACTAGGTTTAATTGTTGATTTACACTCTTTCACTTTACATAACCCCACTTACCAATATATACATACATACATGATACACACATACATGTATGTGTGTATATATAAGTTATTATATTAGATTTTATAATATATATCATAATATTTTTATATATTAAACATTATACAATATGTTAATATAGTTTTTGAATCAATATTATATATTATATATTTCAGTATATTATATTTAAATTTATATTATATAATATATAATATAATATAATATTAAATTATTTAATACATATTTTAAATAAAAATTATATATTTTAATATATATATATATATATATATATATATCATTTTTTATTACCTATTTGGTAGGAGAGGATGGGTGGGAAGAAGTCTGAAGGTAGAATTTTGAATATGAGTATTGGGTAGGAAGAAAGTGAGTTGTAGACTAGAGATCCCATGAAGGATGTTAGGGTTCTTGTGAAGGATGTGATATTATTATTATCAATCATCGAATAGGGTCCACCACCCATTTTTAAGGGCATCTCAAGCCAGGGTCTACTAGACACAACACCCAACTCTAAAGGAAAAAAAACCAATCTCATGGGTGGACTTGGTATCTAGGGAATGCTCAAATAAAAAACATTTAGAAGATTCCTTTATGATCTTGATAGGGGAAAGAAATGAGTATTTCTTTAGGTCCCAAACTCTATCATAAATAACATAGATTATTTTCTATCAAACTCACTCTTGGCTAAATTTAGTGATTTTAGGCCCAACATTGACTCATTTCACAAGTGGTTTAATTTCAAATGGCATCCAAAGGGAAAAATTAAGATTATTTCCATGCCTAATATTTTTTTTCTTATTAACCTATCCCACTCTAAATATTACATTCATATCCTCACTGAAGGCCCATGGTTTTTGGTAAAATCCAATGTTTGCCTCCACAAATGGAAAGTAGGGTTTAATCTTGATAACACTGTCATGGAGGAAATCCTTGTTTGGGTGAATTTACTAGAGTTTCCTCTAGAATTTTAGGCCCCAAAGTCTATCTCAGGTATCACTAGAGCCCTTAACCAACCTATTTCCATTGAACTAATTATTAGGTCCAGATGTAGAATCTTGGCTACCCATGTTTGTATTTTATTCCTACTAACAAACCTCTCATTCACTCTGTCAAGATCAAATCTAAATATGGGGTCTAGAATCAATGCATAATTTTTGAAAGGGATTTGGAAATTTTTAAAACTTGTGATGTTTTGAATCATTAATCTAAGGAGTTCCCCCTGATCAAGAACTCATCCCTCCCCCCACTCCCTATTGGGTCAAGAAACTATCATCCCTGCATCCCTTCCCACATCTTCCCCTTATCCTTGCCCCAACCCCTCTTCCCATCTCCCTTATCCTCTTCCCCCTCTCCCTAAACCTACTATTACTCTTTTTAGCCTGGGGAAAATGTTTTTTAGATACTACCTCTTATAGTTTTTTATATTCATTAAATATTCTTATCCCACCTTAGGTCAACTTAGTCTTGAAGCCCTTCATTAATGATGTACTTGTGGCTCTAGTTGATTAAAAGGATGACAAGTCAACTGTGACCACTATGCCCTTATTTGAAATATTGGATGAAGTAGATTTTACATCCCCTATTTCAAACCTTTCTTTGTCTCCTTATTTAAAATAACCTCAAGATACCTTACATAAAGATTCACTGCATTTTATCTCTTATAAAACTTTATTATTTGACAAGGATTTAATTTTATAATAAGTTGTGTTTATTTAGGAATTGATAACTTCTATCAAAAATATCAGGCTATCTAAGCCTTTTTGACCTATAGATGGATAATGATCCTTATCAAGGAAGAGAGACAACACTGAGATCATCAAGGAAATGGAAAAGGATCAATGGATAAAATTTCAATAAAAAAAGGGTAGGAAAAAGTATAAGTAGGAGAAGAGCCAAAATCCCAAGGTAGAACAACTAACCAAAACTCTAGAAAAGTTGAAACTAACAAAAAAGTAGCAAAGGGTACTCAAATGACCCTCAAACATTTTTCAAGAAATAATAAATGAAGACATATCTTGGAATATAAGGGGGTTGAATTACCTTATGAAATAGAGGCTGGCCAGAAATATAATCCACAATCATAAACCTAATATCTTTTGTATCCAAGAAACTAAAATGTCTGGAATTTTTTTAAGAATAAAAATAAAATTTGGGGTAAAGATATTTGTAGTAGCAGTAGTTCTAGAGGTGCTTCAGGTGGAATGGTAGTTTTCTAAGACCCAATTACTATGGAAGGAAAAGTCCTACTTGAAGCCAATTCTCATATTTCTATTTTATTCAATAGCATTCATAGCAATCAAGAATGGGTTCTTACTAATGTATATGGACCTAATTATATGAATTACTAGAGAAAACTCTAGGATGATTTAATTGAGATTAGTAAACTCTTCGTGGACAAAATATGGATGGTGGTAGGTGAATTCAAATCTCCTCTATCCCTAGGGGACAGATAAGAGGCTCCTACTTTCTCAATGATATAATGATGGACCTTAATGAATTTATAGATAAGGTAAATCTTTTAGATGCTAACCTAAATGGAAACCCTTTCACCTTATCAAATATTATATTGGGATAAGATCTTATTCAATTAAGGCTTGATAGTTTTTTAGTGTCTTTACAGTGTGATCTCCATTTGATCTACTTTCTATTTTCTCTTCTTAGGATCAAATCTAATCATAATCCCTTTATTTTCTCCAATGAAAATATGTTCAAATTCATGAGCACCCCTTTCAGATTTGAAAAAATGTGGCTTACCAACTCATCTCTATCAAATTATTTAAAGGAATGGTGGAAGTTTTTGGTGTAAGGCTCTGCCATGTATATCCAAGCTATGAAACTCAAGTAAGTTAAGTACAAACTCAAGATCTAGAAAAAATAAGTGTTTGGGAACATTTTATCCAAAAAATGCAAAATTGAGGAGGAAATTTGAAATATTAAGGAGGAAACCACTACCATAGGACTCACTCCCTCCTTACAATCCAAAGAAAAGGATCTACTAAGTTTGTTCCATAATCTAGAAGCTAAGGAGGAAATTTTCTAACATAACAAATCTAGGAAAATTTGGCTAAAGGAAGGTGATAAGAACACCAAGTAATTCCATATCTCAGCTTATAGAAATCTCCAACATAAACTAATTTCAAAAATCAAGGGGTAAATGGGACTTGGCATAAGGATGAAATGGATATTGAATTTTAAATTGTAAATTTCTATAATAATCTTTCGGCTCATGTCCCACCTTAGGATGCTCAGTTGGAAGATCAGGTGATTAAACTCATTCAGGGAGTTATTTCCCAAGAATATAATGCTTCCATCCTTTCTCCCCCTTTGGAAAAAAAATTAGATCCATTATTTTCTCCCTACAAGGTGATAAGGCTCCCAGCCTAGACGACTTCCCCCTATTTTTCTTTCATGTTTTTTGGGACATCATTCAAAATGAAGTTTGACTAGCTATCAATGAGTATTTAAAGTAGGAACTATGATTCAAGAATTAAATAATACATTCTTGGTTATTATCTCAAAGAATCAAGGGGCTAACCAATTAAATGGCTTTTGACCTATTAGTTTATGCACTACTTTCTACAAAATCTGCACTAAAGGTTTAACCCTAAGAATTCAAATCCTTCTTGATAAGCTGGTTACATAGCAACAATGGGATTTCATGTTTGGTAGGAAAATTTTAGATGGGATCATTATTTCTCATGAAACAATTCACTCAATATCCAATTATTCTCATCAAGGTATGTTTCTCAGGTTATATATGAATAAATCTTATGACAGAGTTTATTGGTACTTTTTGGATAAAATCCTTCAAAATTTTGGGTTTAATCAGGCTATCAAAAATATAATCACTTCCTACATATCTTCTATATGTTTTTTGTTATTATTAATGGGGTTACAAAAGGTTTCTTCCTAGTTGGTAGAGGTTTTAGGCAAGGTGATCCTCTCTCCCCATCTTTGTTCACCTTAATGGTTGAAACTCTAAGCAAAATTATTGACACTACAAGCTCTTCCAAGATTATAAAGGGAATTTTAGCTACAATGAACACTAGTCTTGTCACCCATCAATAATTCATAAATGAAACTATAATAATGGGATAATCCTCTATCTTCAAAGCTAACTGCTTCAAAAAAATCTTGGAAATTTATGAGATAGTGTTAGGGAAACGTGTTAATTTTCTCAAAAAATTCCTTATTATTTATCAACACTTTAGCTTCTTTGCAAGGGAAGATATCTAGAATTATCAAGTGTGTTATAAAAAATATTCCTTAATCCTATGTCAACATCCCTCTTTTTGAAGGAAATATGAAAATAGATTTATAAAATCCCCTCATTGATAGTATTCAATGAAAACTATCCAGATGGAAATGGAATTTGTTTTCTCAAGCCGGTAAACCACAATTACTTAAGAACTCACTGCAAAGAATCCCAATTTACTTCATGTCCCTATTTATCATAATAATAAAAGTGTCAGATCAAATTGATCAAATTCAAAAGAATTTTTTGTAGAGGGGAATAGAAGATAAATTTAGATTCCGCTTTGTTTCTTAGAATAAAGTTTGTTTGCCATTAGCTAAAGTCATTTTGTGGTTTAAAAGGGTAATACCTATGAACCAATCCCTCTTAGCTAAACACAGGTGGAGAGTGATTAAGGAAGATAATATTTGGACTAGGATCATCAAGGTAAAATACCTAAATTCTAGGGAGGATTCCTACTTTCTGGTAGAAGAAGGTCTTGACAATGGTTCTACCTTTTGGAAAGCCTTGAGAGTTGGAAATTACATTCTCAAGAGGGGAATAAAATGGAAAATAGGTAGAAGAAAAAAAAATTATTTTTTGGGGTACCTCTGGCTAAATCAAACCTTACTTGGATCCTTTCCTCCTGTATCAAGTTTGAGTGAGTTCTTCAAATTGGCCAATGGTCATAGGGTGTGTGATTATTGGTAAGAAATTGATGGTAGAAAAAGGTGGAATCTTATCCATAAAGTAGATATGATCACTCAATAAACTATTTTTTTAAAGAATTAAACATTACTCTTCAAAATACTCATTTTATATTCTTTACAAAAGATGATGAACTTATTTGGAAGGTTGATCCCAGTGGGTTTTTTCTATCAAATCCATCTATCTTTTGCTTTGGGATCAAGAAGAGATTGTCAAAAATTGGAATCATTTATGGATCAAAAACCTCATCCCCAAGGTCAAAATGGTCTTTTATTTGTTTGATTAGAAAAAAATACTTATAATGGAAAATTAGATGAAGAGGGGAATTCTCATCCCTAATAGGTGTGTTGTATGCAAACAAGAGGCTGAATCCATGGAACATATCTTCCTTACCTATTATTTTGGTTCCTCCATTTTTCAATCTTTCTTCAATTTGTCTAATTACACCTGGGTTTTACCTAGGTCCATAAAGGACTTTATTTATCAATGGGAGGCACCTTGGGATTACCCACCTCTAAAATTTTGGTGGAATATTATTCTTCCTCACATCTTCTAAGGAATTTGGATCTCAAGGAACTCGATCATTTTTTATAATTGAATCCTCAATATTTCTTCAAATTTCAAGAAAATCTTGGCTCTTGTTAGAGAGAATTAGATTATAATTACCTCCACATTTTATTATCCTCCCTCCCCTCAATTTTATTATATTTTCCACTTGTTGAATCTTAAAATCCTTGTACATACTCACAAGTAGTGTGTAGATAGATCTAAGATCAAGTAGATTCACCTACCTGCCCAATGGTATAAACTAAATTTTGATGGAACAACTAAAGGGAATCTTGGACCTATAAGAGAGGGAGGTGTTATCCAGGACTCTAATGGGAACTTATTAATAACATACATGGGAGCCCTAGGGATCTAAACTAATTATATGGTGGAAGCAAAGGCTGCTTTGTGTGGAATTGATCTCATGGTTAAGTTGGGTATGGATAATTCATAGGTGGAGGGAGACTCTTTGAATATTATAAAATGTCTAAATGGATCCTCAAAACCTTCCTATAACATTATTGGTATCATCAAAGATTCTAAAAATGTGTTTTTCTTCTTCAAAAAGATTTTTATTAATCATGGTTTTAGAGAAAAAAAACACTAGCATAGATAAGATGCCTAAATTATGGGTTCCAAGTGGATCCCTCATCAATTAGAAAGGTGAAATGGTATTCCCAATGGATGTCATCCCTTTTATTGAGCTTAATAAATTACAATCTAATGTGTGACATTATGGGGCCCATCATTTTTGAATATCACTAAGGGAGAAGGAAAGCTTGTACATGTACATGACTCACCCACATCTTAAGATATTACACACTTGGATTTATTAAAACTTAAGCTCTAATTATTCAAGAAACATCTCCTTCAACATAATTTCAAATTCTATGAGGGTCTCAATCTAAAAAAATTACAATAGAAGCAATAAACCAAGTATGGGAGGAGACTACAATTGAGTCAAGCTAATTTCCTACACAAAAGCAAAAGAAGGTGCATATGTTTGGAAAAATATGATAAGGTAGGGTTTGTTGGATACATGTAGTGTCTAGTGGGACATGATAAAGCATTATCAAGAGACTTTGCTCATGGTTGGAATGATAGAGAGGTTAGTATGCATGGATTGAGGCTTTTGGTCATAGAAGAAGTTATTAGCAATATTACTAGCATGAATGTTCCAGAGTGAACTCTTTTAAAGATAAAAAGAGGAAGGAATAATTGTTTAATAGCTTCTATATCATGAAAAAAACAATCCCAAATCATCTTCTCAAAAAGGGTTCTTGAGTGTGGACCTCCTTAGGAAATGGCTAGATGTGTGCCTACAAATTATGAGGTACATCACCCTAGAGGGGAAACACAAGATAATATTCTCTCATCATTTTATACTCCTTAACCATTTCATGGGCCACCCAATAAGTATTCCTTTTTTTATCAAGTCATTGGAAGCATCTATTAATAATTTCAAATGTAATCCTTTGACTGATACCATACACTAGGGGCTCATCTTTCTCTTGGTCAAAAGGGGGGAACCCCTTTGGACCAAGGTAGTTATAGAGGCCATCCACATTATAAGTGATTAGGAGGATTATAAAAGAGAGGATGTTTTTTTCTCAGAACTAGAAGCTAAGTAAGAAGGGGGTCAGAATGTCTTCTTCAAGAAAAAGAATCTTTAGGGAGGTTTCCACCCTAGTAGAAGCTAAAAGGGGGTTCCTAAATATGTTACTCCCATTTATAGTATGGGGTGGGCCTCTCTTAACTTTAAACTAAAAGATGAAATAGAACAATCCATTGAGAAGCTGCAAACAAAAGTGGTAATTGAAAAACTTTTGAGCATGGAGATTTCTGACGAGTTTGAGAAGCTCAAAAGTTTGATAGTCTTTGGCAACTTCTCTCCAATTAAGGGAAACCTCTATTAGGACAAGGAGGATGAAGTGTTTTTTGATTAAACCCTATAGGGTGATAAATATATCCATAATGGTGGAGGTGATGAAGATACGAAGGATGCTAAAAAAGGTAAGGAGGAGCTCAAGTCGATTGGGAAAAATAGGAATAGGTATACCATGGAAGCTATTGAGGCTATTAGGAATCATACAAGAAGTAGGGAAATAAAAACTAAAAATATAGGGACTAACAAGCTGGTCCTTTATTTTGAGTCTAAGGAATCAGACTAGTTTCATCTGGTACCTTGGTTTTTTTCTCGCATTTTATTGGTTTTTTTGGCATCTTTTTTATTGAAGTCAGTGGCTCTAGTTGGTTTTTTGGTTATTTTTCTTTTTTTTACTATTATTATCTTACTAAATATGTTTTAGTATACCTTGTAAGGGAACATGACCCTCTTCCCATATTTAATCTATTTAATAAAAAAAAATATCACTTACCTTTAATTCAACTTGACTATTCTTGAGATGCATTTACATTCAATGAAAATAGGATGGAGTCCCCAATGAATTTAAAATTCAAATTTACTTTACAAAATGGGGTCCATATAATTTCAGCACATTTTCAATAAGAACAAAAACTATTGAACATGTTTGATAAAATACATATTCCAAGTTTTTTCTCTGTGTACACTGTAGAACACTGATAGATCAGATCTAAGTAGGTTGCATAGTGGTTGAAGCATTCACCATATTTGTTACTGTCATTTTTGTAGATCCTTATTTTTAGGTATTTAATCTTAATAGTATTTAATATATGTTTTTACTCTATCTAAAATGTGTGATTTATTTGTGTTGATTTGGCCCTTTTATTCAATTTTTAGTGCTTTATGTTATGAAATAGTCTACCTAGATTTTTTTATGAAATGGTTGAGATAATGAAATGGCAGAGATTAGGGTTGTTTAGCACATAATACTATTGATTATTATTTATTTTCTTGTGTTTTTAAAACCAATAGGGACCTAAATAGTTAATGTTAGGGTATAACTAACATTTTTCAAAAATTATAATCAAATAATCTTAGTAAAAAATATATTTAATAGTTTTAGATCTAAAAATTTATAGATAATTACCTAGATGAACCAAAAGGACTAGCTTATAACCTCACAAGGACCCATTGATGTCCAAATGTTATTTACGCTTGGAATGATCTACCTAATCTATTAATATAAGAATGCACAGACTTTATACCAACTTGAACTGATATTCATATTTGATTGAAAATAGAATCACCACATGCCAAGGTTCTTTTGTATGGTATATTATATGGAACGAGACTAAAACAATGTTATTTTGTGAGTTTTGTATGAAATGAGGTTACTTTACTAGTTTTAGATCTTAAAAATAATAGATAATCACCCAGGCCAACCAAAAAGACTAGTTAAAAACCTTAAAAGGACTAAAATTATCACAAAACCATAGGTAAGTTAGTACAATTTTCTTTAGATAAGTTGAAAATAAGAAAAAAAATTGTATCAAGTTGGTTGATAAACTCCTAATAAGAAAAAATAAAATATATTTTTATCAAGTTATCCAATACAGTTATAAGCACATAACAAAATATCAAGATAGATGACACAATGCACAAAAACACATAACAATATTGTGATATCCAATGAAATTCTGAGATAGATAAATAAAGGTATCAAGTTGGCTGATACAATTAGAATGTAAAATGTATGATGGTTTAGAATATTTTAAATAGAGTAATTATACAAATTATTTACTACATAGAATAGTGTCAAATAGAGTAATTATAACATTGATTCATAATTTATAAATGTTTAATGTGAGAGATTAAATTGGATATGGTGAGATTTGTTTAACATCATGTACATGTTCATTGAAATTAATATTATAGGATAATTAATATAATTTATGTTCCCTTCAGATGTCAAAATCCTATTCAAGTAGCATCATTGATGGAGAAAAAACCCAATAGTCATATCATAATATATTTCCATAAATAAATATTTGTTTAAGTACTCTTTTTGTAGTATCTAAAATTCATAACAATTGATTCAGATCATGTTAAATTAATGTGAGATTAAAATGGTGATGTTTAAGTGATTAATCTTGTGCTAAGGTGTCAATGTCAGTCTGGTTTACAATTTAATAAAGGTTCATTCATGACTAGATGTGATCATGAGGAGTGAGAATGTTACCTATTTTTTTACACATAAATAGTTTGTAGGCTATTTATATTTAACTAGAATGTGTTTTAAGATTACGTTTATTATCAAATTATAAAGGATAAATTATAAAATAAAATGACAATCATATTTGAGATAACTCTAACATATTTAGGGATCAAAATGAAACTATGTGTACATATAACCATACCATATTGGTAGTGTAATTCTGGCTGAAATGAATCTCCACTCCACAAGATTAATGGTGAGTTTATGCTTTTGAGTGATTAAATTTTATATTTAGTAATTATTATTTCAATAAGTCTACTTTATCACATACTAAAGATTTCAAATTTTGAGTAAATTATGATAACACTCATGACACAAGGGTGGGGTTAGAGATTCCACTATTCTATTATCAGATGTTTGAAATTTTGATGTCAAAATTTGGATTTTGAAACCTAACATGTGAAATTTATAGCCCAACCTAGGAAATTTTAACCTTGTGATTCTATGGTCTAAATATGTGTTACATAAATGTTTATATTGTGTAAATTTTGGCTCTAGAGTATTTTTTTAATATAATTGAATATTATATTAGAAGTATTTAGCTCCCTTACTTTTGAATATAATATAGTTTGGTCTATTGGGTGACCCTGGCTTCACATTGTATTGACTTCAACTATTTTTTTAATTATTTACTTACTACACATTTAAATTATATTTCAAAATTTATATTTTTAATTTTATTCAAGCTCTAAAATCCAATTAAAAATTTGAGCTAGTCATTAAGCATAATTTTGCCTTGATTCGACATTTTTCATAATGATTTCACAGATTAGAAATTTTACAGTTAAAAAATAAATATTACAAGTGTTATTTCTGATTTATGTAATGTTGTAACAAAAATTACATAAAATTATATTATAGATCTACTTGACACTTGCATTGGTTAAAATGTCTTGGTTTTTGTTTTATCTTTTTTGTCCCTATGGTTGAAGCATAGCTATTTCATAGAAGTGTTTCAATACCATATTTTTCAAAGATGTTATATAATTATAAATGATGGACAATGTAATTTTTGAGTAAGTATTATCATAGAAGTGTGCTTAAAACATAAAAATGTTTTATGTTGTATAACTTTCACATAGATCAACACACAAAGATGCATTGTGATAAAGACATGATTTGGTGGATAAGGTGTAAAATAAAGATAGGTGGATAGGTCTACTCCATGTAATGGTCTACAAAAGGGGAAAATGGGGATGTTCCATGCATTTTACATGCATAGGGGATTAAATTTAATAGGAATTTAAATGTCATAAGAATCATGTTCTGGTACACATCAAATTTAGAATCCAATGATATTTTTATATGATAAATGTCACTAAATTATGCATTCATAATTTATATAGATTCAGTGTGTGAAATTAGTCTATAGAGATGAGTTTTAAGCTTGGAAAAAATGGAGAATCGGTGTTTTAAAAAATCTTTAAAAAATCAATTCACTCTTACTGAATAGAAATTGCATTTCCTATAAATAGTCTTTTGCTCCACTGAAGGAGTTTTGTTTACTTTTTATAAATATTTTTGTGCATTCACTCTTAATATCCATAACTTGAATTTCTCCCCACACACCATGGTTATATCAAAACCCTTGCAATGACCATTAAAATAAATGTTGAAGGTATTATAAGGCCCTTCAATGTATATCCTTGAAAATACCTTGAAATAAAATTTCATTCATGTGCATGTTTAAGGTTTTTACTAGGAGAACTATTGAAGGTACTACAAGGCCCTTCAAAGGTATCTCCTAAGATATATTTTAAAAGAAAAATATAATCATGTGCATGTTCAAGGTATCTACTAGGAGAACCCTTGAATTTATTACAAGATCCTTCAAGGTATCTCCTAGAAGATACCTTGAAGGGAATTATAGTATATTAAAGGTATCTCTTAAGAAATACCTTTCAAACATGCATAAGGGTACCCTTGAATGTATTACAAGTCTCTTCAATATATCTCCTATTAGTTCCTTAAAAAATACTTTAAATGGTTTTTTAATACCTTTAAGGGTACCCTTATGCATGTTGTAAAGGTATCTCCTCAGAGATACCTTCAACATCCCCTTGAATGTATGACAATTCCCTTGGAGATATCTCTTAATATATGCCTTCAAAGGACTTTTAATAACTTAATTGGTAACTATAAGGTATCTCCTAGGAGCTACCTTGAAGGAAAAATCAACTCTTGTTTATGTTTGAAAGGTATCTCCTGAGAGATACTAATAAGGTACATTTGAAGTTATTAGAAGGCTCTTCAAGGTATCACCTAGTAGTGCCTTTAAGGAGATACCTTTAGAATATACATAAGGGTAAATTTAAAGGTATTACAAGTATATTCAAGGTTACACCTAGTATTTCCTTCAAACATACTTTGAAAGAGTTTGTAATACCATCAAGGGTACTATTATGCATGTTTTAAAGGTTTCTCCTAAGAGATACCTTAAATGTCCCCTTGGATGTATAAAAATGCCCTTCAATTTATATCTTATTACATGCCTTAAACGGCATTATAATGAATTTTTGGGTAATTTTAAGGTATCTCTTAGGAGCTACCTTGAAATAAAAATCCACTCTTGTTCATGTTTGAAATGTATCTCATAAGTGATACGTTTAGGGTACCTTTAAAGGTATTAGAAGGCCCTTCAAGGTATCACCTAGTAGTGACTTCAAGGAGATATCTTTCAAAAATGAATAAGGGTACCCTTGAAGGTATTATAAGGCCTTTCAAGGTATTTCCTAGTAGTGTATTAAGGAGATACCTTTTGAACATGGATAAGGGTAACCTTGAAGGTATTACAAGGCCCTTCAATGTATCACATATTAGTGCCTTCAAACATAATTTTAAGGGCCTTGTAATACTTCAAGGGTACCCTTATGCATATTTCAAAGGGTATATCCTAGATATACCTTTAACATCCCATTGAATGTATGACAAGACCCTTTGAAGTATCTCTTAGGAGATGCCTTCAAGGTCCTTGAAATACCTTCATGGGTAACTTAAAGGAATCTCTTAGGAGTTATCTTGAAGCAAAAAAATACTCTTATTCATGTTTTAAATATATTTTATGGGATATACCTTGAAGGAAAACATCACTCTTGTTCATTTTTGAAATGTTTCTCTTAGGAGATACCTCGAAGGTACCATTAAAGGTATTAGAAGGTCCTTCAAGTTATTTTTATCACTACAAATTTCACTCTTGAAAAATTTATTCATTCCTCCCCATTCAAGTGATAGAATGGAATCACCTATAGTATATGGGTTTAAAAATTAGTGAGGTGAATCTCTAGATAGGTCCATCTTCCTTGATGCTTCACCTTGAAGTTAATACTAAACTACTACTTTATAGGGGGAAGTGGGTAGAAAAGGATTGGAAATAGGGAAATACAACTATAGGTGATGCACCATTTATATATCCCCTATTGTTAATTTTTTTAATATTTGAATGATAGATTATAGGCTAATTAAACTACTTCAAGATAACTTCTTCCACATAAATAATTCAATATGAAAGTTATATCTATACAATGTCAAGGTGATCAATCAAGATGTTTAAAAATAGGTGATAATGATACTCTAACACTTGAATACAATAAAACATATGATGCACTTAAGATGACCTATGAAAGGCATATAATTCACATAAAGGCATGAATGAAAAGGATAAATGCAAGAAGTAATAAACTATCATTAACTTTCATCAACATAACATATCAAATTCACTAAAATGTGAAATGAAGTAAACATAATCCAATTTGAATCTTATTCTAGAGGCAACAAAAGTATCAAATTTGGTAGGGATTCAACTTAAACACTTAGGATATGATTTTACAATGAAATACCATGGATTACATAAGCAGTAATAAGCCTTTGGCCATTTAATATAAAATAGAGCATGGTTACTAGAATTAAGTGTGATAATAGAGACTTGGGAGTTATATCTCTTTTATGCAAGTAGATAAGGATGGATAAAATTAAATTAGAACTATTCCTTTATCCTCAAATCATGATGATAATCATTTTGAAATCAAAACCATTAGTTTACCTTATTTTCTCATTGGTTGGAGAACAACCAATATTTAATCTTTGATGATCCCACAGTTCAACTGAATGTTCAGGTATAAAAATGTGAATATAATTAATGCTTCCTTACTATAGACCTCAAAACCATGGATATAATTAATGATTTTTTCATGATCCTACTATACATCATATTCACATTATCACCTTATATGTTCAAATCTTCATGTGCCAACTAAGATCCTTTTGGTGGCCTCAATAAATAGATGACTCATTAACTTTGTGTGTGTGCATTGTTAATTGAGTTACCAGTGTGTCTCATTTTGTGGGGCCTCTATCACATGGTCCTTCCTCATGTTTTCTAATCATTGTAGTAAATTTTATTGTCTCTAAAAACCATTATAAATGTAGTGAAGTGGGATCATGCCATCTAGCTTGATCTCTCTCACTTGGGTGTTGCTATGCTCTTGTGTCAGTATTAATCATGTCAAGAATTTTGGGACTATGGGATCATGACAAGTGATATCATACCACTCACATAACAATCTACAACTCTACATGGATGGCTTTGGGGATTTGGGCTGTTAGTATTAAGCCATGTGGAAGCATCCCACTAACTTTCTACTTTTTTAAACCATGATAACTTATGAAGGAAACAAATAAATGTTGAGAGACTTCTGAACATACCCCAAGGATGTTAAATGTTGACATGTCACTCTAGGGAGATGGAGAAATTAGTTAGGTTTTATTATACTATATAGCTCAAGAGGGGCCCATATATTTCCATGTTCCCTCAAATGATACAACAAAAATTGTTACTAACAAAATGTTATCAACTTGGATGACTTGACTTAAGATCTGGACTCAATTTGAACTGGAAAGTAACATAGCTTAACTCAAATAAATTAGATTAGGATGAGTTAGGATTGGATTGAATATAAATAGAAAGATTTAGGTTAAAAATGGCTTGACTTCGAGCATATTGAGGTCTAAACTTAGATTAGACCTTTAGCCTGTAGTGGACCTTAGCTCAACTCAGCTTGGTTAGCCCTGCCTTCTTTTGTCAAAGGATAAATGTGACCTAAAAAGGGATAATAATTATCACCCAATAGTACCTTCAAGGAAATGATTTTAAAAAATTCATAAGGGTACCTTTGAATGTATTGCAAGGCCCTTCAAGGTATTATAAGGTGTTTTAAGGTATCTCCTATGAGATTCCTTGAAATAAAATTTTAATCATGTGGATTTTCAAGGTATCTACTAGGAGAACCCTTGAAGGTACTAAAAGATCCTTCAAGGTATCTCCTAGAATATACCTTAAAATTATTACAATACCCTTCAAGGTATATCCTAGAAGATACCTTGAAGGGCATTGTAGTACCTTCAAGGGTACCTTGAAGGTATATCGTAGGAGTTATCTTTCAAACATGTATAAGGTTCCTATTGAAGGTATTACATGGCCCTTCAAGGTATCACCTAATAGTGCTTTCAAACATAATTTTAAGGGACTTTTAATACCTTCAAAGGTATCCTTATGCATGTTTAAAAGGTATCTCTTAGGAGATAACTTTAAATTCCCCTTAAATGTATGAAAATGCATTTTGAGGTATATTTTATGATATGCATTTAAGGGCCTTATAATACCTTCCTTGGTAACTTGAAGGTATTTCATAAGAGCTACCCTCAAGTAAAAATCCACTCTTTTTTATGTTTGAAAGGTAACTCCTAAGAGATAAATTGAAGGAAAAATAATATGAACATCAAAAAATCATTATTTACTAAGGATAAATAAATAGTCATGAGATATTTTATTAAGTACTTCTTGTTGATCAAATTTTGTATAAATGCCAAAAAATGTACCTAATTCAAGAGTCTAGTGGAAGGAGTAGATCCTGATTAAAGAGTGACCCAATGCCATAAGGATCAGATAGACCTCAAGTGGAGATCATATAGTTTTATAAATATTTTAAAGCACTTTAAGCAAGCTTAAAGTGTGATTTGATTGATCTTCAAGGGATAGGTCTACAGTTATAGGTGAGGGGTTCAAGTAATTCTCATGGTGTTTAAGAACATGAATTAGGTTTTAAAATATTTAAGAAATCATAAAAGTCTTTATAAATTGAGTAAAAGATAGACTATATAATTTTAAGGAACCAAACCATCATTAGGATGCCATGTAGGAAATAAAAAAAATAGTTTACTTGCACATTTCATATCTTCTCTCAGAAAGCCTCACCAATAATAATATTATAGTGCCATAAAGTCCCTTGTGATAAGAACATATCCTGTAATTTTCAAGCCAACATGAGATTCCTAGCTTAAGTTATGGATTTTCAAATTTGGTCACACAGAGCAAGATAGTCATGCAAGTTTCAAATTTAGGCCTTGGTGAATAGCTATTGAGATTCAAATGACTAGACAATTGTGCAAATGTCATGCAAAAAACACATAGACTAATTTGTTTGAATATTTTTTATTTCCACTTAGTAATCTCTTGGAGCCAATATATCACGTGGGTACAATTGTTTTGGTCTCAGGAACATCTCTAACAAATTTAGTCCTTCCATGATTTTTTCACTTTAAGATATATATCTTTAAAGTTGATCAAATAATGAGAGACGTTCACACAAACATCAACTTTAAGCCACTATAAAAATCCATTAGAGCTTAAATTTGACAGTCTACAAAACTTCAAATATGTCCATGGGGACATCAAATGACATTCATTCAAACATTAGATTCAAGCACCATAAATTATCCATTGGGGTTTTTAAAAGGTCTAAGATCAATTCCTTGCATTCAATCATACAACTTGATCTAATGGAGCAAGGTATCCTGGTAGTGTTAGTGGGTCCCTAGAA
Organism: Torreya grandis; assembly: GCA_037957365.1. NCBI lineage: Eukaryota > Viridiplantae > Streptophyta > Pinopsida > Cupressales > Taxaceae > Torreya > Torreya grandis. The sequence continues at coordinate 1,555,495 of JARHVA010002383.1, read as the reverse complement.
GATCAATGGAGTGCATTTGATCATACATTGAGATATAATAGATTGAGATTAGTTAAAAGGGTTAGAGGATCTTGATGATGAATACAAAGAGGAAAAGTGTCAAAAGATAGTGGATCCTGGTAGAAGATTAATGATCAAAAATCATATGGATAAGTAAGATCATGAGATGGGTCAACATGTCAATGATTCAAGTTAGTAATCGACAACCAATAAATAAAGTGCAAGCTCAAGACATTTTGATAAAATTTGATGGGGCATTCTTTGACCCAGATAAGATAAAAAAGGGACCAAATCTCAATCAATATCCAAGTGGAACTAGATGTAACTAATGGGACCAAAAATCACTAGTAGAGCTCCATATAGGTAAAATAGGTCTTTCAGGCCTAATACAAAGGTTAAAGATGTTCAGACCAATGATTGTGAAATAAGGACAAATAGTATATAGGTTTTTATGGATATTATGACTATGTGAAAACCAATAGTTGGATTGGTTTTAATATATAAATGGGCTTGTGTTTGATATTGGAATAAATATAGACCATGGAGACATGTCTTACCTATCTTCAGGGTCAATTTTTCAATGAATAGGTATAGTTGGCTAGACAAAGTAGATGTGGAATAATTATGTCAATTTTAAGACATGATCCTTATCAATAGGACATTACGTAATGACATAGAATTATAATAAGGATACTTGGTGGATGGATAAGGACCAATGAAACATTTAATTCTTTTACAAGCCCTTATTCTTGATAAGACTATGACTCAACATCCTTGAGAATGCTAATCCATCAAGGGAAATTAGACCTCATTCAATGTTTTATATTTGATCAATTATCTCTCTCCTTTTTTTATAAATACAAGCTTCCAAGCCTTAAAATGGATCCCTCTTTTTGGTATGACTAGAATATATCAAAATTTGTACTATAACACCTTTTGATGCAATAAAGACTAAATTCTATCATTTTCTAAGCTAGATTGAAGTGTGTTTCATGAATTCATGTTCTATGGTTAAGTGAATGTATATTCCTTGTCTATGTCTGATTTTTTCTCTCCTTCATGAAATTCTTGATAGTTCTCATAGGTCATTATAAGTGCAGTTTATAGTTTTTTGTTTAGCTTGAAAGTGGATATTTGCCCTTTCATGATAATTTGATAACTGATTAATGCCTTATTATAAAATATTTATGTGAGATTGATATTCTTTGATCTTGAATGTATCTCATAGTGTGTCTTGTGTGAGTTTGAGTGATCAAATCATTGGTTCATTACCCCCTTTTTTACATGTTTTCATAAGTTATTTTCAAAATCACTCTCCCTTTTCCAAGAAGGTGCTAGTTTAGGTTTATTAGAGGTGATAGATCTAAAAAAAGCTAACCTTCTCCAGAGGTCTGATCCATTATTATGATACCTATAGCCTAGGATTAGTCTCATGTTGGACTAGATTTGAGTAGGAAGATCTAAACAATCCCCTTCTCATCTAGGGTACAAATCTAGGACCCCAGTAGTTTTGGCATGCTTAGGGGGACATAAATTCTTTGGCATAATTAAATTTTTAAAATTGAGAAGAAGAAATTTTAAAAAGAGGAGATATATACCATCACTAACAACGAAATATCCTTCAAGTTGCATAGCTCATAACATCTTCTAGATAGTGCTTTCATGCCAAAGGTTACAATAAGATGATCAAGAAAAGGTACTTCTTTTGAACATATTAAATTTCCATCTACTTATTATAAAATGTCAAGATTCAATATTACAAGACTTATCCTCCAAAGTTGTATTCATCTCTTGGTCATTCTATTATTTTGGTCCAATCTATTATCCCCATAAATCAAATCCTTTTTTCCCAAATGGTTATTAGAAATTAGGTTTTTATCCCATTTAATAGGGGTAGTCCCCTAAATTTAGCCTAATATGATGATATCCCTGTGTCCACCCTAAAAATTATCCCTTTATTCTCAAGAGAATGGGATACAACTATTGTTATTGAGCATATCCAAGATGTTGTCAATCTATGTTCTTTTCATAATGTTACTCAAGATAATGTAGCTATTAAACTACTTGTTGCTTCCTTCAAGGGAATTTTTTTTAATGGTATAATAACCACCCTTTAACCTCAATTACTACTTGGGATGATTTAGGTGTAGCCTTAGTTAAGCAATTTGAAGACAAGTTTGATAATCTATCTTTGGTTGAATAAATAACTACCATACAAAGGTACCCCCATGAGTCTATGTCTAATTTTAACCTTAGATTCAAAAATACATGGACTAATATCCTTCCATTGGTTATAAAATATATAGAGTATGTATTTTTTTTACTAATTTAAGGCCCATAATTCTTATATAAGTGTCATGATACAATTTATGGGTGGTAATTCCCTGCCAAATGCCTATGAAATTGTAATAAGAGCAGAAAATAGCTTAATATAAGCTAGAAAACTTGTTCCAATGCCTCTAATTCCCATATTCCTAGAATTTAAACATGTTCCTTCTCCTCAAGTTCCCCAAATTCATCTGTAGCTCATATTCCATCTCTAAAAGTCCAAGTTGTAGCCCCTCCTAATTAGACTAATGAGGTTGTTGATATGAAAATCATGTTACAAGATTTTGGAGATGAGATTGTTTAACTTAAGAGATATTAGTACTAAGGTAGACCTTATTATTATCAAAACTAGAACACTTATTAGTCTTTCACTAACTAATGACCCCCTTATCAAGGTTTCAAAGATAATAGACAATCTCATCAAAATTAATGAGCCATAACCCAAACTAAGCTATATGTAGCCCTTGATCATAATGTACCTTCCAATTTAAAATCTATTATTACCAAAAATAACTTGATGCAAGATTTAGGTTGGAAACCTTCTAATCCAAATGACACTCAAAATCAAGCCTTAGTATCACAAGATATTATCATGCCACAAATGACACAGGAAGAATTCTCTCTTCAAAGTGGTCAGTATCAAGACATGAATATGAATATGAAATTCCAAAGAGAATCTCAACAAGTTATATGGTAGCTTGATGCTATCGATGTTAATTGGTAATTAGATGATCATATTACATTCAACTAAATTGGTGAAACTACTAACATAAATGGTCAATTTGTAACTTTGACTAGAGCTAAAAGAAGATCAGTTGAGGAAAATCAAGATGTGAGAAATAATTCTAGTGTTCCTAATTTTATTTCCAAGAGTTTCATGGATAAATTTGTTGTTCTTATGGCATAAAAGATTCAAAATGTAGAGGCAATGAAGGTTTTCCAACTGCCTCTAACTAGATAATAACTAGTGGCTCAAAAGTTGTAGCCAAATTTTAGTAGGACATCATTCAAAATAATAGATAAAATGAGGAAATAAAATGTTGGAAGTATAATTTTGGATTCTCTTACAATTTTAGGAAAAAATTACATGCTTATTTAAGAAATTTTAGATCTTAAGGTATTTAAAGACCCAGTTAAGAAACAAAGAGCTATCTTGGCCAATTCAGACCAATAGATCAAATAACATGATTAATAGATATATAATATGACAAAGGTGGACAAAACCAATGTAAAATCAAACAAAACCCCTCCCTTTTATCTCTCTTTTATTTTTTGTGACTGCTTAGTCCATAATTATATGGTAAAAAGTGGGGCTAGTAGCAATATCATGCTCAAACAAATTGTAAATAAGCTTGGTCTTGTCTATGAGACAAATACCAAAGGAATATTACAATTAGATGGCTCATAAACAAATATATTAGGAATAATCAAAGATATAAAACTGACATTACATGCTTTCCCCAATGCTATTATTCAACAAGATGTAGTTGTAGTGGACTTGCCTCCCTATTTTACCATGTGTCGGTCAAGAGACTTTACTTCAAATATTGGAGGATATTTGTTAGTTTATTAGACTTATTTAATGTTTAGAACTAGGTATGGTACTAATATGAAAATATGTTCTTAATATATTTCAATGTTTCACTTGGATACATATATGCTAAGTATGGTGAACACTAATTGTGTTATCTTAGATAAAGTACTAGAAAATAGTGAGGTGGAATATGAATCACCTATAAATAGAGTCTAAGATATTTTCCTTGATGAATGGACCTCTAATTTTCATGGACATAATCCCTAAAATTTAATTGAATAATAAGGACTTGGTGTCTATTATCTTCATGAAAATGATGCACCAATTCCAATATTGATGAAAGATGATCAGCCTGGTGAGGGACTGTGGCAATCATATTTTGATGGATCTAGGAACAAACATGTCATTGGAGACGGAATGATGTTAATTTATCTAACCAATCAAAGGTATTTTTCTTCTCTCAAGTTTTAGTTTTATTATTTCAATAATGTTACTAAATTGAAGCACTAGTGTATGGTTTGTAATGGATAATAAAGATGAAGGTCAATTTTTTATAAGTTTTTGGAGATAGTGAACTAGTAGTTTACCAAGTAAGGGGACTTAATATATGTAAGAACCCACTACTTAAGGCCTATAATCATAGGGTATGGGACCTAGTTGAATAATTTTAAGCTTTCAATATTTAGGCCATATCAAGAAATAAGAACAAGCATGCAGACAGGCTGGGTTCCATTGGGTCACAATTTAATATCTTAGATGACAAAAAATAAAAAAATTCAATCACACATCAAGGTAGTTTTGAGGCCTTATATCCCAAACAAGTATGACAATTGGTAAGTATTTAAAGATGATAGTCAGATTATCTAATTATTACAATAGGAAGTTGAATTCTCCTCAAGAAACCAAGATAAGCATTTTCAGCAATATGATGACTAGATTATTCAATTAAAGACAAAAAAGTTGTCTAAAGGGTTGATCACCCTTGAAAACATATTCAAAAGATATGATGAATTAAGAAAATAAAAGTTTTCTTTATCAACCAAGGAATAAAACTATATAAATGTAGAGATTGCAACTGGTAAGAGTTTAAAGTTAGGCAAATTTTACACATCTTCATAGAAAGAAAATTTTATTGAGTTATGTTCAAGATTTGTAGATGTATTTGCATGGCAGTATAGTGACCTTGAAGGATTTGATCCAAGTCTAGCTCAACATACCATTGAGTTAGAAGATAATACTAGGTTAGTTAGATCAAGACAAAGGAAAATTAACCCAAATCTTGAACCTTTAATGAGAGATGAACTACATAAGCTCATTGAGTCAACTATAATATTTCCAATTAAAAACTTAATATAGGTGTCAAACCTTGTTCTAATATGGAAAAATAATGGTGAAATAAGGCTATGTGTTGACTTTTTTGACTTGAACAAGGCCTCTCATAAAGACCATTATCCATTGCAATCAATGGAGCAGATTTTACAGCTAGTTGTAGGTTCAAAAACGTTCTCCTTATTGGATGGCTATAGTGGTTATAACTAGATTTTGGTCAAAAAGGAAGGCCAATTCAAAACAACCTTCACCATAAATTAGGGGACATTTTAATACATAAATATGCCTTTTGGTTTATCTAATACTAGAGCCACTTCTTAATAAGCTATGGATATGGCATTTTAGGGTCTCCTTAACAATTTTATACTTGTTTATCTAGATGAAATAACATTATTCTCTAACAGTGTAGATGAGCATATGATTCACCTCATACAAGTTTTTAAAATATGCAAGGAATTTAGAGTGTCTTTAAATTCAAAAAAGTGTGTTTTCTCTGTTCATGAAGGTAGGCTTCTTGGACATATAATTTTAAAATATGGTACAAGCATAGATCTTGATAGGATAGAATCAATTCTTGAACTTTCTTTACCTAAACACAATAAATCCTTGCAAAAAATTTTAGGCAAGATCAAATTCATAAGGAGATACATTTTAAATTTTTCTACTTTAGTTAGGCCACTCATAACCATGATAAAGAAAGGTCATAGTTTCATTTGGTCTAAATAAAGAGCAAGAAGTTTTGAAGATATCAAGAAAGCTATAGCCAGTGATCCTACACTCCTAAACCTTGACTTCATAATGGATTTATTCTTACACACCTATTCTAACATTGACACAATTTTAGGTATTCTCTTACAGTAAAATAAAGAGACTTTAGAAAAACCAATATCCTTCTTCAATTAAGGCTTAAAAAAAATGAAACAAGGTATTATTTTATTGAGAAGTATGTACTTTTAGTCATAAGGTCTCTTAAAAAATTTAGGTACTTGATGTCCAATAATAAGATATATTTGATGGTTGCACATTCAAGTGTCAAAAAATCTCTTCTAAACAAAGATATAAATGAAAAAAGAGCTAGTTGGATAACCAAAGTCATGAAATATGATGGTGAAATCAAGGTCACAAAGTTGGTTAGAGGCAAAGGACTTTGTGAACATCTATCCCAAGAATTTCAAGAGATTAATGGACTGGTTATGGTGTCAAATTATGAAGAAGTTGTAATCAATTAGACCTCATCTTCCATCTGGTTCCAAGATATGGTAAGATATCTACAATATGGTGTTTATCCTTCAAATTTGACTCCTTAAAAAGGGAGATATTTCACATTACAGTCAATTCATTTTCTTCTTCTTGACAATGTGTTGTTCAAAAAGGATATCAATGGCATATTGCTAAGATGCATAGAACTAGGTCAAATATAGAGGTTGCTTGAGTAGTTCCATGATGGACATGGTGGAGGAATTATTTATCAAGGATCACATCCCACAATATAATGAGAGGTGGGTATTATTGGCTAAGTTTATTTAGTGATTGTCATACATGGGTCAGGAAATGTAGACAATGTGTTATATTTATTGGAAAGGTAAATCTTACAGCCTTACCTCTCTAACCAATTTCCATGAATCAACCCTTTATAAAATGTGGATTGGAATTTATTGGTCTTATTAATCCCCCTTCAAGCTTAGGACACAAGTGGATCCTAACTACCACAAATTATTTTACTATATGGATAAAGGTAGAGACATTAAAAGAAGCCAATGAAACTGGTGTTCTAGACTTCTATGAATGTTTGATTACTAGATTTGGGGTCCCTTCAACCATAATTTTTGTCAATGCTATGTATTTTTTAGGATCTAATATTATCCATTGGGTAGTTTAACATAGTGTTTTTCTTAGTACCTCATCAAACTATTATCCATAAGGTAATGGCCTTGCTGAGTCTACTAACAAAAATTTGTTGAAGATCATTCAAAGGACTATTGAAGATAATTAGATATCATGGCATCTCAAATTGAAGTTAGCTTTTTGGGGTGACAAGATCACTTATAAGAGGTCAATTACCAATTATCCATAAAATCTAGTATATGGTAAGGAAGCAAGAATGCCTATTTCTCTTGAATTCCCTACTTTAGAACTAATGCATCAACTTGAGATTTTAGAGAATGAGCCAATGGAAATAAGATATGCTGAGTTCATGAAGCTAGAATAGACAAGGAATCAGTCCATGTTAGCTATGGAAGCCTATCAAGCAATGGTAAAGAGATATTTTGACAAAGGAACTTCTTCAAGAAGTTTTCAAGAAGGAGATTTAGCCTTCAAGTGGGATAAGGACAAAGCTAATCTAGGAAAGCACAAAAAATTTGATTTTTTCTGGTGTGGTCCATACACAGTATCTAGTCATAAGTCCCATAATTATTTCATACTCACAAGGATGAATGGTGAAGATCTTCTTATCCCAGTCAATGGGATACATCTAAAGAACTTATATTAAAGAATCTAAGTCCCTTGTACATAATTAGTTATTTTTTTATTTGTATCTAAGTGTTTTTCTAACACATTAGTTTCTTTTCTATTTTATCCCAAATAAGTGCTTTTTTGCACAGTTGTTTATTAGGTCAATTTCCTTTACTTTATTAGGTTAGTTTCCCTTTCAAGTTTGTTTCTTTCCCTTTATGTTAAATTCTTTGTGTTTGTAAGTCAAAAGGTTATCTTACAGTTAATGTAAATGGTCCATGTATCATGTAAATGATCTAAGAGTCATATATTTTGTTTGTGTTCTCAATCATAATAGGCATGCTACCCAACCAAGTCACCAAAGATGTTGACCAAATTTGGTCTGCATGCCAAAAAATGAGCCTAGTCCAAAAGTCCAATGGAAGGAGTAGATCCTGATTGAAGAGTGACCCAATGTCACAAGGAGTAGATAAACCTCAAGTGGAGATCATATAGATTTTGAATTTTTTTTGAAACACTCTAAGAAAACTTAAATTGTGATTTTATTGATATTCAAGGGACATGTCTCTAGTTATAGGTGAAGGGTCCAAGCAGTTTTCATGGTGTCCAAGAAAATTAACCAAGTTATAGAAGATTTAGGAAATCATCAAAGCCTTGAAAGATGGAACAAAAGATATAATGTGAAAATTTGAGGTACTAGACCATCATTGGGAAGTCATGTAAGAAACAAATGAACCATTTTACTTGTACATTTTATATCTTTCCTTAGAAGGCATTTCAAACAATAGGATTGTAGTACCATAAATTCCCTTGTGCCAAGAACATATCCTACAAGTTTCAAGTTTGCATGAGCTTCCTAGCTTAAGTTATGGATTTCCAAATTTGGTCACATAGAGTAAGATGATCATGCAAGTTTCAAATTTAGGCCTTGGTGAATAGCCATTGAGAATCAAATAACTAGATGCTCATGCAGACACCATGCAAAAAAAATAAACCAATTTGTTTGAACATTTTTTCATCTCCACTTAGAAATCTCCCAAAGCCATTAGATCAAGTGGGCACAATGTTTTTGGTCTTAGGAACATCTCCACAAAATTTTGTCCCTCCATGGATTTTACACTTCAAGATATAAATGTTCAAAGTTAATCAAATAATGAGAGACATTCGGGTAGACATCAACTTTAATCCACTACAAAAATCTATTGGAGTTTAAATTTGATGGTCTATGGAATGCCAAATATGTTTGTAGGGAAATCAAATGATTTTCACATGAATGTCAAATTTAAGCATCATAAAGTAGTTGTTGGGGTTTTAAAAAGGTTCAAGATCAATGGCTTGTGTTTAATCATACACCTTGATCAAATGGAGTGAGGTAGCCTGATAGTGTCAGTGGGTCCTTAGAAGATCAATGGAGTGTATTTAATCACACATCTAGATCTAACAGAGTGATATTAATCAAAAGGGTTAGATGATCTTGATGATGAATAAAAAGAGGAAAAGTGTCAAAAGTCAGTGGGTCTTAGTAGAAGATCAATGATCAACATTCATTTGGATAAGGAGGATCTAATGGAGCAATATGGGTCAATATATCAATTATCTGATTTGGCAATTAATAACTAATAAACAAAGGGAAAGCTTGGGATATTTTAAAAAAAATTGATAGGGAATTATTCAACCCAAATAAGATAAAAAAAGGGATCAGAGCTCGATCAAGATCCAGGTAGAACTAGATAGAACGAGCGGGACCAAACATCACCAATAGAGCTCTATATAGGTAAAATAGGTCTTTTGGGCTTAATACAGAGGTCAAAGATGGACTAGTGATTGTGAAGCAAGGATAAATAGTCTATAGGTTTCCATGGATATTATGAATATGTGAAAACCAATAGTTGGATTGGTTTTCATATATAAATGGACCTATGTTTGATATTGGAGCAAATTCAAACCATGAAGACATGTCTCACCTATCATTAAGGTCATATTTTCAATGACAAGTATAATTAGCCACCCAAAGTAGATGTGGAATAATTATGTCAATTCCAAGACATGATCCTCATTAGCAAGTCATTAGGTAATGACATAGAATTTTTGGACTAGGAATTTGACTCAAGAGAGGATGGTTAGTATGGTGTTAGTTTCAAAATGAAAACAAAATGAAAGAAACACACTAACTAGCATAACATCTCTAGGCCTAGACACTAGGGAGAGCTTAGTTAATAAACAAGAATAAAGCACACAACTAAAATTCAAAAGAAACTCTCTTTTACCATCCTTGGATGATCTAAAATGATTGTTGTATTGGCTTACTCGGTTTTTGCTCATGAAGTCTTCATCAAAGGAGGTTTGGCTATCTCCTCTTCTCCTTGGCACCTTGTGGCTTTAGCTTGGCTTGGCTTGGAATCAATTTGGCATGGTAACACTAGTTGTCTGAAGATTTTAAAACCATTTTTGCATTAAAACTTTTCATAATCAAGAATTTTGAAGATATTTGAGCATAATAACTTTGCACCAAAATAGCTTAGAAATGATGTTTGTGGCCTCTTTATTTATATATTTTTGAGAATGCCTAGAATCAACCTGAACTATCTATCTTAGGATTGAGATGTGTGGCTAAGGATTAATCCAATTTTGTAATTGAAATTGATAAATAGGCTCATCAATATTTGGGATAGAGGAGCAATTAAGAGGCATAGGAGGCATGAATCCTAATATTATGGCATTTATGGCCTAAGGATGTCTTCCCAAGACATGATGTCACCTGATGATGTAGATATTCCATATTCATTTTTAAAACAAATTATTCAACAAGTTTCCATGGAATATTTGATTAGGCCATAATTTAGTTTAATTAGATCTTAAGCATGATTAAGCACTTTGTGCACAAATTACCCAAATTGATCAGAATGCCTTGTTATTGGTCCAAAATTTGATTAGATTGGAATTGGAAGGCAATGTCAGATGCATTAGATCCATTATCCCATTTAGGATGTTATTGATAACAAATAAGGCATGCATCTTATGTAGAATATTTGATAGGAAAGAGCAATCTAGAGCACCCAAGTGCAAAATTAGCATTTTGACTCAAAATGGTCTGATCAAAGTTAGCTAGGCCATAAATTGCATTGCCCCATTTAGGGATACCCTAGCCAAAATTAGCACTTGAATATATCAATTTCAACTCATTTAGCATTTTTTAGTGTTTTTAGACCAAATTGTGCATTTTAAGTAGAAATTGACCAAAAATTTGATTGGAGGTTATTGGTGGATAGATTTAGGTGTCTATAGTTTACCCTTGTTTGGGAAGGTGTTGTAAGTTATAAGCATAGTAACATCTTCTCAAAGAATGAAAAGGTCCCATATGCCTATAACTACAATGATGATAAACTAACTATATGATGGCCCCTCAAGGGAAAGGTTGGCATAAGTAGGTTGACAAATGATCCCTCGCAAAGAAAGAAGTGAAATGAGGGGACCAAAAAAAGGAAAGATGATTGGATGAAAACATAATGATATTGAAAAAGTAGTCAAAATCATTGAGAATGTAAGTAGGACGGTGTATAATGGTTTGCCCAAAGGTGGTTAGAAGTATTGTACCCCAATAATGGAAACGTGGTATGATAACATAATGATATACCCAAAGATGGTTATAATCATTGAGAAGATGGAGTTGCCACAGTTAGGACAGACAAACAAGATAACAACATGCCCCTATATAGTAAAAAAAAGTAAAGTGGTGACAACACAATGATTTGCCCAAAGGTGGTTATAATCATTGAGAAATATAGGTGGGATGATGTGAAATGATTTGCCCAAAGGTAGTTATAATCATTAGACCCTATGGAAAACATGATAAAATTGGATAAGAGTGATGATAACTTAACACAAAGGATAATGATGAATTGGAACAACCTATTAGTAGGGAGATGCTCATCCAGACTAATAAAATTTGAAATTCTTTCATGGTTAATTAATTTATTTGGGATATGATTAGGATTGAATCAGGATGTTGGTATCAAAGAGATACCATCATTTTTAATAGACTTCTTAAAGCTGAGGTTTTTTATAGCACGTGTCAGTAGGAATCATGGTATAACATCATGAGGACTTGGCCAAAATATGCATGAGGACTGACTCTCATAATCTAATACTTAATAGAAAACAATGCACCAATGATAGAAACTATGATGATAAAATAAAAATATGAATATATATGGATTTGAGTATAAGTGTGGGCAAGGAATCACCCAATGAACACACATAAATTGAATCAAGACAATAATGCTAAAAAAAACAAACAAGTAGATAAACAAGCAAACAATGCAATAGAAACCATACAAACATTGCCCCTAGAAAATAGGATACAACTTAACAAATGAATAAATTGGGGGAATAGAAGAAAAGGAAGGCGGTGGTTGAACTATCTTCATATGCACTAGGTAAGTGGATGCTACCTACATAGTTCTATGGATGTAATATTCAATAAAAAACTTTAGGCCAAATGTAGATCTCCCAAGGAATGGGAACAATGTGATAATTGATGAAAACAAACATAATGGATGTGATAGAAGAATAGAAATGGTCTTGAAAAGTGGTAAGTGTGTGAGAGAAAAAGGGAAAAAAGGATGGGGAAACTAAGTGACAAGTGATTTACTTATGACTTAGTAAGGGTTCCCAGAATCCTTAAGGCAAAGACATGGTCAATGTTTTTGTTCTTTTATAATGATTTTTCAAATTTTTTTTAGAATTTTTTTGGATTATCTGAGCTCAATCAAGAATTATGAGACACTAAATGGTTCAAGCTCACAAAATGGTGAGTATTTAAACTAAGGTTTCTCATAAAATAGTGAGAGCATGGTTTAGGTTACTCATAAAATGGTAAGATCATGGCTTAGGGTGACTGAGCTGACCTCAACAAGTATCAAGCACTACCTACATAGTCCCAGTGTAGGACCTCAAGTCACTATAGTTCCACCCTTACAATGGAGGAATTCAACTACTGTAGCAGTCAATTCAAACAAAATAGGTATAATTGGTAAAAATTCATAGTATGACATCAAAAGTGGCAAGTTGGTACATTCAAGTTTAATGTTGCCCCTATTTTACCCATTTGTAGTTATAACTAGGACATAATGACATAGATCAATGGTATTAATTTTCCCAAAGGTGGTTATAATTAGTAGCAAGATCAATGGTAAGAAAGGAATAACAAATGAAGGATGCAATCTCCAAAACTTTTGTCACACTATTCTAAAATATAATCTCCATTTGAAGTACTTAAACCAATTGATGAAACTGATCAGATAATTTGATGCTAAAAATGTGTAATGAATGACAAAAACCAAGGTTAAATGAGCTAATCTTTAGAACACAATAGGATGATAGGTTGGAAGTAGAAAGTGGATACAACTAAGAGGATAGATAAGGATGATATTTGTACAAAGAAGAATAGTGATAACATGTCATAACTAAAATGGTCCTTATAGACAATACACCTTAGCATGCAAACATAGTACCACTTGAGATGAGTAATATTCATCAGCTCAAGAAGTTCATATCCATCTAGTGTGGCAAGCCTATATGCTCTTGATCCATAATCTATAGTAATGATGAAAGGCCCTATCTAGTTTAGTTTGAATTTACCTTTATTCTTCTTCTCAGCTATGGTATTATTTGAGTTTTCTTTAAGAACAAGATCACCAAGTTCAAATATTCTATACTTAACACACTGGTTATAGTGGCCTTTGAGTCAATTTTGATATGCTTAAAGATTTTTAAGTGTGGCTATGCATTTCTCATGAAGTAGATCTAGCTCTTGCAGGCGAGCTACTTAATAGTCATGATCATATAGGACATGTTTGGAAGAGATGTAAGGTGAAGGAAATTCAACCTCAATGGAAAATATGGCTTCAACACCATAAACAAGTGAGTATGGAGTGGCTCTTGTGGGGGTATGATGATTGGTATGGTATGCCCAAAGGGTTAGGAATATCTTCAAGTGCCAATCACAACCAACATCATTGACAATTTGTTTTGAGAATATTGACAATGGTTTTGTTGGATGCCTCAACTTGGCCATTACCTTAAGGGTCATATGATGTAGAAAAATGTTGTATGATGTTATATTCAGTACATAGCTGATCTACATCATTGTTCTTGAATGATCCTCCATTATCAGATATAATGTTAGAGGGGATACCATAGCTATAAATAAGATGGTTGAAGATGAATCTGGAAATTTTCTTTCTAATCACCTAAGTGAGGGGTATAGCTTCAACCCACTTAGTGAAATATTCAATGGTCGTAAAGATATGTTTATGGCCATCAGATGAAGTGGGGTTGATCTTCCTAATGAGGTCAAGTCCCCATGTAAAAAATGAACATGGTGTCAACATCAGTTTCAGAGTTTTTACTAGGGCATGAATCAAATGAGCATACCATTGACATTTGTCACACTTCTATACATATGCATTGGTATCTGCATCTATCATGGGCCAATAATAACTAGTAAACAAAATCTTTTTGGATAAAACTGCCCTGCTAGAATGAGCTCCACATACTCATTCATGAACTTCTCTTAACGCTAGTTTAGACTCTACCAAAGTTAAGCAAAGAAGTAGAGTTCCATCAAAACTATGATGGTAAAGGGTAGATCCAAGTAGATTATAATAAGTGAAATGATGAATGAAGGATTTAGTTTGTTTTTGAGATAGATTAGGTGGTAGAACTTGGTCGTGAAGGTAGTTGTAAAGGTCTAAGTACCAGATAGAATTAGGACCAATAATATCATAAATCATTCCAATAGTTGAATGTTCATAAGCTAGTGCTAATAAATTATTGATGAGAAACTAATACTCTATAGCTTTATATATTTGTATAATTAGAGAGATAATACTAGCCATGGCATCTATAGTTCTATTACTAGCCCTTGGTAAGTGCTCAAACTAAATGTTGGCTATTTGTTATGTAAGAGTGTCGACCATGGATTTATATGGAGCCGGCTTGTCATCTTTGGTATAAAAATGATCTATGACCTAATTGATTATTAACTAAAAATCACCATAAACTTGGAGATGAGATATATTCCAATGCACTACTTGTCGAAGTCCTAAAATAAGTACTTCATACTTGGCCATGTTGTTTGTACAAGGAAATCTGATTCTAAATGATTTAGGGATTAGATACCCCTATGGTGTAATAAACAATAGGCCTACCCTTCATCCATGTGTAGTAAATGAACCATCAAAATACAACTTCCAAGTCTGCTCCTCAAGGGGTGTGTCATTGATGGTCATTATGGATTCATCAAGAAACTGAAATGTGAGTAGTTGTGTGTCTATGAGAGGTGATTCAAAAAGTTGATTTACAAGAACTTATCCCTTGATTGCCTTCTGATTGACATAATCTATGTCAAACTCATTGAGAAACATGATCCATTTTGCCATTATAGCTTACAAAGCTATTTTAGATAGTAGATACTTGAGAGGATATACTTTTTAAATGGCTATGGTCTTATTATTCAATATGTAATGGCACAATTTTTTAGCTATGAAGACCATGGAAAGATAAGCTTTTTTAATAGGTGCATAGTTATGTTCATATGTAACCAAGGTATGGCTTAGGTAGTATACAACATGCTCTTTTCCATTGTCATCATGTTGAGCCAAGAGTACCCCTAGAACATGGTTGATAGTTGATAGGTATAACAAGAATGGTTTTCCTGGCATATGAGGTAATAAAATAGGTGGATTAACAAGATGGTCTTTGAGTTATTGAAAATCTATTTGGTAGTGATCATCCCAGTAAAATACAAGTCCCTTATTTAAAAGGTTGTAAATGGATGGCACTTGTCTGCTAACTAAGATATGAAGTGTTGGATTGACTAGATCTTACCCTAAAAACTACAAAGTTACTTTAAATTGGTTGGTGGTGGTATCTTGGTTATAGCATGGGCTTTAGCTAGATCAACTTCAATACCTCTACAAGACACTATGAAGCCAATTAAGTTACCTAAAGTTACATTGAACACACATTTCTTTGGATTGAGTCTGACTTTGTACTCCCATAATATTTCAAATATCTTACGTAGCACTATTGGATGGTTAGCCTTAGTTTTGGATTTTCCTAATATGTCATCGACATAGTCTTCAACAATATCATGAATCATATCATGGAATATGATAGTCATGGCTCTTTGATATGTATCTCTAGCATTCTTAAGGCCAAATGTCTTTACCTGATAACAAAATGTTCCCCATAGAGTGGTGAAATCTATTTTATGTTCATCTTATGGTGTTATTCTAATATGGTTGTATCTTGAAAATCCATTTATGAGTGAAAGCATTTCATAACTTGTCATAGAGGTGATGATAATGTTGATTTAGGTAAGGTAAAATCATATTTAAGATAAGATTTATTGATATCTCAAAAATTAGTACAAATTCTGATCCCTTCAAGCCTTTTATTGATAGGTACCACATTAGAGATCCATTTTGAATAGTCAATAGATCGGATACATCCTGATTTTAAGAGTTTTTCCAACTCTTTCTTTACCAATATAGCAATGCAAGGATGCATCTTATGTATCTTTTGTTTTATTGGTTTGGTGTCAATATTAACCACAAGGTGGTACAAAACCAATGTGGGGTCTAAACCCAGTATTTCAAAATAGGCCTATGCAAAGATATCTAAAAATTATCTCAACAAAGCTATAAAGATATCATGTTCCTCTTTAGTGAGGGACATGCCTAATTTTATCCATTTCAGGGTTGATGGAGTCTTGATATTTACCTCTATTATATCTTTGACAAGAAGGGTTGAACCATCTTCTAGGATAGTAAGAAATGACTTACATTGTTATATTATGTTAGGGTCCTCTGTTAGCACTTGCTCTTCAACTTCTCCTAGGCATGATGAATATGAGGCCCCTAATGGGAGATCTGGCCATGTGACAAAAATAGTTAGAAATTATTGAATAATTTGATCAAATTCTTGTTACTCAAAGTTTAACTCAAATCCATAAGCAAGTTCATCATTGGTAGTCTCCTAGTCTATATTTGAAGAAGAATGAACACCCCCATCTAATGGTGCCTGAAACAAGTTTTCACCACTAGACTAGCCTTTATCTTTACTTTTTCCCTAGTCAGAAAGTGCTCAAAGAGTTTTTCACTTTAGGACCTCAATGTTTTACTTATTTGTTTTTGCTAAAGGTGTTCACTCACTCTCCAAAATAGGCTACAGGATCTAATGTAATTGGGAATCCTATATTGTGATCTCCCAACGAAACATTATCTCTAAGGCCTAAGAAGTCATAGAATGCCTCATCATTCTAAAACTCATCAATCGATAGACTAGATTCTTGTTGGTCCCAATCTATCAGTTGGAGATGATATAATGGTAATGGGTTATAATGAATGGCTAGGGTAAGGGTAAAAATGGAATTGTTATCAAATAGGTTGGTGTTAGCTAGGTCATCAAAGGTGAGGCTATGATCAAATTCTACTTTGTTATCGACATCATCATCACTAGTTAGTGGTGATGGAGTTTGAATAAGATATGTGGGGTCACCCCTAGGTGGTTTAAATCAAATTCCATAAGGTCTTTCATACTTAGTCATGAAAATTATCTCAGTGGTTCTTTTTTGATTCAGTTTGAGGCCTCTTCTTTCAGAATTGTGACGCTCCATGATCCTATTAGGAATATGATACTTTACATTTTTATCAAAATCAGCTTGGTTGTCATTGTATAACCATGATCCATCCCCTTCAAGAGGGTCAGGTTCTAGGCTAGATTCTAGTACAAATGTAATAAGTCCCTTATCTTTATTCTTTTGCTACCAATGCATATGTGGAGTGACTTTAGGTCACCCAAAGGATTTCAAATTCTAAGGAAGATTGGCAATATTAAATGCATCATGGGTCACATACTCTCCTGGTCTATTATCTAAAATGGTCAAATGATTATAAGCTTTAAGAGGTGGCATGTGGGAAAGGGAATCTAAGGTATTAGGATCTATGCAATTATCTAGTGAAGTATCAATAAGTATATCCTTTCTTTTATCCTTCTTAAAACTTGGATTCATGTCATACTGATAAGTATAGATTTGAAATTTGGCCTCAAGATGTTTGCAGTGTTCATATGGGTGCAAATCTCCTTGAATATTCACTTCCATTCCTAAGTGGAAAAACTTGATACATTGGTGCAAATTTGATAGGAATACATGAATCTCATGTAACCAAGGCTTGTCCAGAAGCATATTGTATGATAACTCAAGATCAATCACATAAAAAAGTGTATCATGGGTCAAAGGACCAATAATAACTAGAAAACTAATGGTGCCTTGTGATTCTCTTTCTTGATTATCATAGGCTTTGATGGTTATTGTTTATGGCTGAAGATCTACCATTGTGTACCCAAAAAGCTTGATGAGCTTTATAGACACTATGATGAGGCCTAATCCATTGTCTATAAGGATATGTTTCACTTTATATAAACTTCTATTTACAATGGGTTCTTATGGAGTGGGTAAAGGGAAGATAGATCACTTTGGTTAAATGTGACTTATTGGATTGGAGCAAGGTGTGAAACTAAATCTTGAAATTCATCAGGGAATATGTCACTAGTAATAGTGGATTTTGTCAAAAACTCATTCAAGATGTTATTGTGGATTATTGACATTCATAAAAAAAAAGTATGCTAGTGTCTTCTATAATTGTTCCATAATATCAAACTTTTTATCTTGGTCAGGAGTGAATGGTTTATTTTGAGGTTGAATGGTTGGTTGGATGATAGGCAAAGTGGAAGATGGTTGTGGGCTTGGGATAGTAATATTCAACCTCTGAGTTATGATTTCATAATCAGGATTAAATACTGGATGATTGTTACTAAAAATGTTGGGAATGGTGTGGGACCAGATAGGATAAGTCTTAGTTTCTAGTGCACTCACATGTGGTCATGTGGAAAGGATGAGTTGTCAATATAAAGTCCAAAAGGAGATGTCCTAGTTTTTTATTTTGCATGTATGCACTCCTAGGTCAAATCAGGATTATCCATGTAATTTGGTTGAATGTTGTTGTTTAGAAATGGTCTAAGCTGATTAGTGCTTGGTTTAGGATTAATGGAGATGGTATTAATGTTACCCCCTATAATATGACCTATAACCCTGTTGTAGTCATGTGTAATTACATGGTAGGTTTGTTGGTTTTTATCATTTTGACCTTGGTTTTTTCCACTATTCTATCATTATGGGTTCTAATACTGAATTTATTTATTCTACTAGTTTGGCCTTTGATTTTGATACTATTTATTTTGCTACTACACTGGTCATTGTTGTTGTTGTTGATTGTTTTGCTACTGTTGATTGTTATGTTAGGGAAAGGGGTTTTGATAAATCCTAAGATTTTGATTGGAAGTGGAAGCACCATTATCCAATGTTATCTCCCCATTATCCAACATATTCTCAATTAAATGTTTTATTTGAATACATCTTAATAGATTATGCCCATTGACTCGATGATAGTCACATAATTCATTTTCATGGTACCAATCAAGATAAGGAATGTTTTGTAGATAATGTTTTGGTATAGGCCAACTAATCAGGTTAGCAGTAGTAAGCTTGTGAAATATAGACTCAATAGGTTCTCTTAGGTCACTAAAAACATGACGAGTAGGCATGGTTCTCATAGGAGGAGGGGTTTGTAATGGTAAAGGATATTATATTTGTTTTGTAGGTCTTGGTTGTTGTGATTGTAGCATTAGTTGGAGAGGTTTTTGGGTAGAAATAAGCTAAAAAGGTGGTGCATATGATGTTTGTACTATTTAGACATGTCAAGATTTAGTTACTCCATTTCCCACAACATTCCTATTGCAGTTGAATTACTTTGGTCTTTCTTGGTTATTAGCTTGTGTTGATTGTGATGCTTACACTTAAAATGAGATATTGATGTTTGTCATTTCCCTAATTGGTACCTTGATTTTGATTAGTTTAATTAGGCTTGATGAATCCTTTATTGATGAGTGCTTGCTTAATCAACAAGCCTTTATCAATGATTTCCTTGAAAGTATGTGTACATTGTAACTCTAGATGATATGCTATTTCACTATGCAAATTTTTGGTAAACATAGTGGCTAATTATTTATCTAGTAAAATTTGGGTGAAATATCTTGCAAGGGCTCTCCATTGCTATACATAACTTGAAAAACTCTCACCAGCTTTTTGCTTTTCTTGCATTAAGTCCACTAATGAAATCTCATGCTCAAGATTATAGGAAAAGTGTTGCACAAACTTATCAAAAATATCATCAAAATTTATTACTAAATTTTTGGGTAACTTTAAAAACCACTCCAAGCCTTATCCAACCAAGCTCCTTGGAAACAATAGCAAACGTTATATGTCACTATTTTCCATAGGTTGGCATGCAACAAAGAATTTAGTTAAATGTGTCTTAGGGTCACCTTTCCCTTTGTATTTATCAAATTTTGGTAGTTTGTATCATAGAGGAAATAATATCTAAAAATAATCCATGTTGAATGGATAGAAACACACATCATCCAATTTGAACTTTTTAGTCTATTTCCTAGCCTGAATGACATCAATTGTATCCTTCATCTGTTACAATTCTTGGGATAATAAACTGGAAGGAACATTGGTCTGAGGAAGAATATTAGTTTGGGTAGATGGTTGGGAGGTCACAAATGGGACACTTTGACCAAGTTGTGATGGAAATACCTATTGGGGTACATTGGTTTGGTTGGGGAATGGACCAAGAATATGCATACATGGATTAGGATGTACTTGAAATTACACATTTGGTTGTATGATATTCTGGTTTGGGTTGGTGATAAATATTTGACTTAGAGGATTTTATGGTTGGGATGGAGAGATATAGCTATACTATGCCTATTGTGGTTGAAAAGGGACATGTTGTCGACTAATCAAACCTTGCTATTGAGTGGGAAATTGTAGACCAAGACCCTATCTTTGAATTTGTGGCACATTTTGAACCAATGGTTGTCTAGTAGGTACTTGAGAAAGATGAGAACTTCCTTATTGCATGAATCCCTATGGAGAAGTGAAAATAGGTTGCAAATTCAACATCTATCACTGACCTATTTACGTTGTTGACTAGTCATTGCTTAGTTTTGGATTGGCATATTAGTCTATGATTGAAGAGGTATGTTTTTCATTTCTTGGTGAGGTGAAATATTAGTTTCCCCTGATTGAGGTGGTGATGTATTTATCCTCTATTGCATTGATACACTAGGTTGTGCCTATTATTGTGGAATACTACTTATTACTTATTGAGTAGGAGTAGGATTCATCACATTTTATCATTGAGGCATGACATTGGCCATTTTTTATTACCTAATCCTATAGGTTGTACACTTCAGGAAGTAGCTAGTTTAGGTTGGGGTGTAGAAACTCTTATTCCCTGGTATGATGATCTACTTATAGGATTAACTACAGGCACATGTTGGCTAGTTATTTATGCATTAGTACCACTTTGATCGAGATTAGATGTTGTTTGCACATTGTCTACTATGTTTGGCTCACTATTCTATGTAGAAGCTGAAGACACTTCTTCAATAATGGGTATATGCATCAAGTTATCTATCAAAGTGGTTTGTATGAATGGGTCCGAATTTGGATTCTCTTATCTTGTTAACTCTATCAACACTCTTGTTGAAGGAAATAGGTCAATAAGAGGCTTACTCACCATGTTCATCTGATTGAAATTATGTGCTATATTCAAGTAGGTTTGATATGATATTTGTGCTTGGTTAAAGTCATCTTCCATGATGTTTTTACCTCAATTAGATATATTAGGGTCTTGATATGTTGTTTGGAATAGAGCCATAGGATTGCTAGAAGAAGCCTATTGATCATAAATTATATTGTGAGGCACTCTTACTAGACTTGGTAAATTTTCATGGGGGAAGTCTGCTAGAAATTTGGCCCCTACCTCTATAGCTACAACCAAAATTTCATCTTTTTTATCTAAAAAATGTCACTCAAAAAAAAATGGATCATACATGGAAGTTGTATTAGTATAATATGACTGTTAAATAACTAGTTCATCCACTATGGGTATTGTAGCTAGTTATTATGAAGTTTTTTCTTGGTCTTGTTCTAAATAAGGTGCTATGTTAACTAGATATTTAGCGAATGGATCTTGGATTTGTGCCCCTGATTGAGTATTATAAGAGGGATAATAATCCATCTCATAAGCAATATTATCTGCATAGGGGTCTTGCACCATTTTTTTCTACATAACTACATTACTAATCCTTAGATTGTACATGAGTCTACTATGAGTGTAGGAATACCTATTGTGATCCATAGTTAATGTTTTGTAATAAAAGGTCAAAGATTTCTACAAACTTTAAAAAGGACATAATCTAAAATAGATGATGTTCCAAGTTGGTCTAGATTTATCAAAAGGATCAAAAGGTTTATGTAAATATTTTTGAGGAAACAAGCTAGTGTGAATTATCTAACATTTCACTATTCAAACAAAGATAAGCAAGTAAATAGACTAAAAATCAAAATGCTAAAATCTAAGGTGAAAGTGTTTCAAATTAGTCTAATCTAAGAATTTAAAAGTTGTTAGGTCTTTTGGCCAAACATAGTGTCAAAAGCTAGGCTCAAATAAGGCATGTGCTAGGACTCTTGGCCAAATGGCATCAAATTCTAGACTTTGAAATAGATGAAGATTTTAATCTAATAGATTTGAAACACTTCTAACAAATACTAGGCATTTGATTCTTAGACATGAAATTAATTAACTAGGTATAAGGTATGAAACAAAAGGCACTTTTGAGATAGTTTATTTTCTCATAAATAATGGTATAAAACTTGGTTCTTTTGAAAAATAAGCTAGACAAATATTATAACTATTATAGATAAAAGATCACAAAAGTACATTTAGATTAGTCTAAAAGTGTAGGAACAAATTTGAATTCTATGCAAGAGGGTCTATGAAATAATATTTAAAATGTTTTGGGCAGAATAATGATGCTATACTACCCAAAAGGTGTGACAAAAAAGTTTGTTTCAAAAATTTTCTAAGGCAAAGATAGTTTCCCACAATTTTGACAGCTAACACTACTTTCCTTGACTCAAAATGTTATGGTGCATAGACTCAAAGTGCAAGTGTTTAGCACAAAATGGATTAAGTCTATCAATTGATGATAGTGATTATGAGTCTTAAATGACCTTCAACCCAAATTGTAAATTAAACCTAAGTTCCCTCAAGTTTAGTGCAAATGGCGAACCCACTTAACACTTTAACCCTATAAACTTATAAATGTGAAATTATGAATTTAGATTATGATTGAAGGGCTTAAAACAAGTTTGGTAAAGGTCTAGAGTCAATTGGGTATCATAACAAAGTGGATAATATGACTCCTAAGCTTTTGATGAACTTTTGAACAAGGCATATTGATGATCTCATGTGGGCAGCATAATGCCTCTTTATTCAAAGGAAAATTAAGACTATGTGCTTGGTTTGAATTATTTGTTTACACCAAGTTTTGACTCCAAACAATAATTTAATCTAGGACAATACCAATTAATTAATCACTCTTAGATCCTAAAATGACAAGGTTACATGGTATTGTTGGAATATGTTAATATACATCATTTGAGAGGATTTTTTTAAAGTGTTCATCCAAAAGTAAATGAACATTATATAGTAGGGTTTTTAAACCCCTCTTATCTCAAATGATAGTACTACAACATGGACCTTGAGGTGCACCTTGCACCAATAATACTTCCATGATAAGTGGGGATTTATCTAAGATCTAACAAGTTTCTGAATGTTCTATGGGAATCAATTGAACAACGACTTTCATGCCAAACAATGCAAAATAAAATCACACATTTTGGGTC
This sequence comes from Torreya grandis, assembly GCA_037957365.1. Classification (NCBI taxonomy): domain Eukaryota; kingdom Viridiplantae; phylum Streptophyta; class Pinopsida; order Cupressales; family Taxaceae; genus Torreya; species Torreya grandis. The sequence continues at coordinate 1,531,964 of JARHVA010002383.1, read as the reverse complement.
CATATCACTTGGATTATTGCAAAAATATCTAGTCCTTTTTATAACCACTACATCCTACTATTCATTTAGTGTAGTATGATGTCCAAAGTGCCACTACATCCCGTGTGTAACTCCAATTAGGAGCCAAATAAAGTTAATGTCAGGAGGTTAAACCTTGGGTCAAATATTCTCTAAAGAACTCATGGGAGGTGATGAAGTCCCCCTCACAAGATAAGTTTCCATAAAAATAAAGAAAACATGAAAGTAGAAAGACTTTAGGGTCATTTTCAAGGTCACCCAAACTTTGATAAGTTTTTGGGGAGTGCTTTAGATGACTTTCTTTCTAATCCTTGGACTAGGATACTTGTAATAGGAATGGTGATTTTGATTCCAAGGGTTCCCTAAAGGGGAAAAATAGAAGAGCATACATGCAACACCCCTCTTTTTGCCAAAAAAATATAAGTAAACAAATATTGAAAACAAGAATTGATAAGTGTGTTCAATTTTAAGCCCAAATGAAAGATTTGGTGGTGTTCATTTGACCCCTTAGTCTTAAGATTATAAACTTTGAAAAAAATCAACATAAACATATAAATTTTTTGTTAAACACCAAAAAAAGGTTCTTAATTTATTTTTAAGCATGCAAAAGGTGATCTAAAACATGTTTTTAGCAAATTTCAAGCTTGGTCCTACAAAAAATGTTAGCATGTCCTTTAGCCTTGAAGGTCTTTTAGGTTTGAAATAATGAACTTAAAAAAAAGAGATCTTGGGTCAGTGTTTTAAGAAAAACACAGTGATAGATATTGATTATATAATCGATGATGGTTACATTTGATAATAGATGATGGTTATCTAATCAACATTAGTTATACCAATGTGACTAATGATAGCTATTCAATTCATGTTCATTTTACTAACTGATGGCAGTTACTATTTAAACCCGTGGTAAACAAAAATGGTAAAACAAAGTTAGAAAATCAATTTGTAAGAGTTTTAATGATCCAAATGATGATTTTAAAGCTATAAAATGATCTTATTCATGTGTGGGATGCATCTAGTCCCACTGGGCATGCCATTATGTGAACTAGGAATTTGACTCAAGAGAGGATGGTTAGTATGGTGTTAGTTTCAAAATGAAAATAAAATGAAAGAAACACACTAACTAGCATAACATCTCTAGGCCTAGACACTAGGGAGAGCTTAGTTAATAAAAATGAATAAAACACATAACTAAAATTCAAAAGAAACTCTCTGTTACCTTCCTTGGATGCTCCAAAATGCTTGTTGTAATGGCTTTCTTGGTTTGTGCTCATGAACTCTTCATCAAATGAGGCTTGGCTATCTCCTCTTCTCCTTGGCACCTTGTGGCTTTGGCTTGGCTTGGCTTGGCTTGGCTTGGAATCAATTTGGCATGGTAACACTAGTTGCTTGAAGCTTTTGGAACCATTTATGCATTATACCTTTGCATAATTAAAACTTTTGAAGATATTTGAGATTAATAACTTTTGACCAAAATAGCTTAGAAATGACGTTCATGGACTCTCCATTTATATATTTTTGAGAATGCCTAGAATCAACCTGAATCATCCATCTTAGGATTGAGATGTGTGGCTAAGGATTAATCTAATTTTGCAATTAAAATTGATAAATAGGCTCATCAATATCTGGGATAGAGGAGAAATTAAGAGGCATGGAGGGCATTGATGAGGCATGGGAGGCATGAATCCTGATGTTTGTGGCATTTATGGCCTATGGATGTCTTCCCAAGAAATGAGGTCACCTGATGATGCAATTATTCAATATTCATTTCCAAAACAAATTATTCAACAATTTTCCATGGAATTCTTGATTAGGCCCTAATTTTTTTTAATTAGTTAAGCATGATTAAGCATTTTATGCAAAAATTACCCAAATTGATCTGAATGCCTTGTTATTGGTCCAAAATTTCACTACATTAGAATTGGAAGGCAATGTCAAGTGTATTGGATCTATTATCCCATTTAGGATGTTATTAACAATAAATAACAAAGTTATGAATCTTGTGCAGAAGATTTGATAGGAAAGAGCAATCTAGAGAACCCAAGTGCAAAATTAGCATTTTGACTCAAAATTATCTGATCAAAGTTAGCTAACCCATAAATTACATTGCCCCATTTAGGGATACCCTAGCCAAAATCAGCACTTGAATATATCAATTTCAACTCATTTAGTGTTTTTAGACCAAATTATGCATTTTAAGTGGAAATTGGCCAAAAGCCTAATTGGAGGTTATTGGTGGCCAAATTTAGATGTCTATAGAGTTATAATAAGGACACCAAGTAGATGGATAAATATTAATGGATCATTTAATTCTTTTACAGGACCTTCTTTATTAATAAGACCATGACTCAACATCCTTGAGAATGCTAATCCATCAAGGTTAATTGAACCTCATTAAATTTTTCTATCTGCTCAATTTTTTCTTTCTCATTCTCTTTTCTATAAATATAAGCTTCTAAGCCTTAAAATGGATCCCTCTTTTTGGTATGACCAGACTCTACCAAAATTTGTATTGTAACAACTTTTGATGCAATCAAGACTGAATTCCATCATTTTCTAAACTAGATTGTAGTGTGTTCCATGAATTCATGTACTGTAGTTAAGTGAATGTATGTTCCTTATCTATGTCTAAGTTTTTATCACCTTCATGAAATACTTGACATTTCTCAGAGGTCATTATAAGTAAAATTTATAGTTTGTTTTTATATTGAAAGTGGATATCTACCCTCTCATGATAATTTGATAACTGATTAATGCCTTATTTTAAAATATTTATGTGAGATTGATATTCTTTGGTCTTGAATATATCTCATAGTGTTTCTTGTGTGAATTTGAGAGATCAAATCATTAGTACATCACCCCGTTTTTTACATGCTTTCATAATTTATTGTCAAAATATCTCTCCCTTTTCCAAGTAGGTGATAGTTTAGGTTTATTATAGGTGATAGATCTAAAAGGAATCTAGCCTTATCTAGAAATCTAATCCATTATTAGGATATCTATAACCTAGGATCAGTCTCATATTGGACTAGATTTTAGTAGGAAGATTTGAATAATCCCCTTCTCAGCTAGGGTACAAATCTAGGGCTCTAACACTTTTAATATACATAATTACACATATTTTTGAGGCAAAACTAATATTAAACAAAGAAAACAAAATTTAAGAGTTATGAATTCATAATAAAATATTTCAAAAATAATTAGACAAATTTAAGGTAAACATATCATTTAAACAAAAAAATTAATAATATATATACAAATAAAAAGTATTAAACCCATATTAATGGGTCAATCATAAATGGAAATAGAAATTATAAGAAGAAAAGCAAGACTCGTATTGTTTGGCAAACTCCACAGCTAGGGTGGCTCAAACTCAATTTTGATGGGGCCTATCAAGGGAACCTTGGGACCTCTAAGGTAGTGTGTGTGATTAGGGATTGTATTGGGTCTCTAATTAGATCAAATTATATCAATATATTAGATGTGATAAATAATGAGGTTGAATCCCAAGACCTAATGGTGGGAAAAAATATTGTGCTTGAATGTGGTTTACCTAAACTATAAATGGAAAGAGATTATAAAGTTATCATTTAAGCCTTGTATAAATAAAAGGGATAAATATTGGAATTTTAATAACATTCTTGAGAAAGTGTGAGATGATGTATTTATAATCTAGAACTAGAAGTGTTCACATTAATATAGCAAGGCTAATATAGAGGCTAATTTTATGGCTAATACAAGGATCAAGCAGATTAAAGTCAAATGGGATGATAATGATAGGGGAACATGGGAAAATTTTAGAAAAGTGATCAACCTTGATTTTTTGATGTCATTATATATTATCTACTCATGTGGAGTTGGGTGGGCTGACATGCAGTTGGGATGATGATCTTTAAATTAATATTTTTTCTTATCTCATTCATTGGTCTTATGTGGGGATTGAGCATATTGTAGTTAAATAGGAGGACAATTATATATCAATGTAAAAAAATAAGATCTATTAACCTAAAACTATTAGTCTATATTTTTAATGGATATAACCTTATTACTTAATCACAAGTTACTTGAAATTGCTATTGCATATATCAAGAAACTAAGCTTTGGTTAGATAAAACTACATAAACACTATAACTTAGAGATGAAAGAGAGAGAATGAGTCATGAAACACAAATTTTTAAAAAAACCAAAAAGACTTTATCTATATTGAATAAAAAAAATTATTCTCCCTTTAGAGTGTAGAGGTTACATGTATTTGTAGCTAGGGATGGGGATGCCTAATCACACACGCCATTTTCAAAGTTTACATTATTTAAAATATCTCACAAAGAGACACATATGAAATTCATGGCTCAAAGATGTTGTTAAAATCCTATAGGAGATAATACTATCATATAAAATGTTTAGTTACAATGTTCACCAGAAGATTACCAAAGAATCTATTTATGAGGAAACAATTACATTTACTGACATCAATGTGCTAGTAGTTGAAGTTGTTGTAATGGAGAGATTAGTTTTTGAAGGTAAAGGTGTTGTTGAGGTGGATGATGGAGGTAAATCAACCTAATAAACCTAATTTCTTGTTTGAATTTACAAGTAGATGGCATGGCTCACCTAAAAATAAACTTCTATTGCCTTGAAGTCTAATAGGGATCTCTTGAAGAGCTAGGGGAACTTATCCATTAAATGTTTGTGCATCTTCAATGCAGCCCTAAGTTTCACATAGAGTCTCTATATCAAGGACTTTACATCTAGAAAATTTCACCAATTGTAATAAGTCATCCTGTGTTTTATATTTGTGCCTTTAACCTTTGGTTTGAAACTATTTGCTATAGTTTGAAGTAAATCCTCGAAGATGGCACTAATTACTAGTTCTCCTTGTTAATTGATCTTATTATTGATCCTTATCTCTCCCAAAAATAGAAATGGCCTACCTATCATAGACAATGAGTTATAACACCAAATTTTGCATCTGTTGATGCCACTTGATTAATTATTTTCTTCTTATAGCCACATAATTTTGGGCCCATGATGTATCATGAGTAGTTATTAAATTTAGATGATTGTATGCCTTATTCATAGATGCTTGGCTTAAGAAATGGAGTTTGGCCTCCATTTTCTTCATTTTGTCATCAAGCGGAACCATATCTCCCCACTTGGGTTATGACTCTCTCTTGACACTTCTTATCAATTAGAAAACATGATATAACTTCTAAGAAGCTCCCTAAATACTATCAATGAGGTTCCTTGGAGGCTGTATGGTGCTCCCTTATAAAGGCCTAGTCATAATCTTTGAATATTTGCCTTATCATTCCCCCTATTGAATCCACAAAAGAGTAAGTATCTTCTATGTAATGGCCCAAGTTAGAGGGGATTAATTTTCACCTTTTGGTTAAAAATAACATATCCTCCCTTTAATATAATTCTATCTTTTTCCCTTTAGCTATCATTATTTTCCTCTCGATCTTCCTCATAGTCTTGGCTTCTTTACCAAAATAGAACTTAACTATGGGTTTACACACCATAGCCAAATCATGTCTGCCCTCTTATACCCATTGCATATTTTTAATCCTTTCAAGGACATTCAAGGTGGTTGGTTGTTTTATGATGTAAGGCTACTCATACTGAGATTCATCTTCATATATAAATCAAAATGATGACCCTACAGAGTCCATAGATCTTAACCTGCAGAGTCTGTAGTTTCTTAAAAGCTTGGAGAAACGGAGAATTTAAATGCACTAGATCAAATAAATGATGCACTGATCTTATATGACTACAAACAGGGTTAAAATTTCTTATCTGCACACTAATAGGAAAAAAGGAAAGAGAATTATCCATTATGTTTTTACATTTGACATGCAGTCAACACACGTCTGACAAATACAATCAAAAAAGTGACACATGCTGCAACCAAAGCACATGCAAGAAGTGCATCCTTCATAAGCTACAAAAGTAGGGCATCCTATGTGTGATTTGTGGCTCACTCTCTCTTCCTCCTCTTTGTAAGTGATTTTGTCATAAGGTAGATCTGCACGCTCCCAATATAAGTGTCTACAGGCATCATGATATATACGACATTCCCCCTCTATTTCTTAGCAAACCCTATTAATGAACTACCAAAATCTTCTACCTTCAAATTGGAAACACAACTGGTATCCTCTCTAGCATCTACTCTCTCAGAGAAAATGCTTCTAAACACTTCATGACAATGGACCTCCTGGACGTCCACCTCTGAGCTGGCAACAAACAATTCATTTCCTCTTACTTCTTGAGCAAACTCATCCCTATCACTAACACTAAAAACAACCTCTGAGTTCAAGAGAAATGGACTATCACTATTGGTTTCATTCACACCAATTTGAGGATAGAAGAACCTATTCCTTCGCGAGTGACTAGAGGTGTCATCTTCATCATCTGTTGCATCCCTCAGTATTGAATAAAATTCACTGTGGCTATCCAAATCCAAAAACCTTTCAAGCATCGATGATCAATTTAAATTGTACAATCTACTCAATTCAAACACATCATTACTCTCTCCTTCATGATCAGACACAAATCCTCTTCTCAAAGAACACCTTTCACCAACAGTCACCCCATTTGCTTCCAATCATCTCTCATGAGATTCAATTATCTTTCACCGACATCCTCTCTATCTATGTCTCTCACCCCACATAGCATACACGGCCTCTCCACCATCTAGTTGTAGATCTCAACGCAAATCTCTCCCCATCTAGTTGTTCGATGACCTCACCTCTTTCCAAATGGCTCGCTCTAATCTCCATTGTCTATGGCCTCCATCTATAGACTCTGTCACCACGTGCTCCCCCGAGGTAGTCACCATGGCCACACAAGATAATATAGGCTGATTTGGCCTTCGTGACCCTTCTTCTCCCTCCTATAGATCCTCCTCTGAATCAACTTCCTCTCCCCAAGGAGATCCTCCCTATTTTTCCTCTTCATCCCCTTTCTCTTTAATGAACTCTCCCAAGGTAGGTGCTAGTTATACTATGCTTAGAAAGTCTTCTTGGAATTTTTCAACAACGTCAACAGCCTCCTAAAGTGACTCAACAATATCCTCCAATCCAAGAATCCAACTAATACACACTAATTATGTTTTGATTCACCTTATTCCATATGGTGATAAGGTGTCACGGTTTTTTTTGCCCAAAATATCATTTTTTTAACAAATTACAATTTTAATTACAACTATTGTAGGAAAACTCATTCAATATACTTGAAATAAAATAAAATATATTATGCACCCGTAGATGCTCCTGCATCAGACTACCATGCTTGAAACTTGTCATGAGCCCCTGCTCATGTATGCTTATTTGCTCTTTTTGCTACAATTAAAAGCCATCCATTGTTCTCTGCCTCAACTGTTTCTTCATATTGATGCACATGTTCCATAGCACCACATTTGATTCTTTTCTTGGACTTCTTTTTCATTATTACACATGATGTAAAGCCATTTTCAAAATCATTGGTTTTCTCAAACCAATCTTTCTTCTTTCTTTGGTTTTTCTTTTTCTTCTTATATTTCCTTCTTCTCATCTTTTTCTTGGCTACAATCTTCCATATGCGTGTTTCATCTTCATATGTGTCTCCAAAGTTTTCATCTTCTATACCTACATTCAAAACATCAAAAGCAACCTTAGTAAAAAAACATTGAGGCCATGAAGCCCCTTGGTTGTCTTCATAATTTTGTTCCTTGATCAAAACTGCCTTTGCCTCTTTAGTATGCTCTTTTCTTGCTTCACTCTTCCCAATGGTGTCTTCACCATGGCTTGTACCTTCATTCATCTCTCTTGAATGACCAAACAATGCCTCCAACATTCTCAACTCTTCCTTTAGTGAGTTCTCATCTATCTCACTATTCTCTTCATCAAACTTGGGCTGATCACTCACAAGGATTACTTGTCCTTCACTAGCCTTACCCTTCATCTCATCCTTTCTTGAGTTGTCTTCATACAAACCAACTTCTTCATCATCATCAATATACTTATCAAAAATAATAGGAACACTATTACCTTGTGTCTCCTTACTTTCTTCAATCATGTGAACTGATTTCACATCTTCACTTTCATCATCCATCTTCTTGGAATTCTCTCCTTGCTGAATATTAGTCCACATAGCCACTTTCCATTTGTCATTTCTTATGAAAATATCATTACAGGATTCAAAATCATCATCATAAACCATTTGTTTACATTTCATATTTGGATCCTCATGCCTTTGGTTACTTGTGTCAGCTTTCACCTTTCCCCATTGACTTCTTGGTGTTGTTACCTCAACACTCACATCTTCACTCTTTGCCTTCTTATGCACCCATACTTGTTTCTTCTTCTTATCATTTGTCTTCTCAAACCATGTAGGCATCCTATAACCATGCTCTTTTGAAAATACTAAAAAACCAACCTTTTTTGTCCTTTTATTTTCTTGCACATCTACATTCACATTAGGAATATGAGAAAAATCAATCTTATAAGGTAAACTTGCCTGCTTGCTTACTTGTTGCTTGCTTGTGTGCTTCACCATCCACTTAGGCATTATGTAGCCATGATTGACTACTTTGTGTGAGGACTTCATCTTCCTCTTTCCTCTTCTAACCTGTGTATTAACATATTTATACTCACAATAACAATTAAAATCAAGTCTTAACACTTCATTTACCTCTTGGATAGCTTGATTCATGGAGCAATCTTTCTCTTCCTTTTTGCTTGGCTGTTCTCTTTCTTCCTCTTGGCATTCAATGGCATTATGGAATCTAGCTTCATCTTCCATCTCTCCTCTCTCATGCATTAACCAATTCATCTCTTCTTCTTCCTTATCAACAACAGCAAACTTACTTCTCTTTCCTGCACATTCACTTGTGCATTTGGTGTCTTCTCTTGAACCAATCTCTTCATTCTTCAAGGCCTTTCTCTTGACCTTCATAAGGCTGCTCATACCTGCATTTACCCATGCAAAAACAGCATTAGATACAAAAACAAGAGACCATAATGTCTCCATGAGTGTCCTCTTAATGGACATTCTCATCTTTCCAAGTGCTCTTCCTGGCACTTTATCTTTTCTTTCTTCTCTTCTCTTGTTCTCCTCAATGAGAACCTTCTTCACAATCTCTTCCTCTTTTTGTTGCTCTCTTGGCAACCTTCTTATCTTCTTGCCTGTATGGGCTTCTCTCTTCTTGGATATCTCATTTTTCCTTTCTCTCCTCTTCATTAGGAGATCTATTGGCCACTTTAACCTCTTCTTCATTGGCCATACCCATGCTTTCCTATTTAACTGCATCCAAGACTCATATTCATCTTTAATCTTGAATAATTCTCTCTTCAAACTATCAATTTCTTTATCAATTTCAATACTATTCATACCTTTTATGCTTTCTTTCTTCTTGGTGCCTTCATGTACCTTGCTGCTCTGTAGTGCCTTCAACAGTACTTCCTTTTCTGAGATCTTCACCCAAGTCTTTTCCACCTTGGTCTCTTGATCCCTTGTCTCACCCAAGCCTTTTCTCCTTGATTAGTCTTTTGACAATCTCCTTGATCTCACCTAGGCCTTTTGCATCCTAGTCTTTTGATCCCCTTCTCAATCCTACAGCAATTCTTTGTATAACATTTCAACAAACATCAATCACAAATCCAAGCTTACCTTGCTTTGGATCTTCCTCTTGAGCATTCACTTGCTCCCTTACTTTTGAGCTTCTCTTAGCTCTTCACTAAGCTTTCCTTGGCTTCTTCTCCTCTTAAGCCTCAATGGCTTTAAGCCTTCCTTTCACCTGTTTACTTCTCACACACAATAAACTCAAATCAAATATCAAAGTTACTCATACCTTTCTTCCATAGGGTCTTCTAACACTTTGTCCTGCTGATCCTTTGCCAAATCCTTCACAACTACAACATCATTCTTTTCTTAATTCTGTAGCAACAAATTATCAAATCCCAAGAGCTTCAAGCTCTGATACCAAATGATGTAAGGCTACTCATACTGAGATTCATCTTCATATATAAATCAAAATGATGACCCTACAGAGTTTGTAGATCTTAACCTGTCGAGTCCGTAGTTTCTTAAAAGCTTGGAAAAATGGAGAATTTAAATGTACTGGATCAAATAAATGATGCACTGATCTTATATGACTACAAATAGGGTTAAACTTTCTTATCTACACACTAATAGGAAAAAAGGAAAGAGAATTATCCATTATGCTTTTGCATTTGACGTGCAGTCAACACACGTCTGACAAATACAATCAAAAAAGTGACACATGCTGCAACCAAAGCACATGCAAGAAGTGCATCCTTCACAAGCTATAAAAGTAGGGCATCCTATGTGTGATTTGTAGCTCACTCTCTCTTCCTCCTCTTTGTAAGTGATTTTGTCATAAGGCAGATCTGCACACTCCCAATTCAAGTGTCTATAGGCATCATGATATATACGGCATTCCCCCTTTGTTTCTCAGCAAACCCTGTAAATGAACTACCAAAATCTTCTACCTTCAAATTGGAAACACCACTGGTATCCTCTCTAGCATCTACTCTCTTGAAGAAAATGCTTTTAAACACTTCATGACAATGGACCTCCTAGACGTCCACCTCTGAGTTGGCAACAAATAATTCATTTCCTCTTACTTCTTGAGCAAACTCATCCCAATCACTAGCACCAAAAACAACCTCTGAGTTCAAGAGCAATGGACTATCACTACTAGTTTCATTCACACCAATTTGAGGATAGAAGAACCTATTCCTCCACAAGTGATTAGAGGTGTCATCTTCATAATCTATCGCATCCCCCAGTATTGAATCAAATTCACTGTGGCTATCCAAATCTGAAAACCTTTCAAACATTGACAATCAATTTCAATTATACAATCTACTCGATTCGAACACATCATTACTCTCTCCTTCATGATCAGACACAAATCCTCTTCTCAAAGAACACCTTTTGCCAACAGTCACCCCATTTTCTTCCAATCATCTCTCGTGAGATTCAATTATCTTTCACCGACATCCTCTCTATCTATGTCTCTCTCCCTACACAGCATACACGGCCTCTCCACCATCTAGTTGTAGATCTCAACACAGATCTCTCCCCATCTAGTTGTTTAATGACCTCACCTCTTTCTAAATAGCTCACTCCAATCTCCATTGTCTATGGCCTCCATCTATAGACTCTGTCACCACGTGCTCCCCCGAGGTAGTCACCATGGCCACACAGGATAATATAGGCCGATTTGGCCTTCGTGACCCTTCTTCTCCCTCCTAGAGATCCTCCTTCAAATCAGCTTCCTCTCCCCAAGGAGATCCTCCCTATTTTTCCTCTTCGTCCCCTTTCTCTTTAATGAACTCTCCCAAGGTAGGCGCTAGCTATACTATGCTTAGAAAGTCTTCCTAGAATTTTTCAACAGCTTCAACAGCCTCTTAAAGTGACTCAACAATATCCTTCAATCTAAGAATCCAACTAATACACACTAATTATGTTTTGATTAACCTTATTCCATATGGTGATAAGGTGTCACGATTTATTTTTCCCAAAATATCATTTTTTTAACAAATTACAATTTGAATTACAACTATTGTAGGAAAACTCATTCAATATACTTGAAATAAAATAAAATATATTATGCACCCATAGATGCTCCTGCATCATTTTATAGGCTCTACCTACTCAAGAGGAGTAGAAGATGTAGATTGTATTAGAAGAAGCATAGTTTTAGGAGAAGAGATTCCCATTTTAGCCTTTCTCCATCAAGTGATGATTTTAGCAGTTATTGTTTAAATTACTGAACAACCTTCATCTAACCTTTTTATTGATGTAATGGTAAAAAAATCTATTTAGGTTGCATGATTGATTAACAATCTTAATTGAGTAGACAGATGGGGAAGGATATTTGGGGAATAAAAAATAGTAGAGAATACCAAATTCTCAAAATGTAATTTCTCATTGGATCAAGAGGCTTGAGTGTTTTAGGAAGAAAGGAAAGAATAAGTAGAAGGTATTTTTAGTAATTTTAGTAAATATATAGTCACAACTCATTACTAACCCCAGTAGTGTTTATGGAAGGTGAGCTGGGGGAACTACTACTTTGGTCACAGGGGTTGCGGCCAGGGTTTTTCAAATTGGCATCATATCCATTTGATCATTCTTTGAGACTATGATAGGGTATTTATTTACCATAGTACTATCTAGAATAATAGTGGTTATAATAAAAAATGGGGAATGAAGAGCATGAATACTTACCCCTTGTGTATAAATATCTAAGGAAGTTATTATTGTGGATAATATTGTTGTGTTAGATGGAGTTGGGGATGAAGGTATGTTAAATGGTTATCCCTATGTGGAAGGTGGAGTTCTAGAATATACCGCATCCTCATTATTCCCTTATGAATTTTATATTAGTTTAGTTAAATTGAACTATTCCTTAAGATCTTGATATCCCTTGATTTGACTTCCTCTTCGAATAGCTAGTTATCATCCATGTCACTTTCAGTGGTCTCAATGATATTTTTTTACAAGGATGTTTCAGTTTTATCCTCCAATTCTTATTAATTAAACTATTATTTTTCTATATAATTCTTACTTTATTCATCACTATCCAAAAATTCCATAGGCTCTACTTCTTTATAACCTTTCTCAATGTTTAACTATTCTTCTATTTTTACTTTAGTGGATGCCCTCATGGGTGCACACCAAGGAGAGACAAGGGGTCCAATGGGAATAGGAGAAGGAGATGGAGATCGAATGGGTGAAGAAGTGAGAGTAGAAATGGTTGCTGGGGGTGAGTTGGGGGATGGAGGTGGAAGAAAATTGGTTTAAACTAGGGATGAAGGTATAATCAAACCAATAATAATGGAAAGGAAATATGGAAGACTTAATTTCTTGACATAATGAGTGGAGGAAAGGGTAACGTCGAGAATGGTCCACTTAATTAATCCATACTTGAGGAACCTTATGAATTAGTAGCTGACTGAGGAGTGAAAACTAAAGTAGTTGTCATAATTATAACCACTAGGTTAAGAAATTGAAGAGGGACTTGGATGAATCTATACCTCTCTTCCACATGTTGTTTCCTAGATGGACTAGCTTATTATTGTATCTCAACCTATGATATGGGTCTTGGAGGAGGTTTAGAGACCCAATGTTCCTTTTTAATTCTCTTTCCATCTTCTTTGGTGGTCTTTAGGTTATATTATATATGTCTGGCTACCACTAGAGATATATTATATTTATTCATCCTCTTATGAACCTCCATGTCATTTAAAGCATTCATGAATAATATTTCATGTGGATATGAAACATGGCCATATTCAATCTTCACCCTGGTTCTAACTCTATCCAGGTGGTTCTTGACCCTTTTCTTTAGATCTCATGGTCTGTAGGGTGCCCATTTGAAGTTGTAGGAAGTTATGATTCTACCCATTGGTTTAAAATTCTCCCATCTGGAGTACTCAATCTGACCAACACTAAGGGGAGTTAGTTATACTTCCCCTTTATTATCCATCCTTAAGGTGGCATTTATGAAATCATTAAATTGAGCTATAATATCTTACTCTACCACCTTATCTAGGACCAATCAAGGAAGATACATGGGAAGAGATCTAGTGCCTTCTATCTTGATGATTTTACAATATGGGTAAATCTAGATCTTACCAATATTCTCAATAGTTCTTCTCATATGATCAGACACTCTAGGCATATCCTTGCCATAAATGGTTTGGTACACCATAGGGTAGAAAGCCTATGTCAGCCTGGTCATGTTCGTCCTGAACATGTGGATGTGAATAATGATGAATTCATCTCAAATTATGTTTTTATGACACTTAAAAGATAATTCTTAAGGTTCTTTGTGTAGACACCTAAAACTAGCCATAATTAGCTTTCGATCAAACTTCTAACTAATTCCCACCAACCATTGTAAATTAAGCTTAGGAATCATTAGACATCCTAAATTTTCTTGTGCATCATTCATCAAAGCCCATAATGACATTGATACATCCCTAATTGGGGTATCCTATCATATGAAATAATAACCTCTCATAGATTCATTCCTAATCACCTTACAACATTACAACAGTCGGACCTATTAAGTGGAGCACTTGCACACTTAAATCAAATATTGAAAGAGCTAAATCATTAATCAAAATTAATTAACAAGATAAAATAGATTAAATTCCTTGTTGAATTATCCATTTGAAATTAATGAATAGATAAAAAAGGAAATTCAAAAATTCAAAATATCCTAGTATTTCATAATTGCCTTTATGACTTGTCAAGCTCTTTGGAAATATCCTAAAATATCTAATTTTGAGAGCCATGCCTATTCATTGAAAACCATAATTACTTGATAACTATTAACTCTACTAGGGTTATATTTGACTCACCTAGGTTAGGTTTGAACCCATTCCAAGACTTAACTCAACCCTAACTCACCTTGGGTGAGATTTAAATCTAAAGGCTATAAATACAATGCCATACCTCTTCATTTTAAAGCTCTTATAAGCCAAAGTTATAATGCACATTTGAAGATAGACATAATCTATTTTTTGAAAGTTGTGTTATAATGCCAAAATATTGAGCCAAGTAATCACAAGCCACATAAAAGCCAGTGGTGCCAAGGAGATAAGGATCCAACAAGATTCATTTGACATAGAATTCTTGATGCACAAGTTGAGTAAGCCACTCAACAAAACATTTGGAACTTCCAAGGAAGGTAAAGGATTTGTCTTTTATGTTTTAGTTGTGCTTTTCATTTGGTATTTTATTACTAATATATCCCTAAGTTATATGTTAGGAGTGTAAGTGTTAATGTGTTTTTATTTTAGTTATTATTACTTGAGCTAATACTATATTAATCTCCCTTCTTGGATTCCTATGATCACAAATGACATGCACAGTGGGACATCAAGCATCCAATACAATCAAGGAGACTAATATGTATGTTAGAATCATAGCCACTAAGGGGTGGGGTTGAATTAGTGTCTTATAATACTTTCCCTTAAATCCAAGTAACCATTCATTCATTACCATTCATGAAGCATCATTACCAAGTATAAACAACTAGTCTAACAACATAATAAAGAGATCACACATGTAACAAGTATGAACACAACCATAACACATCACATATTTTGAAAACCCTTATGGGGGATAAAAAAACATTAAAACATAAAAATGGACTATATTCCTATAATAAAAAGATCCAAATTTAATGAGGCACCAATCTCACAAGGAGCACCAACCCTTACCTAGTCAAGCACCAAATCAACTAGTCTTTTAGCTAAGCACAAACTTATCAAGGAGGAACCAACCCCCTATATGAGTCAAAACTAACTCATCAAACTCTTGACCAAGCACCAAATCATTCAAGTACATCACTCCATATTTTTCATGTTTCTATCCTCAACACATGATGGTCTTATTTGTTCTTCACTCTTTTCTTCTCATTCTAGCTCTTCAACCAATATTCTTAGTCCTTATAACCCATCAAGAACACATATATGATGTATGAATACATCACCATGATTTCAACCATCTCACACACCTCAAAAAATCATTAAAATACCATTCTTGTATTTATGCCTTTTTGAATTTACTCAAGCAAAAACTAAGGCTTCTTCACACAACTAGCTTTCTTTCTCTTGACTAGATCATGTATAACTTGATTTTTACATGAAGAACATCTATGGAATGTGAATAAAATCCACTATAATTTTATATTATGGTATAAAAAATATTTATAAATTTCCTTAGGATCATGTATTTTTAAATTCATTCACTACAGAACCAACCCCTTCAACTAAACTCATTAGGCCTAAGTTGCCTTGCTTATATACTAGTCTCATGCTCATAAACCTCTTGGTCAACCAAAAATAATTGTACACATATATAATAATTATAATGTATTTAATAACACGTTTCATTTATGAAAAATTCACCCTTTATGTTTTCCATTACTCCATTTGACTCATACACCTCTTAGACCTAAGAGAAAACTAATGCAATTAGGCCTACATTAAGAACACGTTACCTTCTTTGCCCTTTTTGACACATTGAGACTCATGTTATGGATGGAAAAATTAAAAAAATGATTTAGTATCCATATATTAATATAAAAAAATAATAATATATCTTTAAGGTTCCACTCACCCCTTGAACACTCCATTAGGCTACTTCTGCGTTATTAGTCTAAATAAGCCAAAAATACTATCTTCAAATCAAAAAGCCAAAGACACATTGATAAAATTTAAAATGGTTAAATAATAACTTATATGGATAATAAACTACAAAAAAAACACAATATAATGATATATATACTTCCAAACAATCCAAAAATAATCAAACTCATCTCTTTAATATGCTTACACATGACTGCTTATACACTCAGAAACCAACCTTCAAGACCTACACTTCTAACACTTTCATGTGTACATACAAAAATTATTAATGAATTTAAATGATCATGAATTTACATAAAAAAATACATATATATCACACTAAAATGAATTATACTTATTCTCATAGGCCAAATAGGCTTTATCTCAATACTTCACTAAGCTCACTTAGGAGTGCTAGTACACTTAGAAACTCAATCATGCAAATTAAAGCCAAAAGCACATTTTGTAAAATAAACATGTAAAAAATATATATGTATAAACACTTAATTACCTTAGGTTCATCATACATATAAATATAATCTTAAAATCAACCTCTAAAACCATTAAACCTTCTTTATAATATGTTCACTTAGAGCTATCAAAATCTGTCAATACCTAGTCAAAAAAATTTGATTGTCCACATCAACATGGACACTTTCAAAGGTTATAAAAGCATTAAAATTAACCCTATTAATATTATTAACTCCTCAATTAATTTATACATGAAGGTCTAATATGACCAATTAGTATTTTTAGGCCTCTCTCACTATCTTCCATCACACTGTCACTATACAGTCAGGATTTACAACTTTATTGAGAAAATTTGATCACCAAAAGGATTAGGGACAAATCAAAATTCATGGTTAGATGATACAAGGATTCTAGTCACACTCCATGATCATTGGTTTATCTATAAACCATTATTTCATATCCCTAAACCTCTTCTCATTTGACTGGTTTTTCTTCACTCTTTCACCATTACCCTTGCTAGAAACTAGTCAATTGGTTGCTAAAAATATTGACACAGAAGATATTTCTTACTTAAAATACTTCATGGAATTGTAGAACAAGTCCTAACCTTCAAAATCCATCCACTTTCATGTGTTGACTCAATCAACCCTACATATAGTGATAAATCTACTTCAAATAAGTAGTTTTTGGTACCTTTTACTCACTATCCTAGCACACCACTACCAAATGGAGATCCTTGAAGGAGTCCTATAGAACATCTAGTCATAAAATTATATCAAACAACCATTATAGGAAATTTATATAAATATGTTTCCTGTTAGGTCTCTATTAAGGTTTTGAGAGGGTTTTATTATAGTTATCCTTCTTAACATTTGTTCATACAACTTAGGCCCTAAAATACAAAACTAATGATTGGATAATTAATTTAGAACCCTTACTCATCTATCCCAAAAGGAAAATCCTCCCATTCATAGGTCATACATGTCAATGAACATCACAAACTTCTTCTCGGGCTTGAGAACCTTCATTCTAGGACCTCAAGAAGTCTAGAAAAACTTTTCAAGCTTTTCTTGAAAACTATGAATTGAAAATTCATGAGAACTCTTGAAATAATCCTTCATACCTATAAAAATTATCTCCTTCACACTTTTTCCTTGTAAATTAGTTCTCATGTTTCATTAGGCTAGGTAGGGCTTAAGATAAGGTCTAGGAATAGACTTATAAAGAATAATTTCCACTCTAGGGTCAACCTAAATCTCTCCTAGGTGCATCACACATTAATCTCATGATCACACAATCTTGACCTCTTAAAATTTTGAATGTATCCATTTGATCACTATCATTCCTTACCATTATCATAACTATTCTCTCAAAGCTTATGTAATCTAATCCACTAGCCTGTTGTGCATTAACACTGACCATTAATGATATATACCTTTCATACAAAGCTCAAACTTAGGCTCTAACCCTACCACACAAAGTATTAAGCTCATCTTCACTCATTTTTCCAAGCTCACTTCTTCCTTCCCCATACCTCATGTTACTCCATGTTCCCCATGCCACATCATGCCACATGTATCATAATAGATCACCAAGTTGACTTTAATAGTGACTTGTATCATTCAAAACAAGAATCAAAACAACATATTAAAGTTAGTCACTATAAGTATTTATCTTAAAATTATCTTTATCATGATCTCTTGAGCATCTATCTCAATGCACCTTATTCAACTCTAGTAGCTCATTGCCAACACAATCTCATGACCTCATCCTTAACATCAATATTTACTTGACATCACTGAAAACTTAGCTATATATATCACTATCTTGACATCATTGACAACTCACTTGACAAAAATCTCCCCCTTTGTCATTGATGGTAAACACACAAAATATTCTTTCTTAATCTAGTCTTTTCTTTCTTCCCCATTGAAATCAATGGTAAAAGGTCTTCATAAAAATACTATTTGATCCTTAGACATAGAAAATATTTACACCAAAAACACTTCTTTGCAACAAGAAATCAAAATGATAAAGCATAATATCAAAATCTCTTTGGATGATCATACCTCTTACACAAGATCATTCTTTGGACACACATGCTCCCCTATCAACATACATCCTTATTTCAAGCTCAACTATCAAGGACTCCCTCTTTGTCCTCATACTAATTGATTATTCATAGGATTTATCTCTCAAACTAATTAATCAAAATGAAACCTGAAGATGAATCTCTTTAAACTGGCTTACCTTTGATTTCTCATAAAAAGACTACATACAAGCTTGATCTTTCATTTCTATCACGAATCTCAAAATATAGAGCTAATAAGCTTCCCCTCATACCATATTTTAACCTCAAACAATAGATAAACTTTTTACAAAAAACTCTTCAAGTTAGAATGGTCAAATCTCATTTTTCCTTTTCAAGGCTTGAGAGACCAAGACACCTTGTGTTAGGTCCAAAAGGTCAAAAACTCACAGATGACTCCATTCTTATCAAAATCATTTTTAAACACATATAATAACTTAAAATCACTTGAATCATACATTTTATTCATCTATAATACTTATCTTGAATTCAAATCATTTATTTTATTTCAACGGGTTAATAGACTCCTTGTATCCCTTTGGGTACAACTCATCTTATTGAAAATTTTCTTCAAGCCCTAACACAGGCCTAAAAGACCTAACAACATATAATATCATTATTCATCTCCTATAGAGAATATTGGACCATCTTGACCACCTAGGAGGATTTTCCCCATCATCTCTCATCCACCTATGTACCTAGAACATCTCAACCATCACTCCTTTGCTTGATAGGCTTCCATCTCATCAAATAAACTCACCATTTTGTATTCAAGCTCATTTGACAAGTCTTAACTGAACCAAACTATCTTATTTTCTCAATACCATTGATTAATCCTCTCCTAGCATCAATAAAATCAAACCAAAATATGCACTGACAATAGAATCTATCTTATTCCAAATCATCAACATGACTATGATAACCATACCTTTTTAACTCAAGATGAAAGCATTGACTACAACTCACATGCTTCTTCAAATATAAGAGTGCCTCCATGAAGATAATATATACACCCCATTCTAATGGGCTCTTATAACAACATGTACTTAGGAGATATCTACATCTCCTGACTCCTTTCCTTGATTACATTGGACTTAGTAGACTGATTGTTCTTCTTTTTATTTTTATGCTTGACTGAAATAACTTGCTCATCCACTTTATCATTCTTATTCTCTTCTATGACTACACTATCAACACATGAAGATAACATAGGTTCTTGTCATATATTTTCTACTAAAGAATCCACATTGTATTTCAAAGCATCCTAAGTAAAAATTGATAATAGATGTTCTTTGCAATAATCTTACTCAACTATAGTATGTTGTCCACTTGGATCCATAGAAACCTCAGGACTAGATTCTTAATCTACCATGATAGATAACCCTTATTTATCTCTTGTAGTCATTATTTCTTTAGAAACCTTATCATTTTAAGTTGATAGTAGATGTTTTTGTTTAATTATAATAAATAAATTATTTTGAATTATAGGTATCTTAAGACTAATGCTGACT
This sequence comes from Torreya grandis, assembly GCA_037957365.1. Lineage (NCBI taxonomy): Eukaryota > Viridiplantae > Streptophyta > Pinopsida > Cupressales > Taxaceae > Torreya > Torreya grandis. Next base: position 1,511,727 of record JARHVA010002383.1, on the reverse strand, counting down.
ATCTTTGGCCTCCATACCAATATTTGATCTTTCTTATGAAATCTATAAGCTTCATAACTTTTGTCATATCTAGAGGACCTATTAATTCCATTTGATCAAACATTTGTAATATGACCAACCTTATGACAAAAATAACAAACACCTTAACTCATAACTCTTGGTTGATGATGGTTATGATCTCTTTTTGACCACTTTATTCTCCTCATAAAATCTTTTTCCTTATGACCATATTGATAAGAAGAATGATAATGACCATGAAAATAACTTGCATACCTTATTGCTTTTGGCTGACTAACTAGTCTTCTTTCATTGATTTTCATATTATCATTCTTGTTAGATTGCTCAGGCTTCACATGTTCCTTTTATAGCTTGTCCAACTTGTCTATGAGTTGTTCATGTTCATTATTCAACAAATTTATCTCTATCTTCAACTTGTCATCCTCACCTTACCTTGAACTTAACTTTGCATTTTTATCTTTTAACTGACTCTTGAGATGTTTTCAATCTTTTTCTCTTGACTTTATGCTACCATTTGAAACCTCTAACTAAATTCTAAGATATTTGATGATATTCTCATCCATCTTCAAGACACACACCTACTCCTAAAGAGCCTTCACCATAGATTTCAAATCATGATTCATCTTCTTTTGATGATTCAAATATTCTAAAGCACTAATAGGCTCAACTTTAATATTGACTTCAAATTCTCCTTCTTCACTATCATATAAAACTTCTAGATCATTCAAATAGTCATATTACTCAAACACTTTATCCATTTGACACCTTGGCATCTTGTGCTTCTTAAGATCACCTTCCAGCTGTCAAGCTTGCTCCAAAAAGACCTGCTCTAATACCAATTATTGGAAACACATCCATTGATGGGGGGTGGGGTGAATTAGTTTCTTAGAAAAATTTCCTTTCAATCCACTTAACCATTCATTCATTACCATTCATGAATCATCATTACCAAGCATAAACAACTAGTCTAGCATCATATCAAAGAGATCATATGCATAGCAAGTATGAACACAACCATAACACATCACATATGTGGGAAACCCTCATGGGGGATAAAACCCACTAAAACCTAAAAATAGATTATATTCATATAATAACAAGATCCAAATTTAATGATGCAATAACTCCACAAGGGGCACCATCCCCTACCTAGTCAAGCACTAACTCAAGTAGTCTTTTAGCTAAGCACCAACTTAACAAGGAGGCACCAAACCCATAGATGAATCAACACCAAATCAAACACCTCTTAAAAAATCACCAAATCAATCAAGTAAAACACTCCATCTTGTTCTTTTTTCAATCCTCAAGACATGATGGTCTTCTTTGCTCTTCACTCTTTTCCTCTCACTCTAGCTCTTCAACCAATATTTTTGGTCCCTCTAACACATCAAGAACACAGCTCTGATGTATGACTACATCACCATGATCTCAGCCCTCTAACACACCTCATAAAATCATTCAACTACCATTTTTGGCTTTATGCCTTTTTTAATGTACTCAAGCAAACACTAATGCTTCTTCACTCAACTATATTTCTTTCTCTTGATTAGATCATGTATGCATTGATTTTTACATATAGAACATCTATGGAATATGAATTAGAGTCACTCTAATTTCCTATTATGGTTTAAAACATATTTTTTAACCTCCTTAGGCTCATGGATTTGTCAATTCATTTGCTACAAAACTAGCCCCTTCAACTAAACTCATTAGGCCTAAGTTGCCTTGCTTATATACTTGTCTCATGCTCATAAACCTCTTAGTTAGCCAAAAATAGTTGTACACATAAATAATACTTATAGTGGGTCTAATAAAAGTTTTAATACATGAAACATTCACCCTTTAGGTTGTCCATTACTCCATTTGAGCCATACACCTCTTAGACATATGAGAGACCTAATGCAATTAGGCCTACATTAAGAACATGTTACCTTCTTAGCCCTTTTTGACACATTGAGACTCCTCTTATGGATGAAATACTTGAAAAAAAACTTAAATAAACCTATAATAATATTAACCAAGCCTCATATCTCTTGGAGGTTCCACTCACCCCTTGAACACTCCATTGGGGTACTTATGCCTTATTAGTTTGAATAAGCCAAAAATACTATATTCAAATAATGAATCCAAAGAAACATTGATAAAATTAACAATGATTAAATAATAAATTATATTTATACTTTAAGACAAAAAAAAATAACATCTCATTCTTGAGATACATCCACACAATCCAAAAAGACTCAAACCAATCTCTTTAATATGCTTACATATGACTACCTATGCACTCAAAAACTAGTCTTCAAGATCTACACTTATAAAAATTTCATGAGTACATCCAACCCTTCTTAATAAATTTAAATTATCATTAAATACCTATAGATAAAACTCAAATGAATTAGGATTCTTATCATAGGTCAAACAAGCTTTAGCTCAACACTTTACTAAGCTCACTTAGGATTACCAGTACACTTAGCAACTTAGTCATGCAAATTATAGCCAAAATCACACTTTTGTCAAAAAAACATGGAAATAATATATATGTAAAGACACTTCATGGAATCAGGTTCATTATGAATATCACTATAGTCTTCAACTCAATCTCTAGGACCATTAAACCTTCTCTACCAGATGCTTAATCAGAGATACCAAATTTTACCAACACCCAATCAACAAAATTTGACTATCCACATCAATATGGACACTTTAAAAGATTCTCAAAGTATTCAAATGAAACCTAGGAATATTAAGAACACATCCATGCATTTAGACATCATGGTCTAATATCACCAATTAATCTTTTTAGTCCTCTCTCATTGTCTTCTATCACATTGTCACTATATAGTTAGGGTTTACAAATTTATTGAGCAAATTTGATCACCACATAGGATTAGGTACAAATAAAAATTAAAGGTGAGATGTTACAAGGATTATAATCACACTCCATGATAACTGGTTTATCCTTAAGACATGATTTCATATCCCTAAACCTCTTCTCACTTGACTAGTTTTTCTTCACTATTTACACCATTACCCTTACTAGTGACTAGCCAACTTGGTTGCTCAAAAATATTGGAATAAAATCTATTTATCACTCAAAATAATTCATGAAATTTTACAATGAGTCTTAACCTTAAACCTCCATCCACTTGCATGTGTTGACTCAGTCAACCTTGTATGTATCAATAAATATCCTATAAATAAACACTTTTTTGTACCTTATAATCATTATCCTAACACACCACTATGACTTGGAGATGGATTAATGAGTCCTCTACAACATATAGTTATCAACTTAGATTTAAAAAACCATTATGGGCACTCTATAAGAATATCTTTCCTATCAGGTCTCTATTAGGGTTTTGAGAGGGTGTTTTTACTAGTTATCCTTCTTAACATTTGTTCATATAGTTTAGGCCCTCAAATTATAAAATAATTCTTGGAGAAGTAAGTTATAACCCTTTCCCATATCTCCCAAAAGTTTTATCCTCCCATACTTAAGTCATACATGCCAATGAGCATCACAAACATCTTTTTGGGCTTAGAAACCTTCATTCTAGGACCTCAAGAAGGCTAAAAAAACTTTTCAAGATTTTATTGCAAACCAAGACCTAAAAATTAATGAGAACTCTTAAAATAATCCATTATACCTCTAAAAATTCTCTCCTTTATAATATCACCTTCCAAACTGGTTCTCATGTCTCATTAGGGTAGGCAAGGATAAAGACAAGTTCTAGGAGCAAACCTACAAAGAAAGCTTTCCTCTTTATGGTTAACTTAATGCACTTATAAGTGAATCACACCTTGATAACATGTTCACATAATATTTAACACCTCTTAAAAGCTTTAATTTATCCATTTGATCACCATCATGCCTTACCATTTCCATACCCATGCTCTCAAAGATTATACAATCTAAGCCACTTAACTCTTATGTATTAACACTGATCATTAAGGATTTGTACCTTCCATAAAAATATTAGAATCATGTTCCAACCAAGCCACACAAAGTCTTAAGTTCATATTTACTCATTTTACCAAGCTCACTTCTTCATTCCCCATGCCTCATGCTACTCAATTCTCCCTGTGCTAGATCATGCCACATGTATCATAAGATATCACTAAGTTGAAATCAAAATTGAGTTGTAGCATTCAAAATAAGACTCAAAACAACATAAGAATGTTATTCACACTAAGTATTTATCTATAAATTATCTCTCTCATTATCTATTTAGCATCCATCTCAAGGTACCTTATGCAACTCTAATGGCTCATTGGCAACGTAAAATCATGACCTCATCCTTGACATAAATGGTGACTTGATATCAATGATAACTCAACTACATCTACCACTAACTTGACATCAATGATAACTCACTTTCCAATAATTCAACTCTTAGTTTTTTTAATGAATGCTTGAAAATCTTCAAAATTCAAGTTTTACCTTTATTTTTCATGAATTCTATTTCTTAGTGACACATAGTTTACACAGAGACCGATGTCAATATTGATAAAAATAATGTCGATCCTTATCGAACTGATGTCAATCTACCTAAGACCAACATCGACCCTTATGTGTAGAATGGACCATGGTGGAAATATGTTTAACAAGTTTTTCTTGAGTTTTCTAATTTTTTTTTAATTTATAAAAGCCTAGATATTGATGGATTGATTATTTCATGGCTAAATTTAGTGTTATTTGTTGGGTTTAAATTCATTTACTAATAGTATTTATTATGAAATTTATATTATGATTTTTTGTGATTTAAATGAAATCAACGTCGATGAAATACAAAATAAATTATATTAACTAAATTGATAAAATCACTACAAGATGTGCTTATTTATACAATACTAAATGAGATTAGATCTCCTAATTTATATGAGATTAAAAATAATCACACATAAGAAGTATGTCACCTAATTGACCTATGTCAATCAAAGGTTAATAACACCTTGAGACATTTATTAAAAATCTAGGATTAATTAATTATTCTAACATTCCCCCCTTTACTTGATCATAGCCTAAAGATATGAAGAGAGATAATTCCTAAATGCCTCAAACTTATCACATGAAAGTGACTTCATAAATATATCTTTACACTTATCTTGAGTGGGGTAATACTAGAACTATATGTTATGTTTTTGAAAAATTTTATGTATGAAATGAATTTAAGCCTCTATATGCTTGGTTCTCTCATGAAACACTAGATTGCAAATAAGATGTAAAACACCCTGATTGTCACAATTCAGAACTGTAGGCTAAGTTTGTGAAACTCAAAGTCCTAAAAGAAAGTGACATATCCATATCACTTCATAGATAGATCCTACTACAACATGATATTTTTCCTCTATGGAATATCTAGAAACATAATTATGCTTCTTACTTTCCCATGAAATTAGACTAGATCCTAGAAATAACATAAATCTAGAAGTGGATTTCCTATCATCAATAGAAGTTGCATGATCTGTATCTATGTATCCTATTAAGAAGAACTTATCATTCTTCTTGTACTCTAGGCTATACTCAAATATACCTTTGATGTATCTCAATACCCACTTTGCTACTTTCAAATGTGTCACCTTTCGTTTCTGTAAGAATTGAGATAGATAGATGATAGCATAGATAATATCTAGCTTAGTATATGTCAAGTAAATGAGACTCCCAATCAACTACCGACATAGAGTTGTATTTACTTTTGGTGATGGATCTATATGAGACAACTGAATTCTTGTCTCTATAGGTGTTGCAATAGGCTTGTAGTCCATCATCCTAAATTTCTCAAGAAATGTCTTGGTATAATTCATCTGTGAAACAAAAATGTAATGTTCCTTTTACCATACCTCCAAACCAAGATAGTAGTGTAGTACCCTGAGATCTGTCATGTTGAATGATAGATTGAGATCATTCTTAGTTGCATCGATCATCTTCACTATGCTACTAGTGATGACTAGATCATTGACATAAACAAACACTATAACAACCTCCCCTCCATGATGTTTGAGGTAGAGGTTAGGATAATATGTACTCCTATTGAATCCATGTTGTATGAGATACTCATGAATCTTAATGTATAGGCTTGGGGAGCCTATTTTAGCCCATACAAAGACTTGATACGCCTACACATTTTTTGTTCCTGATTAGGTGTCACAAATCCTTTAGGTTGAGTCATGTAGACTTCCTCTTTCAAATATATATTGAGAAAGCCAATTTTTACATCCATTTTATGGAATTTCCATCCACACTATGCAGCCATAGTAAAAACCATTCTAATAGTCTTTATCTTAGCTGTGGGAGTAAAAGACTCTTCATAATCAATGCCTTCTTTTTGAGCATACTATTTTGCAACAAGTCTTGCCTTGTACTTATCAAAACTACCATCTAATTTGTACTTAGTATTAAAGACCCATTTTTATCTAATAGGCTTCATCCCTAGTGGAAGATCAATAAGATTCCAAGTGTTATTCTTCATTAGTGACTGATATTATGCATCTATGGCATCTTTCCAAGGTCTAAACTGTAGGGCTTTTATTACTATAGATGGTTCATATTTTTTTTTCACAAATGCTCATAAAGGCCATAGTAACCTATTCTCAAGCCATGATTTGAGTCCTTGATCTTAAAGTGGATGCATCTGGTACTCCATTCAAGTTAGTATTTCATATAGTACTTGTATACCACTTGGACATATGTTGAATTGTAGGTGGTGGTGCTAGATGTCCTGATTGACCATATTATTTTTCACTTTCACCATTACTATCTAAAAATATTATAGGACTTTTGCATATATTATTTGCCTATGTAGAAGTTGGATTGATTCCACTCTTTTCATCAAACACTACATCTCTACTGATTAGTACTTTCTTTGTTTTGGATCAAGGAACCTATATACCTTTTATTATGCACTGTATCCCACAAAAATACATTCCTTTAGTTTCTTATCCAAATTCTTTCTTTTCTTCTTAGGAACATGCATATATGCCTTGCAAAAAAAATCTGAGCTGATTTAGCTTTGGTTTATTTCCTATCCAAGCTTCATGAGGTGTGATTCCATCAAAAGCTTTGGTGGGTGACCTATTCAACAAGTAGACTACATTGTGACAAGCTTCTACCCAATATATATTAAGAAATTTTGTATCCTCAACCATGCTATGAAACATTTCCATAATGACTCTGTTATGTTGTTTTGTAATTCCATTCTGTTAAGGTGAATATGGAGTTGTTAGTTGCCGACTGATTCCATTCACACTGAGATAGGCTAAGAATTATTTACTAGTATATTCATCTCCATGATTTGAGTGGAGGGTCCTAATTTTCCTAATAGTTTCATTTTAAACCATGTCCTTGAATTCTTTAAGGACTTAAAAATATTGATCCTTAGTCTTTAATAAATATACCCACATTTTTTTTGAGTAATCATCAATAAAAAAGCTAAAAGTATTTGTACCCTCTAAGATTGGGAGCAAAATGTCTACAAAGATCGGTGTGCACCAAGTCCAACTTACCAAGTGACCGATACTCAATCTTTCCAAAGAGAGCTCTTCTTTATTTTCTTTCTAAGACACTAGTACATATATCAAAAGAATTATTGAGTTTGGGAAGGCCACAAACCATATCCTTTTTGCTCAATTAAACCAAATAACCATAACTCAAGTGACCATATCCTCTATGCTATAAATTTCCTAGTTTTGTATCTTTAACCACAAGTGTTTGATGATCATTTTAAACAAAATCAAGATAATTTTTTTTTCCAATATTGGAAGCCTTGGAAATCACTTTAAAATTCCTAGACTTATCTTTGATGTGGTAAAACTTTTGACCATTTTGGTGATCAACTTCAACTGTGAGGTTGTGGTCAAGTAAATGATTAACAAATAATAGATTTTTGTTAGTCCTAGAACATAGAGAACATTTGAAATGTTTCAATTTCTATTTCCAAGTTAAATTTTGATATCAACATTGACTTGTATTATATCTAAGGTAATATCTTCAAGTGATACATTTCCCTTTGACTCTAATTTTGTCAAAGTAGAAAACTAGTCTTTTTTGCCTATCATGTGTCTGGTTGCTCCTGAATCAACATACCAAATTGCACTTGGATGATTGGTAGACTCATGTGTTTGAGTAGCTAGACCATATTACTCATCTATAAAATCATTATCTTCAGTGACATTACTGTGTTTTTTAGGCTTAGAATTTTTTTGTTTCCACTTGTTTTGTTGTTGTGGTTGATTCTTGTCTATTTGTGATGACTTATTAAAAGAGGGATCCTTGCTTGATGAGCCCTATTTAAAAGAGTTGTACCAACAATGTTTCAAGTCATGCCCCTATTTTCCATCAATTTGACATGCTTTAAGAGAACATGAATTATTCCCTTATTAGTTTTGTTGTTTATGTTGCTTTAGAGATTGCTTTTAACCCTTCATGGGTTTCTTCCCTTTATGATTTGATGTGAGTGCATGATTGTCATCTACTTTCTCTTAATTATGAATAGTTTCCTCTTATTGTCAAAAATTGACCAATGCCTCAAATGTTAGTTTTTGTCCTGTGACATTCAATGTGGTCACAAAGATCCTATATGTGGGGGGTAGTGCTCTAAGGACTATAGGGACCAAAGAGTCATCTATCACCAATTTGCCCAAAGATTGAAGTGAATCCCACAAATTTGTAACTCTTCTAAGGAATGGTTCTACTTTTTCATATGATTTGAACTTAAGAGTGAAATTATCTCTAAAGATGTAATATCTAATTTTGATTCTTATCTTCATATATAGTTTTAAGCTTATCCAAAGCATATTTTGTATTTATAGCACTATGAATATGAGGTTTTACCTCATCTAAAACTCCAAACATGATTATTAACTTAGCATTTTTATTAGCCTTGTCATATTTGTATTATTTCTCAACATTTGTTGCATGTCTAAGCCATGTGCCTTCTACAACTGACCAAATGTATTCAAACTCAAGATGTGTCTGTAATTTTGTTTTTCATGCTGCATAATTATCATTGTGAAGCAATTGTGTGTTAGGGAGCACAAAACATGGTCCAAAACTAGACATTATGTAAGTTATATATGATGAATTACAAGTGTGTTGTTAAGTGCATAAATTTAATGTGTGTTTTCAAAATATAAATAAAATACAAAAATGCATACAAAAAGATAAAAAATCATACACAAGCACACAATGGGCATCAAACTCTACCAAAAATGCATCCAAACAAGCAATGAGAAACTGGACATTGGTTTCAACTAAAAATGCATCTGAGGAGCAAATGAGGATACAATTTTTCCTTTTAAAATTTCAAAATTTTAATGACTCCAATATATATATATATATATATATATATATATATATTCTAAAAATGTACACTTTTTAAAAACATAGCATACAAATCAGAGTTACTAATCAAAAGTTATTACCTCTTAAAGGTCTAAAATACATGAATTGGTCAGCTAAACTAATTAAAAACTATTTTTTTTGAAAATTTGGGTGATTATAATGTAAAACATAGCCTTACCACTGCATAGATCTTGAAAAAATATCTAAGGTGGAGAAATAATTCACCTTCCCAAGCTTCATAGATCAAAAGTTATGAGCCTTTGAAGAATTTTTTTTCAAATATGGCTGATAGTGGTGCACAACAAGCCCTTAGGGGCTTTAAAAAAATGTCCAATGGGTGTTCATATGGCATGAATAGAGGCTAAAAACTGTTGGTGGTACTCCATGCAAAAAATTGACCTTGCACCAAATGAAAAATTCTAAATTGTACTCTACCTTCAAACATTCACCATGGATGCCTTGGTGCTCTATTTTAACAAAATGAATGCTTTTTGGAAATATATTGATGAGAGGAATATGGTATATAAGATTTGATCCATGATTCCATAAAAAAATGTCAAAAAAACTACCATTTTTCTTTTGTTTCTTGCTTATTCTACAAAATAGAAACTTGAAAAAATCGTAGAAAATCACCAGAAGCTCCAAAATTTTTGATTTTTTAAAAATTAGTATTTTTTATTAAAATTTATAAAAAGTACAAGATCAATTCTAAATATTCTATATTTTTCCATATCTAATAAATAATACAAATTTTCATTAAAATGACATATATAATCATCTAAAAAACTTAGATCTATTCCTCCAGATATATTTCTCTACCAATACAAAATTAGATCTTGATCATAAATGATAAAATAAAATTTAAAGCTATCAAATATGATCTTAGATCTAAAATTTAGCCCAAAATTTAATATAAATATGGCTAAAATTTATCAAAATGAAAAAAAATCCTGTTTTGACCACTTTTTTCTTCCACAAATTGGCCAGAATTTTGACAACATTTTGGCTTGGGATGGTTGAAATTAAAGTAGCATGACACATCCAAAGAGCAAAAAAATCTTTCTCTCTATTTCCACCAAATATCTAATGTTTTGAAAAGACTCCTCAGGGATTTCCTGCTTTGGTACCAAATGAAATCTAGATTAAATTGCATTAATTGAATTGATAAAAGCACTACAAGAGGTGATTATTTACACAATACTAAATGAGGTTATATCTTCTAATCTATATGATATTACAACTAATCATACCTAGGAAATACCCCCACCTAACTAACGTATGTCAATCAAAGGTTAATAACACCTTGAGACATTTATTAAAAAGCTAGGATTAATTAATTATTATAACATTAAGGATATCTACCTTCCATAAAAATCTTAGACTCATGCTCCAACCTTGCCACATAAAGTCTTAAGCTCATCTATGCCTCATTTTACCAAGGAAAATCTTAAACTCAAACTCAAAGCTTATGCAATCTAAGCTAATTGCCTCTTATGCATTAACACTAACCATTAAAGATCTATACCTTCCATAAAAAACATAGACTCATGATCCAACCCTACCACACAAAGTCTTGAGCTCATCTTCACTCATTTTACTAAGCTCACTTCTTCATTACCCATGCCTCATGCTACTCCATGCTCACTATGCCACATCATGCCACATGTACCATGAGAGATCACCAAGCTAACTTTAACATTGACCTATAGCATTCAAAATAAGACTCAAAACAACATAAGAATGTCAATCACACTAAGTAGTTATCTATAAATTCTCTCTCATGATCTCTTCAGCATCCATGTCAATGTACCTTATGAAAATCTAATAGCTCATTGGAAACACAAACTCATGACATCATCCTTGACATCAATGGTGACTTGAAATCAATGACAACTCACTTGCCAATAATGTAGCTCTTAGTTTTTTTAATAAATGCTTGAAAATATTCAAAATTCAAGTTTTACCTTTGTTATTCATGTATTCTATTTCTTAATGACACATGGTTTACATAGAGACTGATGTCGATCCTAATAGAACCAATGTTGATCTTTTTTGAACTAATGTCAATCTACCCAGGACCAACATCGAGCCTTATTTATAGAAAAGACCATGGTGGAAATGTGTTTAACAATTTTTTATTGAGTTTTCTAGTTTTTGTTTTGTTTCTAAGAGCCTAGATATTGTTGGATTGATCATTTCATGGTTAGATCTAGTGTTATTTGTTGGGTTTAAATTCATTTGATTATAGTACTTTTTATGAAATTTGTATTATTATTTTTTTGAAGGAAATCAATTTTGATTGATGTCAATCCCTCTATGATCAACCAACATTAATTTTTGTAGACTAACATGGATCCCTGTGTGGATTGATGTCGATCTCTGAGATAGAAAAATAGAGAAACTTGAGAGAAAAAATCTAAAATCTTATTTTATCATTCACATTTGGGATTATAAGTAGACAAAAACCCTCTAACAATTGCAGGTCCTAAGGTGAAAAGGCTAAGTTTGAACATAGTTAAATCTTGCATAAATATTTAATTAGTGTTTAAAATGAATTTTGTTCATTTTCATGCCTTAGATGTTTTCAAAGTTTTATAATTTTTTTAAATAATGCCAAGGGGCCAAATTTCACAAACATCTCACTTTGGTATAATAAAATAAAATCTCACACTTAGATAGATACTCTTAATAGTGTTTGTTATTTCAAAGTTGTTTATTTTTCACAAAATGATTGATGTGTGTATGCTCTCCCCCATCCCCTTTAGGAAACTTAGGTGACGAAAAGTTATCTTTATTTTCCTTAGTTGATTTTAGCCCAAAAGCATGAAAATAACATCATTAAATCTCTTACCAAATCTATATGAATTTGGTGATCCAAATATGACCATAATTTTTTTTCACTTATCTTTTCTTTTCATGCATTTTTTCTTATGAGCAAGAGTTCATGGCTTCCTCACAAGTTATTTAGGGAATTTTTGACCCAATATTTCATTTTATAGCATAATTTCAACCCCACTCCATGATGGGTAATATAAATTGAGGTCAAATTACTAGGATGCTTGTTTGAGTGGTTAAACAAGCTCTGTTAGTAAGATACTACGTCAAACTATAGGGACAATTCAGACATCACACTACACTAAGTAAGTGATAGATGTGGTGGATTTGAAAAGGAAAAGACCTTTTCACAATAATTTATTTGATGTGGATCTAAATTATGTGAGTATATCTTGTTTTAGATACACTTGGGACCCTCTAAAAATGTGCAAAAATTGATAGATTATAACAAACCCACTTGTCATGGATATATTGTTGATGCAGGGTGAGTAGCCTGAATTTCCATGTCACAATATAAATTATTGGTAGAATAGGGTGTCTAAAATCCCTAATTTTCATTTTCTTTGATTTTTGGATTAACACTTGAAATACTCCCAAAAGAGAGTATATTGATGGAATTTGATAGTATTACACAACCTTGTTAGTTTTAGGATCTAAGACGTCACTTAGGTATTTTATGCCATTTTATCCTTTATTACATGGTTTTGAGTTTAATCTATCTATATTTATTTGTCTTGCCATGTCAAAATGAGTCTTTTATTTTACATCACTCTATTATTTGAAGAGGCATTATGTCATCCATTTGACACCATACCTTTGCCCTAGTCTTTTGATAAATCTTTGTGTGTGTGTGTGTGTGTGTGTGTGTGTGTGTGTGTGACTTGATTGAATAGGATAATATTACACTACCTAATTCATTACAATTTTTATGCCTTGGAGTCTTAAAACAAACCATTGATCATATATTTAGAGTACTATGACATAATTACATTGCTCAAATTATTTTATAGACTTGTTTGCTTTGTGCCAAATGCCATTTTTTGAAACTAAGCTGTGTATGCCTTTTTAGATTTATACCTCATGTTGTTATGCCTTTCAAAATCTTATAGCTTTTTGCTTGTTCAAAGAATCCTAGTTTTCATTAATTTTTGTGCCTTTATTTGGGAAAAACAACCTATATTCCATGTGCCTTTTATTTCATGCCTTATGCCAATTGACCAAGTTCATGTTTGATTCTGAATGCCAAGTTTATGCCAAAGTGTTTTAGATTTGTTAGGTTAAACTCTCAGCTTGTTTTTAAAGTCTAGATTTTGTTCCTTGTGTTTCCAAAAGACCTAACATATGCCTATTTTGAGCCTAACTTTTGTGGTACATTTGGCCAAAATACCTAGTAACTTTTATTATTTATATTAGACTTATTTGGAACACTTTGTATCTAAAGTTTGGCATTTCAGTTTTTATTCAACCACTTTAACATTTTTTTAATACATTTGATGTTATATATATGATGTTAGAGTATTTTAGACCAAGTTTATCATGGACCATTTTAGAGATACAATTCCACCCCTAAACCAAGTTAGACCATGTTTGGACCATTTATCCTTTAGACATCATTTTTAAGAGTTTGTAGAAATCTAGGCCTTTTGTAAAATGTTCATTATTGATTTGGATATGTCTTGTTACACTCATAATGGAAACATGTAAAATATAAGTTATGATATAATGGTTTCAAAAATTGAATTTTTTCATGACCCCTATGGTGAGAAAGTGGTTTGTGAGATGGATCCTTATCCTCCTTACAATACTTAATCTAGGGGACAAAGTCAAGTGCCATGTTCGATGATACCTTCTTCAATTTGGTTGACATATAATTTTTCACCTCTAACTTCTCATGACATCTAATCCTTCACCTATACCATTAACCCTCCTTCAGACTGGATGGGCCACCAAGCTCCACAACATTCAAGATTTACCATTCTAGGACCTCATCCTTTGGCTTGTGCAAATAACCAAGCTTCACAATGCCCTACCATTTCTATTCCAGGACCTCATATTTTGGCTTGTGTGAATAACCAAGTTTCAAAACTCCCTACCATTTCTATTCCAATACCTCATCCTTTGGATCATAATAGTAACCAAGCTTTACAATACTCTACCATTAATATTCCTGGCCCTTCCTAGTATGGTATCTTATTATCCCAACAAAGTTATGCAAACCTAAATTAATGGGTCACATTTATCATCTTAGGCCATAAACTATCCTTAGTTAAGCCTATCATTATCCAATCATTGGCCATCCAATTTCCATTACCAACCATCCCCCACTTTAGGAAATCCATGCCAATCATCCAGCCAAAACTAAGACAATTGGTACCTCTCCAACCAAGCTAATCATTCAAAGACCAAGATATATTCAAAATTGGTATTTTAAAATTTCTTGTAAACCAAGGATATGAGAACCAACTAATCCAAGATTTTTTTTTTGAAACACCTATTTGTGATGATTCAACCTATCATAAATCACTTTTTGATACTATACCTATTATCGAGGAGTCTCACTTAGATAAGCCAATCTTAGTTGAGACACTTCTTAATGATTATAACCACCTTTGGGAAAAAAATTATCTTAACCATTTTTTTATTTTTAAAGATCCTCCTTTTGACAAGATAGTCTCTATGGATTTATCTCTTAGCCTTTTTTCCATTGTTGAGGAGTCTCACTTTGACAAACTAGTCTTTGTGAAGCCCATTATGTCATCACAGGTTGTTACATGTCCAAAACTAAACATTTAACAAGACATCATTATTGAAACATCCACATGAGATGAATAATTAACATTGAATTTAGGTTATATTATTGAATCAACATTAGATTTTGCATCAAAAGTAAAATCAATGGTAGTCTCAACATTGGATTCATAGTCCCTTAAGTCAAAATTAGCTTTAGAATCAAAATACATTCATGGTTGTTACAATATTGGTTACACATGCATTATAGATAAATTTGAATACATTTGTGATCCTTCTACAATTTTTGAGGATGATTACTTTAGTTTTAACACAAATTATCTTAGTATCTTATACAAATATTGTGTTGCCTCTTCCCATTCCATTACTAGTCTATAGGCCATTACCACCAACCAACCTTGACATTATATTGACCTTACACCTCCCACAAGTGTCAATAGGGACATAAAAAAATCACATTTTTCTAAAAAACATCCATGGTGACATATTAGTTGTAAAATATCAGGGGGCAAGACCACATTCATGTAGAATAAGAACAATCTCCTAGTGAAACCTTTTTGGAGGCACTAGGGGATAATTCAAGTCGAAACTTAACATCTTCTAGTGAAATATTGTTTGAGGCAATAAAAGACAATGAAATTCAAAATTCATTATTCCTTAGTGAAACCTTATTAGAGGAACTATGAGACAATCAAGACAACTTCATTGGTGAAAACCTCATCAAGGCACCAATCACTGAGCATAATAACTCTTCACTACTTGATGAAGACATTATTCAAGATGAAATAATTATAGATTCTAATCTATAGCATAATCATATGGTAACTAATCTTAGGCCCAAATAATATAAAAATATAATGGTCTTATTGATAACATATTCATAAGTCTTCAACCTACCAAATCCAAAATTTTGTTGGATCTAGAATCAACAACATTGTGTGTGCCTAAAAACCCCAATTTTCATTTGTTTCCCAACCATTATACACTCCATTATCAACCACATTTGTATTTTCAAATCAGAAATATCATCTATTTTTTATCCATATTTATCATCCCTAGCTACACTTTCTTTTATAGAGGCTGAAAAGACACCTTGTCTCGAGGTTTGAAGGAAACATAATCAATGACCAATGAAGAACACACCAATATTATTAACATCCAAATATACAACATTTTCTTGACATAACATCTATTTAGAAGATGTTTTGGATTAAAATTTACATGATTTATTATTCTGGTAATATCATATGTTGATTAGGATGTGCATTTCCACATCATCAAGAACAACGTAATCATATGCCATTTGCCTTTTACCTAGCCAAAAATATTTACCTTGGCCATAAACATTTACCTTGCCATTTTCATTGGCTAAAAACATTTACCTTTCCATTTCCATTTACCATTCCTCTTGCCATTGTTTCATACCCTACCATTTTAATTGCCTTATCACTTGGGGATAACCCTCTTATCATTATATCCAATTCTCATAGCCTCATTATCTTAAACAATTCCATACCCTATACGATTTTACCATACCTTTATTACTGAACAAAGCACGTTTTTATTTTCCCTATCAAACCCTTTTGATCTTGGTTCTTTTGGTTCTTCCTACACTTTTTGTGAGGGGATTTTGATCTAGTTTCAATAGTTTTAGAATTATGTGTTTAAATGATAGTATAGTAAAGTAATGTGATAGTGGATCTATCAATTTATCTTTCATTTTCATTTGACTAGTGCCACTGATTATAACTGCCTATGGGCAAATTAATATCCCACCTTATGTTACTAATTATAACCACCTATAGGAAAATTAGTATCATAGACATATGTTGTTGTTTCCTAATTATAACCACCTATGAGAAAATTAGGAAAAATACCTATACCACTAATTTTTTAATCACCTTTCCATTGCTATTCTCATATGCCTAGACATTTGCCTTAATTTTCAAACTTCTTGTGACTAGGTTGGATCTCCCCACCTTTTATGTTGGTGGAACTATTGTGACTTAAGGTCCTAATTAAACTATGTAGAGCAATCTTAATTCACATTGAGGTCAGATCAATCCCTATTTTCCATACACTCTTTCCATTTTTTTAGCAATCTAAGCCATGCTCTTGCCATTTTGTGAGTGGTATCTTATCAATCTCTAATGAGTTAAGATACCTCAAAATTTTCAAAAACATTCAAATTTTCAAAATCCAATTTTTTTTCATGTTTAAGCCTAGTAAATCATCCTCAATCCACCCTAATAGGGAAATCCATTGTTAGGTTTCTTTCTATTGATTTTACTTTCATTTTTTGTGTGTTTATTTGCTTAGTTGTTTGTTTGTTTGTATGCCTATTTATTTACTTTCATTTTTGTTGCTTCATTCAATATATATGAATTCATTGGATGATTCCATACACATTAATCTTGAGTCTATTCATACAACAAAATTATCACCATATTTTTATCATTTGTGTATTGTTTTTAATTGTTTATTAGATCAGGAGTCAATCCTTATGCATATTTTAGCTAAGTTCTCATGGTGTTTTTATCATGATTCATACCATCACATGTTATAGCAAAAATTAGATCAAGAATTCTTATAAGCAATAGAACTATAGACATTTATCCTTGGTGGCCTTGGAAAATCTTCCCACCCTCATTGATCAAATCAACCCATTAACCATTTTAGTTATATTAATGCTAATAAATATGAGCATATTTACATTGGAAGGGATATTTGAATCATTAACATTAATCAATTCTTTATTATTTCAATCATCACTTTGTGCATCCTCATATGCCTAGTTATTTGTGGCTTCTTTAGTCATTAGACCATTGCATCTACATTTTCACATGTTCATCTTTAATCTATGCAACAAATTATATCTTTGAGTTATGCTTGCCAATATACCCTACTAGGTTACAATCACATATCATTATTCAATCTAGGTCATCTTAATGATTATAAACACGTATGGGAAAATCATTATTTTGACTCATCTACCCTAACTGGGGCATATGCCTATGTCACTAATTATAACTACCTTTGGGAAAATTAGTGTCTCAACCTTTCTTACTAATTATAATCACCTTTGGGAAAATCAATACTTTTTATATCAATGCATGGAAGAATTATATCAATTATATTAATCTCACCCATGGGTTAATTTCATTCTTCATATTAATTTTTTTTTAGGGATCATCCATCAATCATATGTCTACCACTCCCTCAAGGGGACATCATTATAGGCTTACCAAACATTGTTTGGACTTTTCATTATTTGAGAATATGTTACTATGCCTACAACTTGAAACATCTTCCCAAATATGGGAAAACTATAGACACCTGAAACTGGCCATAACTAGCTTCCAACTGGACTTCAGACTGATTCCTACTAACCATTATAAATTAAGCCTAAGAATCAATGAACATCCCAAATTTGCTTGTGCATTATTCATCAAATCTCAAAATCATATTTAGACATTCTTGATTCAGGTATCTTATCATATGCAATAATAACGTCTCACAGATTCATCCCTAATCACCTTGTGACATCACAACATTCAATTTGGTATATGGGCCTATTAAGTGGGGAACTTACACACTTAAATAAAATCTTGAAAGAGCTAAATTGATAATCAAAACTAATTAAAAAGCTAAACTAGATTAAATGCCTAGTTGAATTATCCATTTGAAATTAATGAATAGCTAAAAGAGGAAATTCAAAAATTCAAAATATCCTAGCCTTTCATCATTACCTTTATGAGTTATTAATCTCTTTGGAAATATCCTAAAATATCTAGTTTTGAGATCCATGGCTATTTATTGAAAATCATAATTACTTAACAACTATGAACTCTACGAGGTTATATTTGACTCACCTAGATTATGTTTGAACCCATTCCAAGACTTAACTAAACCCTAACTCACCTTAGGTGAGAGTTAGATATAAAGGCTATAAATATAGTACCATGCCTCTTCATTTTTTATATATCATAATCCAAAGTTATAATGCAAATTTGGAAAGAGACATAAGCTATTTTGTTGCAAGTAGTTTTATAATGCCAAAATCTTGAGCCAAGAAATCACAAGCCACATCAAATCAAATGGTGCCAAGGAGATAAGGAGCCAACAAGCTTCATTTGAAAAATAATTCTTGATGAAAAAGTTGAGTAAGCCACTGAAAAAAGAATTTGGAGCTCCCAAGGAAGTTAAAGGATTTTTGTATTTTATGTTTTAGTTGTTATTTTCATTTGGTATTTTATTACTAAGCTCTCCCTATGCTCTAGGATAGGAGTGTAAGTGCTAGTGTGTTTTTATTGAGTTCTTATTACTTTAACTAAAACTATACTAACCTCCCTTCTTGGATTCTTATGATCACACTTTGAAGGATGAGTGCACCATTTTTTTTTTGTAACCACTAGATAAGACATCATATAAATGTTACCATCTGGCCTATTGTCTGAGCTACTAACTTGGTGAATCAAGTTATAACTAATGATTTCCCCTATGGAAATGATCTCAGTGGAGGTGATGATGGTGTCTAGCAGTGGAATACAAACCTTGTTAACATGGGTTATGCTTGGGAAGCTATAAATCATATTTAACAAGGCCATGAAAATCCTAATTCTAGGCCTAAAAGTGACAATTAAGATAGAAAATATGGCTCCCCTAATCATTAATGTGGTTGGGTTGCTTGCCCACTCTTATAAATTATTATTTACATTGTTTAAAGACATCAACTAGTTCAATAGGGTTTGATTTTAACATATTTCAAGGGTAGGGAGTCTATAGTACTTTTGAAAAGCTTTTCCAACAACATATGCTACTGGTGCATTGCATTAGAAGTGTAAAAGTTTGCCAAAAAATATCTATTTATAAATATATCAAAAACTAAGTCAATACATGGCATTACCTTAGGTTTTTCCACTATATAATATAGGCCCATGGTACTGATTTCCACCAAGTCCTATCTATATTACTATATGAAGGTATAAAGTTACTCTGTGGAACAACATAACTCTACTGCTTTGACTTCTTCCCATATAGTAGAATATTTCTTGAAGTAGTGATTAAGGTAAACCTCATCAAACCTTGTATCAGTGTATACCCTTGACCTTGTAATAGAGTATGTAGAGGGTGGAG
Source organism: Torreya grandis (assembly GCA_037957365.1). Taxonomy (NCBI): domain Eukaryota; kingdom Viridiplantae; phylum Streptophyta; class Pinopsida; order Cupressales; family Taxaceae; genus Torreya; species Torreya grandis. Next base: position 1,491,650 of record JARHVA010002383.1, on the reverse strand, counting down.
GTGGAAGACACAAAACAAAGTCCATTTTTTTTGCTATCAAGTTTTAGTTCTTTAAAATTATAAAAAAATTATCTTGGTCACAATAGAGCTCAAATTTACTTGGCAATAGCTAACTCAATGATAGTTTAATTACAATTGAATTGGAGGATCACCTACACTAATTTTTAGATTCACAAATCCTACTAAATTGAATGCATTTAATTGGAAAATTAGTGTGGATTAATGACTATAATGGCCCTTTTCCTTTTTGATCTTTACTTATTTCATATTTTGAATGTAGCCAATAAAGTGCCACCTTTTATAAGCCCTGCTTCCATGTGGATTATCCTCCCTCTATCTCTAGGTGTTTGTCATCATTACTTGGAATTTGTCAAATGGTCAACTCCTTTCAATAGTTTCATACTAGTATTATCTAACTGATGTGTCATTTTAGAGGCATGTGGAAAAATTTCACCACTCCACTTTTATAGGACATTTTATTTTTTATCCTTCACTTTATTTCCCTGGGTTAGTGGGATCATAATACATGGCATAAATAGTTAATCCATTCAATCGATAATGTCATACACTTTTCTATCTTGGAGGATTTTAAGACTCATCAAAATTCTCTGAAAACAATGGGCTAATGAGATCATGACATTTGGATGGCTATTTTTATTCTACTACCCCAAAACTTTTTTATAAATTACATTTGACCTTGTCAGTCATTGAGTGAGTGGGATATGAACACATGGATAAATCCTAGTGATACAATCACCTGAGAGTCTTTTAAGATTTTTTTAAGTGTTCAAATGGTTGTTAGCAAGTTTGTAGACACCACATGGTAGAGTTTAATAACTTGGAAATTCTCTAGGCAAAATGCATAAAAAAATCTAAAGAACAACTTGCATGAGGCAATAAAAACACTCTGACAAACTAGTTAACTATTTATCTTGAAATAAATAAAACTAAGAAGTAGGAAGTTGCATAGAAGTTTAAAAAAAGCAAAATGTTGAAGACTAATTGGGGAATTATATCCCACATTACTTCAAAAACCTGCATACACACAAGTATTTTGATAACTATTAATAGGTTAGCCCAAAAATCAAAGTATTGAATATTAAGATAACTAGGAAAATGTTAATTCCAATAAATCTTGGTGAAGTAAATATTAACAATATATTATTATTCAATAAATGAGAACTTCAAAGACCTTATATTGTTAATCATGTATTCAAATGTCAATAACAACTCTCATAGCTACACTACTTTCTCTTCAAGGTACAATGGGTCTTTATTCGAAATAAATTTGAGAGTGAGGGATATTATGTACAATAGTACCATGAAGGTATCTCCTAGGAGATAAATTTTAAACATGTAATCTCTATGATATTCTTGATACCAACACACATCACCCAATAGTGCCTTCAAGGAGATGTTTTTGAAAGGGGCATGTTGAGGTTCCAACAATTATCTCTTAGTAGATACCTTAAAGGTACCCTTGAATGTATTACAAGGCCCTTCAAGGTATCAATTAGTGCCTTCAAGGAGATACCTTGAAGGGTATTATAATACCTTTAAGGGTACCTTGAAGGTATCTCCTATAAGATACCTTTCAAATATGCATAAGGTCACCCTTGAAGGTATTACAAGGCCCTTCAAGGTATCACCTAGTACTACCTTAAAACATACCATGAAGGGCATTTTAATACCTTCAAGGGTACCCTTATGCATGTTTGAAAGGTGTCTCCTAGGAGATACCTTGAAACTCTTGGGTTCACCACATAGGTTCAAATCACATAAAGGATCTCAAAATATAAGTAACTAATCATTTTCCATGATTTTGGTCAAAATCCTCATTATTTAATATCATTTTATATACTATTACAATATATGGTTGAATCTTGATTTAATTAACTATTTTTCTCTACTCGGTTGTTCCACTCTTATGCATATTTCAAAGGTATCTCCTATGAGATACCTTGAAATTAAGATGAAATGAGGATTGAAGTATGTAGTATATGATATTAAAATATATTATTTTTTTGAATTGACATTAATAATGTAGTTAAAAAAATGTGTTATACATTACCTTTTTGACATTTTTAGGTTTTAACATATCTCTATGCTTATGTTATGGTATAAATAAAGATTTATCTCCTAAATATAGGTATAAATTGGATTGATTTTATAAATACCCTAATTAAAAAATCTTCTCATGTCTTTTGCAAATGTCCAGGCTGAAAAATCATATATCAATGGCTTTCTAATGTGGAGACTATGTTTCTCTCATAAATAATGGTAAGGTTGGTAGTGAAGGAATAATACACAAAGTTTCAGGTCTAGATGCTAACTCTTTAGAATCCATAAATCTCACTTCCACATGTTGTAATGAGAAAATACATATTGAATGTGTAAGTGCTAATGTGTCAAAATATTTTGACCTAATTCTACCATTTCCACTTCTTGGAGCTTTTGTGGATAATTTGGGGGATGCAGTTCATGGTTTTACTATATGAAGCACAAGAATGATGCAAGATGTCACAGACAAGTTTTATATAGAGGATGACATGGAAGAAAGACACAATAATTTTAGTTTAGTTATACATATACAACCATTATAACAAGAAAATCCTTGATTGGATTCATTAGTTTGATATATCAATGATCCTACCACATTTCATAGCCTGAGAAATGAGTATATTAGGGAAGGGATACTTTTTTGTAAAAAATTAAAACTCTTACAAATGATGAAAAATTGCTTTTGGTTATGTTGAATTTACACAAATAGGGGAGATTTTTGGTTGCAATCATGTACCAATGGTGAAAAATGAATTGGGAATTTACATAAGGCACATTCTATAACATTGTGAGACTTGAAGTATAGAGGTAACTAAAACATATATCATTAGATGGCCTTCCAACAAGATAGTGGAAATTGAATGTAGAGAAATCCATTTACCATACATGATACCAAAAGAGAAAGAAATTGGAAATATTTGGAAGTAATTAATACTAATTCAATCCTTGCATGGCATTCCTAGAGCAAAGGAATCTAAAAAAATTAACTCATGCCTACAATTACTTAGACCAAAAAATAGTTTAGCCAAACACTTCACTTATCCAAGCAGATTTTGATGCAAGCATGGATAGTGAGATTACAAAAGTGTATGTAGAGAAATGTTGTACCAAAAAATGTTTTCAGTCAAGATTGTCATTTTGGATACTAAAATCTACAAGAATAAATTTTATTGATTCCACCACAAAAGATAGGAGGCAACATGTCTTGGATGCCCTTTCTATCGGTTTGATTAAAAAAAAATGAAAACAAATCTACCATTGATTTTTAGGGTACTGAGATTTGTTTGTAAGCTTGGATTAAAATATATGGATTGAAGAGAAGTAGCTTTTTTGACATTCAAAATTGTCATAAAATGGGGAACAAAATGCATTCCATGCTGGGAGGTTTTGACAAAAATCATAAAAGAAGACAATGGTATCTAAAGATTTATTGGAGCAATTGGTGGAGTATTTTATAGATGTTTCTCCAAGACTTACATGTTAGGTAGATATAGATGGCATATAATAAAATGTTCAACATCTTTCAATATCTTTTAGTTAAGAATTTATGAGGTGCCACATTAATGAAAAACTATCAAATATGAAATATGAGCCAATATCCTAGCCAAAATTCAATAACATGTGTAAAACTAATTTTTCATGATGTGACCATTTCCAAGTCTGATGACTTCACTAGGTAAAAAATGTGTATCTTGTTGACTCAACAAAAATACTCTGGGTTTTTATCTAGAGATCAGGAAGATCCTATCAATAAATAATTTGTGATGCACTCAAATCAGATACTTTATGTAAGATAAATGTATTACACGTATAAATGAATGTCATAGCAATACCCTAAAGAATGCCTCAATGTCATTCATGACAAGGTGGAACATCAAAAAATATTTGTGTGAAGGACTATGAAAATAATCAAAGCAATTATTGATAGAATAGTAGAGTTGTCAATGTTATAGATTATCACACATGGTCATGGTGAAGATGGATAGGGACATGTTTTTAAAAGTATGTTCTTGGAGGGTATAAATTTACTATCATATTAATTAAAAAGTATTTGAAGCATATGTAAATAAAAATTCCAAATATTTATGTATATTTACTATATAAACCTAGATCTTAAAAATATCCATTGTATGATGCATTTTTGTCTAATAACTGATACCCTAAATGCATAGAAGAAGCACAATGAATTGGTGCCTTCAAGAAACTTCCTTCCAAGTTATACATTCAAATAGATAACTATTGTTAGACAATAAGAATAGGTAATTCCTTCCATCCATTATTATATTAAAAAATATCTAACCTTATATGGAATTAAATGTAATTCTATTACATTTACAAATTCACAAAATCATGTTTTTTTGTATAGATTTGTGTTGAAATTGTATCCCTCCTTATCTACAAATGTTTTCCCCTCGATGTCAAGGTTGGATTTCTCCTTGTAAGACATACCAATAAATACATTGATGACACATTTGGAAACCTATCTAAATGTATAAAGAGGAAATGTGTATGGAGTGTGGAAAAGATGATGTATAATTATATGATGTGAAAATACAAGAAACTTCACTCCATATTTAATTGAAGAAGTATTAGATTTCAAAGACTATGTTAATACTTACCACTTTAAGGGAGGAAATAAAATAGTAGGCTTGACAAAATTTCAATATTTTATTTTATGCATGGAGTAAGGTCAACCCATTATGCATTGAAAAGACTATATAAGATATATAAATTCCCCACCCCCTTAAATTAAATTATGAGGAACAAAAGAAAATGGTGAGCCAAATGTTCTAGAAGGTAATTCAATGAAAATAATTTTCAAAGACTTAAAAAATAGATAAAATTCACAAGATTCCATTGTTACAAAAGTTTCAAATAGAATTAGAAAAAGAGTGAAAAATAAATTAAAGATAACTTGATTAAGTATGTAAATCAATTCAATGAATTTGGTTTGACCGAAAATAGTAATTGGAAGGATCTAACATACTGCTTACAAAATATCCATGATGAAATAAAAGAAGACATGTTCCCTTATGAATTTGAATATATAGGAGATTTTTTGTCTATAATTTACCATGACATACCCTTGCATAGAGATCTGCACAAAATGGTTCATGACAGGACCCTTGATTTTGGAGTGGCATCTAAAAATACATATGTTGGTCTAATAATCAAAAGAAAAAAAATTTCATTTGATCCAGCTCAAGATGTGTAAAATTGAATTATGTTATTTGTTATACTTGATGATTCTATAGGAGTGAACTACACAATATGCGTTGCTAGAGCTGAAAAAATATTGAGATACAATAATTAAATAGAGATATAGAACAAAGTGTCAAAATAGCTTGGTTCATCCCAGTTCATGTAGGGAAAAAAGATGCAAAAGAAACATAATTTTTTTCATGTTTTTTGGAAAATAAATGGAATCCAAACCCAAATAACACCTCTTTACTATCCATTCTTATAGATAGTATCATCAATGCTTAGAAACCAAATAAAATTTGGAGAGGTCATAAACTTGTTCTCACTAATTTTTTGAAATACATTATAACAAACTATTTGAATGCATCATCACATTATGCACTTCAAAAATAGTGATAAAGGATTGGGAGATATTGATTTATTTTGTGATATTATAAATTTGAAATGGTGTTTCCTTAATTTTGTAATGAGAAGTATGAATGTTTTTTTTTAAATTTAGTGTATATTTTTGGCATGTAAAATACATAATTGGACATGTACAATGTTTTATTGTATTCACTTAGGAGATGCCTTATTTTTTAATTTATTTTTGGAGATTTTTTTGAGTGGCACTTAAAAATTTTATGTATTCTAAATTAGGTATTTACATTTTGTGTCTTAAAATAAACACTACAACATTTGTGTTTTATATTTTCTACTTTAGCAATTTAGTCTTCAATAAATGTACATCAACAAAAGGTCTTTGATATTTGTGAATTGGAGTGTGCACTTCAAATTTTGAGTATTTTAAAATGGTATTTATATTTTATTTATTTGAAATAGTAAGTTCATATTTTATGCACCATAAAAGGGTCTTTAAGAAAGGGTCTTCACAATTTACACATCAAGATTTACTCATCAAATTTTGTGCATTACAAAATACACTTTGTCATTTTTATGTTTTCAAAATATTATTTAGGGTTTATACCTTTTAATTTATTACTTAGGCATTTACATTTGAAAATTTCACTTTGGCATTTATGTCCCAGGTTTTCCACTTTGCAGTTAATGTTCTAGGAAAAGGTCTTCATCTTTCACATTCACATTCTATGCTTTAGTAATTAAAATTGGGAATTTTTCATTTGTACATCAAGATTTATTATCAATAATTTGTGTATCAATAAGTGGTATTTGGATTTTTTGTTTTTAAAATTACACTTCATTCAAGTCTTTCAAAATGGTCTTAAACAAATCAACACTCATAAACCTTGACTACCATAAACTCAAAGTGAGAAACTCTGAGTGTCTAATATCATGCCACATGACACAATATTAGTGAATTGATTGTGAATAAAGATGAATGGTGAAAATAAAAGTCTCAATCATCATGATCACCTGATATCATGCCATGTGGCATAATCTTGGTGACTCAATTATGTAAAAGGATGAACAGACAAAATAAAAGTATCGAGCATTGCAAACACTAAGATTACAATACTTGTCATAAATTTGGTAAATCAAATATGCAAAATACTATATAAACATCTAGGAGGTATCGAGTGACTTGAGAACCCCTGATCATGCCACTTTGCACAATCTTGGGGACTCTCTCACAAAGGCCAAAGTCAATATGGGTGAATTACTGAGTTTCCTAGTGATCAACATGTGGATTATGTGAGGTAAAATTTGATGGTCATGGGGATGTCACCTAAAATTAAATAAATAGTTTATGATCCAATAAAATTCTAACACATGGCATCCCTATCATCCCAGGTGACCTAATCACATATCAACATGTGGTATTAGGAGTTTACATATGACGTAATTAGACTAGTTAATCAAAACCAGAGATCAAAACCCAATAATGTTAAATGGTTATTTTCATTGTGATTGTCCTGATTGATGTATGAATTATATTTCCTTATTAAATAAACTACCCAATATTATTATTTATGAATACACAATCTGTGAACCAGTTTGAATGGAACTATAAATGTGATTGAAGATATAAAGATCATGGACCTTCTAATGGCGTTACATGACTATTTTGCACACTTAGATAGATGTGATTTTTTGGTAATAATTCACACTAATTCTTGATAAATCCAATTATTTCTTGGTAAAGTCCAATTTATTTTTGATAGTTTTGAAAAATTAGACTACTACTTATTTTTTATCATTTTAAATAATTTTTACTTATTACAAATACATTATATTAATGTGATTTATTTGTAATAAGTCTAACTAATTACTAATAAATTCCAATTTATTTCTATTAGTTTTCAAAAATTATACTACTAATTATTTTTTATCATTTTAAGTATTTTGGACTTATTACAAATACATTATATAAATGTGATTTATTTGTAATAAGTCTAACTAAATATTGATACAGTCCAATTTATTTATGATAGTTTTCAAAAATTTGACTAGTAATTATGTTTGAATATTTTAAATAACTTGTAATTATTAAAAATACATTAGATAGATGTGATTTATTTTTAATAAGTACAACTAATTCTTGATATAGTCCAATTTATCTCTAATAGTTTCCAAAAAATTGGATTGTTGATAAGTGTATATTATCTAAAATAGTCATTTTATGACTTTGTGAGTCCATGACTAGGAAAAATGTCATTCATATAGTGTTCACACCCCACATACTTCCTCAATGAACATAAGTTATCCACTCTATGATCTCTTGTCATTAAGATGAGAGCATGTGGATGGATCATATTTATTTGTAGATATTTTTATTGGGGTAGCATATGGTGCATTATAGGTTTAGATGGTGCCCATCCCAATATCATAGCCATATATTTTTATATGTATAAATCACATGCAATGTAACTTAAATATTTTAACATATTCATAGTGATGAATTCATTATGAGGGTGATCCAAAAATTTTCATCATAATTAAGTTGGTGAGTTTCTTATCTTAAAATAAAGGTTTTTTTTTTAATGATGTAACTACCAATCTATTCAGGTGGTGATTTTTTAACCTATGGTATATGCATGTGACATTTAAATAATTATCCAAAAAAAATTCAAAACCACCACATAAGTTTTGTAACTATATAAAAAAATTTAAACCACAATACATCAAACAATGGTTGTTTCACCATGAGATAAATTACAAAAACTGGGAACAATTACAAACATTCACAATTCTAAATGACAATTCATTTGAGATTCTTGTAAAATTAAAAAGATGAGAAAGTATAAATACAAAGGTAGAGGACATAAAAAAATTTAGTGATAAATCTTGAAGTTGTATTCACATTACACAGTAAAATTTTGAGTCTTTGTTCTTATTGTCTCAATGTTTCCTAATTGTATATAGTTGGTTCAGATATGTTGGAATTCTAAAAGGTATTTGATAATTTTATATCAATATTATGTGTAATATTTGGATAGACTATTGGTTATTTTTTTCCATAAAGTATATGTTTTAAATCACCTCATACATTTCTTGAACTACACCATGGAAGGGGAGTGAAATTGCCTCACCCACTAGAGAGTTTCCCACACCAAGTTTCTCTATGATAAATTTTGTGTTCATTTTAGGATTTTATTATTCTTATGATTCATTTTCATGTGAAATATGTTGTAAATATCATTTTTAACAATTTTTTTATCTATGTTTTAAAATTGCAAATAGCCTAGAGTAGTTCATTTGTTGATATAAAAGTCATAGCATTTGTGTTGGTGAATCTTGGTATGGAATGCACACCTCCTTTATGGATCATATTAGTATTAAATTTATTTTAATATCAGTACTTCATGTGATTTTATATGTTTTTGATGATGTCAATTTTATGTATATCACTAGAGCAAGTAGTGTTAGTGGTCAATGTATCATATTTCCCATTGAAAAAAATATTTACACAAGGAAGTGGAAACAAGAGATCACAAGTATGGCACATGTTGATGAATAAGGTTCCTAAATATAAAAATATAAATTTTTTAAGATTTAAGATTAATTAAATAGCATTTATCTTTCTATGAGGAAGTTTAACTAGTTGGAGTCCATCATGGGGATTCTCATAGAGAATTTTTGTGTTTCTATGTAGGCACTAAATAAAGTAAGGATGATGCTCTAAGGACTCATGAGAATAAGGAATATTAGCCTCATGCCAACTGAGCTCCACCTCCATTAAATGTTGAGGCAAAGATATAGATTCAACCATATGATGGGAAGGCAAATGTTGAGAGGTTAGACTATACAAAATCCAAACTTGAGGTATTTAACTTTGCATCATATTAATTAAAGCAAACATATTTATTTTTCAAAGTTAAAATTAATCATTCATTCATTAACTTGGTTAAATATCTATTTTCATTTTTTGGTTTTTAATAAGGTTTTTCATATTTATAAATAGGATGATTTTAAGATGTTAATAAAGAAGAAATTATATCTTATTTTTTATGAGGAAGAGAGTTCCATATATTAGAGATATCTTAGGCAAAGTGTGAAAGAGTAAAAGTGAGTTCCATGAGAAGGTTATCCAAATGTGAAAAGATATAGCATAATGTGACATCTTGATGAAGTATGTGGTTGGACTCTATAGCCATTTGATGATACCTATCCTCTCGAATAATCTTAAATATGTATATGAGGCTTGTTCTCAAGATCAATATTTAGAAATTAAAAATAATAAGGATACATATAATTCTCAAAGAACTTAAAAGTAACAAGGCATCTACAAGTAAAATGGTAAAGGTAAAGGAAAAGGTGAGAATAATGCTACTTTCATGTTTAAAAATGATACTAAAAGACATTATGGGGAATGTGATGTTGATAGTCATTCCAAGGATCAGTGTTGGAAGCTTCTTATGGAATTGAATCCATTCAATAATAATAATAATAATAATAATAATAATAATAATAATAATAATAATAATAATAATAATAATAATAATAATAATAATAATAATAATAATAAGGTTATGGCTTCTCTCAAAAGTCAGCATATCAATTGCATCTCTTTTGTGGATGACACTTTGTGTTTTACCTCCATAAATAGAGAAGTATGTTTGGGTAGTATTAATGCTCAAGAGAGATATTTTTCTAATAATTTACATATTAAAATTAAAATGAGTAAAATGAAATTGGATGCTCTTTTTCATACTTGATCACAAGAAAATTTGTTAAGATAGAAGTTAATAGAGAAATTGGGGGTTGATACTTATAATCATCCAATCCCATATTAATTGGGTTAGGTGAATAAATGTGTATACATTAGTATGACAAAATGATGTAAATTTAATTTTGGTATTAATGCACATTTAAAAGATGAAGTTAAACTGGATGTTGTGCCTCTTGATGTATGTGGTGTAGTGTTTGTAAGTATTTACTTTTATATCTAAGATGTTATCTTCATGAGGATAGCTAATAAATACCATTAAATGAAGGTTGGAAAGAGTTATAGGTGAGTGAATGGAATTTTTGGTCCAAAATGGAGTCTTAAGTGAACATTTTTTTTTGAATAATGATAAACCTCAACTTCTATAGATTACTTGAGATGACTACACTCAAAATTCGAAGATTATATAAGAAGGTGAATTAAGGAATTTTGATTCTTTTTCTAAACTGCTATTTTTTCTAAAAAATGGTCAATTATAAATAGGTAAAACATTTTAAATTCAAAAGGAAACTCCTATTTTTTCATAAAAACATAGTAGATAGCCAGTCGTGTAACCTATCATTGTTTGAGTGTCATTTTTTTTTAAAACTCATTGGTGGAAAGTTAAATAAGATTATCTAGTTTGTAACACTAACACACACACACAAAAATAGTAAGGAATATATTTTTAATTAATTTTACAAGTAAATAGACCATGAAAATATATTAAAAATGTCCCCCCTTGTAATTACCTTAAAAAAACAAAAATATAGTTTTTTATAAAAATGTGTATAAAATTAGGCCTAGTTTGAAACCATATAATTTTTTTGCATGCCAATGAATGAAATAAAATATAAGTTAAAAATTATATAAATTTATAGCTTGGGAATATAGTGTCATAAAAAGAAATACTTAGAATCAAATATAAAGATAAAACTTAAAATAGTTTTAAAAAGTTATATATTTAGAAAGAGGAGAGTGTGCTCGACATCTTAGTAATAGTTTTAGGAAACATCTAAATAAATTTCATAGTGTTTATCAAGATATAAGTTTGATTTTTTTATTTTTATTAAAAAACATAGATTCAACTATGTGTGTACAAGTGCAAGCCTTAGGCTTGGGAATCCAAGCCATTTTTGAGCTTGTATTCATGTTTTTGAAATAATATAAAGTAAAAGTTTGTACAAGTAAAATAGCATAGTGTTTTTATTTTTATTGATTTCATGTCATTTGTGATAAATAAATAAATATAATATATTGATTTCATGTGATATGTGATCACTAAAATCAGACATGAAGATACATACAATGTTTTTATAGTCTAGATAGGTAACTAGTTATTATCTCTAAAGATGAATTATATGTCATGATAAATTTAGCATGAAGTGTCATTTATTATTGTTTTTATAAAAGTGGTGTGTCAATCTATACACTCCCATATGGAGGACATAGTTGATACAGTAACATGATTTTGGCAAAATTAAATGAACCAAAGAGTCAAATTTTTCAATAATAGAGTCAATTAGGGCCAATTTGAACCCCTTGACCTTGATTTAAACTATAGGATGTGATTTGGGAATAAATTACATATTATTTCATGACATATTGAGCCAATTATTTAATTAGTGTAATCAGGGACGTAATCTATGCCAAATTGAGCCCCAAGAACCTAATTTTGACTATATACAATGTAATTTAGGGCCCAATACACCCAAACATCATTATATAATGAAATAAATAGTTAATTATCTCAATCACAAGGGTAATCGGGGCTAATTTGAGCCCCTTTAACTTAACTATGACTATATAATGTGATTTACGGCTCAATAAACCCTAATTTCATTAGAGAATGAACCAAAGAATTGATTGGTTCAATGATAGATGCAATTTTAACTATATAAAATGTGATTTGAGCCTCAATAAACTCCAATTTCATCACATAATGAATGAAATAATTTATTGGCTTAATCATGGAGACAATTGGGGCCAATTTGATCCCCTTAAACTTAACTATGACTTTATGATATGATTTGATGCTAAATTATCTCTAATTTCATCTTAAATTGAGATAATTAGTTAATTGGTATAATTAGTGAAGCGATTTTGGAAAACTTAAGCCATGTGAACATAATTTCAATTGTATAAATGCAAGTTTAGACTCAATTGATGCTAATGTCATCACAAAATGAACCCAATAATTGATCTGGTCAAACATGGAGGCAATTAGATCCAATTTGATCCACCTCAACATAATTATGACTATAATATATGATTGGTGGCATAATTAACCTTTATTTTATCATATATTGAGCCAACAAGTTAATTATTGCAATCAGTAATGTAATTTGGGCTAAATTAGCTCCCTTTCAAACCTAATTATGATTATATAGGATGTTATTTGGGGTTTAATCCACCCAAAATTCATCACAAAATGAACCAAATAATTGATTGGTTTAATCACAAATGAAATTGGGGCCAAATTTAATGCTTTGAGCTTAATGGTGATAACAAGATGTGATTTAGAGCTAAATTAGCTCTGATTCCATCATGAATTGATCTAGTTAGTCAATTATGTAATTAGTGATGTAGTTTGGTCCAAATTGAGCCCCATTAACTTAATCTTGATTGTATAAGATGTTATTTGGTCATTAATCAAAACCAATTTCATCACATACTAAACCAAATAGTTGATTAGTTTAATTATAGGAGATATTGGGGCCAATTTTAGACCCTTCAACCTAACCATGCCTATATGATTTGATTGGGGACTCAATTATCCCTAATTTTATCATAGATTTAACCAATTAGTCAATTAGTGTAATTAGTAACATTATATTTTCCAAATTAATTTGCTTTCAAACCTAATTATGACTATATAGGATGTGATATGGGGATTAATTAACACAAATTTTATCACTATATGAACCAAATAATCAATTGGTTAATTCATGAATGCAATTGGATCCAATTTAAAAACCTTGAACCTAAATATGAGAGGATGTGGTTTGGTGATAAATTATCTCTAATTCCATCATGAATTGATCCAATTAGTTAATTGGTGTAATCAGAGACATGATTTGGGTTGAATTGAGCCTTATGACCCTAATTTATAACTAAATAGATTGTATATGATGCAATTCATGGTTTAAATAACCATAATTTTATCTCAATGAAATAATAGAGGTAATTGGGGCCAATATGATCCCTTTTAACCTAACTATGTTTATAAGATGTTACTTGGGAAAATTTAACCATGTGAACCTAATTTCAATTGTACATGATGTGATTTGGGGCTCAAATTACCTAATTATCATCACAAAATGAATCAAACAGTCAATTAATTTAATCATGGAGGTAATTTGAACAATTTTGAGCACCTTCAACCTAAATATAACTATAATATGTGATATGGGACTCAATTATCCATATTTTATCACAAATTGAGCTAAATAATCAATTAATACAATCAGTGATGCACTTTGGCCCAAGTTATTTGACTTTCAAACTTAATTTTGATTATATAGGGTGTGACTTATGGGATAAATTATCCATAAATTCATCACAAAATGAACCAAATAATTGATTGGTTCAATCAAAAAAGCAATTGGGTCCAATTTGAGATTCTTGAACTTAATCACAACAAAAAGATGTGATATGGGGCTATATTAGCTTTGATTCTATGAGAAATCAAGCAATTAGTCAAATGATGAAATTATTGATGAAATTTGAACCAAATTTATCCTTTTGAACCTAATTTTAATTATATAGGATGTTATTTTGGAATCAATAAACCCCAATGTCATCACATAATGAACCACATAGTTGATTGGTTTAATCACAGAGGTAATTGAGGCCAATTTAAGACCCTTCAACCTAACTATGACTATATTATTTGATTCAAGGATAAATTAGACATAATTTTTTCATATATTGAGTCTATTATTCAATTGGTGAAATCACTAATTTTATTTGAGCTAAATTTATCCTATTTCAAGCTTAATTTTGACTATATAGGATGTGATATAGGGCTCAATTAACACCAATTTTATCACTACTTGAATGAATTGATTGATTTGTTCTATCATGAATGTAATTGGGTTCAATTTTATCCCTTTGAACCTAAATATGATAGTATGATGTGATTTAATCATGAATTGATTGAATTAGTCAATTGGTGTAATCAAAGACATGATTTAGGTCAAATTAAGCCTCATGAACCTCATTTATATCTCAATAAACTGTATAAGATGTAATTTATGATTAATCTACCCTAATTTTGTCACAAATTAAAGAAATGATGAAGAAATAAAATTTAAAAATAAACCCTTAGATAAAAGGTATAAATTACCCCTTAAACAAAAGGTATATACAAAATATATAAATAAAAACATATACATTCCTTTCATTAAAAATGTAATGCATTCTCTAATTTTATTATTTTTTCATATCGATATTTTCCCCCATAGTTCTATGATAAATAATTATGCACTCTACATAAATTTTTAAGTTATTTTTTAATGATATGAGGTGCCCCATCTAGTGAAATAGTCAACTATTACTCTGTAATTCTATAATATCTAAATGGTTGGTTATTTTTTGGGCACGTGTATAGGTATCCTTCATGGAGAAACTTAAGAAATCAATGAAGAGTGGAAATAACTACCCCCATATCATGTATCCAAGTAAAAGGTTATAATTAAGAGGACCTAGCATGACCTGGAACTCTATAGAGAGGGTTTTGGGCCCTACCATGATATCCAAAGCAATGGTGCCCAATGTCTATCATGTTATATCATCAAACCCTCTGATGTTCTTATATAAATTTTGCATGGATGCCATATATATGCCCATGGTCTATAAAAATGTAATATTACATATATTAATTTTAAAACCACTATCAATTAGAACTCTATTAATTAAATTAGTTTTGACTTGAGCTTGCATGAATAGTGGTAAATTTTGATCAATAACTATCTGAGAAGGCATGTTCTCATGATCAAAAGAAATATCATCTTATATAATTTTTAATTTTTTGACCACTGATGCAAAATAATAAGGCTCTAAATCAATAAGCATAAAAGTCTAAGTGAGTGCCTGATAAAGAATGTCCTTGAACACATTTGCTTTCTAAAGCAATTCTAACATGGAAATCTTAGTTGGTGTGTTTCTCAATTAATCAACAATATCATATGCTTTGTGTGGATCTACCTATGTGAGTGGGTTGGGACTAGGATGGAAAGGAATAGGAGGGTGGTGGGGCTTTTGAATATGTAAGGGATGCATGGTGGCACATTGAGTAATAAATCTAACTATATTATCTACTAGTTGCATAGGACTAGTAGTAGATATGGGAGGAAAGCGAAGATAATTGATAGGTCAAGGTGGTGGAGGGATAAATAGTGTTAATTGGGCTCTATGGTGATGGTTAGTGACCTAGGGAAGAGTGAAATGGACCATGAAAAATGACTCTACATGCAATAGAGGCTCCAAGGGAGGTGAGGAAAAAGGTATCTTAACATGTTGAGTAATGCATTTTTTACTATCATTCTATATTTATAAAAAATAAGCATGAAAGGAAAAGAATGAAGTTTTGAATTATCATATAGTAAACTTCATCATTCATGTACATGATAGGACCAAGTGTGGACTCCTTATTGTTTGCAAGAAATGTTATGAAATGAGTGAAATCCATTTTTTATTTTTATGTGAAATTTGATCTAGATGTAAGGTGATACCTCAAGAACAAAGGGACCTAGTAAATTTAACTAGGGTTTGAAATATTTTAAAAAAAAAATTACTAGGGTAAATTTTTAAAATGCGAATTTTTTATTTAAATATGTAGGAAAAAAAATAAAAAAAATACTAGAAAAATCAGAAAGGAATTTTCCCTAGGGTTTCTAGGATTTTCATGTACAAATGAAGTCAGTCGAGTTCACCAAATGATTTAACATTTTTGGGAATAATGGTTTTTTATTATTATTTTAGTAAAGGGTCTAGATTAATAAATTAGTAAATAATATTTCAATAATTATATCCTAATTTGTATAATTTATTTGCCTTATTTTACCTTTCTAAAAGTAGTAATAAATTAGGAGAAATATAACTTAGCTTAAATTAGGATGAAATGGTTGTTGTAGGGTCTAAGATTGGCTATGTAGGACTAAGATAGTGTCACAAACCTGAATCTAGATTTCATTTAGTGAAAATATAGGACCACCAAAAATATGACATTTTAGGGTCTGATGTTGTCCTCTTCTATTGTTACTACCCAAACTTCTCACAAAGACCTGATTGTTCTTATGTGAGCCTACCTATGAAATTTCAAGTGATGAATATCGATGGAGCTCCCTGTAGAGATGATTTAATCTTAAAACCCTAACCCTCTATCATACTTGATAAAATAGGGTTTGAATCACTTGAAAGGGGGGTTTAATATGTGTAAGATACATTGAACGTGTTATCCACACCCTTGTGTGGGCACATTGCCTAAATACCAATACTCTGAAGAGGGATCAAGCCATATGTAGTCTAATGTGATTTATGTAACAATGTGATGCAAATGAAAAAAAGCCAAATTGAGAGGGCTTGAGGTGGCTAGGGACTGGTATGAGAGTTTGAGTAGCTATGTTGAGTGATTGTATGCAAATAATAGGGAATTTTGCCTTAGTAGTTTACTTGTATTCTTGCTTGCTTTGTAGGATTCGTCCCCTCCTTTTGTAAATTATCTTTGGATGGGATTTTATAGGGAATAATTGGTCATGGGTTAGATGTATTCATACTAGGCTAACATAATGAAGAATAGGAATAAGATGAAAATGATGGTTTGGGATCAATTTTTATAGGGATAGGAGAACTAAAAATGGGACACCCTAGGGTCCAAAGCTATAGTCTAGGTATGGTGCTCCTATCCTATAGGCTTAAGACCTAAGGGATCAAGATTGTCCCATAAAATATGGTTTGGTTGAGCTAGAATGACCATCCAAAAGGATATGGATGACTGAAAATAAGCAAAAAGGTGTCTAGAAGGGTCACAAGAGCATGCAAGAAGGACCTATGGATTGGGTGTTACAAGCCACACTCAAACTACCAATTTGGACATTTTATATGACTACAATAATGGATAATGTGTTATTCTTAGATTATAAATAGGCTATAAAATTAGGGGAAATAGAAAAATAAGAAAGGGGTGGCTGAGATGCCCCTAAGTGCTTTTGTTAAATGGGTGTTGCCTACATAGTCCAAGTGGAACTCAGGCTGATGTAGTTCTCCCATGATTTTGAATGGAAAAAAAATGATGATAATTAAAGAAAAATTGATTAGTAGAGAAAAATAGGAATGGGATCATAAAATAGTGAGAGTTTAAAGGCTAAGATTGTCCCACTTACAAAATGGAGAGAGTGTAAATATAATGGGAATAATGGAGTGGCAATAAGAGAGGTTTAACTGACCTAGGATTCCCCATGTATCCAAAGTATTGCCTACATAGTCCATGTGGACCTTAGGTTGATGTAGTTCTCCTAGAAATGGAAGTGATAATAAAATAATGACAATGATAAAAATAAATGATTGTGATGGAATAAAAGAGGCTCCAACCTAGAAGGTTGTGTGACTTTGTAACTCTTATGAAGGTTTTAATCCCCTTCCTCTCAAATAGGTAATGTTTTTGGTATTTGTCTAGAATTTTCTAATGTTTTTGGGTTTTTAGAATAAGTAAAGTAATTTAATATGAATAAATCTATAGGAATCCACCTAGACAATGAGAAATATCCTTAGGTAAGGGATCAAACAAAATCTAAATCGGCTGCAATGGTGTTCCTCTACAAACCAACAACATAATTTGAGGAGAAAGGGAATATCATACAACAAAAAATAGCAATAAAATGATGCATAAAGGGGAAATATTAAGAGGAGGATAAATTATAATAAGTCTCAATGAACTTTTAAATAGTTTAAACCATATGTTGACATACCTTGATACACTAGCCTAGAAAACAAGTTGCTAGTGTTGATGTTGATCAATCTGAATTGCCTCCTAAATATTCACTAAATTTGTTTACATACTTGTTGGTCATAATTAAGATCATGGTTGGTATTAATTTAATAATAGTCTAGGGTAATTTTAATGGAAAGTAGGAATAATCCAATGGAAATAAAATGGTCTATGAAATGGCAGTGTGAATATGAACGATCTAGATGGTATGGTTTAAGGAATAAGAATAGCCTAGGCAATACAAATGGGTGCCCCATTCAAGGGATCTTATAGATAATGGTATTACATAAAATTAAAGTAGGGAAACACTTGAGGTGAAGTATGTTCATGGTTTATTCAATCTCTTTCCCATTTAGTGTATCTAGTTAGTATGTTCTAAAACCATAATTTACAGTGACCACAACTCGACCCAACCAATTGGCTTTATATTTACCTTTATTTTTATCTTCAAAATTAGTGTTTTTCTAATTATCTTTTAGGACTAAGTCACCAACTATAACCTCCCTAGGTAAAATGCATTTGTTATAGCTATGGCATAGCTAGTTCTAGTAAGGTCACAAATGGTCTAAGGTGATAAAAGATTTTTCATCCAAAAGCTCTAACTCTTTTAATCTAGTAAATCTATACTCTTCATCATCAATAATGTCCTAGAATGAAACATGAAATAAAGGTAACTCAATTTTGATATGGATAATGTATTATGAACCAAAGACTAACAATAAGGGTGTATTTAAGTAGGGGTTCAATGACTGGTATAATAAGCTCAGAGGGTGGGAAATAAATACAAGTGCCAATCATGGATAACATCATTGATAATTTTTTTAAGGATTGAAACAATGGTATTATTAGATGCCTCAACTTAGCCTTTGCATTGTGGTTTATATGGTGTGGAATGTTTACAGTTAATCTTGAACTAGGTACAAAAGTATTTTACATTCTTATTCTTGAAGGAACCACCATTATCAAAGATGATTTTGGAGGGTATGCATAAAAAACTAATGTTAAGAATCACCATTATCTAGTGTTTGTATATATTTCTAGTTGATGGATGAAGAATAATTCACAAGGTATAAGTAATGTATGACCATAATAGGATCAAGGGAGCTCCATTCATTCCTTATCTCAAATGTAGGTTCTTAATAGGTTCATGTCAGGCACATTAGAATGATTTGAAATGCAATCTACTATGGATTCTTTTCTTAAGTTAAATTGGTGTGATATGGGATGAAATTAAAATGATTTTAAATACCTGTGAAGGCTATTTTAGTTCATGTAAATAAATTACTATTTTCATTTTACATGAGTCTAAATTTTGCCTCAATACTATAATTTGTTTATATTAGGAAGGACATTATTCATGCTAAAATGGGTACTCTATCTCTTGACCACGTGTGATTAGAGGCCAATAACATGTTCATATAAGTTATTAACCACCCTAAATGTGGTTTTAATACCAAATTTTAGCTAAGAATCACTAGAGATTAAGATCTACAATTATGGATTGAATATTGACAACTTTTGTTATTAGTGTTTTTGCATGTCAGTGTAGCTATAGAAATTTGTATCAAGGTAGATTCAAATGTCATGGTCATGGGTTTAAAATAATATTATCAAGATGTTTAAAACATCGTTAGTGAATAAAACATCCAAAAATAATTTAAGAAATAAACACTCTAGGCTTACGCCCTCGTGTGGGTTGGAGCTTTGAGATCAAGAAACAATCAAGAAAGTAAGACACAACCATACCTTCCCAAAGTGATTCTTACTCAAGGCAATCATCAATCATGTTTATGCCTAGTTATAGAGTTCAAGGTCTCTATAAATGTGGTTGGGAAAGTTCCTCCAACATTTCCTCATGAACCATTGGATTGAATCTTTGTTGGATGAAAGTGTGGTAGAAATGGTTGAAACTTTAGATCAAATTATACATAATAATATTGCACAATAAATATCCTTTGGAAATGAGTAAGGACCTTGGTATTTATAGATTAGGCAAATCAATTGTGGCTTTGAATCAGGAATGAGATGAGGGGTCACATATGAGTTCAATTTTGGGAGCAAAAGGCATTGATTATGGTAGACATCTAAATTTTCTCACTTTATTTATTGTCACTAATATTAATATTAGTCTACACTAATTTCATTTATCTCATTTACTTATTCTAATTCAATTCTAATCTTACCCCTTCTAGTCATTTATCCAACACCCCCCTTCATTATTCTTCATCCACTAACCTTATATTATTCCCACCAACCTATTAATTCTTCTAAACATGTTTTATCCACTAACTAATCCCACTTTTCTATTATATTAGAATTTTAAATTCCAATCCCACCTACCCTAGCCTCTCTTACATCCTTAGTCCGTAATCATTTACTAATATTTCCTAGCCCCTAATGGATTCTATAATTCTCCAATTCTAGAATCCTCTCTATATTAGCCCTTCCTTTATAGAAGCCTCTATTCTATAGGATTTTAAGGAATTTTTAATTCCTTGGATAATATTTTACCATTGGTCCTCTTCATCCCAACTATGAATATTGGTCATTGATGTTACCTTAATGGCCTATTTAAACTAACCCATCCTCCATGGAAAAAATAATATATGAATTCATAAGACTTCCATGCCAATATAATAAATCCATGTTATCATTGATCAAGCCTTCAAGCCAACATCATGTTATCCATAATCTGAGTCTATTGTATGTAATCAAATCTCAATCCATAATCACTTAGTCTCTTTTTGTTTTAATCTTGATTGGAAACACTTATCTTTATATTATAATGTTGGTTTAAATGATTCATTTAATTTCATTTTAATCTAATGGTTCTTAATTTTAATGGTAGATTATAGATTTGGGTGTGTTGGTTAAATTACATAATCAACATCTCATTGCTCTAATTTATCATATTACATTTAGTGACCATAGTGGGAGCCCTCCTCTTTAACTAAACTCTTATATTTTAACTATGTTAATCAATATTGAAGGTCAGATTAAAGGTAGATTGTGGCTCAAATTTTAAAAAATCTCATCCTTTAGGAAAAAAGTGGTATTGCTCTACAACTTGAAACATTACACAAGCAATTTTATCTTTAGTAGTTTTAGTTTCACCTAACTACCAACCATGACCATTATTTTGATAGATTTCTAGCCTATTGCAAAACTGTATCTCTTAAAATGTGGTTTTGATTCATAAATGTAGTTTTGTCTTCAAGACTTATGGTTTTGATAAAGACAAAAAATTACTAACCTAAGACTATGGTTTTTAATTTCTAACAGTTTCATTGTCTCTATTTGGTTGTGTTTTGCTTACAAGGGGAGGTTCTATCCAGATAAACATCAAACATCCCTAAATTCTCCTTTTGACTATCTAGAGTAATACCACATATTTTCAAAAGAGATATTGATCACTAACTCATGAAAGTGTAGTTATAACAAGTATAATAAAATCAAAATGTGAAACAAATGCAAAATGTACCTCAAAGTCCTAGAAGTGTAGTTATAATATCTACTAGAGTAAGTAGACTCCTTAAATGATACTCTCCTTCACTTTATTATTTATTATTTACTAATGGTGGTGAGCTAGAAAGCTATGAAGAAATAATACAAGTATAAAATAGAAAGAAGTGAGAGCAAGGCATGAAAGAATAGATGGACTCCTTGGTACATAACCAAACTTGGGATTTGCTTCAGTTGCCTGTAGGTAAAAGAGCATTGTAGAATAAATGGGTTTATAGGTTGAAGGAATAAGATGGAGTAAAAAAGAGGTATAAGACTAGACTTGTTGTAAATGGTTTTGCACAAAAGAAAGGTATAGATTTTGATGAAATATTTTTTCCAGTAGTTAAAATGACTTTTATAAGAACTATTTTAATTTTGGTAGTAGTAGAAGATTTTCACCTTGAAAAATTAGATGTGAAGATGTCATTCTTTCATGTTGACTTGGAGGAGTAAATATATATGGATTAGCCATAGGTATATGAAGTCAAAGGTAAGGATAAAATGGTGTGCAAGTTTAAGAAGAGTTTGTATGGCCTAAAGAAACCTCCAAGATAGTGGTATTTGAAATTTAGCATATTTATGATAGAACAAGGTTATAGTAGATGTCATTCTGACCACTTTGTTTAATTTAAGAGATTAGATAATGGTTGCATATTATCTTGTTACTGTATGTAGATGATATGCTTGTTATAGGGTCTAATATGCATGATATAAATGATCTCAAAATAAAACTAGTAGATTCATTTGTAATGAAGGATTTGGGTGTTACAAAGCAAATTCTTGGTATGTGAATAACAAGAGATAGGAAAAATACAAAATTGGCTTTGTCTCAAGAAGAATAGATTAAGAAAGTGTTAGTCATATTCAATATGCAAGATGCAAAACTAGTGAGTACACCTTTGGGAGGGAACTTCACATTAAACAAGGAACATTGTCCTAAAATGTAGGAAGAAGTAAATTACATGTCCAAAGTGCCCTATGCTTCAGTAGTTGGAAGTTTAATGTATGATATGGTGTGCACTAGACCATACATTGCTCATGCAGTGGGATTTGTCAACAGGTTTATGAATAATCCAAGAAAAGAGCATTGGGATGCAGTCAAGTCGATTCTCAAGTACTTGAGAGGGACCAATGATAGATAGTTGTGCTATGAAGGGTTAGATGTTGCCTCACAAGGATATGTTTATGTAGACATGGATGGAGATTTAAATGGAAAGAGGAGTACTAAATGTTATGTATTCATTGTTGATGACATAAAAGTTAGTTGGATTTCAAAATCATAAAAGATAGTTGATTTGTCAACTATAAAGGAAGAATATGTTATAGCTACAGTGTCAAATAAGAAGATGATATGGATGCAATGGTTCATGGAAGAGCTAAGGAAAAAGTAGGAAGATTGTAAGTTCTATAGTGATAGCCAAATTGTGATTTATTTATCAAAGAACTTAGCATTCCAATCAAAAAATAAACATATACAATTCAAGTATCACTTCATTCATTTAGTTTTGGAGGATGGTCAACTAAAGTTGGAAAATATCCATATGAGTTAGAATCCTATAGATATGCTAACAAAGGTTGTCACTAATGAGAATCTAGAGAGTTATTTATCTTCAATAGGTCTTCAAGGATAAAAATGAAGATGATAAACATGATAGGGTCAAAGTTTAAATAAAATTCCAAGGAAGAGTTGTAGCAGTGGATTTGCAATAATTAGTCTCCAAGTGGGAGATTATTGGATGGTGGAACTTGATCTTATTATAATGCCTAGTTTTTGATAGGGGGTTTGGGGGGGAAACACCCCCCACCACCCCCACTAGGGTTTCCATGGGGTCTATGAGGGGTGATGACCATCTTGGATCCACCTAGTGGGGGTTTAGGGGAAGTGCCCCTAAAGCAAAATTATGTTAAAAATGCATTGTAAAATATTATAATTTCATAGTAAATATGGACCATTCACTATTAAGACATAGATCTAATGATAGAAATTATGTTTGTGAATTTTTTCCCTAATGTGCAACCCTCCTTTGATATGACAGAATTGTAATCATGGTGGTATACTGTGTGTGAGTGAAGAGGATATTGTAGTGGATGTATTATAGGTTTTTCCCTTCATTTGTTAGACTTAATAATAAGAAGGACTAGATATTTTAGTGTGGATGTAGCCTGTATTGGGTGAGCGACATAAAATATGTCTCTATTATTTTATGTTTTTTGCATTTTATTTCCATCTTTAATTCATTAATATTTCTTTGTGTTCTATATTCCTAACCCGTAGGTCCATACATAGAATTTGGTATAACAGGCTCTACCACTCCTTGGAATTCATGATGAAGGTGAAGATGGAGATGAAGATAGATATGGAGATGGATAGGGGGATGGAGACATAGGGAAGGGTCTCCTAGATGATATAGAGATGGACAAGGTAGTAGGTGGGAACTTATGCCATAGTACAAGGATAGGATACATTAGGACCTCTAGTATAGGATTGGATATAGGTACATGTACATGGGAGGTGAGGCACTATGGCACAAGGAGGTTTGAAAATGAATAGACACTTATTTATAGACTAAAAAATGATGTTACAACACCTTTATTTGAGATTACATTACTTGAATGGTAAATAGCTAGATTGCATGTGTTGTTAGCCACTGCATAGGGAAATACCATCAGACTACATGATATTATCATATCTCAAGATTTAGCTATTCATGTACCAAGAGGGAAGGTGGCTCATTTGATCAGGTTATAAGCCCATTTGGCCACTTATGATACCATGCTAGTGATAATTATAAGTGAGCAGGATAAAGCTCAGGAAGATTAGGATAGAATGATTGATTAGATGTAGAGGCTATGTGGGGAGCTTGATGAGGATCGATAGCTTGTGATAGATGGGGATATGTCTAGAGCTTTAGGTGATGTGATTTCAACCAAGGATGATTATCTATGTGTGAAGGATGAGATGGATTACTATCATAGATTAAATGAGACCATGGCCCCAATAGAAGATAGAGCTTTCAAAGATAAAAATTGTCATTGATAAATTAACATAGAAATAGTCATAAATAAATTAGTGATTTCAAAGATGTTTTTAGTGCCAAATTATTTTATAAGACTTGAACACTTGATTTTTAATATTAAAAATGAAATTATGCATCGTAAGTATGAATAACTTATAATAAAAATGGTATATCATGTTTCAATTTGACTAGTTCAAATGTGAATGTTTATAACTCAATATAATGATACCAAAATATAAGTTGAAAACATAACATGTTTAAATAAAAAAACAAAACAATTAATTAAAAATTGTAAAATAACTTAAGATTAAGATATTAATAATCAAGACTCAAGCCCAAGTTAAGGCAAAATATAAACTATAAAATTTACTTAACATAAAAAATCAATAAAATAATTTATATACATAAGTAAATGACTCAAGCCCAAGTTAAGGCAAGGTTAAAGTGGTTTAAAAATTGTATATAAAAACAACACTCAAACAAGTAAGCTAACAAAGAAGTAAAACATATCAAACACAATGTAATTAAGATAAAGAACTCAATGTAATCAACCAACAATTTTTCATATGCACTAGATAATGTATTTGCTTGGATTATGAACATGATTTAAAATCAGGGGAGATGGAAGAATAAGAAAGGGGTGGCCAAGATTCCCCCAATTGATCTTAGAAAATGGGTGTTACCTACATATTCTAAGTGAACCTTAGGCTGATGTAGTTCTCCCAAGATTTAAGATGGAAGAAAATTGATGACATGTAAAGAAAGAATGATTAGTAGAGGAAAATAGGAATGGGATCACAAAATAAAGAGAGCATAAAGGGTATGATTGTCCTTCTCAAAAAATGGTGAGAGTGTAAAGATAATGGGAATAATGAAGTGGAAATAAGAGTGGCTGGACTATCCCAGGATAACCCATACATCCAAATGTTGACTAGATAGTCCATTTGGACCTCACGCCGATGTAGTTTTCCCAAAAATTAGAGTAATAATGAAGAATGATAATGATAAAATATAAATTATCTTGATCAAATAATAGAAGTTCCCATGCAAAAGGTTTTGAGAATTTATAACTCTCATGGAGATTTTAAGCCCATTCCTCTTGAACTCATAATGGTTTTGGTATTTTGGATATCATTTTCTAATGTTTTTGGGTTTTTAGAATAATTAAAGGAATGTAATATGAACAAATGTACAAGGAGCCACTTAGACAAAGATAAATATCCTTAGGAAAGGGATCAAATAATAGATAAATTATTTTTATTGGTCTTCCTATACTATCCTTAGGAAAGGGATGAAATAATAGATAAATTAGTTTTAATGGTCTTCCTCTACAAACCAACATTAGGATTTGAGGTAAAGGGGAATTCCACATAATAAAAAATAAGAATGAAAGGGAAAATAATGGGTAAATAATAAGAGGAGGATAAATTATAATAAGTCTTAAGGAAATTTCAAACAAGTAAACCATATGTTGACATACGTTGATACACTAGCCCAAAAAATAAGTTGTCAATGATGGTGCTAATCAATCTGAACTACCTCTAAAATGTTCACTTAATTTGTCTACATACTTGTCAGTCATAATTAAGATCATAATTGGTAATAGGATTAGAATAATATAGGGGAATAATAATGGAAATTAGGAATGATCTAATGGAAATAAAATGGTCTAAGAAATGGTAGTGTGAATATGAATGGTCTAGATGGCATGGTAAAGGTAATAAGAATCATTTGGGTAAACAAAAAGTTGCCCCAAATAGAGGGAGATTATAGACAATGGTTTAGAATAAAAGGCAAGCATGGAAATGCTTAAGGTGTAATATGATCATGGTTTCTTCAAGATCTTACCCATATTTTGTAGCCAGTTGGTATGCTCCAAAACCATAATTTTTAGTGTCCACAAATGGACCCAAATATTTGGCTTTCAATTTACCTTTATTTTTATGTTTGGCATTAGTGTTTTTCTAATTATATTTTACGACTAAGTCACCAAATTCAAACTCTCTAGGGATAATGAATTTTTCATATCTACAACATAGCTAGTTCTGGTAAGCTCACAAATGGTCTAAGGCAACATAATGTTTTTCATTTAGAAGCTTCAATTCTCATAATAAAAAATTCTATACTCTTCATCATAAATATTTTCCTATAGAGAGACATGTCACGAGGGTAAATTGATCTCAACAATAATAGTGAACTCTAAACCAAAGACTAAGGAGTAGGATGTAGCTCCTATAGGGGTTCAATGATTAGTATGGTAAACCCAAAGGGTGGGAAATAATTATAAGTGCCAATCACATCCAACATCATTGATAATTTTCTTAAGTATTTTAGCAATGGTCTTGTTATATGCCTTTACTTGACCATTTCCTTGTGTTTTATATGTTGTGTAACATTTATGGTTAATCTTGAACTGGGTATAGAGGGATTTGACATCCTTGTTATTTATGGAACCACCATTATCAAAGATGATTTTGTAGGGGATGAATTAAAAAACTAGTGCTAGAACCACCATTGTCTATTGTTTATCCTAAATTGATAGATTTGTAAGTGGAGATCCTAAAACCAAAAATTTCAATTAGAGGATAAGAATTTATCTTTTGATTACATAAAAATATAATTTTAAAAATATACGATCTATCATGGATTCATCTCTTAATTTTAATTATTGTGCTCTAGGATGTAATTAAAATTATTTGAAATGTATGTGATGGTTTTTTTGGTTCATGTAAATGAATTACTATTTTAATTTTATGTGATTTTAAAGTTTTCCTTAAAAAATGTATTTTTTCGTATTAGGAAGGATGTTCTTGAGGCTAGAATGGGTACTCATCTCTTGACCAGGTGTGATTAGAGGCCAATAAAATGGTCATATAAGTTATTAACCACCCTCAATGTGGTGTAAATTTTATTTTTTAGCCATAAATCACCATAGATGGAGATCTCTAATTATGGCTTGAACATTGACAACATTTATTGCTAGTGTTTCTATGTGTCAGAGTAACTATAAAAGAATCATATCTAGATAGCTTCGAATGTCATGATCTTGGATATATAATAATATTAAAAAGAGGGTTAGAACATCATTAGTGAATAAAACATCCAAAATTAATTCAAGAACTAAACACTTTAGGATTAATCCCTCATGTGGGTTGGACCTATGACATCAACAAACAAGCAAGAAATCAAGATAAATCAAACATTCCCAAAGTGACACTCCTTCAAGGCTAGTCATCAATCATGTTTTTGCCTAGTTATTGAGATAAAGGTATCTAGTAATATGGTTAGGCAAGTGCCTCCAACATATTCTCATGCACCATTAGATTAAATCTTTGTTGGATGAAAGTGTAGTAGAAATGGTTGAAGTTTTAGATCAAATTATGCATAATAACATTTCATAATATAGCTCTTTTGGAAATGAGTGAGGACCTTGGTATTTATAGATTAGTCAAATCAATTATGGAATTTGGATCAAAAATATAATGAGGGTCACAAATGAGTGCAATATTTGATAAAAAAGGCATTGATTACCTTGGATAAAGTTTTCCTTAATGAGGCATGGCTAGCCTTAATCCAGATATTTGTTTGCATTAACTTCTAAATGCTTGCCAAATTTTATAGTAATGTCATGGGTGATGTCACTTTTTCATATTTTTTGGTTGAATTTATGAATTTCTAAAAATATAAATTCTTTAATTTATCATGAATGTTTTAGCTAAGCATTTAATTGGATTTGATTAATTAATTCTAATTAACATGTTGTGACTTTATGAATTTTGATAAGATGTCCTACACATTTGGTTAAAATACTAATTTTTCTAAGTCATAATTTGGCTAGATATGAATTAAAGGAAGGTGATGATTGCATTCATGATAATAACCCAATCATGGAAGTATTAACATGAATCAATAATGCACGTGATGTGTGCAAATGAATCAGAGTGTTTATGTATTCAAAGACATCAATTTTATAAGTTATAATTTGATGGGAATTGAATTAGAAGAAGATAATGATTTTGAATAGGGTAATGCCCTAATTAGGGACATGTTGACATGGTTTGGTAATTGTATATGATGTGTGCAGATGAATCAGAGCATTTATATGGTATTTGGTCTTGTTTTTACATTATTGTGAGAAGTCATTCAAATTTGAAATTTTGACATGGCAATGATGAGAATTGGATGTATAAATTTTTACCCTATTTGATAAGGCATGGGGAGACATTTAGGCAAAACAATGGATTTTCAAAGAATAAAAAGGTCATTGGAGTTAATCACAATTAAAAGAAATAAATTTGTTCTCATTTTCACTGGTTTTGATTGATTTATGAAGGAATGGGTTTATAAAAATTTCCCACACACTTTTTGGGATAACAATGAATCCCCTTCAAGGTATTGGGAAAATTAGAGTTTTCACAACAAAGGAGTTGAACACCAAAAAATAAAATAAACACAATAATATTCTATTTTCTATATTATTTCATATGAAAGATTACAAATTTATAGGAAATTAGTTTCCTATATTCGGGATGAGTGATCCCTAAAAACTCTCAACTAAATAATCTCCTGACTAACCAAACACTATATACAAATATATTATTACTAATAATATATTTGAGTAATTAAAAAGATATATAAATTTAACCCCATTTATTATTGTTATTATGCATAATAATAATATACCAACAAAACTCTATTAAGGTAATATCAATAATTATGTTATTTACAATTAATAATGTGAACATACCTCAACATTCACCCCCTTTTGAATATTATTAATCCTATCTACACTCCCTTAATGTGAACATGGGAAAAACATCTCTCCCATATCTAGACCTATACTCATGATTCAGTGATTTTTAGAGGATAGTCACAAACCTTAAATGATGGTTTTACAAATGGATGACCAACAACCAAAAATACTGGTTTTACAAGTGGATTATCACAAACCACAAAACAATGGTTTTAGAAGTGGCTAAGCACAAACCATAAAATAATGGTTTTACAAGTGGCTTACCATAAACCACATCATGATGTATAGTATAGCTACTAGCTCTCATCATTATCACATTTTAGAGAAGTTATAAAGGAATATTCAATTCACTTATGAAAAATGTGAACATTAATACATCATCTATTCTTATTTAAAACCACACCATGCTGAAAATAACACACAACTAAAATCAAAGATCTGAAAATAAAAATTCCACTAAAAGAGAAAGTGGCCCTGTCACTAGTGTCTAATGAGAGTCTATGAAACCTATAGCATATATTTCCTCCATCATATAGTATAAGGAGCTACTTAATTTATTTTTAAGTTCTTGATATATTACCCTAAAGTCAAGCATTGATCTTTTCATGGTTGGACATCCTCCCATTTAGTGTCTACCTCATATCCAACTTTAAAATTATTTCAAATTTTGAAGTCTTGATTTTGCATATTTTGGACATTGGTTTCCACCAAAAGTGCATTCATTATAATTCTGACATAATATTTTTACTCTTTACTATTTTTTATTTTGATAATATGACTAAATGACAATGATTCTAAGCCTAAAAGACTTTGACTTTTTCAACATATAGACATTTTGAATTTTATGACTTGACTCTTAAAACCCACTATAAACTATTTTATTTCTTGACTTCATCTTTGAAAACAAAATGACATAAAGGATAGAGATAATAACCTATTTTATATGACCTCTAATTACTATTACAAACTTGATTTTAACAAATACCATACAAAACAATGGACTTAATGACACTTAAAATGACTATTTAAAAGAGAGATTCTCACCTAAATACCACACATTTTATTTAACTTGAAGATTACTACTTATAATATCATTACTTGAGAAAATACATTATTAATGATGACTAAATTAAAATAATTAAAAATACTATTGACGATATACTAATGACTAACTAGAAACAAATTATGATGGTGACAAAATGATATGGCTAATTACATGTTAATACGAAACATTTATATTGACCTTTTCATATCAAGCTAAAATTGACATATACAATTATGACTTACTTAAAAAATAGACACTTGTATGGTGATAAATGTTGCATGAGAGAAATGTTCCAAGTATAATATAAATGTAGCAGGCAACAAGATCAGGCTTGGTACAAGCCAGATCATGCATCAAATGAGTGATAACCATGTATGAAGACACATAATGAGAATGGAAATGGGTGTGGCCCAACAAGCTAAAGTAAAATGAGGATCTATATTATGTAGGTTATGATGCAATTATTGGTTATAAGAACAAGTGTGAGCCAAGCTAAAATGAGATATGAGGTCAATTTTGATGACTAAGACATTAACATGCATGTTTAATCATTATTTAGGTTTAAAAAACATTATTTAGATGCATATCAAGATTCAAAAGGATGAAAATGAGATAGATATCTAGAGTTTGTTGACTTAGTCTAATGGATTCAAACATACCATCAATTTTTGCAAATATGCAAGTTGAGATAGCAATGACAATGTGTTTCAGCTAGATTGTGTTGGATGAGATACCAATGGAGGAAGTGAATGTAGCAAAACAAAGTGAAGATCTATGGTGTTTGATAGAATTTTAGATGATTTGAAAATATATAATGGAAAAATTCTCTTGTTGTTCTGCAGACACAGGTAATACACATAGGCAAATTTGAGTTACTATGAGGATAACATCCATAATTTTTAGTAGATCTATGAGTAATCAGATCTTTCTACTTATGGGTGAAAGTACTAATTTTTTGAATACATGTATGAGGCTATACAAATCTCCTTAAAAATCCAATGACTAGTGCAAAAAACTCCAACAAGTTGGACTGCATCCTTCAATGGGAAATGACTCTCATGTAAATATTGAAAACATTTCACAGACTCTCATGCATTGGGGCAATAAAGAAAACAATAGAACTACCCCTATAAACAAATTTATTCATCCATCATAGGGCAATACTTATCCTAATATGATAATAAATATTGGGAACATTAGAGTCTAAATAATAGAGAAAGAGCCTAACACTAGAAAATAAAATGAACACAATAATATTCTATTATCTATATTATTTCATAAATAAGATTACAAATATATAGGAAATGAGTTTCCTATATTTGAGATGGGAGATCCCTACAAAATCTCAACCAAATAATCTCCTAGCTAGCCAAACACTATATATGAATATATTGTTACTGACGATATACTTGAGTAACTAACAACCTATATAAAATTAAACCCATATATTATTGTTATTATGCATAACAATAATATACCAACAAAACTCTATTAATGTAATATCAATAATTATGTTATTTATAATTAATAATGTGAATATACCTTAACATGAGGGTAGTATATAAAAAATAGTTTTAATGGGTTAACCTTTGATTAGAATAAATAAATATGTGTTTCAATAGAAGAGACTAAAAAATAGAGTAATTAGAAGAAAACAACTCAAAAAATAGATAAACAAGGCAAAATTGAGCCTTCCAGGAAGAAAATTGGCGAAACATAGGCCCAAGGGGAATTAAAAATTTTTACTATAAATTCACCCCCGAATGGTTAAAATCATTCA
This sequence comes from Torreya grandis, assembly GCA_037957365.1. Lineage (NCBI taxonomy): Eukaryota > Viridiplantae > Streptophyta > Pinopsida > Cupressales > Taxaceae > Torreya > Torreya grandis. The sequence continues at coordinate 1,459,192 of JARHVA010002383.1, read as the reverse complement.
TTTTCACCCTCCACTATTACAATATAGAGATCTGACACTTGCGTGTGAGAGAGATAAGAAGAATGGCCAATATCCCCTACCACCATCACCTTGGAGAGTGAGTTTGAGAGTACCAATAACCACTAAGGAACAAAGCATTGATATGTAACTTTTTTATTCTTAACTTTTCCCTTAAGTGCATTTAATACTAGGTATGAAACCTCAAAATGGTAACCCACCATTTTTAGAATTCTAAAAATGGTGAAGTTACCTATGATAATAGTGAGGTCATAATCAAAATGACAACCTCACCAAAATGAAATGGAAATGAAGAATGATAATAACTCTATCAATTAGTGAGATCACCACTTTGGATATAAATCATAGAAAATGGTAAAATCTTAGTCCAATCGATGAAATTTTTAATTTTTAAGTAATTCATGAGAATGGTGAAATCACTATAAATAGTGAGGTCATCCTGCCAAATGGTGGGAATGACCTACATGAGGGTGGAATTGTGGATGGGTAAGCGAAATTGAAGAAAATGTTATAAAATGGTGAAAACACCTTAATAAATGACTGGTTTAGTTAGAAAATAATGAGGGTTTTAGAAAGGGTAAATATCTTAGAAGAAATTAAAAATAAGATAAAATATTAAAATCCTAAGTCCAAAATTAGAATAAAATTGTATATTTAATCAATTAGAAAATACTTGGTCCTAATTTGTTTTGATACTTGTAGGAGAGAGTGGGCATTGTGATGACTCATAAGTGATGATACTCATTGCTACAATGGTATGGGGTCCTAATGGATGACATTGTGAGGCTCTTAGAGGTGATAGATTTGTACCACCAATCCTAGTTATTAGTGATTTGAGCTGATTAGGCTTATATATTGACATTAGTAGAGTGGTGGAACTCTAAGACATCTACTTTCCATTTATCAAATGGGAGGAAATGATTACAGTCAAGGATGTTCACATGATTATATGAGTTCCTATTTAAGGTTGGTGGATATACTAGTTATTAGAGGGTAGATTTGTGATACTGGAGGACTTAATTGACATGATTGATATAGAGATCAGAAAAGTCTCTATTGACATTGACTGTTTAGAGGACTTGGCATGGCATCCAATGGTTGTGCCAGGAGAACTAGTGATAGGAAATATTTTAGTGGCCCCACCATAAGCATAGGGTATAGTTCCCTAAGAGGTATTAGTCCTTATGGTTGTTGCTAGTGTCCTTCTATTGCTTGACAAGAGTGGAGGATATTTTTAGATTGGTCTTATTGGGGTGGTTTGAGATATGTTTGACTATAGCATATGTTTTTATGGGTTCTAGAGATATTTCTTTATCTTTACAAAGATCTACATATGATATGATACTAACAAGGATGTAACATTGATCATAGTAATATGTTCCAGGTTTGGGCTATGGAACACATAGCTATAGAACATCTTTTAAGATAGAATTTTTAGTAGAGACTAAAGGATCCATTGGCCTATAGTTAGTGTTATATAGGTGGAGGGTTATGAGGCCATAAAGGGGACCTAAAATTTAAGTAGAGGGTTATTGATGAGATGGTTGATGATGATTTTATCTGGTGGTCATACATGGCCTTTTAATTTATCTGTGTAGAGGATCTTTTTATCATTGGATACATGATGTCCCCATATATCATGGGCCATCGTGATTGGATTATAGAGATATATAAGAATGTCTAAGTACAAATATAGTTTAATTTATAGAAAGATATATTAGAGGGTCCTCATTTATTTTCCCAAGTGATACAGGAGATCAAGTCATGTGGCCTACTAGTACCTATAGCCTAGGTTATTATAGATTTTGACATGATTTATCATGTAGTATAGGCATATACATGTGGGGTAGTATGTGTTGGCATGACAGATGCCTATGCATCATGGTGTGATAATATCCAACCTATTCACTTGACTAAACCATGGCCCTAATAGCTAGGGCACCATCAAAGGAGGGTCTGATAAAGGAGGGATGAAGGGAAAGCCTAAGCCTAGGCCTAGGCCTAGGTACCTATTCATTAGATTATACAATAAGATTTCCCTTTACAAATTATTCAAGCTCAAGTGCCATAGTCTATACATCCAACTATGTAGGTCCTCATGTAGCATTTGGTAAAATAATCTCTAACACTCCCTTATGTTCATGATGAAGGTGGGAATAGAGATGGAGATGGAGATGGAAGAATGGATGAAGATAGGGGATAGTGTCCCCTATATGATACAAATATGGTTGAGGCAACTGGTGGGGACTCAGGCTATGGTATAAGGAGAAGAGAGACTAGGACCTCTAGTATATGTAGGGATATAGGTACAGGTATAGGTGAGGTTGGGACCTTTAGCACAAGGATATATAAAGATGAGTAAACACTTATTGATAGGTTATAGTATGAGGATACAACATGTTTTTTTATATCATAGGCCTTCAATAAGAGATAACTAAATTATGTCTATAGTTAACAACTACACAAGGGGAGACCACTAGACTATAGGGTCTTATCATAGCTCAAGATTTAGAAATTCATACATTAAAAGGGTAGGTAGCTTAGATAATATAGATATAGGCTCAGTTGTACACTCAAGATATTTATCTATTTATAGTTATAATCGAGTGAAATAGAGCTTAAGTAGACCAAGACATGATGATTTATTAGGTGTAGAGGTTCTACGTGGAGCTTTATGAGGCTTGGCAAGTTGTGATAAATGGGGTATGTCTAGAGCTTTGGATGACATGATCATGGCCAAGGATGATTCCCTATGCATAAAGGATGATGTCATATGTGTGAATGATGAGGTGGCTTACTATCATATATCATATGAGGCTATGATCCTAATAGAGGCTAGGCTATTTAATTTTAGAGATTACTCTAGGATGTAGATGAGATGTAACACTTTAAGGTCTAGACATACTATAAGTTTAAAGAATTTTATGGCATAGCCATATCTATTACAAGTAGTGATGGGTCTATCACCACCATGGCCACCACTATCAACAACATCTAGCATAAGATAAAGCTTTGATCAGAGTCCCCCTAGGGATGGTGAGAGCCAGAACTAATATTATATTTGTAGCTCTATATTTTTTACATGTATATGAGATGCATGTGTACTATCTCAATGTATAAAATGATTATTTTGAGACATACACATGATATTCACTTTGTCTCATAGCTATTCATACATGGACTCTTAATATTTTTTGATGTGTTATGATGATGTTTACTTTCTGTACTATTTCAATGCTAGATGTAGATATGTATGATCAAAATATGGTTATGATGTATATTTGTTTACCATGATTATGTTATCTTTCATGTTTATCACTTTCACATTTTTTCTTATGTCATGGATGTATTTGTAGTAGATGATAAATGTCTATTTATAGGAGATGTACATCTTTAGCCATAATAGATGTGGTCATATGTGATTCAAATTTGGTCTATGGGGATGATGTATGACTAGATGTTAGAGGTTAATTTAGAAGATGCATGTCCTAAATTAACATAGAAATATCATGGATAGATTGGTGATTTTAGAGATGTTTTTAGTGCCACATTATTGTATAAGACTTAAACACTTGATTTTTAATTTTGTAAATGAAATAATGCATCATAAGCATTAATAATTTATAATAATAGTGGTATATCATGTTGAGAATTGACTAGTTCAAATGTGAATGTTTACAACTCAAAATAATGATATAAAATTTAAAAAACTAAGTTAAAAACATAACACATTTAAACACAAAACCAAACAATCAAAAAATTAAATACAAACTGTAAAAACATAAGATCAAAATATTAATAATCAAGACTCAAGTGTTAAAAAAATATCAAACACAAACAAGTAATAAAAAAAGTACAAGCACAAAGTGTAAACAACTCAAGATCAAGATATCAATAGTCAAGACTCATTAAAAAAATGTACTAAACATAAAAAAGAAATATAAAAATTTAGATACATAAGTAAATGACTCAAGCATAAGCTAAGGAAAGACTTAAGTGGTTTACAAATTGTATATAAACACAACACTCAAACAAGCAAGACAACAAACCAAGAAATAAAACACATATAACATAATGAAATTAAGATAAAGAACTCAATGCAATCTACCAAAAATTATGCATGTGTAATGGATAATGTGTTATTCTTGGATTATGAACATGCTATCAAATTAGGGAAATATAAGAATAAGAAAGGGGTGGCTGAGATGCCCCCAAGTGCTTTTGGAAAATGGGTGTTGCCTACATAGTCCAAGTGGAACTCAGGCCAATTTAGTTCTCCCATGATTTGGAATGGAAGAAAGTTGATGAAAATTAAAGAAATAATGATTAGTAGAGGAAAATAGGAATGGGATTGTAAAATAGTGAGAGCATAAAGGCTATGATTATCCCACTTGAAAAATGGAGAGAGTGTAAAGATAATAGGAATAATAGAGTGGCAATAAGAGAGGTTGAGCTAACCTGGGATGCCCCATGCATCCAAAGTGATTCTTACATAGTCCATGTAGATCTTAGTCTAATGTAATTCTCTTAGAAATTGGAGTGATAAATAATAATTACAATGATAAACGATAAATTATTATGATGGAATAAAAGAGGTTCCAACCTAGAAGGTTGTACAACTTTATAATGTTCATGGAGGTTTTAATCGCCTTTCTCTCAAATAGGAAATGTTTTTGGTATTTTGTCTAGAATTTTCCAATGTTTTTGGGTTTTTAGAATAAGTAATTGAATATAAACAAATGTATAGGGAACCACCTAGACAATGAGAAATATCCTTAGGTAAGGGATCAAACAAAAGCTAAATTGGCTGAAATGGTGTTCCTGTATAAACCAATAACATAATTTAAGGAAAAAAGGAATACCATACAATAAAAAATAGGAATTAAATGATGCGTAATGGGGAAATAATAAGAGTACAATCAATTATAATAAGTCTCAATGAATTATCAAATAGGTAAAACCATATGTTGACATACACTGATACACTAGCCTAGAAAAGAAGTTGCTAGTGTTGATGCTGATCAATCTAAATTACCTCCTAAATGTTTACTGAATTTATTTACATACTTATTGGTGAATATTTAGGAGGAACACCAGTAACTTGATCAGCATACTTATTGGTTTGTAGAGGAACACCATTATCAATAAATGGGTGCCCTAATTAATGGATCTTATAGATAATGGTATTAAATAAAATTCAAGCAAGGAAACACTTGAGGTGAAGTATGTTAATGGTTTATTCAATATCTTTCCCATTTAGTGTATCAGTTGGTATTATCTATAACCATAGTTTATAGAGACCACAAATCAACCCAACCAATTGGCTTTAGATTTACCTTTCTTTTTAGGTTTAGCGTTAGTGTTTTTATAATTATATTTTAGGACTAAGTCACCAAATACAACCTATGTAGGGGGAATGAATTTGTTATAGCTATGGCATAGCTGGTTCTAGTAAGCTCATAAATGGTCTACGGTGAGACAACATTTTTCATCTAGAATCTCCAATTCTTTTAATCTATAAACTTTGGACTCTTCATCATCAATAATGTCTTACAATGATACATGAAACAAGGGTAACTTGATATTGATATGGATAATGTCTTATCAACTAAATAAAAAGGAGTAGGGTGTAGAAACTATAGGGGTTCAGTGACTAGTATAGTAATTCCAAAGGGTGTGGAATATATACAAGTGTTAATCATGGCCAACATAATTAATAATCTTCTTAAGGATTGAAATAATGGTATTGTTAGATGCCTCAACTCAACCTTTGCCTTATGGTTTATATGGTGTGGAATGTTTATGGTTAATCTTAAACTAGGTATAAAGGGATTTGAAATCCTTATTCTTGAAGGAACCGTCATTATCAAAGATGATTTTGGAGGGTATGCTTAAAAAACTAGTGTCAATAATCACTATTACCTAGTGTTTGTAGATATTTCTAGTTGATAGATTAAGAATAATTCACAAGGTATACGTAGTGTATTACCATAATAGGATGAAGAGAGATATATTCATTGATTAGCTCAAATGTAGGTTGTTAGATGGTTCATATGAGTCACATTAGAATGATTTAAAATGCAATCTATCATGGATTATTTTCTTAAGTTAAATTATTATGCTATGGGATGAAATTAGAATGACTTGAAATACATGTGAAGTTTATTTTGGTTCATGTGAATGACTTACTATTTTTATTTTAAATGAGTCTAAATTTTGCCTAAAAACTATAATTTTTTTGTAATAGGAGGGACATTATTCAATCTAGAATGGGTACTCTGTCTCTTGACCAAGTGTGATTACAGGCCAATAACATGTTCATAGAAGTTATTAATGACCCTAAATATGGTGGTAATACTAGTTTCTAGCCATGAATCACTAGTTATTAAGATCTACAATTATGGATTAAGTGTTGACAACATTTGTTGTCAATGGTTTTGCATGTCAGCATAGCTATAAAAATTTGTATCAAGGTAGATTTGAATTTCATGGTCATGGGTGCAGAATAATATTATCAAGAAGGTTAAAACATTTTTAGTGAATAAAATATCTAAAATTAATTCAAGAAATAAATTCTCTGGGTTTACTCCATTGTATGGGGTGGAGCTTTGACATCAAGAAACAAGCAAGAAAGTAAGACACAACCATACCTTCCCAAAGTTACTCTCCTTCAAGATTGGTCATCAAGCATGTTTATGCATAGTTATGGAGTTCAAGGTCTCTAGAAATGTAGTTGGGAAAGTGCCTCAAACATGTCCTCATGAAACATTGGATTGGCTCTTTGTGGGATGAAAGTGTGGTAGAAATGTTGAATCTTTAGATCAAATTCTACATAATAATATTGCATAATAAATCTCATTTGGAAATGAGTAAGGACCTTCATATTTATATATTAGGCAAATAAATTGTCTCTTTTATATTATAAATAAGATGAAGGGTCATAAATGAGTTCAATCTTTGGAGAAATAGGCATTGATTACTGTATACATCTAAATTTTCTCACTTTATTTATTGTCACTAATATTACTATTAGTCCACACTGATTCCACTTATCTCATTTATTTATTCTAATTTGCTCCTAATTCTACCCCTTCTAGTCATTTATCTAACATCCCCCTTCATTATTATTTATCCACTAACCTTATATTATTCCCACCAACCTATTAATTATTATAAACATGTCTTATCTACTAACTAATTCCACTTGTTTATTATATCAGAATTTTAAATTCTAATCCCACCCACCCTAGCCTCTCTTACATCCTTCATCCCTAATCACCTATCTAATCACCCATAACAATCATATACTAATATTGCCTAGCCCCTAAAGGATTCTATAATTCTCCAATTATAGAATCCTCTCTATCTTAGCCCTTCATTTCTAGAAGTCTCTATTCTAGAGGCTTCTAATAAATTTTTAATTTCTTGGATAATCCTCCACGATTGATCCTCTTCATCCCAACTATGAATATTGGCCATTGATCTTCCCTCCATAGCCTATTTAAACCAGCCCTTCCTCTATGGAAAAATTAATAGATGAATCCATAAGACTTCCATGCCAATATAATAAATCCATATTATCATTGATCAATTCTTCAATCCAACATCATCCTATCCATGATGAGTCTATTATAAGTAATCAAATCTCAATCCATAATCACTTAGTCTCTTTTTGTTTTAATCTTGATAAAAAACACTTAGCTCTATATTAGAATATGTTTTTAATGATTTATTTGATTGCATTTTAATTTAATGGTTCTTAATTTTAATGGTATATTATAGATTTGGATGTTTTGATTAAATTACATAATCAAAATCTCATTGATCAAATTTATCATATTAAGTTTAGTGACCACAATGGGAGCCCTCCTATTGAATTGGCCTCTTGCATTTTAAGTGTGTTAATCAATCATAAAGGCCATATTGAAGGTGGATTATGGCTCATATTTTCAAAAATGTCATCCTTCAAGAAAAAGGTGATATTGCTCTATAACTTATGACATTACACATGCAATTTTATCCTCAGTAGCTGTAGTTTTTACTAATTACCAACCCTAACCACTAACCATGACCATTATTTCGATATCTTTCTGGCCTATTGCAAAAATACATCCCCCAAAATGTGGTTTTGATTCATAAATGTAGTTTTGTCTTCGAGACATATGGTTTTGACAAAGTTATAAAATTACTAACCTAAGCCTATGATTTTTACTTTCTAATAATTTCATTATCTCTATTTAGTTGTGTTTTGTTTGCAAGTAAGGGGAGGTTCTATCCAAACAAACATCAAACATTCCTAAATTCTCCTTTTGACTATCTAGAGTAATACCTCATATTTGCAAAAGTGATATTAATCAGTAACTATAGTTTTATAGGTTCCAGAGTCAGTTTTGCAAGCTTCGAGTAGACATTGGTTGTTATTAATTTTTTAGGATTATAATAGATGTTGGATACCATTAAATTTGTTTCACTTTATAAATAGTTTGTTTATGCTACATATTTTCATATTATGTGTGTGTGTGTGTGTGTGTGTGTGTGTATAATATATATAAATATATATATATATATATATATATATATATATATATATATATCAATTAGATTTATCATTTGCAATACTACATTTTACAATAGGTAGTTTTGACACTCACAGTTAATCTTGAACACCTATACACCATTTTGAATTAGGAAATCCAAATAACTTATTTTACCAAATCAGTATAAAATATATCTTGTTGAAACATTTTTGTACATTTTATGAATATTTTAATCACTTTATACATATTTTCATTTTTGTTGTTAAATCTACTATGTTTTCCCTAAGTGGTAAAACTACATATCATGAGTTACGGCATGATTTTAGAATTGTGGTATTGCCCTAATAACCAATGGTTTTTCCTAAACCATGTGGTTAAAATTAACTAATAGTCATAAAAACTACATATTATGAAGTTGTGGTTTTGACCTACATGTTACAATTTTTCACTAACCATAGGCGGTTTTGCCTTAACTGCACAATCACTATTAGCTCACTATCTAAAAAATTGCATGTCTCACAAAAGTAGTTTTTATAGTCAGCTACTATGGTATTGTAGTCTCTAGAAGAAATTTTGATTAATATTAACTATATATATCTAGTTTTGAAAAATCTAGTTATGATTTTTCTCTTTGTTTTCCTTCAAAAATTATCCTTTCTTGAGTTCATTTTTAGGATCATTTGTAATGAATTGAGTAATTCTTAGTGTTCTAAAAGTACCAAATTACATTTGACATAAAGGACACTTCCTGTCAACCTCATCTAGAATTATGACCAAGAGCACTACCCTCAAACTCCATTGGGGGATGTTGTCCCTGACCCCATTGGGGGATGCTATCCCCAAACCCCCACATCATGGCCCCTCATATAGAAATGTTATAGTGTAAAATTGTGATTTTAAAAAAAAAATATTAAGGCTTCTTGGACTAACATTATGTTTCTTACAGGGGTGAGTATAGTGGCTTGCTAACATATCTCTTGTATGTCATATTTTTGTCCTATGTTTTGTCTTGCAGGTTTCCCCTCAAGATTACCAATTAAAAATACTAATCACTTATCTTACAGGTTATTTGTCAAAGATATTTTGTCATCTTGAAAATCATATTATATTTATCTTTGTATCTATCACATCTAAATTAATCAGTTAATATTTTTATCTACTTATGTGTCACTCGAGAACTACAATGGTGTATGATCTCCTCCTTGCATCTTTGTGGTGATTCTCTAAAGATAAAAAAACACTAATAAACCCTCCCATTTTAATTTTGTAGGGGCAATGTGATATGAAAGTGATTCCCACAAACTTGCCATTCTCTTAGGGGGATAGTGACCATGGATTTCACCACCATGCTCTAATGCACACTACATGTTCTACAAGAGTATAAATATCAAGGATAGTTGTCATTAGGATAAGTGGTCGACCCTATATAGTATTTCATGAAGGAAAAGAGTTAATTATCTAAACCATATATTAAATTACACCCTACATGGACTTGGGACCCACTATACCTAGAATATATTGAGGATGACCTTAGAGAGCCTACTTAGCCTAGCCTAGGACCTTTTGATCATAACATGTGACCTACTACCATAGTCAATTTTAGCTCCTAAGTGAACATCATGTACCGATAGGTTTTAGAGGGTTCAAGAGATTATATAATGGGTCACTAGCCTATAGACTCACTCATGAAGCCAGTAGATAACACAAACATTGAGTTATACTTATAATCAATTTATTAATCTTAGGTTTGTGGTTTGTTTGATTTGGTGAGTGTTGTGATAGACCCATGTTATTTGTGAGCCAAGTCACTATTTTACCCAAACTTATACATACCTATCTAGGTCTCTTTCACATACCATCTTGTATATCCTTGTCTCATCATCATATAATCCTCTTATATATAGCTTCTTTATACATCCTTTTAAACATTGTCTCATCTTGCATCTTGGTCATATCCTAGTCTAGTTCCCTCCATCTTTTGCTAATCTTACCCTTATCACCTACACATCCTAATCAAGTCTTATCATCCTTTTAATAACATATTATCATAGTTTAATGCCACATTAGTCAATTAACATTAGCATTAATCATCCATATTCCACCTTATCCATAACCAATCACACATCACCTTGACTTACTCATTCCTCTAGTCTAAAATAGTCATTTGTCTTGACCTTGTCCAACCTAATCACCTTGTTTATCACCATATTCATTTATTATATGATTAGACCTATTCCTAGTCCAACCTAACTCATCCCCTTTTCTATATTAGTCTTCTTGTTAAGAATGTAGTCATAATTTAGTCCTCATCCATGGTGGCAAATAACTCTTTACATTGGGGTCCTCACTATAAGCTTGTTAATGTCTTATCAAGTTTTAGTTATACACATAATCATAATCCCACCAATATATTAATCCAATCATCTCATCTTATTTTAATAGATCATTTTAGTTTTGAGTTACTCTTAATCCAATTAATCCCTAGTTAAAATCAATCTCTTGGGCTAGTCTAGCATCCCATCTAATCTTATAGTTTTTCATAGCTCACCTAGTTGAACCTAGTCTAAGTTGTAAAAGTATAGATCATGTCTTAAATTAATCTGATTAAATATTGTCTTATCCATCCAACATATCATATCATCGAGTTAAACTTAATATCATACTAAAGCAAGTCTTTGTCCAAATTTATTCTACACATTTCATCCTCATCCCTTAGTCTTTCCATTCAATCCCCCACACCTATGAATTGGGGTTAAAAAACCACATCATTCATATTTTATCCCATCTTGATCAGTGAAATCTAAAACATATTTGGCCAATGTCATGATTGAGCAATACCTCATCATTATAGGGATATGTTCCTTTCTCACCTCCTTAAAATAAGAACTCAACATCTTATATACTTTGACCCCACCCACCCAACATTACCTCTAGTCTACACCCATTTACATTAGTAAACACCTAGCCTTCACACCACCCAGTCCCATTCAAACTCTCCATCAACTCATCATATCTAGTTATCTACCCCTTCCTACACTAACAAAGGGAATCCTATCCTATCCACCTCAAATACTACTAGTATACTCACCAAGTCATGTCAACAACCATATGATCCAAAGTCTAGTGCTTCCACATCTAAGTCAAGAAGTCAAGGGAGTCCTTATACTCCTCTTAATATATCCTTAGAATCTCTTTTCCACAAACTTTTTTCTACTAACATGATGGTCTATTCACCCATATGACATCTTAATCCCACAAAGCCTAAGCCCTCTTGGTATAATGATAACCAATACTATGTATATCACCAAACCTAAGGGCATATCATTAATTGATGTCATGATTTCCAAAACTATGTCCAAGACTTCATTGACCATGGTGACATATAAATTGAGAATGAATCATATGATTCTACATCCTTGGGTGAAAAAAAAGATTAATGCTAAGATTCCATTCACTATTAAGATCAAACCATTCCCTTTCTAATCCAAGGTCAAGAAATCACATCCATCATCTATGGCCTCCTATCTTTGAAAAATCCTCCATTAAAGATGAGTTTGCTCCCCATGAGCCTAGTCTTCCCTTCTCACATGAGTCCTTAGTTCATGGGACTATCCTTGGTAAATCCATTATTCCTCCATCATCTTCCTCTCACCCATCATTTCAAAGACCCCACATTGAGAGGTCACTTACAGATAAATAATCCTCTACTAACAACATCACATCTTGTGTATCAGAGTTAACATTAGAGTTAATACAATTATTATCTACATCAAGATCATGTTCAACACTAGTATCTAAATCAAATTCCTCATTAGAAACATCATCCCTCATAGATATTGTAGTAGATGACGACTATGCCTACCTTTTTGAAGATACCTATAATTTAGATGACAATCAATCACTGGGCATATCTTTTGTTCCCAATCAATATGATGAACTCATAATAGAGTCTTTATATTATTTATATGTTGAAGACAATCAGAGAGGATATGATCACACATTATATGTGTGTAGTCTTAGTGATATTTTTATTGATCTTGAGAATATTTTCTCTAATGTTGAAACTAGGTCTCCTAGGAACCCCTATGAGGACCATACTACCCTATCACCACGCATTTGCCTCATCGTAACATCTCCACCACCTTCATCCATCATAGATCCTTTTATTCCTATCACTGATTATTTAATCACTTCCATCTTTAGGATTAATAGTAACATACATCATTAGATTATTCCTTAAGCAAAATAATATATTGCTTAAATAAAAAGGTCCAAGACCATATTCAAAATGTAATATATAATGATCAAATCATCTTTGATCCAAAAATTCAAAATCAAGAAAAGCCAAATCATGAACCTAATAAAAAAGTGCCTTCCCTTAGTGAAACCCATTTTAAGGAACTAGGGGACCATCAAATTCAAAATCATCCTCATTTATCTAATTAAAGGTCATTCTCCTTTGGTGAATCCCAAAATCAAGCACCAGGGGGTAATCAAGAAATAATAAAGTCTAAAAATCAAAATAATGTCAAAAACACTATTGGTATGGTTGATAATCCTTCAAATAATCAAATAAAAGATGAACCATGAAGTTAAATAATCTTGGATCTCTTATAGTCTTTTATCATATGTCACCAATCAAATATAGAATGTCCAACATCTCCAACAATGTGTGTGAGTACTAGTCCTCATCCTCAAACACCCACCATAACTTCATATCATGAGTCTACTATCCATTCAAGTCTAATACAACCCCATTAACATCCATATCTAATACAATCCACACTTAAAATCACATTTCTAGGAAGTATTATCTCTTATAGGGTGATAAAGACACTTGGTCTAGATATCTAGAGGGGTCTCAATCAAGCATCAATAAAGGTTACATGGACATCAATACATCATCTAACATTGATAACATGATACTAGTATCACATATCTCTAAAATAGTGTTATCTAAATATCATGAATATGTATAAATCATAAATATTTCCCACCTATAATAAATTGAGATGCCATAAAAAAAGAATAATTCATCCAATGGTAAAAGCTAGTCCCTTGTGCAATAACAATGATGAAAACTAGTTTTCAGCATCACTATAAAATAATCTCATCCATAGTGCACCTCAACACCTTGGGGGCAGGGGGGAATTCATCATTTATCAATCCCATCTATTTCATATCCTTGTATCTATTTCCATCATATATTATAATCTATTATTTCCATCCCCTCTTCTAGTCTTAACCTCCATAAAGGACATGGAAGGTGTCTTAAGAAATGTTCTAAAATCATATTGACATATCCTCCAATAAAAACTTGGGCAACTAAATATTTGATTCCTTAATTATGTGGTCATTGGACATCCATAGTCCATTCTTCCTTGGGCCTCATCCCATTTTAAACATCATCCTCATATTTTTGTGGTCCCATCCATTATTCCTTATCCTAGTTACTAGGATTGGTATTCCCTTTGCTAGTAACCTCTTTTGTATAGTGTACATACATTCCCAAAAGACCTAAAAATTGAAATATGTCAAAACCCTAAAAATTATAAAATCCACAAAATATAAAAACATCTAGGTTATCATGTCACATCTCATCTTTTCCTATATCCTAAGTATCCTAGTTGTTTTATCTAAAGTCTAACCATCTTGTCATCTTTCATCATCCCAACATCCTAGGCATCTTGTCCTATGTCTTCAATAGACTTATCCTAATCATAGTCCCTTGTCCATACCCTTATCTAGTTATATAACCTTAATCTAAATTCACATAATCATGACAAACTTAGTCCCATTCATCACCTGATCAATCATCCCATCAACTCTCTCCATGACCATTAGATAAGACATAATGACACTGCATGTAGATACTTGTGTGTGTTACTTATATGCTCTATGTTTTTTTGACTTATTTACATCATGTATATATATTATTGTCTTATGTTTCATCTTACATCATATAATTTTTTTCCATTAGGTAAAGAAAAATGATGCTATGATTACACCAAAAGTTATAATGATGCTTTTTAGTGCCCTTAATGATGTAAAGATTGTTATTTCCCTCTTTCATTCACTATGGCACAATGTCCTCTTTGTCATACTTATATCTTGGGGTATGCTACCAAGTGATATATTTTATCAGATTACTTAGACTATGATAATCCTTATAATGAAATTGATGGATTGATAATAGACACCTCATTTATCTTATCCACTCTCACGTGTCTAATCATCCCATCATCTTCATGTATAATGTATGCATCACATTTTATTTCTAACAAAAATATGTATAGCAATCCATCATCATCATCTTCTTCTATTCTATCTTATTATGTACCTTCTAATATAAACTGCATTAGCCTGAGGTCTTTTTAGACTATGTAATAAATGCTTAGTCATATGGTGTGCCTAAGGTCAGCTCGACTACTCTCTTATCCCTCATCATCCCCAACTCTTACATCAAATCCTTGAGATATAATATTAATCATTATATTATAACTTTATTGATCAATCACCATCCCCAAAATAATCTCCCTAATATTTTTATCAATCACTTGTACCTATCGATTGGGTCTAAAAAAATCATAACATCCATATTTTATTCCATTAGTCATCAATTATCATTGATTAGTCAACTCATCATTTAAAGTTTTATAGTTTCTTCCTTCGATTGGGGTATGACCAAGATCATAACTTTATTGTCCTCTCTCTCTCCTTTTCATGTGTCTATTGAGGTTAACATACCCCATTTTTGAAAAATAGGGACCCTTGTGCAAACTTTGAACCTTAATGGTTAATAACTTGACATGTTTTACACATTATTTGAATTTGAAGATCATCCATTTTTGATAAGGATGGCCTATTTGTTCATGGTTCTACTTTAACCTTGCCTAATGTATCTTCATGTTTCAATTACAAATTTCATGGGACCCTTATGTAATAGACTACACTTGGAGTTTTTAGATTAATCCTATTTAATATTTTACTAGACTTTGGTATATGAAAACTCAAAGTTGAATTCATGTTCTGAAGCCCTCCTTCAAAAAACCCTAGCTTATACCCTTGGTTCAAATCCAATTTAGTGGGACCAAATTTGGTGGGAACATTTTAAAAATTCTTTAGACATAATCCCAAATTTTATGTTAAGGCTTAGTCATGTTTTTCAACATGACCAAACCTTGGTCTAAATTTATAGGTTTGGTCTTTTATATTTTGATCTCCTTTGCCCACCCCCCCCCACCCACTTTTATTGTAAAGAGGGTCTAACTTTTATGTTTTCAGGGACCTTTTATTTTCTTAACTTTGTCTCCCTTTATGTCATTAGTCCTCTTTATTACAAACTTAGACTAAGATCTTAGTCTTAAGGCCACATTCACGTTTATTAACATGAACTAGACCTTAGCACTAAGACCTTAGACTAAGTGCCCACATTAACTAGCCCTAACTTAAGTATCTTGCCTCTTTATATAATATATGAATTTTACTTCATCAAGATCAGATAGAGTGAAGGAGGCCTGACGAATCTAAAGCATTGATATATCAGACCAATGATGTGCATCTATTTGGATCAAGATCAATAGTCCATGCTTAAGTAGAGGTTGAAGATAGGATGGTGTGACACCAAGATCAAAGTTTAAAAGGGATGCATTTTATGAAACACAATTTTAGCCTAAGTTTTACCCTAATGTCTTAGTTGTATTTATTAATACAATGAAACCTTAGGATATAACTTATTTTAAGGATTTAATAATATGGAAGGCCCCTTTATTCAAAGACTTAGGACTTATATGGTAATTTCATCCCATTTTTATATATTCTCAACCTCATTTAATCCATTTATGATCTCAAGAACCAATCATAAGCAAGTATCTAGGTCAATATCAATGATCCATGGCTACTCACATAAAATAGATCCGATGGAGCAAACACAACGTTATAATGTCAAAGACCCATAAAAGTCCTATGAATACAAATAGTGTCACGGTCTTGAGAACCTAGATTTCAATCGATGGTTTATGGGTCCTTCTTAAGGTCAATAGGGTCAAAGCTCAGGATCCCCATAGAACTACCACATGGCACTCCCATGTTTAAGCTTGATGTTAAAAGGACCTTTGCATCAAAACATAGACTTAACCTTAGTTTTTACCTTAAGGTTTATTGTATTTTTTAATACAATGAAACCTTAGGCAAAAACCTTATATTATGAGTATAATATGTGAAGGGTCCTATTTTATTATTCTTTAAAAGACTTAAGATTATAACTTACTCTAATTTTCATAAATAGCCCTAAGCTAACTTGACCCTCTTCATGATTGTAGGATCAAATGGTGTGCATCTACTTGTTTCATGATCTACAATCCATGCTTACTCATAGGGGATGATTTTACAGAACATAATAAACCTAGGCTTCTATAGGAACAATTACATTTAGGACTTAAATTTGATACTCTCATACCCATCATTTAACATTCATGAGGCCATCATTGATGTGTGTGAGGCCATCAAATTTTATCCCCATATGAAAGGTTATTAGAGCTTAATTTTGACATTTTCTTGAATGTTAGGAAATGTCTATGAGGTCATCATTGAGATTTGTAAGACCATTAAAATTTAACTAAATATCAAATTTCATTTAAAAATAAAATACACCTAAGTCTTACTTCTTGATGCCTAAATTGATCATCCATAGATTAATCTAGTTGTATAAATCCATGTTTAAATTTAAGATCCTTATAAATAGGTTTGGATTTGTATAGACTAAGCTTGAACATCATGCTAATATATAGTCATGTTTTTAAGCATTGATGTGAACCATAGTCTACATAAGCCTCATGGTATTTTATAACTAATAAGTTTAGTTTGACAAAAAGGCCCATCACAATAAGATTGGCTTAGGACTTGTGATTTAAATTTTTATCATGTTTATTAACATGATAAAAACCTAGGTCAAAACTCTACATTAGGCCCATTAATCATTAGAGGGGAGGTCCCTTTATATTATGTGCTAAGACTTAGCTTAAAAATTTAGCCTCAAGTTTACATCATGTTTATTAACATGAAATAAACTTTAACCTAAAGTCTTTAGCCTATGTTCCCTTTTATATCCCAATGTTAATTAAATCTCATGAACATTTATAAGATTGATAGCTCATGGTTAATCAGAGCAAGTTGATTAGAGAGAGTGTAATTAACATGGACTATTCAATAGAACCTCTAACTGCCATGGGTTTGATGCATGGTGAATGCATGGTCCTTACATGACTAACAGGGTGTAGAGTCTAGAAGGCCCATAAGGGTGCCAAGTGGCATGTCCACAAATCCCAAGACAAATAAGGATCAATAGCATGAAAGCCCCAAGATCATGATCAATGACTCACATTGATTTGTACACAAAGATACAACATCATGAGACAAAGCAAATTTTAAAAGGAAATGGCTGGTGCTTTGAAATCATTTATGAAAATACCATGTAAACTACCATATGGCTGCCACAAAGATGCCACATAAACATAAAATGAAAAAATCAAAGATTTTGTGGGCACAAAAAGGAAAATTTATAAAGGTAGTGGTCTAAATAAAATCTAAATCATAAATTTACCTAAGCTCAAGAAACTATTGACTTTAAAGTTGTAGAAAAGGTCTAACCTTTAAAAAAATCCCTAATTTTAGCCCAAATTGATCACAGTCAAGCCAGAGAGAGCCCTATTGCTATCTAGACAAGTTTGAACTAATCCAAAGATAATTTGTGGGTCATTAGTGAACAATTTTTAAAGCTCATAGTCATGGTGGCTCGAATATAGCATCAGTAGGGGATTTCTTCAGCATAGGGCCCAAAAAATAGCTAGTAATATTCTATTTTGTTAGAAACTCTGTAATATTTGAAAATGGAATATTGTTTTTGTAAAGGCATATGCAAGTTTGTTATCACATTTGCCTATAGGTCAACCCACTTGGGAAAATGGAAATGTATTCTAAAAACTTTTAAAAAATGGATAATTGTTCTTAATTTTTCATAGTTGTAACTAACATGAATGATTAGTTTACTACCTTGGCCTCTCATAAAAGATAATATTACCATTTGTAAAAGGGGGAGAGTTCTAAGAGCTAGAAACTACATTGTAACTTTTAAGAAATTTAATACAAGTAGGGAATACTGCAATGTTTGTCCCAATTTATTTATGTGAAGTACCATCATGGCTTCTCTCTCAATTGTCTATTCTAAGTCTTAAATTTGAATGGTTTTTTTAATTTATTTTGGACATGCATGTATGACATAGGTTTTTTAATTTGTGAAAATTCTATATTAGATTAATTTTCTTATGTTTACTTTGTTTCACTATACTTTGCATGAGGATGTGTTATGCTACGTTGTTACAGCAATAAATCTTTAAAGTATATCTAATTCATACATTCATTCTTTCATATTATCCTAAAAAACTAGCCTAGTGTGTAATTGGATTTTAGTATATTCTATTTCATGTTATACACTAGTTAAATTCATGTTTAAACAAAGTTTAAACCTTGTCATGATGTTTGAGGAAAGGACTAGTAATCACATACTTCCTTTCTACCCTAGCCTTATTTTTTATTTTTTAAAACCAAATCACTCTAGTTTAAGTATCATTATAAATATCCAATCTAGAATAGTCTTAGATTGGAGTTTGATCACATTTTACCAGTACTAGCATAAATGTTGCATACCTTGAAAATATTATTAAGGACCAAGGTGGCTCCCAACCACCAATTAATATAGATGTTGTGGAAAAGTCTACATGATCTACCTTTATTTCACCAAGGATAATCTAATTGTCACAACCTACAACTCATTCTTTAAACTCCCTAAGTTCTAAAATGAGAAGTGTTCTTTAAACATTGAGAGCACCTATGATACACATAGAGGCATCAACAATGTCCTTGCTTGGGGAATCATCACTATTAATGACATTATCTCTCACTGATTTACAACATTAAATTATAATCATTCCCCTTCATATTTGGACATTTGATCATATCATTTATTCTCTCTCATCCCTTTTATCATATCACTT
Organism: Torreya grandis; assembly: GCA_037957365.1. NCBI lineage: Eukaryota > Viridiplantae > Streptophyta > Pinopsida > Cupressales > Taxaceae > Torreya > Torreya grandis. Next base: position 1,439,586 of record JARHVA010002383.1, on the reverse strand, counting down.
GACTTCGGCCTTGAAATACACTCATCATTAATCTTATCAAATTATTATTATCTTGGTATGTATCTCTCCTTGGCATGTGTCCTTGCCTAGGACATGTTGAAATCTTGTGGAACTTTATCTTATCATCATCATGTTACAGTGTAATCCCCTTTGGGATGTGTTGATAACTATGACATGGTCACTTCTACTCCTTGTATATATGTCTTTACTAGTGGCATCATCACTTTGAATATATTTACTCATGTCTAGTTCATTTTCTTCATCATCGATCTTCTATCTAGCATCCCATCCCCTTTGTCTATTCATTACCTCCCACCTCTCATTTCCTATTTTGAGTGGCCATCTATCTTATTTTTTCCCACATGTCCCCTTGAGGGGGAGTCATACCCACTAACATCATTTACTAACATTCATCCATGAAATCATTTTTCATTGAAAAACCATTACTCCTTCCACTTCCTTCACTCACAATGACCTTTAAAAAAGGGTAAAATTGTATACATCCAAATATTCTTGCTTAATTTATTGTCAATAATGTTACTATTAGTCATTATTAATTATGATTATATCATTTATTTCTTCTAATTATGTCCTAATATCACCCCTTCTAGTCATTTATCTAATACCCCCCTTCATTATTCTTCATCCACTAACCTTATATTATCCCCACCAACTGATTAATTCTTCTAATCATGTCTTATCCACTAGTTAATCCCACTTATTATATTGTAATTTTAGATTCCAATCCCACCTACCCTTGCCTATTCATAGAATTTCATACATCCCTAGTCACTAATCACTTATCTATTCACCCATCTTAATAATTTACTAATCTTGATTAACCCATAATGGATTCTAGAATTCTCCAATTCTAGAATCCTCTCTATCTTAGACCTTCCTCTCTAGAAGCCAATATTCTAGAGGCTTTCAAAAAAAAATTATGTCATTGGATAATCCTCCAACATTGATTCCCTTCACCCCAAATTTTAATATTTTCCATTTATCTTCCCTCCATGGCCTTTAAACCAACCCATCCTCTATGGCCAAAATAATAGATGAATACATAAGACTTCTATGCCAATATAATCAATCCATGTTATCATTGATTAAGTCTTCAAGCCAACATCATGATGTCCATAATTTGAGTCTATTGTAAGCAATAAAATCTCAATCCATAATAACTTAGTCTCTTTTTGTTTGAATCTTGATTGGAAACACTTAGCTTTAGATTAGAATGTTACTTTAAATGATTCATTTGATTGCATTTTAATGTAATGATTAATGGTTCATGATTTTAATGGTATATTGTAGATCTGGGTATTTTTTGTTAAATTACATAATCAAAATATCATTGCTCAAATTTATCATCTTACAATTACCTTGCATATATTTTGCCTTAATGAGGCATGGCTAGCCTTAAGCCAGATATTTATTTGCATTAAGCTCTAAGTGCTTTCCAACTTTCAGAGTGATGTCATAGGTGATGTCATTTTTAAAAGATATTTTGGTTAAATTTATCAATTTATAAAAATATAATTCATTAATTTACCATGAATTTTTAGCTAAGAATTTAATTGGATTTGATTAGTTAAGTAATTCTAATTAACCTTTTACCACTTTCTAAATTTTGATAGGTTATCCTACACATTTGGACAAAAATATCCATTTGTTAGGTCGTAATTTGACTAGAGATGAATTAGAGGAATGTAAAAATTACATAAATTGTAATCTACCAATCATGGAAGTATTAACATGAATAAACACATGCATGTGACATGTGTAGATAAATCTGAACATTTTCATGTTTCAAGATGTTAATTTATAAGGTCAAAATTTGACTAGAGATAAATTACAAGAATATTATTATTATGTATAGGGTAATGTAAAAATTATGGAAATATTGATGTGGTTTGGTAACTAAATGTGACGTGTATACAAATTGGTATGTTTCCATGGTATTTGGTCTAGTTTGTGTATTATTTTAGGAAGTCATTCAGAGTTGTAATTTCTACATGGTAGTGGTGATAATTGGATGCCTATAATTTAACCCTATTTAAGAAGGCATGATAATACATTAAGGTGAGGAAGAATATTTTAAAATAATAAAAATGTCACTCAAGTTGATCACAATTAGAAGAAATAATATCAATCTCACTTTCACTAATTTTGATTGATTTATCAAAGAATGTGTATGCAATGGGAAATGCAACATATCTACAAATCAATCCTAGCTTGAAAAAGATAGATTCTACATACACTTTCAATTGGGAATACATTACATAATTAGGATCATAACTAATATGAATCTACTAGACCTAACCAAGGCATCTCTTACCACAATAATATCACTAGGGAGGGTTCCAAAGCCTCCCATCAAGCAAAACTATGCAATAACCCTAACTAGGTCCTATGTTTTCATATTCATTTAAAAAATAAAAAAGTAAAATATAATCTAGTTCTCACCAAATACTTTGGCATAAAGTGGGGGTAATAAACATTAAAATTAAACATGCATAAAAGACATATACTCACATCTATGTATATGGAATCCTAATGCATGGAAGAGAAGTGCAAATGCATATCTATTTACTCTTATAAAAGATGAATACAATTAAGAATACTTACCTTTGGATATTAACCTACCAAGCCTCAATCTCTCCCTTGGTCAAGGTGCTTTGAAAGAGGTTGTTATGGTATGTAAGGATGACAAGGATAAATCATCTCTAAGTTACACAACCCATCAATGCATCTAAAATATTTCTCCAAAATACAATATCCGTATCTCCAAAGAAATTATGAAACCCTAAGCTTGATCCTCAAGTAGAATGGTGGATAAACAAATGTGAAATATATCTTACTTCTTCTCTTCTCTAAATAATGGAAAAATGATCTTGTATATATAGGTGGAATTAACCCTAAGCCCTTCTAAAAGTTTTAGTCAATGCGGTTGACCCAGTTAACCTAGTAATATTATTGAAAAAAACTCGCTAGGTCATGGGCTAGGTTGGTCAAGAGCTGACCTAGACCCTAAATGAGTTTCAGCAATAAGAACATAAGGTCAACCTAGTTGACCTAGTACTTTAAACTATCTAAAGGGGTTTTAGGTTAGGCAAAGGGGTACAAAAGATGGGAAATAATTGGAGGAGTGTACATAAGAGAAGAACAAGATTAGGGTAATGGTTTTTAGGAGATAAGTGTGTAGATAATAAGTGGAAAAAGAGAAAACAATCTTAAGAATCATCAATGGTCTGCTCACCCATTTTTTGATGCACCCCTTAAGGTGTGCACTCGGAGAGATTTAGACTTGATGGGTTCCTATAAGATAGAGAGTATCAATAATTGATATAAGTTTGAAAATATTATGTGTATATATGCCCCACTTAAATCTCATCATGTGTCATGTAATTATAACATGGGATGGTGATTCAAGAATAGAACATGATGACACATAATGCTAATTCTAATTAAAATTTAGTAAGGAGAAAATAAGATAAATGAAAGGACAAAATTGAAAAACACATACCTTTACTTACCTTAGTATTGTAGATAAATAAGGAGACTATGAGATAATTTAAGCCATCCAATGTGAAGAACATTAGGTGAACCTATAGAGATTAGTACAAAAAAGAGTGAAAAATAAAAAAAATTACTATATAGGCATATAATAGAATAGTAGTTGTATAAAATTTGATTGATAGATTATAGATAAAGAGAATGTAAGATATATCTATTATCTAACATCTATCTAGTTTGAATTTTATAGATCCTGTGGAAGAGGAGGAGGAGAGCAAATGGGGATCCCTGGTGAGGGGAACACTCCATGATATCTTAGACATGGTACTAATGCCATATTATCCTACCACATTAGATGACCCTATGGTAACATCTGACCTAGCTCAAGAGAGATGGTTCAGACTAGTAGGAGAGGCCATGAGGTGATTAAAGGCATGTAGATATGGGCTATAACCACTAGCAGGGGTGGGAATAGGATAGGCACAAACATGGTAGGCCCTGGATTAGGAGAGATCCATGCATTTGGATACCATGATTCAACCAGGATAGGTGTAAGTCTAAGTGGCTAACTTATAAGGATAGGTAGTAGGCTTGAGATCTCAAAGATACTCTTTAGAGTGTATTATTAAGAGAGGACTATCTAAGGAATTTATGGGCAATGTGGTTAGGTCACGAGATAGACATGATAGAACCCAACCTTAAAGCTAGAGTAATGAATTTTTTAATTTTGTATTAAAAATACATTATATATATATATATATATATATATATATATATATATATATATATATATATATATATAGAGAGAGAGAGAGAGAGAGAGAGATCTTATGTTGATAGTTGGATGTTAATCTTATGTGTCTATATTGTGGTTTTGGTTGTGGATGCATGGAAATATTTCTTTCTAACACATGTTTTTTTCTTTTTTTTATATCCTATAGGAAATATATGTGTTGTGTTTTCTTTTCTAGCATTATGTAGTACACATGCATGGTTAAAAAGAAATAGGCAAAAAAGACTTGGTAAAGTATAATTAATCAAAAATTAATGTAATACACACTATTTCACATTGGGAAATGTATAATAATAAAAAGTGACTAATTATAAGAAACCAAACAGTGGTAAACAAGATAGAAAAATTTTGTTTTATAAACCATGAGAAATAGTGACACCAAATTAAAAGGAGTAAAATCACACTAAATTACATTCAGAAGTATGAAAATAATGTAATAAAATGGAAAGCATGTGAAAGATCAATGGTATAAAAACAAATCAATTAAATCAATCAATCATTCTAAATCACGTTGGGAAGTATAAAAGAGAAACAAAATTGGGAAAAAATGGTCATAAATTAATCACACTAATTCAAGTTGGGAAGTATGAAAAACTTAAGAAAATGGTTGGATTATTACATGCAATAAGAAAATAAGAAGATAAAAATGAAAGATAATGAAGTCATCAAAAAACATACTAAATCAAGATAAGAAGCATGTCATTGATGTGTAACTCATAATCAATCACATATTGTCTCATATTTGGCACATGTAATTTTATTTTAATTTGGATATTGGGAAATTTTGTAAGGAAGTCCAGGTCCTATCCATGGTATTACACTATAAATCACAAAGGTAACACCAATGAGGTATAATTAATGTGAAAATATAGTAAAATGGAATGTTTTAAATGGTAATGTGAAAATTTTGGTTATTTGTGAGGAAGACCAGGGCCTATCCATGGTCTTACAATGCAACTCACAAATGGAATCTCTAGGGGAGTGATCAATGAACAAAGCAATATTTCTCAAGGAGAAATATTAGGATTGTAGGGAGTGAAAAAGGGAATGTAAAAAATATAATGTAGGCATCTTTTGAGAAGACCTTAGGAGATATGAGGCACATTAAGGACATGAAAAGACACTAAGTGACTATTTACCATCAATATAAAAAGGATACTTGTTCGCTAAAGACACAAAGCTATGTAGGTAAATAAGTGTTCTACTAAGATAAAATCATGTAGGTAGTATTTTTTAAGATAAGTGAAATGGACCTACCTTCTTATACTATGTTCCACATTTTTCAAGACCCCTTACAGAGCCATCGATCTACTACGAAAATTGGGTACTTGCATGAGAAAGTAGCTAGTGCTAATTTTTTGTTAAATTTTCCTTTTCTAATCTACTAGCCTACCATACCCAAATGGACCTTGGTTCTATTGTGAAGCCAAATATGGATTTTGATCTTCAATGAAAAGGAGATGTACTTAGAAGCACATCTTTTAGTGTGATTGGACTTTTAATAATTTTGAATGTTGCCTTTTAGATCATTGCCTTCTGTTAAATGATTTAGATTTTGAATGTTTTTATGGATTTTAATATTCCTCCTTTATATGGACTTGAAATGACCAATCATGAGAGATAGAGTGATACACATGAATGATCTTTAGTCTTTAGCTAAAGGAAGCTAAGAATCCAAAGACAATATTGACTAGAACACTTAGGCTTAACTATGAAAAATCATGTTATCTCAAGTCTTGACCATGTATATTCTTAGTTTGTAAAAGGGAATAAATGGGAATAAAAGGAAATCCAAAGTGGACTAGTGAAAGGGGATTATAATGAGATGGATTTTTACTAACTAATCACATGGTAAAATAGGAATGACTAAAGGGAGCAAGGTTTGTATAACCAAGTCACAAAAATTATTATCCATGTGTATAGAGATAAGAAAGTAGATAATCATGAAAAAGAACAAGGAAATGAAATCAATAAAAAATACAATGAGAAAAAATAAATCCATAAGAGAACATAATGACAACATAAGAAATATAAAGTGAAAAACCAAAGTCACCATGTAATATAGATAAGAATTTGAGTCAATGTCAAATGATATAAAGATAAATTTGGAGAACATGTCCAATCAAATCAAAACATAAAAAAACCATGCATGTGTTCGTAAGTAATGATATATTTTTCCACACAAATTATCCATGACATTTGATAAGTTTCTATGTAGTTGAATATGAAATATAGCCAATGTTTCATTGATCTTCAGTGAAAGTTGAGAAAATACTTCACATCAAATCTCCTTAATGGAAAATGTAGGAAGTCTTGAAGGATAATGATGATGAGGGATATAATGCAAGGGATGATTAGGAGAATTAATGGGAGTGGTTTTTATGGAAGATGAAGGGGTCACTAGTGGGGAAGATGCCACAGGTGAGGGGTTCATGGGTAGAGAAGGATCCATGGGTGAGGGACTCATGGGTGGAGGAATAGTAGGTTAAGAAGGGACCATAGGATACATAGAACCACAGGAGGTGAAACCATGGGGGAAGAAGGGGGCGGTTTATTTTGAGAATGGCCTATGGGATGAATGGTAGAAGGTACATGAATGGTTAGGAGATGATCCTTGAAATTATACTAAAGGATGGAGTAATGATCAATATGATGTGTGCCACATTGGTACCAAAGATAATATACCTATCCGTACTTAGGAAGATACTAACGTAATAATTTTGGGGGAGGTATGGCCTTGTCTAAGGGTTGAGGAGTGATGGGATGCAAGTTATCAATATATTATCATAGCTTATGATAATGCATGGATGAATTATTATCTGTGCCATGGAAGTAAAAGATACACCTATGAGTAGTCTTGGTAGGTGTACTCATAGAAGGATTGGAATTAGAAGGTGAGGAAGGTTGGTATAATGAACAATCTCTATTCCAATGACCAATAAATTTTTGAATATCATAATATGCTTGATCATCCCATTTAGTGATAAAGGAGCAAGTTGTGGTAAAGGGGACAAATCATCACCAAGAGGTGGGGCTAGTAGAGAGAATGGGTCAAGCTCAATTGAAGGATAAATAAGATTGGAAATAGGAAGAGACTCAGATATAGAGGGAGTGGGAATAGTATCTAAATTGGGATCAACTAAAGGAGGAGAAAGATAAACATAATGTTGAAAGAGAATCACAGACATCTTAGGGATAAGTCGACTAGAAGGGTCTTGGTATCTAGTAAAGTGATAGGGACTAGTCATAACATGATCCATAAACATAATCCTATGAGGTTATTTAGAAACAATAGGTGTGCATGCCATCTCTACCCTATGATCAATAGGAAAATTTCTAAAATTAAGAATTATATAGGGTGGAATGTTATAAGATATATTGAAATAATGAAGCAAAGTGGAATGATAATGAATAATTAATGGATCATCTAAGTTATATCCATCATCATAATCAGGTGTATGAATATCAATGGTATAGGTAGGGATGAACTTATCATCTAATGTGGTGTGATTAATGGATGTTGAGTCTTAGTTATGACAACAAGTATATCATCACTAGGTGGTTGATAGGAACAAGGTTACAAATATGGGGGAAGCTGAGAAATGAGATGAGGTGAGAGATATAAGTTTTTAATCTTAATATTGATCTATTTAGGCTCATCATCATCAAAATATAAGAGGTTAAGGGGTATATTCACTATGAGTTTGGGGTGACAATTATAACCTTAGGTGGAATTGATAGGAAAGTTAAACCATTGATATTCATGAAATTGAATGCTTGGTAAGGGTTCAAGGGTAGGAACCTTGAATATACTATAGTCTTGGAATTATTAAAAATTCTAAGGGTTAATGTCACCTTGAATCCTCTATAAGTCTCCCTTGTGATGAAATTTTACACATTGGCAAGTGGAAGAGGCAATTGATCTCATGTGATGAGTCCATGGCCTACCAAGCAAAATGTTATAAGATAGAGGAAAGTTGAATATCATCACTTTCACATGAATGGTAATAGATGGGATGGTGATAGGGATCCATGCACAGCCTAAAGGAGTCATTTATCTTTGATCATATCCTTGACATGTGTTGTAAGTGGAATTAAGATTACATTCAGAATATCTAAGGGTTTTGATAAAATGAAGAGAGGCAACACAAGTTATATAACCATCATCAATCAAATCACACTTGACTTGTATATCACCATTTTGGACACTGATAAATAGAGGAGGATCATTTTCAAAAATTATAATCTCATCAAGGATAATAGAAGTAATGGGGAATTCAAGGGAAAGATAAGTTTCCATTATTTCATCAATATATATAGACATCTCTTCATACTATTGTAAAATGTTGTCTCATGATCCATATAAGGTAGTTTCACATCCTGTGAGGGGAGGATGAGGGATATTCATTTTGAATAAAAGATATATAAGATGATTATGATGGTATAGAGAGGTTTGTATAAGTTTGAGAAATGGGATTTGAAATGGGAGATTAGTAAGATTTGTAATAGGATCCCACTCATCATAACCCATAAGGGGACTATTGGAAAGATGTGCATAGTGTTTAATGAGGTCCTTGGAAGAAGGAGCTGAAGTGCATTTGAATGTATGTTGATAAGAGGTGGAAGGTTTAATTGGAGGACAAGTTTTTTGGTTGTCTTGATAAGATGGGTTAGTTGGTGCATGTTTAATTTGAGAAGAAGTGTTGATATAAATTTGAGTATCATTAGTGATAGATAAAGAGGTTGGAGGAATGGTATAAATGGTATGAGAGGTGTTATCCAAGGGAGGTGTTAGAATTGATTCATCAAAAGACATAAGTTATGTTAAGTGAGTTGGAGAAGTGTCTTGGATAACATGAAATGTGTAAGATAATTAAGGAGTGTGGATAGGATGAGGATCATTGAAAGTAACCACCCTTCATATATTAGTCATATTGACCACATTCTCTTTAGAAGTTGGGTCAAGAAGACTATCAAAACTATTAGTATAAGGGGTAGGATTGTCTTGGTTAGCATGGTGATTTGGAAGAGGATCTTTATAGATGGTCAAATGAGCATTATCCTAATTCAAATCTTGATATTTAGCTCATATCATGGGCTTTGAAGGCAATGCCATAGGAATTTTTTATGTTTAGAAATGATAGAATCATGGTCAAAATTTGGATTGAGAAGGAAATCCATAACCAAATTACAAAGTTTCCTACAAGTGTCATGAGAATGACCCCAACTAGAATGAAACTAAAAACATTTATTAGGATCATACCAAAATTTCATGGGATGAGTGGGATCAAGTTCTCACAGAAGAGGCCATGGTAGACATTTTATAATTTTGATAAGGATAAAGTTTTAAACATTGATGTTATTGGTTGAAGATAAATGAGGATTAGTGATGTGTTTGGGAGGGGAAGCTTGTTCTGAAATTTGGTTGGGAACAATAGCTTGAATAGTATGAATGGTATCATGAGAGTCGGTGACACCATCATTTGTAGCATGATGATTCTTAATATTGATTAACATGTGAGTACCCATATAAGGTTTGGATGGATAAAATTAATGCATGAGGAAATATTGATTCTTGGCTTGGCTAATGGCCTCTTTCAAGGTATGTCAAGAGAGAGTCTAGACCTAATATTAAAATCTAGGAGAAAGAGAATTGGTAAACAAATGAAAGAGGATGTCATCTACCATATTATGTTCACATTTATTATACAAGGTATTTAATCATTTAAAGAAAGCTTGTACAGTTTCAATCTCAAGTTTCTTACAATTTATAAAATGGGCCAAGGTATTCTCAGGGAGATCACTAGTTTGGAATTCTTGGACTAGAGCATTGAATAAATATTCTAAACTAGTAATAGAATGAGTTTTAAGTTGGTTGTACCAATGTAAATCATCACCCATGAGAGTTTTTGATAATATCTTGGTAGCGATAAAGGTAATTAATTTGACCTAGTCTTTATATAGAATTCCAAATGTTTTTAAATGAAGAGTAGGGTCAGTTGACCCATTATAAGAAATGGTAGGGTTGATACCTCCTATATTGATATTAGAAATTTGAGATGTAAGAGGATAATTTTTAATATGTTTGATTTTTTTATTGACAAGAGAAGGTTGAGGGATAACATTACCATGAGAATCCCAAAAATGAGGTGGGGAAACATTTTGGTTATGTGTGCCCCATGGCATCTATTCAGGATGGGTTTGAATATGGATAAGATGACTTTGTATTTGAGTCATTTCATATTCATTTTTAGATTGGGAAAAATTCATTTCATTAAGATTTTGTAATATTAATTAATGGGTTTGAGGTGTATTATTGAAATTGTTTGAAGCATTGGAATTAGTAGTAGTGGCTTGGGTAGCACTATGGGTGTTAGTAGTAGCTTGAAAAGAATTGTTGGTAAGTGATGCACTAGTGGTATAATTTGCTCATGTGGTAAAATATGTATTAATAGAGAGATTATAATAAACATGACTAGAGGCATGATTACCATGGGTATAAAATTATGCACTAGTGGAATAGTCGAGAAGATCAGGTCTTGAAAGAGGCCTACTAGATGTAAAACCTACCATGTTAGTTGATATACTAGGCATGGAGGTGGAGCAAATCAAAGAGGAAGATGTCATATTATGAGAAGGGGTCAAAATAGAGGGAAGATACTAAGAATCAAAAAATATATTATCCCCAAATCCATTTGATAATGTGGGAGAAGGTAAATGGGGCTCCTCAACTGACCACTTATCATGAGATGGCAAATAGTAGAAGGATCCTTTCTTTGATGTTGAGGAAATTCATTAATGAAAAAGAGAATTTATGGGTATACTCTAATTTAGCTTGATCTTCAAGTGATATTAGAGGATTTTGAAGTGAAGAGGAATGAGGAGGGGTCCCATAGTTTGTAGTGTGAGTGGTTACATATACATTACTTACATTTAGGGCAGGAGCCATAAGTTATTTATGGGAGAACCTATTAGGGTTGTTAAGACTCATCATATCTATTGAGTTAAACTTAGTGTTGTCTTAAAATAGGAATTTAATTATGAAGTATATATATTAGGAAAATAAAATTTGATATAAGGAAAAGAGATAAAAAAGATAGATAAGAGTACAACATTAAATAGGTCGATCTAGTACTATAAATAGGAGGCATAAGAGTATAGAGTTGACCAGGTCAACTTAGTAATATAAATAGGAAAAAAGATAGTTTGATAAAGATACAAAGTCAACTATGTCAACTTAGTAATGTAACCTAATTGGTAGAAAGGAGTATTGGGTTGACTAGGTCGATGTCATACTATAGTTAGGGAAAAATATAGTCTAAGAAAGACTGTGTCAAATAAAATCATAATGTGATAAAAAAAAAGGGGAATATTTTGAAAATGTAATTTGAAGTAAGAAATGAAAGAAAACACACAAAAAATTGGATTAATGAGAATGATCTAATTGGTGCACAACACAAAACCTTACACCAATGCTAGCCAATGCAAGTTTTTCTAATACAACATACAATGATCAAAGAGCAAGCAGTCAACTAAAACTTGAATGCTAACTAAGTGGTCATCTTGAGTGTTAGATTATTATAAAGTGTTAGTTTAAGTGTGATATGGGATTTGGATGAAAATAAGGAACTAGAAAGCAATCTATGGATGGTTTCATGATGTTTAAGATGAAATGGATTTGTGTTGGTAATGGTATTGGCTTGGTATTGGGGCCTACCCCATCACTTCATAATTCCATAGTGATAAGGGTGTCAGGTGTTTTTCCAATATATACCATTAACCATGCATTTATACTTAGCAATAAAAATAAGTTAGCTTCCCCCTTGGTGATGAAATCCAAGTAGGTAGTCCTTGGGAAGACAAATGTTAGATGCATTTTGAAATTTGTGTGATTTGATAGTGTGTACCAAAAATATCAAAATAGTGAAACTAAATGGTATTTTGAAAAACCACCTAATTAGACTATGTGAGATACTTTAAGCATGCAAACAACTAAAAATGAAAGTGTGAATTAATTACTAGCATATAGTTGTTAATTCCCAATTAAGAATGGTATAAAGTTAGTTTAGATGACACTGTATACAAATATTATAGAGCATATTTGATAGAGTCGCTACTACTCTATAGAAGAAAGAGCCCTTAAGAACTAAGTCAACTAGGTTGACTTCATCTTTTAGACAAGATAGGCTATAGAACTAAGTCAACTAGGTCAACTTAGTTTGTTATAGGATTGTAGTTTTGAATAATGCAAACTTGCCAAAAATAGAACTATAATGAAGTACTGAATTGAAAGAGAAAGAAAGGAACCATGGTGGGTTAGAAGATGCTAAAGATTAAAAAATTTCTATTGAAGTACCTTGAATGCTACTTACAATTTTTGCTAATAATGTCAATTGGGTTGACCTAGTTCTATGAAACCCTATTTGTTGAATTCTGTTAAGATGACTAAGTTGACTTAGTTTGTTATTTAGATGTTGATTGTAAGACTAAGTTGACCTACATGACTTAGTTTATTGTTTTGGATGCTAACTAGGAGACTAAGTCAACCTATTCGACACAGTCTATTGTCTAGGACTAAATAAGAGTATTGTGTCAACCTACTCGATCCAGTAGCTTATATTTGATGAAGACTTGCATAAAAATAATAGATTCATTTTGATGTTATTATGTGCTAAACCTACACATGGAATTTAGAACTATTCCAGCCTGATCAACCTAGTATCACTAATATATAAAAATAATAAAATGATAGAAATGAAAAATCTGAAAGAAAACCTAAAAGGGTTAGATTCACATTGGGTTCACTAGAATGAATGTAATGGGAAATGTATCATATCTACAAATCAATCCTAGTTCAGAGAAGATAGATCCTACTTACACTTTTGATTAGGAATACATTAGATAATTGGGGTCATGACTAATATGGATCTACTAGACCTAACCAAGATATCTTTTACCATAATAATATTACTAGGGAGGGTTTAAAAAACTCTAGTAAAGAAAAACTATGCAATAACCCTAACTAGGTCCTATATTTTCATATTCACTTAACTAATAACAATTAAAGTAAAATCTAATCTAGTGCTCACCAAAGCTTATGGCACAAAGTGGGGGTAATAGAATTAAAATTAAACATACATAGAATACATATACTCACATCAATTTATATGGAATCCTAATGCATGGAAGAGAAGTGAAAATGCATATATATTTACTCTTATAAAGGAGGAATAAAGTTAAGAATACTTATCTTTGAAGATGAACCCACCAAGCCTCAATATCTCCCTCAACCATCCTTGATAAAATTTTTAAAATATTATGAGTATATATAATGGGTTTACAAAAATTTCCTAAACATTATTTGGAAGACCCATGATTCCCCCTCAAGGGTAGAGAGGAATTTGTTTTTGATGGGTTATCCCTTGATTAGAATACATAAAAACATATTTTAGAAAAATAGGTTGAAAATTAATTAATTAGTATAAAATGAATCAAAAAATAGATAAATGAGGTGAAAATGATCCTTTTGGAAACAAAAATGAGGTAACAATAAACCCAAGGGGAAATTTAAAAAATTTACTATAAATTCACCCCTAGGGGTTGAAAATCATTCATATTCACCCTCTACCATTACAATCCATATCTCTAACACTTGTATGTGAGAGATAGGAGAATAATATATAATATCCCCTACCACCAACACTTTAGAGAGTGGGTTTAAGAGTACCAAAAACCACATGGGAGTGGAGCATTAGTAGGTACCTTTTTATTTATAATTTCCCCCTTTAGTGATTTTAATTCTAGGTAGAATATGATGAAATGGTGACCTCACCATTTTCAAAATTATGAAAACACACCAATGGTAATGGTAAGTTCAAGATCAAATGGGTGATCTCACCAAAATGGTAGGGAAATACAAAATGGTGATAATGTTATTAGTTGGTGTAATTGACAATTTTGAGAGAAATCATGGAAAATGGTGAAATCATAGGCTAATCAATGAAAATGCCAATTTTTAAGTAATTTATGAGAATGAAAAAATCACTAAAAATAGTGTGGTCATCTTTCCAAATGATAGGAATGTCTTTCATAATGGTGATATCGTGGACTAGTGACCAAAAATAAAGAGAACACTGGAAAATGGTGAATACACCTTGTTAAACACTAGGTTCATAGAGAAAACAATGATGGCATTAGAAAGGGTAAATGGGATATAAGAAAGGGAAAAAAATACATAACACTAAAATATTAATTCTAGAATTATAATAAATAGTAAATTTATAGCAATCAGAAGAAAAAGGAATAGATGAATGACTTAGACATAATTCGTTTTGTAACTTGTAAGAATGAGTGGGCATCATGATATCTCATAGATGATGATCCTAAGTGATAAAATGGTATGGGGTATTAAAATATGACATTATGGGTCTCTTGGAGGTGATAAATTTGTATCACTTAGCCTAACTACATGTGATTTGAGCTAATCAAGATTATTTATAAGTGTCAATAGAGTGGTGAAATGTTGAGATGTCTACTTTCCATTTAATAACTAGGGAGGCTATGATTATATTCAAGTAAGTGTATAGGTTTCTATGAGTTCCTATTCAAGGTTGGTGAATCTATAATTTTATAAAGGGTAGAGTTAAGCTACTAGAGGACCTGATTAGCATGATTGATTTAGAGATCATAGAGGGGTATATTGATATTGACTCTTTAGAGGATTTAGCATGGCCTCCATCAATTTTGCTAAGATTAGAAGTGGTAGGATAGATTTTAGTGGCCCCACCACTATTATATGGTACATTTCCCTAGGAGGTATTAGTCCTAGTGGCTCTTGTCAATGGAATTCCACTACTGACAAGAATGGATGGAATTTTTAAATAGGTTTCATTGGGTAATTCAAGACATGATAAACTATACCACATAGTTTGATCGAAAACTCAAAATCTTTGGTTGAAATATAATTCAAGAAATAAGAAAAAGACAATTCAAATAATGCTATCTCTGAGAAGAGATGTTTATAGATCACATTTGTAGACCTAAACATATGCTTATCTCTGAGAAGAGATGTCTAATTTCCATTTTTGGTTACATATTAATTTATAAATGTTTTTACAGTATGAGGAGGATGTGTAAGGTCACCAATATCGATGGATATTAAGTGGTTCAACTTCCACAATTTACCACTATATAAAATTTGAGGAATTACTATTTTTAGACTGCACTACTAAAACTAAAATTTGGGGCACTTCCATTGGGTTTTATAAGGTCAAAATTCATTTATTGGAGCTCAATTACATACCATATTCACCTCATTCTTATCTTTCCAATGGTTCAAATGGTGATTCAATTGGAGCTACGATGCAAAAGTTATGGCTCCCAGAAGTTCCATCATCAATTGGGGTGGACCCGTCACCTAAATTGTCACCTGAATTGTTTCTCAAATCATATTTTTTATGGGTTCCAATGATATTTTCCTATCTATACCTATATCTATCTGTGATATCATACTGATGAGTGCATAACATTAGTCGTTATACTCTGCTCTAGGTCTAGGCTTGGGATCACATAGCTATAAAATGACCTGTTAGATAATGTTTTTAGTGAGGACCTCAAGATCCATTGTCCCAAAATTGGTTTTAGATAGGTGGAGGCTTACAAGGCCACATAAGGGAACCTATAATTTTAATATAGGGCTATTGATGATATGGTTTATGTTGAATTCATGTGGTGGTCATATATGGCCATTCAATTTTTATTGACAAATGATATGTTTATCACTAGATATATGATGATGCACTACTATATCATGGGTCATCATGATTGAATTATATCAAAATATAGACCTGATCAAGTGTAGAGATAGTTTGGTTTACAGTATAACATGCCAGTGGATCTTCGTTTCTTTACCCATGTGACATGAAATATCAAAGAGTGGGGCCTAGTAGTACCTATATCCTAGGTTATTATATATTTGAACTTGGTTATCATGTATTATGGGCCTATATAGGTGTGGTAACATATATTAACATGATAAACTTCCATGTAACATGGTGGTCTAGTATATAACCTATTTTCTTGACTAGACCATGGCCCCAACATCTAGGGGACCATCAGAAGATGATATGGAAGAGGAGGGATGGAGGGAAAGTCCATGCCCATACCCAAGTATAGGTACCTATTCAACATGTTATACCATAGGATATCCATTTACATATTATTTAGGATTAGGTGTCATGGCCTACATATTCTCTTATGCAGGTTCATATGTAGTATTTGGTACAACAAGATATACCACTCACTAGCATTCATGATGAAGTTGGAGACATAGATGGAAATGGAGATGGATATGGGGGTTAGGGTCCCTTAGATGATATAACTATGTTCAAAGCAATAGGTGGGGACTCAGGCCATAGTACGGGGACAAGAGAGGTTGGGACCCCTAGTATAGGTAGGGATATGATTACAAGTATAGGGAAAGATGGGCCCTCTGGCATGTGGAGGTATGCATATGACTAGAAACTTATTAATAGGATACAATGTGAGGTTACAACACATTTATATTATAGTTTAGGCCTTAAAAAAAATATATCTATATTACATGCATAGTTGACCACTACATAGGGGGAGACCACTAGACTATAGGGTCTTATCATAGCCCAAGATTCATATATTCGTGCACTAAGAGGGTAGTGTATCAGTTGATAGGGGTATAGGCTCATTTTGCCACTCAAGATACTAAGCTATAAATAGTTATAATAAAGTGAGATAGAGCTTTGATAGGCCAAGATAATATTTATTAGGTGTAGAGGCTCTATGGGGATCTTGACAAGGCTCAATAGGTTATGACAGATGGGGGTATGTCTAGAGATTTGGCTAACATGATCGAGGCCAAGGATGATGCCCTACACATGAAAGATGATGTCTTATGCATGAAATATGAGTGTCTTATTATCATATACTATATGAGGATATGGTCTAATTAGAAGATAAGGAACCTAGTTTTAGAGAGTATTCTAGGACATAGAGGACTAGTAAAACTTCCAAGTCTAGACATACTATAGGGTCAGAGATGAGATATGTTCATTATCATGTTATAATGTTCTCTTTCCCCCATAACCTTTTAATATTATTTATCCAAATCAATAATCCATAAGGTTATAGTCATATGTACCATACAGACAATTTGTTATATGATTGCCATACATAGTCAGCTAGGTGAGTTGTGAAAGATTATGAGAACATCCACAGAAGTATGATGAAGGTTTCAAAGCTATGACACATATTATATTAATATCATGTATTGAGTTGAGATTAAAAATGGTAAAATAGGATTATTTTAGTCATATATAACAATTTCATATAGTCTACCATTGGAATGTGCACAATATGTGGCACAACCAACTCTATAGAGGGTAGTGATGGGTCCACCACCACCATGGTCACCACCATTACCATTATCTAACATAGGATACAAATTTTATGAGAGTCCCTATAGGGATGGTCAAGGCCAAAGATGATATTATATTTGTATCTCTATATTTTTGAGATTTATATGAGATGTATATGTACTATATCAATGTATAAAATGATTATATTGACATATATACATGAAATTCATTTCAGATCATAGCTATTTGTACATGGAATCTTAATATTCTTTGAAGTGTTATGATGTTATTTTATTTTTGTACTACTACAATATTTGACATAGATATGTATTATAAAAATATCACTGTGACATATATTTTTTTCAATGATTCTATTATCTTTCATGTTTAGCACTCTCACATTTGCACTCATCCCATGGATGTATTTGTAGTAGATGATATATATGCCTAGTTTTAGGAGATGCACATCTTTAGCCATCATATATATGGTCATGTGTGTTTTATATTTAGTCTTGTGGTGATGATGTATGACTAGATGCTAGATTTTAATTTAGAATATGCATGTCCATAAAAATAATCATGGATAGATTAGTGATTTAAAATATGATTTTTGTACCACATTATTGTATAAGACTTGAACACCTAATTTTTTATTTTATAAATGAAATTATGAAACATAATTATGAATAAATTATAATAATAGTGGTATATCATGTTATGAATTAACCAGTTGAAATGTGAATGTTTAAAACTTAATATAATGATATAAAATACCAAAATCTAAGCTGAAAACATAACATGTTTAAACACAAAAATAAACAATCAACTAATTAAATAAAAAATATAAAATAAATTAATATCAATATATTAATAATTAAGATTCAAGTGTTAACAAAATGTATCCACCACAAACAATCAATAAAAAAAAGTGAAAGCACAAAGTGTAAACAAATAAAGATCAAGATATCAATAATCCAGACTCAAATGTTAACAAAATTTACTAAACATAACCAAGTAATAAAATAATTTAGATACACAAGGAAATGACTCAAGCCCAAGTTAAGGCATGACTCAATTAGCTTACAAATTGTATATAAACATAACATTCAAACAAGAAAGCCAACAAACCAAGAATTAAAACACATAGAGCATAATGTAAGTAAGATAAATAACTCAATGCAATAAACCAATAATTGTACATGTGTAATGGATAAGGTGTTATACTTGGATTATGAATATGTTGTCAAATCAAAGTAAATAAAAGAATAATAAAGGGGTGGCCGAGATACCCCCAAGTTATCTTGGCAAATGAGTGCTACTTAAATAATCCAAGTGGATCTTAGGCCAATGTAGTTCTCCTAGGATTTAGGATGGTATAAAATTGATGACAAGTAAATAAAAATGATTAGTAGAGGAAAATAGGAATGGGATCATAAAATAATGAGAGCCTAAAAGCTATTATTGGCCCACTTGCAAAATATTGAGAATGTAAAGATAATGGGAATAATGGAGTGGCAATAAGAGTGGCTAAGATAACCAGGGATGCCCCATGCATCTAAGCACTAGCTAAATAGTCTATATAAATGTCAGGTCTATGTAGTTATATAATAAATTAGAATGATAATTAAATAATAATGATAAAATATAAATTATCATGATGGAATAAAAGGCATTCCTACCCAAAAGGTTCTGTGTCTTAATAACTCTCATGGAGATTTTAAGCCCCTTCCTCTTGAACTGGTAATGTTTTTGGTATTTTGTCTATCCTTTTCCAATGTTTTTTATGTTTTTGAAATAAGAATATTAATTTACTATGAATAAATGTATAAGTATCCACCTATCCAATGAGAATTATCCTTACGTAAGGGATCAAATAATATTTAAATCAGTTGTAACAGTGTTTCTCTAAAAACCAATAGTATAAACTAAGGCAAAGGGGAATACCATGAAAAAAAATAAGAATGGAACAACACATAATGGAGAAATAATAAGAGGAGCATAAATTAGAATATATCTCATTGAACTTTCAAATAATTAAAACCATATGTTGGCATACCCTAATACACTGTCCCAGAAAGAGAAGTTATTGATGCTAATGTTGATCAATATGAAGTGCCTCTAAAATGTTCACTAAATTTGTCTAACAACTTGTTGGTAATAATCAAGATCATGATTGGTAATAGGAATAGAACAATTTAGGTTGAGGGTAATGGAGATTATAAATGGTCCAAGGTAAATAAAATGGTTCAGGAAATGGTTGTGTAAATATGAATAGTCTAAAAGGTATGGTATAAGGAATAAGAATTTTACATGCAATATAAATGGGTGCTTCTAATCAAGGGATATTATAGATAATGGTAAAAAATTAAATTAAATCATGGAAATACTTAAGGTGCAATATTTTCATGGGTTCCTTGATCTCATGTCCTTTGGTGTAGCGATTCAGGATGCTCCACAATCATAATTTATAATAACAATAAATGGACCCAACCAATTGGATTCAAGCCTACCTTTCTTTTTAAGTTCATTGTTTGTATTTTTTTTTTTCTCTTTCAGGACCAAGTCACAAAATTCAAACTCCCTAGGGAGAATTTATTTCTTATAACTATAACCTAATTTATTATGGTAAGATTACAAATGGTCTAAGGTGACACAACATTTTTTATCTAGAAGCTCTAACTCTTGCATTTTGTAAACTTTTAATTCTTCATCATAAATAATGTCCTACAATGATATGCACAATGAGGGTAACTCAATATAAATAAGGATAATGGACTCTAAACCAAAAATAAGGAGTAGGGTGTAGCTCTTGTAGGGTTTTGGTGACTATTATGGTAAGCCCATAGGATGAGAAATAGTTGTAAGTTCCAATCACATCCACCATCATTAATAATCTATTTAAGAATTACAACAATGGTCTTGTTAGATTCCTCGAATTGACCATTACCTTGTCATTTATATGGTGCAGAACATTTATGGTTAATCTTGAATTAGGTATAGAGAGATTTGACATCATGATTCTTAAAGGAACCACCATTATCATAGATGAATTTATGGAAAATGATGTGGAAATATATGAACTTTGTTATCTTCTTATTAGTTATGTAAGTGAAGGGTATGGCATCTATCCACTTGGTAGAGTACTTCATAGTAGTAAGTATGTGTTTATGGCCATCATAGGAAGTGGGGTTTATTTTCCCAATAATATCGAGTCCTTAAGTTGAAAATGTCCATGGCATAGTGATCGACTAGATTGATAATGAAGGTGAATGTATCAATTTTCCATGATTATGAAAAACAATTAACTTATTGGCATAATTAAGGGCATCTATCTCCATCTTTGGCCAATAGTATCTTATTTAAATGAGCTTACTATCTAAGACCATGCCACTGGTATAAGACCCATAAATCCATTCATGGACCTCTTTAAGCACTAACATAGATTCTACTGAAGATAAAAAATGAAGCAACATTCCATTATAGGCTCTATGGTATAATGTGTTTCCTAGTATGGTATAATAGGATGATTGATGAAGGAAGCATTTTGTTTGGTTATTTTAGAGGGTTTAAGGAAGGGTTTGGTCTTGGAGATAGGTGTATATGTCCTAGTACCAACTGGGATTGGGACCAAAAATATTAAAAATAATCTCTAAATCTAGTAGTACATGAGCTGGTTACAAAAGGCCATAAAGGGGAGATAAACTAAAGGGAACTAATATTCTACTTGGTTATTATCCCTTGGTATTTTATTATACTAAAGGAGCTAAAAAAATTCTTGATATTGTCTACTATATGCTTGTAGGAAATAAACTTCTCATCTCTATTTTGGTACTAGTTTTTGGCCTAGTTGATGATTAGTTGAGAATATTCATATACCATTAACTAATTATATCCCATTATATTGTAAGATGAACTCCTATAACTAATGCTTCATATTCAACCATGTTATTGGTATAGTGTAAGCCAATGTGAAATGCATTGGGAATGAGATCTCCTTGTGACATGACTAGTAAAATCTTAGCTCTAGATCCATAGGATGTGAATGAAACATCAAAGTATAGTTTCCACTCTTTGGAATTAATAACCACTTATCTTAGAGGTTCATGATTTATGCATCTAAAAAATAAAATGTAAGAGGCTTGGTATCAATCAAAGGATATTCAACAAGATAATCTGATAGGACTTTCCCCTTTATGGCCTTATGATCATGGTATTCAAAATCAAATTCATTCAAAAACATAACCCATTTAGCCATGCAACCTATAAGAGTGGTCTTGGATAGTAGGTACTTGAGTAGGTCAATTTTAGATATAAAAATAGTCTTTTTATTCATCATGTAGTGTCATAGATTTTGGAAAGCAAACACCATTACAAAATAAGCCTTTTCCATTAGTGAATAGTTATGTTCATAAGTGACTAATGTCTTTCTTAGATAATAGATTGCATGTTCTTTGAATTTTTCATCATGTTGGGCCAAAATTTCCCCTAATGTATTTTTTGTCACTAAAATGTACAAGATCAATGGTTTGCCAAGCATAGGTGGATTTAACACTAGTGGATCAGCCAAGTAGGCCTTAAATTCTTTAAATTCTTATTGGCATCATGTATCCCATTGAATTGTGACATATTTATTTAAAAGGTGTGTAAAAGGATGACACTTATTATCTATCTATGGTATAAAATTATGAATCAACTATTTTTACCTATAAGCTATGAAGATACTTCAAATTTAAGGGAAGAGGCATTTCCACAATGGCTTTGACCTTAGCATGATATAATTGGATTCATCTTTGTGACATAATGAACCCTAGATATTTTATCAAAGTAACACAAAATATTCACTTCTTATGATTGAGATGCACCTTATACTCATAATGTCTTTCAAATATTATTCATATAAATTTTGAGTGCCCTGTATATGTTATAGATGTAGCTAGGATATCATCAACATAATCCTCAACAATGTCATGTATTATGTCATGGAAGATGATATTCATGGAATGATAATAGGTTTTACTAACATTTTTTAAGCCAAAGGTCATGACTTGATAAAAAAACTTTTCCAAAAGAGTGGTGAACGTGGTCTTGTGTTAGTCTTCTAGTGCCATCTTAATCTAGTTATAACCTAAGAAGCCATCCATGAGGTACAACATATCATATCCTATTATTGATTCCACTATCATGTTGATGTTGGGTAGAGGTAAAACATATTTAGGAAATTCCTTGTTTATGTCTCTTAAATCAGTGCATAATCAAATACCCTATGACTTTTTAATGATTGAGATGATGTTGGATATGCATTCAAAATAATAAAGTGTCCTAATGAAGACTAATACCAAAAAAAATTATATATATTTTTTGACCAAAATATTTATGTGTAGATGCATTTTACACAAAATCATTTGATTAGTTTGGCATTTGGATAAACAATTTGATGAACCACCAAAGAATAGTCAAGACTAGGAATGCCTAAATAAGACCATGTAAATATATCATGAAGTAATTTTGAATGGTAAAAATAAAGTTTCATACCTCATCAGTGAGGGATGTGCCTAGGAAAATAATCTTGGGGTCATAATATGTACCAATGTTGACCTTTGTAACATCCTCTATAAGAAGTGTTGAACCATATTCAAGAATGATAGGAAAGGTAGATAATGGATCCTCTTTGGCTATCTGTAAATCACAATGTTCACCCATATAAGATGAATCATAATCAACAATGCTATGTAATGGTCAAGTGGCAATTATCTTAGGAAAATATTGAGCAAGGTGCTCAAAAACTTATTATTCTTCTGAAGTAATGCCTAAATGAATGGTAATGATTGGACTAGGTGGACACTAAGCTTATAGAGGAAAGAGGTGAAATTTACCATCCAAGATTTCCTAAAATAGGTTCTCACTCATGGATATTTATTTATATTTAATTTTTCCATAACCCAAAGGTACCTTGAATAGGTTGTCATTAAAATATATCAATGTATTATTTTTATAATGACCAAGGAAGTTTGCCTACTCTCCAAATTAGGTAGTGGGGTCTAAATGAAATTCAAATACCTATATGTGATCACCTATTAGTAATCCATCTCAAAGGCCCATGAAATTGGTAATTTATTCTTCATTCTAAAATTCATTCTAAGGTATGATAGAATCTTTTTGGTCCCAATCAACTAGGTCAAGATGATGAAGTGTAAGGGGATCATGGGATGTAATTGTAATGATGGCATTAGAATCAAATAAATTAGTATCCATAATCTCATCATAGGCACTATAATGGGATATTATATTCCTTCTAATATATTCCATGTTAGATGATAAAGTGATGTCACTTTAGAATCTATGGGGTCAATCCCAAGTAGTGCAAATTCAGGACCTTGATTCTTTATGTGTTTGGATATGAGAATAGGCTTAATAATATCTTGTAATTTTGACCCCAAACAATTTCCTTTATAGTATAGGTTTTCCATGATACTATTAGGGATGGGGTATTTGGCATTTTAGAAACATGTTTCAAAACCATCACCATAGAACCAATCCCCTTTAGCATTGGTAGGTTGATCATTGTTCGATGAGGTATTTGGTATAAAGATAATTGGTTGTTTTTTTAATGAAAATTATCCTTTTTTACCATATCATGTTGTTCCTACCAAGGTTTTCAGAGGGTTTTGTCCTTCCATATGACTTAATGGACTTGGGCAATTTTCCAATGTATAATTCAGCATGAATGTTAGATATGGAAATACCAACATCTATGATAGTGAAATGAGAAGACATTATGGTAGGGAATGGATTAATAGAATTGGATATGAGGTGACTAGGGTTGATATAATTAGACTTTGGAGGTTCATGAAATATTAATTTTTTATTATTATCGATGAATTTGGTGTTAGGATAATATTTATAACTCCCCTACTCAACCTCTAGATGTTTTCAATACTTGTATGGGTGCAAGTCACCATGGATAGTAGCCTATAGTCCAGAATGGTGGAAGTTAATTCATTGATGTAGTGTATAAGGGACACCTCATACTTCATGGATCCAAGGATGAACAAGAAGCATATTGTAAGGAATTTTTATATCAACTACATAGCATTAGGTATTATGGGTGACAGACCCAAAAATGATAAGTAAACAAATGGTTCTTGCTGACTCTCATTCAACATTATCATAGGACTTAATTATGATGGTATATAGATACATATATGCTGTTGTATACCAGAACATATTAATCAATTTCAATGATGTTATGTCTAATCTTGAACCATTGTCTATAAGAACCTATTTGACTTTGTCATGAGAAATAATGGCTTCAATGTATAAAGGATTATTGTGTATGAGATCAAAGGATGATATGTCTCATTAGTCAAATGTTAGTTATTATCCTAGGGATAAATGTCCCACAATAACTTGAAATTGTCTAGGGTTAATTTCATTAGGTATAATGGAATATTGAAGGAAATCATTTAATATGGTCATGTAAACTTTAGATGTATGTAAGAGATCCAAAATGGAAATTTGTATAAGAGTTTTACTCAATTGTTCACTAATATTATATGGTTTCTCAAAAATGTGATGAGATGGCTTTGATTTGGATGGTACAAGGTTTGGATTATAATTGGTATTGGAAGAAGGCAAAGGGCCTTAGAGGGTAACTTTCATCTATTTAGTTGAGACTACACAATTTTGAGTTGGGAGGGTGTTAATGTAATCAAAAGAATGAGGTCATAGTTTAGGAATAACAATCCATAGAAATCAAGGTGTAAATTATTTTCTATAAATCAGTGTGGAATTACTTAAGGGAGGTGGTGGTCCTAAAATAGAGGGACCAATGTTTTGACAAACATTAGGAAATGAATGAGACTTGATCTTAATGGTAGCAACATGATTACTAGTAATTTATCATATGGTATTATTGTAATCATACAAATAAATATGATAACCAAGTTTATTGGCTTGGGTGTCATGATCTTGATTAAGGTTTTCATGGTTCTAATTCTGATCTTGATTTAGATTAGGGCCTTATGCCTAATGTTGATTATAGTTTTGATTGTTCCTATGTTATTTATTGTTATGTTCCAGACATGGATATTTATAGATACTCATATCCTAATTGGTGTTAGAAATTTTCTTGTCCATCTCAATTTTAGAATTTTAAAAAAAATTCAGTAATGTGAATTAGTTTCATGATAATATATATTTCATGGCCCAAAACCCAATGATACTCATAGTTAATTCTAATAATACCAATCTAGTTTGGGTTGACCCTCAGGAAAGGGTTTTTCCATAGGCCAAACAATCATGTTAGCAACAACTAACTTATGGAACACTACCTTAATGAGCTCTCATAAGTTGTTGAAAGGTCTATTTTTGTATTATCCTCTATGTGGAGAATCTCTTTGTAAAATGAGTGATAGAAGTGGTGGTACATTTTGAGCAAGTGGTGCCTTTACTATTTGGATATGCCTTGACTTTGTAACACCAATACCTACCATGTTCTTACTCTTGTTAGACAACTTAGGATTTTTTATGACATTTACCTAAGAAGGTTATAGGGTATGGTTTTATGTTTGAGCCTATGAGTATATCTTAACTAGGCCCTTGTTAATGAATGCCTTATCAATTTCACCCCTTTATCAATAATTTATTCAAAAGTACTAGCACAGTGAAGTCTTAGGTTGTGAGAAACCTCAGTATGTATGTAATATGAAATTATGTCTACCAACCATCGATCCAATAAAATATGTTATAAGTGACTAGCTAGTGCTCCTCACCATTATAAAAATGACATGAATATTTCTCTTCATCATTGCTTTGTGTTACACAAATCAATAATTATCAATTCATGTTTTATGTTGTAAGATAATTGATTAAAAAACTTTTCATATAATTCATTGAAATTATTCACTGATCTTTTGTATAACTTAAGAATTCAATCTAAGGCTTGTCAACCCAAGCTATGTCGAAACAAGACTAACAAATATACATTATTATAGGCTACCTCTTAGAAAGTAATAAATAATACCTGTATGTACTTCCTTGGGTCACCTTTCCCTTATAATTATCAAATTTTAGAACCTCTAAATGAGGTGGGAAAGGTACTTGAAGAAATTTGAGATAAAATGTATATGGGCATATCATGTCAAACTTGTAATTATTTGCTTGACTACTTGTTTGAACCCTTGAGATTACCTCCTTCATTATATTCCACTCTTGGATATTTGAAGTAGTTTGTTATGGAATGAGATAGTTCTATTGATTACTTGTGGATTGATAGGTTTGTTTAGGGTTGGTATAGGTAGGAATGAATCCTTATTATGTGGTCCTATTGGGAATATTCACCCTATGTCCTAAATTCTAAGTCTAATTAGGTACTTGTTATTAGTTTATATGTACATATGAATATGCATGACATCATTGGTTTAGAAAATTTTGTTTTTGATCTGTAAGTATTTAATATTGATTCTAAGGAATCTAAAGTTAGGAATTATAGTTAATCTACTATTTTTATAGAATTTGGTGTTAGTTTAGAAGAGGTCACTACCATTGATGGTTTGAAAGAGGAACTTAGTGTCATTATGAATTAGAAGAATTTGGTTGTATGTTCTACAAATTATCCACTACTTGTTGGGGTAGTGTATTATTTACAACTTATGTTTTTGAATGGTCTATTACTTTTTGTCAAGTATTAGGTACATATTGTGCATTAGCAATGGTTTCTTGATGGTTAAAAAACATGTGTTATGTATCAAATAGAACTTGGTGTGAAGCATTTTTTGGCACAAATTATTTGGTAGGAACCAAAGGATATACATCAAGTGTATGATTAGCTTGGTCTTATTTCATTTTTCTATGTAATTATTTTTTCTCTACAAATGCAACATTTTTAAATGAGTTCATAATCAAAGAAGTTTTTGAATTAATGGCAAGTTGATCTACATAGCTTTGACTAATTTGTTGTATGGTAGATGTAATAATATGACCATTTTGGGAAGGACCCACCAATGGACCTTTCCATTTGCTAGATGAAATAATGGTTGGTTTTGGAACTTGAGTATGAGGTTGTTCTTGTTTAATATCTGGTTCATATTATTGTTCTTTTAACTGAACAAGGGTATATAATTTTTATCTCTAAAAATCTAGTAAGAGCCTAGTTCTTGATTCTATTAGTCTCAATAGAGCATCTTATTAGTCTTCGATTGGTTTATTATTAATGAATTGACCTTGGTTTGATCCCAAAATAGGAAGGATATTTTCAATTACAACATGATGTTCCTCTTCATCATAAAATTTTTCATCCTCGTAACTTGGGCCATAAGAGACCCCACTGTGAGTGTACCTATACATGGTTGGAATGGTACTCAACTTTTTAAAAGTGTTACAAATTTACTCTTGTTTCAATTTGAAATTTGGAAACACTATCAAATTGTCATTTGAAACTTTAGAATTGGTTTAGTACAATAAAATTTGAAGTTCAAAACTAGAAAGGATTGGATAATATATTGGCATAAAATGACAAGAATAAGTGAAGTCTTTGGGACACTTGACCTTGGTTGGTCAAAATCATAAATTTATAATAAGGTAGAATAATATTGGAACTTAGGGTTTAGTCTAACCCAAGAAAACCTATGTTCAAATTATGTTGGTATAAAATAAGAGGAAAGGTGTGATCATGGTTGATCTTGATCATCAATCTCAAATAAGATTAGATGGTCCAAGAGCTTAGGGTGTAGCCTAATTCAAGACAACCTAAGTCCAAATTTAGAATAAAATGGGTGGCATAATAGAAAACAATAGAAATTAAATGAGTCCAAATAGTTTTGAAACATATAATTAAGTTGGCATAAAAATATCTAAGTTAGAAATCAAAAATGAAATGGGCAACGTAATGATACCAAGTGAGACAAAGCCTATTATTTTAAATGGTGGGTATAACACTGCTAGAAATGGATAAGCATGAAATGGAAATGTGGATATCATAAAATTTTAGTGTGAAAATAGATGATAATGTGTTTTGATATATTGATTTTGATGTACTTATTTGAAAATGTGGTTTGTCAACACAAACTAGTTTTTACAAGATACTACAAGAAATCGTGAAATGTAACTTAGTAAAAGACATTGGTTAAGAGATAGTCAATAAGTCCATTCAATAAGCTTTCATTAATTAATTATTGGTATGGTTTTACACCCCCTTTATCTCAAATGTTCATGCTAAAAAGAGATCTTAGGGGGTTGTTAACTTTTTCACCCCTACATCAACGATTTATCTCTAGAAAATGTGGTTTCTAGCTAAGTTTTTTTATTGTTGGTCCAATATACCTTATAGTACATGGGTGATTTAGAAAAATCCATCTACTAGATGTCAAACCATTTATCTTGTTACGAGAGGGTATTTTCTCTTTCGTAACCACTTGATTTTTTAATTTCTCAATTAAGTGTAATGTCAAGAACATACATGCTCTAATATTTTATTCATTTGTTAGGTTAATTGCCTAACTATTTTTTAATGATTACCTTCTAAATTTGTATAACCAATTAGATAGTGAGGTTGGTATGATGCTGGGAGATGAAACCCCAGGCTAACTACCCCTAAAAGACTTTTGAGGAGATTATGAACTCTCATTCACTAAATCAAACAAAAAAGGAAGGAAGAAAGGGGTAATTTATGAGTCATCCAAGTTCCTAAGAATGAGGAGAGAGCATATGAAATATTCTTTGGGTTATAATAACATAAATGAATTGGTTGAATTGTTGAGTCACCCTAAGAAAGGGGAGAGCATACATGTAATCAAACAAGAAATGATTGGACACATTCTTAAAACAAATAACATGAAATGAAAGTGATCTTAAGATCCAATTCAAAAGTGATTTGTTCATTATTTAAGCACCAAATTGGAAAGATGATTGAAATTTGCCTTTGATTAGTTTGTAAAAACAACTTAAATGAATGTCAAAACTTAAAAAATAGATATTTAGTAGTCAAACAAGGGTTTATGACATTAAAATAAATTTGTTTGTTTTTGTTTTTATCTCTCAACAAATTTACCATAGGGCAACTTTGTTGTTTAACAGGGTAACCTTATTGATTACATTTCAAGTTTATTATTTTCTTGTAAGAACAAAATATTTTTGTTTCACTTCATCAATTTATATGGATACCTTGCCAATTACTAGATGATTTCACTAATTTCAACAGAAAACATAAAAAACATAGTAAAAACTACTTTCTATGAGTTCGTTGTTTACTAGGTTGAGTTCATCATTTGTAGGAATAATTCTTTGCTGTCAAGTTAAATTCACCATTTACAAGTGAATTTAGTATTAACACATAATATTAACCATTTTTAATTAAAAAAACATATAAAATATATATATTTCATCTAATACGATCTTACTGATTCAAGGTCGACCTCACTATTCCAAAAGTCAAGTTCACTATTTTGCAGGTTGATTTCACCGATTAGGTAGCAACTTCATTATTTTTAGGGGAACAAAGAGATTAATAGGGTAATGAACTCATTGATATTTAGGGTGACATTTCCATTTGTTTATTTACTTCACTGATCTATCAAAATAAATAGAGAATAGGAAAAATGATAAAAGGTGATTCTGCCCTTTATGTGTGTGATTCCACTCTTAAGTAGGGTGATTTTGTTGGTAGACAGGATGAATCTGATGTGCAATGTGACTTAACCATTTTTAACATATGATAAAACATGGAAAAATAGAATTAAAAAGTAAATTAACACCAAAATATGGTTTAATTATCAATTTAGAGAGTGAAAAAGGTCCCCAAGAAGGTTTGTGAGATGTGTGGTCTCACTGAGAATACCAAATGTAGAATAAGATTACCAAGAGGGATAAAACATAATTAATGAATCAAAAATCCAAAATTAATTAAATAACTAAACACTATAGGCTGACTCCATCATATGGGTTGGACCTATGACGTCAAGAAATAACTAAGAAAGCAAGATAAAGTAATACCTTTCCAAAGTGACTCCTTCAAGGTTGGTTATCAAGCATGTTTGTGCCTAGTTATGGATCTCAAGGTCTCTAGTAATGTAGTAGGTTAATTGCCTCCAACATATCCTCATGCACCATTGGATTGTCCCTTTGTTTGATGAAAGTGTGGTAGAAATGGTTCAAGTTTTAGATCAAATTCTGCATAATAAAATTACATAATAAGGCCTTTGGAAATGAATAAAGACCCTAGTATTTATAGATCAGGCAAATCAATTATTTTATTTGGATCAGAAATGAGATGAGGGGTCACAAATGAGTTCAATATTTGAGTTGAAAGGCATTGATTACATTGGATAGATTTTTCCTTAATGAGGCATGTCTAACCTTAGGCCCAATATTTGTTTGCATTAACTTCTAAGTGCTTTCCAACTTTTAGAGTGATCACCAATGATTTCACTTTTTTAGATATTTTGGTTAAATTTATGAATTTACAAAAATAAAAATTCATTGATTTTCCATGAGTGTTTTAGCTAAGCATTTAATTGGATTTTATTAGTTAAATAATTTTGATTAATATTTTACCACTTTATGAATTTTAATAGATTATCTTATACATTTGGTCAAAAATGTCAATTTGATAGGTCAAAATTTGACTAGATGTGAATTAGAAGATGGTGATTATTATGTATAGGATAATCCCCTACTCAGGGATTTACTGACAAGAATTGACATATGCATGTGACATGTGTAGATGAATTAGAGTATTTATGTGTTAAAAACATCAATTTTCTAGGTCATAATTTGATGGGAGATGAATTAGAATAAGATAATGATTATGGATAGGGTAATGACCTATCTAGGGACATATTTACATGGTTAGGCAATTGAGCATGATGTGTGTAGATGAATCAGGGTGTTTTAATGCCATTTGGTCTAATTTGTGTGTTATTTCAAGAAGTCATTCACACTTTCAATTTTAACATGATAGTGGTGAGAATTCAATTTCTACACTTGGAACACATGTGATTTTCCTATATTTATATGTTTTAAGTTATGTATTTTTAAGTGGAGGTCTCAAAATCATAAATTTCATTTAAAGGATGAGAACATATCTCTTAACATTAAAAAAATAGCATTTTAACACTAATCAATATACCATCTACTAAGGTTTCATATCCTATGTATCCTATGTTAAATTTCAATACTAAAAATTGAAAGTAGAGGGATTAAACATGCATGTGATGGTTATTTTAGTTTAATTAAATTACGTATGGTTTTTTTACATGTATCTAAATTTCACCTACAATATTGTTTTTTTTGTATTCAATTGATTCTTAAGGGTGAAATAGGTACTTTATTTTGTGATTAGTAATGATCAGAGGCCAAGAGTATATTCCTATAAATTATGCATGTGATGGTTATTTTATTAGTATAGATTGTATTTTTCAACCATGAAGCACCAAAGGTGGAGATCTCATACTTTGGCTTGAGCACAAGATGAGAATTTGGCCATTTTTAAATATGTAGATCTTAATTTTATTATTCTTGACAATAAAAATCAAATTATGAAATTGATAGGTCATGCTAAGAGTGTTAAGGTAATTTTGATTATGTCACATAAATTTGATGAATTGAATCAAGATATGAATCTTGTATCATATTTAAGGAAAGGAAACTTAGCAATTATTCATCTCTAATAAAGATTCATAGGGTTATAAATCATTTAAATGTTGATAGTGATCAATTTGGGCAAAATCCTTAAGTCATGTTAAAATATATAATATGAACCCAACTAAGAAATATTTTATTTGTGTCAAAAAAGGATGATAGGAAATTTTATCAAGAAAAAGAATTAAAATATAATATAGGATAACTATAAATAGAGTTTAACGAAATTATAAGAATGATAATATGTACAAATAATTTCAGCAAGGTTGTGTGTGTGTGTGTGTGTGTGTGTGTGTGTGTGTGTGTGTGTGTGTGTGTGTGTGTGTGTGTGTGTGTGTGTGTGTGTGTGTGTGTGTGTGTGTGTGTGTGTGTGTGTGTGTTCCATAAAAACATAAAAATTATGAACATAATATAATGTTAGGTTCATGCCATATATGCATATAATTCCAAAAAACTTTATGTTTCCATATAGACATATAATAAAGTATCATGTAAGACAAACTAATCATAAAAAATTCTTCCTCCCTTTATCTTGATCATATAAGCCTCTCCCTCACATTAATTTCTCATATATGGAGATCCATAAAATTCCTTAGATTCCTCCAAGATTTAACTATGAGTCATTTTACACTCACAACATGATTGCGGTTGAACATATTCATATACAAATATTATTATAAACTTTACATAATGGACATGTAACCAAGTTATAAAGTTAATTTTACTACAAAAATAAACCATTTAAACATGCACTTATTGTAATCTTGTGGTCACGGTCAATTTTATTCTGATGTTCAGCATGGCCAATTGTAGGTTGAGTCTTATGCACAGGAGTGTGAAAGGGAGAAACACCAATATTTTGTGCCTTGATCATGATAATTTAAGGGTTAAAAACCTAAAAACATTTAAATAAATTAACTAAATATTTGAAATATAATATCTAAATTTAAAAATTAAATTATTCTATATCATGTCACCTCTTGTAATCATTTTAAAATGACTATTAGGTGTCATTAGACACCCATACATAGAAAATACATTAAAATTAATAATATTTGCACAAGTACATAGTAAAATTAAGGAAACAAATCTATATTTATAACTCAATATTACAAGTTATTATACCTTATCTAGTTGTTTCATAGATGAAATAACATCAACAACACCTATGTCTACTCTCAACAATATAGATGTAGTCTCCATTGTGATCATCAATTAAACAAAGAAAATATGATTATTTGAGAATGTGTGTATGTATGTATATGTATGTATGTATATATGTATGTATGTGTATATGTGTGTGTGTGTGTATCTAGACACATAAAATAACCATAACATTAATTAAAAAAATTACCTTCATATATGTATACACTAACTGGGCAATAAAAATTGCACTATAGGACAGTCTAAAATCTGGTTATGAAAAGGATAGGATTGTATCCTCCCAGAACATAAAAAATTACATATATGTTATTGTATTTTATATTTAAATTAATTATTACCTTTTAAATACATATATATTTGAAAGTTAACATGACAAATATTATTATTTTTTATTCCATTTTTTCAACACATCAAATATGTAAGATACCTACACATGTGAACTTGAAGTGTCCAAACCAAATGTATGTGTAATAAAATATTAAATCAAAAACATAAAATTTATCCCACTAGAAGCACCACCATAATTAAGATACATCACATCCTCCTTGTTTGAAAGTCTTATGCATACATCATCATAGGATATGAAATGGCATGGTCAAGCATCAATGTTAGCTAGAACATCCCCATGTCCACCTTCTCAAGCACGAGTGTGGAAAATCTTACTCATATGAAAAATGAAGATGTAATTAAGTGACATAATCACATGAAAATTTTAAATCTATACAACCTTATTTGATACATATTGGATTTTTTTAGGCTAACATGCCTTATGGATATAGACTTTGGTAGGCTAATTTTGTGCATGTTGTGCACTTTGTCTATCCCATGTAAAGCCTTTTACTCATCCATAGAATTTTTATTAGTCAAAATAATTAGAAATTTCAATGAATATAAACTTGGAATAGAGTGTTCTCAAAAAATAAAAAAGAAGCAAATGGTTGTTACAAGTTGGTTAATAAAATACCATCCACCATTGGTCCCAAAATTTTTCTCTTATCAAATCATGTTGACACCAATGGATTTAGAATCATTTTCATTATTAGACATTTTCATTGATTAAGGGATAGATTATTGAGCATTATCTTTGAGTGTGGAGCTTTGATATTTAATTTTGTCATTGATGTCAAAAATTTTAATGAATATGCATGGTTCTTTCATTATTATAAATCTAATATAGTTGATATCAAAGGTTCTTGTGCAAATGTTTGGGAAATTAGGCTTTGATGTGTGTGTGTGTGTGTGTGTGTGTGTGTGTGTGTGTGTGTGTGTGTGTGTGTGTGTGTGTGTGTGTGTGTGTGTGTGTGTGTGTGTGTGTGTGTGTGTGTGTGTGTGTG
Source organism: Torreya grandis (assembly GCA_037957365.1). Taxonomy (NCBI): domain Eukaryota; kingdom Viridiplantae; phylum Streptophyta; class Pinopsida; order Cupressales; family Taxaceae; genus Torreya; species Torreya grandis. Next base: position 1,404,757 of record JARHVA010002383.1, on the reverse strand, counting down.
TGTGTGTGTGTGTGTGTGTGTGTGTGAAGGAGTTTTGTTACTAGCATAATGTGTGTTGTAGTTATGATGAAAGAATATTGTTTACAAAATGTTATAATAATTGAGAAACAACATGAGTAAGTATAGGTCTATATAAAAAATATAAATCATCTTGTAATGATTTGTCTAGACATTGTGAGATAGTATTTACAGATGGAAAGATGAAATAAGTGGGCTCTGAAGAAGAAGTAGTTTGCTATGAAGTTCTATGTAAGCAGTGCCAAAGATGCTTTGAATGTGATATGAAGATAAGAATGATTCAAAGAATACCTAATATTATTCAAGCATGAGTGATATTGTATGAGCTTGTAATAAGGTATTGAAGACCTTGCAGATGAGTAGAAGGTCAAACCCAAATATCTATGTACTATGAAGATATATATATGCACTCTAAAGATGTTATAGTTGGGCTCTAAAGAAGTTCTATTGAAGTTCTAAAGAATTTCTATTGAAGCTCTGAAGAATATTAAGTGTATGTTGTTGTTTTAGAATACACAAGAGGCATTATAATATAAGTGAGTTCTAAAGTGAAGTTACTAGAGAGGCTAGAAGGTTATATTCAAGACTTATTGGACAAGTCTTAGAAAGTGAAGAGAGACAATAGCCAGTTGAAGTAACAAGATCAGTTTCTATGTCATGAGTGAGTAGATAAACATTGATATAAGTGAGTAATGTTTTTTTAAGTATGTGCATGAAGTTTCAAGACGTGGTTTACAATGAAAAGGCTTTAAAGGTCTTTCAAGGGTTTATAAGTGCACATAATAAAGAGATGTCTACCCAAGAAGGTTTTATTAGTTCACATTGGCACATACAATAGTTTTATGAGATCATAATCTATTCATGGTAGATAAATAAGGGTTCTAGATTAGAGTTTCAAGCATTGGTTTTTGGAAAGAGGAGCTAAGTTTTATGAATAATCATTAAGACTGGAAGTTAGTCTAAACCCTCATAAAACCTGGACTATAACCCGATGTTGAAGATATTATTCAAAATAGCTTAGAATGATTTGATATGATCAAAAAATTGATTAGATATTTAATTAAACTCTCACAATCATCTCCAAGTGTGATTGGTTTCTCAGGTGAGTGAGAAGACTATACAGATATGTGCTTGTCTTTTAAAAATTTATTGTAGTAGACAACACTAATCGAGTCAAAGTTGCTAAGTGAATGAAGATAAATGTATGAGACTTTTAGTTTATAATTATGAAGTTTTATGGATAGATTATATATCTTATTTTTGTGAATTTAGTGATTAAATTTGGCTATTTATAGATCAGACCTAGTGGTGTAGATAGTGAAGAAATCAATCATAAGAGAGTAGATGTTTCATGATGTGTTTTCATGAAAGGGTGATGCATTGAAATGAATGATTATTTTTATTGAATATTTAATGATATATCCATGCTTTTAATAATATTAGAATTTGGTGCAAGTGGTTGAAACATTAAATTCAAAATGGCTTATCTGACTGAGTAGAGTTTGTGAGAGAGAAGGTTGGAAGATAGGTCTATAAGTCCAATAGTTCTTATTAGATCTCATGATATAACTAATTAAGGTTTATATAATATTTTTTTATAATCTAATACATTCATTTAAATCCCTTTAAAATAGTTAATCATGTATCAAATGTTCATGTTTCCTTGATTGTGTTTTGGAATCAGTTGGTAGTTCTAAGTAAACATCTTATAGAGATGTGTTTGAGCCTATTTACCATAAGTTGAAGAATTAGATAAATTTTGTGATGAACTTGAGGTCATGAATATTTTTAATATATATTTTTTCCATAGGTGTTTGGAAAAATTGAGTATATACTTCATTTTTTTCAAGGTAGAGTTTATATATATGCGCAAGCCTTTTATAAGCAGTGATTTGAAGAAGGGTTCAAGTGGTATTTGGACTTAAAAGGTGTTATAGACATAAATAAAAATTGGATAAGGTATATTATAGTGAATCATGATGTTTTCCTACCATGTGAAGTGTTTGGATAATATTCAAAGAGATAAAAGGGTAATGTGTTGTTGAGAAGGCCTATTAGGTCTGCATAAGCCTAAGTGAGGAGTAAGGGTTAATAGATGTATGACAAACCTATTGTATTGATTGATTCATGACTAAGGCATTTTATTATGATATGATTTTTCCTATTTATGGATGACCTAAGTTATAGGAATATGTATCCAACCTATAAGGATATGATCAAAAGAATTTTATAAAATCAAGGCAGTTAGGCCTATTTTTGTGTGTGCTTAGAGTGATTAAAAAATGGGATGCTAAGAGTGTGTGAAAGTATAATAGGATAATAAAATGACATATATCATTTGAAAGCAAAATTAAGTCATGAAAATTAGTAGAGATATCATGAATATCTAACAAAATTTCTATAAGAGAGGATTAAAGTTAGAAAACCTAATCGAGCAATGAAAAGAGCTAGTTGAGAGAAGAGAGATGAAGATAAATATAAAATGGTTGAAGAGAGAGAAGAGTTGAAATATTATTTCATCATCTATTGTATAAGCAACATGGATTTTTGAAGGTGATCAAAATTAGGTGGTTGAGTTATTTTTGAGTCATTTAGGGGGTTTTAGCCTCCTTGCAAGTTAGATATTGTTAAATCCAAGTGGGTGTTTGGTAAATAAAGGGTTGGTGCTCCTTATTGAGTTAGTGCTTAGATAAATAATATCAATTTTGTGCTTGATATATTGGGGTTGATTGTGTAAGTTGAGTGGGTGTTTAATTGAATATTGATGCTTATCTTATAAGACTATAGCCCATTTGCTTCATTAGTGGGTTTTATACCCCAAGAGGGTTTCCCACGTATATGTTGTGTTCATATATTTCATGATCTTATATTTTATTTTTTATGATTATTAATTTATACATGAATGTTATGATGGCTCATACATAGTTAAGTGGAATTGAATGAAAAGTTTTAAAGACTGATTTACGCTCTCCTCTCAATCATACTATTTCCAATAATTGGTATTCGAGCATGGTCCTTTGTGTAGAACTAATAGTCTAAGGGAGATATTTGGAGCATAGGTATGGATTATGATAATGAAATTATTTTCTATGATTGAAATGAGGAACTATCAACAATCATTAAAATAGCTTGTGAATTTTGTTCAAAAGAGAATAATCATATGGAAGAATGTACCCAACTTAGAATAAAAGTAAAGGCTTTAGAGGCACAAGTTGAGCAAGATGCAATCAAGATAAGGACTTATCAAAAATATGAGAGTAATGGAAAGATTAAAAATATTTTGGATAGTCAAATATATTTTTATGATATGATAGGTCTTAGCTTTAGAGAAGAACAAAAGGAATTCAAGAAGAGTCAGTTTCCAAAAGACATTGATCAGTCAAGGAGTGATGAATTTGGTAGATTTAATACCTATGTAGAAGTAGTCAAGTTTGAATTCAATCATCAACAAACCAAGAAAGATCTTACTCTGTCAAAGTACATCAAAAGTAGTGGTGTATCATCTTATGATCATCAAAATATAAATGAGGTTAAAAAATCATAGTATTTGGATTGTTTCATTGGTTATTATTTCTCCTATGGAAAATTTGGACATAAAATTGTTATCTATAGATGGAGAATTAGAATCTTGGGTTATAACTGCAACTAAAGAGAATCAATAACCTAGAGGATAATAATCTATGATATCCCAAACTGCTTTTCATAATCAAAATGAAAATCGAAAGTGGTACATAGACAATGGTTTCTTAAGTCACATGATAGGAGGTAAAGTCAAACTTATCACTTTAAAAAACAATTCCATAGGTTTAGTAAGGTTTCGAGATAACACATCTACTAATATGGTTGGAAAAGGTTCTTTGAGCTTGGACAATGGGAAGACCAAGATAGAAAATGTTTTATATGTAGATGTCTAGAAACATAACTTGTTGAGTGTAAGTAAAATGTGCACTCAAGGACATACCCTAATGTTTCATGACAAAGGTTGTGAGATATGAAGGGAAAAATTAGGAAGATTTATTGACAAAGCCAAGAGGATGGAGAAAAATCTTTATACACTAAATGAGATCACAAAAGAGAAGTGCTTCATGAGTAAGATAGATGAAAGTTGGATATGGCATAAAAGGTTAGGTCATATGAACTTTGATACCTAGTCAAGATCAACTCCAAGGGATCTATGAAGAATATGCCCAAAATTTTTAAACCTGTAGATGTTCTTTGCAAGGCATGCCAACATGGTAAGAAAACTAAGAGTATTTTTAAGTTGAAAGAATATTCTACTACTAAAATTTTAGAGATAATCCACACTAATATCTATGGGCCTATGAGAATTTAAAACATTTAAGTAGATAGCTACTTCATGTTACTCATTTATGATTACATAATAATGACTTGGGTTGCTTTTCTAAAAGAAAAATTAAAATTTCTAGAAAATTTCAAAATATTTAAGGCACAAAACCTAATAAAAAGAATAATCTTGGTTAGTTCCTAAACCTAAAGATAAAAATGTTATTGGCACAAAATGGGTATTTAAAAATAAGTTGAATGAAAATGGAGAAGTAACTAGGAACAAGGCTAGATTGGTATGCAAAGGATATGTATAGGTTGAAGGGGTATACTTTAAGGAGACCTCTATACCAATAGCTATATTTGAGGTAATCATAATATTTTTAGCCCATGCAAGATTCAAAGGACTCAAATTATATCATATGGATGTCAAATATACCTTTCTAAATGAAAATCTGGAAGAAGTGCATAATCAAAAACCTAAAGGAATCTCTCTTATTAATAAAAAGGACTATGTTTGCATATTTAAAAAGGTTTTATATGGTTAAAATTAAGCTCATAGAGCTTAGTATTATAGGCTTAACAATTATCTACTGGATCAAGGATTCAAGAGAGGATTTGCAGACAATAATCTATATATCAAGACATAAAATGACCACCAATTGATTGTAGTTGTTCATGAGGATGACATCATCTTTGGTATAAATAATGAAAATATGACAAAATATTTTTTATAAGTAATTAAGAAATAATTTTAGATGTCTATGCTAGGAGAACTATCATTTTTTCTTGGGTTGTAGACCATCAATCTAAAAAAGGTATATTTATCTCACAAGCTAAGTACATAAGAGAGATGTTGAAAAAGTTTGAGATGGAAGAGTGCAAGGTACTTAGTACACCCATGGCCACAGGATTTCAATTGATAAAATAAGATGAGTCCTCAAAGGTCAATCAGTCTTCATATAGATTAATTATTATAATTCTATTATATACCACTGCTTTAGAATTGATCATGCAAGCAATAGGTCTTGTGGGAATATTTAAAGTATATCCAAAGGAAAATCATCTAAAACTAGTCAAAAAGATACTTAGGTATCTAAAGGGAACTATAGAATATGGATTGTGGTATTCAAATGAAAATAAATTCAATTTGATAGCCTACACAGATGTAGATTAGGTAGGAAGTATAGATGATAGGAAGAGTACTAGTGGAGTAACATTCTTTTTATGAGGATGTCTAGTATCATGGATAAGCAAGAAGAACCATTAGTATATTTTTCCACTTTTGAGGATGAATACATTGCAATAGATTCATGTGACACATAGGTACTATGGATGAGATAGACTCTAAAAGACTATAAGGTGTAATATGATGGTCTAATCCCTATCTACTATGACAATACAAATGATTGAAGTGTCTCAAATAACCTTGTGATGCACTTAAGAACCAAACATATTCCCATATAACATCATTTTTAAGAGAATAGGTAAGTGAACAAAATATTAATCTTGAATATGTTTGTACATAAGATCATATTATAGACATCCTAACCAAACCACTTCTAAAATCTACTTTTGAACATTTGAGACAAGAATCAACTGTAATTCCTACTCCTAGTAGTCACTAAACAAGTTAAGTACTTAAGGGGAGATAATAAGAATGTGTTTTATCTCTAAGAGTAGGAAATACATACACAATCTATGAGGTGAAAGTTGGAGTCATATCATTTTATCAAGAAGAAGATGTTTGAGGTTTGTATTGAGATAAGGGAGCTTGTTGATATGATCTTTATTTCTTGAAGATTTATTATAGGTAGTGCTTTGTCAATAATTTCAAGTGGGGAGAAAGATCATAAAATATGAGAAAGGGAGAAAGATCAAAAATGGCAAAAGAAAGGCAAGAACCAAGTCTAAGAGATGATTTTCATCAAAAAGTGGTTGACAGTGTTTTCTGAGTATATTTGCCATCAATGACAAAGGGGGATATTGTTGGACATTATCATTGATTAAGGAAGAGATTGTTGAGCATTATCTTTGAGTGTGGAGCTTTGATATTTAATGTTGTTATTGGTGTAAAAGTTTCTAATGAAGATGCATGGTTCTTTCATTAATGTGAATATAATATAATTGATATCAAAGGTTCTTATGCAAATGGTTGGTCAAGTAGGCTTCGAGATATATATGTGAAGGAGTTATGTTGCTAGCATAATATGTGTTGTAGTTGTGCTAAAAGAGTATTGTTTTTAGAATGTTATAACCATTAATAAGTATCATGAGTAAGTAAAAATTTGTATAACAAATATAAATCATCTTTTAATGCTTTATCTATACCTTGTGAGATAGTATTTACAGATGGCAAGATGAAATGAGTGAGATCTAAAGACTAAGAAATGTGATCTAAATATCTATTAAGTAGTGCCAAATATGTTTTGAATGTGTTATGAAGATAAGAATTCTTTGAAGAGAATGATCTAAAGAATACCTAATAGTATTTGAGCATGAGTGAGATTGTTTGAGGTTGTATCTAGGGTATTGAAGACCTTGCAGATGAGTAGAAGGTCAGCTCTAAAGATCTACATGATTCAAAGATATATGTATATAGCTCAGATGATGTTATCTTCAGGATCCAAAGAAGTTTTTTGGAATATATAAAGAAGATTAATTGTATTATTTTGTTTGAGAATACACAAGATGCATTAGAACATAGGTAAGTTGCCAAGTGAAGTCAACAGAGTGTCTAGAAGGTTAGATTCAAGACTTGATGGATAAGTCTTAAAAATCAAAGAAATATGGTATCCAATTGAATTAATAAGATTATTTTGTATGTCATGAGTGAGTAGATAAACATTGATATAAGTGATTCAAGTTATTTTAAGTATGTGCATGAATTTTTAGGACTTGGTTTGCAAAGAAAAGGCTTGAAAGGTCTTTCAAGGTTTCATAAGTGCACAAAATAAAGATATGTCTACCCAAGAAGGTTTTATTAGTTCTCATTTAACATGTAGTATTTACATGAGATCCTAATATATTTAAGGTATATAAGGAAGGTTTATATCTCAAAGTTCCAAGTGTTGGTTTTTGGAAAGAAGACCTAAGTTTTATGAATGGTCATTAAGCCTTAAAATTAGTCTAAACCCTAATAAAACCTTGACTATGACCCAATGTTGAAGATATTATTCAAAATAGATCATAATGGTTTGATATGATTATATAAGTGATTGGATATCGAATTAAAATCTCTCAAGCATCTCTAGGTGTGATTGGTTTCTTAGGTGAGTGAGAAGACTATACAGGTATGTACACATCTTTTAAAGATTTGTTTTAGTAGACAATGTTGACTAAGTCAAAGTTGATAAGTGAATGAAGATAAAATTATGAGACTTGTACTTGATAATCATTAAGGTTTATAGATATGTTCTATATCTCAATTATGTGAAGTTGATGATCAAAGTTGGTCAGTTGTTGATTACACCCAGTGGTGCAGACAGTGAAAAAATCAATCAGTAGAGAGTAGATGTTTCATGATGTGGTTTTATGAAAGAGTGATGCATTAAAATACATGATGATGTTTTTTGAATATTTAATGATCTATCCATGCTTTGAATAATCTTGTAATTTGTTTTAAGTGGTTGAAACATTGAAGTTAAAATGGCTTATCTGACTAAGTAAAGTCTATGAGAGACAAGGTCAAAAGATTGGTCTATAAGACCAATAGTTCTCATTAGATATCATGATATAATTTATTGAAATTTCTCTATGGATTTTATAAGATCCTGTACATTCATTTAAATCTCTTTAAAATGGTTAATCATGTATTAGATGTCCATGTTTCCTTGACTATGTTTTGGAATCAGTTGGTAGTTCTGAGTAAACATCTTGTAGAAATGTGTTTGATCTTATTTACCCTAAGTTAAAGCATAAATGAATTTGGTTATGACCTTAAATTCATGAATATTCTAAATATATGTATTTTTGACATATGTATTTGAAAAAATTGAGTATATACTTCAGTTGTTCAAGGTAGAGTTTATGTATATGTATAGGCCTTTTATAAGTAGTGATTTGAAGAAATGTCAAGTGGTAGATGGAATTAAAAGGTGTTATATACACAAATCAAAATTTTATAATGGATATTGGAGTGGTGTGTGATATGTTCCTACTATGTGAAGTGTTTGGATAAGCTTCAAAGAGATAAAAGGTTAATGTGTTGTTGATAAGGCCTATTAGGTATCCATAAGCCTAAAAGAGGAGTAAGGGTTAATTGATGTATGGATGACCTATTGTAGTGATTTATTCATGACTAATTCATGTTATTATAATATGATATTTATTATTCATGGCCAACCTAAGTGATTTGAAGATGTAGCCATCCTAGAAGGATATGATCAAATGACTTGTATAAAAGTAAGATAGTTAGGCCTATTTTTGTGTGTGCTTAGAGTGAGAAAAAAGGGGATGCTAAGAGTGTGTAAGAGAAGAAGAGGATAAGTGAATTACATAGATAATTTTCAAGAAGAATGAGGTCATAAAAAATAGTAGATATATCATGAATATCTAATATAAGTTATGCAAGAGAAGATTAAGGTTAGAAAACCTGATCAAGCCATGAAAAATGATAGTTTAGTGAAGAGAGTTGAAGATCAGTTTGAGAGGTCTGAAGAGAGAAAATAGTTGAAAGAATAGATCATCATATATTGTAAAAGAAATAATTATTTCTAAAGGTGATTAAAATTAGGTGGTTGAATTGGTTTGAGTCATCTAGGGGGTTGTAGCCTCCTTGAAAATTGAAACTTTATAAATCCAAGTGGGTGATTGGTAAATTAGGGGTTGGTGTTCCTTGTTGAGTTGGTGCTTAGATAAAGACTATCAAATTTTATACTTGATAGATTGGGTTTGGTACTCCAAGATGAGTAGGTGCTCAACTGAAGATTGATGTTTATCTTATAGGACTATAGTATCTTTGATTCATCAGTAGGTTTTCTACCTTAAGAGGGTTTCCCACATATATGTTGTGTTCATATGTTTTATGATATTATATTTTGTTGTTTATGATTGTTGATTTATACATGCATGTTAAGATGGTTCATACATAGGTGGAATTGAATGAAAAGTTTTGAAACTTGATTCAACCCCTTCTTAGTCATATTGTTTCCAACACATAAATAGAGGAAATGCATTGGTTGTTGGATTACTGAATATTATGAAAATTTGGTCTTATATTATTTTTTGGTCTCTCACACTAGTTTTTGAATTTGTTTTAGCATAGTAGGACCTATATCTCTCCCTATAAGATACCTATATGTCAATTGGATCCATTATCAAGTCAACTAAGCCTAGTAATAACTCTAATGTATTTGAAAAATAATTACAATGGGTTTTGGTTGAACAAAGGTCCCTCATTGTCTTAATTATCTCTTCAATCTATATTTTATTTTATCCTATATGTGTGGCCAAATCCTCTTGAATACTTGGGGGACTTGTAGAATTGTAGGAGGGTTATGAGGCTTAGGAGGGTTAGGAGGGTCTGATAGATTATTTTATTCATATTCAATTACAACATTGTTTTGCACTTAAATGGGTTTGATAGGCCATAAAAACTAAAAATTAAATATTTTTAACAAAAAACCAAAGCAAATCTTTAAAAAAATATATATTTAGTTATAGACACCAAAATTGTGTCGACTCCCCTTGGTCCCTTGCACACTTTATTAATTTAAAATAAATTACTTATTTTAAATTAATGACATCACCCTAGACACCTCACCTTGGATACCTCGCCCTTAGACCATTTATCACCCTATGACTAAGTCCTCCAAATCATAATTACCTAAGACCTATTTCAACTCTCTCACTAACTCTCACACCTATAAAACCCGCCTTTTGATTGTTCGCCAACGGCAACTGAACCTAGCAGATGGAGGAATGGGCAAAAGGCTAAAAATAGCCTTTTTACCCATTCTCTAGCCGCCGATGTTGGTTAACCGTCGACCGACGCCAGCGGGATCGCCAACATTGGTTGCTTAAAATTAAATTCTAACTTGGCTAGAGGCCTCAAGATTCAAATTCTCTTGCTCTTAGACTCTGAAAGATCGACGTAGACACTTTGAGACTAAGCATCAGGATCCTATCATCACTCTCTAGGCTATAGAAACTCTACAGAATTCACTCCAGACATTGGATTGGAAGGTTGTGCAAAGTCTTCTACATCAACCACATAAGGAACAAACATCCTGACACCTCTGGTGCTCCACTAAGTAGAGCTAAGTATTCTTCTATTTCATTTCAATATTTTAGAAGCATTGGTAGCTAGTTTCCATGGAATATTTCTAAATACTATTGAGAGACAACCTGACTTTCTTCTTGGAGAGGCTGAAAAGCCTTCCTCTCATTCTTATTCTCTTTCCACCCCTATCCTCTATCTTTGCCCCCTTTTAGACCCTATCCACTGTCTTGCAACCCTGCATAGACCTCCAAACTCTCAAACTCCTTCTATCGACCATGGACATAACCCTGAGACCCATCCAAGGCCCATTGCCCCTACCGACGCCGGTAGCATAACCGACATCGAGAACATTTACCAACTAACACCGGTGGACTAACCGATGTCGGTGACTATGACAAACTGATTGTAGAATATAGGTATGCATTATCTCTATTTCTCTTTCTTAGTCTTTCACCATTTCTTTTATCTGACACTCTTTTTATCAATAAGTGGACTATCATCCCTCAAGGAAGTCTTTGCACTTCTGGGACCGAGCATGTGCTTGGCAGTCCACCATATATCTCTCTAACATTTTTTGTGTTTGAGTCTTATTCTTTTCTAACAGTTGTGTCCTCCACAGCCAAAGAGGAGCTCCTACAACATTTGGATACGGTGCACAACTTCATTCGGGTATCATCTAACCCCTAACCATTATCTATAGTTTCTTCCTTCTTTTGAATGTAAACCAAAAAAATGAGTAGAAACATTTTGGCATGCCCGGTGGGACCCTGGAAGTTTTCCTTGGGTTCATTTCTTCTAAAAGCAAACTTTCATATAGGTGCATTAGATTCTCTTCTTGCATCCTTCTTCTATCTTTTTATTTTGAAAAGAAACCATAAGTAAGAGTTAAAAAGAATATCTTTCTTTTTCTTCTTGTCCCTTCTTACCTGCATCTTAGGGTAGTGAAAATTCATACTCTTAACCTTTTCCTCAATTGTTTGCATATGAACAAAACATTTCAATTTGGGTTAAAAACACTATTGCATTTCATTCCTACTTGATTGCATATTTAGCCCTCTCACTTAGTAATTAAAAACACATTATGAATAAAGTGTATTTCACATATGTTACACAACTAGATCACAATCATATCAAATTAAACATCTAAACATACATGAGACAAAGCCCGTCTAGGATTTCATCACCTAGTAGATACCTTACCCTTCTTAGCGATCCTACTTGGATTTCATCACCAAGAGGAGGACCCACTCTGTTCTCTGGTAGAGTATAAACTATAGGTGAATATATTGGCTAAGTGGCCCAGCTCAGCTCTGGGTTTGTGAAGTGAGGGGGGCAAGCCCCTAGCACCAGGCCACGTACGGAACCTAACACAGACTTTTGAGCACCAAAACATAACCCGAAACCAACCATAGACTTCCTCTTTAGGACCCATTCTAAAATCCCAATTCCCAAACATATTCTTCTAAGGCATAAGCCACCACAACTCTAAAATTTATTCTTAGGAATTTAATGTTTAGAGGTTGCTTACCATCATCTATTTTTTTGATTGTATCTGATTTTTTGAGCTAGTGAGGTCACATTCTGAGATCAAAAAACAAGTCAAATTTTCTCTTTTTTTCAAAAATATTAGTTTTTTGTGTTTCTGGAAATACACAGACACCAACATCAGTTTTTCCACTAACGTTGGCAACTCATCTCACCGACATCGATTATACCACCGACCTCAACAACTCTTCATAACTGACATCAGTTACTTAACCGACGTCAGTCACTGTCAAAAATATTTATTTCAAAACAACAAGCTCAAAACCTGACTTTTTGGCTGTCAAACACACATTCCATAATTTTGAGACTAAAATATACAGTTTTTAGGACCTGAACACATTTTACCTTGAATGGTTTTGACACGTAGTCAAGCTAAAACTCTTGTTGACCACGCAAGGCAACAACCACTTCCACCTTCACCCTCCATAACAAGTCCTCTAATGGAGTATCCTTTAGATATTGAGTGTACTTCTAACTCAAATCACCCACCTATTGTTCTCATAGGGGATCAAGACTTTGAGAGATTCCTTGACCTTAACGTCAAGGCTCTCCAACACTATCTCGCGAGAAGCCAAATACAAGATCATTCAGGTAACCCTATTTTTGGGATGCCAACTTCCTTAGTTGAAACGACAAATATATAAACAACCTCTATTACTCAACCCATGGTTGCTCAAGCTATTGCCTCAACTAATGACCCAACCATCACCAACGTTCAAGAGTTGGCCTCCCCTTCCATTTTTGGACCTACCTCCATTGGGGTTTCCATACCCCCTCAACCACAAACAATTCAAACAAGTTCAACACCTTTTCAAAACTTGCTAGTTTCTATCCCACCCACTCTTGCACCCATAAATACAAGAGTAACTACCTATCCTCTAACTAGTGTTGCCACCATCCAACCTACTTTGGTGGCACCTAGTCAAATTGTGCCTTCCAGCTTCATGGCACAACCTCCCTTGACCTCAACATCAGTCCCCATGATGAACTACCAATATGTTGTGCCTATACAAACGCAACCTAGCATGTCATATGGCCCTCCCAATCTCTTCCAAGTACCTTACAACCTAGGGGGTGACCCACCTACCAATCCATCAACCGATCTCATCAAGATGTTGATGGACAAGATGCCTAATCTTGAGACATCTGTTTCAGGTTCAAAGAATGTTCTTTCATATGAACAAATTTGTAATGAAACTATCCATCCTTTAGTCCCTATTTGACCATATCCAATCCAATGGGAACTTCTAAAATTTACTTGTTTTTAGAGTAAAAAGGACCCAAAACAACATCTACGAGCATTTAGACATGCTTGCTACCTTATAGCACATGATGATGCATTGTTACTTCGCACATTCCCCATGTCACTTTCTGGCACCGCCCTTGATTGGTATAGTTCTATTACCAGTCATTCTCTTTTTACCTTCACTCAACTAGCTCAACTATTTCTTGACCACTTTTCAATCAACATCACTAAAAAGGTCTCCATCACAGACCTATATTCTATTAGACAATTTGATGATGAATCAATAGCTGATTTCATTGCTCGATAGAGAAGTTTAATCAACCAACTCTCCTTTTTTTTACCTCAACCTAAGCTCATTGAGCTCTTTTCACAAGCATGTGCCAAACACATCTCATCTACTTTGTAGGTCCAAACATTTTGTACATTTGACGAAGCTTTCACCATGGCTAGGAAGCTTGAACTCTGTGCTGTCGAAGAAAACAAAGTCAAACTACGTAGTAAAAATACTAATGCAAAATCAAATGACCCTTCATCCAAATCTTCTTCCTCCAATTCCAAATCCAAGGGATCGGCAAATGTTGTGGTACTTAGATCATCTTCTTCTACCACAACTAACCAATCTGAACCCTCTACATCACAAAGCATTACACGACAATTCCAACAATGATACATACAGTGTCAATATACTCCAATATGAGAATCATACACTTCCGTGTGGGATAAACTAGTAAAGCAGGGAGTCCTTAACCTCCCTCAAATTAAACCACCACCTCAATTTGATCCCTCGCAAGCCATCCTAACATGGTATAGGGAGAATGACTTCTGTAATTATCATAGTGTCAAAGGTCATGACACAAACAATTACAAAACCTTCAAGAACATTATTCAGGACATGTTAGATAAAGGGGATCTTGTCTTGGATAACCCAAATGCACTGGCTAACCAAAACATAGATATCTTTAAGCAACCATTCCCTAACCATCCCTCAAGTCAGAATAACATTCAAACCATAGTCGATGACCTTCAAGAGTGCAATATACGCATGATTGACATGGTGTCTATTCTTAACCAACCTCTCCCATAGTCTGAAGAGGCCAATCAACCTATTTGTCCATCACAGGTAGAAGAGCCTTCTTCTCTTATTTGTCCACCATAGGTAGAAGAGCCTTCTTCTCCTATTTGTCCACCACAGGTAGAAGAGCCTTCTTCTCCTATTTGTCCACCACAGGTAGAAGAGCCTGCTTCTCCTATTTGTCCACCACAGGTAGAAGAGCCTTCTTCTCCTATTTATCCACCACAGGTAGAAGATCTTTCTTCCCCTATTTGTCCTCCACATCTGGAGGGTAGTCCTCCATCCAGCCCCCTTCTACACATGGGAGAGTCTACTTTGACCTCTCCCATATTGGAGGATGCTTTGACGATACCAGCACCGCTAGTTCCACCCTCATCCTTCCTATTACCCATGGAAGATCACACTTTTCCCATTCTTTGACCACAAGTAGAAGGTACGATCATCCCTGCCCTTTATCCTCTTGAGGAGTCACATTCTCCAATTCGTTCTCCACCAAGAGAAGAACTTGTCTCTTCACCTACTTTGACCGAAGATGATCTAGTAATGTCTCCCTCATGCCTTTGGCCTGAGATCGTTGCATCTAACACATTTCCAGTCTCACAACCACCCACATCTTCTAAAAAACCAAAGCCTCATCCAACATCTTCAAAACCATTCTCTCGATTGGCTGAGAACTTAGGATTTCTCCATTCAAGGAACTTTAAGCATGAGGCATTATGGGATCAACTTAAATATACTTATCTTACACATTCTACTTCATCTCGTACTATCAACCCTTTTATGGCAAATCATCTTAAAGTCATCGACAAAGATCAGGCTTCTACTTCTAATAACTCAAAAGCTCAACCATCCACATCCAAACCTAAACACTCACAAGCGACCACCATACCAAAACAAGTTAAATCTCTTGGTGTTTGCCCCATACCTAACCTCACTCACCCAAAATTAAAGGTAGATTTGAACCTTGCCCCCCATAGTAGTGGTCCTCACACCGTATTAAAGAAGGCTACTAAACCACATCAGAGAACTCCTCCCCCACCATCACCATTGCCTTCTATTTTGGGCCCACGCCCTTCTACCTTAATAGGAGTGCTTCCTAATCCAACATCTAACAAAAAAAAATTGCCTCCCTTGCTACCTTTACCCATCTACACGACTGGCCACACCACCTACTAAAAAGGTGGTATGAAAAACTCCCTCAATGACTCTTACAAAATAGAAGTTGTCAACATCTGCTATCACAATAAGTGAAGATCCATTAGTAGGTTCTTATGCTTTGTTGCTACGACAATTGTTACAATCCTCTAGCATCACTCTCCTACCTATTAAACCATTTCAGCCTCTCGGATCAAAACCATTATGGTTCAATGACACCCAAATTTGCCATTATCATCGCACACCTAGACATGACATTGAAAATTGTTTTGCCCTTAAGGTTGTCATTCGCCAATACATGCAAAAATACACCCTTCTTGTTTAAGATTCTTTCGAAAAACCTTCGACACCTTCCCATACCTCTCAAACCTCCTCACCTTCATTAGAATCCCATCATCAGACTATGGTCCCTTTACCTCCTTCCTCCCCTTTATTTGAGATTAACACCATTAATGTGACCACCAGGTCATAAACATTAAAAGATAAAGGAAAAGAGAAAGTTTCTATTCCTCAGACATACCCATTTATCAAACCTTCACAACCACCAAAACCCAAGATTTCAATCTTGGGTGCATCCCAACCTACATCTTCAGAGGCCATTCATGATTCTATGGTGAAACAACTTCACCAAACTCTAGTGAAGATGTCCTTATATGACCTCATTCAAAGCTCTCCAAACCATCACTAAGATTTAATTAAAGCTTTACAAGTGGTAGAGGTCCAACTTGAAGATCCTCGACCATTAGCTGCCTTAGTCCAATCATTACCCACCATTGCCTCTACTACCTTTAGTGATTCTAAAATTCTTACCTCCAACTTGGAAGATCAAGATGCTGCCCTTTTCGTCATGGATTACGTTGATTTAACTCACATTAAGTGGGTTATGATTAATGGGGGCACCAGCATCAATATCATTTCCACCCATGCCTATGACCAATTAGCCCTCCCAAAGAATTGTATGTTTAAAATCGATGCAATTCTTTGATCTTTCAATGACTCCACCACCACTACCATTGGCACCATCATCTTGCATATTCATGTTGGCCAACGAACAATCCCAGAACTCTTCTACATTATCGAGGGTGAGTTCCAATACAACATGCTATTGGGACGACCTTGGATACGTGCCATGGCCTGTGTCCCTTCTACATTACACTGTTGTGTCAAATTTGAACACGACGGTCAAGTCCATGTCATTCCTAATAACCCTTCCCCTTTCAAGACATGTAACACAACTTATTGACCCAATGATGTTCTCATCCCTCTGAAAATGTTGACCCAAACACCGCCTCCACCCGTAGAAGCATCAACAAGTTCACAAACATCAATTGCACCTACGCCTCCTGCTCAAGTAACCACAAAAGATCCTATGGAAGATACCTTCCAATGGCTTTCACTTGGGGAGTATCATTTGCTTACCCTAGACATGTTCCAAACTCCTTAGCAATATGGAAAACTTCATCACAACCAAATTATGACGATCACATTGGAATGGTCATTCCATATGGTCCTCCTATTCTTCAAACAAATCTCATTTTTGGAGGGCTAGATTGAGCTCCTACTGATGGGAATCCTCTTTCATCACCCCAATTATTCACTTCTAATTTCTCTTTTCTTAGCAATCCTAGCTTTGCTCACACCTATCTTTATAGGTGTGCGTGGAAGGGATTTGGTTTTGGGTGCTATGAACAAGGTTCCCACCAACCTTTTGAGCCTCCAAACGATGAGGCAATAAAAAATGCTAAGAAACAACATGGCCTGGGATTTGAAGAGACTACTAAAGCCTCTAAAAATCCTCATCATGAAACTATTATAGAACAATCTCCTCTGGCTTCACCTATTCCTCCATCCTCACCTACGGAGTCGGTAGTCTCCATTCTTTCTAGTTTTTTTTTGCATAAACACCATTCGCTTGGAACCCTTGACCTATCAACTAGATGGGGTATCAAGGTCTCTTCCTCTTGTTTATCCAGACATGATAGATGATGAATCTTCTACCATCAACACCGTCTAATGCGTAGACATCGATGCCATACTCACCTACATGGGTGCGGATGATTCTTTCATTCAAGGATCACTTCCTTTAGAAATGCAGGTTATGTTAAATGAATTAACTATTGACATTAACCTCCCATCTTCTGATGTTCCTCACATTTTAAAGATTGGTCAATCTTTAGATGTCCAAGAACAAATTGACTATACCAAATTCCTTGTAGATCATAGCAAAGCTTTTGCTTGGTCTTATAGCGATATGCCTGGTATCAACCCTAACATTGTCATTCATAACATAGTCACAAACCCAGAGGCTAAGCCTGTTAGGCAAAAGCTTTGCAAAATGCATCCTCACGTTGCACTCTTTGTCAAAGAGGAGCTTCAATGTCTTCTCTCTATTTCATTTATCCAACCCATTGATTATCCGCAATGGGTGTCAAACATTATCCCTATCACCAAAGTGACTTGAGGGATCTGAATTTGTACCAATTATCGAGATCTCAACCTAGCTTGCCCAAAAGATGACTTTCCTTTACCTAGCATCGACCAACTTGTTGATCTTATGGCCGGTCATGAGATGCTATCACTCATGGATGGGTTTTAAGGATATAATCAAATCTTGATTGCACCAGAAGATCAACATAAAGCAACCTTTATCACCCCATGGGGAATGTTTTGCTATAGGGTCATGCCTTTTGGTCTTAAAAATGTAGGCACCACATATCAATGCACCATGACCTATATTTTTCATGATCTCCTCCATAAAATCATGGAGGATTATGTAGATGACCTTCTTGGGAAATCCAAACTCTGCCATGACCATTTAACTATTCTCAAAATCATATTCACTCGCCTCTTCTAATACAACATTTGACTAAACCCCAAGAAATGTGTCTTTAGGGTTCTCTCAGGGAAGCTTTTAGGCTTCATCATTTCTCTTTGTGGCATTGATATTGATCTCGCTAAGATTTGAGCTATACTCGAGATGCCGCCACCTTCCAATCTAAAGCAACTTCATAACCTACAAGGGAAGCTTCAATCTATTCGTCGCTTCATCTCACAACTTTTTGACTGATGTCAACCCTTTCATCACCTCCTCAAGAGGGACATCTCCTTTAATTGGGATAAGGATTGCCAAGAGGCTTTGAGGCTCTTAAGCATTATCTTGTCTCTCCACCAGTCCTTATTCCACCTAAAGAAGATCAACCCTTCTATCTTTACATTTCAGTAACAAATCATTCTTTAGGTGCCATGATCGTGCATCAAGATGAACAACATCGTGAGCAGGCAGTTTATTATATAAGCTAAATGCTCATTGACTATGAAACTCAGTATTCTCATGCCAAAAAACTTTGCTTGGCATTAGTCTTTACCGCATCTAAACTCCGTCATTATCTCCTCAATCACAAAACTTACATCATCACCCACACCAACCCTCTCAAATACATGCATTCTAAGCCATACCAAAACCAACGTATGGCTCGTTGGCTCATGCTTTTTGCTGAGTTTGATTTATAATTAATTCAACAAAAGTCCACAAAGGGGCAAACAATCACTGACCAACTAGTAGATGCCCCTCTACCTGACAACCAACCTTCTCATTGTGAATTCCCTGATGAATCTATCACCACACTTTCCACTGATGACATCTTCTATCAAATTACAATGTTCTTTGATGGATCCAAATCTCAACTCGGTGGGGGTGTGGGGGTCATTCTCATCCCTCACGATGGTGAGCCCATGCCTCTCTCTTTTAAACTTGACTTTGAATGCACCAATAACATGGCTGAATATGAAGCCTTAATTTTGGGGCTTCAAACTACCCTTTTCTTAGGCATCAAGACAATCAACATCTTTGGCGACTCACAACTAGTCATTAATTAGATTAGCGGTTCATACCTTTGCAAAAATGAAGTTTTGCAATGGTATAAACACTGTGTTGACACATTACTAAAGTCTTTCACCCATTATCTCTTGCAAACTATTCCTCGCTCTACGAATAATTTTGCTAACACTATGGCCTCTCTCGCCTCACGCATACCATCTTCATCTTCTTCTTCAAGAATTTATGTCATGGTACATCATCTGGCGTTACCTTCATATATTTCCACTAACATCAACTTTGTCAGCAATATCGACTCTAGTCCACACGATGTTTGGTATAAGTAACTTGTTGACTACTTAACTTTTTCTATCATTCCTCCTGATCTCTCTAGCAATGCATGGTAGGATTTTATCAAGAGTACTGCTCGATATACCATGATAGGGGGTGTTCTCTACAAAAGAGGTTTCAATGGCCTCCTTCTTCGAGGTCTAACCTCCACTAAAACATCTCATGCCATTAAACAAGTTCATGACAGGATTTGTGGAGGACATTTCACTGGTAACTCAGTTGCAAAACGCATCCTTCACTTGGGCTATTATTGGCCCACTCTTCACCAAGACTGCAGTGACTATGTTCAGTTTTGTATCAAATGCCATCAACATGCTAACTTACTTCACGTCCCTATCTATGCTTTACAAGTTGTTAAGAAATTTTGGCCCTTTTCATAATGGGGCTTAGATCTAATCAGTGAGATTAACCCTCATTCATCTCTTCGACATCAGTCTATTATCATCGTGACCGAATATTTCACTAAATGGGTGGAAGCTGCTCCCCTCATCTCCACTAAAGCTGACAAAATCATCGACTTCATTAACAACAACATCATCTTTCATTTTAGTGTACCTCATAAAATTATCATCGATAATGGCAAGTCTTTCAAAAATAAATCTGTCTAAAAACTTTGCGACTCTTTTGACATAAAACTCAGCTTCTCCTCACCTTATTACCCACAAGCAAATGGACAGGTAGAGGCTTCCAACAAAATCTTAACCAAAATCCTAATGAAGGTGGTTAATGACACTGGAAGGGATTGGCACATTCACATTCCCTTCACTTTGTGGGCCTACCGCACTAGCATCCAAACCCCTATGGGTGCTACACCTTTCTCTTTAGTGTATGGAATTGAGGCTGTCTTGCCTCTTGAAGTACAAATACCATCTCTACGCATCTCTTTGCATGACATACCTTCTAACAATGACTTTCATTAAGATCAATTATCTCAACTTGAGTTACTTGATGAACATCATCTTGCCACTCTTAATCATCTTCATATCTACCAAAATCACATCAAACATGCCTATAACAAAAATCTGAAAGAGCGAGATTTCAAAATCAGGGATCTCATCGTTAAATAAAACCAACATGTGACCAATATGGAAAGAAGTAAACGAGGCAAGTTTGCTCCTAATTGGCTTAGACCTTATATCATAATGCACAAGTATGGATCAGGGACTTATCATCTGTCTTCTCTTGAAAGTTGGCCAGAACCTGAACCCCTTAATGCCTTACATCTATGGCCATTCTACTATTAATCAAGTACTTATTCACTTGATATTTAATTTGAACTCATCTCTTGAGCAACCCCTGTCATCCTCATTCCTATTCCTTTCAACCCTTTTTCCCCATAAACATTAGTTAATCCTTTTTACATTAATTCTTTGTTTTAATAAAAGGGATACCCCTAAACCTTTATAGTCTAGTCCATGACCAAAATTTCAATCAACCAAAAACAAAACATATAAAATTGGGATGCCTATCAAAAGGTCATAAACTATAAATGTAGACTGGTCCCTCAAAGGACAGCTGCATTATTGCTATAATTAATAGACTGCTCCCTTAAAGGATAGCTATTCAAACACATTCAACCATACAAAGCATAATATAGACCACTCCCTCAAAGGATGGCTATACCTAAATTCTACAAACAACACTCTCTCAGAAGCTTCCCACATCGATCAGCTTTACATATGACCACAAAACAAAGCAACATCCCCACGTAGACTTCCCGCATTGATCAGTCTACCAAAAAAAATTGACTGACAAAATATTAAGTCATGGACTTGCCTATAGTTGTTCTCAGGGTCACCTATAAAAGGGGCAAAGTTATCCTTGCTAAAAAGGGTTACGCTATCCTCACAACTCACATAATCAAACCTATTACCCCAACATAACCAAGGGATTTTGAGCTCACTTAACATCAAGTGATTTGAATACTTCTCTAACACAAATAATGGTCAATGATGTAATGCATGAATGGGGCTTTCTTTTGCAACAACCCTATCTATGCTACCATTATGGTCCTTGTCAATGAAAGAGCAAAACACCTTTCACTTCTTACATACCTTTGTCACATCCAACCAAATCATTTTCTGGACCAAACCAAACCAAACCAAAACATTTTCTAACCATTAACATAACCTCATGATTTATTTAATGCAAATATCAATTTGTGTTATATAAATTATCATAGCCCATTCACATTAGTTTCTATGGAAAACAATACACATGGAAACTAACAACCAAACACAATTTATGTCAAGCATATATCATCACCAATATGAAAAGTGTTGAAGCATAAATACATTCATTTCATTTTTAGCATACATCCATCACCAATATGGAAAATTTCTAGCGATGAAAAACCATGTAACCTATGTTACAGAGTACACCATCACATAATATGGAAAAGGCTATAATATCATCATACACTCATCATTTCAAGCATGTACCATTAGACATATGGGAAGTGCTAAACCATTAACATGACCAAACTAATTATCAACCTCTTTGACTCTATCTTCCCTTTTGGCAGAACTACATTGGCCTAAGGCCTTTAAAATAAGGGCTATGTAGGTAGCACTCAGTTGACACGGAGTCTTTTGGGGTTAGCTCAGCCATTTGCCCATTCATCTCCCTAATGACGTCAACCATTCATTTGTTCATCTACCTGATGGACAAACTATTTCACCTTTAACCATGACTTAACCTAGTCAAACCTAATCCATAATTGACTCTCTTCTTCCCTTTTGGGAGAACTACATTGGCCTGAGGCCCTTCAAACAGGGGCTATGTAGGCAGCACTTAGTTGACATGGGGTCTTCTGAGGTTAGCTCAACCATTCCTTTGTCCGTCCATCTAATGGACCAACTATCTATACCAACCCAAAATCATGACCAAACAATCAGCCCTGACACTGAATGAGTTACCTACACTTCTCATGGGGCACATCGAAGATCACATACATCTCCCTGACCACAACACACACCACTTGAGATGACTTATATCTCAGCCTGACTTGACCAATGACCTTGGAGATCATGACTATCTCCTAAGACCACGACCACTTTTGAGACAACTTTGCCTTCGTTGTTTTGATTGCATATATGCTACCTCACAAATAGTTAGCAAATTCTACGAAACCCACACTATGACCCTCACACCTATTGACGGATCGCGCTCAAGTTGATCCCCAATATTTGTGACATTTTTCATTTTTTCTAGGAGCACTTCCAAAGCCTAGGATACCTAGAACATGATGACCAATTGGAGCTACAGCTTGGATCGAATAACCCAATCAGCTATGACTAAAAGTTGGGGCCCGGTTACCTCAATTTTAGCACTCCTCAACCTTACCTATGACAATTTGACCTATCTATCACATGAAGTGGTATACGAGCAATGTTGGGGAATCAAGAACAACACACCTATTCTAATCCCACTTGTTAGGATCTTGCTCCTCAGAAAGAGCACAATATGATTACCAAATACAAGCAATTAAACATGTGGAATTAGCTAGAAGTACAAGTAACTAGAATTCACAAATAACATAGAATATGAGAGACAACACACTATCTTGTATTAATACTCATTCAAAAAAGAATACAATAAAGAGATGCCACACTCTTCCACACCTTCCAGGCTTCCCACACCAAGTGTATAGTAATTCTCCTCAAGAGTTCACTCTCCTACCAAAAATGGTCCCAACACACAACTCACACACAGAATTGGTGTTCACCTCCAACTAGTCAGTAATAACCCTACCAGTACACAAGTACTCAAAGTGCTTCAAGTAGATCTCCCATAAGCTTGCAACACCTTGTAACTCAACAGACCTTACTTACACATGTATATCTTCAAACGTGGCCTTGCACACCTGCTGACCAAGATCCTACAACTGGAAGAAATCCTTTTCTTGCCTTAATTACAATACATGCCAATGGGTCTATAAATAGATCCCACACTTAAACAATAACTTAGACTTATAATTTACAATAATTAGACACACAGCTCAAGACTATAATTAGCCCTTAACATGCAAACACTCAGTTCAATGAACTAACTATCTATGCAATGAATAGTTTTGGAACCGCCATAGGCGACCGACGTCGGTCCCTGCCTACCTGGTGCTGATCGATGTCAGCCGACTCCCTGTTGATGCTGGTTGCCTTCTACATTCATCATGACCGATGTCAGTTATATTATCGATGCTGGTGTCTCTAGAACTTCAGCAACCTCCATGTCTACAATAGTTGAAGCTTTTAGCTCCACAACCTAACAATCTCCCACTTAGAGATAAATAGCTGTAACTGTACCTATACCTATACATCATCTAGTTTGTTCCCTTGGCTTTGTATCACTCTTCAAGATCACTCTTGAAGACCAACCACCACAAATCCTATGGTGCACTTCCTATCATCCAAATCACCTACCACATCTGCATCTACAAACCATGTAGAAAATAACTTGACCTTGCATAACATGTCAACCTGCTGTTGGTCCCTCTCAGAATCCACTGAATTGCCCTCCAATGCTTCTTTCCCAAATTGGCTCCAAACTCGTGACAACTCCCACTGCTTGGGAAAACTCAGGTCTAGTACATACCATGCACTTAACCTCATTATGTGAATCAAGACACTGTTCATAGAATTGTCCAATCATCGACGTGCTAAACAGTGTCACACAATCATCCTAAAATAAAGTCAACCTATGACCTTCCATGTCCCTAGAACACACTCATGCCAGAGAATCTTGCTACTCCTAGATTCCTCATGACACACCTCTGAACTAGCTTTACCTTTAGTTCAGCAACTCCTTATATATGTAACCCTACAACAAGCACATCATACAGTAATAGGATAATGTAGCTAATATTATCCAACCTGGTAAAGAGAAACACAATGATCAAACCTCCATTGTCCTGCAGCTTACTTAAGACCATATACCTTGGCCTTCTATCTCACATGTCCATTTTTGCTCTTCTTCATCCTGAAAATCTATTCATCTCTTAGTGCTTACTTTCAGTTGGCAACTCCACCAAAAACTCCTATTTGGTTCTCCTCCAAAGAATCACATCCTTCATCCATGCCAAGTTCCCACTATTTCTTGGATCTACCTACTCTACTTCTTTAATAACTTCTTGGTCCTTGACCATCAGTGAGCAACAAATAGTGTAAAGAAGGGAAATGATGAATTTGAGGCTTACTTACCCTTTAAGTCCTCTATATGGGTGCTTGAGACTCCTTCATAGCTTGCTATCTACCCAAAATCTATCTTAGTGACTAATGCCGATCACATCTCAATCTGCACCTGACTAATGTTAGTTCCATGTGACTATCTCATCACTGATGTCAGTTCCCCCTAACCGATGCCGGTGTTTATTTATCCCTGAGTCACCGATGTCAGGTTGCACATAGTCGACATCGATTCCTGTCTGGACACTGACGTCAGTTTTCTAACCAACATCGGTCTCTGTGTTTTTCTTGTGAGAAATGACTTCTACCCGTGAGCTCCTTTTAGATCAAAACCCTATCCAAATCACCCTTGCTCTGCTCAAAATTCTTTAGCCCCTTCTACTAATCTATGTCTATCATCTTCTCCTTAAAAACCAAGACTTTCCTATTCTTATCATGAACATCGAATTCCTCAAGAAACGTCACTTTCTTCCTCTGCATACAGAAATCTCGATTCATGCTTTTCAAATCTGAAAGCATACCCTTTGACTCAAGAACATGCATCTCCTTCTTATTTATGTGACCAAGCCTATTAAGCCACATCTTTGAA
Source organism: Torreya grandis (assembly GCA_037957365.1). Classification (NCBI taxonomy): domain Eukaryota; kingdom Viridiplantae; phylum Streptophyta; class Pinopsida; order Cupressales; family Taxaceae; genus Torreya; species Torreya grandis. Next base: position 1,379,277 of record JARHVA010002383.1, on the reverse strand, counting down.
TCTATAGCTGAAGTAGATAACCCAAAAAGAGAATTAGTAATACAAGTAGATAGATAAAGTGTACCTACTTTCTTACCTCTTGCTACAACAAGTGCACCCATTGGTAACCTTCCAAGAGTCTGTTGTGAGAGTTACTATTCAACCCTCATCACCCAAACTTCTTACAAAAATTAAATTCCACTTCAGAACTAAGACATGCATGGCCTCCTTCAACACCCATGTGTTACCTGTCTACAATTTCAGCTTCACTTTCCCTTTGCCAACCATTTGACAAGGCTTACCATCCCCTAAACAAATTTCTCCAATGTCTCCCTGGACATACTCATGAAGAAATTCCCTATTTGGGGATGCATGAAAAGAGGCACCAGAATCTAAAACCCAAGATTCTACTTTATCCAAAGAACATACCAGAGCATCTTGTGCAACAACACTTGCAACAATACTTGCAACACCTACTTCTTCATGTCCTTCATGCTGATCTTCCTCTGACCTACAATCTCTCTTTAAGTGCCCTTGCTTTCCACATTTCTAGTAGGTTATTATGCCATACCTAGACTTGGATCTCCTGCCTATCTTTGACCTTGATCTCCCATGCTCTATCTTCTCTCTTTGCCTTCTCCTACTTTCCACACTCAAAGCATTACCTGATGATTCACCTGTGCTTTTCCTATGAATCTCTTCATTCAAGATTACACTCACAACATCATCCACTTTTAATATTTTTGAAGCAAATCCAGTATTGCTAACTGCCATTACCAAACTCTCCCAACTTTTAGGTAATGAGCATAAGATTAAGAGAGCCTTAATTTCATCATCAAAAACAATATTGACTAAATTTAACTAGTTTACCAAACCATGGAAATCACTAAGATGACTATGTACATAACCACCTTCCAACCTTTGCAAATTAAATAATTGCTTCATAAGAAATACCTTATTCGAAGCTGAGGGTTTTTCATATAAATTTGCCAAAGATTCTATCAACTCTATCATTGTCTTAGCGTGTGATAAGTTGGAAATCATAGACAATGCAAGACTCAACCTTATAGATCCCAGAGCCTTCCAATCAAGAACCTCCCATTCTTCATCCTTCATATCCTAAGGCTTGCAATAAACCACACCCAACGGTAAGTACAAATCTTTTTGATACAGATAATCTTCAATCTGTATCCTCCATAATTGATAGTTCTTGCCATTAAACTTCTCCATTTGTAGCTTACTTTTTTCTGCCATTGCTCTACTCCCACTCAAACAGAAACCTCTGTGAGTAACCTGTAATCAACACACACTAACCAGATCTGATACAACCTGTTAGTATCCCAACCAAAAGCTTTGATACCGGTTGTTGGGGAATCAAGAACAACACACCTGTTCTGATCCCACTTGTTAGGATCTTGCTCCTCAGAAAGAGCACAATATGATTACCAAATACAAGCAATTAAATATGCAAAATTAACTAGAAGTACAAGTAACTAGAATTCACAAATAGCACAGAATATGAGAAACAACACACTATCTTGTATTAATACTCATTCAGAAAAGAATACAATAAAGAGACACCACACTCTTCCACACCTTCCAGGTTTCCCACACCAAGTGTACAGTAATTCTCCTCAAGAGTTCACTCTCCTACCAAAAATGGTCCCAACACACAACTCACACACAGAATTGGTGTTCACCTCCAACTAGTCAATAATAACTCTGCCAGTACACAAGTACTCAAAGTACTTCAAGTAGATCTCCCATAAGCTTGCAACACCCTACAACTCAACAGACCTTACTTACACATGTAGATCTTCAAATGTGGTCTTGCACACCTGCTGACCAAGATCTTACAACTGAAAGAAATCCTTTTCTTGCTTTAATTAAAATGCATGCCAATGGGTCTATAAATAGATCTCACACTTAAATAATAACTTAGACTTCTAATTTATAATAATTAGACATGCAAATCAAGACTATAATTAGCCCTTAACATGCAAACACTCGGTTCAATGAACTAACTGTCCATGCAACAAATAGTTCTGGAACTACCACAGGCAACTGACATCGGTCCCTGTCTACCTAGTGCTGACCAACGTTGGTTGACTCCCTGCTGATTCCGATTGCCTTCTACATTCATCATGATTGATGTCGATTATATTGCCAATGCCAGTGTCTCTGGAACTTCAGCAACCTCCATGTCTGCAATAGTTGAAGCTTTTAGCTCTACAACCTAGCAAATTATACGAAACCCACACTACGACCCTCACACCTATTGATGGATCGCGCTCAAGTTGATCCCCAATATTTGTGACATTTTTCATTTTTTCCAGGAGCACTTCCTGAGCCTAGGATACTTGGAACATGATGACCAATTGGAGCTACAACTTGGATCAAATAACCCAATCAGCTATGACTAAAAGTTGGGGCCCAGTTACCTCAATTTTAGCACTCCTCAACCTTGCCTATGACAATTTGACCAATCTATCACATGAAGTGGTACACACACAATCTCAACTATTGCAGCGTTCACACTCCAACTTCACCATACCCATCCACTGCCTATCAAATCAGCACCCAATATCAGGTCACCTTCCCTTGACTCCCACTTTGAGGGGGAATACCTCATCCCATACTTGGGGCAACCTACACCTTATCCCATACCTGGGGCAACTTACTCCTATTTTTGTCTTGCAGTTCATCAGAATAACCAACAAGATAAAAAGGGGCAAATGTAGACACCAAAATTATGTCAACTCCCCTTGGTCCCTTTCACACTTTATTAATTTAAAATAAATTACTTATTTTAAATTAATGACATCACCCTAGACACCTCACCTTGGATACCTTGCCCTTAGACCATTTATCACCCTATGACTAAGTCCTCCAAATCATAATTACCTAAGACCTATTCCAACTCTCTCACTTACTCTTACGCTTATAAAACCTACCTTTCAACCATTCACCAACGTCAACTGAACCTGGTAGATGGAAGAACAGGCAAAAGGCTAAAAATAGCCTTTTTACCCATTCTCTAGCCACCGATGTTAGTTAACCGTTGGCCAACAGCGGTGGGATCACCAATGTCAGTTACTTAAAACTAAATTCTAACCTTGGTTGGAGGCCCTGAGATCCAAATTATCTTGCTCCCAGACTCTAAAAGATTGACACAGATGCTTTGAGACTAAGCATCAGGATCCTATCACCACTCTCCAGGCTACAAAAACTCTACAAAATTCACTCCAAACATTAGATTGGAAGGTTGTGCGAAGTCTTCTACATCAGCCGCATAAGGAACAAACATCCTAACACCTCTGGTGCTCCACTAAGCAGAGCTAAGTATTCTTCTATTTCATTTCAGTATTTTAGAAGCATTGGTAGCTAGTTTCCATAGAATATTTCTGAGTACTATTGAGAGACAACCTGACTTTCTTCTTGGAGAGGCTGAAAAGCCTTCCTCTCATTCTTATTCTCTTTCCACCCCTGTCCTCTATCTTTTCCCCCTTTTAGACCCTATCCACTATCTTACAACCCTGCACAAACCTCCAAACTCTTAGATTCCTTCTATCAACCACGGACATAACCCTGAGACCTGTCCAAGGCCCATTGCCCCTACCGATGCCGGCAGCATAACCGATGTCGGCAACATTTACCAACTGACACCAATGGACTAACTGACATTGGTGAATGTGACAAACTGACTGTAGAATATAGGTACACATTATCTCTATTTATCTTTCTTAGTCTTTCACCATTTCTTTTATTTGACACTCTTTTTATCAATAAGTGGACTGTCATCCCTCAAGGAAGTCTTTGTGCTTCTGGGACCGAGCATGTGCTTGGCAGTCCACCATATATCTCTCTAACATTTTTTGTGTTTGAGTCTTATTCTTTTCTTATAGGTGTGTCCTCCATAGCCAAAGAGGAGCTCGTACAATGTCTGGATATAGTGCACAACTTCATCCTAGTATCATCTAACCCCTGACCATTATCTCTAGTTTCTTCCTTCTTCTGAATGTAAAACATAAAAATGAGTAGAAACATTAGTGTTAATTAGTAGGAAATTAGTTTACTTACCTCTCCTATTATGTGGCACTAGTTATCATCTCACTAAACAATCTTTTCAAGTTATTTCCATAAAGTTTATAAAGGTAATCACCTATAACTCGAGCACATAATGATGGTGTGCAATGAATTTTATAAATAATGGAATGAGACATTTTGACCTTTTTTAACTGTATAGTTATAAACATGTATACATTATTAGATTGGTATTTAATAATCCTAGACAAAATAATTTGTACATTTTTTTGGTTATTTCTCATTTTGGACCAAAAAATGTTCATTTTTTATCCCTTAAATGTCCTACACTTACCCTTACATCATTTCAACCTATAAGGTGATTCTAAATTCTCTTTTTTAAGTGTGTCTAAAGCTAAGAAGTTTATTAATGCTAGTGGGAATTTTTATTTTATTATTTTGATAGATATTCAAGATGAATAAGTGGTTGCACTTAAAATTCATATATCATGTTTACTAACAATGATTAGAAGCGTTTGGGAGAGTTGGTTCAGTAGTTTGAGTAAGTTTCCATGAGACTACATGGTTTCCATTAGTTAGGTCTATTGATTAAAAATTTTATTTCTCACCCAATAGTCTTAAGTCTACTTCAAAATCATAAGTTGAATATGAATCCCTTGAAGGATTAAAACTAGGTAAAACAATAATTATTTTATTTTATTAATCAAGGTGTAATCCATTCTAGTATTTATCCATGTTGTTTTTCTATTTTTTTAGTACCTAAGAAATATGGTTCATGAAGAATGTCTTTTATTATACAACACTAAGAAATATAAAAATCAATAATATGTACCCTCTTTTATGGATTGATGATATTATTGATCAAATTTAACATGTCAAGTATTTTAATAAGCATTATTTCAAATCTAGGCATCACCAAGTACATGTTAGGGAAGATGAAATTTAAAATACATTGCTCATAATAAAGCAAGGGTTGTATGAGTGGTCGGTTCTATAGCTCAAACTATATAATACACCAAATACCTTCATGTGATTTAATAATGAATTAATCAGGCCATTTATTGATTCCTTTGTCATTGTGTATTTGGATGATATTTTTGTTTTTTAGTATAACTTTTAATGAACATATTGATCATTTAAAAATTGTTTTGAAAGTTTTGAAAGAGAAAAAGTTGTGTTGAATGTGACAAAATGTGAGTTTACTATTGTCACCAAATTTTTCACCCTAAAGGAGGTTATTCATGCCTACTCTAAGATTTTGGAAACATTGGAATACTTCTAGGAATTCGGATTTACCTATAGGAGAAGTAAACCTCTAGGTTTAAAGGCTAGTTCCTTGAATTTGTCTTGAAGTACTTGTCACCTATACTATTGATTAATTGTGGGAAAAGGGATAGAAGTATGCATAAAATAAAGATAATATATGGGTTGATACACCATGAATATATATACTATTATATCATACTTATCTCACTAATAACAATATCTACAAACTAGTCTTAAAGTCCAAAACTATTCTAACATAAGTGTTTCAATATAGAGGTGATATGCATGAGATCACTCAAGGTAAGTGACCATAGATTATATTTTTTAATCCAAGGAAATTTATAAATTTTAAGGTATCCTAACATACTAACTACACTCTATATGATCTATTAGAATGATAATTTCTTGCAAAAGACATGAAAGGATGAGTAAAAGCAAGAACAAAATCAAAAGACTCAACCATTCATCATTTTTCACACTCAAACAAGATGTTTATGAACTCAACAAAAAAAAAAAATTATTATTCAAAGGAAAATATGACATCAAACTAGTATGGCTTCACCATAATAGATGTGGTATTAGTCTACAAGAGCCAAAATGGCTATTACTTATAGAATTGGAGAGAAAGCAGAAGAGAATGAAGTCCAATAGTCACTAGAACATGTGTCAAGATGATAAAATGAGTTACATATGTAGTATAGAGGAATATGTAATAGACCATACAAGGTATCATATGACAAATGCCCCTCAAAATCATGAAACTCTTAAAATGTGGTGTAGGACTCTTCATTTGCCTATCTAAAAATTGCCTTCATCATTTGGCCTCTTTGGAATGTTCTACAATATAATAGGGATAGGTATCATGATTTTAATAAGAGGGATGGGTTATAAACAATCCCCAACATGTATTGGTTGTATCCCTAATTATTGATATTACTTTGGATATGAGTTATCACTGTCTATAGTATAAATAACTCTTCTTTCACTCACCTTCCACACTTGGTGCTAGGATGATCTTCAATTTTCCAAATTGATCCATATATAAGAGTTTATGACACCTTTTAGGACCCCTCATTTCATTTTATTCCTTAAGTAGACCTTAAAAGGCATCCTACTTGGATTTTTCACCTTATCACTTGCTTATTCACTATGCTAGTTTGGACTGGCTGAGATGAAGGCATTTGTATAGGTAGTTGTAAGCTTGGTGAAGCATTAAATGAACATAGTTATATTAAGTCCAAAAATATCTTAAAATGTGGATTTAATCCTTTGAAACCCCTTTATACCTACAAAACACACAAAAATATCAATAAAATCCATTTTCCACCTTGTTTATACAAGTAGGGTATAACTCAAGTTGATGGTAAGGATCCCTAGAGATTCCTATACAAGACTAGGTCACTTTCATTGTCATTATATCCCTCTTAGATTCCCCTCTTTCTTCATTTTCCTCATAGGGTCACTACTAAGGGTTTTGGAGGGGTTTAAGACATTTTAGCCCTTAGGGATTCTTCATACAATCCTGATGTCCAATCTTATAAAAAAATCCACTAAATACTTGATAGGGACCCTCTCCAAATTTTAATAGCTTCTTGAGGTTATATTTTTTGTGTCCATACAAATGCAAACATTCAAAGTTGGCTTTTTTAGCTCTCTTTTTTTCATTTTATGTAGGATTGAGTTTATTTGAACCATAATTTGGCTTTTTTGTGGTCTCCTTTGCATTCCAATAGATTAAACACACCTTATAACTCCACATTCAGGTGTCCCAATGATTTGGAAATCTCCTCTAGCTTTATAAATGGTATTGACCCTCCAATTGGGCTTTAGACCTAAACTAGACCTAAAGGACTTGATTGTATACCTATAGGTTTGGACCACCTTGACATGTTTCTAACCCATGTGAAGCTTTATACATGTTTTTTCATGTCTAATTTATATCTTAACATATTTTTTTAAGGCTTTATCAACCTATAACCCACTTTCTTATCTTCTTTCCTCTAAACCTATAGATTTGCACTCTTGGGGAGTGTTCTCTATCTAAGATAAAATAGAGGGAGATTCCCCTATTGCCTCAAACCAAATTATGGTATTATGGGATTATCCAAGTTTTGGGGTAATTTTTTTATCACTTTTCATGGCTTGATCATATCATTATCACCCCCAAATGTCTCAAAACCTAAAATAGAGTCATGGAAATGTTGACTATGTAGGACGTATACATGTGTGGACTATAGGTTATGTTTGGAACTTTAATTGACCTATTTTTCACTATATGAGGTTCTCAAAAGATTATTAAAATCATGATTAATGTTTCCCAAAATTAATTTCCACCCAAACCTTTCCAAACACTTCAACACACATCTTGTTCTTAACTAGACAAAACTATAGGTTGACTGTAACTATATTATTTGCTCAAGAGAATGGTAAACCTACAAGTATCTACCTTGATTCATTGATATTCCATTTCATTGAAGTATATAATGTCATTTTACAATTTTTTTTATCTAGTCTCATCACCTAGATGTTAGTCCAATCACCAAGACAATCCTACATCAGAGCACTATCAATTGCAGTCAATTATAGTTCACCATTTATGTAATAATAAGGGTCTTGTAGGTGAATATCCATATTTAAATATATTAAACGTGATATATGATTAATTTTAGATATTTGGATGTATATTCCACTAATAAGAGTTTGTGTTTTCATGTCTAAGCTCACATTACGGACCTATAAGAGTCCACAGTCAACTGTAGGTAAATTCTCTTAAGGTAAATCACACTTGTAGGTGGTGATGCAAGTCAAAACCTCATACCTTCACTCCTTTTTATTATTTTTATAATACTAGTTTATTACTTACCTTAATAAGATCACCTATCATATATATATATTCCTACTAGGTCACCTTGGATCATGAGGTCATATGAAATCTAGCATACTGTAGAAAACATTGAATGTTTGTAGTGAATAAATGTGTAACTTTAAAGCCTCCATTATACCACATATTTGGATCAAAAACCCATTATATTTGGTCAATTGTTTGCCACTACATGATGGTTACATGATAGGATGCTTTTTGACTCATTTTACTTGTGTCATATCATCATTTTTTGACACCAAAAGTGGCTAGGGCTCTATTTTGGAGCTTTTATTAAACTTGTCTCTAAACTCAAGTTTTTCAATTTGAAAATGGTTTCTCAACTCTAATTTCCAATATAATTTTTTAAACATGACTATCATGGTCTTATAAAAATCCACAAACTCATTAAGGTTTCAAAGCATGTCAAATCTCCTCTATGAAACATTATTATATCTATGTGGGAGCTTGTAGATGCACATACAACATCATATAAGGCAGTGAAGGTAGAATGTGGACTATGCATATGATGTATGATTCCATAAATAGATATAGATATTCATATAAATCCTCCAAATATTATTTAAAATATTGAGGGATATTCAAACAAGTCGCATTCCCTATCTCAATGTGGTTATCTCTTGAGGATATATGTAGGTGGACATTTCAATGTACAAGGAGTGACTATGAATATGGGCAATGTGAATTGAATCAGACTTTATGGATCATATTTTACATTTTAACCTTATGCAAACCTATCCTTTCAACCACAAGTGAATAAAAACTAGATAATTGTTTTGTTTCAATGTGGTTGACTCTCTTTGGCACCTCTAGGTGCATATTAATGGAGTATGACTATGTATCTTACATAAATAACTATCACAATTAGTTTCATGTAATTATATATATTTAAATTAATTTATCATGTTACAATAATATTTTAACCACACCTTGGGCTCTTCATAACACCTCCATGAACATGTTTAGGACCCCACACACCATGACTGTAACTGAAAGTAGGTAAAAGTTGAGTATATGCTATGCTTTTGACTGCAACTCCATGAATGATATATGTGTGATAATAAACTTGGAAAGGATATTTTCATGACATTTTAGATGCATGGAACATCATATCACATTTATTTCAAGCCACTGCAGAGAAAGAGACCTTCTGTAATTGATGAAATCTGACTGCAACCTTATTAACATACTCCACATGCAACCTAAGAAGCTTGAACTCATCGAATGACTTTGTAACATGAAACCAAATATGGGAAACATAAGATAAGGAATTACACATCCTTTTAAATCCATTTCACCAACTAGATTATAAGGATATGCTCAAATAGAGGTAAAACTTGTAGGGTGTGGGAATTAGCATACAAAACCAAACAATCATTTTCTTAGGAATGGTTCATAAATTATAGATAACCATTATTCCAAATAAAAACATGAAAATTAATCAAAAAAGGTGTAATATATATCACCAAGAGCATTTGACTTGGAGTTTTTCCTATTGATCATACCGTCAAAAGACTTGTTGACCAATTTTGCTTGCCTAGTGGAGCGATGGAGAAGAGAAATGGTTTTGGCCCATTTTTGGCACTTAAAAAGAAGATAAAGCATGTAAATAGAGTTAGGGAATCTAAATCATCACTTCATATGATTTTCCCATGTGTCACTCTCCTTTATAGGCTGTACAATTACCAAAAACTCCTTCTTTTCACTTGCTTTCTTGATTTTAATTAACACTTACAAGTTTGTTAGTTAGAAATCAATATATCTTATAGGGAATAACATAAGGGATTTTGAGGATTTTAGAAAACTTTTCCACTTTGGAAAACTATACCAATTTCATTTGTCACCCAAATATGACCCCTAAGTGACACAAAGTGACATAAAGATTAAATGGGACTATGACTAAGGCTAGAACCACATTAAATCACATACAATTAACTATGACACACCATATATCATGCTAATCAACCCTTATATGAAGTTTTTGACTATAGGGGGTTGACCTATTTTGAATAGGGGTCAAAATTATCAACATTCTTGGTGATTTCCCAAGGGTGCTATGCCAAGACCATTGGCCTAATCCTACCCATTGGGCCATGGAGTCACCTATATACTAGTTTAACACACAATTTTCCTTTGAAACCACACCAAAAAATAAATAATAACACATAAAACAACAACAGAGGGAAACAAACATGTGTTCTCAAGAACACTTATGGAACACAACACAACTGAAAGAAAGACATACATACCTAACCTACTATTTATAGGAATAACCTTCATTTCCTCAATATCAAGGATTTAAATGGATCTCATTCATAGGGATAGATATCTCCTCTCCACTCATCCTTGATAATTGGAAAGAGTTATTTTTTTTGTACTTGATGAGTCCACTCCATAAGGTATCAAATTTGATATGTCTCCCTGGTTTTGCTCTATCTTCATCCCATTTCAACACTATGTCGCCTTCTTGTAATGTTCTTGGAGTTTCCTTATTATCAAAATAACTCTTAATTAGTACTTGGTGATGTTTCATATCTTTATTATCCTTATCTCTAGTTTATTGGAACTCTATTAATTCTATCAACCTCACCTCCATCAGAGTATTCTCAAGTAACTCTAGTTGATGTGCCAACTCCAAAGTAGGAAAATGTTGGGATATACATAGCCTAGCTTCCATTAAATAGACAATAACAAAAGGATAATTCCCTATTGACCTCTTGGGAGTTATTCTATTAGCCCATAGAGCTATCTTTAATTTAGTATGCCAAGCCCTTTGATTATATTCCAAAGTTTTCTTGATGATTTTGATCAAATTCTTGTTAGTGGATTCATCCAACCCATAACCTTAAGGGTAATAGTTAGATGAAGTGTTAAAGTATATGCCATTACTATTTTCCCAATCAACTATCCTAATACCCTTGAAATTAATTGAATTTTCTAAAATGATAGTAGGGGTGCCAAACCTTTTTATGATAATTTCATAGAACTCTAAGATAGCATTCTCATTGGCTTCCTTTAATTCCATTAACTCAATCCACCTTATTAATTAGTAAATTATTGTGAGTATCCATTTATTACCTGCACTTTATAGGGGATTTATCATGCCAATGAAATCAAGACCCCATTACATGAAAGGTTGATCTACTTGGATAGGTCTCAAAGGGAGAACTGCAAGCTTCTATTTTATTACAAAGAAGGCACATTGCACACACCTTCTCACCCAAGAACAACAATCTTTGAATATGATAGGCTAATAATATATTGTTCTCATAATCTTGGTCACTATGGTTCTTGGGGAAAAATGACCTCTTACTATTCCATCATAGACCTTTTGAAGCAACACTCCAAACTAATCATTATCAATGCATTTTAATAACACATCATTAGTGTCTCTTATAAAAACACACACCATATAAAATACAAAAAGTAATAGCTTTGAATCTGAAGTATCTCCTTTTGGGTCTACTCATACCATTAGGATACTCACCACTTTGAAAAAATATGATGACATCTTGTGTCAAACCTTGTAGGTGAAAGGAATTAGCTATTTACGAGCAATCATGATTGACTAAATCCTCTTATTTTGACTCATGAAGTTCTAAATATAGATTTTCATGTATAAATTTGCACCTTAACAACTTTTTCACTTTGATATCAACATCATATTCCATTACTTTAGTTATCCACCCTACCCTCTTCTCACTAAGGTCCTTACTCAAAAGAAACTCTTTCTTACTAGGATGAGAGACCATAACTTGAATCCTATTTTTTGAAACCATATTCCTAAACTTCTTTATTTCTATTACAATAACAAATAATTGTTTCTCCACAAATGTGTACTTAACTTCATAATCTTCCAAACCTTGACTAAAGAATGCAATTGGTTGTTCCACACTTTCATCATTTTTTTGCATTAACATAGCTGAGATAGTATTAAGGTTAGCAAATGAATGCAATGTGAATTATTTAGAAAAATTAGGGTTCATAAGAGTAGGATATTGTGTAATTTTTTTCTTAATTGCCTCAAAACTAATCTTACCTTCCTTATTCCAAGATAATACTTGGTTCTTCTTGAGCATGGTTGTGATAGGTTTCATCAAAGATGAAAAATTAGGTATAAATCTCCTTACAAAATTTGCCTTGCCTAAGAAACTTTGGAGTCATTTCTTATATAAAGGGAAATGATAGGCCTAAAATAGACTCTATCATTTTAGGATCAATAGTTTAACCATATTTGGAAATAATATGTCCTAAGAGATTACCTTCATGGACAATAAAGATGCATTTTTGGGGGTTAAGAGATACTCCATACTACCTACATCATTCAAACACTTGCCTTAGGTGTTTCATATGTTCATTAACATCCTTATAGAACACTATTATATCATCTATATAAACCAAAAATATTTCATTGATTAAACCTTTGAAGGCCATGTCCATTACTCTTTGAAAGGTGGCACCAACATTTGACAAACCAAAGGGAATCTTCATATAAACAAAATTACACCATTTTGTAGTGAATTTTGTCTTAAAATGATCATATTCATTCACTAGATTTTGATTATAGATAGAATATCCTTCTAGGAGAGAAAAATGTTGAGAACCTAAAATAATTTACAAAATTTACTCCATTGAGGGCAAAGGATAGTGATCTTTGAGTGAAACTCTATTAAGATCTCTAAATTCCACACAAAGTCTTATCTCCCCATTCTTATTTCTAATAGGTACAAGGTTAGAGACCCATGTTGAATGTTTGATAGCAGAGATTAATTTAGATTTAAGGATTTTGGTAATCTCTAACCTCATGAGTTATTCAACCTTAAGGTTGATGGGCCTTTGTTTATATCTAACTAGTTTAAATATAGGTTACAATTAAATGGTATGGTGTGCTAGGCTAGGATAAAATCCTTTTAGGTCCTTATACTCCCAAGAAAAGATGTCATGAAACTCTCTACATAAATCAATGATTGTTTACTTCTCCAATGTAGAACATACCTTGCCTAGTTTGAGGAGTTTGTATTTGAAGATCAAGATTCTTTCATAGTTATCCTATTTCATAAATATAATCATATTTTCCTTATTACTTTTATCATCTTCATTAAATATAATTTCTAAGGTCACCATGCCCTTAGGTATCTTGTTTGTTCTTAGCTACATAATTTGATCATCAAACTGGTCTCGGAGTCTCTTTTGATTTCTTAAGGAAAACTCATCTTCATTTTGAAAGAAGTAAGTAATGTGTTTGTCACTATAAAACACTTTCAAAGACACATAATTATCAGGCATGAAAGGTTTGAGAATGATCTTGATGTGATATTTATTCCCCTCCTCCTTTATGGTAGTTGGTGTATCAAATTGTGCTCCTATAATAGCTAGTCTATTAGCATGATTATTTTTCTCCCTTGGGATTGATTGTATATTAAATTTATTAAATTCTTCAATAAAATACCATACCCTATGTTTATATGAATTTATATTAGGATTCTTGGAAATAAACACATTCCTAACTTGGTGCACAACCAATTCACTATCTCCATATACTTGTAAATTCTTGATTCCTTTTCTCCTTGCCCATTGAAGGCCATGAATCAAACCTTAATACTTAGCCACATTAGAAGTGAAGCTAAAATGGAACCTATATGAATCATAGTAATATTTTTTAGATGGGGAAACTAACATAACACTAGCTCCTACACCAATCTTACTTCTTGATCCATCAAAAACATTTTTCATATTCCATCATCCTCACCTTCTTCTTTAGCAACTAAGGGTGTTGGTATTCCTTCTTCATGAAGACAATACACTAATAGATCAGTTTCTTCAATGAAAGTATAAGGATAATGCTCATATATGTTAGTAACATATTAATAAATAAACAAATCATAAATTCCTTCAATCTTAGAAGAAGTACCATCATCCACAATAGGATCCTTTTCCTTATTGATTGCACAATTCAAATTTGAACTTGTTTTAACATAGGGATCAATGGGAAACCTTATAACAGGTTTAGTTATTGTTGTTACCTTTGATCCATATATTGTACTAAAGTCTGATAAGGACTATTTGAGTCATTTTTATGCTTTTTAATGTGGATCTAATTAAAACTAAAAAAAAAGTACATGTAGGGTTTAAAGTTACCTGGATATGAAGGTTGGTTATACACCATTGATCAAGGTTTGTGAGAAATACTCTTTGGCTGGGGAGGAATGAAATACACATTAGACTAACTCATGAAAAATGGATTAATAGAAAGATGAGTGGGCTATCTGGTTACAAACCAGTCCTAAGAAGTGACACACTTTCTCAGATGGATGTCAACCCACTATTTTGAATTAAGAAGGATAATAAAGATAAAGATAAAAGATAAATATTACAAAATATAAATGATGTAAAAGATAATTTGATAAAGATAAATTATTATGGATTATTAAAAATAACAGATAAAATATACAAGATAATAAATGTAGGTATAAACAACACCAGCACACAACTTAATAAATATTAGATAAATGCATACTATCTATGATTAAGAGATAAGATAAATGGATTATTCAAGGACAAGATATATAAATGATTTGCTAAGTTTTAGTAATGGATATCAATAGATTAGGAGATATATTTATAAAATAGAATGCAAATTTAATAGATGTTGAAGATGAAAAATAGACTATTTTAAGGGTGTTTTTATAGTCTAACAGAGATTGATGATGATCTTAGAGGATTGACATAAATTCTATAGGATCATCATCGATATAGATGAATCGATGTTAATTCTATGTAAAAGTTTTGAACTATAAATAGACTATAATGAAATCATGTATTATTGATCAAATAATAAAAACCAAATGTAAAATAGACATAGATAGACATAGAAGATATTAAATTTAAAATATAAATAGATTCAAAAGCAATACTAACCTTTGATGGCTGAAAATGAACTTGACAAGATGAGATAGATAAACCTTAAAAAACCTTTGATAAGCTCTCCAACATAAGTTCCACAAGATTTTAGGTTGTTGATATAGTCCATATATAAGTTACAATGAGATTCCAATAGCATTTTAGGTTCCAAAATTGTAGTCCCATTCCCTCCCGAGCCATGGTTGTCTACTGTATATATAAATTAATGTTGATTCTAAATAATTGATGTTGATCATGGAGGATCGATGTATATTTACCAAAAATGGGTGAATCTAAATGAAAAGCTACTCCAATGGGTTGGCATGAGGTAAAAGAGGGTTAAAATGACTTTCGAGGTTGATCAGGTTGTTTTAACCATCAGATATGTTTGTTAAGAGGTTTAGTATATTTTGGTTTTATTTGATGTTTAAGATTTTGATTATTTAAAATATTTTGGGTGGTTAGGTATGGTAAATAGTAATTATTAATATCAATTACCATGGGTAAAAAGGGGGTATATACATGAAATAAACATTTAAGTATAAGTTGACATTTAATTATGTATATACATTTAGTTTCTTATACTTTAAGTTATATTTTATGTATATATTTTTAGGATGTTTGAGAGTGGTTTGGGACCTTCGGGAGTTAAGATGAAAAATATAGATTTTTGGAGGTTTGCACCACATTTCAAACTTAGCCTATTTCAGGATTTTAAGGCTACAATGTAGATTTCTAGCATCTACATTTAATTATTAAAGCAATAGCCTAAAAGATGGAAGAATAGGGAAAGGGTGATAAATTATAGAATCTAAAAGGACCAATAAATTGAGATATATCCCTATATCTTATCTATAAAATCTATTGAAAGGCAGATTGTAAAATAAGCAAGAAAGTCAACAACAATAATGTCTTGAAGGATGGGAAAACTAGGACAATCACGAAAGAAAACCTTCAAGTTTTTTATCAACCCTATTATCTTGGTAGGTGTACTATCTATTTGAATCAATAATTTACTATGGGGTTCATATTTTAGGCCCAACTTATTATCTATAACTTTGGGCATGACTGATGTCAATGAGTAAGAATGTCAATAACAACAATGTCTTTAAGAATGGAAAAACTAGGACAATAATGGAGAAAAACCTTCAAGTTTTTTATCAATCATATTATATTGGTAGGTGTACCATCTAATTAAATCACTCATTTACTATGGGGTTCATATTTTAGAACCAAATTATCAGTTACAACTTTAGGCATGACCAATGTAGAAGTACCACTATCAAATATGAAATTGTGCACTAGTTTATCACCCACTATGAGAGTGAGGTAGAATGGTAGAGGATTCTTATCTTTTGTAGATAGTGTATACACATAATATTTTACACTTTTATCAAATATTGACACTTTTTGTCTTGCAAAGGGGTGAGCAGACCTATCGAGTCTCAATATCGTTGAGTGTATGCCTTAAGGGGTGCACCAGGAAAGGGGTGAGCAGACCATTGGTGCTTCATAGGATTGTTGTCCCTTTTTCCACTTGTTATCTACACACTTATCTCCTAACAAAATATTCCCTAAGCTTGTTATTATCTATTTCACACTCTCTAATCATTTTCCACCTTTTATCCTCCTTTTCCTAACCTTAGCCCCTTTTTAACTATTGGTTGTACTAGGTCAATTGGGTCGACCCTGTATAGTTTTGGGTAAAATTCACCTAGGGTCTAGGTCAACTCTTGGCCAACCTAGACTATGACTTAGTGAATTCTTATCCAAAATTGTACTAGTTTGAATGGGTTGACCCTATCAGTTGAAACTTTCAAAAGGGATTAGGGTTAAATCCACATATATATACAAGTTTATTTCCCCATTATTTAAATAAGAGAAGAAGAAGAGATATTGCACATTTTCTTATCTACCATTCTACTTGATGAGCAAGCTTAGGGTTTTATACTTTCTTTAGAGATAAAGATAATTTTTTTAGATGCATTGATAGGTTCTGTATCCTAGAGATGATTTATCCTTATCATCCTTACATACCACAACAACCTCTTGTGAATCACCTTATCCAAGGGAGAGATTGAAGCTTGACAAGTTCATATTCAAAGGTAAGTATTCCTAACTTTGTTCATACTTTGTAAGAGTAGATAGATATGCATTTGTAATTCTATTATATGCATTATTATTTAATATATATTGACATGAGTATTGTCGAATATGTATGTTTACTTTTATTATTTTTGTTGATGATTTAAAATTGCACTTTGTAATAAACACTAACAATGAGAAGTTTCAAGATTTGGGACTTATGACTTGAAACAACCTCCAGATTTTAGAGAAGCTAGTTCTTCTTTAAATCAAGTGTATAATAGGAAAAGGGATAGGAATTTTAACAATATCACAAATATAAGAAAGAAAATCTAACTATGGAGATGCACCTGAATGTAATTCGACCTTAATCCTGAGCATAGTGAAACTATATGTAGGATTCATTTACATTTAAGAGAAAACAAGTGCATGATCAATGTAAAAGATGGAAATAATAGAAACAGAGGCTCACAACATAGACTACTTTTTTAGTGATACAAAAAATGTCAACAAAGGCATAGGGTTCAATCTTCTTATTTGAATTTTCCAGTCACATAAAAGGCATAGAAACATGCACAGTTATATAAAATTTTCAACTCAAGAAAATGAGACAAAAGCAAATGACATTCCTAATCACAGCTCTAGAAAGTATAAACTCTTAACAATAATTCTCTCAAAAAAATCTCTCTGATATCTACTCCTTTTGATGATGATCTCTGCACCCTTATTTATAGCCTTGGATTCCCTCTAGATTGTCTGCTTGTTCCCAATCTAACGGCCTAGCTAAAATCTAACCAAACTGGAAGTGTCTAACAGAAGATATTTTATAGATTCTGAAATGCTTTGTCTTCTAGCAGTTCATTGGCTAAAACAAATTACATGATGCTCCCTTCCCTTAATCGCTAGGTAACACTTAGCCATTTTCTTAAAAACCTTCTTATTACTTTAGGGGACACCGAAGGATGACACTTGGCATGTTCTGTAGCACCTATCGAATACACGTGGAACTTTCCATGTAACTTATATTCTTTTGTGTCTTTGCTCAGGAGTGTTCCACCTTTGACCCTTGTCACAATCCGCTTCCTCAAAACTTCAATAGCTTAAAAGAAAATAAGACCCACAACATTTCTTACTCGAGTAACTTTAAAAGGGACATCAAGACAGGTGGCAAACTCCACTGCTTCATCAAAAGACACGTGACGGTCTCTACTTTACTCATCTGGGGTTACGTGGTGGTATCCACTTTACTCTATTTATATCATAGAAACAATCAGGTCTCATTTCATATTCAAGCAGATATCGACACCTGGCAACTTCCGCTTTCTTCAGAAACCACACTTAAAACCCACCACGGTCTTTACTATATTAGTGAAGAAAAATGAAGATAATTTAGATTACAACACATGGTAGCTTCTGCCTTCTTTTGCTAGGGTACATGGCATCTTCCATTGCTTTTAAAAAAGTAAACTTGTGACCTTTTGTGATTGCCACTTGGCGCTTTCTGCTTGATCCTAATACTTAGCTTGTTAAAACTTTTCACTGAAAAGAGATGAAATGCGGGTGCAGATATGAAACCACGGATGCTGACACTTGGCACATTTTATTGAGTCACTATGAGATATGTGGCACATTCTGACCAACTCATAGAAAATATGAAAGGTGCTTCGAATGATGACACTTGGCAGCTTCTGCTTTACTTCAACCCTTTGAGAAAATTGAATCAAAAGGAAACTAGAGCGTGCACTCTATTTAAAAACTTCACCATCTCGAAACAAATTATGTGGGGATAGTGATTTAGATCATGTGCTACTAAAAATTAGAATTAAACGTAGAGTATTTCTTAACTCTACAGTTATTAGCGACCCCAAGGACTTTTGAGCTTGCTCAAAAAGAAACCACAACTCCCGCATGATTGCTAAAAAAACACAATTTTAACTAAAATGTTTCAAATAGATTCCATTTACAGGAATCTCTTCAAGTTTGCCTTCCATCATTTCTATCTCAAACGAATTTTTTTTTTTACACACCCAAATTTTATAAGGGCTAGTCCATAATGCTTCAAACTTAGTGTGTTGACCTAGTTTGGTAGCTCTTGCATCCCATTTCAAAACAATTGGGCCTATTTCAAAATGGGGATTTGAAGTCTTTTTATCAATATAGTCTTTAACTATTTTTTGATGCTTTATCAATGAATCATGTGCTACATCCCTCTTTTCTTGAACTTCTAGAAGTTCTACGAGTCTGACCTGCATGGGGCCATTTGCTTCAATTTCAATTTGTTTGACTTGCTGAAGCACAAGAATCTCCAAGCTTAGGGTAATTACAACAAGTTTCCCATATACTAATTCATATGGGGACATTTTGATCACCTGTTTAGGCATAATTCTATTAGCCCATAGTGCTAAATTAAGCACCTTATGCCACTCCTTGTGATGATCAACCCCTATTCTTTTGATGAGTCTAATCAGGTTCTTATTAGTTGATTCTGCCAAGCCATTACCCTAAGGGTAATAATTAGAAGAAATTTTTAGATATATTTCATGCTTTAATGCAAATTCAGATACTTTGGACCCTAAAAATGCTTTAGCATTATCTAAAATTATAGTGCGAGGAGCCCCAAAATGAGTAGTGATACTCCCTAGAAAATCTAAGATCATATTTTTTGTTGCTTCCTTAAGTGGCACTACCTCGGTCCATCTGGTGAAATAATTTATGGCTGTTAAGATCCATTTGTGACCCATACTAGATACTAGATTTATCATTCCAATGAATTCAAGACCCCATTGAGAAAAATTTTCACCCATAATTATAGGACTAAGAGGCATTGCTACATTCCTTCTCATCCCCACATAATATTGACAAGATTGACATTTTTTAACCAGCTGATAATAATTTGTAAATAAAGTAGGCCAGAAATAACCTACTTCACTTATCTTTATAGCTATGGTCTTTGTAGAAAAATGTCCACCTGATACTCCATGATGCATTTCATGTAGTATTTTCTTATCCTCATCCTTTTCTACACATCTTAACAATTTGTCATCAAAATTTCTTCTAAAAAGAACCTATTCAATT
Source organism: Torreya grandis (assembly GCA_037957365.1). Taxonomy (NCBI): domain Eukaryota; kingdom Viridiplantae; phylum Streptophyta; class Pinopsida; order Cupressales; family Taxaceae; genus Torreya; species Torreya grandis. The sequence continues at coordinate 1,359,047 of JARHVA010002383.1, read as the reverse complement.
AAAACAAAATGAATTCCTTGTATCCTATAGTATCTTCTCTTATTTGGAGGGAGTTCTCTTGGGTAAATCCCATTTTTCATAAAATGAATCTTGCTTGTGACCCAGGATTCTTGATCAACTTCTTGTATTCTCAATACAATTTCTTCTTTTGTTCCTAAATTTATCTCTTCAGGAATCATCTTTTCAAGATCCTGAGTCATATATTGGCACAAACCCCTACCTCTAACTAATTTAGTGGGTTTGAATTCTACATCATATTTAAGGATCTTAGTTATCTATTTTGCTCTTTTTTCATTAATTTCACCCTCCATGATGTATTCTCTGACACTTGGATGTGCTACAAGTATCAGAATTTTACTTCCTGATACTATATGCCTAAATTTTTTGAGAGTTTTTACCATAGCGTATGATTGTTTTTCCACAAAGTTATATCTTGTTTCATATTCTCTAAGAGTCCTCAAGAAAAATTCTATTGAATGTTCTCCCTCCTGCTTATCATCCTTCTGTGTTAGAATAGTAGCAATACTGAGCTCTCCTCCATATACATACATTAAAAAAGGCTTAGAAAAATTTGGGTTTCTAAGTACTGGATCTATTTAGATAGCTTTTTTGACCTCTTCAAAGGCTTGCCTTCCTTCCATAGTCCACTTGAAAATTAGGTCTTTTTTCATCAAAAGTGTCACTAGTCTTACTAAGCCTGCAAATTCGGATATGAACCAACTGATGAAATTAATCTTTCCCAAGAAATATTGAATTACTTTCTTATTGACTGGAAGAGGTAAGTTCATTATAGCTGCCACTCTTTTTGGGTCTATGGAAACTCCTTTAGATACTATATATCCTAATAATTTGCCTTAAGGAACCGCAAAGATACATTTCTTAGGATTCAAGGATATTCCAAATTCTTGACATTTTTTAAACACAGCTTCTAAATGATCAAAATGATTGGTAGCATTCTTTGAAAAAATAGTAAGGTCATCAAGATAAATCAAGATGATTTTATTTATCATTTCTCCAAATGCAACATCCATAGCTCTCTAAAAAGTGGCTCTAGCATTTGACAAGCCAAATGGCATCTTAGAATATGCAAATGTTCCCCACTTGGTAGTAAAACCAGTCTTGTATTGGTCTTCTTTAGCTAACCAAATTTGATTATATCCAGAGAAACCATCTAGTAAAGAAAATCTCTCTGATCTAGCCATAGTTTGTATAATTTGCTCCATGGAGGGCAAGGGATAGTGATCTTTCAAAGATGGTTTGTTTAGATCTCTGAAATCTACACAAAGTCTTATATCACCATTATTTTTCCTAATTGGTACCAAATTTGATACCCAGGTTGAGTGTTTGATTGGAAAAATTATTTTAGAATCTAAAAGTTTTTGCAACTCATCCACCATTAGAGGCTTAATCCTTGGATTCACTAGCCTCTATTTCTATCTGACAGGCTTAGATCCTTTAGTCAGTTCTATTGTGTGATGAATGATGTCCCTATTATATCCATAAAGGTCTTCATAGCTCCAGGCTATGACTCTATCATATTTTTTGCATAATTCAATTAGTCTCTCCTTTTCTTCTTGAGTTGCAAAGTTTCCAACTTTTAAATTTTTTCCTTCACTCACCTCTATTTTAGAATAATCTACTTTATTTGCTTGGAACCTTTTCTTCTCCAGGATTACATCTTCTAGATCAAAAAGGCTCTCTAAAGTGATTAAACCTTTGGGAAGCTTATTATTATTTAATTGTATAATTTGATCCCTATATGCCTCTTCAATCTTTGGTTGCAATTGATCAGCAAATTCCCCTGATTGTTGCAAGAATGAGAGTACTTGAAAATCATTCTCAAATACTTGCCAATTCTCTTCATTATCTGGGATAGTTGGCCTTACTATAACCTTTACTGACTCATTGTTAACTAATAGGCCAATTATTGGATCAAACTGTGAACCAATCTGTGCCATCCTATCAGCTTCAAAAATTTGAATCCTGGGAACTACTTCAATATTAAAAGCTTCAAAATCTTCTATTAAGTCCCAAATTATATGCTTATAGGATTTCATCCTAACATTCTTTGCTATTGCCTTTTCTTTAATTTGCTTTACTACTAATTTTGAATCTCCTTTTACTATTAGATTCTTTATTCCCTTTTTCTTGCCTAATAGGAGCCCATATACTAAAGATTCATACTCGGCATCATTATTAGTACAAGCAAATTGAAAATGGATAGCTCTTAAAATTTTCTCACCATTTGGAGCAGTAAGACAAATTCCTGCTCTAGCACCATTTTTACTTCTAGCCCCATCAAAATTTAAAGTCCAAATTTTAGAATCTTTTTCAGATCCTTGAGTATTTGGTGTCTCTTCCTTTAAAACATTTGGGATTTCATGATCCTCATCAAAAATAACATAAGTGCCCAAACCAGTAGAGTTATAACTTTCATATGGGTCACTATGCATCATAGCTAACAACTGTTTATTTTCTTTTTCCTGATTATACTTAGTCCAGTCACCTATCTTAGTAAAATAGAAGGAATCTGGTTTGGATTTGCTTACCTCTGATGCATTGTTCACTAAGGCTATTGTCTATAGATGAACTGTGTCTTTGAGCTTTCTTTCATTAGTAGGTCCTTCAGTATATTTGGGTATTGCTTGATTTTGAAGAGCTTCTTGTAATAGTGTCCTTTATTTAGGAATAGCTAGTATATCCCAGATTGATACTTGTGCTAGGGTCATCTTCAGTTGATCAACTACATTCATTGATCCCAAAATTTGAATTCTTGGAAGATTAGGATATCTTGTCTTTCCTTGAACTTGTTCAGGAATTTCTTGATTCTGCACTGGCTGAAGAATTTCTTATCTAACAGTTGTGTGTTGATGACATTGAAATGAAGGATTCCCCATAACTTCATTGTTTGTAACTTCAGGCTATTCCAGTATTCTTTTCTTTGATCTAGTACAGTAATCTGATTGCACCACTGGTTTCTTGGAAGCATAACTTCATTCAAAAATATTAATTCTTCATCTTCAACCCATGAAAACAAAGCATATTCTAGGGCTATATCCTCCTCTTGTTTCAAAGACATCCCTTGCATCTGAGCCATTAAGATTGAATTTTGCATATTAGAAGACTGGTAGGCTTGATTATCACTGGAACTTGCAAACTGACCATCCATTCTTCTTTTCTCTGCCACCTTTTGTTGTAGATTACCCATAAGACAATCTCTAAGTGTATGAGCATTATTACAAGGGAAACACCAGTGTTATCCACATAGTTATTTTACTCTGGGACAATCTCCCTATTTGAATTGGGAGGAATAGTTTGTGAGGGTGTGGGAACTGCAACTAATTAGTTTGTTGGCTGATGGTTATTTTGCCTCGAAGGACCCTGATATTGGTTAAACTGAGATGAAAATATGTTTCCTTGATAGCCTTGATATGGAGGCCTAAGAAAAGTATTATGCTGTCTTTTTATATTGATCAACTCATTAGAAAATGTCCTTAGGATATTCTTGATATCATCCAGCTTAGAATACTGAGTGGGGACAATTTATTTAGTAGGTGGTTGAGGATAGGTATACATAAACATAGGTGGGGCTATAGATTTAGGGGCTTCTTGGGGTAATGGTAAGGAAATTTCTAGGAACATGGGCATGGGAGGCCTTGGGGGTAACTTTCTAGCATTTATCAAATTATTTTCAGCTCTGACCGCATAGTCATAAGCCTTAGGTAAAGTGTGTCCTCCAAGTGATTGAATCATAATAGATATATTTAAATTTAAAGCCTTAAGATAAAATACTATAGCCATACCTAGTAATGGTCTAGTTATAGTAGGGATTCTTTCCCAAGCCTTTTGAAATCTAGAATTGAAGTCAGTAATGGCTTCTTATGGTGCTCTTTAAATGGTAATTAATTGTTGTAACAAAGAAGACTTATCACCCTTCTCTTCAAATCTTTTAAAGAGAAGATCTCTAAGATGATCCCATATAGATATGGTATTTGGGGTCAAAGACCGATACCATTCTAGAGCCTCCCATTTAAAAGAAGCTGCTAATAATCTTATGGCCACATTTTGCTATGTGACAACATGTATAGCACAGACATCTGATACATCTTGAAGACGTTCCTCAGTTGTTTTAAAGTCTTTCCCACTAAATTTGGGTAGAGCTTTTAGGGCATTCACTGCGATAGGGTCCCAAGTGTCTGGTGGTATTGGGAGAGTCAAGGGACTACCAGTGTTCTAGCTTGCATAATTTCTTGGAGGTATAGGGGCTCCCATATTTGCTTTGGGGATTGGTACAAACTGGTTGGCTCTTCTTCTTGGAATAGTTACCAAAGGTGGTAAAAGAATACCTGGATTTGTAGCAGATTGTGATCTAGTTACTGGTCCACATTTATGACTCCTCATAGCTCTCTAGTTCATATGATCTTGAAAGAAACTTCAAGATAGTCCCATTAGGCATGCCAAAAACTGTTAAAGATTTAAAATTGCACTTTGTAATAAACACCAACAATGGAAAGTTTCAAGATGTGGGACTTGTGACTTGAAACAACCACCAGATTTTAGAGAAGCTGGTTCTTCTTTAAATCAAGTGTATACTAGGAAAAGGGACAATAATTTTAACAGAAACACAAATGTAAGAAAGAAAAACTAACTATGGCAATGCGATTGAATGTAATTCGACCTTAATCCTGAGTACAGTGAAACTATATGTAGTATTCATCTAAATTTAAGATCAAAAAAGTGCATGATCAATGTAAAAGATGGAAACATTAGAAACAGAGGCTCACAACATAGACTACTTTTGTAATGATATGGAAAATGTCAACAAAGGCATAGGGTTCAATCTTATTATTTGAATTTTCTAGTCACATAAGAGGCACAAAAACATGCACGGTTATATAAACTTTTCAACTCAAGAAAATGAGACAAAAGCAAATGGCATTCCTAATCACAGCTCTAGAAAGTATAAACTCTTAACAATAATTCTCTCTGATCTTTACTCCTTTTGATGATGATATCTGCACCCTTATTTATAGCCTTAGATTCTCTCTAGATTGTCTGCTTGTTCCCAATCTAATGGCCCAACTGAAATCTAACTGAACCAGAAGTGTCTAACAGAAGATATTTTATAGATTTTGAAATGCTTTGTCTTCTGGCAATTCATTGGCTGAAATAGATTACAGGACGCTCCCTTCCCTTAATCTCTAGGTAACACTTAGCCATTTTCTTGAAAACCTTCTTATTACTTTAGGGGACACCAGAGGATGACACTTGGTATGTTCTATAGCACCTATCAAAGACACGTGGCACTTTTCGTGTAACTTATATTCTTTTGTGTCTTTGCTTAGGAGTGTTTCGCCTTTGACCCTTGTCACAATCTGCTTCCTCAAAACTTTAATAGCTTAAAATAAAATAAGACCCATATCATTTCTTACTTGAGTAACTTTAAAAGGGACACAGGGACAGGTGGCAAACTCTGTTGCTTCATCAAAAGACATGTGACGGTCTTCGCTTTACTCATCTGGGGTTACATGGTGGTCTCTACTTTTCTCTATGTATATCATAAAAATAACCAGGTCTCATTTCATATTCACGCAGACAGTGACACCTAGTGACTTCCACTTGCTTTAGAAATCACACTTAAAACCCACCATGGTCTTTATTATATTAGTGAAGTAAAATGAAGATAATTTGGATCGTAACACATGGTGGCTTTTGCTTTCTTTTGCTGGGGTACATTGCATCTTTCGTCACTTTTAGAAAAGCAAACTTGAGACCTTTCGTGATTGCCACTTGGCACTTTTTGCTTGATCCTAATACTTAGCTTGTTAAAACCTTTCATTGAAAAGAGATGAAACATGGGTGTAGATATGAAATCTTGGATGCTAACACTTGGCATGTTTCACTGAGTCATTATGAGATACATGGCACATTCTGACTAACTCATAGAAAATATGAAAGGTGCTTCAGATGATGACACTTGGCAGCTTCCACTTTACTTCAAAACTTTGAGAAAATTGAATCAAAAGGAAACTAAAGCCTATGCTCTTTTTAAAAACTTCACCATCTCAAACCAAATTATGTGGGGACAGTGATCCGGACTACTAAAAATTAGAATTAAATGTAGACTATTTTTTAACTCTACAATTTCTAACCACCACTTTGTGCCATGATATTTGGTGAGCACCAGATTAGACTTTTAATTTACTTGTTATTAGTTTAGTAAATATAAAATATAATAATATCTTAGGGTTATTTCATGATTGTTCTTGATTAGAGGATTTGAAACCCTCCCTAACATAGTGTATTGTGGAAACAGATCCCTTAATTGGGTCAAGCAGATACCCATATTGGTCATATTTCCAATTATTTAATGTATCCCTAATTAGAAGTGTATGGTATGATCTATCTTCTCCAAGTTAGGATTGATTTATAGAAATGATGCATTTATGATTTCATACATTCTAGTGAAATCAGTATAAATCTAACCCTTGCAAGTTTTATTTCATGTTTTTAATTATTTTATCATTTTATCTTTATATATTTACAATATTGGGTTGACAATATCTATTTAGATCTAAATTTTGTGTATAGGTTTAACACATCATTACATCAATATGAATCTATTTTATTTGTTTAGGGTTTTCATTAGGTATAGGCTACTAGGTCAACTCTATTGACACAATACACTTTCAAAATCCCAAATCAAGCTACTAGGTTGACCTTGTTGACACAATACACTTTCAAACTTCCAAATCAGGTTGCTATGTTGACCCAGTCACCTTTGTACATTTATAGACTTTCAAAAAACATACTAGGTCAACCTTGTTAATGTAGTACATTTTATAGGTTTTCATCAAATAGGGAATTGTAAAGCTAGGTTGACCTAGTTGACATACTTGGTAGAATTTGAAAGTATAAATCAAGGTACTTTAATAACAATCTCATTTTCCTCTACATCCTCAAACCCACCAAGGTTTCTTTCTATCCTTCTCTATAATTTATTTTATTCATTACAATTTTATTTTTCATAGTTTATATTCTCTAAAATTTCCCTTGTATAATTAACTAGTTCAACCCTATCGATGTATTTCTGTATTCTATCTAAAAAACTAATTTGATAATATCAATGTAGTTAATTTTTTCACCCTTATTTTTGTATTACATTAAAGACACTATCAATTCTCTTCTATAATTTTTGCATACACTACCATCTAAAATGACATTATACTATGTTTCAAAGTTAGAATTAACACTTATATGCTAGTAATTATCTCACACTTTCAATTATTATTGCTTGCATGATTAAAATAGATCACGTAGTATAATTATGTGTTTTTTAAATATACCATTTAGTTAAACTATTTTCTTTTTTATGCACACACTACTTAATCGCATAGTATTAAAATGGATTTTAGTAATTGTCTACCTAAGACCTACCTACTTGGATTTCATCACCAAGGGGGAATCCAACTTGGTTTTTTGGCCAAGTATAAACATGGGGTTAATGGTATATATTGGCTAAGCACCTAAAACCCTTATCACTACAATGTGTGAAGTGAAGGGTTAGGCCCCAATATAAAGCGAGTACCATTGCCAATATAGATCACTTTCAACCTAAATGTCTTAAACCCATCCTTAGATTGCTTTCTATTTATTTTCTTACAGCCAACTTCCTATCATATTTAAAAAATCATATTCTAATAATCTAACAACATTTAGGTTGACCACTTAGTTAGACTTTACATTCCAAGTTTATTTCTTATTCTTTGATCAGTTGTATGTTGTATTGCAAAAAATTACATTAACCAGTATTGGTACAAGGTTTTGTGTTGTGTGCCTCAATTAGATTAACCTCATTGACCTAATTGATTATGTTTTTCCTTTTATTTCTTACTTTCAAAATTAATTTCAAAAAAATTCTTATTTTAGTACATAGTCATTCTACTTGACACAGTCTCTTATAGACTATTTATTTTTCCCTTGCCTACTACACTAGGTTGACTCTATCAACTCTGTATACTCTTTCAGCCTTTATTTATTATATAAGGTGGACTCTATTGACTTTGTACACTCTTCAGCCTCTATTTCCTATACTAGGTCAACTTTGTCAACTCTATACACTCTTTTATCCTCTATTTCTTATACTAGGTCAACTCTATTAACTCTATACACTTTTTTAGCCTCTGTTTCTAGTACTAGTCTAACCCTATTAACTTTGTATAGCTTTTAGACCCTATTTTTTTGTACTAGGTCAACCCAATCAACTCTGTATAGTTTTCTGTCACTTCCTATTTCCTTATTTAGTCTTTCTACTTCATCATGAACTTCCTTTTTGAAGACAACACTGAGTTGAATTCAATAGATATGATGATTTTTTCCAACCCTCATAGGGTATCCCATAATAAGAGTAGGTATCCTCTCTTGGATAACAGTAATGTTTATATAGCCACTTTCACAACAAACTATGGGACCCCTCCTCATTCCTCTTTGCTAGATAATCCTCTCTTCTCACTTGAAGATCAACCTAAATTAGAATATACCCCTAAAATGTTCTTCTTTATCTTTGAATCTCCTCAACATCAAGGAAAGTATCCTTCTACAATTTACCATCTCATGATTAGTGGTCAATTTGAAGATCCTCATTCACCTTCTCCCACATTCTCACATAGATTTGTGGGTATTAGTTTATTTGATTTTCAACATCTTCCTTATATTATGACCCCTTCTCATACCATGACTTCTTCTTATTTAACTTCTTCTACCTCCATTCCTAGTATCTCCACTACCATGGTAGGTTCCACATTTAGTGGGACTCTTCCATGATCTACTCTCCTTAGCTCTTCCACTAGCGCATCCTTTGCTACCCATAGTAATCATGATTCTAGTGCTTCATTTTCTCATCCCTTCACTAGTCCATCTTTTACTACACAATAAAAATTTTCCACTAGTGCCTCACATTCCAATAGTTCCTCTCAAGCTCCTATCAACACCAATAGTGGTACCCACGCCACTACTACTAACTCTAATGCTTTAAACAATACCAAAAATGAAACTCAAACCCATCAAATTTTATTAAAAATGATTAATCAAATGAATACTTTTAAATCCCATAATACCAATCAAATGATGAGAATTCAAAATCACCTTCTCCATCTTCAAACTCACCCTTAACCAATGCCTTGGGACACTCATAATCAAAATGTTCCCCCACCTCCTCTTTGATATTCCCATGGTAATCTCATCTCTCAACCTCCCCTTGTCAACAAGATAATTAAATATATTAAAAATGAGCCTCTTACATTTCAAATTGTTAATATTTATATAAGAGGTATCACCCCTACCATTTCTTATAATGGATCAACTAATCTTACTCTTCATTTAAAAACATGTGTAAATCTATATAAGACTGGGTCAAATGGAATACCTTTTCCACTACCAAGTTATTAGCTAAAACACTTACATGTGATGATTTAGATTGGTAAAACCAACTTAAAACTAATTTTATTTCTAGTTTGGAATATTTAGTAAATTCTCTAGTTCAAGAGTTCTAAACTAATGATATTTTCAAAAATAGTTTGGTCCATCTTATCAATTATAAACAACTTGAGAATGAAACAGCTCAAGTTTTTTTTAAAAGATGGAAAACATTATCCAACAAATGTGAACATAGCATGGCTGATGATAACCTTTTCCATCTATTTACCAATGCTCTTTTTCCCAAGTTGTAATACTAGGTCTACACTCTCTCCATGTACTTTGGAGGAGGCCATTAACCAAAAAAAATGTCAACATTTCCTTATGCATCAATTTGAGCCACCCTAACCTTCTACGGGTCTCACATATTACTCAAGAAAAAGAATCATCATTCTACCAATGATGGTGTCATGGACTCTTATGATACCATTCACACTATTCAAGCCATTGTTCCTAACCAGTTTCAGAACTAACTCCCCCTTTTCAATAATACACCAATCCTAATTTATCTTCACCTAATAATATCAATTTTCACAAAATTTTATCCTTATCTAAATTACTTAAATGTTTACCTAAGCCTCTTACATGAGAATTTGATTGCACTCAACCTATGAAATCTTGGTATGATCCTAATAATTTTTTTTGGTTTCATACTAATTGGGGTCATTCTCATGAGACATGTAGGTAGATTCATAATTTGGCTATGGATTTTCTTCTTGGTCCTATTTTTTACCATGATTCTATTAATTGAAAATTCCAACAAGCCTATGACATTACTTTCAAATCCCATGAAACAAATACTAAATTTCAATATTTAAATCAAGCTAATGCTCATTTGGCCATCTATAAAAACCCTCTTCCAAATCACCAAAATCACCAATACAACCATGACAATCCCACCCCTTCAACCAACAATGTAGAAAGTTTTGTTGACCCAAATCTTGAAGAGAATGTGGTTAATATGACTAATATGTGAAGGGTGGTTGCTTTTATTGATCCTCAACCTTTCCACACCCCTTCATTATCTCACACATTTTGTATTATCTAATATTCTTATCTAAATCACTTAAATGAGTTGCAGAAAGATGACCTTATAACTTTTGATGACCCAATTCCCACTCTATTATAGTTTGAGTGGGGTTTTCAATTCATTTGATCTATCAAGTGCATATATAATTGTTACAAGTTAGTTCTCAGCTTATTATAACTAGGTGCAAGCATAGAATAATCTCACAACACTCAATATTTGTCACTCGACTGTGTCAGCATCAATTCACATAAGGTGCAAACCTTATGTGCTCACCCAAAACACAATTGAGAAAGAACCAAGGGTTAAGTTAAGATAGTTGTGCCATGACACAACTCATTATTTATAGGACTTAGTCATTACAATAATATCATTGGAAGGTTTACTGGCACAAGCCATTCTAGGTGGATTTTAACTATTTGTAGGCATAAATCCTATTTGGGGAACTCATTCTAGTCATAGGGGCATAAGCCTATATTAGGCTAGTTCTAGGATCTCAAGGGTGCAAGCCTTTATGTTAATAATATAAGTGTCATTTAGGTACTTTGATGGGGAACATGGATTACTTTATAGTAAGGGTTCATTATGAAGCTAACACTCTCAACAATGGCATCAAAGCTTAGGTGCATGACTTCTCCTATACTTAGGATAATTCAAAGGTTATATGGACATCATCACTTACATAGGGATGCCATTAATAGGTTGAACTAAAATCTTGCTATAACTTAGTGTTCATATATTAAAATTAACCATTATAACTATTGTAAACCATACACATTCAATTCAAAATCAAATAACATAACTATAACTACATAAGCCATATCAATACTAATTTAATTACAATACCATTCTTTACTAAACAAGATTCAAAGAAATTGAGTATATATCAATGGAATAGAGCCCATGCTCATCTAAAACTACTAATGACCTAGAAGCTCATAAGCGAGCTTAGGCACTATAATTTGGATCCTAAAATGTATCCATGCTACAACTTATATAAATTTCATCCATAACTAGATATCTAGACTTAATTTTGTAGAGCTTTGATACCTCAATTCATGTCTCCTTGCTCACTAGATTCAGATCAACTTTATAGAATATAGGAGCATCTTTGTGCCAGGGTAGAGGGTGCATGCCAAGTTTTGAGTTAGAGTCTTCATTGATCATTATGTTTCCTATATCACCTTACATCCTTTATTATATGGTTTCCACATGTAGTTACTTAAGAAGATTCCCTAAAAATTTTGGCACTAAGTAAACACCTGCTAGTTGGTGCCAAGTCAATGATGATTCCTCCTACTAGTGTAAAAGGTGCCAAAATAGCAATAATACCAAATGATTACCTCATGCTAAGATATATACTAAGTTTGCATGGATATATACTTATATGAATTAGGGGCCCAACATTACCCCATACAAAATTGCTAGTCTGCCCTCAGACTAGTCTTTTAATACTCTTGGCATGTAGAACTTGGGTGCACTCTCCTTTAGTTTAGCACTAAAGTCCTCAAAGCCCTTGATAGAAAGATTGAGTTATTCAAAAAAAAAATCTATCTCCATAAATGTGGTGTTTATCATGGGCACATCCATCTTCTCTAATTCCTTTTAGAAGGCCTTAAGGTTTGCCTTAGCTTTTACTACTCCTCCATCTAATATTTCTCCTTATTTTCAAGCCTTGGTTTGTAAGGCATGAAAGAGTGATTCTAATCTTTAGTTTTGGTCTTCGATCTACATGCTCAAGGCATTGACATTTTCTATTATTTGGGTGCACTCTGATATGATCTCAATGTATACTTATGCCATTAATCCCTCCTTCTACCCCTTAACCTATTTGAGTCATGTGTCTACAATTGATGTCTAGTTGGAGAAGTTGAAAAAGATGGCATTAGTTGCATTTGCATCCTCATGAATTTAGGTGAAGAATTCATCCACCTCTTTGAGCTTTGAAATATCTCTTATTTTATCATGATGCATGGGTCCTCCTAGTGCCAACTCTATTTTTAACCTCAAGAGCATTTATTCCACTAACACATATACCTTATTAAGCTCTGAAAGATTTGAAGTGTCAATTCCATATAAGAGGGATGGCTCAACTACCTCTACACACTCAAATAGTTACTACACTATAAAATTCATTACCTTTGTTTCCTATTTTTCATCCATCATGATCATATTCCATTTAGATGCCCTAACATTGTTGATGATGTTATTCCATGCTACTTAAGATGTCATTCAAATGACTATGTTTTCTAACCTGACTAGGTTCATTACATGAGGGTTTATGAGAATGGAATCATGCCCTTCTTTTAGTTTCTCTACAATTAATATGGAATTTTGGGTCACCTCAAAATGAGGCTCATCCATATAACTATCAAAAATAAATGATAACTATTGGCACATCCTAGTAGTGGCAGCTACAAGGGGAATATACTCAAACATGTAGTAATATTCATTGGTCCACCCCTTCTGCACATTTTCTCTTAGGCTTGGATTGATACCTTATTCTTTAATGATGGCTAGATCTATCTTCTCTTCTCCCTCCTCATCAGTTCTATCACTCTCTTTGACACTTTCCCTTGAGTTTCCTACTTCTTACTCTAGTAGGGGTACTTCCTTGGACTTGTCCCCTTTGTCCACTTCTTTTTCTTCCTGGACACTAGCTTCTACCTCTTGTTCCTATTAGGTTTCTTGGATGCTCTTTATTCATTCTTTCAAGGTGATAGCATCACCTTCCTTATCTCTAGGCACCCCTTAACTATTTGGGCATGCCTGTGGTGTAACTTCTTCTACTATGTTGATGGGGGTGCTAAACACCTTTTCTATTACTTCCTTTGTTGGTTCCATGCTTGTATTAACCTATTTATTTTCCTTCTCTTTCTTGGATTTTTCTTCTTGGGCCTTCTTATTTCTCTCAACATTCTTATTCTTTACTAGTGTTAAGTCTTTTTCTTATTTAGCCTTTATTTCCTAGACCTCAATATTCTCAATTTACTCCTAGGTTATGCCTTTCTTTCTCATGGCATCCCTTTACCCTTCTAGTACTAGTACCTTTAGGATTTATACCTTGCTCATCCCCAACTTCCTCCATGCTTCTCTTGTTTGCTCCTCAGTATGTGGATGTGTGGTGGGTTATTTGGTTGAGGCACATGCTAGCTTTTCTACTTCTCCAAGCATGGTAGAAATGACACTTTGGAGGGCCTCCTAAGCTTCTATGGTACTTGGATCTTATTATGTTGCTTCTTCTTGGATGATGTAAACTTTAATCCTTACTTCTTCCTCCTCCATCTCTTTATGCACGTGTTTTGATTCCATTTCCTCATATGCCTCTTGCACCTCCATCTCTGACAAGGTTATTATGGGCATTGAAACAAGCCCCTTGGACTACTTTTTATTCTCCCTTTTTTAGGAAAAGCAATCCCTAGAGTGAAGGTCATGCACTTTTTCTTTGGTCTAGGGGGAGTTTATTCATTACTGGAGGCAAAATTCAACCAGAGGTGCTCTAGAATTTATTTAAGTATTTCTCCCTACTTTTTTTGGGGAGATTTTCTTGGTGTTAATGGTGCTAAGTTTCCTTCTTCATCAATCTAAAGAGGGAGGTCATCATCCTTCTTAGGGTGTGTAACCTTCATTTTCAGCTTCAACTCATGATATAACATGTGGATATGCCCAAGAATCACTTCTTTCTAAAGGGGATGGATGTCAATGTGATTTGAGTCATCCTCCTTATCTTTGGTAGCTTTCCTCTTAGGCACATGTATTAACACTACAACTTGCTTCTTTCTAAATCCATAGCTTTCACTAGGATGTCCAATTGCTACACATTAAGAATTATTTTTAATGCAACCTTGAAGTACTTGGTTGAAAACATGTAAAGGATCTGTAGTTAACCTAATTTGTTGTCATCTATGAGTTTTAAGCACACTACACAAGTGTTTCATAATGGTAAAGTTTTTCATTCCAAACATGTTTTGAGGGATCTCCTTGGGGATATGTTATTTCAACCTAAATGCTTTAATATATTAGGTGTACCACCCCATCAAATGGGTCTTTTACTTTTAGGATAATGTAGGGGGTAGTTAATGTTTTAGTACTTCAATGCCGGGGAGTCATTATTCATCAAGAAGACCCAGAGATTGTTTTCATCACCATCAAGCACACTGATCTCCTCTATCCCAATTAAGATCAACATTGATCCCCATCAAAAGGTCTCTCACACTATATGACACTCAAGCAAAATATTTATCATTTATTCTGTAATGAATTTTGATATATTAAACTCAATCTCTTATGCCATGTGATGGGTTATACACAAGTAGGCCTTAGTGATATCCATCCGCCAACCATTAGGGAAAAGTTTTCAACTTACAAGGAATGTCTTCATCCTCATCTTGGAGTGCTTGATATCTTTTATAGGGAACATTAATAATCCCTTATATTACCCATATAGTTTCATGAAATTTTTAATTTTAACATCATCTACTATCATCTGATGGATATCTATGCTAGAGTTTGGGATCTTGGTGATTCTACTAATAAGGATGGATGACAACTGCATGCACTTCTCCACAAAGTATGATCAGTCTCTATGGATGTGTGAAAGGAGGAACTACAAAAGTTCCTTTGACTTCTTTAAACATGGAAACTCATAGAGCTAAGTTGTGTTTGTGGTCATTAGTTTATCCTAGATGGAAACATCAAATAATGCCATGCTTACTTCTATCTTGGCCCCGATATTAACCACCTAGTCTTGCACTAGATCTTGCACATTGATTGAGATGTAGTGGTTGTATTCTTTAAGTCAGTAGGTATGCATGAAAGATGTCAAGTTCTCTCTTACCAAGACCTCCTTGGGAAACTACATTTATTGGTAGGACATATTTTCAAGTGCCTCAAGATTGACTACTAAAATGTTAACTCCTTCTACTAAATATGCTTTCTTCTTTTCAAAAGTCATATATTCCACTATCCATGCCCATTTGGAATCCTTTTGCACCTATGGTAGACCAAAATTCATACATTTCTTACCTATCTTAAACTAGCTAGTGTTAAAGCATGGTTTGTTTAACTTGATGAAGCCTATAATGTTTGTTGGCACTCTTCAAAATTGTGAGATCTATGATTGTAACTTTGTCTCTTGAGCTTCAATTTCCATTAATGGTGGCCTTGATATCACTCAACTTTTTTGTTTCCTAGTTCTTTCATAATTCATGCCCCACACTTCTCTATGCCAATCTTAAATGGAATGCAATTCCCCTCTCTATTCAATCATTCACTTTTTGTCTATGCGGGTGCTCAAGGTTTCACTCTAGTAGTGTTTGTTTTCTTTCACTCTAGTTCAGATTTGATTTTGTGCTATGCATTTTGGGTGAAAATTAACTTAAGGTTTATAACCTAAACCAATTGACCTTTTATTGCTTTATACCCCTAATTTAGCTACATTCTTAATTATAGATGATTAATGGTGTGGTGGTGCCTATATTTCTTGGAATTCACACAAACCCACAAAATCCATGAAAATATGCTATCACTTATTCATTAAATTTAAACCTTTATTCCTTTGTCATCATCTTAATAAATTCTCCTAGTGGTATTTTTGGTGAAGTTATGTGTAGTTCAAATGGTCACTTCCCACGTCACTTTGGGTGGATGCCAACTTGTCTTGATGATCTTCTCCTATGTTTTGTTCACTTTGAATAGCCTTTAGCTTCCTTATGGTGACCTAGGTGAAACACCTCATGTACATGTGATTAAGCCTCCATAATTCCATCATCTCTTCCTATGATGCTTTCATTTTAAGCACACATTCCTATCTTGGTCAATTTTTATATGATTTCATTTATTGTCTTTGCCTATCCTACCCCATACAAATTTATTACACTTGTCCTCCATCACTTCTTGTTTTAGGTTTATTTCACACTTAGCATATTGTGTGCTTATCTTACTTCTTATGTGAACTAGCATCCTATGTGCATCTCTTCACACTTTGTACTCAAACTTGTGCAAGTCTAGAAATCTCTATGTGCCCATAAACTTAGGTGTCTAGCCTCAAAAACTTTATAAATCATCTGTGCTTGACTCACCTAACTAGATTTATGCATAAAAGTGCCATAATACTTCTCTTGTAGGCCTAAAAATGTTACTTATTCACTCTACAATAACAAAAATCATAACATACAAGGAAATTTTTGTGTTGTGCCAAATGTCATTCAAGTCAACATAACACAATTGACATGTGATTGGAAATTTAGTGTATGATGGTGCAAGTGACATATTATTCCCTATATGGATTCAATAATGTTACTATTGAAATTCCTAGGGATCATTTCACCCAACAACATGCATAGATTACATGCACCAATTTCTAACATGTTGTGGATGACATATGGGCCCATCCACCTAATTTATAGCTTTATCAGGTGCTTAAGGTACTTGGAGTCATAGAGAAAGACCAATTCCCCTTCAATTATTACCTTGCACTTAATATTCTTGTCTTGTCATAACTTCTAGCATGCTTTCTCTATCTACTAGCTCTACCTTGCTTGGGCACGTACTTCATCCAACCATTCCAAGTCTTCTATCCTTGCACTCAATTATTCTTGGTCATAAAAACAACTAATATGCACAATGCAAAATGATGGCACCAAATACTAGTTAAAATGGTGTAACTTTGTTTAGGTTCTTGTAGGTTGTGTGGTATGCCCATAGTACCACTAGCACTCAATCATCCCAATATTTGTAACCAATGTTTCATATCTTTGTCAGGCATGTTACCAATATATTTTTGAATGCCTTATCTATGTCATTTTATTGTGGATGATAAGGGGTGGTCTTATGGTATATCACCATGTATTCTGTCAATAGGATCTACATAGTTTCATTGATAAAGTATGTGCCTCTGTCACTAGTCAAACTAAGTGGGAACACATAGATAATTATAATGTTATCCCATAAAAACCCTATCATTATAGTGGTTGTGAAACTTGTAGTTGGTGTTTCATTGGCCCACTTGGTGAAATAGTTAATTCACTAGAATATATATTATGCATGTGCACTTTACTACGAGAGTAATTAGCCTGACAAAATCAATTTCCCATTTCTCAAATGGTGCTTGGGTAATAATGGGGATGAGAGGAATCTCATCCTTGTGGTTTAGTTTCCCTATGTGCTATCATATATCAAATATCATGGCACAATCTTTTGCATTTTGACGTAGACTTGGCCACCACAAGCCTGATTGCAATAAATTACATGCCATTGCATTTATAGCACAAAGTCATCCTACTATTCCCTTGTGAGCCTCACATAAAATGTAATCCATTTCATGTTCCAAGGCACATCAGTGTAGGACTTTATCTTGGCCTAGTTTTTATAGTTCCCTATTGATAAGCTGAAAAGGGGCATCACAAACTATGAGTTATTTCTTCTCTTTGGTTACCATTATTTGGGTTACAAATATAGATATTATAAAAGTGGCTATCTCTACTAAGTCCTCAGGGGTGAGATAGAATATTAGAGTTATGAATCTATCATGTCATCCTAATTAGGCACTATTACATCATTAGATTTGATGCAGGACAAATGTTCTAGTCCTGAGTTCTATTTTATAGGCTTGATGACAATTGAGAACTAGAATTATTGAAACATAAATATCCATATACAAATAGACCCATGGAGAATAGGGTTATTCAAAAGGTACTCAAGTGATTCATGGTCCATGAATCAGATGAATGGTATTGCCAACAAGTATTTACTAAATTTGTATAGGGTGTAGACCATGGCCAATGCTTCGCACTCAGTTGTTGTATAGTTTTACTCTACTTGGGTAAATTTTATACTTGCAAAGGAGATAGGGTGATCCATTTTACCTTTTTTGGGTTGTTATACAATGGTGCATATTATAGAGCTATATATATTGATATGGATGTGGAATGGAATCATCTAATCAAGAAACTATAGAATAGGCATGCTAGCCAACTTGAGTTTAAGAGTTTCAAAGGTATATTATTGGGTTAAACCTTAATATAATGGGCCATCCTTGTACAAGAGATCCTCTAGTAGTGTTTAAATATTTGCATAACTCCTTAAGAAATTTTTATAATATCCACAATGGCCAAGAAAGGTGTAAACATCTCTCTATGTAGAAGGAATCATGATTAGACCATATTTATAGATGATGTGCCTAACCAAGGTGTCAAAAGGTGTCGTGAAGATGCACTTCTTGAGGTTTAAGGATATTTTTAATTTTTTTCACCTCTAAATCATGAGGCATAAGTTTTTATAATGGTCTTTCATGAACACATACACAGTCTAATCATCAAGGTACATTTGGAGGACCTTATGAATAAAATCCTTAAATGCAATGATGAGCACTCTAAATAATAGGGTCTGTTTGTTATTAATCCCAAAGGGCATCATATTATAGGAAAAACAACCCCATTCCATCACAAATGTTGTTTTAGGCATATCCTCCTCTTCAACTTAGACTTAATGGTATCTTAAGAAACCATTATTAAAAGTATAGATTTCATACCCTGTGATACCATCCAAGACTTCATCAATAAATGGAGTTGAGAAGGGGTCAGTGATAAAGGAAACATTTAATAGTATATAGTCAATGTAAATATGGATACACCCATCCTTCTTAAAGATAATAACTATGGGGCTCACCCATTATAACTCTTACACTAGGTAGATTACTCTTATAGCTAGCATACCATCAATCTCCATTTTAACCTTAGTATAGAGATTGGGTTTATCTTGTAAGGGCACTTATTGATAGGTTATGCACCACCTACTAGATTTATAGTCATTTTACTAAAAAATGGGTGGGTGCCCTTCATGTCTCAATAATTTTGAGGGAATAAATATTCAAACTCCTTTAAGAGATCCACAATTTGTGCCAGATCTATGTAAGACCAATATGCACCCAAAATAGCCATCTTTGGTTCCCCTTTTGCATTGATGTCTACCTTGGTAGTATTAAGTGGCATGCAGTAGGACTTGTTCATCTCTTGATGTGTATCCTCATGCCTACTCCCCTTATTTGTTTCTATGTGGATATGAGTATGTTCTTCCTTGTAAAGGGTGTTATCATCTACTTGGTACATGAGCTTCCTCTTTCCTATCAAAGATGTCCAATTATATGCTTTTCAAATATATATATCTTCATCACTTGAGTAAATTTTTAGTGCCCATTCCTCAAATAAAGTTGAGAGCTAATCCTTTCTCCTTGAACATATATTTTATGGTCTCCTCTAAGACTGAATTATCCTTAAACACTACCCTTCAAATTACTTATAGTGGCTTGATCAATTCTAGGTTATGTGAGGAAAAGGAAAAGGTGTGCACAAACTTCTCCTTCAAGATGTCCTAACTGCATATCTCATGGTGCATTTCATTGACCACATACCAATTTTATTCCCATGTCTTCAAGGCTATATATAAAGCATGCACTTACAGGTTCCTTGGGGTGTTTACACCACAGTCAATCCTTGTTTCTTCTCACAAGTGTATGTGCACTATTGGGTCTGAATCATTAGAGTATGGAGAAATGTCTACTTCCTCATTAATTTTTATTAATCTTATTCAAATATATACTTTTACATCTTACCAATTTAGAAAGTTAGATCTCTGCACTACCCACCAATGAGTGACAGTGATTCTCAAAGTATACACCAATACACCTATCCTATCTACCTCTTTAGGGACACATGACTTGAGTTTGTGGATGTATTATTCCATAGGATTGCTCCCCTCATATTTTAGGATCATGGCGAGTTTAATTTTGCTCAATAAAAACACTCTCTTCCCCTTATTTTTGTTATAATAGACCCATCTCTTCAAAGTGAGATCAATCTAAACCCATCCTATCCTCATAGTGTTTGGTGCCTTTGCACTCACTAAGAAACACCTCTAACCAGTCATATCATAAGCTTCTTTGACCCATTGATCACAAGAAAAATTGGTGGTGTCTAAGATTGACTATCCATCCTCCCAAGAAAGAACTCCTTGGTCATTGGGGTTGAGAGTCTCAGCACCTTGTACTATGATATTGTAGATATGGTTGATCTCATCCTCCAGATCAACACTTTCTACATAGGGGGTCCTTGGTCACTTAAGAGGGGGATCTATACCCTCTCCTTATCATTTTTAAAGTTCATATAGCACTTCTTGAAGCACATATCGGTATTGTCCATGTAACACCATGGCCTTCCTAGGAGCACTAGATAATTATCTTGTTTAGACAAATTGATTACCTCAAAGTGAGAATAGAACTTGACACCTATGATATCTACAATGGTGCTTTTTAGAATCCTGATTAGTTGCATCCTAGATTTTTTGGCCATGAAAAGTACATGACGGGAAAGCCTCAAGGATAGCCTACCCATCTTATCATATGTATTATTTTTCAAGATATTAACCTTGGTGCCTATTTCAACAAGGAACTTACATACATACCATCTATCAATGGTGGCATTCACTAGGAGTTCTTAATCATACTCTGCATTCTAGGTTTGCTTGACCTTTTATGCCCTTTCCATGTATGGCACAACAAATTTAACTGGCTTATACCCTACATGCTATACAATTAATTAATTCAATAGGGGTAGAATCCACTATATTTGTAGGAGGTGAAATATCTCTATTAGCTCTTGTACCTTAGCCTCTTAACCATATTGTTTCTTATGAGAGGCAACATCTTGCACTTTTAGGTATTACACTAGTTGGATCTCTCCTTATATGTTTTGAATCACACTCATAGCCTATTATAATAGATATTTCTAATGTGTAGGGTCTTGGTAAGGCACAACTTTAGGTTTAGGTTGCATTATGCACTCAATGTAGCTTAGTTCCCTATATTCCAAGTGTAACTCTAGTACTGGCACAACTATCAACTAAGTGGTGAATCCACTATGAGTAGTTTCCTACACTTTTATTATCTCTATGTGGGTAAATTTAAATTTTATATTATACTTCTCTACTTTAAGCTCATGCCTAATCATTATTTCACCCTTATCTATGACAGGCCTACCTTGGGTCACTTTCTTGTATAATTCAGGGCTTTCCTCAACCTTATGTGTTCCTCAATAATACCCACATGTTGGATGTGTAGGGTAGTCATTTTGATAAGGCTCAAACAAACCATACTTATAACATGATCATGGTGGAAATATTCCTCCACCAAGTCTCCACCTCACACTCTAGTGCCTTTTTTTCATTCCATAGCCTACATTATATTCTCCATAGCCATCATTGCCTTGATTATCTTTCCCCCTTGATTATTGTAGTGGCCTATCATACACCTATTTTCATTTTCTCATGCATCTCATCAATGAATTGGTAATCAACTATGGTATAAGTGTAAGCATCACATAACTGATAATAAATGGTTGTGTTAACTTGATTGGCATGTTACAATAAAGGGCAGTTACAAACATCATGCACCTTGTGACAAAACTCATAGCTTTAAAGCAATTCACACACATTCCTTTGAGGGAAGTGGTTCCTGTTATGGCCTTTCATTTCACAATTGGTACACCATAACCCACTTTGAGCATCTTACAATGAACTAGAAATAATTTTCTAGAATTGGCTGGCCATGGATATAATATGTGCCTCTATGAATGTTTTGATTCTAGTGTTGGCCATTTTAACTACCTCAGCTTTGAGTGCAGCTTCAATCACTTCATAAGGGTCTATGAATATATTCATGTAAATTAATATTATAAATGGTACTAGAAATCCTCCAATAAATCATTATACATCCTAGGAGGGTTAAATATCATAAAGAAGCTTGGAAAGAAGAGTTTTGATTTTGAAATTATATAGGTGCATGCTCTCTGATAGTCCTTGGTTAATTTCCTTGAGTGTATTGATGCTCTACTCTTGAAACTTAGGTATATCAAATTATTTCAATAATTCTTCCTTCAAAGTGTCATAATCAACCATATCCTTGTTAGGATAAAATTTCTTATATCAAGTATGAGTGCAATTAAGTAGATTTGTCATAAATTGGGCTACCTTGTGCTCATATTGGGTTATAACATGAGTGCACCATTTTAGTTCACATTTTAGCACATTCTTTATGGCATTTTATATGCCATGATACTTTATAAAGTACATGAACATCTCATAGTAAATTTTTTGTGGGGATCACTAGCATCTGAGGCACTTTCCCCTAATACTTATCTTGGTGTTGGTCCTCTAATGCCTCCAACCACTAGGTTATGAATTGGTCCTACTATTATTATTGGCATTGATGATGATGAAGGTGTTATACTGTTGACTTGTGGCACTAGGCCACTTTTTGTGGATTGTTGCCTAGTCTACGTAGCTGATATTGGTTGAACTAGAATGCTTGCAGTTATGTTCTATGTTATCAAGCTAGCACCTAAATGTCTAGAGGTATCCTTTATTAATTATTCATAAAGAACAACTTATCTAATCAAATAATTATAGTACAAATATAAAAAATGATCAAAGTTTACATGGACAATAGGGTTAGTTATCACTCTTTTTTCTTCACATGGGAGATCTAGAACATGAGTTAGCACCATAGGGTCAAAGGGGGTAGGCACTTTTGGTGCATCTTCAATGGTCAAATTATGTAGGGACCTAGTTCATTATTTACCCATCAACAGTTGAGCTCAATCTTTGGCTTCATTTTTTCTCTCCTGACACTACTATAATTTAAGAGATCCTTCCCCATGCCCTTCCTACTCATTATGAGTTCTCTCAGAACTTCCAAATTCTATATCTTCCATCAGCCCATGTATTCTCTTGTTATAATTATATTGCTTGAGATCTCAGATATCAATCTTCTCATCCCCTTCAATTTCACTTCACCTACTCATTATGAGTTCTCTTAGAAATTCTTTGATAGATCCTTCCCTATGCCCTTCCTACTCATTATGAGTTCTCTCAGAACTTCCAAATTCTAGATCTTCCATCAGTCTATGTCTTCTCTTGTTATCATTATATTACTTTTTCTCTCAGGTATCAATCTTCTCATCCCCTTCTATTTCACTTCACCTACACATCCCCTTCTTCCCCATTGTGCTACTCATATGTCAAATGACTTTGGCCTTACATTCTCATGGTTTCAAAGCCATAATCTACCAATAGTTTTTTAAGCTCTATGTTGAATTATTTCACAAATGTGTCCCTAAGATCATGAAAGAATTGATACTCTACTTCTTTAGGGTAGAATTATGTTGATATTATGAACTCAAGCACATAATTATTCAATAATCCTTACCACCATTTGTCTACATCTCTGGTCCAAGTGACATCAAGGTTTTCAAGCTTTTATAAGCACTCCTTATCCATTCAAAGTGTTGTTTATAGCTTCATATTTTATGGGTCACCTAAGTAACTAACCATCAGTACACATGCTCAGGTAGTTTATAAAAGAAGACCTCATACAGAGCATCATACAAGTTTTTTTGGACCCACTTCCTCAAATTTTGTTCTTTATAGGATGGATAATTTAGTGCAGAGCTATCTTACACCTGTTGTAGCTAGTACTTGATGTTATTGAGGGAGAGTTAAAGCATTATCAAATCACACCATTGTAGTAGAAAAATTCAACACAAGTCATGGCAATGGAACCAAAATATTGTAGTTTAAGTGGGGTTTTTAATTCATTTACTCTATCAGGTTCTTATCTAATTGTTCCAAGTCATTTATTGGTTTTATACAACTAGGTGCAAGAATAGAATAATATCACACTACTCAAAATTTGTCACTCAACTACATTGGCATCAATTCACATAAGATACAAGCCTTATGTGCTCACCTAAAGTGTAACAAAGAAGTAACTAGGGGCCGTATTAGGATAGTTGTGCCATGGTAGAACTCATTCTTCATAGGACTTGGTCATTACAATAACATGTTAGTAGTTCATTAGTGTAAGTTATTCTGGGTGGAATCTGACTGTCTATAGGTGTAAAGCGTATTTTGGTAAATTGTTTTAGTCATAGGGGTACAAACCTATATTGGGTTGGATTTAGGATAACAAGGGTGAAATAATTTGTGTTACTAAGCTAAGCATTATTTAGGCATTTTGATGGGGTAAGGGGATTGCTTTATAATAAGGGTTCATGCTTAGCTAGTGCTCTCAACAATGGCATCAAATTATAGGTGCATGACTTCTCCTATACTTAGGATAATTCAAAGGTTCTATGGACATCATCACTTACATAGGGTAATGGGATAAACTGAAAGCTTTCTATAACTTAGTGTTCATATATTAAAAATAACCATTATAACTATTGGAAACCTTGTGAAATCAATTCACAATCAAAGAACATAACTATAACTACATAATCTAGATCAATACTCATTTAATTAAAATGTCATTCTTTATTAACAAGATTCAAATAAACCTAGTATGTATCAATAGAACAGAGCCCATGCTCATATAAAACTATGAATGACCCAGAGGCTCATAGGCAAGATTGGGTACTATAATGTGGATCCTCAAAGGTATCCATGCTAAAAATTATATGAATGGCATCCATAATTAGATATCTAGAGTTAATTCTATAGATATTTGATACCTCAATTTTCATCTCTTTGTTCATTGGATCGAGCTTAACTTTATAGAAAATAGGCGCATCTTCATGGTAAGGTGGAGGGTACACACCAGATATTGAGATGGAATCTTGGCTGATCATTCTACCATTCATATCACCTTACACCCTTCATGTTATGGTTTTCACATGTATCCACTCAAGAATATGTCCTAAAAAATTAGGTGCCATGTAACTACCTGATAGATGGTGTTAGGTCTATGATGATTCCTCTTGCTAGCATAAATGGTGCCAAAATAATAATCATACCAAATGATTGCCTCATGTAGAGATATCTATTGAGTTGGTGTAGATCCATACTTAGAATAATTAGTGGCCCAACACACTCCTTCCTTGGATAACACTTCCCATTCTATATCTACCATCCCTCCATCTTCTTTACCTAACACTAATGACACTCAAGACTCTATTAATTCTTCCTCTAATGATTCTCAAAACCAACCTACACCAATTCATTCAGCTTATCAACATATTTTACAACATTTTTTATAAACCTTCTCCCTCTTATCAACACAAATTCCAATGTACTTCAACTCTTCATTCCAAGGACCTCCTTCAACATTATGCACCTATTTCTAACAACCTTCTCATTGGTTATGATGAGTGGGATCCCATCATAGAACTCACTAATATCCCATCCCAAATTCCATTTGTTGATCTTATGAGGACCTCTCCATATCATCAAAATCATATTATATAACTCTTGTTTGAAATGAACATCCCTCATCCTCCCCTAGTAGGATGTAAAATAAACAATCTAGATTTGAATATAGTATATTACAATAATGTGAAGAGATGTCCATTTATGTTGACAAAATAATGGACATTTATCTTTCCTTAAAAGTTCCTATCACTTTTATGATTCCTACTGAGATTTTTCTTCATGTAGATAATCCTCTTCCATTCATTAGTGTCTAAATTAGTGATATTCAAGTCAAACATGTATTGATTCATAAGGGTTTTAGCACTTCTGTTGCCTCTCTCAATTTTATCAAAACCCTTAGATATTTTGAATGCAATCTCAAATCCACACATAACACATGTCAAGGATATGATCAAAGTCAAATGCATCTTTTAGGTTGTGTGGCTTCACATTACCATCCCACCTGCCACCATTTATGTGAAGGTGATGATATTTAACTTTCCTCTATCCTATAACATCTTGCTTGGTAGGCCATGAACTCACTATATGAGAGTAGTTGCTTCTTTCACCTACCAATGCATTAAATTCCATCAAAATGGAGCTATCTATAGGATTCAAGGTGACACTAACCCTTTGAATTTCTAAAAATTCTACGATCATGGTGTCTTCAATATTCTTACTCTTGAACCTTTGCCCAGTGTTTCATTTCATGAGTCTTAATGATTCAAATTTCTTATCAATTCTACTTGAGGTTACAATGGTCATCGTGAACTCATTAAGAATACTCCTCCTAACCTCCTAGATTTTGATAATGATGAACCTAAGGAGATTAACCTAAAGATTAAAATTTTGATCTCTCACCTCACCTCATCTCTTAGCTTCTCACTTCTTTACAACTACGTTTTTGTAAACCACCTTATGATGACATCCTCATTGTCTTAACTAAGACTCAACATTCCATTCATCACACCTCATTAGATGATAATGTCATCCCCACTTGCATCATTGATATTTGTACACCTAACTATGATGATGTTTATACCTTAGATGATATATTCTTAGGTGGTCTTGTTCAGGCCTGTGATGCAAAGAGCTCCGATGATCTATTCTTAGGTGGTCTTTTTTAGGCCTATGATGTAAAGATTATCTATTATCATTCCTCTTTGCTTCAATATTTTCATGCATCTTCTTGTATTCTATCATAAATCATTCCTAATTTTATTATTTTTCCTATTTATTATAGGGTAGATATGGTGTACACACCTCTAATTTTTGAATAACCATGTAGGAGTATGCTTATGGATCATGTTATGTCTAGGCCTTACTAATTTGTTAGGTACCTTGACCCATATAGCCTTCTTATCCTTGAGATAAATGAAACCCTCATTCATCCTTATGTAGACCCCACCCTTCCCTTAGTATATCCCACTTTGGATCACATTATTTCTCCTACTTTAGCTAAGTCTATCTATGCTTATGATCCTATCACTCCTTTCATCAAGCTAGTCCAGTCTCTTCACTAACATTACCTTCCCTTCATGATGGTTTAATTAATTTACCATAAATGGTGTTTTTGCCCACCAAATGGGATGATGAGCCTTCCCAAACTCTTTCTAATTCTATTACAACTCCTCCTATGAGTACCTCTACTAATCCTAATCATAGGTGTATCTATTGCTTCCATGGCATAGATAATCATTCATGTACACATTATCACAAGTTATGAAAATATATTGACACTTTGCATCATTTTACCCATCCAACCTTAAATAAGGCCATACCTCCCTTGAAGGAACTTCTTGATTATATTCCTAAGTATGGAGAGGTGTATTATCTTTTGCACTAATGTGGCACCCATCACCCTATCATTACTACATCCTTAAGCAGCACCTTAAAAATCATATCTTAACTATTCTAGAACCTTTTATCATTCATCCCATAGGTCATTCCCATAAGAAGGCTCACCCTTATTCTCCCATGGTTTTACCTCCTATGGTTCCATATCATCTTTTGGTCCTGGCCTATATTCCTTCACCTATGGACCTTCCCTCACCTATGGATCCTTCTCCACCTGTGAGTCCCTCACGTATGAATCCTTCCACACTAGTGATCCCTTCATCTCCTATATATTCCAATCCCATGCATTATTCTGAGCATCCCTTTCCTGATAGACTTCTTTACCATGATCCATAAAAAAATCTTACCTTTTATTGAGGATATTAGATGTGAAGTTTTTTCCTAGTTTTCACTAAAAATAAATGAGACATTAGCTACAGTTTGACTTCAGCTTCATAGAGATTTATCAGATGTTTTGGATAATGTGTGGGGGAAAATCTATTAGTATTTATGAACACATGCATGGTGTTCTTACATTTTCATTTTGGATTGGATGTGTGCTCCAATATTATCTTCATCTATTTGTTGATATTTGCTTATGGATGTCTTATTTATCATTGCCTTATTTCTCTTCTTGATTTTCTTTCTTAAAAGCTCCCTTATTTTATTTTCATGATTGTTTGATTTCTTATCTCTATATACATGGATAATTATCATTATGACTTAGTTTTACAAACTTGGTTGCTTTTAGACATTCCTTCTTTACCATGTAATTAGTTTGTAAACAATTAATCTCATTATAATCTCCTTTCTCCAGTTCACTTTTGGATCTCCTTTATTCCTTATTCATAAAATAAGCATATACATAGTTGAAATTTGAGATAACATGCTAGTTCATTAACAAATATTTAATGTTTTCATAGTCCATCAAGTATTAATAACTTTCTTCTAGGAAAAATTGTGTTTAATTTTTAACATTGATGCATTTCAAATCAACCACTTGATCCTTCATTAGGAATAAAAATATGTGAGAATAATAGAGTTTTGCACTTTAAGAATTAAAGGAAACTAGATGTTACATAAAAATTTGCCTAACCTGAACAAAAAATATGTTAACATTAGTTTCTAAAACCAAAAACAAATAAAAAATAAAGTTGTTTTTTTCTTAATTATTATCCAAATTTTAAGAATAAATTCCTTATTAAGCAAGTTTATAGCTTTATAATGACAACATTTTTTTACTATATTTTAAATATTTAAAATTATATAAAGTGGTGAATAATAACAATTAAAATAAAAATTAACAAAAAATAGGAATTTAATATTAATGTTGGTTCATTGTTAAGCCTAAGTGTTCTATTCAGTCTTGTCTTTAGTCGCTTAGCTTCCTTTAGCCTAAGCTTATATTTAATTTGTGTGTATCACTCTATCTCTCATGATTGGTCATTCCAAGTTCGTATGGAGGAAGAATCTTAAAAAACCTTAAAAACATTCAAAAGCTCAATCATTTAATAAAATGCAATGATACAAAAGGTAAAAACATTTCAAAAAAAATTAAAAGTCAAATCACACTAAAATACATGATTCAAAGCACATCTCTTTCTTTAAGTCGAAGCTTAAGCTCCACAATTGGCCTCACAATAGAGCCAATGTCCATTGGGGTGTGGTAGACCAATATTAGAAAAGGAGAATTAAAAAATCTTTTAATGCTACCTATTTTCTCATGCAAGTACCCAATATTTGCATTAAATTGATGGCTCTATAAGGGGTCCTAAGGAATGGGGAACACATCATGGGAAGATAGTTACATTTTACTTTTCTTGTACCAATCTACCTTCATGAGTTGATCTTAGTATCATGCTTATTTGCCTACATAGCTTTATGTTTATAGAGAATAGGTTTCTTTTGTATATTGATGGTCAATAGTCATTTAGTGTCTTCTCATGTCCTTAGTATGCCTCCTATCTCCTAAGGTCTTCTCATAAGATGCCTGAGTTATGCTTTTTACATTCCCTTTTTCACTCCCTAAAATCTTAATATTTCTTATTGAGAAATATTTTTTTGTTCACTGATCACTCCCTTAGGGATTCCATTTGTGAGTTACATTATAAGACCATGGATAAGACTTATCATTCCTAAAAAATTACCACAATTTTCACATTATTACCATATTTTCACAATTATTCCACCTCATTGGTTTTCCCTTTATGAGATGCAGTGTAAGACCATAGATAGGACTTGGCCTTCACAAAATTTTCCAATAATCCAAGTCACAATAAAAATTACATGTGTCAAATATGAGATAAGATGTGATTGATTATGAAGTTACATGTTATTGATGTGCTTCCTAGCTTGAATTAGTGTGATAAATTTAAGACCAATTTCTCTCTCTTATACTTCCCAATGTGACTTAGTATGATTGAATAACTTAATTTATTTATTTTTATACCATTTTTATTTTTATGTTCTTTCCATTTTATTACATTATTTTCATACTTCTCAATGTGATTTAGTATGACTTTAATTATTTTAATTTGGTGCCAATTTTTCTCTTGGTTTAAAAACAAACTTTGTACCATCTTGATTACCACCCTTTGGTTTTCTATACTTAGTCATTTTATTATTATTACACATTTCCCAACATGAAATAATGTGTAGTACATTTTTTTTGATTGATTATATTTTACAAAAGTCTTTTTGCCTATTTATTTTTAACCATACATGTGTCCTACATAATGCTAGAAAATAAATCGCAAATCATATATTTCCTATAAAATTTACAAAAAAAGCTAAATACATGCTCTACAAAGAAATATATCCAAGCATCCACAACCATAACCATAATGAAAACACATAAAAATAACATCCAACTACCAAAGTCAAACACATACATACATACATGTTTGTGTGTGTGTGTGTGTGTGTGTCTATACACACACACACACACACACACACACACACACACACACACACACACACACACATATACATATATATATATATATATATATATATATATATATATATATATATATATATATATATATATATATACATATATATGTATATGTATGTGTATATATTTATATGTATGTGTGTATATATATATATATGTATGTATATGTATGTATGTATGTATGTGTGTGTGTGTGTGTGTGTGTGTGTGTGTGTGTGTGTATATATCATGCACTTTTAATATAAATCACAACCATATACATTGCTCCAATTCTATCACTAGGCCCCATCATGCCTATCTTGTGGCTTAGCCAAGCTACCCATATAAGCCTCAGTTTGACTCCTCTAAATAGAATTATATAAAGAGGCTATCCAAGATCTCAGTATTGATACCTTCCCTTATAAATGAGCCAGCTAGGATTATACTTGTCCTAAATGGATTAGGGTTGATAGATGTGATACTCTCTCCTAGGCTTGTACCTATCCCATTTATGTCATGGTAGCTAGATGTATGGTTTTATCCTGAGCTAAGGCCTATCATGCTTGTACCTCTCCTACACCCACACCTATCAGTGGTTACATCCCCTCTCTATGCACCAATAATCACCTCATAGGCTTTCCTACTAGTCTAAACTAGCTCATCTAAGCTGGGGTAAATGGTACTATGGGATCCTCTAATATGGTAGGGTTATATGGCATCAGTACCTCATTTAGGATATCATGAAGTGCTCCTCTCACTATTGACCCCCATATGGTCTCCTTCTCCTCTATAAGATCTATAAAATGCTAATCAAATAGATATTATATCCTTGATATATCTCAAAATCTATCTGTCTATACTCTATTTCAAATAAACTTAAGCAAAATGTAACCATCTTTTATTCCCTAGTTTTATATCACCTACCACAATCTCACCATTTACATGATTACTGAGCATGATATCCCCATTATTGTATCCTCCAAGAACCTCATCTATCAATCATTAACCAAAATTAAATCTTGGAGTCACTACTCATGCCCACCTTAGGCTATGTCTGAGTGGTCTCTCTATCAACTAACTCTATCTTGGCCTACCTAATGAGTCATCTGGGATGACTACTATTTCTTCTCTCTCCTACCATCTATGCATTCATCAATGTCATGTATAAATTGGTCACTATTCCTATTTTCATGCTAGTGGTGGTACCTCTGGTACTCTTACATTTGTATATATCACTTCTCTCTACTACCCATCATGCTTGACCTATCCATGGTCTCTCATAACATAACCTGATCATTAGCCTAGCAATGGGTGGCCCTAATCCTCCTCTCCTCCTTGGATCTCTCACATACTAATACCAAAATGTGGGAACCACTATCAGTACCACTAGGTGAGGAAACCCCATCTGACCTAGTACACATGACACTAGATGCAACTCTATCCACTAGGTATAGTGATCAGTAATATCTGTCCATGCTTATGCTAGTGTCACTATCTCCTAGGTTAGACACACCATAGAAAT
This sequence comes from Torreya grandis, assembly GCA_037957365.1. Lineage (NCBI taxonomy): Eukaryota > Viridiplantae > Streptophyta > Pinopsida > Cupressales > Taxaceae > Torreya > Torreya grandis. Next base: position 1,327,016 of record JARHVA010002383.1, on the reverse strand, counting down.
TTTTTTATAAGGTTACCACACAATTTTTTATTGCATAATTATCTATAGTGCTAGCATTTGGGGCATAACTCATACTACATAATCCTATTGCCACCTCTATACTTGAGGTAACCTATCATTAACCACATGAGGTAACCTAGTTGGCTAATACATAAGGAGCCTCTCACATATCTATATAGTCAACAAGATAATAGGCCTTATCAACTTCTACCATTTAGACAACATCTCATACATGTCATGCACAAGCTATACCTATAAAATAAAGCCTAAGTCATATAACACCCCATAATCCAATATCATCTAGCATAAGGCTATCACAAATAGTGGTACCTTGCCATTCAACTTGTGACATAGTACTCGTGTTGTCACAAGTCCTATCACCACATTTTGAACATCTAAAATCTACAATTTATAAAAATTGAACAAGTTAAATTTTAATTTGTGATATATCCTCTCTAAGCCCATCACCCATATGGCTATGGCTCTCCTCTCCTCACCATCTAGAATTCTTGTGACCATGAGTGCACCTACTATAGGTAGTCCAAGGATAGCATGAACATCCTATAAAGTGATACCCACCTCCATGGTATCCTCCTCCACCTCCCATCTAAATGTATTAGTCAACCATTCCTAGGCTCCCAAGAACATGACTATCAAATATGAACTCAGTGGAATCCTACACATATCTAAAATGCCTCATAAACCTATTGCAATCAATCTTACTCGATCCTCAATTGATAATTATTCCAAAAGATCTAGGAGCCATTCTACATCTACTAAGCACAAAAATATAGGATACCCCTACAACTATAAAATAACAAGAGATGTATTAGATCTTCCATGTCATTTATAATCAAAATACATTTTTTAAATTTTTTTAACAAAAACAAGCCTAATTTGCTTTAATTTATTTATTTTTAATCAATTAGACCTATTTTTAGCCTAATCATCCATTCTAACCCTCAGTCAGCCATTTTGGGCCTTTTTAGCACTTGTTTAGCCTATTTCATGCTTTTTTGTACTATTTTGATCATTTAGTCAAACATTAGGTTGATTAAAATTTCCTTTTTTTGACTAGGTTGACTTAACAAACTAAGTCGACCCTTTAATTTTTCCCCTTTTAGTACTAAGTTGGTAGAGTGGATTTTATTATTAGGTTGATAGTCATGTACTAAGTCATCAACTTGGAGAACATAGTAAGTTGGTACATACCTACTAGGTTAGCAGTGTGGATTTTGTAAATTTTTAGCCTACTAGGTTGACTGGGTCGACCTAGTTATTTTTGCCTATCGACCCCTTACATTTTTAGTAATGTCTTTTGACAGTCATTATTCTAATCCCTTCAAACCCATTTCCATACTTGGTTTTTCATACACTTAGCCACTTTTTTGGGTTCATTCTAATTCCTAAAATTGATTTAAATTATAAACTTCTATAAAAACACTTAAAAACAATCAAATATTCAAAAAACTAGTTTTGAGATTCTCAATTGCTTACCTATGCTACACCCACTACTACTACTAGGAGTCCCTCTCATCTCATCTGTCATCTCCTTGCCATCCTAGCTTGTTTTGTCTCTTAGAGCTCTTTTTCTCCCACTCACAAGTTAAAAATAACAAATGATTTCCCTTTCACCCTATTTAAACTTACTTTTTAAAATTATCAACCCTTCAAATATTTTCCATCAGATTCTTTTTTTTACCCATATATTTGTTTTTACTACTCCATTTTTTGAATCTTAAAATGTTCTAGAATCATGAAGAGATAGAAAATCATTTCCACTACTATATGCATATCTTCCAAAAACTTTGATTTTTGGATATTTTTTTCACTAACTTCTACAGGTTCACTTAATGTTATTCACATTTGGATGCCTTCAATTCTCTTAAAATCTACTTATTTATATACAAAACTAAGGTAAGTAAAGGTATGTGTTTTTTAATTCCATCCTTTCATTTATCTTGTTTTCTCCTTATTGCATTTTAGTTAGCATCAATATTATATGTTATAGTGTTTTATTCCTAAAGCACCATCATGTGTTGCACTCATGTGACACATGATGAGCTTCGAGTGAGGAATATGTATACATATAATATTTTCAAATTTATAAAATATTAACACTTTGTATCTTGAAAGAATCCATTGAGTCTCAATCTCTATAAGTGCATTCCTTAAAGGGTGTATGGAGAAAGGGGTGAGTAGACTATTAGTGCTTCGCAAGATTGTTGTCATTTTTTCTACTTGTTATCTACACACTGATCTCCTAAAAACCTTATCCCTAAGATTATTCTTCTCTATTACACACTCTCTAGTCATTTTCAACCTTTTATCCTCCTTTTCCTAACCTTAACTCCTTTTTGATTATCGATTGTACTTGGTCAATTGGGTTAACCCTATATAGTTTTGGGTAAAATTCACTTAGGGTTTAGGTCAGATCTTGGTCAACCTAGCTTGTGACCTAGTGAATTCTTGTCCAAAATTGTACTAGGCCAACTAGGTTGACCCTATCAACCAAAACTTTTGAAAGTTTTTAGGTTTAAATCCACCTATATATACAAGTTCATTTTGTCGTTATTTAGAGAAGAGAAGAAGTAAGAGTTATTACACATTTGCTTATCCACCATTATACTTGAGGAGCAAGATTAAGATTTCATACTTTATTCAGACATATAGATCTTATCTTATGGAGAATTATTTTTCATGCATTGATAGGTTGTGTATCCTAGAGTTGATTTATCCTTGTCATCCTTACATACCACAATAACCTCTTGTGAAACACCTTGGCCAAGGGAGTGATTGAGGCTTGATGGGTTCATCTTCAAAGGTAAGTATTCCTAAATTTATTCCTCTTTTGTAAGAGTAGATGGATATGAATTTGAAACTATCTTGCATGCATTAGGATTCCATATACATTGACATGAGTATATGTCTTCTATACATGTTTAATTTTATTGTTTATATCCCCCACTTTGTGCCACAAGCTTTGGTGAGCACTAGATTAGACATTATGTTACTTGTTTTTAGTTTAGTGAATATAAACAATAGGATTCCCTTAGATTTATTTCATGATTTTTATTGACTAATGAATTTTTAACCCTCCCTAACATAGTGTATTGTGGTAAAAGATCCCCTAGTTAGGTCTAACAGATCCCCATATTGGTCATGTTCTCGATTATCTAATGTGTCCCCAATCAAAAGTGTATGGTATGATCTATATTCTCTAATTTAGGATTGATTTATAGACATGATGAATTTTTGATTACATACAGATGGTCCCAAAATGTTTTTAGGGGAATTTGTAAGAGCAACGTGACATGACTATTTCTTAGAGGTGATGGAGTAGTAGTTATAGTAGATAGTTATTTTTGTAAGAGACCTTTTTGGCTAAGCATATGGAAATCCCAAAGGGAAATGGATGGATTGGTATTATTTAATGATTCCAAAATATTTAGAGTAGACATACCTAATTTTTCTTGGGCCCTTAGAGGTAAGGAAGTGCTTAGAACTTAAGGAGTTGAAGCACTTTGAATAGTATTTCCAACATTGTGATTTGGAAGAGGTGTAGGAGTGTTTGGGACTACCATGATTATATCAATGCCTTGTTACCTTGTAGGAATATTGGATGAACTTTTAGTCACATTATTATCACCTCCTAAATCTTTCCTCTTGGATCTAATGTTTTCTACAATATAAGTTCATTAATTTAGCACAAAAGTGTCCTCAACTAGGAAGTTGGTGAAGATATCTCCTTGAGGCTATCCACCTTCACTTATTTGCATCATGACTTTATCTTCAATTGATATAATAGGAGTGAAACCTACTTGATAAAAATTAGCTTGATCTCCATGTTAATTGACATCTATGAATTGTCCTTATTTCTAATCTTCTCCTTGTACCAAGTTGTTATGTATTGGTACCATTGACCTTGTATTGGAGGTTGAAGTAGGATTATATGCATTAGAAGGCTTGTTATAATTATGTTGACCTTAAAGTCTCCCTTACCCATATTAATAAAATATAAATGTTAACAAGGATAATAATTTATATAGTCACCTTGTTGCTTATTGGCTTACCTAGTTTGGACCTCTAAGGCTAGAAACATTTCTTTCCAATCAACATCATCTTATACCTTCCTAAGAGAAGTCTTTGGCTTGGTGTTAACATTATGAATTTGAGAAATGTTTGGGGAATTAGTAGGAACATTAGGTATCAAAGGCACAGATAACTTAGGAATCAAATTTCTTGCTTAAATGAGTCCATTATTAGATCTAATGGCATGTTCATATGCTCTAGGAAGAGTGAAACCACCCATGGATTGAATCATGATGGAAATATTAGTACCAATGGATCTCAAGTATGTAAGAAACACAAATATAGTAGGTGGTCTCATAGGAGGAGGTAATCTATACCTATTCTTTTCAAAATTCTCATTAAATTCATGCATTATTTATTTAAGGGCTCTTTTGATCACATTGAACTGATGTTTGAGATAAGTATGGTCACTTTAATCTTCAAATATTGAAGTTAGAAACACTCCAAATTCATCCCATGATGTAATGAATCCACCCAACAAATTCCTATACCAATTAAGTGTGTTACCTCTAAGGGACATGTCAAGGATTTTAATGACAATATTATCCTTAGTGACATTGTGAAAACTATAGAAATTGGAGATACCCCCAATGTGTTCACTAGGTGTGACATGACATTTTACTTTAAATTTAGGAACACTCTCTGTAGAATTTAGAGGAATGTCATCATAAGCCTCAAGGTGAATTGGATTTTTAGTATTAAAGGTAGGATAGACATGTTGCCTAGTCATGTTTTTTTCAAGATCTTCAGTTTATTCAATCTCTTCACTTTCTTGGCTATAAATTTTTTTTTTATCTTCAAAGAGTAGATTAGGCTGAGGGTATTGAACTTTAAGAGGAAGTTCAAGATGAATAGGTGGATTGATAGGATTGATAACTCTACTAGATGATGATTTAGTAAGGATCATGACATATGAGAGTAAATTTATGACAAAATAATGGTCTTAAAAAATATTTCACCTTGAATAGAGTCACTAAATGTTGAGTAGAACACCAATTTATAGTTGATGTTGGCAAGACCAACATTCACCTTGATAAGTTGTCTTGAGGATAATGTGTCCCATCGGGCATGATAGAACTATTGTCACCAAATATTTCACCATAGATGAGTTTTTTAATCCTATTCTAAGATTTGGGTAGAATTGGAATACTTATTGGTATGTGGGTTTACCTATAGGAGAACTAGACCTCTATGTTTAAGGGCTAGCTCCCTAAATTTGTCCTAAAGTACTTGTTACCTATACTACTAATTGATTATAAGAAAAGGGATAGAAGTAAACATGAAATAAATATAATATAGGGAGTGATACACCACTAATATATCCTCTATGCTATCATACTTCTCTCACTAAGAACAAGATCTACAAACTAGTCTCAAAGTCCCAAGATGTATAACATAATTATTTCAATATAGAGGTGATATGTATGAGACCACTTAAGTTAAGTATACCAAAGATCATATTGTTTAATCCAAAGACACTTTTACACTTGAAGTGATCCTAACATACTAACTACACTTGATATGACCTATTAGAATGATAACTTCTTGCATAAGACATGAAAATATAAGGAAAAGCAAGGACAAAATCATAAGACTCAACCATTCATCACTTTGTACACTCAAACAATATGTTTATGAAATCAAAACCATATTTATTATATTATGAAAAGGAAAAATACGACATTAAACCAGTAAGGCTTCACCATACTAATGTGGTATTATACTACAAGAGCCAAAATGGTTAATACTTATAGAATTAGAGAGAGAGGAGATGATAATGAATTCCAAGAGTCACCAGAACATGTGTCAAGCTAATAAAATGAGTTACATCTACAAGAGAGAGTAATATGGAATAAAAAATGTAAGGTCTTATAGGATAAATGTCCCTCAAAAGTATGAAACTCCTAAAATGTGGTGTAGGACTCATCATTTGGCCTCCTTGGAACATTTAAAAATAGAATATGGATAGGTATCATGATTGTACTAAAAATGAGGGGTTAAAAATAAGACCCAAAATTCATTGGTTACATCCCTAATCATTGATATTCTTATAGACATGAGTTATCACTACATGTAGTCCAAATAACTCCTCTTTCACTCACCTTTCACACTTGTCACTAGGATTGTATTTAGTTTTCTAATATTATCCATGAAAAATAGTGTATGACACCTATCATGACCCCTCATGCTATTATATTCCTTAGGTAGACCTTAAAAGGCCTCCTACTTAGAGTTTTCACCTTCTCACTTGCTTATTCACTATGCTAGTTTAGACTACCTAAGATGAAGGTACTTATATAGGTAGTCATAAGATTAATTGAATCATTAAATGGATATATTGAGTTATATTAAGTCCCAACATATCTCTCAAGGTGGATTGCATCCTTTGAAACCCATCTGTACCTGCATAATACATAAAATTATCAAGAAAGACATTTTCCACCTTGTTAATACAAGTAGGGTACAACTTTGGTTCATGGGAATGAGTCCCGGAGAGTCCTATACAATATTAGGTCACTTTCATGCTCATTATAACCTTCTTTGATGCCCCTCTTTCTTCATTTTCCTCATCGGGTCACTACCAAGGGTTTTAAAGGGTTTTAAGACATTTTATCCCTTAAGGATTGTTTATACAATCTTGATATCCAATATTTTAACAAATTACTCTAAATAATTTCTAGGGAACCTCTCTAACTTTTCCTATATCCTTGCGATTCCATGTTGAGTGCTCGTACAAGTGTAAGCATTCAAAGTTGGCTTCTCAAGTTCCTTTCTTCATTTTGTGCATGATTGAGTTGATCTGAGATAAAATTTGGCTTACATATGGTCTCCTTTGCATTCCAATATATCAATCACACTTTATAACTCCACATTAATGTGTCCTAATTCTTTGTAAATCTTCTCTAGCTTTAGAATGGTATTAACCCTCAAATTGGGCTTTAAGCCTAAACTAGACCTAAAGGACTTGACTATATACATATAGGTTTAGACCACATTAACATGTTTATAACCTATGTGAATCATTATAAATGTTGGTTCACATCCAATTCATCTCTCAAAATATTTTTTTAATGTCCTACCAACCTCTATCCCACTTTCTTATCTTCCTTCCTCCAAACCTAGAGATTTGCACTCTTAGGGAGTACCCTCTATCTAAGATAAAAAAGAGGGAACTTACCCTATTACCTCAGAACATATGATGGTATTAAGGGTTTAACTAAGTGTTTGGGACTCTTTATGTCAATTTTCGTGGCTTGATCATATCATTAACACCCCCAAATGCCTCAAAACCTAAAACATACTCATGGAAATGTTGACTATGCAGGCTTTATACATGTGTGTGGACTATAGGTTATCCTTGGAACTTTACTTAAAATATTTTTCAATATATGAAAGTCTCAAAAGAATATTAAAATAATGATGAAGGTTCCCAAACCTAAATTCTAACTAAACCTTTCCAAACACTTCAACACACACCTTGCTCTTGACTAGACAAAACTGTAGGTTGACTGTAACTATATTATTTACTTGAGAGAATGGTAAACCTGTAGGTGAATATATATATATTTAACATTAATTAATTTATCCTAAATGTCCTTGAAGTCCATAATTTAATTTTAAAATAATTTTTATCTACTCTCATCACCTAGAAATTAGGCCAATCACCAAGACACTCCTACCTCAGAGCACTATCAACTGTAGTTGACCATTTATGGAATAACAGGGGTCTTGTAGGTGAGTATCCATATTTAAATATATTAAAAATGGTATATGATACCTTTGAGGTATTTTAAGGCATAAATAGTTTTTTTTCCATGTCTAATCTCACATTAAGGACCTATAGGAGTCTACAGTCAAGTGTAGGTAAGTTCTCTTAGGGTAAAGCACACATATAGGTGCTGATGCAAGTCACAACCTCATACCTTCACTCATTTTTATTATATTTAGAAAACTAGTGTCTTAATTACCTTTATAGGATCACCTATCATGCATATATATTCCTTCTAGGTCACCTTGGATCATGAGGTCATATGGAATCTAACATATTGTAGAAAACACTGAATGTTTGTAGTGAACAAATGTGTAACTTTGAAACCTCCATTACATCACTTAATTAGATCAAGAAAATATTATATTTGGTCAAGATATTATTCATATATGAGGGTTACATGATAGGATGCATTTTGACTCATCTATGCTTGTGTCATATCATCATTTTTTGACACCAAAAGTGGCCAAGGCTTTGTTTTGGAGCTTTTAGGGAACTTGTCCCTAAACTCAATTTTTTCAATTTGAAAATGGTTTATCAACTATACCTACCAATATAATATTATAATAATTACTATCATGGTCTCATCCAAATCCAAAAACTCATGAATGTTTCCAATCATGTCAAATCTCCTCTTTGAAACATTCTCAAATCTTTGTAGGACCTTGTAGATGCACACACATCATAATATAAGGCAACGAAGGTAGAATTTGGAGTATGCATATGATGTATGATTACATAACTAGATCCAAATATTTATATCAATATTAAAAATGGTATTTAAAATCTTGAGTTACATTCAAACAAGTCACATGCCCTATCTCAACATGGTTGTCTCTTGAGGACACGTATAGGTGGACATTTTAATGTACAGAGAATGACTATGGGTATGGATAGTGTGAATTGTATCTGACCTTATGGTTCATATATCACATTTTCACATTATTTAAACCTATCCTTTAAACCACAAGTGAATCAAAACCATACAATTGATTTTTTTCAAAGTGGTTGACTCTCTTTATTGTAGTTATAGGTGCATATTAATGGAGTATGACTGCGTATCTTAGAGAACTAACTATCACAGTAAATTTCATGGCATTAGAGAGATTTAAATTTATTGATAAAGTTTCAATAATATGTTCACGACACCTTGGTCTCTTCCTAACACCTCCATGAACATGTTTATGACCCCACACATCATGATTGTAAGTAAAAGTAAGTAAAGTTGATTGTGTGTTATGTTTTTGATTGCAACTCCATGAATGATATATATGTGAGATTTAACTTGGAAATAATGAGATTATAATGACATAATACATTCATGTAACATCATATCACTTTAATTTTAATCCATTGCATAGAAAAAACTTGTAATTGATGAAATCTAACTGCAACCTCATTAACATACTCCACCTGTAACCTAAGAGGCTTGAACTCATCAAATGAATTCCAAACATGAAACCAAATATTTTAAACATGAGATAAGTAATTACACATCCTATTTAATCCATGTCACCATCTATATTTTATTTACATTCTCAAATAGAGGTAAAACATATAGGTGTGGGAATTAGCATGCAAAACTAGATAATCAACTTCTTAAGAATGGTTGTTAAATTATAAGTAACTATTATTACAAATGTAAACATGAAAATTAATTATACCAAGTTTAATATATACCACCAAGAGCATTTGACCTAGAATTCTTCCTACTAGTTGTACCATCAAAAGACCAGTTGACTAATTTTACTTGCCTAGTGGAGCGATGGAGAAGAGAAATGGTTTTGGACCATTTTATCACTTAAAAAGTTTATAAATCATGTAAATTTATTTATGGAATATGAAGGGTCACTTCATATTATTTTTCCATGTGTTACTATCCTCTATAGGCCATATAACTATTAAAACCTCCTTCTTTTCACTTACTTTCTTGATTTCAGTTAACACTTGCAAGTTTTTTAGTTAGAAACTGATCTATCTAATAGGAAATGACATGAGGTACATTTATAATGATTTTATAACACTTTTACACCTTGAAAAACCATACCAATTCATTTATGATCCAAATATGACCCCTAAGTGACACAAAATGGCAAAAAGACTAAATTGGACTATGAACAAGGCTTGAACCACATTAAATCACATCAAATTAACTATGACACACCCTATATCATGCTAATTGACCCCTATATCATTTTTTGGACTATATGGGGTTGACCTATTTTGACTAGGGGTCAGAATAGTCAACATTTACTCAGTAAAAATTTGTCTTATTGGGTAATGTCAAAATAGTCAACATTTTCTCACTAAAAATTTATATTATTAGACAATATGGTTGGATATGGGGAATTTAGGATTGATATATATAAGGTATAGGATATCATGAATTTTTCAAAACCTTCCAATGTGACCAAGACAAGGATTTTTTTAGGTGTAGTTCAATATTTGAGGATGTTCATAAAAAAATCTCTTTCATATCTGCACCTTTGAATTCCATTATAGTAAGTGGTAATAATTCTACCTGGGGTAAAAATAAAAAAATTCATTTGATATGCTAAAACATAATATTATACATGTCATGGTTTTATCTTTTCCTAAATTTTAGCTACCCTTTGAGGTAGATATGAATGCTAGTAACTATGTTATGGGGGATATCATACATAAATGAAGTAAGCTAATATGTTACCATTCAATGTTATTTCCTAGTGATATTATGAATTATTATACATTAAAATAATGAATTTTCCTATTTATTTGTTTTAATAAATATAATAATTATCTCATGGGAAAGGAAATCATTATCCATAGAGATCATTAACCTCTCCAATATTTTAAAGATCAAACTACACTTCAACAAACTAGAAAGTATAAATAGATGGATTTTTTGCAAAAAACTCTTTTGGTTATCAAATATAAGAAATGTGTGACTAAAAAAATATATGACATGATATATATACCTCCTTTGATTATACCTAGAAAAAATATCTCTTACTGGGAATTTTATGTGTGAGTTTTATATAGAGGTATATGAGCATGATGATGATTTTAGGGAGAAATTTATACAAGTAATGAAGTACTAAGGTGCAGGGTTTTTAGCTCAAAGAGGATTACTACTTACAATATGGGTTTATCTAAAATTTTGGTAAGTTTTTTGTTCCTAAGGAGGAATGAGTTTAGCTAATGAGGGAATCCCATATTTCAAATGCTGTAGGACATTTTGGTGTTATAAATATTGTTGCACATTTTTAGAGGTATGTTTATTAGCTTAATATTTAGGTAGATGTTTCTATTTTAATAAGAGGATGTGTACTATGTATTAAAAGCATTCCTAATAATAGGAATACGGGTTTGTATATACCATTATCGATCCAAAAATGTTAATGTAAAATGCTCACTATTTACAAGTTTTTTATTTTTTACTTGTTTCTCTCAATTTCCTATTTAAAATATTAAAATTATCTTGAATATTTAAAAATTAGAATAAATATTATTTAAAGACAATAAATAATTAATAAATAGAGAAAACATATAAATTGAGTTGATAAAAAAGTTCACCCAATTGGTCCACTCAAAAGATGAACCAGTTGAGTAAAATGATGCAAAATATATTTTATTACATCAATTTTTCCTAATAAGGGGTTCTCAATTTGAAACTATTTGATGTCCTCGAGGAATTTTGGTTTTGGATTTAGCTTTTTTAGACTATCTCTTTCTTATCTCTCCCAATACAAGATTTCACAAGTTTCAATATTGTCTCTTGGAGGCCTGTGTAATTGACACTTGTTATTATAGAAAAAGATACATACAAACTTGCTTTCTCCATTTTATAAGGGCTTAGAACTTATTTTCAATATTTAAAGATTAAAAATTTTAAAACTTACATTTCAAATGCAATAATCCTCCTTTTATAACATTACATAGGTCTCTAACCCTTTGGTTGGGTCGATAATCTTTTACCTACAATACAAGTGTTCAAATCCATTGGAAAACACCTTTCACATGCCTTATCTTACCTTATAGACCTCAAAATAAATGGATAAGTACAAATTCTTCCTTTTATTTCACCAAACTTAGGCTTAGTGTATTGATCAAAGCTCTATAATAATTATATGAGGTGAGGGGGTCAAATCCCCAATCCTAACACCTTTGTTTCTAGGCTAATAAATCCTCAAATTTAATGGATATGTAAAAAGTCCTTTTATCTTCCCAAAATAGAGTGTAGCTTGTTAGTATAGATCATAATTTGGAGGCATGGGGTGAGGGGTTTGATCCCCCAATTCCAAGTTGTATTTTGATAAGGATTTGACTTTTCTTTAACATTTTATCTAAGTTTTAATCCCACATTACTTGGGATGTGTAACAAACATAGTTTAAAAGCCATTCACCACACCTTGTGAAATGGTCAAGAGACCATATTATGATTGGAACTCACTTTTGTTTGAATTTGTCCATAGACACTTGGTTTTTAATGAGGGCTCTACATGAAGGCTTAAACTTCCTCCATTTGTCCTTAGTGCTAGACTTTTTCAAATCAATGGAAAATTAGTCCCATATTCAACATGTGAAGGTTGATATAAGTATTTATATGTAAAAATTCTTCCATTACATAGGGAAATTAGGGGAAGGGTTCTTCTCCATACAAAAATAGGACCCCTCCAATTGAAGTGTCCTCAGTTATTAAATATTGTGGGCCCCACATCCAAATAAGTAAATTATCAAATATCATAGGTGAAAACCAAACCAACCTATTTACCTTATTTATTTTCCACATGTCACAATGTGATTATTCCAATTGGTAGGCTATAATTGGTCTATGTGTGAAATCCATACATGTCATACATATATAATCAGCTTGATGATGTCAGCACTGTACTTTCATATTTTTTCCTTATTTGTCCATAGCTTCAGCAAGCCATAACTTTTGCATAGTATGTTTGTTTGACCCCATTTAAATTGCATCAAAAATCTCTTGATGAGCACTTTGATTTGTAGATAGTTTTGGAATAAATTGAGACCATCTAAATTTTTTGAATGTGAATATCCTCCTAAATCAATTGCTATTTCCTTCTAGGCCAAGGGAAATAATTTACATGTATTTTAAAGGGAGGTTGCCTATGTCAAGGAAGGTGCATGACTATCTCTTTATGGCTATGGAATAATTTAGTAAAATGTGCATTCTTATTACTTGTAAGAATACCCTCAAAGGTAGTGATACAACTGAGTTGTTTTTTCTTTACTTTATGGATTCATTTTTCCTTTTCCTAAATTTATTATTTTAGATCAAGACTTAAGGATTCTTGGGAATTTTTTGGCCACATGTGAGAAATATTGATACTAAGTCAATTTGGTTTATAATTTTCACACAAAAACCTATGGGTAAATTGAGGTTGTGAATAGAACATTGGTAGAAAAATTTAAAGGATACAATAGGAAGCATCCTAAGTATTGGGTTGAAAATTTGGTGTAAATTAAACATTTATACAATAGGGCAATGCATTCTTACTCTAGTAAAATGTCTTTTTAAACTTGTTCTAGCTACTTAACTACATGTGCATTTGATGCTTTTTTAAGATAAAAATATAGATGCAATTGGAAAGTGGATCAAGGAGTCTAGAAACATGAAAATTAATTAAAAATATTCAAATTATTCACCTCCAATGGAAAGAGGCCATGCAAGAATCACTATCCAAGTACAAACCGAGACATGATCAACATAAGACTAAACATAGTTTCCTTATTGGAGATAATTTATGGTTTTACTTGAGTAGAGAATGGATGCAAGGTAAATTAGATAAGATTAAAACTCTTAGGTATGGTCCACCTGAAATTATGGAAAAATTAGGAAAGACTACTTTTTGTCTTGATTCACTTCCTTATATGAAGATCTATTTAGTTTTCAACATTGATAAGTTACATATTTCTTAACCTTCAATCGAATACCTCACTCTAGATAGTCAAGTGGAAGTGGAGGGAGATGGTGTATTGTAGAAGAAGGAAATGAAAATTTGAAGATAAGTGTAATAACATTGGATAGTTAGGTCAAAGGGATAACTACCCTAAAAGGCCAAATGGTATTCTAGAGAAGATGCTTGGAATACATTTCTATATAGAATTCCTAAAGTTTTTATGGACTTAATAATTTCAAATTGGGGGGTATGATCCAAATTTTGATCATAATATACTAGTCATATATATTATATTTATACACTATACTAAATTATATGTAATTCATGGTTGTAAGACACTCTTGTAATACTTTTCATATTCAAAGCATCATATCAAATATGTTACAGTGGTAGAGTCAGCATAGGGGTGACCCAAAAGTATTCATAGTGATAAATTCAATAATTATTTAGTCTTAAAATGGAAGATTTTTTATATATGATTCAATTATAGGTTTTAGTATGTAGATATTTTGTAACTATAAATACACACAAGTGATGCTTGGGTAACCACCATGGTAGTTTTACAACTGATAAACTATAAATAGTGGCAGTTTCAACACCACACAAAGTATAAGAATGGGAATAATTAAAAATGTTTCTAATTCTCACTAACAATTCATTTAAGCTTATTAGAAGACTTAAAAGTTTAGAGAGCATAAATATAGTCAAGGAAATGAAATTATAAAATGCATTGAAAAGTTTTGAATTTTGATTCACATGGCATATTTCAATTTTGAGTTTTTTTATTGATGTCTCATTATTTCCTAGATGTATATGGTTGTTTCAACTATGTAAGAGCTATGAGAGGTGTTTGATAAGTGCATAGCAGTATTGTATGCATGTTTAATATAGATTATTACTAATAATTATATAAATAAAGGTTAGGTTTGGAAGTACTATATACATTTATTGAGTAACCTTTTTTAAGAGGAGTGCAATATCCTCACCCAATGGATATTTTCCCATAGTTTATTTGGGATAGTTGTTGGGTTCATTTTGGGATTTGATAATTCTTATCCTTCATGTTCATGTGAAAAATGTTGTACATTTAATTTATATCACTTGTTTATCTCTATTTAATAATTATAATTTACCTATAATATTCATTTAATAATAATTTTTTGAGCTAAGAGTCATAGGATGTTGAGTATTGTCATTGATGTCAAATTTCATAAGAAGCCTAATCATGGCATGAAGAGGTAGGTGTATGAATAAATGAATGAAAATAGGCATATGAATATTATATTTCATTGTTTGATCATGTAAGTAATGTACAAAATTATTCATTATAATTTTAGGGTGAGCCTATAAGGGTAGGCCATTCAGTGTTAGTCTGTACTTAGACCACTTCTAGACCCTACCTATCTTAATGAGTTATGAAGATCATATTTCAATAAAAGTATATATGTGAGAATGTATAAAGGTAATATAAGTTTTTTAAGCATGAACACAAAGTTTGAAGTTAATATTTTAAAGGAAAGTGCATAATTCATTGTTTTAGGCCTTCTCAAGCTCATAGAATGAGGTCTCAAACCCAAGAAGCACTTTTAGATGTTCATTGGCACATGTGAAATTTGTATGGTAGTCTGTTATATTAAAGAGAAATTTTTAAGGTTTTTATCTAATATCTCCATGCATTTGTTTTGGATTCAAGTGGAAATCTCTTATGAACAATTGTTAACACCAAAACATGTGTTAAAGCTCTCTATAACCCTAATAAGGACCCAATGTGAAATATATTGTTCAAATGAGATAAAAATGTATTAATATTCATATAAAATATATATTTTTAATGTATTAATATCTCCTATGTACCTACAGGGGGTGGTGGTTAATCAGATGAGAGAGAAAATGCACAAATATAAGTTTATTTGTCAAGAAATTATTATAGCTCTCAACAGTTGTATTGGTTAAGAAGATAAAATGGATTGGAGAAGAATATAGAGACTAATATTACCTATAAATTATTATTTATAGATAGTTTATATCCTTAAAGTGTTCTAATTTGGTCATCCAAGTAAGCCAGTCATAGACAAACCTAATGGTGTGAATAGTGTAAAACCCAAGTAGAGATGAAAAGATAGAATTGAAGGTATTTGGATGATATATTGATGAAAAAAAGTGCATGAAATATTTATTTATGAATTTTAATTCATTATAATTATTTTATAATCTTTGGAGATCAATATTTTTAGTGAAAAGTTGCTCACAAAATGGCTCGTTTGGTTTAGATAGGACTGTGAAACATAAGCTCAAGAAATTGGTTAGCAAGACCAATATTTGGAATTAGAACATACAAATTTTAAATCTAAATATGGTTTTTAGATATAATATAACCATCTATATGCATTATTAGTCATGAAAAGTGTTTACATAGGTGTTGGAATTCTAATTCATCATGACTATTTTTTGAGGTCAATTGGCAGTTCTAAGTAAGCGAGTTGCAGACATGTTATTGAGACTTTATCTCCTAAGTGAAAGTGTTAAAATAATTTGGTGATGACCATGAGGTAATTAATAATCTCTCTACATGTTTAATTTTTCAAATTTTATTATCTTAAGGGTGTATAAGCTTTAGTATTGCAAGATAGACTTTTGAGGTACACATGCCTAATAGGGCAGGTTGTCCTAAAGGAGCTTTCATGGTATGAAAAAGGGTAAAATAATAATAAATCATGGATGAGGTTATAATATTTATTTGGATATTTTTTTTAATTTTTTTTATTTTTTGTAAAAATCCATCTAGGCCAAATAAGATCAAGTTTTGACATTAAGAGGACATACCTAATGCAATTAGGTCTCCATGCGACCTAAATGAGAAATGATGCCTAATTCAATTATTTCAGAATAAAATGGATTAAAATTAAGTTTTAATCATGTTAATAATATGTTATAATACCTATTTAATGTTTTAACTAAGATTTTGAAGGTGTGTGGCTGACCAAGTGGTGTGTGACCATGTGTCTTGTATATAGACAAGACAGTTTAGGCCTATTTGGAAAAATGTAAAATAAAAGAATAAAATATTGAATGGTTGAGTATAAGGAGGTCTTGAAATGAGACCATAATATAAGATTAGATGTGTGGTGATAAAAATTCATGAGGTGGCTGAGTTGGTGCTGAGTCACTTAGGGAATTTGGTGCTTCCTTGGAAGTAGGTAGTTGCTAAAGCCTAGTCAAGTGGGTGCTTGACTTTATTGGGGTTGGTGCTCCAAGTTGATTTTGTGATCAAAATAATTTGGTATTTTTTTTTTTAATATTTTAATGGGTTTTCTTCCCCTTGAGGGTTTCCCACTCATATGTGTGTTATCTTGTTTAATGTTCATCTAAGTGGTTCATGTTTTGATAGATTAATATGTTACTTTCATAGTTAATTTATGATTTAGTATAATTTAATGAAAGTTATTAAACACTAATTCATCCCCCCCCATTCAATGATTTTTCTTCCAAAAATTGTTATCAGAGTTTGGTCTTTTGAAATAGGCTTAATAGTTTAAAAGAGATCCTATAAGCATAAACATGTCTAGTCATTAAGTACAAGGAGGTTTCTCAACCAATAAATCTACTCTATTTATTGGGACTAGATATGAATTTTTTATAATTCTAATGAAGACCTATCTAATGTCCTTTGGCTTTGACATATGGAAATTTATTGTTGATGGATTCACTCATCTTTTACACCACCAACTAATGAAGAAGGCAAGAAGGTAAGTGAGAAAAACTCTAAGGAAATGAATGTCATCATGTTTGGTATTTCAAAGGTGTGATTTTTAAATGTCATGCATTATGATATATCCAAAGGGATTTGGGAAAATTTGAAAACTATCTATGAATGAGACACCAAATTCAAGTTGGCAAAGTTATAGACCTACCGAAGGTAGTTTGAAAGTCTAAAATTGAAGGAGGTATTAACACCAAATATTTCACCCTATATGAGGTTTTTAAATAATACTATAATATATTAGAAACATTATAATACCTCTAGGCTTTTGGGTTTCCTAAAGTAGAGATAGACCTCTAGGTTTAAAGGCTAACTCCCTGAATTGACCTTTAAGTGCTTATCACCTATACTAACTAATTATTTATGTGAAAATGGGTAAAAATATACATGAAATTAAAATATTCTAAGGTGTGATACACCATTAATATATCCAAAATATCATCATACTCTTTCACTAATAAATAATACCTAAAATACTAGTTAAAAGTCCTAGGATTTTCTAACATTAGTATTTTAATATGGAGGTGATATGCATGAAACTACTCAAGATATGTGGACTTGAGGTCATATTTTAGAATCTAAGGACACTTGAACACTTTAAATGACCCAATAACACTATATACACTCCATATGTCCTATTATAATGATAAATTCTTGCATTAAACATGAAAGGATAAAGAGAAACAAGGATAAAAACTTATCACTAGAACTCACTATACATCACTTCACACACTTAGAAAAGATGTTTGTGAACTAAAAAATATATTTCATGTATTATTAAAAGTCAAAATATGACATTAAACTATAAGGGATTCACCATACATGGTGTGGAATTAGAAAACAAGAGTCAAAATGGCTAGTACTTATAAAATGTGAGAGAGGAGAGAAAGAAGTGGAGCTCAAGGGTCAAAATGCTAATTGTAAAGGCATGAGAATAATTTATGTTTTATGGGAGTATAATTTATATTATACCATGAAAATATTTATACAAATGTCCCTCCAAGGCATGAAAACTCCTCAAAACTAGTGTAGGACCCTTCAACTACATTCTTGGAAATTATGTACATCATTTAGCCTCTCTTGATCACTCCAAATGATAATGAGAGATGCCACATGTGAAATATTATGTGGGGTTAATAAAAAGATCCAAAATTCATTGGATGTGCCCCTAATCATTGATATTATTATAGATAAGTGTTCTCACTTCCTACAGTCACCATCATCCTTCTTTCACTCATTACTCACACTTGCCATTCAAGTGACCTTAAATTTTCCAAAAAAATCCATAAAATGGGTGTTATGACACCTTTAAATAGTCATATTTTCATTAAATCCATTAGGTAAAACTTAAAAGGCTTCCCAATTAAAGTCATCACCTTCTCACTTGGTGATCACCTTCCATTCACTATGCCAGTTTGGACTACCTGAAGTGAAGGTGCTTTCAAAGGTACATGTGTTATTTTAAAAAGAAAAAAAATGAGAATTAATAGTTATATTAGATCCCATTTTATCTCCAAAAGTTATTCTCATCTTTCAACTCTCCCTTGAACCTATAAAAAAACACAAATATGTCAAGAAAACCAATTTTGTACCATGTTCATATAGATAGGGTATAATAAAATCTAATGGGAAGAATCCTAGTGGCATTAACTTCAAGTTCCAACCACTTTCCAAGTCATACTAGATCATGTGGATGCATTTCTACCCACTTCTTTCCCATCAGGTCAAGAGTAAGGGTTTTGGAGGGTTTTAGGTGGTTTTGACCCTTAGCATTTATTCATAAAATATTGACATTAAATCTATGAAAAAATATAACTATAATCATGTTTATGACCCTTTTCAACATCCACTAACTCCTCACATCTCAATATTAGGTGTCCGTACATATATGAGCTTCCAAAGATGCCTTCTCAAGCTCTTTCCTACATTTTATGCACCTTGAGTTGTTCTTAAGCCAATAAATGACCCATTTATAATCTAAAATATATAATAATGGTTCTAAATAATCCCATACCCTCTCACTAAGGTTACAAAATTAATTTGAAGGCTCGCTTGGTATTATAAGTGAGACTACACCCACGTATGGCTTTAAGCCTAGTTAAGGCCTAGTAGGCCTAGTCTGTATAGCTATGGGTTTAGGCTAGTATGTTGGAATTTTTAATGTTTTGAGGCCTAAATAATGTTAGTTTATGCTCAAAAATATATTCCCATATTTGTTTCAATATTATCATCCTCTATGCATCTTATTCTCATCATTCTCATATCCTTCTTACAGACCTTACTCCCTAGGAGTGCCCTTTGTTTGAGATAGAATAGAGAGAAATTCCCATTTTTCCTAGTTATTCTAGGATAATGTGATGATTTTTTATGTTATGGATATATATATATATATTACCAATTTTCATCTTATATCACATCAATTTACCCTTAAATTCTTTAAAAACCCTCAAGGTAGACTATGTTGCATTCACTATGTGCAGGGTTCATGTATTAACTGTAGGTTAAGGATTGAGCTCAGTTATACCTTGTTTCCCTATATTGAACATATCATAAGGGTTAAATGATAATAATTAAGGAATTATAAAATCCAAGATCATCATCACCCATGTTAGCCTCTTATATCCATCTCTCTTTACTTGACTAGGCCTAGTTAAGTCTACTGTAGTAACTATGTACTCACTCAAAAAAAGGCATGTTTATAGGTGTATATTAAAGTATTAGAAATTATGTCATTTACCTAATATATTATTAAATTATTTTAGGATCATATAATAATTAAACTTATCCATACCATACCTTAAGTTAGACCAACACATAAACTGTTGTGTTCAACTTGCATTGTCACCCTACAGTCAAACTGTAGATGTTTATTCTGAGAGAAAAAGATCTCTTGTAGGTGATGATATAGGTTAAGACCCTATAATTAAACCCATCTCAATTTTAACTGAGCCACTTATGTCCTTATCACCTCAATAGGGTCACTTTCCATGGAGATATGCTTATATCATGCCACCTTGAACTATAAGGTCATTTGAAATTCAACACACTGTAAAGAACACTCACATTCTATGGTGAAAGAATATATAAACTAGAGGCCTCCTTTTCATCACCTCTTGGGACCAAAAACTTATCCTATCATGTTATATTAGTTCCCTTATACCTAGATTTCATAATTAAATAATTAAACTATTTTGTATCTCAAGATGCTCCATCATAAAAGGATTGAAAGAAGGGTTAAGTCTCTATTTTAGAAAGTTTAAGGTAGGAAATCTTTAAAATAACCTTCTTGAATTAAGAGTCTTAGATTCAAGTCTATTTGTTACATTGTGGATATTTTATGATTTTTATGTCCTTTTCAATGCTTCAAGACCTAATTGAAGGTTTAAACAAACTTCAAACAACATCATGTAACACCCACTCCTTTGTGAACCACATGTAAGTATATATCCAAGAGGTTTGTATGTGAATATATGGTATATGACTGTATACATGGTATATTGGTTCTACAACCCATAGAATAGATCCACACCAATGATGATATGATTATCTCCATGTTTATAAGCTTTATGAGGCTCTTAAACTACTCTAAACACTTGTAGTACAACATCATAGACCTCTGTGGAGTTACAATCAAACCATTGTAGGTGCATATGTAGGATAAAAGGTAGTGGGTAAAGAATTGGTTGAGAATACATATAAATGAGACTATTCAAACATTCCAACATGTTTATTTCACCTTGGAAAAGTTATCATCACCTTTAAACATTTATGTTTTGATCATCATGATTATGTATATCTCCCTTTACCTGCCTATAGATGAGTACTTGTAGGAAACTAATTGTGTACCATGCATGACTACATTATTGATAATTATATGACCTTGCATCCACATCTTCACAATAATATATTACTCACTATTAATTTAATTATAAAATCAAAACATGTTAACTTGCATTTCCATTTATATGAAGGACAAATTAAGATTCAATCCCTACAACTGATGAAATTATCTGTAGACTCCATAGTGTCTCTCATTAGTAGAATGGAGTGTTTATGATTTTATCTTTCATCCCACATATTCAAACCATGTAAATAATCATGTGAAGAGGATGATCATGCTATTAAGGACCATATGAAATACATGGTTTGTATGTGTTATCTCAAACAAGGAGGAAATCTATAGGGTGTGAGAATAAGCATGAAAAAAAGAGTAGTCAACTTCTAAACAATGGTTCATAGAGCATTAACCATAAATAATTGAACTCATACCATTAAATTTAAGTATAAAAATACTAATATATACCAAAAACTGGATTTTACTTGACTCATACTCTATTGGCCATACTAAACCAAAACTAGTTAGTCATTTTTGCTTGTGTAATGGAGTGATGGAGAAATGAAATAGTTTTAAGCCATTTTCAAGTGTTTCAAAGCTAACTAAGTGTTAAAGTGATCTTAGGGGAGCTGAAGGTTCACTATATTAGCCTTCCACATGTGCCAAACTCATTTATAATCTATAAGACTTCCAAAACTTCCTCTTTTCTAGATATTTTCTTGAGTTCAATGTAGTATCTACAAGTTTTTTCAATTAGAACTGACATGAATCACAATAATATAATATAGGGGATGTTGATAAACACTTGGACACCTTTATCTACTTCAAAAAAATTTATAAACCTTAATAATGGATCAAACATGACCCTAAGTGACATGAAATGACTTAGGACTAAAAGTAACCATGACCAAGACTAATGACACATAAAATGACCTAAAATAGGACCATGTTTCACACTATAAGACTTTAATAGAATCCTATGAAAGTTTTAAACTATAGGTTGTTGACTCATTTTGATTTGTGGTCAAAATAGTTAACATTTTTGATGATTTCCTAGGGGTAGTATGCTTGCTATGCCAAGACCAGTAGCCTAATCCCATCCATTGGGATATGGAGTCACCTATGCACAAGTTTGACACTTAAATTCCTTTTAAACCACAATAAATAATAAGTAAATACACACAAAACAAGACACACCAAAGGAAACACACATGTTTTCTCAATAACACTTATGGAACACACAGACACACACACAACTAACACAAAGACACACCTACCCTAATATTTACAAGACCTCTAATTTGAGGTAAATAACAACTTACCTTGATTCAACTAGGGTCAAAATGGTTCCTCTTTCATCCTTTATACTCCATGAAATCAATTTAGCATCTGAATCATGTTTGTCATCAAACACTTGACTATGTAGATCGTTAAAAAGCTTACTATATTTGGGTCTTCTCTTTTATAAAAGTGGGATACTTTGGGTTTTCATGAATACTTGATCTTGTCTTCCAAGGACCTTGTTTGGAGCTATAACTAGGTTGATCTCTATCATATCCATTTGATGTTCTTGAATCTACAGAATAGGAATACTCAAGATTTTGTCAACCTTACTTTATTCATTTTCATGATGTATTTGATGCTTGGGAGCATAAAGATTGATTTATTTTTGTTCCATCACTTTTGTAAATGATCCATGTTTAGGTTGAGCTCTTGACTATTCCTCAAGCATAAAAATGTTTTCCTTGACCTTGCTAGATCCCTTTATGACTGCAAGTTCTTTGATGGCAATAAGATATATACTCTCATGTTTGATGTTCACTTCTCTTTGTTTCTCAATATAACACTCAAAATCATGCTTTATAGGCTCATTAGCAAACATATCATCAAATTCATACTTCTTTAGATTACTAATAGTCTTACCTAGTTGCTCAAACTCTTGACTTATGGCATTGAACCTTTGTCATAGGTCATATTCCTTCTCATAAATGTCATCTTCAAGGGTTAACTCATCAATTAAAGGCAAAAGTACATTATTATTCTCACCATATTGATCCACCATGATCTTCAAACTATCATCATCATACACATGGATAAATTAATTACCTTCAACAACTTATGAGAAATAATGCTTAATGCTTACCTTAGATTGCTCAAATGCTCCCTCATAGATGATATAGGTGCCAAGGTTAGTTTTCTCAAAATAGGTGTATGGATAATGTTCATAAGAATATGAAACATACTCATCTAGAAAAAAATTGAAAATGCCTTCAATATTGGAAGAATAAACATCATCCATAATAGACTCCTTGTCATTGATAACATAATTGAGATTGGAACTTGCTTCTACATAGGGCTCAATATGGAACCTTGAAAGTGGTTGGGTTCTTATGGTCACTTTTGTTACACATATTATATTTAAGGCTAAGAAGGACCAATAAACTAAGAATTAGCCTCCTATCTTGGCTTTGAAATCCCTTGAGAGGTAGATTACAAAGTGAGCAAGCAAGTCAATAACCATAATGTCTTGGAGAATGGGGAAGCTAGGACAATCATGCAAGAAACATTTCAACCCTTTGATCAATCCTAATGACATGGTAGGTGTACCATCTAATTGAATCACTACCTTAATATGTGGTTCATATTTTAGACCCAATTTTTTAGTTACAAGCTTGGGCATCACTGAAGTGCTAGCTATACTATCAACTATGTAGTTTTAGACTAGTTTGTTCCCTACTATGAGAGTGAGGTAGAAAGGTGGAGGCTTCTTATATTTGGTAGATGGTTCCAAAATGTTATTAGGAACATTTCTAAGATTAATATGACCATGAACATGGCTTTATGATGGAGTTATATACAATTTAAAATCACTTTCCAATTCATACTAGCTCATCTAGATGAATTTCTATCCACTTCTTTTGCATCAGGTCAAGAACAAGGGTTTTGGAGGGTTTTAAGTGGTTTTGATCCTTAGAATTTATTCATAAAAATATGAGATTTAATATATGAAAACATATCACTATAATAATTTTTATTACCCTATTCAACATCCCCTAACTCCTCATATCTCCATACTAAGCATCCATATAGATATGAGCTTCTAAATATGCCTTCTAGAGCTCTTTCTTGCATTTTGTGCACCCTAAGTTGTTCTTAAGCCAATAAATGACCCATTTGTGATATCTCATATATAATAATGGTTCAAAAAAATCCCATACCCTCTCATTAAGTTCTTAAAATTCATTTTAAGGCTCACTTGGTGTTATAAGTGAGACTACACCCACTTAGGGCTTTAGGCATAGTCAAGGCCTAGTAGGCCTAATATGTATATCTATGGGTTTAAGATAATATGTTCAAATAATCAATGTTTTTAGTCCTAAATCATGTTTTTTTATGATAAAAACAACTCTTACCACCTTTATTTCAATATTATAATCCTCTATGCATCTTCCTCTCATCATTTTTATATCCTACTTGTAGACCTCACTACTTGGGAGTGCCCTCTATATAAGATAGAAAAAGGCACTTCCCATATTTTCCCAATTATTTTGGGATAATTAGAGGCTTAATTAGTTTATTTATACCTTATATACCAATTTTCATTATTATATCACATCAATATGCCCTTTAATTCTTTAAAAATCCTTAAGGTAGACTATGTAGCATTCATTGTGTGCAAGGTTCATGTATTATCTGTAGGTTAAGGATTGAACTCAGTTATTAAATTTTTTCCTATCTTGAACATATCATAAGTGTTAAATAATAATAATAATAATTAATTCATTTTAAAATCCAAACTCATCATCATCCATGTTAGCCTCTTCTATCCATCTCTCTTTACTTGACTAGGCCTACTCAAGTCTACTATAGCAACTGTGTACTATGTAACAAAATTCATGTCTATAGGTGTATATTTTAGTATTATAAATTTTTTCATTTCTATAATAAACTATTTAATTATTTTAGGCTCATCTCATTATTTAACTTATCCATACCATGCCTTAAGTTAGATCAACACACAAACTACTATGTTCAACTTTCATTATCACCCTACAATCAAACTGTAGATGTTTATTCTTAGAGAAATAGAGGTCATGTAAGTGATGACATAGGTCAAGACCCTATACTTAAACCCATCTCAATGTTCATTAAATCAATAGTCTCTTTCTCAACTCAATAGGGTCACTTTCCATGGAGATATGTTTCTATCATGCCACCTTAAACTATAAGGTCATTTTAAATTCAACACACTATAGAGAACATTAACATTCTATAGTGAAATAATATATAAATTGGAGGCCTAATTTTCATTGCCTCTTAGGACCAAAAACTTATCATATCATGTTATCTTACTACCCCTATACCTAGACTACATAATGAAACAATTAAAGTAGTTTGTATCTCAATATGTTCCATCATAAAAAGGATGAAAATAAGGGCTAGGTCTTTGTTTTGGAAAGTTTAAGGTAGGGAACACTTAAAATAACCTTTTTGACTTAAATATTCAAGTTTGATTGTTACATTATGGCTATTTTATGATTTTTATGACCTTTTCAATGCTTTAATACCTCAAGGAAGGTTGAAAAAAGCTTCAAAAACATCATGAAACACCCACTCCTCTGTGAACCACTTGTAAGTATATATGCAGGAGGTTTGTATGTGAATATATGATATATGACTGTATACATAGAAGATTGGTTATACAACACATCCTACATCTCCACCATTGATGTTATGATTCTCTCCACATTTATAATCTTAATGAGGCTCTTAAACCAGTTTAAACACTTGTATTACAACCTAATAGACTTTTGTGGAGTTATAGTCAAACCATTATAGGTGTATATGTAGGCTACAAGGCAATGGGTAAAGAACTGGTTAAGAATTCATCCAAATGAGACTATTTGTACATTCCAACATGTTTATTTCACCTTGTAAAATTTATCATCACCTTGAAACCTTCATGTTTTGATCATCATGATAATCTATATCTCCCTTTACCTACCTGTAGATGAGTAGTTGTAGGAAAATGATTGTGTACCATATATGATTGTGTTCTTGATCACTATATGACCCTGAGGCCACATATTCAAAGAATATATTGCTCACTATGAAGTGAAAGATCAAATCAAAGAATTTCA
Organism: Torreya grandis; assembly: GCA_037957365.1. NCBI lineage: Eukaryota > Viridiplantae > Streptophyta > Pinopsida > Cupressales > Taxaceae > Torreya > Torreya grandis. The sequence goes on along the minus strand of JARHVA010002383.1, from coordinate 1,300,513 downwards.
ACTTGCATTTCCATTTATATGAAGCTTAAACTGATATGTAAGCTCCTACAACTGATGAAACTATCTATAATCTCCATAGTGTCTCTCATTAGAAAAATGGAGTATTTGTGATATTATATTTCATGCCACACATATAAACCATGTCAATAATCATGTTAAGAGGATGCCCATGATCTTAAATACCATGTACAATACCTTGTTTGTATGGATTATCTCAAACATGGAGGAAACCTGTAAGTTGTAGAAATAAGCATATAGAAAAGAGCAGTCAACTTATAAACAATGGTTCATAGATCATAAGCCATCAATACTTTAAAACCAACCATGAAATATAAGTAGAATAAGATTATTATCTACCTCCAAGTGTATTTGACTAGACTTATCCTCTGTTGGTTATACTAAACCAAAGCTAGTTAGTTATTTATGCCTGCCTAGTGGAGTGATGGAGAAGTGAAACTATTTTAAGCCATTTTCAAGTGCTTAAAATATTATCAAGTGTCAAATTGATCTTATGGGATATTAAGGGTAATTTTATGAGCCTACCACATGTGCCACACTCCTATAAAATCCATATAAATACCAAAACTTCTTCTTTTCTAACTATTTTCTTGATTTTAATGTAGTATCTGTAAGTTTTTTTATTTAGGACTAACATGAATAACAAGAATATAACATACATGACATTAATAATCACTTGAACAACTTTTTATACTTAGGAAAACCATATGAACCTTATTAATGGCACAAACTTTACCCTAAGTGACATGAAATGACTTAGGACTAAAATGAATTGAATAAGAAGAGCCGAACGAATACAATAATAATTATTAGTTATATTATTAAATAGGAAATCATAAAAATTTATAGGATACTCCTCTCTTAAAATATAGGGGATTTTTAAATAATTCAACCCAACTCCTATATATGTGAGTTGTTCAAACAGCTCACTAACCTACTAACAAACTAATTATGGAAATAATATTTACAACTATGTAAACATTATTAACTCACATAATAATGGAGAACTAAATAATGATTTCCTAACATTCACCCCATTAGTGTGAACATGGGGAAAAACTACCTTATACTTTCACCTTATTTCATGACTGGGTGATTTCCATTGGTTAATCACAAACCAAGACAAAATGGTTTTCATACGATTGACCAAAACCTGAGAGTGGTGGTTTTTCATTGGTTTACCGCAAACCAAGACATAATGATGATGGTTTTTGAGTGGTTTACCAGTAACCATATCATTATGTGCTAATTAATGTTATCAGCTCTCATCACATCTCACTATAGGGAGTAACATAGGAAAAATTGCTCACACATTACATACTAAAAACTAGAAATGAAACATTAGAATCATGTTCCCCCCTTAATGTGTAATTTAAACTTATTAAAATAGGTAAAAAATAAACTATATGAAACATATACTATTGAAAAATTAAACACACTACACACATGTCACCAAATTAGTGATGCAGCCCCATCGTTGGTGACTGATGACAGGTCACTGAAAGACCTCCAACCTCTGATGTATCCTCTATCCTTCAGTTACTTATTTAGTATAATAAATCATAAAATATGTATCCATATTATTCTTTTACTAATTCATCTTCATCTTTTTAGCCTTTTTCTATGACTATATTGGTTTTGTTACTAAGCCCACTAAGCACATCTCTAGCTTGAGCTCTGTAGTATGTAGAAGTATGCCCCTTTTTCTTACAGTAGTAACATTAAATTTCTCCATCATTTTTAGATAAATTCTTATGATTCCTTTTCATGTATAAAGAATTTTATTCTTCATCATCTTCTTTGGTCCTGTTTTGTTCAGCTAGGAGAGCTAAAATCATGTCTTCTAGAGTTTTAGAAGGCATCTGACCAAGAGTAAAGAATACATTTCCATATTTTGGAGGCAAACTATTTAAAAAAATATTTTTTGCATCTTCATCATCAACTAGAGCTTTAAATTCTACTAATTATCTAGTAAGATATCAAAAAACATTAATGTGACTACACATGGTGACCCTTTCATTCATTTTGAATCTAAAATACTAAAGTTTTAAATAAAACTTGGCATTGATAGCTTTTGTTCCAAATAATTTTCTTAAATTTTCCCACATACATTTTGATGGTTTCTCAATATCTACTTAATGTAGCTCAAAATCTGAAAGAGCTAGGCCAAATATAGCTTTGGCTTTGTCATCTTTGCTTTGCCAATCTACTGATTTACTTGCCTCTGTAGGTGTTGGTTCTTTTCCATCTGCTATCCTCCAGATATTTTTGTTCATCAATTGCATCTAGATTTTTACTTTCCAAGTGTGAAAATTGAGCCCATTAAAATGTTTCCAATGGAATATCCATGAGAATGACTCTAACAAGATTCTAACAAAAGGATAATAACAATACTAAACTATGACTCTTTGATGATAATGACTTAGTTTGACAAAACTAATAAAGGATGAGACTTCATAATTTTTAATTTTGACAACAATAAAAACTCTTGAGAACTATTGTTTTGTAAAATAGACTCTTTTACAATTAACACACCATAAAATATAAAAAAAATATACCTAAATAACATTAAAGACTCATAACTTTGACTAAATAATATTAAAATAAGTTAATATATTAACCAACCTAAATAATAAATATAGCCTTAAATAGGAATAAAATGACTTATGACCCTAAAAAAATTATATTTTAATAAAATCGTTTACTTCTAACCACTCATTGACTCATAAAATGACACCTATATGAAATTGACTCAAAAGAAATAATTATAAAAAAAAGACTATTTTTTTTAAAATGACCCACAAAAACTTAATCCTATAACTTAAAAAATATTACTCAAATCTAAATAACCAACTATACATACTTTTGACTTGATTTGTAAACATTTTACAAAACTTATGATTATGGTCAAAGTCATGGTGTATAATGAAATACATCTACCAGATAGAAAGTTATATGTTGATTCTATGAGGATGGTGAAGGTAATCGCCAGAATAAGCAATCAGAATGGATATGTAGGAAGAGTAAAACCCTTCACTCTATGATACCTTTCATGAAATAACTTTGATAGATAATGCATTCGCCATACTTTTGAGTTTATGAACCTCTAATGTAGATAAAAATATAGTGCAATGGTAATTTTGGTGGGTGAATAATAGACCAAAATACACTACATTGAAGTCAAGATGATGTTTTGAATGAGGATATCAAACATGATAGGTCTACATGTTGGAGAGGGTTCAATGTATTTGCTTCATTTTGCCAGGTCACAAACTCACCATACATTGACAAATTGGATGAAATGCCTAGCTTGAACCTATAATGCTGAGAGATGCAATGGAATAAACATAACATAGGACTGTTGTATTCTTATCTCATCCTCTGGAGCAAAGCTTAATACTACAACCCCTTCATAGGTTCTCAAAAGATCATAATCACTTTGGTACAAAATGAAATTAATTAAATAAAAATATCTAAATGAATACACTAATAATTATTAGTTATATTATTCAATAGGAAATCATACAAATTTATAGGAGACTCCTCTCCTAAAATATAGTGAAGTTAGAAACAACTCAATCTAACTCCTATATACATGAGTTATTCAAACAACCCACTAACCTACTAACAAAATAATTATGTAAATAATATTTACAACTATGTAAATATTATTAACTCACATAATAATGGAGCACTAAATAATTATTTCCTAACAAGGACTAAAAGTGACCATGAACAAGACTAATGACACATTAAATGACTTTAAATAGAACTATGGTACACACTATAAGACTTTAATGAACCCCTATACAAGTTTTAAACTATAGGTGGTTGAATCATTTTGACTTGTGGTCAAAATATTCAATAGGAGGATGAAAACATTGCATCTTATCTATTGAGATTAGATAAAGTAATAAATGTCATTAGAGGTCTAGGAGAGAAGTTGGAAGAATCAATAGTAGTACAAAAGGTATTAAGATCCTTGACATCTAAGTTTTATTCAAAAGTGTTTGTTGTGGAGGAGATCAAAAATCTTAAAATACGATAGATGGATGCACTTCATGGCATCTTAACTACCTATGAAATGAGAACAAGTGATGGAAGACCTTCCAAGAAAGAAGTTGCATTCAAAGCTGAGAAAAAGTCACAAGGTAAAAAGGTCAAGGATGAAGTTTATACAAATATTGATGATGAGAAGATAGAAACCATGTTTTTAAGAAAACTATGGAAAGGATCAGGTAAGTATAAGGGCAAGTTACCATTCAAGTGCTTTAACTATGGTAAGATTGGTCACTTTGAATCTAAATGTCCTAATAAGGATAATAATGTGCATGATGGAGAGCATGATGGACATCATCATGATGATAAAAAGTTACATAAGCTTGAAAAGAACAAAAAGAGTTTCAAGAAGTATGAAGGCAAGAAAGGGTCATTCAAGAACAAGAGAATTTTTTTATATCAAAGAATATAGTAGCTCCTTTTATATAAGTGACATAAGTACATATGATAGAGATAGTAATGATCATGATAAGAATGAAACCTTATTCATGGATATAAAAATAGATATTGAAGGTTGTTTAAAATGGAAAAGTATTATGGAAGATGAATAATCAGATGAAGAAGATATTGAAGTGAATCTTGAGGTATAATTTGTGAGTTCTCTAGAATATTTGAAGTTCTAAAGAAGGAAGAATAAATAATTGAGATCAGTGGTTAAGAGTTATGAGGAACAAATCAATCTCTTTAAAGAGAGACTAAGTAACAATACCAATTAACATGAGTATATTATCAAATAGTTAGAAACTTAAATTGATATTGTCACTATAAGTTTAGGACCAAGGAGGAAGAATGCATCAAGTTTAGAATAGGAATGGAGTCTTTGTAGGTAGAATTAGATCAGACAACTATCAAGTTTAAGACACATCAAAACTTTGAAAAGATTAATGAAGTCCTTATTAATATTTAGAATATTCAAAGGTATCCACATGACAAGACATTACTTTGGTTTAAATAATACCAAAAATAAAATAAGGAGAGTCAAACCTCAAAGGATAATGGACCATCAAGAAATTATAGTACTAACAAAGTAAAGACCTATGTAAAAACTCTCAAATCTGAGACTCAAGTTGATCATCAACAAGTTAAGAAAAATGTGACTCCTTAAAGAGACAAAAAAATTAGAGGTGCATAATTTAACATCAGATATACAAGGTATGTGAAGTCTTTTAATGGTTATTATTTATCATGTAATCAATATGGACATAGGGTTGTGGATTGTAGACATCATGTTAGAATCAATTCCTCATGGAGGAATAGGATGAATACTCATCTCAATATTAGAAGGAGAATTTTGTGTTATAAGTGTGATTAAATAGGCTATATTTTAAAGTAATTCAAGATTAGGTATATGAGGAAGATAAGTCAAGATAGAAGGATATGCAGTCATAATACTGAGAACTAGATCAAGAAGTTAGACCTTGTGGACAACATGAAGAAGGAACAAAAGCCTAAATGAAATTAATATATCCTAGATTATATTGCCTTTCAAATCTAAGATTAAGGCATGAAATAGTATATATATAGTGGTTTCTCAATCCACATGATAGGGGACAAGATTAAGTTCATTTCATTGAAGAATAATGTTGCAAGGATAGTGAGATTTTGAGATAATACAACTACTAATATTGTTGGTAAAGGTATCATGAGTTTGTATAATGGGAAGACCAAAATAGAGAATGTGTTTTATGTGGAAATATTGAAACATAACTTTCTTATTATAATTCAAATGTGTAACTAAGGACACACATTAACCTTTCATGACAGAGTGTACGATATAAGTAGAGCTAAATCGAGAAGGCTAATTTCCAATACTAAGAAGACTAAGAACAATTTGTATGTCTTTAATGAGATTAAGGAGAGATGATTTATGAACAATATGGATGAATTATAACTATGGAACATAAGCTTATGAAACCTACACTTTGATAATTAGGTCAAGATAAGCTCTAAGAAGTCTGTGAAGAATATGCCTAAAATCACCAAACCTAAAAACACACTTTGAAAGGCATGTCAACATGGTAAGCAAACTAGAAGGAGGTTCAAGTATAAGGAGTATTATAAGAAAATAAATTTATATTTAATACAAACTAATCTATGTAGACCTAAAATAATCTAAATCATTCAAGGAGATATCTATTTCATGTTACTCATAGATGACTACACAAGAATAACTTGGGTAGCGTTCTTGAAAGAAAAAGCTAAAGATATTAATAAGTTCAAGGCATTCAAGGCTCTTGTTAAGAATGAAAAGAATGGGAAGATCAAGTGACTAAGATATGATATAGGAGGATAGTTTTGGTCTAATGAGTTTGATGACTTATGTGAGGTTCATAGAATAAGGAGACAGCTCTCAACAGCTAGGACACCTCAATAGAATGGGGTAGTTGAACAAAAAGAATAGGATAGTTCAAGAAATGGCAAGGACTATACTAGATTAATCAAGGATAGATGATAGATACTGGAAAGAGGTAGTAAGTATTTTAATCTACTTTTTGAATAGAGGACATATAAGGACTAATGGTAATAAGACCCCTTATAAACTATGGAAAGGCAAACCTAATAATATGGAACACTTTAGAGAGTTTGGAAGCAAATGCTTCATCAAAAAAGATGAGGAAGACTTATGTAAGTTTTATTATAGGTATTATTAAGGTATATTCTTGGGATAATAATCAATAATCTCAACTTATAGATGTTATAATAAGAGGTTACAAAAGATAGTGGAAAGCACCAAAGTGAAGATTGATGAGACAAGTTCTAAGAAGTCACACTCATAGTCAAAGGACACATTAGAGACTTTGGACTTCAATAATGAAGAAGAACCAATAGAGTTAGATGAGGAAGAAGAAGAATTTGAGGAAATACAAGATTCAAAAGGTCCTTCAAGATAGATTCAGAGAGACCATCTTAAATCATAAATCATTAGAAACAAGGATGTAGGTATGCAAATAAGGAGAAGATTGGTAAGTAACTTAAATCAAGAGAATATTACTCTATTATCAAATATTTAACCCAAAAACCTTATTGAAGCAAGCAAAGACAAGTTTTGGATAGGTGTTATGAATGAGGAGTTAGACCAAATAGAAAAGAATGAGACTTGGGAACTATTTCCTAGGCCTAAAGATAAGAATGTCATTGGCACAAAATAGGTATTTAGGAACAAGTTGAGTGAAGATGGAAAAGTCACTAGGAATAAGGCTAGATTGGTATGAAAGGGGCATGCAGAAGTTCAAGGGTTATATTTTAAGGAGACCTTTTCTCTAGTAGAAAGATTGGAGGCTAACAGATTATTTCTAACATATGTAGGATTCAAAGAGTTCAAATTGTATTAGATAGGTGTCAAGTCAAATTTTCTAAATAAGAAATTGGAAGAGGAGGTGTACATAGAGTAACCTAAGGGTTTCCCATTATTAGGTAACAAGGAGTATGTTTGTATATTGAAAAATTCTCTTTATGGTCTAAAGTAAACTCCTAAAGCTTAGTACACTAGATTGGATAGGTATCTATTAGACTAAGGATTCAAAATAGGAGCTAAAGATAATGATCTATACGTAAAGATATAAGATGACCATTAATTGATAGTAGTTATTTGTGTCATTGGCATCATATTTCGTTAAAATAGTGAGAATATAATTAAGTCCTTTTTATATGTGATTAATAAGGATTTTGATATGTCCATACTGGGAGAACTATCATTCTTTGTTGGGTTACAAATAAATTAATTAAAAAGAGGCATATTCATTTCACAAACTAAGTATTTAAGAGAGATGTTAAAAAAAATGAGATGGAAGATTGAAAATTAGTTAGCACACCTACGATCATAGGGTGTAAGTTAAGCAAGGAGGACGCATTTCCAAAGGTCAATAAAACATCATATAAGTCATTGATTGGAAGTTTGTTATACACTACTACCTATAGACTTACCATCATGCAAGTAGTAGGTCTTGTGGGAAGATTTCAAGCATACCCAAAGGAAAATCATCTACAATAAGTCAAAATGATACTTAGGTATCTCAAATGGACTATGGAGTTTGGATTGTGGTATCGAAGGAGCAATGATTTTAATATGATAACCTATATAGATGCAAACTAGGTAAGGAGTCTAGATGATAGGAAGAACACTAGTGGAGGAGGCTTCTTCTTAGGAAAATTCCTAGTATCATGGATAATCAAGAAGCAACCATCTATGACATTATCTACTTATGAGGATAAATAAATTACAATAACTTCATGTTGCACTCAAATCCTATGGATGATATAGAGTTTAAAATACTACAAGGTGGAGTATGATAGTCCTAGTCATATCTATTGTGATAATACAAGTGCCATAAGCATATCAAAGAATCCTATCATGCACTCAATAACTAGGCATATTCCCATCAAGTATCATTTCCTAAGAGAGAAAGTAAGTGAACAAAGTGTTAAACTTGAATATGTTTCTATAAAGGATTATATTGCAAACATTTTTACTAAGCCACTTCCAAAGGAAACATTTGAACATCTAAGACATGAATTGGGTATAATTCCTACCCCTAAAAGTCATTAAGAAAGTGAAGTTCTTAGGGAGAGACAATCAGGTGGTTCATTAGCTCCAAGAGCATGTGAGTAGTGCTAAAAATTTATGCATGGAGATATGGGACCATGTTTGTATGGTGCTTCATAAACTCATAATCCTATGTGTTAGTGTTTTAGTTACAAGAGGTGTGATCCAAGAAGCTCCAACCATCTCTTTCTAATTTATTTGAAAGGGGGAGAAAATTTAGAATGAAGATAAAACTACCTAATGAGATAATTTTATGAGATTGGTTTACATTAATGACAAAGGGGGAGATTTTTTATTATTATCATTGATGTTAAAAGTTCATCTTATGAAGGTTGATGTCAAAGTTTATAGGAAGCCTAGTCATAACATGAAGAGGTATATGTATGAATAAATGAATGAACATAGGCATATAAATATTTTATGGAACTATTTGAGCATGTAAGTAATGTACATAAGCATTCATGATAATTTTAGGGTGAGCCTATAGGGGTAGCACCTTTAGTCTTAGTCTACACTTAGATAACTTCTAGACCCTACCTAGATTAATGAGGTATGAATATCATATTTCAATGAAATTATATATATGTGAGCATTAATAGAGGTAAGATAAAAAATTTAAGAATGATCACAAATTTTGAGGTTAAGTTTTGAAAGTAAAGTGCATAAATCACTATTTTAGCCTTCTCAAGCTCACAAAATGAGGTCTCAGACTTAAAAATCACTTTCAAGCATTCATTGTCATGTGTAACATTTTCATGGTAATATAAGTTGTTAATTATATATGGATAAGGGTCCTAGATAATATCTCCAAGCATTATTTTTGGATTCATGTGGCAATCCTTTATGAATAATCGTTAACACCAAAACTCGTGTTAAACGAGTCACTAAAACCCTAATAAGGACTTGATGCAAAATATATTATTAAATTCAGATTATTATTGATTCAAATTCCTATAAAATATATTTTATCATTTATTCAACTCTCCCATGTACCTCCAGGTGGTGGTGGTTAGTTAGATGAGAGAGAAAATGCACATATGTAAGCTTATTTGTTAATAAATTATTGTAGTTCACAAAAGTTATATTGGTCAAGAAGATAAAATGGATGGAAGAATAATATAGAGACTAATTTTACATGTCAATTATTATTTATAAATATTTTATATCCTTCAAGTGTTCTAATTTGGTCATCCAAGTAAGCCAACCATTGATAGACCTAATGGTGTGAATAGTGTAAATCCTAGGCGGATATGAAAATATAGATTTTAAGGTATATACAGGATATATTGATGTAAAAATTTCATTAAGGAGTTATTTATAACTTTTAATTCATGATAATTCTTTGACAATCTTTGGAGATCAATACTTGTAGTGAAACAATTGCTCACAAAATAGCTTGTCTTGCTCAAATAGGACTGTGAAATATAGGTTCAATAAATTAGTCTACAAGACCAATATTTGGCATTAGGCCATATGAATTTTATATAATAATATGATATATAGATATCATATAACCATTTATATGCATTAAGAGTCATGAAAAGTTTCTACACACGTGTTGGAAGTCTAATTCATCATGACTAGTTATTGAGGTGAATTGGTAGTTTTGAGTAAGCGAGTTGAAGAGATGTTCTTAAGCCTTTATATATTGAGTGAAAGTGTTCCAAGAATTTTGTGATGACCCTAATTTCATGTGTAATATTTATACATTTTTAATTTTTCATATTTTAATATCTTAAGGTGTATAAGCTTCAGTATTACAAGATAGATTTTTGAGGTACATAGGCCTAATAGGGTAGTTTGTCCTAAAGGAGATTTCATGGTATGAATGAAGGATACAAGTATAATAAATCATGGATGAGTTTAAAAGAGTTATTTGGATAAGTTTTTAAATTATTTTTATTTGTTTTTAAAATCCATATGGGCCCAAGAAGATAAAATTTTGGCATTAAGAGGATAGACCTAATGCAATTAGGTCTTCATGAGACCTAAAGGAGAAATGAGGCCTAATTGAGTTGTTTCAGACTAAAAGGTATTAAAATTACATTTTAATAATGTTCATAAGATGTTATAATACTTATTTTATGGCCTAAATAATATTTTTAATGTGTGTGGCCAACCAAGTGGTGTGTGAGCATGTGTCTAATATATAGACAAGGCAATTTAGGCCTATTTGGAAATATGTAGCATAAGCAAATAAAATATTTCATGGTTTAGTATTAGGAGGTATTGAAATGAGACCATAATAAAAGAGGAAAGGTGTGGTGATAAAAATTAATGAGGTTTATAAAATGGTGCTAAGTCACTTAGGGAGTTGGTGCTTTCTTACAAGTAAGTGATTGCTAAAGCCTAGTCAAATGGGTGCTTGACTTTATTGGGATTAGTGCTCTAAGTTGAGTTGGTGCTCAAAATAATTTTGTCTTTTTTTTATAGGACTATATTCAATTTTCAAATATCATAGTGGGTTTTATTCCCCTTAATGTTTTCCCACTTGTATGTGTGTTATCTTATTTCATGTTCATCTGAATGGTTTTTTATGTTTTGCTACATCACTATGTTGATTTCATAGTTCATGAATGATTGAGTATAATTGAATGAAAGTTTTTAAAAATTGATTCACTCCCCCTCAGTGATTTTTATTTCAACATAGGATCCATGTTGGTGAATCTTAGTGTCAAATATACACCTCATTTAAGGATCCCACATATTCAAAAAATTAGTGATAGTATCCACTTGGTTATCATAGTGTCACATTAGAATATAATGTGATCATGGCCATGATTTTATATGTATATTGAAGTGTATTAAGACCTTTTTTTAAAATGTGACTCTGCTTACCCTATTTTTATTAGTGTGAATCACAATATGATAAACTATAATAATTAATTCATATATTATTATATATAATAAAGCATAAATATGAATGTACAATACTAGAATTGATTTTATAATTAAATTTTATATTAATGGAAAGTGAAATAAAAGATAAGATAGTAATCTTCATTATTTGACTTATTGACTATGGTTGTGCTATGATAATATAAATAGACTATAATCATACCTATTATTTGTTTATATTTAGAACTGTGTCTCATTGTGGGAAGGGTTGACATTATTAAGCAAGGGTGAACTCATCAAACATAGGTGACCAAGGATGAATTTACTGTCATGTGATGTTTTCACTCTCTATGACCATGCAATATGATGAATCTGCATCATATGAATTTATATGTGAAAATTTTAACCTTTTATTATGTGCAAAACTCTATAAATCCATTTCCTTATCCTTGAAAACATAGGTCTACTTGTGAAGGATAATAACAAAAAAATGTGAGGAGGTGTAATTAGGTTTAGTTGACCCTAATCAACCCTTGATGATTTATCACTTCATATGTATCTAATACACTGAATTGGGAGGCTCAACCATAGGTAGTCAGTTCCCTTAGTGTGATTTTGTAGTTATGTTTTTTCACTATATGTATTCACCTATAAATATGGATTTGATCTTGAAAATGTTGAATATATACTTGGCTTGGTGCACTAAATAATTGGATGATGAATGTTCCTAGTGAGTGATTTTTAATTTGGGAAGAATAGGGAAGTTTTACTCAATGTGTAATATTGTATATATGATTAATAGATAAGTTAAAAATGATAAATATGATTGACATTTATTTTTATTTATCTGTACTTAATTACATAATTTTTCATGTCTCTAACATGATAGGTTAATGTGATGACTTATGCTAATGATTTTATTTTGAAAAATAGTCATTTCTAGGTTAAGGACAATAACACTAGCCTTGGGAGAATTCTGTTAACATTACTATTTTAGTCTAAAATTAGTTTTTGGGAGATATGAATGAAAATGTGGTGACCTATAAAATGTATTAGTAGGATATTAACCTAATTTATAATATATTATGATTTTCCTATAAGTGACTGATATAACCTAAGGATATATTGGGATCATAACTAACATGTAAGTGTATGGGAATGGTGAATAAGAGATGTTTTGGGATGCACAAGTCATATAATATAAATTTAGGTCAAGATTGACATTTCCAAGTGTTGAATATTAGATTTTAGTATCTAAAAATGTCTCCTTTTTTATTATAGTATTAAAATGCAATGTGAATACTCGAGTAAAGAAATAAATATATACTTGAGTTTGTACAACACACTTTGTGTTTGAGAGAACGATCCAAATGTGTAAGCTTATACAAGAAAATAGTATAATTAAAATATAATAGTCAATGTACATAGAATGAAATTGTAAATATGAACTATAATTAAATTTTTAAAGTGTAAGGAAGGATTACACATGTATATCAACAAATTTTGTTTCTCTATAACTTTTTGGAGATGCTTATTATATAATCAATCTATAATTATGATTCCCCATTGAAGTACTTGAATAACATGGAAAAACATAGGGTACTCAATCCAAAATTTTAAATTTAACTAAGATAAGGGTCATGGATTAGTATACAAATTCCTCAATCCTCATATAAATAATCTAACACTAATATTGTAACCCCAAGATACAAGGAAGGACCCACATAGTGGACTCATGGAGTAATGTATATGCCATTAAATGATTTAAAACCTCAACAAAATTATTAATTTAAACACAAATCAATTATTTTATATGGAATTATAAATTCAATGTTACTCCACACTTGAAAATAATTGATAAAATTTTGTAAAGATGCAAATTTTTTAATGTGCATAAACTAGTATCGTGCCCCACTAAATTGGTGCCAATTTTTTTATCTAAAATTAAATTTGATTAAAATTAGATTGAAACTAGGGTAATCAATCCAAAATTTTAAATTTAAATAAGTTAAGGGTCATGTATTATAATACAAATGCCTCAACCCTCATATAAATAAGCTAACACTAATATTGTAACCCCAAGGTACAAGGAAGGACCCACATAGTGGAATCATGAAGTAATGTCTAGTCCATTGAATGATGTAAAACCTCAAAAAAATTATTAATTTAAACATAAATAAATTGTTGTAGATGGAATTTTAAATTCAACATTATTCCACACTTGAAAATAATTTATAAAATTTTGTAAAGATGCAAATTTTTAAATGTGTATAAACTAGTATCATGCCCCACTAAATTGGTGCCAAATTTTTTATCTATAATTAATTTCAATTAAAATTAGATTATAGAACATAGTAATGTAAAAAATATAAATTAAAATTAAAATCCCTAAAATTATCTATTAATAGTAAATTATAATGAAATACATATACTTTTCTCAAACAAGATGTTTGCTAAATGTGTAGGCAAATTGTTGATTTAGAAAAAATCGGGACTTGTAAAATGTGTCACATATGAAATTAGAATCTAAAAATTTACATGTGAAATACCATGATAGGGTGGAAAATAATGCACTACATCTTTATCTATTGATGACTTTATCTAGGCTGACTACATAGTTGATTTATCAACCTAAGTACCTATGCCTATCTATGAGGGTTTGTTGATTATTTTTGAAAACTGATTTGACACAAGGAAGACTTATAAATATCAAACCCTAATTTATACACATAAACTCATTAAAAATAAAATACAAAGGTGGGAATCAATGAAGGGTAATATCTAATATATTCTCATAAAATCCTATGTAATATGAGTGTTGCATACATATCCCAATAGGGTCTCAAGATGACTTAGTTTTCCCACATAGGGTGAGTGTGTGAATCATTATTGTGTAAGTGTATGAATGCATCTATTAGATTTATTGAATTTTTTACAATGGATACGCTTGACCTATAATAAAATAAATTTAAACCTAGCCTATAATTTTTATAATAAATCAAAAATTGAAATTATAAATAATAGTGCTCTTTTTCTCAATGTGCAGTGATTATAAGATTACTAGATAACAATCAATTTATAGGTTTTGTATTAAGTGACCTTGATGTGATTTTATAGAGGAATATTTTAAATATTTTAGTTAAACAACATTTACAAAATTGTGAGATAAGTTTATGACATGCTTTGAATTATAAAATTTATCATTGGAATATAGGGGACAAGGTTATGCTAGTGGACATGGCCAAAGTGTGTCCATGTCTTAACTAGTGCAGACATGTCCTTAAAGGACATGGACTATTAGAGCTAGGTTAAAAATATTTTATAAGAATAATAGGGATTAATAGGAGTGTATAAATTATATTCTAATAATTTTAAATATAATAATGAGAGTAGTGAAGGATCTCTTATAAATTCAAGTTAACGAAATGGCGAATAGGCCAAGTAAGTTAAGGATACCAAGAACAAACATTGTCAAACTTTATTAATTAAATTTTAGTTTCTATATCTACTAACCCCCTCGCACCCCCGACCCCCCCAGTGATGAAATGAATTTAAACTAATATATTAATGTTTATGTGTACCTAAGTATATATACACACTTTTTATTTTGATGAGAAAATTGAGTGTGCAAGGTGCCTAAATGTAAAACTTACAATAATATTACTAAAATTAGTTACTATCTATATTTGAAAATAAAAAATTTGAAACTTGGGATTTAAAATTTTGGAAATAGAAAAAGGAAATAATATGCTTTAAATATTATTCCATCTTATTTATTTGTAACTTGAAAGAGTAAAAGTGTGTACCCCCTTGTTGAATTATTTTGGAAAAATGTTGAACCTGTGGAGAATTGAGAGTGATCAAGTCTCAATTTGAAAACCATTGAAATCCATTAAGTTGGAAATATTGTATGTTCCAACTCTAATAGAGTATCATGTATAAGAATATGTGGAACCACTAATTATGTCTTTCTAAAATGAAATTAATATGTTGAGCATCACTAGGATCTAACATGGCCCACTTGCAGAATGTAGAAAGGGTCGAACTACCAAATATGGCTTGATAAAGTACAACCAAGACATTGAGTATCATTGTTGTCCAATGTATCCCACTTAAAAAATGTATAAAGAGTGGAACTAATTCCTTTATCTCACTAAAGTCAAACCATAACTATTGAGCATCACTATGATCTAACATTGCACACTTGAAAAATGAGATGAATCACACCACTACAAATGGATCTAGATTCTATCTATAACTTTGTGTGTTTAAAACTTTGTTTAAGTGATATTTGAAACTTGTAAATTAGTAACATAATCATGAATGCATATCGTTCCCCCTATACTCTACTATATTGATATAGAGTGTTAATTAAACTTTTAACTTGTAATTGTAACTCTAAGAAGGACTGCACATGCATTCCATGTTTCCCCATAATATAAAATTTTTAAGCCATAATGAAAATATGAAAACTTTATTAATTTATAAATCTAAAATTTATTTCTCATGTTGGATTTAATTCTCACAAAAATTTCATTGTGATACCCCCATTTTGAGATAAAAGATGTATCTTGTAAGTTATTTATCTCCAAAAAGAGTTATATCATATGTGAAAGTTGTAATCATGTATTATAATTGGAATATTTAAATTGCATCATGGATTATATTATAACATTGAGTTTTAAATGAAGATTTTAAAGTAAATAAGTAGTTTTTGGATGATATATCTCATTGAACCATAGTATAAGTAATAAATAGTAGCAATGCATGATAAAAACCATGACATTAGTGTAACAAGTAATGAATATATAATAAAAGTCACACAAATATAATCAATTTGCATAAAATGTTAGACATATGGCCCAAAGGTCATATAATAGGGACATATGAATGTTGCACAAACATACAAGGCCAATGGCCACATTTAAATAGCATGATGATTCCATACAAGCAATAACATGTATATGTTTCAAATACAAGGCCAAGGGCCACACAAAATAAGAAAGAAAGTCTTAATGTATCATGTAGTAAAGGATTAATGCAAAATAAGAATAAAGAAAAAGAGACTAGTCTATATCAAATATAATTATGAATACCATTGTTATAAAATAGTATACCCATGTAATGTAATGTATGAGTTAGTAATAATAAATTACTATAATATATATCTAAAAATAGTGAAATGTTGTGGATATATATAACCTATTAAAGTGTTCACAAAGAACAAAGAGATATCCCAAAATTAGCAAGGTTGCTGGGTAAAAGGGGATCCTAACATCAAAGAACCATGCACTAGTATGTCTTGTACCACACTCACATACTTCATGAAAATTAGTGTGTATTAAAAATAAATATTCTATCTACGTAACTTGAAATAGATGGCACATGTAAATAGGTAAACTATAAACACAAGAAAATACTTTGAAATCATGATTTTTGAATTTTGAATTTTTTTAATAATTTCCACCAAATATGGTTTTTTTGTATTTTTTGAATTATTTTAATATTTTAATTAAAAATTTTAAAAGTGAAAAGAATTAATGCTTTTAAAATAGAATAAATATGAGGGATTCAAATAATCTACAATAAGGTGCTAACAAATAATGTGACAATAATGAATGCAAGTAATATGCCACCAATGCATGTGTAAATTTAGCATAAATGATAATAATGTGCATACCTTCAATGGGAAATATATTATATATGCTCATATAGTATGTAGGAATAAATATATATGATCATGTAAGTGAAATATAATACATAACATGCATATATATTCAATAGATAGTAAGTAGAGTGTTGTAAAGAATGTGTAATGAATGCATTATTTTTGGATTGTTCAAATCAATTGAAAAATAAAGAGGGGTAGTCCCCAAATTTAAAATAAAGATAAGGGTTATAAAAATTCTTGGATAAGGGATAAAATAATAGAAACAAATTAAAATCAAAGAATTTGTGTACAAAATAAGTATGTAAGTGGCTAACCAATGATTTATGTGAAATGATATGTGTATGCATATCCTATGGTGTGTTTTGAAGGAGTGAATTTATGTGAAGAATAAGTGCCAATTATATATGCCTCTAAATTATAATAAGAAACATATGTTTTAAGATAACCATCTAAACTAGTGTTCATTTATCCATGTCAACCTGTATCCTCATGTATAATAGGAGAAGATGTAACAACTTGAATATGTGGTGAAGCTCTGTAAATAACCTATAGGGCATTAAGAGATAAATATATCATATTATATTCCACTATTTGGTTAGGAGAGTGTACCATGATCTTTGGAACTAATTGAGTATGCATGTGTGTAACTATATCAGGCTTATATATAGATGGAGAAACTAGTGTTGTACTATGCTTATGAGTAAAAGGAGAAATTGATTTTTTAATATTCTTATGCATATAATCATAAGTTAAAGGATAAAATGAATCTATAATATGTTAATGTGTATTCTCATCTAGGATATGCTCATATGTGATATGTTGTTGAATATGTAGATCATGCTTTTGAATAGTTATATATACTATTTCATTACCATATTGCTCAATAACTATGCAAACCAATTGTTTTTAAGGAGAATATAATACAATTGGTTCCAAAATATATTCAAATCAGATTGTTAGAAAATGTAAATTCATTATTATGAATATATTTGAGACATGTGTGTACTGTAAAAGGTACTGCTCTTATATTTTATATCCAAGGACGTCTCAATAAAATATCAAAAGCCCCTATGCTTGGTAAAATTAAGAAAGGGGAGGGCACTATTATATTTTCCATTTATGGAGGTAGTACTATATGCCCAAGAGTATGTTTTATGTAACTATTAAATGTTTTGAAAAGTATATAAGTATCATGTAAAATTTTCTTTGTATAGCCAAGAGTAGAGGAGTATTATAGTGCATACATTTTCATTTTATCCATTGTATATCATAAAAATATGTATATATTTATTTTCAACATTTTGATGTAGAGACCTATTTCATTCTCTACTCTAAACCCAATTCTGATGCATGCAATCACTCACTCATGCAATCAAACTTCTCAATTTATCTTATCTATCAACTTCTCCACTAGGCATAATATCATTTTCTTGTATGACCTATACACAAGTCTTCTTGTAGTTATTTATATCTATCTTTAGACCTGACCTACACCTCATACTTCACTCATACATCTCATCCCATTTATTTTATCTCTTACAAACTCTCTTATCTATCTCCTCTTGGAGGTCTACTCCCTCTCTTAGTTGTTGATTATCTAAACTTTCAATTATTTTTTTATACTTATTAAACACATTTAGCTGCCATATATATGCTTATTTGGACATATCCAACTATTAGGGATTCAATTCCAACATTTATCCTTTCCTCAAGTTCCTTTATGCAACATACTCATTTTTGCATTATCCTTGTAGCCTTTTTTTGGCCTTTTTAATTTGTATAGACTATTACTATTGAGTCCTAATAAAATATCACCATTTTTTGACACCCTCTATCACCTTATGTCTCTCCATGAAGTTTCATTTACCAACTCCCCTCCTAGATTCCTTTTTAAACTCTTACTTAGACCTAATTAGGTCTCCTTACTCCATTTTTACACATAGTCACGTGTATTATATACATATGGGTTTATACAGGTCTAAAATATTCATAATCCTTTTTTAAATACCAAGTTTCATCAATTTTCACTAGTCCAAACATTAGTTATTACACTTTTTAGGTTCTAACCCTAAACTAGGGTTTTTATAGGTTGTTGCAAGCTTGAGAGGCTTCTGATTTGATTGTATGATTCTATTATCACTTTAAAACATAAAAATTAATAGAATAAGTTCTATCTATCCTATCTCCAACTTTTATAAACTTTAACTTTTCTTTGTGAACTCCTAGTCACACTCTAAACTTGAATGTTATAGTGTTATACCATTATAGTCTACCTGTAAAAGGTTAAAATAGAGTTATGATGCACATTTACTCCATTTGGCTGTTGACACACTAAATTAATAGTTTATTACAATATTCTATCCCTTTATACCATCTAATTAACACAACAACTCTTTATGATCCATTTTTGAGATCTTATACAGGTTTGTTGATAGTGCTTGTAAATAGAGAACACACACACTGTCTATCTTGAACCATGGATCTATTGGAAGAAAAAAAAAATTTATATATGCCTTAATACACCATAAAATTTTATTCTTACATTTTAAATTCACCTTTATATGCACTACACCTTACTATATAGTTTCATTCTTCATTAGCCTCTTGGCTTCAATGAGTAAACACAAAATTCTAACCATAGTCCTGCAAATATAATCCTTTACCATTGAAAGTCACAAAATATTGTGATAGGGATTTTTAAGTTTCAAAAATATCAAATTTATTCACATAATGAGATAAATATAAGATACAAAAGTATATATGTATTCTAAACATGATAGTTTTATTGATTTTTATTTTTACATTGTTTATACTGACACAATGGATAGAGTACAGGGTTATTTACACTTTTTCACTTATTATTACTCTCCTTTGTACATATGCATCTTCAAAACTTATAAATAAATAATTATAAATTCTACTTGACCTTTTTTTACAAGTCTACCACATTTTTTATCTTATCAAAACTCATTACATTCCTCTTAGACACAAAAAGAAACTACTTTCTTGAATAACCAACTCTTATGTCAACTACCTTGACATGGAAATTACATTAAATATTATTTTTCTTGGTCATTTTACTCATTTAATTTATGTGTACACCTTATAAACTCATTTATTACCTTATAAAAACATTTTATTACATGACATTCTTTGACAACTACTCAAAAGACTCCTAAAAACTCTAACTCAATTTCAAATATTCAAACGCTCATTTTGGTAGGAAAATTCCAAAGGGATATCAAACCAAAATACAAGACTCAAATGCCTTATAAGGAATTATATAATATTAAAGACTCTTATAAACCACCTAAATACTTTAGTCGTGACTAAATGAACAATGTTTTGCTTGATGCTCCTGCATCATACTCCTAGGCAACAAAGAACTTGAGGTCTAATGGGATGTTGTAATTTTATTTCTTGTATTATAGTTCATGATCCTTGGATCATCCTTTTATTTTATTTATCTTTCATGCTTCAATTGTTCTTATTTTCTCTCATGTTTACCTCTGTTAAAGACTATTCTACTTCCTTATTTCCAATGCTTTCTTATACCTTCTAACATTTGATATCCACTCTTACCTTACTCTTTACCTCTATAATATGGGTTGGTTATTCCCAAAAACACTTTTTATACACCTATAATTTCATCTTCATATGTTATGGTCTTCATACTTACAACAAAAATAATGGTAAGTTATTGCCTGCCTACTATCTCCATGAGATTCAAGCCTTCACAAGTCTCTATGTATTTAATCTACTTCACTAATACCATCATTTATTCATATTTATATTATTTCTCCTTCATCTTGTGGACCTCAACTAATGAAACCTATACCTTCCCTTCATTATTAATCTTGTCACCATGCAAGGCTCTCTCTAAGGCTACCATTTTTATCTTTAACTATTCAATACTCTCACATGCAAACATGCAATCAGATGTTATACCTATGTCATTGATTTTTACCTCTCTTTTTAATCCTTAAATGAGGCCTTCAAACTGATATTTTTCTAATTTATCTCTCCCATCACCTATGATCTAATAATTTGACTCAAGAGATGGGGTTAGATCAAGTGTTAGTTTCATAATATAATAAAAATGAAAAGAACACACTAACAAACATGACATCTCTAGGCCTAGACACTAGGGGGAGATTATTAATAAACATGAATATGAAAACAACAACTAAAACATGAAATAAACATTCCTTCACCTTCCTTGGATCTTTTAAATGATCCTTAGAGTGGCTTGCTCAACTTGTGCTTCAAAGGTCTTTGGCAATGGAACTTTGTATATCTCCACCTCCTCTTAGCACCATTGAATTTTTAGCTTTGGCTTGTGTCTTCTCTCAAAAAATTTGTATAATAACACTATCAAATGGATTTTAAAATTATTTGGGAATTATATGTTTACACCAAGATATCTTTTTTAATTATGGTTGTGAGGCCTTCTATTTATATATTTTTATAATTGATCAAAATGAACCTGAACCATCCATCTCAAGATGAAGAGGTGTGGTTAAGAATCCATTCAATTTTGGAGGCTAAAATTAATAAATTCCCTCATAAATATTTGGGATAAAAAGGCTTTAAAGAGGCATGAGAGGGCTTAATCAGATATTTGTTATAATTAAGGTTTTTGGATGCCACCCCACAAATGACCTTAATTGATGATGTAGATATTAGAAACCAGTTTACATTAATGAAATATTCAACAAGCTCCATGGAAAATTAACTTAAGATCTTGATTCAAATTAATTAGTCTTAAACATAATTTCTTGATTTTGGTGCGAATCTTGGAAATTGGTGCTCAAATTAATCAAATTGGTCAAAATGTCCTATTATTGGCTCAAATTTTGTCTCTATTAGAATCGAAAGGTGATGTTAGATATGTTGGATTTGTTATCCCATTTTGGCACATGTTTTATGCAAGAAATTTGGTAGAAAAGAGAAATCCAGAACACCTAAGTGTGAAAATGTCATTTTGATTCAAAATGATCTAATAAAAATTAGTTATCTCATAAAATGCATTGCCTCATTTAGGGATACATTGGCCAAAATAGGCATTTGTATATGATAGATTAAAATCATTTAACATGGTTTAGTGTTTTTAAGTCAAATTGTGATATTTGATATAAATTGGTCTAAATCTTGATTAGAGGTCATTGGTGGCCACTTTTAGTTGTATATAGTTTTCCCCTATTTAGGAAGATGTTAAAAATTGTAGGCACACCAATGTATTCTGAAATAATGAGTAAAGGCATGTATTCCAAAAATAATATGATGGTTGAATAGAAAGCTCCAAGGAATGTTTGGGAAGCTTATTATGATGCCCGCTCGAGGGAGTAGGCATCACATTTATTGATGGGTAGTCCCTCAAAAAGAAGCAAGAAGAAAGGTGAAATTAACCCATGGTTGAGGTTAATCAAAATGAGAAAATGCTTGCATATATTTATTTAAAATGTACTAATTTTCCCAAAGGTGGTTATAATCAAGAATAAAAGTCAAAAAATGATTTTCCCATAGGTGTTATACTCATTAAGATGACCTAGATTGTTTGATAAAGATGATGTTTGATATGGTTGTGCCCCAGTAGGGTAGATTATCAAGAATAACTCAAGGATAGAATCTATTGCATATATTAAAATGAGTGGGTACAAATTTATATGTGATGGTCTAATGACTAAAGAAGTGATAAACAACCAATCATATGAGGATAGAAAATGATGAAAGAGATGAATAGAAGAATAAGATTGATAATTGGAAATAATTTAGTTGTACGTTATATATATAAAGATGGTCATCCTTATTAGAATTGATACAACTAAATGGTCAATGGGTTTATTTGATCAAGATGGGTGGAAGGATTTACCAAGGTACCAAGGAGAAAATTCTATGGCTCCATTACTTGTACAACCTCTTGAGTTGATTTTTTTTATAGCACATGATGGTAGGCATCATGATAGAACACCATGAGAACTTGGCTGAAATATGCTTAAAGATTGACTCTCAATCTAATAAATAATAAAAAATAACTTACTAATGATAAAAACCATGATGATGATGTTGACGTATGAATATGGATGGATCCAAGTATAAATGTGTAAGGAATGACCTAATGAATGCACACAGACTAAATTGAGGCAATCGTACTGAAAGAAAACAAATAGGCAAGAAAACAAACAAACAAACAAACACAAAAAAAATAAATAAATAAACAAACAAAAAATAAATAAACATAATCATAAAAACAAAAGTAATATAAAACATCCTATAATGGATTTGCCCCAGTAGGGTGGATTGAGGATAACTGACTAGGCTTAGATAGGACAAACATTTTTGGATTTTGAAATTTTATGAATGTTTTTGGAATTTTTGAGTATCTCAAATTAATTAGGAATCATGTGATACTACATGGTCCAAGCTCACAAAATGGTAAGAGTGTCAAAAAATTGAATGGATGATCACAAAATGGCAGGAGCATGATGGTAAAGGGGGACTAAGATGACTTCAATGTGAATCAAACACAACCCACATAGTTCCAAAATGGCCTTTTGTCATACTAGTTCCACCTTAAAATAGAGTAATTTGACTAGTGTAGCAGTCAATTCAAACAAAATAGGCACAGTTGGCATTATGACATAGTATGACATAAGAATGGCAAGTTGGTACGTCAATTCATAATAAAAAAATGTTTCCCTTAGTTTACCCATAGGTGGTTATAACTAGGATAAAATAGCTCAGATCAATGATCTAATTTTACCATAGGTGTTTATAATTAGTAGCAAGACCAATGAAACACTAATTTTCCCATGTAGGCAAATGTAATTAGGGTCACATAAACAAACATGATAAGAAGGGAACAAGAAATGAAGGATGAAACTACCAAAAATTATGTCTTACTGATCAAAAATACTATCTCTATTTAAAATTCTTGAAACAAATACTAAAACTAATCTAATTCTTTGTGCTAAAAATGTGAAACCAATGGATTAACCAAGGTTAATTGGGCTAGGATAGGATGCATTAAAACATGATTTGGTAGATAGAATAGAATGAAAGGATGAATAAGTGATAAGAAAGTGATAGCATACTAAGATGGTAATGTGATAAGAGTGATGGTAGAATGTATAAATAAGAATATTTATAATATGGTAAGAGGGTTGCCCCAAAGTAGTAAGGTGACTGGTTGGGTATGTGACAATGGCAAAATGATATGTGATAATGATAAATGGATATGTGACAATGGCAGGGTACATGTTTTTAGTTGATGATGGTTATTGTTTATGGATGTGTTTGTCTTAGGTATGGTAAATGGCATATGTGTTTATTGTTCCTACTGAAGTAGAGATACAAGTCCTAATCAACAAATGATACAAATAAATAATCAATCAAGTTAATTACTAGAGCACACCTCATCTAAATAGTTGCTCTATCAAGAACTTGTTAAAGATGTGAATGCCAATGATTTTTTTGTGATCTTCATTGGTCATTGATTTTGTTTCCTTCAAACATTGAGATAAGGTATCTTTGTAGCCTCTACAAAGGAAAGTACAGTCATGGATAGTAAATAGGGATAAATGTTGGATGATAGGTTTAATTCAAAAATGAAATGGTAGATGATAATCAAATGTGGAATGGTTGGAAAATAAATGAATATCAAGATTTTTTAGTCACACACAAATTTTTCAATTTTGGATTTGACATAATTTTGGATGTGGTGGGGCCAAAGACTTCTAAATATGCTCTCAATAGGACCATAATATTTTTTTGGTGTTTGGGCATGAGAGTAGCTACCATCTGATTAGGTTGTAAATTGGAAGATATTTTGATTTCATCTTTGATAATGTCTTCATCAATCATTGAATAACTTATTTGCTCAACTATTAGTTCCTCAAAGTGGTTTCTACCAATGAAGTTATCTTGATTGTCCCATAGCACCTCCAAGAAGGTTTCACTAAATAATGTTGACTTTTTACTTTGATTGTCTTCTAGCACCTCTAAAAAGGTTTCACTAGGAGATTTTTCTTCTTCTGCATAAATTTGGTCTTGACCTCTTTGATGTTCTTCAACTCATATGTCACTATGGATCCAGTTTAATAATGTAGGAATTTGTCATCCCTAATCAACACTTGTGGGAGGTGGAATATCAATATAATGGATATGTTTGTTAATGTTAATGAGATTTGGAATGGTAATGGAATGGGGGAAGGTAGCATAATGCTCATAGAAGATACTAGGAGAACTTGTGTCAAAGCTAAATTACTCATCCTCAAAAATCATAGAAGGATCACAAATGTAATTAAACTGATCTAAAAGGCATGCATAACTGATATTATAATAGTTATAAACATATTCTAATTCTTAATATAATTTAGACTCAAGGGACTCTAAATCAAATGGTAATACTAATTTTGATTCTGATTTTGATGCTAAATTTGATGTTGGTTCAAAAATAGAACCTAACTCCAATGTTGATTCTTCATCTAAAATGGATGTTGTTACAATGATGTTTTGTTAAATGTTTGGTATGGATAAGTAATGTCTTGTGATGGCATGGTGGGTTCCATAGAGACTAATTTGTCAAAGTGAGACTTCTCAATGATAGGAAAAAGGTCAAGAGACAACTCCTCAAATACTAGTTTATTAGAGGGAGGCTCTTGAAAAATAGGCATATGGTCAAGGTAATGATTTACCCAAAGGTGGTTATAATCATTAAGAAGTGACTTAGCAAAGACTAGCTCTTCAGAGTGAGATTCCTTGATAATAGGATTAAAAGGTGATGAATCATAGGTTGACTTATCGTGAATTATTGGCTCATATAAAACATCTTAGATCGATTGGTTTTCTTAGCCTTGGTTTTTAATGAGTTGTAAAATACTATTTCTAAACATAGCTTGGTCTTTAAATGATAGGCTTGGTTTAGGGATTGATTGTATTGGTACTAGATGAGGAATGGCTTGTGTTTAGATAATGATAGGGCATCATGGAGTTTATTTGTTCACATGAGCCAAAGTATGAAACCCTAAAATGTTAATAATAGGGTGGTGTAGAGCTTGATTGCTTGCACAAGTCAAAAGACTAGGTCTTAGAATGATAAAGGGGCATTGTGGAGTTTGATTTCTCATAAAATACAAAGGATAAAGTCCTAATATACAAATGGTACAATTTTTTGGAGCCTAGTTTCTCACACAAGCCAAAGGATGAGGTCTTAGAAGGATAAGGGTAAGGCATCATGGATCTTGGTTGCTTGCATAAGCCAAAGGATAAGGCCCTGGTATGTAAATGGTATTCCTTGGATATCATGGAGCTTGGTAGCTTACATAATTCAAAATACAAGGTCCTAGAAGGATAATTTTGGCACATTATGGAGAGTGATTGATCAACCAAGCCAAAGAATCCAAGTCTTCCTCATAAACCATATCATCCCTAGCAGGGTCTTGGGTTAGATTGTAAGCTAGTTCTTATCTTTGTTCTATTGAGTGTGGAGCCCTTTGGGGCTATCACATGACCATATGAATAAATTTTGGGGGCCTAAAGAGGTACAAGGATGTGGGAGGCATAATTTTCATGTTTTCCACATGTGAGTGGAATATTCCTTGTATTCCTAATTTTTATGTATTCCATATTTCATGGAGTTAGTTGTTATATGCCTTTTCCCATGTTGACTTCCTTGTTTTGAGGAAGCTAGTTATTTTTTGGAAAAGGGAACTCCTTACTTATTGAGTGGAGTTGGTTGTGATCACATGTTCATGGGAAAATGTGCCTTTAGAAGGTGGAGAAGATGAATATGGTGAATTTCTCTTTGGGAGAGATTTTAGATAGGCTTAATGAGGTAGAAAAGGGTTATCACATGTTGGATAATGCTTATCATGGATAAGTATTGCATATTTACTCCTTTTATGGATTTTTTTTCATTTTCTTATATATATAGGGTGTGGTGTGGCCTTTAGAGGTTGATGGTTTATTTATATCGTGTTACTTTGAGGATCAGATTCAAAGTATAGGTGTTCATTATATGTTGTGGTTTAGTAACTTGTAAGATACAACATTGTGTAGGTGCAGATGAAAGTGTAGTTTTTTGTGTAGTACTTTCTATAGGAGATTTGTTTCTCTCTATGAGAGTTCATTGTAATATTTTTTTAGATTACTGATTTATTTGAGAACTTTCATTGGTGGATTTAGCCCACATTAGGTGAACCACATTAGATCTATGTTATCTATGTTATTAATATCTTGCTCTCTTTTATGTTTTCATATTAATGGTGAATTAAGGAATGTTTCCATGATGAATTTTATTGCATAACTTTAGATCTAGTTTATGGTAATAGTAGATCTAGATTTATAAGTGTTTTATTCCTAACAACTAGTATCAGAGCCATTAGTTGTGTGTTTTGATGAAGTGGTAAATCACAAGAAGGTTATTAGCTTGAGTGGGAGATATGGGAGAAGAGATCAGATTCAAAGTTGAGAAGTTTTATGGTAAGAATTTTAGTTTGTGGAAAATGCAGATGGAAAATTACCTATATTAGAAGGAACTTCAAATCCCTTTGGAGGGGAAAGGATGACAACCTATAAGTATGAGTGATTTAGATTGGTCATTACTTGAAAGGAAGGCATTAAGATCCATATGGTTATGCCTTGCATCTTCTATTTCATTTAATATTTTAGATTAGATAACTACAAAGGATCTCATGGATAAACTTGGGAAGTTATATGAGAAACCTTCAACTTCTAATAAAAATTTTCTTATGAAAAGATTGTTTAACATGAGAATGTCTAAGAATGGTTCAATTGCTAATCATCTTAATTATTTTAATATAGTTCTAAGTATGCTCACTTCAGTTGGAATTAAGTTTGATGATGAAGTTAGATCTTTGGTAATCTTATGTTTTTTACCTAATAGTTGGGATAGTTTGGTTATGACTGTAAGAAATGTAGTCCCTACCAAGGGAAGATTGTATTTTGAGGATGTTGTAGGTGTGATCCTCAGTGAGGAAATGTAAAGGAAAAGAAATGGTGAATCATCTTCAAGTAATGTTTTATCCATTTATACTAGAGGGAGGCAAAAGGATAAGAGCAAAGGCAATCGAAGAAAGTTAAAAGGTAGATCTAAGTTCAAATCTAGATCCAAGATGATATGCTAGCATTATGGGAAGAGTGGACACTCAAAGAAGGATTGTTGGTAACTTTAGGATAAGAATGCCAACAAGGAGGAAATAAATGAAGTAGATGTGACATCAGTTAAATCATGTCAAGATGCCTTATTTCTTTCTATGGATAGTTTTTTTGAGTCTTGGGTATTAGATTCAGGGGATTCTTCTCATGCCACCCCACATAGGCATTATTTTACTAATTATGTTCAAGAGAATATATGACATGTATATCTTGGTCATGATGAATGATGTGAGATAATAGGGAAAGGTTGTGTTTAGGTTAGGATGTAAAATGGGAACACATAGATCCTTAAGGATGTTAGACATGTGCCTATGTTGAGATGAAATTTGGTTTTAGTGGGGAAATTGGGTAGTGAAGGATGTTTAGTATTATTTACTATAGATTCTTGGAAATTTACCAAAGGTGCTCTTGTGATCTTTATAGGTAAGAAAGTTGTTACTTTGTATTTGACTAGTAGTGTTGATTCTATCAATTTAGTTGTTGTAGATGGAGATGAAACTATGTGGCACTATAGGCTCAGTCATATGAGATATAAGGGCATGCAGATCTTAAAACATAAGTTGCCTAGATTAAAAGACATAGATCTATAATTTTTTGAAAATTATGTGTACAAAAAATAGAAGTAGGTTAAGTTCATAAAGGTTGGACCCATAAAAAATGATCACAAGTTAGATCTGGTACACTCAGATGTATGGGGACTAGCTCAGGTATATTCTATTGGTGGATCTAATTAGTATGTTACTTTTATAGATGATGTAACTAGAAAAGTTTGGGTTTATTTCATTGAAAATAAATTTGATGTATTTGACACTTTTAAGAAGTGGAAAGCCTTGGTTGAGAATGAAACAGGTCTCAAGTTGAAATGTCTCATATCAGACAATGGAGGTGAGTATTGTAGCAATGCTTTCTTTGATTATTGTTCTAATAATGGAATCGATAGGCAAAGGACAATAATAGGAACTCCACAATAGAATGGGGTATTTGAAAAGATGAATAGAATAATAATGGAACATGCTAGGAGCATGAGGTTACATGTAGGGTTACCTTTATAGTTTTGGGAAGAAGCAGTTATCATGATAGTATATCTGATTAACAAAAGACCTTATATGCCTTTGGATGGAGGCATTATAGAATAAGCTTAGTCTAGTAAAAATGTTTATTATTCTTTTCTTAAAGTCTTTGGATGTGAAGCATTTGCTCTCATCAAGAAAGAGGATATGACCAAGCTAGAGGCTAAATCAGATAAATGCACATTTGTTGGTTATGGATGACTTTGGTTTCCATTTATGGAGCATTAAAGAAAGGAAAATATTTCAGTCTAGAGCTGCAATTTTTAATGAAACATTCATGCATAAGGATCAGTTATAGGAACAAGATTAGGAACAAAAAGATTACATATTATTGGATGAAATTGTGATGGCAAAGTATCCAAGGATTCAATTCAAGAGCCTTCTACATAAGGACCCCAAACTCTTATGGTAAGGAGATATTTTAGGGTAAGAAAAGCACCTAAAATTTTTTCTCCATCTTTGAATTATTTATTACTCACTGATAATGGAGAGCCAGAGTGTTATGAGGAAGCAATGAAGGTAGATTCCAAGTTGAGATGTGAACAAGCCATGGATGAAGAGCATAGATCTCTCATGGAGAACCAAATGTGGGATTTAGTTAGGCTACCCAAGGGAAAGAGTGCATTGTCAAACAAGTGGATCTTTAGAATCAAAGAAGAGGATGAAGGGATAAAATGGTATAAGGATAGGATGGTCATCAAGAGGTTTATACAAAAATAAAGTATTAAGTTTGATTAGATTTTCTCCCCTATTTAAAAATTACTTCTATTAGGACTATTATTGGTTTAGTTGTAGTTGAGGATTTGCACTTAGAATAGTTAGATGTGAAAACTCCTTTTCTTCATGGTGATTTGGATGAAGAGTTATATATGAAGTAGCCACATAGTTATGAGGTCAAAGGGAAGGAGAACTATGTGTGTAGACTAAAGAAGAGCTTGTATAGCCTGAAACAACATCCATGGTAATAGTACAATAAATTTGATTACTTTATGTTAGAACAAGAATATCAAAGGTGTCATTTTAACCATTGTATGTACATCAAACATTTTGATGATTTTTCCTTTATTATATTATTCTTGTATGTTGATGACATGTTAGTTGCAGGAAAGAACATACAACATATTCATATGCTCAAAAAATAGCTTAGTGACTCCTTTTCTATGAAGGATTTGGGTGCTACAAAGCAAATCCTTGGTATGAAGATTTATCATGACATGAAAGAGAGGAAGTTGATCTTATCCCACTCAGAGTATGTGAAGAAATTATTGGAAAGGTTTATCATGTTGGATGATAAATCTATTGGTACTCCTTTGGCAGGCCACTTTAGATTATCAAAGGAGCAGTGTCCCAAGATGAAAGCTAAAAATATTAAGATGTCTAAGGTACTGTACTCATCAGTAATTGGTATCTTGATGTATGCCATGGTTTGTACACTACTGGATATTGCCTAAGTAGTGGGAGTTATGAGTAGGTATATGATTTATCCAGGTTATGAGCATTGGTAGGAAGTGAAATGGATTCTTTAGTATTTGAGAGGAACCATTGAGTTTACATTATGTTATGGTGGATCAGATACCACTTTACATGGTTATGTGGACTTAGATATGGTAGGGGATATTGATAGCATGAGAAGTATGACAAGATACATATTTACTATTAGAGATAAAATAGTTAGTTGGATTTCTAGGATACAAAAGGTTGTGGCTTTGTCAACCACAAAAGTAGAGTATGTTACTACCACAAAGGCTAGAAAGGAGA
The DNA here is from genome assembly GCA_037957365.1 of Torreya grandis. NCBI lineage: Eukaryota > Viridiplantae > Streptophyta > Pinopsida > Cupressales > Taxaceae > Torreya > Torreya grandis. The sequence goes on along the minus strand of JARHVA010002383.1, from coordinate 1,269,378 downwards.
TGATTTGGTTAAAGGATTTGTTTCAAGAGTTGGGGCATGAGAAAGAAGTTGGGATACTACACAATGATAGTTAGAGTGTTATTCATTTGGCAAAGAACTTTGCTTTCCACTCGAGGATGAAACACATTCAGTTACATTATCACTTCATCAAGATAGCTTTAGAGGATAATTTGGTGAAGTTAGATAAGATTCATACTAGCTAAAATCCTACAGATATGATCACCAAGGTGATCACATTGGTCAAGTTGAGACTATGTTCATATTTGGTTGGCCTTAGGGGTCATGAAGCAGTAATAGATTTTGTTTAGGATAAACGATCACCAAGTGGGAGATTGTTGAGTGTGGAGCCTTTTGGGGATATCACATGACCATAGGAATAAATTTTGGAGGCCGAAAGAGATCCAAAGATGTGGGGGGGTGTAATTTTCATTTTCTCCACATGTGAGTGGAATATTCCTTATATTCTTAATTTCTATGTATTCCATATTTCATGGAGTTAGTTTTTAGATGCTTTTTCCCATGTTGACTTCCTTGTTTTGAGGAAGGTATTTTTTTTTTGGAAAAGGGAACTCCTTCCTTTTTGAGTGGAGTTGGTTGTGATCACATGTTCATGGGAAGATATGCACTTAAAAGGTGGATAAGATGAATATGGAAAATTTCTCCTTGGGGGAGATTTTAGATAGGCTTGATGAGGTGGAAAAGGGTTTTCACATATTAGATAATGCTTATCTTGGATAAGAATTTCATATTTTCTCCTCTTTTTATGGTTTTTATTTATTTTATTATATATACAAGGTATGGTATATCCTTTAGAGGTTGATGGTTTATTTTCAAGGTGTGGCATAGCTTTAGATTTGGTTTATGGTAATAGTAGATCTAGATTTATAAGTGTTTTATTCCTAACATGTTCCTTGTATTAGTTATTGTAAAAAGGTTATGGATCTATCTCCTAATAAACATTGTCTATAGTTGGGTCTTCAATAAATTTATCCTCATAAACCACTTCTTCCTCAAAGAGGTGATGATTATAGTCAATTTTTGCAACCATTATATCATAATTTGGATTGTACATGACTCCATCATAAGTGTAGCTAGACATATATGCATCAATGAAGAAAGTTTCAAAACAAAGAGGCTTTAGAGTTCTACAAACTTTGAAAAATAATGTTTGAAAAGACAAAGAGGTTCAAACTTGATTTATCTTGTTCAAAAAGAGGGTGGAGCTATATCTCTAAAAATAATGGATTGAAAGTGGAGTTTTATCTCCAAAATGGTTTATGTTAAGAATTGACATTAAATAATCTAACATCAAATGTCATACACACAAAAATTCAAGCATCTAAATAGAAACTCATATGTCAAAAGTCTAGGCCAAAGTGTTCCAAACAAGGTCTAAACTAGGAAAAGAAAAAGAATTGTTAGGTCTTTTGTCCAAATGTGGAGTCAAAAAATAGTCTCAAATAGGTTATCATAGGACTTTTGGCCAAATGACATAAAAATTTATACTTGAAACAAAGGAATGATATGATTTGATTTAATATAACAAATTTGGAACAACTTTGACATAAACATGACATACAGAATCAAACATAAACATGATAAGTTGGTGTAATCCATAAGGCAAAAGGCCCTTGGAAAAAAGTGTGTTCTCCCAAATAAATGCACAAACAATGACGAGGATAGGATTTGAACAAACAAATAATAGTTTTCAAAATTAGGCAATTAATTAACCTATGTTATGCAACCCAAAAGAGAAAGATTTATGTATCAGCCCCTATGATTGTGAGGCCTAAACAGAAATCAATAAATATTTGAATTTGAAATCATAAAAGTTAATTGAAAACTCAACTTAAGAAAACTTAAGATTTAATGACCAAAAATCTAGGAAATTTTGAATGGCATAACAACACTGAAAACAAAGATCCAACAATTCTTAAATGATTGGTTGAAAATAATGATGATTGAGATGTGAGACAAGATAAGTATTTTAAAATAATTTGGGTAGCATAATGGTGTTATCACTCCTAAAAAATGTAAACAATGGTTTATGTTTCAAAAAAAATTAAAGGCACAAGACATGGAATGATTTGGGCAACATAAACATTACCCATCTCAATCAAGTGCCTAACTAAATGCTTTAACACAATTATTTAATAAGTTAAAATTGAAGTGTCAAATGGAGGACATAACACCTCCTAAAACAATGGAGTAATGTGGACACAAGACTCATTCAAAACATGATTTAAACAACATGTTTTAGGTTTAGCACACCAAGAAATAAAATGACAAAATATAACTAAGTATTCATCCTAAATCCTATCAAGGTGTGGAAAAGTATGGTTAACTAAAACTAATTGGTTTTTGATCATTTATATTGATCCCATGTGTACACACTTTCATGTATGCACACAAGAGAGGCAACACATCAGTTAGGTCCACGTCAAATTGATTATTATGAAAAGGTCTAGTCATTTTCACAACCATTACATCCTTCAATTGCTTAGTGTAATGCAATGTCTAGAATGATCATACATCCTAAGCTTAGCCTTTACTAATGGAGATGGTTTAACCACTCAAACCACCATCATAATGAGGGGATCCCAATTTATATACCACCCCCCTCCCCCACCCCCCATGGAGAGGGGTTGAAGATGAATATTTGGGTCAAAGGTTGCCCATAGAACTTGTAAGAGGTGATGAAATACCCCTCATAGAGCCAAAATATGTGAAATAAACTAAGTAAAAAGGCTTTATGGTTGTTTCTAGATCACCCATGCCATGTGGGTCTTGGGGAGAGCCTTCACAACATCCTTTTTATGCCATTGGACTAAGGCACAAATTTTTAATGAATATGGGAATTTTTATCCCACAAGTTCTCTATAGGGGATGAGGGGAGAGCATACACACAAAACTTCCTTTTTGCACAAATAATTCTAACTAAGAAAATAATAAATGACTTGCATAAAGGAAAAACTTTTGAAGTGAGTCCAATTTTAAAGCATTAAATTGAAAGATTTAGTGGTTTTATTTGTCCCCTTGGCCTTAAGTTGTAAAAACTTATAAATAACAACTACAAAACATTCAAATAAACACCCCAAATTTTCCTTTAAGCACAAAATGGAAATTTTTAATTCCTTCTAAGAATTTAAAAGAGGTTTAAAAAGACTTAATTAAGCATTATTTGGCACTTTTCAACTAGGTCCTATAATAAAATTATCATAATGTTTTTTATCTTAGAAGATCTTTTGTGGATGAGACAAGTAAACTTAAAAAATAAGCTATTGGGTTTGTGTTTTCTGAAAACTCAATGGTTACTATTTGATCGTTAGTGGTTCCTTTTTGACCATCAATAGTCGATACTTTATCAACCATTGGTGGTTGAAAAAAAACCATCTATAGTTACCTATCAACTCAAAGAAATCAACATTCTTGGACAAAAATCAAAATTTTTAATTTGTTAGAACACAAAATTTTAAAAGTCAAGCTTTTATATCATAAAATATAACCAGTCTAGAGACTTAAAGATTCAACTTGTTAGCAATAAGTTGAATAAATGATCAAAATGAAAGTATTTTTTCAATGGGTTTTCCTCTACAACCCAACTTACTGTCTCCAAATCTTGTGCCCTAGAAGAGAGTGTTTAACCTTCTTCCATATTTGGGCAATGTTGTAACATTTTTAGGCATGTGGGTATACCTATAGGGGAAATGAACCTCTAAATTTAAAGGGGCTAGCTCCCTGAATGTATCTTTGCAAAACAACCTCTATCTAAAATAGTTTGATTGAGGGGAAAATATTTATAAATTTCATAAAGAGAACCTATTCTAAGAATGGTGATGTACCAAGATTATCTTCCACATGAATATCATATGTTAATGCACAATACAAAAAAATACATAGACCCTTTTCAATATTTAAAGATTCTAACACAAATATTTCAATATAGAGGTGAGATGTATGAAATAATAGAAGGTAAATGAAATGAAAGGTAAGTTTCACATTTAAAGAATAGTTATACACATACAAAAATTTAACACACTTGGATGCACTCTATATGACTTGTTACACTAAAAACCCTTGCTCAAGTGTGAAGGATGGAAATTCATCACTTGTTGTCACTATACATTAATTTTACACTCAAATAATTATCCAAAACTTGAAAAGAAAAGGACTTGTATTAATTATTAAAAGTAAAACATGAAATCAATTCAACAAGGCTTCACCATACACTACGTGGTCCATTTTACACTAGCCCAAGGCTATATTTATAGTAGAGAGGAAGAGAGAGGAGGAGGCCTTTAGAGCTAAGAGAGGGAATCAATCTATTAGAAGTACACATCTTCAACTACAACCATATTTTCAAATGATGCTCATTAAATCCATTTGATTGATCCATGTCACCTCTAGTGGTTACATAGCTAGCTTGCTCTCTCAAATATGATTTCCCAATAGTTGCACTGGTAGAAATAGAGAGTAATGGCATCAACAATTTTTCAAATGAGAGTCCACTTGTTGTAGATTTATCTTGATGCCTAAAATATTCCCACTGGCTCATTGAGGTGTGCAATGGTGTGGAGAAGAGTCAATTTAATTTTTTTTGGCCTTGGAGAGGCATTGCTCGAAGTCTATGTGTATGCCTCTATGGTATTTGTCAAAATCCTTTAAAAATCATTTTAGCTGGACCAAGTCTTTTTATCCTTTTGATTGGTCATCACAAACAATGTGTATCTTGGTCTAACCAATGGTAAGATGAACCATTTTATGGGCTTTGGTAGATGAAGAATGTGAGCCCTTGGATCTACTCGATCAATTAAGTGAGGACCATTGATTTTATTGGGACCTACTATTTTGAATGCCAACATCTATTTGCTAAGGTAAAAGTTAATGTATGTGCCACTATCAACTTACTAGGACCATTCCTTTAGAATTTTTCCCTATGGACCCTTCTATTTTCTCCCTTTAAAACCATCCTTATATGGACTTTTTGAAAGCATCCCTTCAGATTGCTCAACATGCCCTTCATCAATCCTTTTACAAAATTTCTAGAGAAGTGTCTATACCCTTTAGACTTTTTCTAGAAACAAACTTTGGCATGGAGATACCCTTTAGGACCTTGGGTTTAGGACACTTTGCAAGAAAAAAAGGCCCTTTGATAGAATGAAAATGTCCCTTTAAAAATATTCAAAATGTCCCTTCGTAACAAAAATGACCCTTTAGAAATCTTGAAATGTACCCTTCAAAAAACTTAAATGGACCAATTCCTTGAAATAACAAACCCTTTAGAAAAGTTGCAAAGGACACTTCTATGAGAAAATAACCTTCAACAATCGTAAAAGTGACCCTTCAAAAAAGTGCAATGGACCAATTCCTTTGGACTTTTTGGTTTTGGACAAGAAGTCTGAAATAATACCTTTGGGACTTGGACAAAAAACCCAAAATAAAACTGATCAAAATAAATAAACTTTGATAAAAAATACCAAAATAACACTTTCAAAAAGACTAAATAAAGGCTTCCTTTGATATAAAAAATCTGAATGCTACACTTAGCCAAAATGAAAGATGCAAAACTGGGTGTGAAAATTGGCTAACACAACCATCGGTAGTTAGACCTAATTGTCAGTCATCCTTGTGTAAACCCATGAAGATGAAATACAACCAAACAAAGTTAGAAAATCAATTTAAAAGCATTTCAAGCCTCCAAATCTTAGTTTAAGACATACACATTGATCTTCTTGGTACATGGGATGCATTGGGTCCCATTAGACATGCCATTGGTGGCCACTTTTATGTGCCATTTCTATCTCTAACTGCTCAACACACTCATATAAAAACATGTAATCAGATGTCATACTTCTTTCATTGATTTTTACCTCTCTTTCTAAGCCTTCAATGAGGCCCTCAAAATGATAGTTTTTTTCTTTGTCTCTCACATCACCTAGATGGATAAAACTATCTTATTTTTCTCCACTCAAACTTACCTCATCCATCTCAAGGTGTTGTTCAAATTCACCCTCTTGCATCCTCATCCTAAACCTCATCATTTCACTCTTGAGTTGCTTGTAAAGAAACTTCTTCTGATTACTTTCCTCTTTCTCTATTTTCATCTTCCTTCTCTATATTTGTAGCCTTATTAGATAGTTGAATGTCTTATTTCTCATGATCCATCCATAGTATGGCCTCCCATTTTTTTTCATTTTCTCCATTATGATCAATAACTCATCCAACTGTCACCTTACCTCTATCATCTCTTTCTCCATCTCTTTTATCTTGGTGTCTTCTTGTACCTTCCTCACTTTATGGTAGCTCATCTCACTCATGCCATATTTTATTTTTCCTTTATCTATATTTATCTCACCTAACTCTCAATCTCTTAGTCCCACCTAGACCTATTCTTTTTAAAAAGCCTCCTCTACTTGCCACTCATGACCTCTCACTTACATCTATCTCATTTTATGACCTCACCTAGGTCTATCTTCTCTCTCTTATCATTAACCTAGGACTCTTTTCTCTCTATTCAATATATTGAGCTCACTCTCTTGAGGTTTTCACCATATTTCTCACACTATCAAGCCTTACTAGCTTTAAGGTTGCTTACCACAATCTCTACCTTCATTCACACTTCATACTCTTTCATGAACACATCAAAAACTTTAAATGAAAGACAAAACAAACATGTACCTTATTATACTTGATTTCTTGATTTATCCCTATCCCATGAAATTTTATCCTATGATACCAAATGATGTAGAGACCTATTTCATTCTCTACTCTGACCCCAACTCTGATTCCTATAATCACATGCTCATGCAACCAAACTTCTCAATCTTTCTTATCTATCACCTTCCCCACTAGGCATAATATAATTTTCTTGCATGACCTACACACAAGGATTATTTTATTTATTTATACCTTCCTAAAACCCCTTACTTCACTCATTCATCTCATCTCATTTATTTTATCTCTTACAAATTCTCTTGGTTGTCTCCTTTTGGAGCTCCACTCCCTCTCTTAGTTTTTGATTCTCTAAAATTTTAATTAATTTTTTATGATTATTAAACATATATATATATGCATTATATAATATTATTTATACATATTCAACTACTTTGGATTCAATTCCAACATTCATCCTTCCTCAAGTCCCTTTATGCAACTCTACACATTTTTGCATTATCCTTATATCCTTTTTTTTTTGACTTGTACAGACTATTAATATTGATTCTTGAGAAATTAGAACCTTATTATGACACCATATATCACCTTATGTCTCTACATGAAGTTTCATTTACCAACTTCCCTCATATATCTCTTTTCCAACTCTTACTCAAACCTAATTAGGTCTCCTTACTCCACTTTTACACATAGTCACATGTATTCCATACGTATGGGTCCATACAAGTCTAAAATATTCATAATAATTTTATACATCTCAAAACACATTAAAATACCAAATTTCATCAATTTTCACTTGTTTAAACATTAGTTATTCCACTTTTAGGTTCTAACCCTAAACTAGGGTTTTCACAGGCTACTACAAGCTCGAGAGGCTTCTAATTTGATTATATGATTATATTATTACTTTAAAACCTCAAAAATATCATAATAATTTATATCTATCCTATATCCAACTTTTATAAACTTTAACTTTTCTTGGTTAATTCCTAGCCACACTCTTACTTACCTTGAATTTTGTAGTGTTCTACCATTACAATCTGCTTGTAGAAGGTTAAAATAGAGATACGATGCACATTTACTCCCTTTGGGAGTTTACATATTCCATTCCAATGTGATTTACCTTTACACCATCTAATTAATAAAACAACTCTTTATAATCCATTTTTGAGATCTTATATAATTTTCTTGATAGTGCTTGTAAACAAACAACACACACATAGCCTATCTTGAACCCTATATCTATTGGAAGCAAACACAAATGTATATATACCTTAATACACCATATAAATGTATTCCTACCTTTTAAATTCACCTTGATATGTATTACACCTTACTATATAGTTTCATTCTTCATTAGCCTCTTATCTTCACTGAGTAAATACAAAATTCTGAACACAACCCTACAAATATAATCCTTTACCATTCCAAGTCACAAAATGTTATGATAAGGATTTTAATGTTTCTAACATATCAAATTCATTCACATAATGAGATAAATACAATATACATAAGTATATATTTATTCCAAACATGCTAGTTTTATTGATTCTTCTTTTTACATTATCTATATTGCCACCATCAACAAAGTACATGGTTCTTTACACTTTTCCACTTATTCCTCTTCTCCTCTATACCTCTATCTCTTCCAACCTTCTAACTGAATCCTAACTTATACTCTACATTTTTTTACAAGTCTACCACCTTTTCTATATTATCAAAACTCATTATATTCCTATCACACATAAAAATAAACTACTTTATTGAATACCCAACTCTTATGTCAACTACCTTGACATGGACATTACATTCAATATTCTTAGTCTTGGTCATTTTAATCATGTCATGTACATAAACACATTATAAAATCATTTAGGACCTTATAACAACATTTTATTACATGACATTATTTGATAACTACTCAAAAGTCTCCTAAATAATTTAACTCAATTTCAAATATTCAAATGCCCATTTTGGCAAGAAAATGCCAAAGGGATATCAAAACAAACTACAAGACTCTTCTAAAGACTCAAATTCCTTCTCAGGAATTCTATAAGATTAAATAATCTTAAAAACCACCTAAATACTTCACTCATGATAGAATGAACAATGTTTTTTTTATGTTGTTGCATCACATATGCTTGAATGAATAATGCATGTTTATTTGAATCATCATCAATAATTTCACTATCATCAAATGTGATCATAGGGTTTGATGCTTTATTTATATTAGTTTTACCACTAATTATATCAAGTGGATGTACATATGAATAAGGATGAGGATGAACATTATATGTATGATGTAATTTAGAATTAACCTTTTTATCTTGTGCTTCATGATTTGGAAAATGATATTTGTGCATTTCTTAACTTTTAATTCTCATTTGATTATGGCTTAGTATCTTCAGTAGATGTTATAATATCATAATGTTCTCATTAATAATATATTTAATCTTGTGTTTGAGATTCATATATCTATTATTAGAATGTCCAATACATATATGGTAATCAAAAAATGCATTTATATCAAATACATTTTTGGGGGGTCTAAACATATCCACTTTGAGATTTCACTCTAGAGACTTTTGCAATAATACATGAGGAGGTGATGGTAACCTTGTGAATATAATCCTTGTTTGATCTTGTAAATTAATATTTTATAGTGGTTGTGATATTTCATTAACTGTAGCCTTAGTTTCATTCTTTCTTTCATTGGATTTTGTTTTATAATTTGGATTGCTTTGAAACTTGACATCTGAAGTAGAAGGAACACTTGAAGTATATTTGATCTTGTTTAAAGCAATTGACTAGACTTAATGACATTTTACTATATAGCATAACTCATCAAAATATTTGAACTTATAAAAAATAATTGACTCTTAGATTGGATAAAGGAAGCTTTGAATGAATATATATTAGAGTTCATTATCACCCATTTATTTGGTAATTTTGACTAGCATAGTCTTGTATATTAGCACATATTCATTGATTATTTCATTAGACCCTTTTTTGAGATTTGAAATTTGATCATATGATAGTGTAGACACCATAATTAAAATTTAATTCTAAAATAATAAACTTGTGACCATTACTTATTCACACTAAACCTATGATCAATTCTATGGTTTTGAACTATTATTCATCTAACTCTATATAGATGACCCTTTACCAAAAAGCAACTCTGATGCTAAATATTCCTATTCCTCATTAAAAATATCCTAGACTCGCTATTTAACTAACTCACACTTCTATTTTAGTTGTCTCTATGATTTATATGAACTCGCTCCTTTAGGGCTATGGTTTTGGTTGGTTGCATTTAAAAAGCATTGTTTCATCCTCTCACCAATTAATAGAAGGTTTATCAAATTAAAATTCATCCAAATGGGCCAATCAAATTTTTTCACAAGATCAATTAGATTTAATACTACAAATACCACTATATAAGAATAATTTATATCCTTTTGAGGGGAGGTTACCACTTTTACCAATGTCTAGTTTTATCTAGCTACACATTAAGAGGAAATTTCCTATTTTTTCAAATACTAAGACCTTACATTCCCAAAAGCCTAGATATATGTTTGAATACAATTTCAAGGTCAAAATTTTATTGTTTAAGTGCTTATTCATACTAGAATTGAACTATCATATAACATTTCAATAATATTGTACACACAACACCATAACATGGGAGAACTATATGGAGTTTGATCCCTCTTTAGAGTATTGGTATATAAGCAATGACCAACATAGCGGGGTGTTGAGTTGAGGCACATATTTAATGCCTAACCCTTTTCCCCCATTTATTACATTTTTTTCCTCTTCTAATTGATATAGGGTTTAGATGAATATGAAGGCACACAATATATTCTATAGTAGATCGCAAGCATCACAATAGTCACTTAGGACCAATAGGTGAAGGCATACTTAATCAAATTTACATAGTGGAAAAAAATCCTAATAAATGAAGCTACACCCTATAGACAGTAATGTAGGGTGGAACAATCTAGATAGTGCTACCTTTTTTAAGGATAAATAAAATTTATTTTCCTTATTCAAAATAATCCCATGCATTTTCATGGTTAATTACACAGTCAATATTATAGTCTTGTAGACTTGAGTTCTAGTTAAGTTATTTATCTATTAGACTTTCCATTTTATCATTGTTCTAAAAATAGTAAGTTATAATAAGTTCATGTGATTATTCTATATCTTATGCATTCTTATTAACTTGTTACTTTAGTTTAATTAGATTAAATCTATTCCCCTAGTTTAAATTTGCCATAAAATAGATATGTTTTCCCCAATATTGATAGAAATGTGTGCTAAAAAAATATTTTTAAATGGATTAAAAAAATTTAATGATTGAAGAGGGATATCATAAAACCATCTAAGATATTATTCTTTTAGAATTCTTGATAAGATATTTGTCAACAATTTGTCATTATTTGCATAGTCTAGACAAGCTGCATGGAATGCATGCAAATGATGTTCATGATCAGCTTTGCCTTTATAAATAGGAAGATTAGGAGCCACAAATCAAACTAGTAATGGATATGATTCAATTTTGGGTGCCAAGGTGTTATTTCAAAAGGAACATGAATCTAAGGAAGGGCTAGAGTGAGAGATAGTGTGTTTAATTTGGAATAACATAACTTTCAAGGAAAGAACTATAGGATCAAGAGTAGTCTTAGTATATATAAATGTAGAATTATAAGTAGAATGAACATTCATAAGCATGGATAGCTATTGGAAACCAAGTGATGTTACCATTTTGAGTGATGATGTTATGGATGTAACTATAATTGTAGAAATACAAATGGATGGAATAATGGAAGTGGTAACATTGGAAGTATTATCTAGGGATCTTATCATTAATTCATCTCTAGAAATACATAAGAATTATTTAGTATTTTTAGGATGCTCATGAAGATATTCCATTAATTATTAATCATGAACTTGGTTGTGAGTATTGGATTCTATAATTAGGGCCATAATGCACCCTTGAAAAGGATGAGTAGATAATAGAATATCCTTTGAACATTATGATTTAATACAACATTTAAAATATGATTCTTCTTTCTCCAAAATCATTTCATATTTAAAAAAATATATTATATAATAATAAAGATACAATATAGTAGTGAAACCATCTAAAATAGGAAGGTCATGAGATATAACTTCCTGAGTAACTTTAGATTTGAACCATATAATAACATACTCAATGTTGTGCTAAAAAGTAATATAAAATATGACCATAAATTACATAATTATATGTACAACATGAAAGAAACATTCAATCATTAATCTAATTAATCACATAATATAAGTAAAAATCAAATAAAGGGTGATCTAGGCCAGGATTTGAGTGATTATGCAGGCTATCAAATATACTTGATCATTCATAAATTAGTGTTAGATCAAAATTTCAAATCACTAACTATAAAGTTTAAACCATGCCCATATCCCACTAACCTCATTTTTGAGCATATAGTGAGAGTAAATTCCCTACATGATATTCTCCTCTCAATTGTACCACAAATCAAACTATTAAAAGAGGTTTCATATGGTTTTAACAGGGGACCCTAGGTATTTATGATATCCCATGAGGTATGTGGAAACTAAATTTTGTGTTCAATGTTATAAAATGGCTTGAATATTGGGGAAATACCCCTCCCACCATGATATCATTAAAATAGATCACTGCCTAGCTTATAATAATAGTCACTAAGTAGTTTGATAACTATTAGACATAGTTGCTAAAAAAAGAAACAAGGAATAGAAAGCAAATGAAAAATAAAAGTTGAAACATTTTTGTTGAAATCAACATGAATTTTTGAATCCCCCAAGGTCAAATAAAAATATTAGCATACCACATATCAAATACATTAAATTTTGATCAAGTTTCTCTTTACTATGTAGAAATAAAAAAAATACTAAAATAATAGATAATACAAAAATCAAGCAAACAACAAGTAGTGTTCAAATTAAAATTGCAGGTTCATCAAAATGTTTTATATAAAATTAAATTGGATTAAAATTAGATTGAAACTGATTGAGAACTGATTTTGAATATAGAATATAATAATGCACATAATTTAAATATTAAAAAAAAACATAGATATAAATATTAAATTGTAATGAAATACATATACTTATATCTAATCTAATGTTTGTTGAATGTGCAGGCTGATTTTTGATTTGGAACAAACTAGGAGGACCTATAAACTATGTTGCATCCAAAAGGATAATCTAAAATTTTATAAGGAAAAGACCACACTAGGGTGGAAATAAGTGCAATAAAATGTTGTCTATTGACTATGGTAGCATTTGGTTTGAATATGTAGTCGATTTCTCATCTTGAGTACCTACACCTATTTGTGAGGTTTGTTGATTCTTTTTTGAAGATGATTTGGTGCACAAAAGACCTAAAAATATCAAATCCTAGCTCTTACACACAACATCAATAGAAATTAGATACAAAGGAGGGAATCAAATAAGGATAATAGCCAAGATATCCTCATAAAATCCCTTATAGTTTAAGTGCTTCCTACATATCTAAACAGGGCCTCGGGACAATGTCATTTTCCCAACTAGGATGAACGTGTAAATGGGTATTATGCAACTGTATAATGTATCTAGTAGATTGGTTGAATGATTGAAAATATATTCTCTTTAACTACAATAAAATAAATTCAAACCTATTATATGACTATTATAATAAATTAGAAATGAAATTGGAAATAATAGTGTTATTTTGCTCAATGTGTATTACTTTTAAGAATTCTAGATAATAGGTAACTATTAGATTTTTTATTGAGTGGTATTGATGTTATTTTAAATAGGAATAGTTGAAACATTTCCATTAACCTACCTTTACAAAATCACAAGAGATTCATTATGACACACATTAAATTCAAAGAGTGATTATTGGAGTGTAGGGGACAAAGCCACACCAGTGGGCATGGCTACAAGCCATCCCTATTTGAACTAGTGTGTTCCTATCCTAAAAGGATGGAGACTACTAAAAATAGGGATGAATAAGAGTGTCTAAATGATATTTTGACAATTTTTAATACAATAAGTAGAATAGTGAAGGTCTCATATAAATTTAGGTTAACATAATGTTGAATATAACAAGGTAAGGATGCTAATAATAAATATTTTCAAGCATTGATTGATTAAATTTTAGTGTCTACACCAGCTATAAACTATCATAATGTGCATGAACCAACATTATGCCCAATTCAAATTTGAAATGGTGTAAATGTGTATGAACCAATATCATGCATAACTATATCGGTCCCAACTATAAACTAACATAGTTTTCTTAAACCAAAATCTTGCCGAACTGAATATGTATAATAAAATGGGGTATAAATACCATAAACATGACCATAAATGTATTTGAAACTATATAAATTTTAAATCTCTTGCTCATGGAGTGTGAAATTAAATACACATGCCCAACATATTATTCTAAAATCTATCTTAAGACTATATATGAAATCTAAAATATGTATTATGTACCCAAATCTACTCATAGAGGCTTTAGTATCTATGATAAATCCCACTAATATTCTCCCATTTTGAGGTGAGGTATGGATCTTTCAAGGCACTCATATCAAAATAGAACTGAATTATATCATGTCATGTATAAATTTAACATCATTTAAAAACATGTCAACATGAGGAAAATATGTAATAAAAATAATGTATGTATCATCAAGGCATGTGTGTAACATATGGAATGCAATGGAATAAAAGTGGTATGCCAAGATAGATGTATCTATGAAACATTTAGTAGTAAATGTCATTGAATAATACTAAGTAGTAAGAGTTTACATAATATACATAATGGAATATCATACAAAAGGGAAGGTGCATAATATGTAGCATGAGACTTGAAAACATAGGAATCACACAAGTTCAAAACACAATGCCACATAATATAATATAATTTCACACATAAGGCCAAGAGTATGTATACAAGGGACATTAAGATGTTACTTTAAAATGAGTCTAAAGAAGCAAAAATAAGGGGAATCAATTGCCATGATAAATAAGGCTAAGGATCCACTCATAAAGGACATAAATATGTCACACCAAACAATGCCAAGGGGCCTCAAATAATAGAAAAAAAAAAACTAGATTATCAATCAAATGTAACATCATCAATGAATAATAGAACAAGTGAATAATATTCTACACCATCCATATATACAAATATCAAATCATAATAAAGTAACACATCCAATGTAGTATTGTGTAATAAATAAGTAACCAGCAAGGCATGTGTAAGCAATGTATATAGCTCAACATGGTTTTAAAAAGGTCATATAAAGATATAACATGGGATAATATAACATGTGGAAGTAGATTTTACCAACATTGGCATGGCCATTGGGTATAGGAAAGGTCTAACATCTATGTATCTATGTAGAATTTTTATGTCTTGAATCACACTGATATATTAATAAAAAAATGAATCAAGGTATGCCTAATGAAGAATCACACCAATAGATAATAAACCCTTCATTATTCTAAGTCTCTTTTAAGAATCAATGAACACATTATGGTTCAGTAAAGCTACAATTAGTGACAAAACATAAAATTTATGAAATGAAAAAATATATATATATATATATATATCATCAAGAAAAAATAAATCAATGTAAGCCCAATTAAGACTCACTCCAAGGGAACATATCCAATAAACATCCAATCATTACATTTGTCTTCATAACTATAGACATATTCTAACCCATACATAAGGTCCATCAACTTACTCTCATTCAAACCATCCCTCTTAAGCATGTCATGTAAACCACATTGACATGAATCAGTCAATTAAAAAAACATATTCTCCTTTAAAATCACAATATATGAATATATGTAAACTAAAAATGATAAAGTGAAATTAAAAAAATAGTAACTCACCTATGGTAAAATAGTTTAACATTTTATCCAAGGTAGATGAGAGCTCCTGGTATCTTATATACATTTTCAAATCTTCCTTTCTCAAGTATGGATCGCTATCCATATTGACTATAACATATAAATGATTTTATCCAAACTTTCGTTCACCCTTTTGTTGGATTTGGATTTGAAACAAAGGTTTCACATTGTAAGGATAGAGTTTATGGCCAGCCTATAACCTACTATATAAAAAAATAAAGGAAATAGTTTATTAGTAAGTATGTTAAGTAAGGTGTTGAAATTTAGGGGCCAACCAAATCAATTAGAGCAATAAAATAATAGATAAATCTTACAAATATTTCATGGATGAAAACTATCTTAAATCAAACTTGCCTAGCTATATGAAGATATTCAATGCTAAGAGAAGGAAACAAAAGAAGGGATTATCATTATATACAGTGAAGAGTTAATTTTAGATTCACAAGGTGTGTTTTTGGAAGATCTAATATTTCAAAGGAAGACAAAAACTAGATACTAAGGGAAAACTACATTGTGAGATGGTATATTAACCAAAAGTTGAAGGAATTTTCCCTTATCTTCATTTCCAAATATAATTCTTGGTAGAAAAAGCCACCAATATGGAGATATCTGATTTTTAATCAAATTAAATTGATAATACCCTTGATTAGATTAGGATGCTAGAATATTCCATGTGGAAAATAAAAACATCAATTATTAGTAGACTTCAAAAACTTCTTAGGTTCAAGTGTGTGGAATAGATTATTTTCATCAAAACACCACGTTCAAATAACCATCATACCACATAGATTAGATCATAAGGTTCAGGTGGAGCTACAAGGTTTATGTAATCAAACCAAACTTCCACCACTATTAATTTTCAAAATTCATTTTTTTTTTGGTGAAATGTAATTTTGGTCAACATGTCAAACTATAATAACCACAAAATAATTATGAAATTATATTAGTTTTTATTGTCATTCCATTCTCAAATTGGATTCTATTTTTTTTATTTATATTTCAAAACAGAAGGGATAAGGGGGTGAACTAGATCTTTAATCCCCATATAGTATAAGGTCCATATTTTATGCACTTATATTTTGTATAATTTGGATAGAATATCATGTGAATAATTAGCATATAAAATTAACCACAAGGTGTTATTAATATTCCTAAAAAAAAAATAGAACAATATTGTAAATACACAAAAATTAAAATGTAATTAAAATAAAATAATATTATTTATATTAAATAGAAAGCATAATTACATTAAAATATCACTGGCCTCTTTGAGGTGGTAATCTCATGCAATAGATATCAATTTATCACATTTCATAAATATATTTCCATTAGTATAAGATTTTATTTATGTTATTTATACTAGCTAACCACTACTTCCCACAAATGTGGGATTATTACAATTAGCTTAAGGGATGACTTATAATGTATATGCTTGAATAGATTATATTAATGAAAGACATTATAAATAAAATAGTTAGGATGAAGGGGTCCTAACATTATCTCCTCCTTAAAAATATTTTACATCAAAGCTGAAGATGAGGAAACTACTATTAGAGTTGAAGTAGAGGTTCTAAAGTTGTATCCCATGCCACTCGACTAGAACCTTAGTGATGGTCTGATTGCATATCTGAAAAGAGTGCCTATCTAGGAATGATTTAGGTTCTTAATTTTTCATTGATCTTAGGAAGTATTGTTTGAGCTATGATTTTACGGATAAGGAATTTATTTCGAAAGGACACATGAAAAATTAGATATACACATGATGAAGATAAAAGTTATAAATTTTAGATGGCTAGAATAATCTATTTAAGAATATTATATGTCTCATATAAATGAATATAAATTTTATAGATATGTTTAAATTTGAGATAAGTGTTCTTATGAGGTTTTAGGGGGAGGAAGACCACATCTCCAAGTTGGAAGGCATGTTCTGAGTTATGCTAGTTTTTATGTTGCTTCATGTGATATTATGCTATGTGGAGATTATCCTTAAGAAGGAAAAGCATATTTTATTGGTTTTATAATAGATTAAAAAAAAATAGATGGTGGATTATGACCATGGTGGTTGTGTGATAAGAGGTGTTGTACTACCATGATACAAGTTATAACCACTTGGCCCATTTATGTTGTTAATTAGATGTGAATGAATGGAGATATGTTTCTAAACATTTATTAATAATTTAATTCTTGGCCATCTATGTATGTGTTATAGATAGAGATCATTTTAAGCTAGTTACCCATGTGCTTAAAGAGTTCTTACAATAATTGAGTTATGAAAGTTAAGTCTTGGTCAAATTCAATAGAGATTATAATGTCCTAGAGCCATAAGATTTGGTTGAGGAATGTTTCAACTATGTTAGAATTAGTGTAGGGTGGGCCAAATAAAATAAATGAGAATATCTAGAGAGGATATCCATCACGACTATAATGACTAATCTACCACTAGATTTTGTTAGTCTTTTAATGAAATCTATAAAAAAAAATATACCTAAAGGAATTGTAGAATGGGTAGTGTATGGAGAAAGTTAAGTGATGCCACAACCTCCCCTTTGTGATGTTAACACAAATCACCCTCCTTAACAAAAATATTGATATATTAATTTAATCCTCACCAAAATGATTTATGGAAAAATCTTTCACATTTTTTCATAAAAATTGAATTACCAATGAAAGATGAAGCATGTGACTCACACAAAATCTACTATTAGATCCTTCATCCCAAAATCAATATAATGTGGAATTTATATTAAAAGGATTGGACATCCTAAGTATAATTAGGTTTGGAGTCATGGTTGATAGAAAAATTAAAAATGATTTAATGCATGTGACTATCTTAATGCCACTCATGTTGAATATCCTAAAATCATTTGGAAATGGGGGAAAATAAGTCACACAATAATTCATATTCTTCATACTAGTTGTAAAGTGCATCCATAACCATATTTTCCATCCCATTTTTTATCTTTGATCTAACAACCATACCCCATTATTTTATTTACCCCGTTAATTTGATCTAGGGAAGAGACATGTTATTCTAGAAAGTATATGAGGCTTTGGTGATAGATTTTAATACAAATTTTCCAACCACCAAGTATGGATTCCATTTATTTACTACATGGAGGATAAACATAATTTATTTATTATATCCTCTATGGTTATTTTCACATAGTGGAATTGATTGAGGATAAAGAAGGGTGACTTCTAATGTACTAGTGTGTTGATGAATGCAAAACCTAGTTCTATATGCATAAAAAACTTGGGGTGTTTGATCCCAATCACCAAAAAAAAAATGGATACCCTTGAGTTTACATGGTCCAATTTTTGACAAGGATAAGATAGGGTGCTTTAGTGACTTGACTAAGATTTGTTAGTTGAACAAGATCTTTTATTTTTCATATTAGTACATGATAAGATAGTGTCAGCCATCCCTAATACTTTTTTATCAGATCATCACTCTATATATTTTAATATTAAGTGTACCATGCCTCGAGTGAAGCTTACTTCCACTCAATTTTATCTCAATATTGATCACCTTAAACATGAAATAATAGTGGGGCATATTATCAAAATATAGAATCTTGTTCCCCAACCAAAGGGGGACACTGGCTAGATTTGGTGGTGGTCAAATTCTCTTGATTACACTTCCACCTTTATTTTGATATATGGTAAACAAGTGTCCTCTTTTTGATGGCATCTACATAATGTTATAAACCATGAATATCTCCAAGTTTCACAGGAGTTGGAGTTGTCTCCTTTGAATATTCAAATTTAAACTCAAGTATCCCATTGGTGACATAAGATTCAAGTAGAGGAGGTTCACAAGTCTAGATAATATCAAATGAGAGCTCATATGCATTGGTTAAAAATAAAAGAAAAAGTCTTTAAGGACTTGTTTTCCCTTCTCTATTCTAGGAGAGTTTCTAATAGAATTAAAGTTGTCTATGAAGGAAATGCTTGGCTTACTAAAAGTCCTGACATTATACAAGTTTTAATTCATCACTATCATGGTGTTTTTTCATCACAATACTCCTATATGTAACAGGAGGTGGATCTCCATCAATACCGCTAGGTTTTCACCTATAAAGTTTCCAACTCCCAAAGGATCCCCTATGATAGGCCCTTATCTCTCAGTGATCTCCATAAGATTTTTAAGGAGATGATAGTTGATAAAGCTCCAAAAATTAATGGTTTCCCATGTAAATTATATTAGACCCTTTGGGATACCATTAATCCTAATATTCACAAAGTATATTTTGAAGCTATTTTGACTGACTATTTAGGACCCCTTATAAATTAGGGTAATATTAAATTTATTCCCAAGGTCAGTGACTTTGAAATTATCACTAGTTAGAGACCTATTACTTTTATTAATGTATCCTACAAGATTAATTCTAAGGCTTTAGTTCATAGGGACAAACATACGCTTCCTTTAATTTTTAAAAGTGTTGAAATAATATTTCTTAAACATAGGTTAATTTTGGATAATGCCATTATTTTATGAAAAGGTATGGAATGGACTAGAATCTCTAATCAAAAATCTCTATTTGTCAAGATATATTTTGAGAAAGCCTATGATCATATCGAGTGGCCCTTTATTGTGGCCACATTTCAAGCCCTTGGTTTTGGGCCTAACTTCATTCAAATGGTTAATATGATCTTCCAGGATGTTTGAACATGTATTAAAATCATCAGTACCCAATCTTCTTGGTTTAAAATTCATCATTCTTTCTGAAAAAGATGCCCTTTATCCCCTGTATAAATCTAAATTTTCTCACTTCTTTTATCATCATTAATATTACTATTATTCAACATTAATTCTACTAATCTCATTTATCTCTTCTAATTCCATCCTAATATCACCCCTTCTAGTCATTTATCTAACATACCATGTCCTTATTATTCATCGACTAACCTTATATTATCCCCACCAACCTATTAATTGTTATAATCATGTATTCTCCACTAACTAATCCCATTTTTCTATTAAATTGGATTTATAAATTCGAATCCCACCTACCCTAGCATATTTTTAGGCTTTCTTACATCTCTAATTCCTAATCACCTATCTAACCACCTACTAATATTGCTTAGTCCCTAAATAGATTCTAGAATTCTCCAATTCTAGAATCTTCTCTATCTTAGCCATTTCCCTCTAGAAGCCTCTATTCTAAAGGCTTCCAAGGAATTTTTAATTCCTTGGATAATCCTCCACCATTGATCCTCTTCATCCCATCTTTGAATATTGACCATTGATCTTCCCTCCATGGCCTATTTAAATCTACCTCCTCTCCATTACCAAACTAATTATCATTCTCATAAACTTTCTAAGTCTCCATGCTATCATTGAATCCATATATGTCATCTAAATATCTTGATCATGAAAACATTATGTTATCCATAATCTGAGTCTTTGGTAAGTAATCCAATCTCTAATCCATAATCATTTAATCTTTTCTTTATTGAATATTGATTTGGAGCAATTAGGTTTTATGATCTAATGCAGTTATGAATGCTTCAAATGTCATGGTATTTTATTCCTAAATGGCTCTAGTTTTTAATGGTAGATTGATTTTTTGAGTGATTTTGGTTAACTTACATATCCAAATATTGTTTTCTCAAAATTTATCATCTTAAATTTTATGATCACAATGGGAGCCTCATTTTGAACTGATGTTTTTTGATTTTAGTATGATTGCTTAATTTGTAGGTCAGACCGAGAGAATTTATGGTTCTAATTTTTGGTGAATTTAATTTTTTTTTTAAATTATGTTTTGATAAACTAATATTCACTCATAAACAATTTCATGAATTTTTTTCTTAGTTATTAGTATCTCACTCTTAGCTTTTTGAAACATTTTATGATTTTGAATTTCATTGAGTATTCAAGAAGTTATGATTGTTTTAATATTGATGTTCTAGGTATGGTTTTAGTTTTAAAAAAGGTGGTTTTTGATTTTAAAAACAAATAAATAAAAATTTAAAATAATAATAATAATAATAATAATAATAATAATAATAATAATAATAATAATAATAATAATAATAATAATAATAATAATAATAATAATAATCATAATAATAATCTGGATCATTTACATTTGCATTATCATGTGATAATGGAAAAGTTATATATGAATATGTGCATACTGTAATGAGTTTACATTTATTTTTTTGAAAACATTTTAGTATAATTACATATTTATAGTTTATACTCCTTATGTTCATTTTGTTGTGCACCTTGGTTAGGATAGATAGGTTTTTTACTTCTACAAGTGTTATTTATTTTTCGTTGGTTATTTGTATGCAATGCAATGTTTATAAAATGTGTGTGCCAAGCTTCAGCTATAAAAAGGTAGGCAAGTGTTTAAAAATATGATATGACCAAAAGTCATTGTGATTCACAAATTTTGAAAAGATACCTCACCAAAAGACTATTATGCACATATCCTATAATTAGCATAGTCCATAATATCACATTTCTTTGAGACATTTCATTAAACAACTTATTGGCCATCTCTCCTAAAATGCCTCGATAAAAGACCATTCCATCAAATAGTTTACATCTCATTTTGTAAACCCATTATATGCATATGTAAAAATTCTTTAGATCTATAAAATCACATTTCATTTCATAATTTAGTCAAATAATTCACATGATGACTATAACCTATTTTGAAGCTTGTAATATAGCATAGGCCATGTTATAATTTAAATTTATACTTGTTAAAATCTCCAAAAAAATACACTTCACATCCCATAAAACCATATTTCATTAAGGTATTTTCTCAAAAATGTCCATGAACTTTGTGTTAACCTTCACATTTTTGCATAGAGGAAGCTACTTGGAAATTCAATCAACTAGATCAGTAGTTTGAATCTGAAGAAGTGGGCATGAAATTTTTAGTAAGATGCATTATTAGATGAAATGAGGATATAAGCCACTAAATTTCATCATAATTTGAGATTTGGAGTGCTTGCATGGTCTTACCTTCTGACATTTCAATTTATAATATTTAACCAATTTAGATCACTGTATTGACAACACAACTATTTGCCTAAAGAAAATTTTGTTGAGTCTATTATTGTCTCTCCTCTATTACATGTACTATCTTTATTTTTGATCAATTTTAGTTTCTTTTCAAATATTAAAAAATTTCCACCATCCATATCTTTTTTTTACTATTCCTACACTCAAATACATTTGAAAGAGACATATAGCCAATAATTGAGCATGCAATTTAAACATATTATACGTAAATGATAACATAATAATAATAATAATAATAATAATAATAATAATAATAATAATAATAATAATAATAATAATAATAATAATAATAATAATAACTCAAAACTACTAACAACTTTTTTTTTAGGTCACCCTCAAAGACTTCCAATTTAAAATACTAACCTATTTGCTTATAGAATGATTAATCGAAGGCCACACTCAAAACCACTAACCCATTTGTTTGTAGGCCATTAACATGGTATAAAACTTTATTTTTATCATTTTTGTCTTCCTTAATTATCTTTATTGTCACACATCTAAATTAATTAGATAATAAATATTTTTATTTACCTAAGTGTCACCCAAGGGATATAGTGGTGTATGATCTCCTCCTTGCATCCTTTTAGTGATTCCTAGAGGATAAAAACCCACTAATAAACCCTCCCTATTTTTTTTAGGGTGATACATGATGTGGAATTAATCCCCACACACTTACCATAGTATTAAAAGGATTGTGACCATGGATTTCACCACCATGCATATATCCACACTCTATGTTTTAGAAGAGTCTAAATAAGAGGGAAAGCTATCATTAGGCCAAGTGAGAGACCCCATAAAATATCCCATGAAGGGGGAGAGTTAATTCTCTACACCAGGCATTAGACAACACCCTACATGGACTTGGGCCCCATTATACCTAACATATATCAAGGACTCCCTTAGATAGAATGAATAGCCTAGCTTAGGACCTTATGGCCATAATAGGAAACTTACTACCATAGTCAATATCAGATCCCCAGTGACCATCATGTGAAAATAAGGTTGAGAGGGTTTAGCAAATTTCATAGTAGGTCACTAGCCTACATTCTCACTCATAAATATATTATATGGTGCAGTCATGTGTTACACACCCATCAATTTACTGATTTTAGGTTTGTAGTTTTCATGATTTTGTGAGTGTTTTGCTAGACCCATGCAATTTGTGAGCCAATTCAGGCTTTTACCCAAACCTATCCATACCTATCTAAGTCTCCTTCACACATCACTATCTTGTATATCCTTATTTTATCATCATATCATTATGTACATCCTTATAACTATAATATTATACATATTTTCTTTATACATATTTGTAAACCTATATCATCTCACATCTTATCCTATCTTTCATGACCCCCTTATATTAGTCACATCCTAATCTAGTCTCCTCCACCATCATTGGTCATACCCCTATCCTTATCATTATATAACTTTGACTACACCCACCTTATCCATAATAAATCATTTGCCTTGAACTTGTCTTGCTTAGTCACCTTATCTGCCACCTTATCAACCTAGTCCTAATCATAGTCCAACCTAACTCATCCCCTTGTCTAACTAGTCCTCTCATCAAGTTTATAGTCAAACTTTGTTCCTCATCCATAATGGCAAAACATTCTTATCATATCAGGGTCCTCATCATTAGCTTGCTTGTGTCAACTCAAGTTTGAATCATACACATAATCATAATCCTATCTATTAATCAAATAAACTCATCCTATTTGAGTCAATCATCTTAGTCTTATACTAGTCTTAATCTCATATATTCCTAATCAAAATTAGTCTCTTAGGCTAGTTTATCCCACCATTCTCAAATCTTATAGCTTATTGTATCTCACCCAGTTGAATTTAATTGAAATCATCAAAGTCTAGCTCACATCCTAAATTGGTCAACTTAAATATTTTCTTATCCCATGCAACATCTCATATCATCAAGTCAAACTTGATATCAGACTAAAGCAAACTTTTGTCTAAATTTATTCCACACATTTCATCATCATCCCTTGGTCTTTCCATTCAATCCCTCACACCTATTGATTGGGGTTGGTTAACCACATCATTCATAATTTCTTTCATCTTCATCTATAGCATAAAAAATAAATTTAGTCAATACTCTGATTGATCAATCCCTCGTTGCCAATATGGATTCACTCCTTTCATGTCTCCTTGAGATGAGCACTCCATGTCATATAGACTTATACCCCATCCACCCAACATTACCTCCATTTGGCATTCATCTATGTCATGTAACTTCTAGTCTTCACACCACCCAATCTCATTCAAAACATCCATCTATTAGTCATATCTAGTCATCTACCCCTTCCTATACTAGTAAATGGAATCTTATCCTAGCTACCTCATCTACTACTATTCCACCCACCCAGTCACATCAATAACCATCTAATCTAAAGTCCAATGCTTCCATCTCTAAGTCATGAAATGAAAAGAGGCCATATACTCATCTTCATATATCCCTAGAATCCCTCTTCCACCAACTTATTATCTATGACATGATGGTATATCCACCCATACAACATCTTAATCTCACCAATCCTAAGCCCTCTTGGTATAAAGTTAACCAATACTATGCATATCACCAAACTTGGGGGCATACCATTAATTGATGTCATAATTTCTAACATTATTTTCAAGACCTCATCAATCATGGTGACATAAAAATTGATAATGAATCATATAATTATACATCCATAAATGAACAAGAAGAGGAATTCAAAATTTCATTCTTGATCATGAACAAAACTTTCCCTTTCTAAACCAAGTTCAAGACACAATCCATATTCCATGGTCCCCCCATGTTTGACAAATTCTCCATTGAAGATGAGTTTGTTTTCCATGAACCTAGTCCCCCTTATATAATGAGCCTTTATTCTATGGGCATGTCTTTGGAGAATATATTTTCCCTCCATAATCTTCCTCTCACCCATCATATCAAAGTCCCCATGATAAGAGGTCACTTACAGATAATAAATATTATACTATAAAAATCACATATTATACATCAAATTCAACATCAAGATTAATACAAGTATAATTTTCATCAGTATCAAATTATAAACCAATATCTAAATTATATTCCTCATCAAAAAGATCATCCCTCATAGATATAGTAGCAGATGATGCCTATGCTTTCTCTTTTAAAGATACCTCTAATATTCATGATAATCAATCTCCAAACTTATATTTTGATCCCAATTATGATGATGAAGTTATAATAGAGTTTTTATAAGCTTTATCTGTAAAAAAATCAAATTTAATCTAATCCTACCTCCAACACATGTACTATAGATAGTCTTAGTGATCCTTTTACTGATCTTGAGGATATTTTATCCAATGTCAAAATTAGGTTTCCTAAGAACCCCTATGGGGATCATGTTGCCCCATCACCACTCATTGACCTTATGAAACCATCTCTCCGACCTTCATCCATCATAGACCCCTTTCTTCCTATCAATTATCATTTAATCACCTCTCTCCATAGGGATGAACATGAACATATATCACTGGACCCTCCCTTGAGTAGCATAATAAGTGCCATAAATGTAGAGGTCTAAGATCATATTCAAAAAGTCATACATGATAATAAAATCACCTTTGATCCAATAATTCAAAATCAAGAAAATACAAATCATTTACCTAATACAAAATTAACTTCCCCTAGTGAAACCCCTTTTGAGGCACTAGGGGACCATTAAAGTCAAAATAATCATCATCTATCAAGTCAAATATCAATCTCCTCTAGTGAATCCCAATGTCAGGCATTATGAAGATATAATGAAGTCTAAAAATAAAAATAATGTCAAAATCTCTATTAAGAAAATAAAAAATCCTTCAAATAATAAGATCAAAGAGAAATCACAAATTTAAAGTGTTTTGGATCTCCTACAATCTTTTGTCATATGACACCAATCAAATATAGAATGCCCAACATATCCAATAATGTGTCTGACTACTAGTCCTAATCCTCAAAAACCAATCATTAATTCCTATCATGATCCTATCATCTATTCAATTCCTAAACATCACCATCAAAATTAAACCCTAAATCCATCTATTCCATACCTCACAAACCTAGGTAACATTGTCTTTTATAGGGGTGATGAAGATACCTGGTCTAGATGTCTAAAGGGGTCTCAATAAAGAATCAACTAAGATCACATGGACGTTAATACATCCAACATTAACAACATGATCCTCACGTCAAATATATTCAAAATAGGTGTTAGATAAATATCATGAAAGTGTCAGCATTCCTACATATCACACCCATATTTAATAAATGGAGATGCTAAAATTAAAATAAGTCAAACAATTTTTTTTAAAACGTACAAAAATAGAAAAAGAAATCATTCATCTAATAGTGAAAACCAATCTTTTGGTTCCTTGGTTATGTACCATGATGAAAAATAGTTTACGACATCATGGCAAAATAGTCTATTGTATGCATTTTACCTCAACACTTAGGGGAAAAATCCACCCAACCCATCTATGTCATTATTCTTACCCATCATCTACCATCATATTATACATCCTATTATGTCCATATTTTCTTATAATCTTGACCTTCATAAGGGAGTGGAAGATGTCTTGAGAAATGTTTTGGAATCATCTTGGCATATCCTTAAATGGACACTCGGGGAATTAAATATTTGGTTCCTTTATGATGTGGTCATTAAAAATTCCTAGTCCATTCTTATTTAGTCTTCATCCCCTTTTTGGAATCACCCTCATATTTTTATCATCCTATCCATTATTACATATGTCATTATCCTATTTTTTATGCTTGGTATTCCCTTTGATAGTAACCCCCAATTTTTATAGTATACATAGATATCCTAAAAACCTTAAAAATTATAAAATCCACAAAATCCTAAAATCTCTAAGTTGTCTTGAGTATCCTAGTCATTTTTTCCTATGTCCTAAGTTATCCATATCATTTTCAACCTCCCATATGTATGTCCTAATGGTCTTATCATCTTGTCATCTTGCCTTGTCTCAACATCCTAATCATCTTGTCTTATGTCACTCATAATGTTATCCTAATCCAAATCACTAGTCTACTCCAAATGTATACCTCGATATAAATCCATATCTTTAATCCAAATTCACATTATTATGACCAAATTAATCCAACTCATCACTTTATCAATCATATTATTGAATCTCATTAGGATAATTAGATAAGACATAATGACACTACATGTAGATACTTGTGTGTGCTACATATCTACTTTTTGTTGTTTGACTTGTTTGCATGTCTTTTATCATGTATATATCTGCATATGTTTGTGTGTTTTTATTTTTTTATCTCTTTTATCAGTCTTTTAATTATTCTTTCATCATGTTTCTTTCATCAAGGGTTCAATAAATGAGAATGCTATGATGGAGCCGAAAAACTATAATGATGCTTTTATGTGCCCTATGTATAGTTCATTAGTTTCCCCCTTTATAATCATGATATTTGGCACAACATCCTATTGGTCATAATTATATCATGGGGAATACTACCTACTATTATATTTATATTGGATTACTTAGACTATGATGAGACCTATTATAGTAATGATGGCTTAAAAATGGATTGCACTCATCATTTATCCTATCTTCCACCACGTGTTTAAATATCTAATTATCTTAATCTCATCATCACTATGATCATCCTAGTTCATTCATATAATATCAAATCATCCATGAAAACCATTTATCATCCCAAATATATCATCCATCATCTCTCTAGTCATCAAAATCTAGCATCTCATCTTCCATCATTTCTTTTTATCCTCTATCTTCATGCCAAACATCTAAGTTCCATCCTCTATCTAACAACTAACATGTATAACCATCATTGTAATTCTCCTCCTCTAATATACCTTGTAATCTATCATCTATTTTGAACTAAATTTGCCTAAGGTCTTTCTATATTATGTGGGAATCACTTAGTCACATGATGTGCCTAAGGTCAATGTGACCAATCTCTCCTCTTTCTCCATCATTCATCATCACATCTCTCTTATCCTTTCATCCCCAATTATTTCATCAATTAAATCTTTGAGCTATAATATAAATAATTAATAAATTAGTCTATTGATCAATCACCATCCCTACAATCCTCTCCTTAATATTTTCATCAATCACCTACACATATTGATTAGGCTTGACAAATCATGACATCCATCTTTTCTTTCATTAGTAATCACTTATCACCGATTTATCAATTCACACTTTAAAGTTTATGGTTTCCTCCCTCAATTGGGACATGGCCATAATCATATCTTTATTATCATCTCTCACTCCCTTGCATGTGTCCTTTCTAGGATCATCATCATTATCATCTCATTACGGCTTATTGATTTAATGAAATTTAGTCCAATTATTCCCCTTCATATTTTTGGTCACTCAATCATATAATCTCTTCTCTCTCATATCCTTTATCATATCACTTGACTTCAACATTGAGATACACTCATCACTAATTTTATCATATCAATCTCATCTTGGTTTGCATCTCTCCCCAGCATATGTCCTTGCCTAGGACATTGATGGGGGATTAATCGGTATACTAAAAACTTTCTTTCAATTATATCCAATCATTCATGAACTATTTAAGCAACATTGAGATCTAACAATGCATAAAGACTATTCAGATGAGCATAACACAAGAAAACTCACATATGAGTGGGAAACCCTCAAGGGGAGAACCACACTATGATCCCTACAAATGGACTATAGTTATATAAAACAAAAGATCAAATTCTATTGATCACCAACTCAACTTAGAGAAATAACCCTAATGAAGTCAAGCACCCACTTAACTAGGATTTAACAAGCACCTACTTTCAAGGAAGTACCAACTCCCTAAGTGATGCATCACCAACTCATCCACCTCATGAATTTTGATCACCACACATATGATCTACTATTATGGCCTCATTTCAAGACATCCTTCTACTCTACTAGTCAATATTTTATTCATTTTAATTAATTCACACTTATAAGCCTAAAATTCCTTGTATATATTTTAGTCTCATGGTTACACACCACTTGGTTGGATAGAAACCTTAAACCTCTTAGGTTATCCATATAATAGGTCTTATAACATCTTATGAACATGATTCAAATGAATTATGGACCCTTTTTGGTTTGTAACAACTTAATTAGGCCTCATTTATATTTTAGGTCTACCCTCTTAGCATCAAATCTTGATCCTCTTGGGACCAAATGTACTTCTCCAAAAATTAAACACAATTTAATCAATTATCCAATGACTTGTATGTTTCATTCATACCATGAAATCTCTTTTAAGATAAACTTCATTATGAGGCTTGTGTGCCTCAAAAGTCTATATTGAAAAAATGAAGCTTAAACACCCTTAAGCTACTAAAATATGAAAAAAATAACATGTATATATATCCTACATGACTTAGGGTCATCAAAAAATGTTTGTAATAATTTCACTCAAGAGATAAAGGTTGCAGAACATCTCTACAACTCACTCACTTAGAACTGCCAATTTACCTCAAAAACCAATCATGGTGAATTAGACCTCCGACACCTATAAGGACACTTGTCATGGATCATTATGAATTTAAATTTTTATATTGTATATTTAGACCATAGTCATATATAAAAAATCATAATGTCTAATGCCAAATATTGGTCTTTCATACCAATTTATTGACCTTATATCACATAATCTTATCTAAACCAGATATGCCATTTTGTGAGCAACTTTTTAACCATATTCACTAACCTTAAAAACTTATTAAAAGAATTAATATGACTTAAAATTCACAAATAAACTCTTCATTCACTATTTTCCATCAATTTGACATGCTCATACCCTCAAATCCATCTTCACATTTCTGCCTGGGTTTTGCACTATTTGCACCATTAGGTCTGTCTACAACTTGATAACTTAGATGGCCAAATTAGAATATTTTAAGGTTATAATATTTATATAAATCATCATGGACATGAAAAATGAGTCTCTATATTCTTCTCCCATCCCTTTGGTTTTCTTGACCAATACAACTTTTGAGAGTTACAATAAGTTTTTGATAAATAAGCCTGTATCTGTGCATTTTCTCTCTTATATGACTAACCACCACCACCTAGAGGTACCTGTAAGAATTTAATACATTATATAATATATATATATATATATATATATATATATTAATCCATCTTAATTTGATTTGAATAACATATTTCACATTAGGTCCTTATTAGGGTTTTAGGGGAGTTTAACAAATGTTTTGGTATCAATGATTATTCATAAAGGATGCCACTTAAATCCAAAACCAATTCTTATATATATTATCTAGGACCCTTACCCATCTCTCCTTAATATCTTAGGTTCCCATGCAAAGGTTACACATGCCAATGACTGCTTGAAATTGCTTCTTAGGTCTTGAGACCTCATTTTGTGAACTTGGAAAGGCCTAAACAATTTATTCATGTAATTTACTTCAAACCATGACCTAAATTTTTTTGAAAATTCCTAAAAAACCTCATCTCACCTCTATCCATGCTCACATATTCATACTCTCCTTGAAATTTGATTTTCATACCTCAATAGGCTAGGTAAGGTTTAAGATATATCTAAGTATAGGCTTAGTCTAAAGGTCTTACCCCTATAGGCTCACCCTAAAACTCTCATGAATGCTTAAATGCATCACATACATTCTCAAATAGTAATATAAAACCTTCAAATTCTTGTGTTCACTCATTTTTATACACATACCTATTCATGTCATGACTAGGCTCATGACTAGCTTCTTATGCATTTTGACATCAATGACCTGTATCTTCATGAAAATATAAGATATTAGTTTCCTTAAAATTTTATCTTTCTCTTTATATTAAGACATAAATCTCTCATGACAACATTCTCTCAATTTACCTTGTCACATCACACACTACCAATTAGTCTTAGTCACCTTTGACATCACCCTTCACAAGATGCACCTTTGAAATCAATGACAATACTCAATAGGAATATGTCAAAATCTTATTACATTTTGTCTTATCATCATAATTTTATGGTTGATTACCCTTAAGTATGTGTCAAAAACCATGACACAATATTTTTCATTCCTTGTGCATCTCTCTTTGTTAGGGGCATCATCAATTTTTAGCTTATTACTCAGGTCAAGTTTATATTATTCATCATCTATCTCACATCTATCATCCCATCCCATTGTTTACTCATTGCTTATGTTAGTTACATCCAACATCTCATCCCCTTGTATATTGGTTACATCCTAACCCTTTTTTTTCTTTTCAAGTGTCCATCCATCTCCTTCCTCCCTGCATGTCCCCTTGAGGGATCATATCCAATCACATAATATACTAACATTCATCCATGAAATGGTTTTTATTTGAAAGAAAATTACTCCTTCCAATTCATCCACTCACATTTCCATTTTTAATAGAGGTAAAATGTATACATATAAATTTTCTCAATTCATTTATTGTCACTAATATTACTATTAGTCGATAATAAGTTTGCTTATCTCATTTATCTCTTCCAATTATTTCCTAATATAACTCCTTATAGTCATTTATCTAACATCCCCATTCATTATTATTCATCCAATAAACTTATATTATCCCCACAAACCTACTAATTCTTCTAATCATGTCTTATCCACTAACTAATCCCACTTGTCTATTATATTAAAATTTTAAATTCCAATTCTACCTACCCTAGCCTATTCCTAGGATTTCCTACATCCTTAGTCCCTAATCACCTATATAATGACATATATAACCACATACTAATATTTATAAATCCCTAAATGGATTATAGAATTCTCCAATTCTATAATCTTCTTTATCTTAGCCCTTCCCCTCTAGAAGCCTCTATTCTAGAGGCTTCCAAGGAATTTTTAATTCCTTAGATAATCCTCCACCATTGATCCTCTTCATCCCAAATTTGAATATTTTCCATTTATTTTCCCTCCATAACCTATTTAAATCTACCTCTTATCAATTTCCAAAGTAATTAACATTCTCATAAAATTTCTAAGTCTCCATGTTATCATTGAATCCATCTATGTCATCCAAATCTATTGATCAAGAAAACATCATGATGTCCATAATATGAGTCTTCTTAAGTAATAAAATATATAATCCATAAAAATTTGATATTTTCTTGTTTTAATTTTGATTTGGATAAATTATCTTTTAGGATCTTATGTAGATATGAATGCTTCATTTGTCATGTCATTTTATTCCTAAGTGGCTCTAGTTTTTAATGATAGATTGATGTTTTGAGTGATTTTAGTTAACATGCATATCCAAATTTCATTTGATCAAAATACTTCATCTTATATCCCCTTAATTATATGTGTTATTAGTATAAGGCTTTAGCTACCTATTTTATAATTACACTACTAGGGGCATGGTGAATGGAATTTACCTCCCTCAATCTAAAAGATAGCTTTTGAATGACCATTTCACAAATGACTCTTTTATCACTCTTCAAGAGGAAGAAGAGTTAGTTAAAAATGTTATGGAATGTCTCCATATTTTTTGTTTGGATTCAAGCTCATCTATCCAATGGAGAAAGACTCAATGTTATGATCAGTCTCTGGGTCCCATACCTCCTTAGCTGGAGGGATATCAATGGTAGTGACTTCTTCCAAGGGTGTAGTTTATGTTTCATAGCATCCATTTTGATTTTTTGGCTTCTCCCTCTAAGTTATGGTCTTATGTGGTGTAAAGGTTTGAAAAAAAAAAAAATTGGATCAAAGACTTTATTTCTTGCTAGAAAATTTTAGATTTGTTCCAAAGTTTTGGTAGCTACTCATGTTTATTATTCTTCTTGTTGGGCCCCTTTTATTTCCACTTATAGTAAATTATAAAAAATCCTACGATATTTTATATGGGATAATTCTAATGGTCACAAGGGCTTTCACATAGTTTCATAGAAAATATGATTCCAACCCAAGGAATTTGGTGATCTAGGTCTCTTGGACATAAAAATTCAAAGACTTACTCTTGGTGTCAAATGAATTATTATAGGACTTATTGGTGATGAATCCTAGAAGATACTTCTTCACCATTTTATTTATCATGGGCTTCTATGTGGCAAAAAGGCTTGGCAAGGCTTGGGACTTAACTCCCTTCTTATTACCATAGTGCTAATTAAAATCAAGGGTACCTTTATTATACAAAACCTATGGAAAGCATGAGAGAAATTTAATGCTCATATTACTTGGATAGGTGAGGGTTTTAGGAATGTCATCTCCATTAATTCCTAGTCTCTATGGTGGTCACCTTGATTAAATTTTCATAATGTTCACTTTGCCTTAGTCCATTGGTTTAAAATATTAAGGCTTTTTTTAAAAAGGTGTGAAGTATATAGGTGATATATTTTCCAAGTAGAATCAATCCTGGCTCACTTGGAAACAAATTTAGAACAATTTTCATTTAAATAATTTAGATGTAGAGGCTATAGTATAAATTCAAGGTTCCATACCTAATAAATATTTTCACAAAATAATGGTCAATTCCCTTGTTCTTTGGTGAAAGGATTGGCATTAGCCTATAGCCACCCCCTTAATTTAATATTATCCTTAGATTGGTTATTATTTACTATCCCCTCAACATATTCTAGATGAAATGCTCAACCTTAGATGGAATCTCCATTCTAAGCATGGGGTTTGGGCCAAATGCTTTAAAACTATATGGACTGATATCATTGAGCCCTAAAAATCTCATTTTTTGGTGTCTCCTTTATTAGGACTTACTAGTGGGTGATCAAATCAAGCATCTTGGGGTCTCAAACCCCACCTTCCTATATTTTTAGTAACCTAAAACTTTTAAGAAACTTTTTTAATTTTGATCTCATGCACAATCTATGTGGCACTATATTCTCTCCCTCTTTCATCCTTTCAGTCATGAATTCTTTATGTGGAAAATAGCTCTCTTGGGGGACATGGATCTATTACCTAAAAAATACAATATATTTTTGGAGATATTTCAAGTTGATATTTTATTTAAAATATGGAAATTTATAAATTATGCTTGATTTAATCATGAAGATATGAATCATAGTTTCCTATTACTAACAAAATTACTATTCTATATAATGTTACTCTTCAGATTTAAAGACAAATTGATAAAATTTGTTTAAAACTTAACCATCTCTAGTGTTTACATGACCATTTGGGAAATGTTCCATGCATGGTTAGCTATGAACCCCCTGAGCCTCCATGTTATCCTATGCCTCACTGAGGATGAGGGTGTGGACCACACTGACAACATTCTAAAACTAGATATAAGAGTCATTATCCTCATTAATAACCACCTCAAAGGTCTTACCCATGATGTGGTGGTTTGAGTAGCTCATCCAAATCTGGAGTCAATGTAAAGGGCTAGTTTTCTCTTCCCCCAAATCATGATGGTAATATTAGGGGTTGTGGTCCTCCCATCCAAGGCAAATTTTTATGACTGGCTCTAGTAATCTCTCTTTAAAAACACTAAGATGAGGCATTAAAAGCTCAATAAATTGATGGTTGGGAGCCCTTACTTATGGATGAGGATGTTTGTGCTCTATGAAGATGGGGTGATAAGCCTCAGGACCCTCCATATCCAATACCTCTTCTAACGTCCATGTTTGTTGTGGTTACTTAATTGTCCTCTTTATTACTTTCTATTCCTTGTTCTTTATGCTTAGTTGTTAAACTATTGATGTGATGTTTTTTTTGTGTGGTAATTTATTCACCACCTTTAGGACTTTTCTTGAGGTGTTTTCAACCTTGATATGATTATTCACATGGGGTGTGACTTATCCATCCATGTTTTTTGTATGATTAATGTTGTACCATATCTTTTTTATTAATATTTAAAAATGCTCTTCAATCAAAATATAATTATGTTTGGCAAGGGATTTTATGGTGAAAATGATGGGATGTTTTTATTTCATAATAATAATAGTAATTCCCATGCCAAAGGCATCAATTTAAATGATAAATATCATGGAGAAATCTAGAGTGGCCAAAATAGGTTTAGTGCACATAGTTCAATTGAGTAGATCAAAGGATTGTTTACTAAAACGAAAAAAACAATTGAGTCTTTCTTGAGCATGGTTTTCAATGGGGTATAAATTTTTCCATAGTCTTTGAAAACTTTGGGTTATTACTCAGTAAGTATGATAAATCCATGAAGGATTTTGAGTGTCTTAGGTTTAAGAAAAAATTTATTGCCTCAATTTTTTTAAGGACAAATTGAACACTATTCTTGAGATAATGTGACCTAGATACTTGACCTCCTACTATCCAAAATAAAATTTAGACCTATTTTACACACAATTGGTGATTTTAAAAAAGTTACAAGGTAGTGTTAGGGTTTTTTAGATGGCTTTCCCAAGTTTTTATGTAAATGAGGATATCATCAAAGAAGACTAGAATAATTTCTTGTAAAAAGGGACAAAATATTTTATTTATTTAAGATTTGAAAAATAGAAGGAGCATTGTAATCCCAAATGGCATGAAAAATAATTCATGGTGACATCATGCATGTATAAATTAGTTTTGGGAACATATTAATCCCAAATGCAAATATGATGATAACTGGATCATAGATCTAACTTGGAGAGGAATTTATCACCATGAAGTTTATAAAAAATCTCATCGATCATTGGAATAGGAAATTTATCCTTAATCATGAGATTTTTTAGCTCAAAAAAAATGTACAGCTTCCAAGATCCATATTTTATTTGAACAAGTAGAATTAGGGAAGAAAGTGGACTAGTGCTCAGATGAATTACTCCAGCCTATAGTAGTTCTTGAACCAATGTTTCAAATTCTAATTTTTTGAGGAAAGGGTATTAATATGGTTTTATGTTAGGAGGTACACTATTGAGAATAAGTTAAATGTGATGGTTTTTATATTGATAAGGGGGTAAGCCTTTTGGTTCCTCAAATACTATTTCATGTTTGACCAAAACATTTTTTAAGTAAATAGGATAGCTAGAATGAGAAAATGTACTAAGTTGAATAGAAATTTTTTATAGAAATGATCTTATGTGAGCCATTTTTAAGGAATTTATAAATCCAATGAGAGATGACTACACCCATATATTTTGGAAGGAGGTCATTAAAGGTGTATTACTATTCATTTTCTTGTAACAACATCTATAGTTATGAAAAATACCCATAAATAAATCCAAGAGTGTGTAACCATTGAGCCTCGAGAACCACATTATAACCACCTATAAGTAAAATGAACATTCACTTATATGGCTATATTTTATCATAGTAATGAAAACATTGCAAAATTTTCTTTAATAATCAAAATTTCCTCCATTGGCAACCATGAATTTAAAATTAGATTAAGGATACATGATGTAGACGGTTTATTTTTCCAACCTTGAGTCATTGAATTTATGAGTACTCCCAAAATAAATGAAAAAGATCAAGGGTGTTTCTAGATATACCCTTTTACTTTGATTATTTAAGGGGTGGTTACCCTTGATAATTCATACATAAAATCTCATGTTGTGCCTCTATTAGGCATGTATCTTTAACTTCTACTTATAGTTCTTCTATATGGGAATATGGAGTATCCTCTCATTTATAAACGTTAGGAGAGGATGCAACATATATAAAATATATATTTTTTCAATGCATTTATGGCCTTGAGTATACTTTCCATATTAATTTAATAACCCCTTTTCACAATATTCACACATTTCTAACTCTATGAGATGTTTAATAGGGGTGACTTCAAGAGCAAGGTTTATGAAAGTATATTGAGTTATAGATGGTTTTGAGGACAAATATTTGAAAAGAGACATTGTGATGTAAAATTATCCTATGGAATCTTGGATAATCCTATAGATTCCATCAGATTTTAAGGTTTTAATATGTAAACCTCAATGCAAATGACATCTTTGAGATTTTTTATGAAACATATCTTGAAAAATTCATCATTTAGCCCTTCAATTTGGTTGTTTAGTTTCCAAAATTTAATTTGGTATTCTCATGCCATTTTAATTTGAGAAGGTTTACTCAAGTATCTTATGATATCCATAAAATAAATAGGACCAAATAAAACCAACTATAAACAAATAAAATTAATCATTAAGTGCTTGATAATTTTTATTCTTGACATCCTTACACTACTCATTCTATTCACTACTTTTCTAACTCAAAATATTTAAGAGAGCCTCTAATATATTTA
Organism: Torreya grandis; assembly: GCA_037957365.1. NCBI lineage: Eukaryota > Viridiplantae > Streptophyta > Pinopsida > Cupressales > Taxaceae > Torreya > Torreya grandis. The sequence continues at coordinate 1,231,493 of JARHVA010002383.1, read as the reverse complement.
AAAACATATAAAATGTCATATAAACATCTGTATTTAAACTCTATTCATCCATATTCAACCCAAATGCACCAAATGAACATTTTTGAGTAGTCTCCATCCTTTTAGGACAAGACCAAACTAAGTCAGATAGGGTCGTATTATATCTTTGTCCCCTAGCATGGCCTTGTCCCCCATCTCCAATAGTCAATTTTTAAAGTTTATATGTTTAAATATGGATAAAATAAAAAATTTATAAATATGGTTAGAAAAATATTCTAAATATTACCTTATAAAATCACATCAAGACACTCACTTGAGAGAATCTAGAAAAGGTGATTACAAACTACTACACACTGAGAAAAAAAGCATTATTTCTTATAATTTAAGTTTAGATACTTTCTAATAGTCATATTCCAAGTATAGATATATATTATTATATTTAAATATTATCCATTGTCAAATATTTCAATCAATATTATAGCTATAGTTATATAGTTGTATAATCATGGATCGCACAATCACCTTATGAGGGAAAATTGCATTGCCCTAAGGCCCACTTTGGATATTTATGTAGAAATCAAATTATGTAGGGTTAATTTTAGGATACTCATCTATTACCATTACCCATTTTCCCCATTTTACATTTAATATCTATTGTGTTTATTATGTAAAAATAGGGTCTATGTTTTACAAGTCTTCGATGCATCTATTTGGTTCACATACAAAATCAAAAAATCCTCATTAAAAGACACATGTACCTAGATCAATAAATCAAGAGCACAGTTAATTAGAATGTTTACGTAGTCAACAAACATGTCCATAATCATACCTTTTCCTCCTAGTGTGGCCTTGTCCTAGCAAAAATTTAATTTCTTATTTTGGGACATAACACTAAATTTAAGTCCTTTTAAGTAGTTTATAGTGATAGTTAATCTGCACAATCATCACTAAATATATTTTAGGAAGATTTTGCATATCTATAGGCATATTTACTATTTTTAACCAATTTACAATTCTATAAAAAAAATTAGCATATTGTATTTCACTATCATATCTATATATTCCAACATTTGAATTTTAATAGTTTCATTTTAGTTCATTCAATTAAAAATAAATTAAACATTATGATGAACCCACTGTTTTTATAACTTTCCTTGTTGTTTGCTTGATTTTTTCGTTGGATTTTATTAATTTTTTGTAAATTCTTAACACTTAAATTAAAAAAAACCTTAAATCTTGAATATAAATTTGAAACTTAATGATTTAACTTCTTTTATCTTGTATCTAATCTAACACCGAAGAATTTTTTCCTATCACCTTAGATAATTCCAACACAAAAGTTCTTTATTTTAACTCTAGGGTTTAATTTTTTTGATATATACACATAATAATCTTTCAATTTTATTTTCTATTTATTATCTATTATTTTTTTCTTATTTTAAAAACTATGTTCCATAAATTTTAAAACCATATAGTGACTATCATGAAAGGATACATGGTGTTTTGTTTATAGACATTGTGGCATGAGGTGTGAAAAAATTATTTCATAGGTCATAAAACATTGAAATAAATGAACAAGTGATGAGCCAAATAATAATATCACCTTGATGAAAAATAAGACATAAATATCAAGAAAAATATTTTAAAATGAGAAACTAAATTCATCAGATAAAACCCCATGTGATCTTATTAGAAGGCTTGCAACCAAAATCTCCACAAGTACAAGATTGAATAAAAAGTACAAGAGAAGAGAGATAACTATGAGTTTCTAGTGAGGAAAAGAGGAGAGAAAAGGATATTTTATATATCTATAGGAGGAAAATGGGAGTTACATAGAATTCTATTATGACCTTACAATCCCCTTATGTGTGTGTCACTCGTAGCCTAGTCCCTTACAAAGAGAGGAAAGTGTGTGTCATGTGGGGAAGGGAGATTTACATGCAAGTAACTCTAAATCTAACAAGTAGCTTAGGGAGGTGAGTGAAACCTCATAAATATAGGAATAAAATTCATTTAAAAATATAATAAATGCACACATAATGAAGAATTAGGATAAGCTTATAAACCTAGGAAGGACCAAAATTAAGGTTAATTCTCTAACAAGGTGTTTACCCCAATAGTCATAGCCATTTTACAACACTAAACATGGAGTTTAGTTTCAATGTAAGTCATGATATTTATAAAATGCCTAGGGTCCCTTATTTATACCATATAAAGTCTCTTTTATCCATTTCACTTGTGGTGAACTTAAGAGGAGCGTATCACCTAAAAATGTTACTCTCACCATACCCTAAAAAATGGGGCTAGTAGGATACATGGATGGTTATACCTCTATATTAAGTGCTCTGAAACATTAGGACAACACTAATCAATAAATAAGAAAGTATATTTGATATCCCAAAAAATCATTTAAACACTTGTCTAGATCACCCTTATACCTTGATTTGTTATTATATTGTATTCAAAGTCATTAATATTATTTGATTCATATTGTATTGTATGCCTTTAAAGTATAGTGATTATGTTGTATTTTTGTTTCACATATGCAACTTCCTTTGTTTTTTTTATAATGGCAAATCAAGATATTTTTTATCAAACTAATAATTCTACCAAATTCATTGGTCTCCTATTAATGAAGTTCATAGTGTAATTGATAATGAAATTAATGAAGATAACTGTGATAATGAACATGAAACTCATATTAATACACATGAGCTTAATAGATTAGAAAAAAATGAGCAAAATAATTATTTAAATTTAACCAAGGTCTTAAATAAAACCCTCATGAGGTGAATAAGATCACTAGCATACTTCTAGGATCAAAATTTGAGAATTAAGTTAACTTGGATTTATCTATCCCACACCAATTTCCTTTTTGAGTTGTCAAATCGAATACTTCCAAAGTTGTTACTTCTACCATTGCACCATTCCTATTTATACACCTATAACATCAACCCTTGGATTAGGGACATCACTTGGTCTCAAAAACATATATATGCCCATTCCTACTCATGCTAGCTAACATTGAGCAAACTATCTCTCATGATATCCCATCTATGGAATAATATTCCTTATTACATAACCCTTTGGCACATGAAATTTCATCTTATATATTACTAGTTGGATTTTTAGTTCCTAATGTTACTTTATATGAAGGTAAAGGTGATTCTCAAAATCATTTGCATGCATTTCACATTACTAATCTAGACTATGTAGATAATGATATTTTTTTAACAAATCTATTTCCAATAAGTTTCAAAGAATATGCTCTTAAATGGTTCTATGATCTTTCTCTTCAATCAGTAATGGATTTAAATCCTTTATAAAATCAAAATGTAACACACTTTTCCATTAACATTGGTGAAAACTTATCATATTCACAAATTTCAAATATCAATTAAGGGTCTAATGAAACAATTAATGAATATGTGCTAAGGTAAAAGACTATGCTAGTAAAAATGACAAATCAAATGGAAAATAATGAGATCAAATATGTTTTCACTCAAAGTTTACTATATTCACTTTAAGAATCAATTATGTGTGATAAGTTCAAAATTTTCAATGAACTATGCCATATAGTTAAAGAGCATGAGGTCAAGTTGTTTACTTTAAACAAGCTAAAGTGTGCTTCAAATGTTCCTTATACATCAAATGTCAATTTTATAAGATAAATTATATGAGAAAACCAAATTAAAGAAATAATGAAGCTAATATTATAATTTATGCTATCTCACAACCAACATAAAAGCTTCAATTGAAATATCCACCAAGGAGGCAATTCTCAAGGTTACCATGCCCTCTACATGTAAATTTATAAATTATAATTAAATGCAATATCATCATTATTTTTACACCAATGGAAGTAAACATGTCTAGACCAAAATCTAATTTTTTTATGAAAATGCATATTATGACTACCATAGATGTATTGGGAATTATACAAACAAATGTTTCAAGCTTAAACATAAGATTCAAGATATTGTTGATGAGAACCAATTTATCCTTTTTAAGGGTTATGAAATGTAAACCTAAGGTTGGTAAAGGGATGAGTAATAAAATTAAGGAATAAAATAGTACAGTATCAATAACCATTGATCTTTTAAAAATGATTTATTTGAATATTCTATATATAGCAATGAATTATAAAAGGTGTACCTAACTATAAAATATGATTGAGATGGATAAGTAATAGGTAGGGAAGTGATGTAGGAGTAATGAATAGTATTTTCAATAGAGAACATGTGTTAGAACTCTCTTTAGATAATAACACAACCCTCTTTTGCAATAGCACATTGTGTTATTGACATTTTGCGCTATGTTAGTGACCCTATGCAAGTGAAACATTAAAATTTTGGGTAGACCTTTACTCTATTTTAGGAATTCTATGCCTATATGACCAACACCTAAATTGTCATTTGTTCTATGTTTTGATTGATGTCACTATGAAACCCTAACCCTCTATGATTTCTAAGTTTTTTATGAAAATAAGTGTAATAATAATGGAATTATTAGGGTAGTTTTTTTGAGACCTCAACACCCTATGTGTTGAGTATTACCTACATACCAATACCTTGAAAGGGGGTCCATCCCGATGTAGTTCTTCCTTTCTAAGTGCTAGTGCAATTAAGAGTGATTCTAGTATTCTTGAGTATGAATGCTAATTTGAATGTTTTGAGTGTGACTTGAGACTATAAATATGAGTAAACTTGAGCTATGAAATGTTGTAAATGGACGTATGTATAAATAGGGGTGAGTAGGGATCAATAACATTAATTTCACAACTATTTCTGAACTTGTTCATGACAATTACCATCTAAGGGATAAATGAATGAGAGTCTTATTTATATAGTGTTTTGATTCTTTTCTAGATAGGAAATGAGTCTAGGATAACCTTAACATATTTTGGGGAGTGGAAAGATATTTGTTAGGGGTAAAAGAAGATAAGGATGAATAGTGTCACCCCCTTTGCAAATAATGCACTGCACTATAAATTAATGTGGCCATTTTATTTTTTAGGTGGCTAGAACATGTGAAATAAGATTTGAGATGCCTAGGTGATGGATAAATGTGGCTCTTGGTATATCTAAGAAAGGGTTAGACATGCATAAAAGGTGAAAAGGGATCAAAAGAGGCCTTAAAATAGGTTTAGAACTAAATTAAGCATATGGTGGTCTCAAGTGACATTCATTGCATAAAATGACATTTTAGATGACTATGTTTACTCCCCCTTTATTCTAGAAATGCAAAAAATTGAAATGAATAAGATAAAGGAAATAGAAATGTACTTGGACTTACCTAAGAGGTAAATCTTATGAATTTGGGTCTGAATTTACTAACTATGATCCTTTATGTGTCCTATAAATGAAACATATATGAATTAGTATTTACTTTAGAAATATAAAAAACAAAAGAAAAATTAAAGAGATGTGAGGGAGAGGAAATGAATGAATACACCTCACTAGGTATGTAAACCAATGTAAAATCCTAGTGAAATCATGTGTGAGCATGTAGCTAGTGATCAAAGGGTGAATATATTAGCCAGGCTAAAATCTTGCCCAATCCCCATGTGTGGGTGGTTCAAGAACTTAATTAGGCTCTGACTCCATCATTTCCTACCCATATGTAGTAAATTAATATGAAACAGAAACTCTGTGATGTTTAAAAATTATATAAGATGGATTTTGACCACTTATAAACTCTAAAATGTTAAATGGTTTAGGGGGCCAATCAATAATGTATAATAGATTTGGGCCACTTGATGATGTAAAATCACTATGGGTAACTCAATAATGCCAACCATTATAAACAAAATTAGGCACCAATATAGTGTAATCCTAGTGAAAAACTAGTGTATATGGTGTCTAGAGTATATAATATGGAGAATTACATGGAGTTGTCATTCCATCTATGATAACTGGTGCAAAACTCAACATATGGGAAATAATGTTCCATACACATTGGCCCCAATATTGACATCTATGAATATGGCTTCTAGACTGAGTCATACTAATTTGTGTTTATGCATTAAAACTAAAATGAGAGTGAGCACGCCATGCATGATGCCCCTAACTTAAGAAAACTTATGTAATTATATGTAAAAATTAAATATATATAATAATCTATGATTGAGACTATGTAACTTTGAACTATACATACTTTACATTTCTAAAAATTATATAAATCTCCATTTTGAGGCTATTAGTGAATAGTGTGGTGGGTGGACTATAGTGCACTACGCTCTTGGAAGTGTACTCTACAATTATACAAAAGTGTTTTTTATGATAAAAACTAAGATTGATCTATGTGTGATAATATTTCACTATATTTTCCTTAGTCTGATCTCTATAATCTTTGTCTACATAATGAAAAATTATGTTTTAGGTGCACTAAGATGGCTTGACCTTTGTGAAAACACCTATGAGAGCCCCCTCTTTTGAGGGGAGTTGTTGAACTTATGTAATAATTGTCCTTAAAATAAAATATATGCATCATGTGTGTAATACTAAAAATATAAATGATATATGTGTGATAAACCAATATAATGCGTATACATGACATCATAATGTAAAAGAGATCAATCACAAGTTGGTAATATATGATGTATGTTAGATACAACATTCATAAGGTTGTCAATATAAATATAATAATGTATGTAGGTATATGGATAGAAAATATGAATATAATATGAGTGAACTACCTGGGGGGATGGGGCATGATGTTCATCAAGGCACCAAAGGAGGAAGGGGAGATGCATGAGGTCTGTCATGGCATCACAAACTAGATGATCAAAAAACAAGCAAGAGTTAAGTTTCATGATCATGATGTATACATGAAAGCATACATAAAAACACATGATGCACATAAAGTAGGCCAAGGGGATACACTACAAGGGACATGGTCACATGTCACTAAGTCTAATAAAAATAACACATATAAGGACATGTTAATTATTCACATACGTAAAATATCATGTAAATTTGGCTTATATCCACATAAAAAGACACGTTCAAATGTCCACATACACAATCAAGAAGCATACAAAAGGACATGTGCACATGTCCAAATCATACACATAATGAAAGGATAATTGACTTATATGCTTGGAACAATGGCATATTCAAATGCCCTCGAGTAGATGTAGAGCAAAAAAACACAATCAAATCCAAACTAGTAAATCTATAAATAAAAGAATGCATAATCACGTTGTACAAATATGTATAAGAATAAAGATGTACATAAGTTGAGTCTATAGTAATAGTAGTCAAAAAAACATGAATGTAGTGTAGGATGATCGATATCAATATATAATTAGTACTAATTTTGTGATATGGAGTATATAAAGATATAACTTGGAAAATCATATGTTGTGTGTATGATGCCCCTAGTGGGCTAATGTAGCAATGTTCAATTGGTGTATGTGCTCCTGATGGGTAGATAATATCAAATATGGATCTATGTAGAGGAACATAGTCATATTGTAATCTATGAACACTCTAAGGTAACAAGTGAAGCATATATGTATGATAAAATTGACTACACTAACATAAATACCATATGGAATACCTAGAAAATATAAGGAATTTAAACATGGAAATGCATACAATTTTCAATTTTTATTTTATGAGAAATATTTTGAATGTTTTTGTGTTTTTAGTACCATGAAAATAAAATTATTTACAAGGATCAATATAAACTAAACTACATACAATTAAAATGAAATAATGAAACTATGTAAAAGTAACAAGGGAACATACTATCAGATGAGTATTGTAAGAGACTCACTATCAAGGTGACCTATATCAAGTAAAGTAAGAGTGAATGAATATGATGTGAGATGAGGTATCTAATAATGGGTAACCATATCTACTAAATAATATGTAGCTAAAACTATCTACAGAGTACAATTATGAATCTGTGGAGCTGACGAAAGTCGCCTATGAAATGTGGGGCTCTTGGGGACCCATATGGTAGAATAAGTTGTAACTAGCCTAGGTTCTCTATGTAGAGTGATTTGGGGACTATTTAGGTATTTTCAATTATGTATCCAAGATGTCCAAGAGTGTTCATGAGGTGTCAAGTATGCTAGTAGGTCAATGACAAAGTGTGCCTTAGTGATCATGAATTGACCTTACAATGTTTACTCGGTTAGGCAAGATGATGGATGTTGATGATGTGTTGACCATGTTGGAGGGGAAATATAGTGTGTAAGGATTTCTTTGTGTACTTGTGTAAGTGAAATGAATCCATCTGAGTAGCCTTCTGATGTTATAGGTTATCCTAGTCATCTTGGTAGAGTTTCCTAAGTAAGCAAATTGATGATGTTAGAGTTCGCACATGTGAAGGTGTTATAATAAAGTGGTCACATGGGTCTATTAAATTTTTTGATTATAAAATCTATTTCAAATTTAATACCTTGACATGATGTTTATCAAAAGTTATGATATTGCAAATTTGCTCTCTCAGGTTGATTTCATCATTTGCCATAGTCAAATTTGCATTTTTTAGTGACCATTGGAATTCAAATATTTGAATTTACAAAGGAAACCAATATGCAATGTTTTTCCTATAAATTTTTATGATGGATGTATTTTATGATGGATTAAAAATAAAATTAGTAGATAACTTCAAGCAAAATCCAATAAAATTGATTTGGAGGTTTGACTAGTTGTACAATTGTATTTATCACGATCCAAAGTTGACTGAGGGTTTGACTTTGTTGTACAAATGAAAAAAGAATGATGTTTGAGTATTTATTGATGGTGTTTGTATGTTTCATAAGTGAATTATATATTGGATAATTTTAAAGACTTCCTAAGGATCATTTATATGGATTTTGGAGGCTTGACCAATCCAAATTTAGTATGAACCATTGCTTGGAAGTTGATTGTTTATTCGTTCATAATGTTTTCATGTATAAGGTGAATGATTGATAGGTTTTTCATATGCATAGTGTGTAATAATGAATTTAATAATTTGAATATGTCTTAGGGGTCATGTTTCATGGAATGTGCTTTGAAGTGGTATTCTGTTTTTGTTTTTGCTCGATAAAGTGTTAAAAGGATGAATAGGTCTCCATGGACCTAAAAGGGCTACTTAGGCCTAATTGAAATGTTTTTTTACTTAAGATTGATCTATAAAAGCTATGGTATACCTATAAATGTGGTTTTTATATTTTTTCTAAGTGGGATATAATCCTTAAGGGTTAAGGAATGTCTTGTGGCCAACCAAGAAGGTGGTGATCATGTAGACTCTATAAAGAACAAAATCAAAGATGAAGGTTTATAGAGCGAATGTGTAGAGAAAAGAGAATTATGAGTAATATTGGTGGATGTATTTAAGATCATATTAATGTGAGGGATATGTGTGTGATGTAGTGTTCATGTTTCTAATGTTGTAACAATGTTTTGTAGGGTTGATGATTAAGGATGAACAAAAAGGTGTAGAGTGATCCAAAAGGTTTTTTTGGATGCATTTATTGTGTTTGAAGGCTTGAGAAAGTGTGAAGGGTTGAAGAGAGTAATTATTAACTATTTCTCCATTATATTTAAAGTAAATCATAATTTTTGAGGTGTTGATATCAGAAGGTGTTGTGTGGGTGCTCAACATTTAGGACAAGTGGGTGATTTTATATGCTTAGGCGTTGGTGCTCCTTGTGAAGTGGGTGATTCACTAAAGTATCTTATTTGTGATATCTTATATGACTTTAGTCCATGCTTTTTTAGGTTTTAAAGTGGGTTTTATGCCCCATGAGAGTTTCCCACATAATTCATGTGCTATGTGCTTTGATATTGCATGGTTTTATTTGTTAATTTTAATTAATGGTTTATATGCTTCATGAATGCTTATGTTGAATGTTAAAGAGTTTGAAGGATTATAATTGAATTTTATTTTATTACATCACTAGTTCACCCCCCCCCCCCTTAGTGATTGTACCTATAATAATTGGTATCAGAGCCATACCTTTTTTACAAGTTTAACCACTTGAAGGTGATCAAAGGTACAATGGATGACAAAGAGGCTGAGACATATCTTCAAGGTGAGATAGTATGTGATTTATTAGATATCAAATGTCTAGAGGAAGAGAATGAAATATTTAAGAACAATAAAGGAGGTAAAAATTTAGACCTTACTTCCTCAATATGTTATGAGATTACTACAAGTATTGATGGTGTGAAGATACAAATAGATAAGCTATAAACAATAATCAAGAATTTGTAGGACATGATGGATTAAGGGTTGAATCAAATAATGGATCATTTGTAAGATAAATCTATGGTAGATATAGATTTGATTTTGTCTAAAGACAAGTAGAGTCCTAAATCTACCAAAGAATTTAAATATGAAATTTCTTAGGTCAATGATGGTCAAGTAAAAGGAATGTCTAACATGAAAAACTATAGTTATGTCTTCAATGGGCATTATTACATTTGTAATCAATATGGTTATAGATATAGGGACTATACTTTCTCTTTAAATAATAATAATGAGGTTCTATGCTACAAATAAAACCAATGGGGACATATAGCTAAGTATTATAAGAGGGCCTATTAGACAAATGACATACAAGTCATTGACACCATCAAATGGTTCAAGGAAGATAAATCCAAGATTAAAGAAAAGAAAAAGCATAATTCAAGTAGTGAACCAATGGAAGAGTTAATGTTTGTCCAAAATACCTCACATACTCAAGAGGATCAAAACAAGAAATGGTATATAGATAGTGGATGCTCAAGTTATATGATAGGATATGAGCAAGTTTATCTCTCTCAAAAAACATAATTCAAGTTTAGTGAGATTTGGTGAGAATAACTATGCTAACATAGTTGGCAAAGGTTTTTTAAGTTTGGATAATGGTCATACTAAAATATAAAATAGTTTCTATGTAGAAGTTTTGAAACACAATATTCTAAGTGTTAGCCAAATGTGTAATCAAGGAAATGTTATGACTTTTCATGATAAAGGGTGTGAAGTGAGAAGAGCTAAGTCTAACAAATTAGTTGAAAATATTCACAAGGAAGACAATAACTTGTATGTGTTCCATGATTCTAAAAGGGAGGAGTGTTTCCTAAATTAATTAGAGGAAATATTTCTTTGGCATAAAAGACTTTGACATCTAAATTTTAACAACTTGGTGAGGATTAGTTCAAAAGGATTAGTGAGGAATATGCCTAAAATCACTAAGATGCCTCATAATATTTGCAAGGCATGCCTTGATGGGAAGAAAATAAAAATAAGCTACAAATATAAGAATAATTCCACCATAGTACCATTAGAGTTAATCCATACTAACCTATGCAGACCTAAAATAACTCAAGGTAGTCAAGGTAATAGCTAATTCAGGTTATTAAGTGATGACTTTACTAGGATGACTTTGATATATTTCCTTAAATAAAAATTAGAAGACTTTGCAAAGTTTAAAGCATTCAAATATCTTGTTAAAAATGAAAAGAGATAAAAAAAATCAAGTGTGTGAGATTAGATAGAGGAGGTGAATTTTGGTCTTATGAGTTTGATACCTTTTATGAAGATAAAGGGATTAGAAGATAGTACTTTGCTACTAGGACACCTCGATAGAATGGGGTAGTTGAAAGGGAAAATAGAACTATCCAAGAGATGAGTAGAACCATTCTTCAAGATTCCAAACTATCAGATGGTTTTTGGGAAGTGGCTATTAATACATTAGTATACATCTTAAATAGATGATAAATTAGAGTAAAAGGTGATGAAAATCCATATGATCTATGAAAAAATAGGGCAACTAATGTCAAACATTTTAGAGTGTTTGGGAGCAAGTGTTTTATCAAGATGGATGAAGAAAATCTTGGTAAATTTGATTCAAGGTCTGATGAGGGTATGTTCTTGGGTTATTCTTCTATAAGTTATACTTATACATGCTTCAATAAGAGACTTCATAAGGTTATTAAAATTTCAAATGTAAGAGTTGAAGAGGTAGGTGGAATCAAGAAGCCTAACTTGAAAATAAATGACACTACAAATAACTCTAATTCAAATAATGAAGGCATATCTGATCAATCAAATGATGAAGAAGAAGAGGTAAGACAAAACACTAAAGCTCTATCTAGGATAATATAGAAGGATCATCTAGCTTCCCAGGTAATTGGAGATGTGAATGCAATTTTGTAGACTAAAAGGAGAGTGTTGATCAATCAAAATCAACAAGACACAACTCTATTATCAAAGGTTGAACCCAAAACATTCTTAAAAGCTAGCAGATATGAAAATTGGACATTTTTAATGGATGAGAAGCTTGATAAAATAGTAAATAATGAAACATGGGATTTGGTACCTAGAACAAAATACAAAAATATGATAGGAACTAAGTGGGTATTCATAAACAAGATGAATGAGAAAGGAGAGGTCACAAGAAATAAGGCTAGATTGGTGTGTAAAGGATATGCTCAAGTTGAAGGGATAAACTTTGATGAGACCTTTGCTCTTATGGAAATAATGGAAGATATTAGACTCTTATTGTCATATGAAAGCTTCAAATGTTTTAAAGTTTACCAAATGGATGTGAAATATGCATTTTTTGAATGGAAACTTAAATGAAGAAGTCTATATTGAGCTACCTAAAGCTTTTTCCATGACAAGTAATTAGGACTATGTTTGTAAACTAAAGAAAGCTTTATATGGTCTAAAATAAGCTCCTTGATCTTGGTATGATAGGTTAGACAAGTATATATTAGGCTAAGGCTTCAAAATAAGGGTAGTTGATAGAAATTTGTAGATTAAGATAGAGGGAACTCATCAATTACTAGTAGTAGTCTATGTTGATGACATAGTTTTTGGATTTGACAATGACAACATGAGTAGAGAGTTTTTAGATGCTATGAAGACTAAGTTTAAAATGTCAATGTTTGGAAACCTTTATCTCTTTTTAGGATTGAAAGTTAACCAACTTTATGTAGGGATATTCATTTCACAAGAAAAATACATCAAGCATATGCTAAATAAGTTTGACATGATGTATTTTAAGCTAATGAGTACTCCAATGATTACAAGATGCAAGTTAAGTAATCAATATGACTCACCAAAGGTTGATCAAACCTTGTATAGATCCATGATTGGAAGTATTTTCTACTCTACTACTTATATGCTTGAATATCATACAAGCAGTAGGCCTTGTAGGTAGGTTTTAAGCTGATATTAGAGAGTCTCACTTGAAATAAGTCAAAAATATATTAAGGTATCTCAAGGGCACCATAGAATATGGTTTATCGTACCCCATGATAAAAGATTTCACTCTAAGGATATACACTAATGCAGATTAGGTAGGGTGTGTGGATGATAAGAGGAGTACCAATGGTGGTGTTTTATTCATGGGTGAATTCTTGGTGTCTTGGATATAAAAGAAATAAGCCTTTGTATCCCTATCAATTGCATAATCTGAGTATATAGTTTTTGCTTCCTATTGCATTCAAGTAATATGAATGAAGCAAACATTGAAAGACTATAAGGTAAGATAAGATGGACTTTGTCCTATCTATTATGATAATAATAGTGAAATTAGTATATCAAAGAATATTTTTATTCACCCAAAAACTAAGCACATTCCTATTAAATATCATTTTTTGAGAGAACAAGTGAGTAATCAAAGTGTTAAGATGGAGTATGTGTCTGCAAAAGAACAACTTATAGATTTTATGACTAAACCATTGACAAAAGCAACATTTTAATATCTAAGAAAAATCTTGGGAGTCATCTCCTCTTATATAAATCAATATAATGTCATTGGTTAAGGTAGAGAAAAAGTTCATGAGCTTGATCCAATGGTTGGTGATGAAAAGCTTCAACAAATCTTAGTCCTAAAGGCAAGTTTTAGTCAATCTTTGAAGCTTGGTTTACTTGGTAAAATCATGAAGAATAAAGGTAATATTGATTTTGAGTGTGGATAGGACTTTTCCAAGTGTATTCCATGGGTTAATATGTGCTTTAGTTTGACCATTTTGTTTACTATTCACTGCCTAGTGAGAGCTCATCATGCAAAATTGGTGTTTTTGAGTTCTATGACGCTAACCAAGGGTTGAGGCTAGTTGGATTTGATGTGTCAAAATTAAAAAGGTTCCTTAATGGTGTGATATTGATCACATGATCAGTTTAAGGTGTTTTGGCATAGTAACAGAGGTATACACATGGTCTACATGCACAATCATGAGCTTTCCAAGTGTCAAATGAATATTGGTGAGTTTTTAAGGTGACTTTGTGGAATTAAAAGGTGTATTACCCTCATATAGGTGTGATCCAATTGGTTTCAATATTTGAAGGCCTATTGAGGGAAAGTTGAATAATTTTGATGCCTCTTGGGTATGACAGTCCTTACTTAAGGGCTAGTAAGACAAAAACTATGTTCATGGTTCTATGGGTTCCCTAAGGATTCAAACCTTAATACTTGGTAAAGTAGTGTAATTTGATGACCTCCAAGTTTGATATACATTTTAGGATATGGTATTGATTAGAAGATGGTAAGTTGATGACATTTCTATTTGATACCATAGTGTCTTAGCCCATGTGGGTTAATGACCTTCCTAAAGGACTTGAGGTTTGATCTTGCTTAATATATTTAAATGGCCAAATGGGTGGTAAAAAATTATTTTACAGTCATTTGTAAGTGTATGGTTTGTTCTATGGTTGAGCATTTGTGCAAATGGAGGGCTAATTAGTATGTCAATTTTTGAAGGGGATATGGTGAAAAGGAAGAGTTGGATGATGAAAATTGGCATGCATGAGGGGGAATTTGAGTTTGCATCAAATATGGAATTTCAAGTCATGAAGGTCTCTACAAATAAATTTATGGGATCTACAAGGTTTAGGTATGGATACAAGGCCTCTAAACAAGGCTAGGTGATTCAAATGGACATTTTGGTCATTTTTTTTCAAAATACCAAGGTATTATTGTTCTCATATGATTTTTTCAGTCTATTTTTAGCATATTTAATATTTAAAGAATTTCTTGAACATCTATTGGTGAGCATGGAGTTGGCTTGCGAGAGAAAATTTGAAGCCAACTATGAATTTTCATCATGGTTAGAGATGGTCTAAAGGTGATCAAGGGGTGCCTAAGTATATTTGGCTTAGGGGGATTTCCTATCAGTGTTATTAAGTTTTTATCACTCACATTTTATTGATATTGTCATTACTTATTGATATAGTAATGCATGGTCAAAGACGAGTGTTGTCAATGAGCAAGTTTGAGGTAATCATGGTAAGAAATGGTATGCATAGGGATTGGGGGAATTTTTATCATATATAAAAGGAGGTCCCTTATTTATTTTGGCTTTGAAAACATTTACAAGTCCTTAAGATCAGTAGGTAATCCCACTTTATCATTGTGTCAAAGGGGGAGAAAGTGTTTGTAAAGGGAGAAAGAGTATGTACATAGCTTTGTGTTGGTGTTTACAAGTGTTGAAATAAATGAAAAAGGGGGATATTTTTGAAGTATTATCAATTATGTATCCAATTTAAAAAGAGTGTTATGAGGTGTCAATTATGCTAGTGGTCAATGGCAAAGTGTGCCTTAGTGATCATACATAGACCTTGTAGTGTTTACTTAGTTAGGCAAGATGATGGATGTTGATGATGTGTTGACCATATTTTATTTTTAATATAGGGTGTAAAGATTTCTTGGTGTACTTATGTAATTTAAATTAATCCATATAAGTAGTCCAGTTAAGCTCTACATTATCCTAGTCATCTTGGCAGAGTTTTTTGAGTAAGCAGATTAATGACATCAACATTTGCACATGTAAAGGTATAGAAGAAAGTGGTCACCTGGATATATTAAATTTTGTTCCTAGAAAATGTGTTTCAAATTTTAGACCTTGAAATTATGTCTATAAAACTTTATGATAGTGCAAAGTTTCTCTCCTAGGCTAATTTCATCATTTGCCATAATCAAATTTACATTTTTTTTATTAAACATTGGAATTCAAATATTTAAATTTACAAATGAAAACTAGTATGAAATGTTTTGCCTATAAATTTTGATGATGTATTAAAAACAAAAGTGGTATATAACTAAAAGGTAATCTATTAAATTTATTTGGAGGTTTGACTGGTCATACAATTGCATTTATTATGGTCCAAAGTTGACTGAGGGTTTGACTTTCTTATTCAAGTGACCCAAGAAGGATGTTTGAGTTTTTATTGATGGTTTTTGGATGTTTCATAGTGAATTATATATTATAAAATGTTTTATACTCCTTGAGTATCATATATATGGATTTTGGAGGTTTGAACAATCCATATTCAGTACGATCCATTGCTTAGAAGTTGACTATTTGTTTGTTTAAGATGTTTTCATGTATAAGGCAAATGATTGATAGGTTTTGCATATGTAGATGTGTGTAATTATGAATGTAATAAATTTAATATGTATTATGGGTCATTTTTCATGGACCTATGTGCTTTAAAGTGGTATTGTGTTTTTATTTTTGCTCGATGAAGTGTTAAAATGATGAATAGGTCTCCATGGACCTAAGAGGATTGTTTAGGCCTAATTGAAAGGTGTTTCTACTTAAGGGTGATATATTAAAGATATGGTAAATGTATAAAGGTGATTTTAATATTTTTCCTAAGTGGGATAACATAATTAAGGGTTAACAAATTTCTTGTGGCCGACCAAGAAGGTGGTGATCATGTAGACTCTATAAAGAACAAAATCAAAGATGAAGGTTTCTAGAGTGAATGTGTCAAGAAAAGAGAAGTGTGAGTAATCATTGTGGATGGATTTAAGAGAGTATCAATGTGAGGGATATATGTGTGACATATTATTCATTTTTATGATGTTATAATAGTGTTTCATAGGGATGATGATTGAGGATAAGTGAAAAAGATGTAGAGTGATCCAAAAGGTTGTTTTAGATGCATTGCTTGTGTGTGAAGGGTTGATGATAATTTTTATTCATTATTTATCCATAAAATTGAAAGTAAATTAGAGTTTTTGAGGTGTTTATATAATAAGTTTTTTTGTGGGTGCTTAACATCTAGGGCAAGTAGGTGTTTATCCAAGATTAGGGGTTGGTTCTCCTTGTCAAGTGGGTGCTTCACTAAAGTATCTTGTTTATGTTATCTTATAGGACTATATTCCATGTTTTTGAAGTATTTAGAATGGTTTTTATTCCCATGAGGGTTTCCCACATAATTCATGTGTTATGTTCTTTGATCTTGCATGGTTTTCTTTGTTCATTACATTGAATGGTTTAAATGATTCATGAATGCTTATGTTGAATGGTTAATAGTTAGAAGGATTGGAATTGAAGTTGATTTGATTATATCACTAATTTAACCTCTCTCTCAGTGATTATACCTTTAAAAAGGACTCAGTAACATTAATCTAGGTGGGAATGGGCTATAGAGAGGATCTTTAGAATCCATACCATGTCTCTAATGCAAGGGTCTCTCTAATAAATGTCTCCATGGGAGAGTGCATGTATGTTATAAATTTGTATAAGTAGACCTCACTTGTATTAGTGTCTCAACTTATATCTAAAGTGTGATAATATAATCTATGTTTAGAGTTATTAATGGTGATTATTGAGTAACTGACTGTGGATTACGTAAATGATAATCATATATAAGGCCCTTAATTATAACACCCTGACTAGCATGTATATACTTAAGACATATGTGTATAGTGGAGGGAATGGATTAAATATATTATATCCAAGGCCTACCCAATAATATATCAAATATCTTAGCACTAGGTACATCTATTAATTTGGTGGTCACATGTGCATGTCCAACCTATAATAGAAGTAAAATATCCCAAATGGAGCTCTAGACATGGCCACTAAAGCCACAAATAACTATACCTATTCAATAAATATCTCAATTTGAATATCCCAAGTGATGTATAAGTGTAATAATACACATATTAAAGCTTGACCCATTATTAATCATGACACTCTGAATAGGATGATGATCAAAGTAAGATCATAAAAGGAGTGCATATTAATATGAGTCATCATCAATGATATCTTGTTATAAAAAAGTGATAAGAGGCCTACCTAGCATTGTATTATGATGCACACCTTTGATAGTATGTATAGGGCATGTGTCCATTATATGATTATGATAGGATACTAGTGGTGGATTGCCTAATAATTATAATAAACACCTAAAGTGTTTCTTGTCTCATTAGTCATATGATTTGGAAATAGATTAGAAAATATTTTCATTACTTTTGCTTTGCTTGGCTATGCTTTGGGTGTTTATGTAGGAGTTATCACATCAATGATATTAGCATTTATCAAATCTTGGATATTTCATCATAACATGATGCATTTATTTTTTTTATGCTTATGGTCCCTATGATAATCATAAAATACATTGAAATCATAATTCCTTGGAAGATGCATAGTCATATCAACCTCTTTGATGGGAGGGAGAGATATGACATTGCATTTTAAAAGTTTCTAGAGAATACGAGCTAGTAGTTCAAGAAGATTCATAAAAGGTTTCCTTGGAGGAGCTGATAAAACCAAATGAGGAGTTAGATTTGAGGTTGTGTTAACTATTGTCTTTTTATTATTCCTATTTTCATTGGGCCTCACCTAACATGGGAACTTATTTTAACTCTTATTAGTGGAATCTGATCTGGTTGTGTACTTTAACTTGCCCATGGAGAGAAGTTTGACTTCCCATTCCTTCAATGTATGTCATAGATCTATAAATTATGGAAACCTTTTGAATAATATAGATTCATGTAATGTTGGTAATAAAATTTACTTGAATATGTCCTAAAGTTCTCTATTTTCCATGGGGTAGTCATATTTGATAATATGGTTTTATATCACAAGATATATTCAGTTATTAGCTCATTATATTTTTGCTTTAGTTGAGTGACTTGAGCATAAGAAACTTTATCATTGATGTTGGTCAAAAAATGTGCCAAAAACATATCTACTACTGGATTAAATGTTGTAATGGACTAATTAGGGAGATCATAGAACCATTAAAATGTATAGTCCTTTAAACTATGAGGGAACAACTTAGTCAGGAACCAATTATTGGACATGTAGTCCAAACATGTTATGTAAAAAGAGTGTAGATGATGTTTTTGGTCACCCTTACCATCACATTTAGTAAGGTTTGGTGACACAAATTAGTATGGAAAAGGATTTTCCACTATATTTTGTGTGAATGTTGTATATAGGATAAAATGAGAGTCCACTACATGAGATTATCTAGTGGCACCCTACTCAAGATGTAACACTTTGGCCTATAGAGAATGGATCTCCTTGATGTGTAATATCCATAAGAGGTGTTTATATTAGTGAGAGTTGGCTAGATATAGCAGGGTTTTGTATTATATAAGTTTCCTTCATAGTAGGTGTAATAATATTAACATCTTTGAGGTTAGAGGATTGACCCACTAAGGACTTCATAAGCTCTTCTTAAGAAATACAAATAGGGTCATATTACATATTTGAATTCTTAGAATTTAAATTTTAAAAATTTCTCTTATTAATCTCATCAAATTGGTGATTGAATTATGCCATTGTAGGTTGGAAAGTAGGAAAATAAAAATTTATATATTTTGAATGTTTAAAGAAATTAAAACTATTAAAGATTATAGAAAAGAAATAATGAATCATAGATGATATTTTTATATTAATTATTGAGGACATAAAATAAAAGGATATAAATCCTAAGAATATTTAGGGATATGGTTTTAGAACTATTTGAGGTAAGTTGAGTTCACCAAAAGATTTATATTTTTAAGGATTATGGAATGTAACCCTAAAGTTGATAACGAGATGAGTAATAAAATTAGGGAATACAATACTAAAATATCAATAACCACTAATTTTTATAATAATTGAATTATCCAAATAGTTTATAAATATAAATAAATTATAAAATGTGTACTTAGCTAAAAATATATGATAGAGACAGAAAAGTGGCTGGTAGGGAAGTGATGCATGAGTAGTTCAAAGTTTTGTCAATAGAGAACATGTTTCAAAACTCTCTTAAAATAATAGCATGGCCCTCTTTTCCAATATCATAATGTGTTATTGACCTTATATGTTGTGAAAATGACCCTATGTAGGTGAAGTAGTTAAATTTTAAGTAGACTTTCACTTTATTTCTTAAATCCTAGACCTATATGATTGATAATTGAATCATTATATGTTTTGTGTTTTGATTGATTTCACTATGAAACCCTAAGCCTCCATGTTTTCTAGGTTTTTCTTGAACACAAGTTTAATAATAATGGAATCAATAGGGTAGGATGGATGATACCTCAACACACCATATTATAAGCATTACCTATATACCAATACCTCAAAATGGGATCAATCCCAATGTAGTTACCCTAATCTAAGTTCTAATTCAAGTGAGAGTGGTCCTCTAGTATACCTAAGTATGAATGCCAATTTTAATTCTTTGAGTGTGACTTAAGACTAGAAGTCTAAATAAATATAAGATCTATGCTATTTTAGATGTATGTATGCTTAAATAGGGGTGAATAGGGATCAATAACCTTAATTTGCACAACTATCTCTGATATTGTTCATGATAATTTCCATCTAAGGGATAAATGAATGAGAGTGGCCTTTATATAGTGTTTTGATGCTTATAAAGATATAAACTGAGTCTATGTTAACCCTAATATGCTTTGGGGAGTGTAAATATATCCGTTAGGAGAAAATAAAGCTAAGGGTTAATAAGACCGCCCTCTTTGCCAATAGTGCACTATGTTATTTAATAATGATGCCATGTTATTGTCCAAGTGGTTGGCATGTATCAAATGGGATTGAGGATACCTAGGTGATGGATCAATGTGGCTCTTGGTATACCTTGGAAAGGGTTATACATGTATAAAATCTAAAAAAGGATAAAAAAGGCCTTACAATAGTTTTAGTGAAAATTTAATGATAGGGTGGTGTCAAGTGACATTCATTGCATAAAATGACAATTTAGATGATTATAATAACATTACTGATATTAACACACCTACTAAAGAGGCTAAGACACAAACTAATGTAATCAAATCTCAAAATGTAAAATTATTCTTTTCAAAAGCATGAAGTAACTAACAAGGATAATTCTAAAGTACATTATTCATATAATTATCATCCTCATCCTTCTACATATGGACATCAACTTGATAGCATCATTGGTATAATTACAAGAAAATAAGCATCACACCCTATGATCACATTTGATTATAGTAAAGTTGATGATGATTTAAATTGACATGAACTTTTTATTCGAATATATGTTGAAAAATAATCCATACAGTCACTATGAGAGGCCCCACTTGTAAAATTATCACTATATGGCCAATAATATCATGTGTATGACCATAAAATGTGTGTATCATAACACTCATTTACTCTCTTTTTTATATAGAACAATATTTACAATATACTTCTAAAGTTGTCAAATAATTTTATGGTCATACACATGATATTGTTGGCCATATAGTGCTACTTTTACAAGTGGGGCCTCTCATAGTGACCGCTCAATTATTAGTTCTACCAAGAACAAGGGTCTTTGATATTACATTAGGATGCCCTTGGGAAAAAAATATTATAGTACTACCTTTTACAGTGCATAAGTGTCTCAAATGTATTCATGATAATTAAATGGTAAAAATTATAGGAGTATAATATAAATATACTTTAAAACTCATAATATTTACTTCTTCTATAGAATATCTTCTTGGAATAAGCATTGAGCAACATGGTAGTGAAATAGTTTACAAAACTATTCAAATGAGCATGATATACATTTTTTAAAGCACGTTATAGTTTCTTCATCTATTAATGAGAATTAGCATATTATAGAATAATTTTTTCCATCTACTTATGATCATGATATAGTTACTTATGAGAATATTTAATTATTTCCAAGGAGTGTGGTACATTCTCTTAAGTAAAAAGTGGTACATAAAAAGAGGTCTTCATCTCCTAAGGAACTACAAGTTATTCAAAAAAATTACCATAGGTATAAGTTGTGACATCTTCTCCTATTTCACATGAGGATACATATTTACATGGGAATATTAATAATATTTCATAGGTTTATATTACAACATATGATTCTAATTTATATTTAGAGACATCTATAGTTGACACTTATTCTTCACAAGAAATCACTCCATATAATGTAGTTGGGTATACATATTTGCATCCTCTTTATGAGATCCCTGGTTGGACATTACTTCATATTTCCTCCAAATCCACTAATTGGGTTGAGTCTCTTGATTATTTATACTTCCATTTATACATATATTATTTTGATTTTACTTCCTTTCTAATTCTTTTATACCTTATCTAATCATTTTTATAGCCATTGGTTTTCACTATTCACTTTGGGCACTTTCCCTCTTGATTTCCAATCAAATTCAAACAATTCAACAAAAACCATCTTACAATACTTTCAATACAAAATATTTATAGCATACACTTACTATTACATATTTATCATACTATGGATTTAATTGCATCACCATGATCATATCTTTCTCTCTTACCCCTTGAGGAGATTGTACATTCTTATTTATCTTAATAATTTGAGATACATTGCTATGATTCATTTACACATACTTTGAGGGAACATGTATTGCCTTCCCTCTTATCATATTTATGATTTAATGACTTTTTAAGGATTTTTTAATCCCTCCCTATTCCTCTTTTTTTGAATCCTTAATCCTTAATCATTTTTTGTTTTTGATAATTCCAAAAAACATAAATAATAAAAAATCATAATCAAGACCTAAGAAGCATTCTCAATTATTGATAGCTTACTTATTTCCATATTTTATTTATTATATGTTAGATAGATATCATATTTAATAATTCAATACACATTATTTTTCACAAAGTATTTGAGTGTGATATAAAACATAATTTTACATGGTTTCGATGTGGGGATTCCCTTATTACCCAAAATCCTTACTAGGTTGGGGGAATATCTTAATTATCCATGCAAAATTCAAATGGTTATATCTATCCACAACATTTCTACCATGTTGAGCTATATATCATATAATTTTTTGGTTAATCACTCATATTATACATGTGTTACATGAATATTCTACTTGATAGCAATGACGTGGATCCATATGATGGATGTAAACTAGTTTCATTTGTTCTATACTTATTTCTTACTTCATTGCATGATAGTTACAATTTGATGGCTTATTGTGTGTGGCCCTTAGACTTGTATGTGAATTTTTTTTCTTATTTTCCATCATTTTTCCATTTTTTTTTGACCCTTGGCCTTGTGTGTTTATTTGACATTCACATGTCCATTTTATGTGGCCTTCAGGCCTTGTGTGTGACATTTTATGTCATTTATTGTACGTGCATTTATTTTTAGTATGATTCTATGTTTCATATCATGTATCATTCCTAATCTCTACTCTATATTTGGTAACATGATACATATCATACACATATTTATTATATGATTCAATGATATATTTATCTAACACATGAAAATTAAATGATATATTCAAATGATATCATGCAATATATTCTAACTTTTAATTTCTACTACATGATTACATCTTTCACATATTATATAACTCTTCATTTGAGCTAAGTAACTTGTAGCTACACCCTTCATCTTAAAAGGGGGAATCATAATGGGCTTGTATTGAGAATTCAAACATCATGAGAATTTTTTTAGATTTATGACATTATATAGTTTCAAAAATTACAACATGATTCATAATTTTTAGATTATGGGGGCATGTGATATACGTGCGCACTCCTTCCTATAGTTACAAGTAGAAAAGTTTTAAATAATTACATGATTCAATAGTTTCAAATTTAAAATGGCATTTAGTATCAAAATAGTAAAATATAGGGGGCATGATACTCATTCATTTTCAAGTTACTACATGGAAAATTCAAATTTATCAAGTGAAAATATTTCAAAGTTGTAAGGCTTCAAATATAATGTAGAACCGTTCGTAATAGTGTGATTCATATTAATGTTTCAAATAGACCAAGTCAGAGTCTAGAGACAATCAACATCTATGGTTTCAATTTTTCTCAAATATAATATAGAACCGTTTGTAATAGTGTGATTCATATTAATGTTTCAAATAGACCAAGTCAGAGTCTAGAGACAATCAACATCTATGGTTTCAATTTTTCTATGTAGCTAGCCATATTTTATGGTTCCACCCCTTTAATTATTTTACAAAGTACTCTACACATTCAAATGAGAGTTGGAGAATACAATTGGGCCAACTCACAACAATTTAAAGGTTTCCAAATTTAGACTTGATTACTCTCAATTTTCCATAGGTTCTAAATTTATCCAAGTGCCTCAACAAAGGGGAAGAACTTATTCACTTTCAAGTTATATGTAAATTATATTGCATACTCTTCTAGGTGTATACTTTCATTGTTTTATTTTCAATAATTCAAATTTCAGGTTTCATATTTTATCTCTCTATTAGCTTCTTTTATAAATAGATATGGCTAAAGCATATGATAGAGTGGATTGGGGTTTTTTAGAATTAGTGTTGGAAAAAATTAGTTTTCATTAACATATCAGGATGTTGATACAGAGTTGTATTTCTTCTATAATGTTCTCTATTATCATAAATGGCTTTCCTATTGGTTTTTTAGGAAGTGAAAGAGGCATAAGATAGGGAGATCCGTTATCTCATTTCTTATTTATTATTATGGATAAATATATAAGCATGAACCTCTTGTCTATACTCAACAATGGGGTTTTGAAAGGTTTCAAACTGTCATCTAATATTTAGCCTTCCCTTCATCAATAGTTTATGGATGATATGATCATTGTAGCCATAGCCTTAGTGAGGGAAGCCAATAAACTAAAATTAATTCTTATTAGATATGTTGTGGCTTCTAAGAAATTGTTTAACCTCACCAAGAGTTCTTTATTTTTTTTGAATACTTCAGAGCCATGGCAATTCAAGATTACTAGAATTCTTAACTACCAAATCAAATAACTTCCCTTGAATTACCTAGGCATGCCTTTATTTAAAGGTAAAATGAAGGAGGAATTGTAGAACCCTCTCATAGAGAGGTATAAAAAAAAACTTGATGGATAAGAAGGTGTTGTTCTCCTAGGCTATAAAATTAGTCTTACTCAATAGTGTACTACAAAGTCTTCCTATATATCTAATCTCCCTATTTAAAATGCCCAAGAAAATTCAATAGAAAATTGATAGAATTAAAAAGTGATTTTTATGGATGGGGGCTGAAGATAAGTTCAAATTCTACCTTGTGGATTGGAAGAAGGCTTGTCTTCCAAAATCTTGTAGAGGATTGGGCATCAAAAATATTTTCATCATGAATAAAGTGTTTGTTACTAAGTTGTGTTGGTAATTTATAAAGGATTCTAATCAATGGACTAAGATATTTTGTGCTAAATATCTACAAAATAGTTCCCTACTAGAAATCTTGAATGAGGAAAAATTTATCAAAGGATTTGCCATATGGAATATCTTCTCCAAGAATAGAGACAACATTCTAAAAGGCCATACATGGAAATTAGGTAATGGAATGAGTATCAGATTCTAGAAAGACCCTTGGATCTTGAAACACCCCATGGAGGCTCTTGAACCTTGGTACCAAATAGTCCCCCATCTTTATATTATTCTTGGTGAGAGGGTGGTGGATTATTTACAAGACGTTAATGGTAGAAAGTATTGGAAGTACCTAAGTATTGATAATGCTAATGTTAACATAGCCACCATTATCTTGGATCTAAATTTCTTGCTCAAAGGTATTAATATACCCAATTTGCTAAGGAAGAATGAATTAGTCTGGGAGGATGAATTAGTCTGGGAGGATTCATCAGATGGTATTTACCATGTTAATTTAGGTTATTTACTTCTTCAACCCAATTTTATGGAACTTAACCTGGTGGCAAAAGTGTGGAATAAATTTATAATTCCAAAGATTAAAATTTTCCAGTGGTTGAGTGTTCAAAATAATATCCTCACTGTAGATGATCTTTGAAAAATAGGGATTACCTTGGTGAATAGATGTGTCTTTTGTGAGGGAGCTATAGAATATGTTTTCCACATTTTCTTAGAATGTGTCTTTTCATTCAAAATCTGGGGCTTGTTTTATAGGAAATTCTTAATTAGTTGAGCTCACCCATTTTTTCTATTGGATGTGTGGCTTGCTTGGAAGAGCCTTTATGCTCACCAATAACTTAAAGCTTTATGGAAACTTTTATTTCCTCATCTAATTTGGGGTATATGGAAAGAATGTAACAATAGAATATTTAGGGCTAACAAGAATACATGTCTTAGAGTTGTTAATTTTATATTTTCACTTATTTTTAAGAATTTCAAAAACATTAGTTTGGGGAAGAAGCAACCTTTCTAACCGTCTAAGGAAGTCATTACTAAGGAATGGTTTATCTCTGTAGATGATAGACCTATAGTGGATCCCAAGATTATCCTTAGGAAAAATGTGAGATTATTGGTTCCCCCTCCTGGTTGGATGAAGATTAAATTTGATGGGGCATCTAAAGGCAATCCTAGAGTTTCTTGCAGTGGAGGGGTGTTTCAAGACAATCAGGGGTATTTTATAGCTATATTTGAAGGATGTATGGGTGTTCAATTGAATCATGTTGTAGACACCTTAGCATCTTTATGGGGTGTCTAGATGTCTCTTGATTTGGGATTTCAATATATTATGGTTGGGCAGGATTTCCTCAACATAATAAATGACATCAACAAGAATAATGTTGTTATCTAGTCCATTGCTCACATTATTTAGGAGATTCATCACTTATTAGAGAGCTTCAAAAGTATTACTTTTCATCACACCTATCATGAAGGCAATATGCTTATGAATTATTTTGATAATAGAAGGGTTGATGCTAGACAATTCAAAGTAAATAATTCTATGTAAATCCTACCTAATAATATTGATGAAATTTTATGTAAGGATAGAAATAATTATAATAATGCATGGAATACTTAAAATCATTAGGTAGAGAATGGTGCACATACTTTGTAATGATTGTGTTTTTAATGATGGTATGGGGTGCATTTTTGGCATTAATCATTATAAGTACAACATAACCAAGTCTATCTTAGATATTTTGAGACATATTAGGATTTATTTTCAAGTCATTATGTAGTAGGGGAAAAGTTATATTTTTAGCTTGAAGGTATTGTGGGTTTGTAGTCTACAATGGGAAGATTTTGAATAGGTTAGAACATTTATCAATAGAAAACATCAAGAACATGTCAGAGGTTTGGGAAATACTCCATACTGAGGGAATTACTAATTTCATTGATTAGATTTATGGTATTGATAGGCATATGTCTAGGCAATTACTAAAAATTAGAGAAATAGAGTGGTCTTAATCAAAAATATTTTGGTGGAAATCAATGAGGAGCTCATCACTACAGTCACAAACCTCAAAATTGAAGAGCCTAAATTAAACAATATTACTAAGTATTTTGAGAATGAGAAGGAGTAATTCTTGGTGGGTAATGAGTGTTTCATGCCATTTTAAGGGGGTTTCAAAAGAGAAGACCTTCCTTTACCATTCAATGAGCTTGTAGAGCATTTGATTAGGTATGTGAATCTTGATGGTCACTATAAGGTTATAAATTTATATTATTTTCCATTTTTAAATTACCTTTGACATAATATTCCCATCAATATTGAATTATACATCCTTCATTCAATGGTACAGTTGGTTTTGTAAGTGAAGCAAGGCAAGAAAATTAAAGATCACTTTCATCAAGCAGTTATATTCCTTATTTACAAATATTTTTAGGCTCTTCATCCAGAACCTTAGTGTATGGTCGATGAGCATAGACCATAGGGATCTCCTCTAGCCTAGTGTCCATTAGCTCAAGATTAAAAGGAGGCTCAACATTAACAGTAACCTCCCATAATCAGGTGTTCTTATATATTTCTTCATAGCAATACTCAATCCAAACCCAAATAGCAATCTAAGGCATCCCCTTCTAGAGTGCATGTAGAGAATCCTTTTTAGTAAGATAATATTTATATGGCATACATTGATGAGAATTATGTTAACCAAGATAATCATACCCCTATTCTTGTTAAGTCTTCTCTTGAGAAAGAGATGAATTTGAATAAGGGATATGGAAGCTGAGCTAGGGAGGATGGGCATGAAGATAAGGGTGGGGAGCCTTCCTCCAATAATCATAACATTTTAGATCCTAAAGACATGGATGAGTATGTCAAGAATCATAACAACCTATAATGTTTGGAAGATGAAGTCAGTCTTGACAAATCATTTCTTAGATGGTTTACGAAGGACCATACCTAGTTGAAGCAAGATGTCAACAAGTTCAATCAAATGGATGGTCTCTTTTATACCAAAGAAAAGGAGGTTGATATTTTCTCCCTCATTGAATCCCTCAATGATAGATTTAATACCCTGGAGAGGGAGAACAAATACCTCAATGATAAGTTGAAGATACTTGTTAATTTTAGCAAAGTTACTATTAACAATGTTATGCACATCATAGAAGGCCTATCTATGTGTTTTAATAACAAGGGTGATAATTTTGAAGGAATCATACCTAATAATAAACTCAAAGGCATCACCATTGGAAATGAGTAAGAGAACATCAATAAGATCATTTAAATAAACCTTAATAGCATGACCAAATATTGGAACAAGGCTTATGAAAACTAGAAAATATTCAATAGTTGAGTATTTCATGTCTAGTTTGGGCTATGTGAGTGTTGTTGTTTTGTTATGTCTCTACTATATTTTTGATATATCTATTGCTTTTGGTTTATTTTGTTTTTTTGTAATCTAGGTTTTCTTAGTGCTTGTGGTTGTCCATAGGTGTGATACTATTGTACAAGTAGGGTCCCTTTAAAACCCACTTTTACCTTTAATAAAAACATTGGACTACAGAGCTTTCACATCTAATTAAAACCTCATAATTTATCAAAATACCATTCCATAATACAGTAACCAACAAAAAAAACCATAAATAATAATGCATCAACAAAAACAATATCAACAGTTGAGATAAAACCAAAAAAATTAGTAATAAAACTAACAACATCAATAAAATGGATATAACCAAAGCTAGAATGATGCTAACAACCAAAAAACCTACCATGTAGTTATACATGACTACAAAAAGGTTATATGCCATATTTTAAGAAGTCATATTAATTCTATATTCATTAATTTGAGACTAAGTACCAATTAAACAAGACCATTGCTAATCATTCCCAATCAACTAACCCATGATAGCGATCCTTCCTTGACTTGGGACTACATATAAGTGTACCAGCAAGTAGGGATTCTTACTGTTGGACCTTATACCAATAAATGATCATTGAACTATGATCACACATAAGTGCATTGGCAATCAAGACTTATCTTATTTGGTCCCCCTCCATCATTTATTAGAAATAATGGTCTTGTATGTAATATTGATTGTGTAATCATAACTCAAAGGTCAAATATTACCATCCCAAGATCATAACCATCTACCATTTCACCCATCCAACCCATAGTTCTGACTCAAAATAAGCCATTCACTATTGTATAATAAAAGACACTTGATATTGTGGAATAATTATAGAATACGCCCACACAAATTTCCATTTTTTATTTGTTACATATGTCTACAATCCACATGAGCATCTTAATAGAGTTCCTTGGCCAATCCTAGGTTCCTAATGACATATCTCTAGATAAATTTAAACCTTTGGTTGGACATCTAGCTCTAGGCCAATAATTAACCTTTGACCAAAGTGATTATCATCCCTTAACCCACTAGATAATAATCCATTATATATATAAGTTATCATAATGAAGAACAAAGTGAAGTGTGTCCTCATAGACAATGGCTCAAGCCTCAATATTATGTTTTTACAGCTCATCAATATTCTCGAGTATACCACGACTGATGTCCAACCATAAATGATCATGATCAAGGCCTATGACAATGAATAATTGGAATCACAAGGTACCATCAAATTACTAGTTATCATTGGGCCCTTGACTCATGATATACTATGCCATGTGTTAGACCTTGATTTGTCATTTAATGTGCTTTTAGGTAGACCTTGGATACATGAGATTCATGAAATCCCTTATACATTGCACAAGTGTATCAAGTTCCTCAATTCAGGTATGGAGGTCACCATCCATGGGGATTTACAACCATATGAACATTACAAGATTTAGAGGCCAAGTACCAAAGCTATAATTACCATTTTGGATTGAATTTAATGGTCAATAAGGATAAAGGAAAAGAAATACTTATTGATTCACCAGAGGCCAACTACATTAACCTTGATACCCTTGATTCACTTTCCCACATACCACCTCCTAAAATATTTAATCATTATACCATCTTGGCTAATGGCCTAAGATAATATTTGACCCATGATATATTCCATATTTCCAAGCTTACATAGAACCCCAAGTCCTTTGGAAGACCTAAATCCAAACCACCTTGTATAGAATGGCAAAGAAAAGGAAAATCCAAACAACATATTCCAACACCTATCATTTTTATACTGGCCACTAACCAAGAATAGGACCCACTTGTAAATGATGAATCATGGTTGTATAATGACAAAATGGATAACTATTACATCAATACAAAGTATCCTATTTAAAATAGACTCATGGAGAGGAATGCTTATGAAGGAGGAGGCCTTGGTTTGTATCGATAAGGTCTACTTGAGCCAATTTTTGCCACTCAATACAAAAGAACATATGGTCTTGGATTTAAACCACCTAGGGGTGACCCCACATACCTTATTCTTGTTCCATCACCAATGAATAGTGATGATGATGTTGCCAATGAAGTAAATTCCAATCATATCCCTTTCAATGACCTAGACAATACCAATTTGTTTGACAATAATGCCATTTATACCCTTCAACCAGTCGTTCTCCACAATCCACTTCCATTATATTATCCTCAACTGATAGATTGGGCCCATAAAGAATCAACATTACCAGTCAAAGAGTTTTATAATGATGAGGCCTTCTATGATTTTCTAGGCCTAAGGGACAATTTTGTGTTGGGATACCACAAACAAGGGTTCTCAATCAAGTTGGATCCTGAAGCTTATTTTGGAGAGAGGGT
Source organism: Torreya grandis (assembly GCA_037957365.1). Lineage (NCBI taxonomy): Eukaryota > Viridiplantae > Streptophyta > Pinopsida > Cupressales > Taxaceae > Torreya > Torreya grandis. The sequence continues at coordinate 1,200,421 of JARHVA010002383.1, read as the reverse complement.
GAACACACTTAACTAAAAATAATTAAATAAAACATTAAGGTCCCAAAGTGAAAACCTCTTTGAGGTGATTTTAGACTAGGGAAATAGTAAAGAGAAATTCCAATCTAGTGGTGAAAACCTATTTTAGGTTTCATTAGATGGGGGTGTTCAACCTTTCTCAAACATAGCTTAGGAGACCACTAATAATGAACTTACCTATGGGTCTAAGTTTAGTCTTGTAGAACAATAATATTTTGATCAAATCATCCAAGAGTTTACAACAATATTTTTCACATGGCCATCACTACCATTAGGGTATTTTGATTCATCATGCCTAGGATAACTTGAAGAGCCAGTCCTACTAGAGGAATATAACATTACAAACCAATTTAAATCTGTGTTGACCATTCTTGAAGATGGTTCAAACCTTATTTTAGAGGACATGACAAAATTTAACATTAGGAATCTAGATGACTTGAAATGAATCAAATTAGGTACATCCCTCATTAAAGAGGAACATGAAGTATTTACAACCATGTTGAGGGAATTTATTGATATATTTGCATGGGCCTAATCTAACATGCTTAGTTTGGACCCTACCTTGGTTGTATACCACCTCATGATACATCTTGATACAAAATAAAAATTGTGAAAGATACATCCTAACATTAATATATTAGTAAAGAAAATGTTAGAAAAAGTCTTGGGAGTGAGATCTATTCAGTCGATCTACTACTCATAACAGATCTCCAATTTTGTACCAGTCAGCAAGAAATAAGAAGGAATAAAAATATGCATTGATTTTAGAGACATAAACAAATCTTTTCCCAAGGATGAATTTCCTCTACCAAACATTTAAATTATTATCTACTCCATAATGAGTTATGAAATGCTTTCACTGATTGATGGATATTTAAGATGCAACTAGATCCAAATCACACCAAATGACTAGCATAAAACAACATTCACCACCCATAGGGAATATTCTATTATTAAGTTATGTTATTTTGTCTCAAAACTTCAAGGGCCACCTACCAAAGAGACATGTCCATCATATTTCATGATATGATGCATGATATTGTTAAAGATTACATCGATAACATACTAGGTAAATCAAAGACCAGGGCTGACCATCCAACATTACTGAGAAGGATATTTGATAAAATGTATGAATACAAAGTTAGGATCAACCCTAAAAAGTGTGTTTTTGGAGTTACTTTAAGGAAATTTCTTGGATTCATTTTGTCTTATCGATGCATCGAAGTTGATCTAGCCAAATTATGAGCCATTATAGAGATGCCACCACTAACCAATTTAAAGTAGCTCTATAGTTTGTAGGGAAAAATAAAATCTATTAAATGCTTCATTTCTCAGTTGGATAACAAGTGCCATCCCTTCATACAATTTTTGAATAAAGGGGTATAATTTCATTGGGATGATGAATGCTATAAATCTTTCCAATAATTAAAGGACTATATACCAAACCCACTTATTTTACTACCTAATATATATGGAAAATCATTCTAAATGTACCTATTAGCCACAGATAAAGCTCTAGGAGCACTTCTAGCTCAACATTATGATAATGGAAAGGAACATTCCATACACTATTTAGGTTATACACTAGTAACGCATGAGCACAATTATATGCCTATTGAGAAAGCCTATTTATCTATGGCCTTCACAGCTCAAAAACTATGACATTACATGTTAAACAATAATACCATGGTCATTTTCAAAGTAGATACAATCAAGTATCTACTATCTAAAAAATCTTTACAAGGCCACATGGCCAAATGGATCATGCTCCTCAATGAGTTTGAGATATATTATGTTAATTAGAATCCCATCAAGGGGCAAGTTCTTGCAGATCAACTTGTTAAGGCACCCCTTATTGATACAAAGCCACTAAAATTCAAATTCCTAGATGAATTAATTATGATCATAATTGAAACACCTCTTGAGGATCAACACTAGAGGCTATATTTTTATGGGTCATTTACAACACATGGATTGGGGATAGGCCTTTTGTTCATTACACTACAGGGGGATCTAGTCTCTAAATTGTTTTGAATCAAATTTTCTTGTACCAACAACATGGTTGAATGTGAACCACTTATTTAAAGACTTTAACAAGTAGTAAAATGGGACATACATCTTTTAAAGGTTTATGGTGATTCTTAGTTAATCATCAATCAAGTTACAAACCATTTTTAAACCAAGGATGATAAGTTGGTACTGTATAAGGCCATGGTCAATACTCTCAAACAAAAAATTATTAAAAACCAATTTGAACATATAATAAGGGTTAATAATAGAATATTAAATGCCATGGCCATCATTGGATCATTGATTTGATGAATAGATACGATCATAGATTACTAGTTTATCGTTAAAAATCTATTAGTGCCAGCTCATGAACCTTCAACCATCACAATGATCTATGATATTATTGGTCATAATGTTTTTTGGTATTTATAACTATACACCTATCTTCATTACCATATAATACCACTAGACCTATCCCACAAGCAATCCAAAGCCTTTTTTCACCATGCCACACATTATACCTTACTTAGACCAACCTTATACCATTGTAGTTTTGATAGAACTCTACTTCATTGTTTAACTTCAACATAATCTACATTATCATTATAAGATGTTCAAGGAGTATTTGGATCCCAAACCAATGGGGCTATCCTATCTAAAAATCTCTTGTATACTAGGTACTATTGGCCAATGATAGATGTAGATGTTGCTACATATGTGAAAAAGTACAAAAAATGTCAAAGGCATGTTAATTTGATTCATGCCTTAAATAAGACTTTGAAATTAATGTTTACACCATGGCCATTTTCTACATGAAGCCTCGATCTCATTGGGAAGATAAGCCCCACCTCATCCAATGGCCATAAACATATCCTTACTACCATTGAATATTTCACTAGGTGGGTTGAAGCTATACCCCTCATGTGACTGGAAAGCAAATTTCCAAGTTCATTTTCAACCATATCATTTTCCTCTATGGTATCCCCCTTTGAAATTATATATGAGAATTGTGTATCATTCAAAAATAAGGATGCTGAATCACTATGTGTTGAGTACAATATTAAACAACATTTTTCCATGACATATTACCCTCAAGGTAATGACTAAGTAGAAACATCTAACAAAACTATTATCAACATCCTTAAAAAGGTTATCAATGATGTTAACCAATATTCACACCTTCAAATATTTTTCACCCTTTGGGAATATTATAACAATCACCATACTCCAATAGGAACCACTCCATATTCACTTGTTTATGGCACTAAAGCCATTCTTTTGATTGAGGTTGAGTTATCTTCTTTATGCATCTCTTTGAATCATACCCTGGATGATGAATACTATTGAGTAGCTCACCTATAAGAGCTAGAGTTACTTGATGAGAAACACATGGTTATAGTTATCAACTTACAAGAATACCATAACCAACTCTATGGCCATTATAATTGACATATGGAACACATAGAATTTAAACTTGGTGATCTTGTTCTTAAAGAAACCTAAAAGAATACCATGGTTGAGAAGAAACATAAATTCAAGTTAAAACCCAACTAGGTAGTTCCTTTCATCATTTTTGTAAAATATGATGTTTGAGAATATAGGATCGTTACACCAGATGGAGATGAACTTGATGAGCTGATGAATATTATACACCTCAAGTGTTACTTTGCTTGAGTAACCTAGTGTACTGTCTATGAGGACCATTTCAGTTGTATCATAATATTAACTTTCTTATTTATACCATACCATTATATCACTTTTTTGTTTCACAATTCTATTATACCATACCTTTTCTATCAATCAAGTTGTTTTTAAGCACCTTAATGAGCCTATCTAACCTTGGTTCTATTCCATTGGTTTTATGACCACTTTCATCATGAAAATTCAGATCAAGTTTTAGCAATTGTTTCAATTATTCCAAATAAAGTCCATATTTTTGGAGGAGTATGATATAGGTTTTGGAAGTTTAATACTTCATTTATTATTCCATTCTATACCAAGTGTGCCTGATTATAACCATCTTTGGAAAAATTAGTGTCTCATGGTCATGTTACTAATTATAACTACCTATGGGAAAATTAGTATCATTTATTTATGTTATTGTTTTCTATTTATAATTACCTATAGAAAAAATATGGATTAAAATTGTTTATCATGCCTTGAATTACCACCTTTCTATGCCTATGTCATATTATTCCATTTGCCAACTTTGTCTTTTTTTTTGAATTGACTGCTATGCTAGTCAAAAAAATTTGTTGTAAGGTAAAACTACAGTGACTTGAGGTCCTATCTTGGGACTATGTAGGTAGTGCTCAACATACATTGAGGTCAACTCCGTCACCTCTTTACCATGTCTCACTATTTTATGAGTAAATTTAAGTTTAAACATTCTCACCATTTTGTGAGTAACCTAAGTCACACTCTCATAATTTTATGATAATTTTAAGTTTGAAATCTCATGTTGTTTTGTGATCATGGAACATTTAATGTATCATCATTATTTATTGAGTTGACATGCTTCAAAAATTCTAAAAACTTTTGTAAAATTGATTTAGAAAATCCAAAAACATGGACCACTTATTTCCCTTTAGGATTTTTGGAACCCTCACTAAGTCACAAGAAACCACTTATCATTTAGTTTCCCCATATGTATTGGCCTTTTATCCTATGATCTCATTGTTTTGAGAGATCCTTCCCCTATTCTTATATCACATCCATCATGTGTTCTTCTCATCATTTTCTTCTATCCCATATCTTGGAAGAAATGCATTTGCCTAAAGTTTTTGTTTGATATTATGACCATGGAATTATATAGGTAGTGTCCACTTTCCTAGTGCATCTGGAGATAGCTCAACCACCCCCTTCTTTTTATTCTATTCCCCCATTTTATTTGTTTGTTAAGTTGTCTCCTATTTTCTAGGGGCAATGTTCATCATCTTGTTTATGTCATATTATTTGTACTAACATTATGAATAACCATTGTTTGTTTGTTGTTACTCTTTATTTAGTTTTATTTTCTTGTTCTTTCTTTTCTTGTTATTTTGTTTGCTTTCTTGTTGTGCCTTTATTCAGTCTATGTGCATTCATTAGGTGATTTTTTTTGAATTATTATTGAATCAATCCATATTCATATTTCAAAATTATCATCATGGATTTTATCTTTGATGCATTATTTTCATTTAAGTACTAGATCACATGTTAGTCCTTATACATATTTTTACCAAGTCCTCATGGTGTTCTATCATGATGCCTCCCATCATGTGATACAACAAAAATTAGATTGAGAAGTCTACATGATAATAAATCAATGATATATCTCTTTAGAACCAGTACCAACAACATTCATGATCTAATCCAAATCATATCTTAAATAGAGTAATTAAACAATGAAATAATTTTCTTCCTTGATATTTCAAATGAACATCTCCCTACTAGTCAGTTGCCCAAATTCATCTTTTCCCTCTATACTAATTTACCATCATCTTCCACATCATGTTTACCATAATCAAGGTATAATAATTATAACCACCTTTAGGAAAATCATTATATACATTCCCACCTATATTACCAATGATTTTAACTGCCTTTGGGTAAATCATTGTAATTCCATCCATTTGATGGCTGATGATTATAACTACCTTGAGGCAAATCATTCTCTTTCTTTTGCATAACTAGGGCACATTTTCATTTTGATAATGCTTATAACTACCTTTGTAAAAACCATTATCTCTATCCATAAAATTGGGACATTTTTTTATCCAACCCATGATTATAATCACCTATGGGCAAATTGTTGTTTTCCTTTTTTGTTGATTATAACCACCTTTGGGAAAATCAATATCTTGTCACCCTAAGCATTTTTTGATGATTAAAGCTACCTTAGAGAAAATCATTACCCTTTTTGTCCCACCTATGCTGATGATTATAACAACCTATGGGAAAATAATCTTATTTGTGAACCCAATAGTGCTAGCTCCACATGCCATTGATTATAACCACCTCTAGGAAAATTAGGCTTTTCCACCCCATTTCATCTATTTGGTTAAATTATTTATTCATTTTGAGGGACCAATTAATGACCCCTTTGTGAACCACTCCCTCAAAGGGGAACCTATAGTTCACCCATTATCATTAAATTAGTATGCATACAAGACCTTTTCATTATTTGAGAAGACATTAATTTGATTACAAATTGCAATGCCTTCTCAAATAGGGGAAAACTATAGACACCTAAAATTGGTCACCAATGGCCTTCGATTAAACTTTAGAATAGTTATTACTCACCATTGCAAATTAAGCCTAAGAATCACTAAATATCTTGAATTTTCTTGTGCACCATTTTTCAAAGCCCATAATCTCATTGAGACATCCATAATTGGGGTATCTCGTGGATTCATCTCTAATCATCCTACATTATCATAACATGAAATTTGGCTTAAAGATCTATTAAATGGGGCACATCACATAAAATAAAATATTGAAAAATTCCAGAAGCCTAAATAAAATTAATTAAAATTCTAAACCTAATTAAATGCCTAGTTTAATTATCCATGTGCAATTAATGAAATTTTAAAAAAGGAAATTCAAAAATCAAGAATATCCTATATTTTTATGATTACCTTTTATGAGTTATCAAGCCTTTTTTAATATCTCAAAATATCTCACCCATGCCTATTCATTTCAAATCATGAGGTTTTGACACATTTTAACTCTACTAGGGTTAATTAACTCACTTAGGTTAGGTTTGAACTGATTCCATGTTTAAACTATACCTTAAATCACCTTGAGTTGGGATTAGTTCTTAAACCTATAAATATAAGCATTTGCCTCTTCATTTAAAGAGCTTGGATAGAGTAAACTTATAATGTAGGTTTTGTAGCAAGATTGAGAAATAGTGTTATGATGCCAAAATATTGAGCCAAGCCACAAGCATAAGCCACATCAAGCAAGCCAACCATGGTGCCAAGGAGAGAACAAGAAAAGAATACTCCATTGCCAAATATTTTTGGAGCACAAACTGAGGGAGCCATGAACAAATCCTTTGGAGCTCTCAAGTAAGGTAAATATTGTTTTTCTTTGCATTTTAGTTAGGTTTTCAATTGTATTTTGTACATTATGCTCCCTTCATCCATTTTTTTTAACTTTGTTGATGATCGTTACCTCTGTTCATCTATGCTTTCTTTTTATTATTGCTCTATCAGTTGGACTCCACATTTTCATTATTCCCAAGCTTTTCTATTATTTTAGTTTATCACCATACCCTTTCATCTTAGAATTCTAGTACCCTTTGGCTATAGCATTTAAGTAACACATTTGGTAGTTCTAAATTACAAGCAGCTATGATGTCTTATAAGTAGGTAATTACCAGATTCATTAACTCCCTCTCATTACTATAAGAATGCACAAAGATAACTTTGCACACACATTTCATGCCTCTATTTTTTTTGTATCCACCTAGGCATGATACAATCTATTATACAATAGTGTTTTCCCCATCTAGTCTTGATAGATGACATTATGTAAGCTTTGAGTAGGTGTTAAGAACTTAAAAGGAAACTCTAGTCTTTTTTGTTGGGTAAACATGAGTCTTTTGATGGAAGCAAATGAATCATGTTTACCCAACAAAAAAGACTAGAGTTTCCTTTTAAGTTCTTAACACCTACTCAAAGATTACATAATATCGTCTATCAAGACTAGATGGGGAAAACACTATTGTATAATAGATTGTATCATGCCCAGGTGGATACAAAAAAAATAGAGGCATGAAATGTGTGTGCAAAGTTATCTTTGTGCATTCTTATAGTAATGAGAGGGAGTTAATGAATCTGGTAATTACCTAATTATAAGACATCATAGCTACTTGTAATTTAGAACTACCAAATGTGCTACTTAAATGTTGTAGCCAAAGGAAACTCTAGTCTTTTTTGTTGGGTAAACTCTAGTCTTTTGATGGAAGCAAATGACTCATGTTTACCCCACAAAAAAGACCAAAGTTTCCTTTAAATTTTTTAATGCTCACTCGAGCAAATCCTAATTGGAAACATTTGTATAACCTTGGGAATTACATTTTCCTAAGTAAAGCATAAGAGATATGGTTCCAATAGAGAGAACAACACTACATGAAATGGACCAACCACTCCCATCATTTTAGATTGTTGAAATTGTTTTTGAAGCATATAAAATTTAGAGGCCATATGAAAGGAGAAACTTACTACCGAAGATTCTATATTAATCTAACTTCCTCTTGAACCAACCCAGGCATCACGTATCCTAAGAATAACAAAAAAAGAAAGGAAATAACAATAGAAAATTGTTTAATAAACAACATTCCCAATTCTTTTTATAGGGATTTAGAAAATATATTAACCTTGTGTCTGTTAAAGTATCCTAATAATTGAACAGTGAGACCTACCTCTTCTGCATGACCTGACTACATCCCTTGTAAATATTATTAGGAATGCAGATATGTCAAGTAACACCATCCACTGTTGGAGTCTGCCTAGCTTTATATGCTACCTAACCCTCTAAATCTCAACCAAAGTATATTAAAAAATTATTTGATCACTACTTGCATAGATCATATATGTTTTCACTCAGCTCAAATATTCATTCTATTATATATAAACACTATTAAATCCATAGATCTTCTTTACAAAGTTATTCCATAAATAAATTCCCTGACCCAATTCAAACTTTAAATAGATGTGTTTTAATGAAGTAGATTCCATTCCTAGCATGAATTTTCAGCATGATAGATAGACATCTCTAAATTTTTTAAAGATGGAGACTATTTATTCCTTCCTTACATTCCAAACTAGAATGGATGGTGAGGAATAATCCAGAAAAATATGTGAATTTTTATGCTTTGCTTATGGTTTAGGGGAATTAAAGAAGATGAAGTATGAATGACCTTTTCTCCCAAAAATGTGTTGCCATTATTTGATTTGTTGTTGAACAATTTATTGAATTCATTTATAACATTTCATGTCGACGCTCAACATAAAGAAAAATCAAAAGCAAAATAAATGAAATGAAATCATTTCTTTATTTTTCAATAAACTTATTTCTTTTGGCTGATTAAAGCAAAGGGTAATCATTTATTTAGTCTTCATCAATAATAAAGATCTCCTTCTCATCTACTAATAATTTTTCCAAAGTAGAAAAAGTAAATACATAGAACACTAGAAGTAACCTCATCATATGAATAAATTTTAATGTAAATTTTTATTATTTTATTATTTCCCAAGTTAGGGAGCATTGGCCATTTTAATAACATCAACACAAATTTGATGGTGTAAATGCTCATAAGAGGGTCTAATAAAATAAGTATCATAAATATTATAATAATGTAAAAAAATCACCTTTAATATAATGCATGGTTAAATGTGTTGTAAATTTATGATCTATGTACAATTTTTTATACTCAAATTTTTAAAAAATAATATAGTAAGAAAAAATGATATGCTTTATATTATTTTTATTTTTGATAAAGATAATTCAAAAATTACTCTCAACTATTAACAAGGTTTGGATATTGAACAATAGATTCAAATGGGGGGGTAAATTTTAAAGATAATCAAAAAAAGGCTACACGATGGTAGAGGTACATGACAATGGTTGATTATAAATATAACATCTGAACTAATTTCCTCTAGTATATTGGATGCCCACACCATATTTTAAATCTCTTATTTTATCATATGTTGGGAGTATGCTCATTGTTTGTTAGATTTAGTGAAACAATTTCAATGCCTTATGAGAATATAAAGGTGTTGTTTCTACTCATTTTTGCTTTTTTACATTCAGAAGAAAGAAAGAAACTAAATGTTAATGGTCAGGGGTTAGATGATACCTAGATGAAGTTGTGCACCGTATCCAGACAATTGAAGGAGCTCCTCTTTGGCTGTGGAGGATGACACCTGTAGAAGAAAGAGACTCAAACACAGAAAAATGTTAGATATATGGTGGACTGCCAAGCGATTGCTTGGTCCCAAAAGTGCAAAGACTTCCTGGAGGGATGACAGTCCACTTATTGATAAAAAGATTGATGCTAGAAAAGAAATTGTGAAAGACTAAACAAAAGAAATAGAGGTAATGCGTACCTATATTCTACTATCAATTTGTCACAGTTACCAACATCGATTAGTCTACCATCTTCAATTAATTAAGTTGCCAACATCTGTTAGACTGTCGACGTCAGTAGGGGTAGTGGTCGATGCCAGTCAGGGTGCCAGCATCGGTAGGGGTAGTGGTCGATGTCGGTTAGGGTAATGGCCTTGGATGGGTTTGTGGTCGACAGAAGGGTCTGGAAGGAGTCTGGGTCTGTGCAGGGTTGTAGGGAGACAAATAAGGCCCACATAAGGGCAAAGGTAGATGATAGGTTGTCAAAAAGGGTAAGGGTGAGAGGAAGGCTTTTCAGCCTTTCCTTGGAAGAAGTTAAGTCTGGTTGAAAGTCGGGTCTAGTTTAGTTGATTATAGAGATAGCAAATTGACTAATTTATTCTAAATTACTAAAATGAAATGGCAAAAGAAATACTTAGCTCTAGTGAGAAGAAGAAACAAGATGTTGAACACTCATGCCTGTTACGGCTGATGTCCAGGTCCCCATGTAATGCTTCAGTCTAATTTGGAGCGACTGGTGTAGAGTCTCTGTGGCCAAGGGAGCGTTAATTGAAGTCTAATGCCTATTGATGTCTCATAGTTTGAGAAGAAGAGAGAGAGAGAGAGCCAGATCTGAGTGAGTGAGAGTCTCAGAGTCCAAGAGAGAAGCGTCTAAGAGGAAGTCAATTCAGGATTCATGATTAGCCATTTTGGAGGTTAAAACTCAATTTAAGTAAACCGACGTCGGTGATCCCACCAGTGTTGGCCGACAATTGACTGATGTCAGTGGGTGGAGAATGAGTAAAAGGGCCAAGAAGCTTGTTCTCCATCTGCCAAGTGCATATGCCATTAGAGAATGGTCAATGGGCAAGGTTATTAAGCATGAGGGTTGGTTAGGCGGTTGGAATGGGTCTTAGGTAGTTATGATATGAACGATTTAGTCATAGGGTGAGTCATGGGGTAGGAAATAGTCTTGGGTGAGGTGTCCAAGGTGAGGTGTCTTAGGTGATGTCATTAATTCAAAATAGGTAATTCATTTTAAATTAATGAAGTGTGCAAGTGTTTAGGTGATGACCAAGGGAGAGTTGACACATTTTAGGTGTCTACATTTTCCCCTTTTTGTCTTGTTGGTTGTTCTGGATGAAATGCAAGATAAAAATAGGAGTAGATGCCCCAAGTATGGTGATGAGGTATTCCCCCTCAAAGCAAGAGTCAAGGAAAGGTAACCTGATATCAGGTGCCAATTTGATAGGCAGTGGATGGGTTATGGTGAAGTTTGAGTGTGAACGTTGCAATAGTTGGGATTACGCGTACACCACTTCACGTGATAGATAGGTCAAATTATCATAGTCAAAGGTCAAAGAGTGCTAAAATTGAAATAACCAGTCCTCAGCATTTAGTCATAACTGATTGGGTTAAACGATCAAAGTTATAGCTCTAATGGTCATCGTGTTCTAAGTATCTCAGGCTCAGGAAGTGTTCTTGGAAAACATGAAAATATCACAAGTAGTGGGGATCAACTGGAGCACGATCCGATACTTGTGAGGGTTATAATGTGATGTGCACATAGTTTTGCTATCTATTCATGAGGTAACATACATGCAATCAAAACAACCAAGGCAAAGTTATCTCAAAAGTGGTCGTGGTCGGAAGAGATAGTCGTGATCTCTAAGGTGGGTGGTCGAGTCGAACTAAGATATAAGTGAGTTCAAAGGTTGCTTGTTATGGTCAGGGAGATGTATGTAATCTCCAGTGGGCCCCATGAGAAGTTGAAAGTGACTTCTACAGTGTTAGGGTTGGTTGATTGGTTATGGTTAAAGGTTAGATGGTTGGTTCGTCAGGTAGATGGAAAATGAAATGGCCATTGTCATTAGGGAGACGAACGAGGGAATGACCAAGCTAACCTCAGAAGATTGAGTGCTGCCTACATAGCTCCTATTGTAAGGGGCATCCGACCAATGTAGTTCAAAAAAAGGGTCAAAGTGGTTGATAGTTGGTTAGGTTAGAGATGTTAGCATTTTCCATATGTGTGATGGTACATGTTTGAAATGATGAAGATATGATGATGTTACAACCTTTTCCATATTATGTGATGGTGTATTCTGTAACATTGGAGATGTGGTCTTTCATCCCTAGAAATTTTCCATATTGGTGATGGTGTATGCTAAAAATGAATTGTAGATGATGTTATAGCCTTTTCCATATTGTGTGATGGTGTATTCTATAACATTGGTTGTGTGTGGTCGATAGTTTCCATGTGTATTATTTTCCATAGAAACTAGTGTGAATGGGCTAAGTCATGTTAGTGGTCTAAAAAAGGTTTGGTTTGGTTTGGTTGGATGTGACCAAGATGTATAATAAGTGAAAGGTGCATTGCTATTTCATTGACAAGGACCATAATGATAGCATAGATAAGGTTTTTGGAAACAAAATCCCCATTCATGCATTATGTTGTTGATCATTGGTTTATGTTAGAGAAGTAGTCGAATCACTTGATGTTAAGTGAGCTCAAAATCCCTTGAGTAAGTTGGGGTAATAGGTATGTTTAGGTGATATGTAAGGATAGGGTAACCCTTTTTTAGTGGGGATAACTTTGCCCCTTTTATAGGTGACCCTGAGAATGACTATAGGCAAGTCCATGACTTAGTAGTTTGTCAGTCATTTTTTTTAAATTTTTTATGGTGGACTGATCAATGTGGGAAGTCCACTTTGGGATATTATTGTGTTTTATGGTCATGTTGTGCTATGTATGTAGCAAAATTTGGTCATAGCCATCCTTCGAGGGAGTGGTCTCTAGTTTGCTTTGTATGTTTGGATGATGTTTGAATAGCTGTCCTTCAAGGGAGCAGTCTATTAATTATAGAAATGATGTAGCTATCCTTCAAGGGAGCAGTCTACATTTATAGTTTATGACCTATGAATAGTCATCCCAATTGTATGTTTTTATTGTATTTTTGACTAGACTTTTGGTCATGGACTTGACTATAGAGGTTTAAAGGTTTCCCTTTTATAAGGACAAAGCATTCATGCTTGATAAAAGGGTTGACTAATGTTGAGAAAAAGGGTTGAAAGGAATATGAATGATGATGATGGTGGTTGTTCAAGGGATGAGCTCAAGTTAAACATCAAGTGAATGACTACTTGACTAATAGTAGAATGGTCATAGATGTAAAGCATAAATGGGGCTCAGGTTTTGGCCAACCTTTAAAAGAAGACAGACGATAAGTCCCTAATCTATGCTTGTGTGTTGATGTAAGGTCCAAGTCAATTAGGAGTAAAACTACCCCATTTTCTTTGTTCCAAATTGGTCATATGTTGGTCATTGTTGTAGGTAGGTTTTGGTTGATGTTGGTCGAGAAGTTAGTTAGTATGATGTTGGTTAGTATGTTGTTGGCATTTAGTATAATGCCGAACATAGTTGTCATAGTCTTGGTTGATAGTAGGCCAATAAGAGCCCAGGCAAAGGATGCACTTGGAAACCGAGTTATCATGGACTTGTTTGATGACATGGGAAGTCTCAGTGGTTGTTAGGCATTGGATAAGGAGGCTGTCTTGACTTTGTTTGTAGAGATGTCCCCCCAATAAGGTGTAGTGAGCAGTGCTTTTGATAAAATCCCACTGTCTATTGCTAGAGAGATTGGGAGGTATGATAAAATATGTCAAGTAGTCCACAAGTCACTTATACCAAGCGTCATGTGGACTAGAGTGGTTAGGAGGAGTTTCCCCCAGTGATGTTGGTCGTGACATGTCCAAGATAGAAATCTTGGGTTGTGTTGGTTGAGAGGTCTTGACGAATAATGGATATGTCAAAGGTGTAGAAGTCTGGTATTTTCCTTTATTCTTCACAACTTGGGGCCTAGTGGCCATATCAATTGTGTTGATTTCAAATAAAGGAGTGGATGGTGGTAAAGGGACCATAGTCTTGTATGGGGATCATGATTTAGGTGAAGAGGTTTGGGAGTCATGGGATGATGTCAAATTTTTATCAAAAGAGTGGTCAGAAGAAGCCTCAATGTGAGGGGTGTCTTTTTTCAAGTGTTGACAAATGAAAACCTTAAGGGCACAGCAATGCTCAGTATCATGTCTAGGTGTGCGATGATACCAACAGATTTTAGTGTCATTGAACCAAGATGGTTTTGATCTGAGAGGTTGATATGGTTTAATAGGCAGGAGAACAATGCTCGAAGATTGCAATAATTGACATAACATCGAAGCATAGGATCCCCTTAATGAGTTTGTGCTTGTTGTTGTAGTAGAGGTGGACAACTTCTTTTTATAAGTTGTTTGGGGAGTTTGTCATATCATCTTTTTGTTTGGCGGTGTGGCCACACATGTAGATGACACTTGCTTAATGAGAGATGTTGGATGTTTTGGAGGAAGTATGTTTTTGGTGGGTAAAGGGTGTAATGTAGGTAATTTGCCTATGTGAGGTGTTGGAGTAGGAAGCACTCCTATTAAGTTGGATGGGTGTGGGCCCAAAATAGAGGGCAATGATGATGGTGGGGGAGGAATTCTCTGATGTAGTTTAGCATCCTTCTTTGGTTTAGTGTGAGGACTACTATTGGGCGAGGTGAGGTTCAAGTCTACCTTCACTTGTAAGTGAGTGAGGTTTGAGAAGCATGAGATGGTCATGGCTTCTATGTGTGGTTGATTAGCGGGGAAAGTATGATCCCCCATTGATGATAAGAAGGATGAGAGCAAGGCAACTAGCATTGGTGCCATCAAAGCATCCTCCAATATGGGAGAGGTCAAAGTAGACTCTCTCACATGTGAAAGGGGGTTGGATAGAAAACAAATAGGAGAAGAAGACTCTTCTACCTGTGGTAGACAAATAGGAGAAGAGAGTTTTTCTACTTGTGGTGGACAAATAGGAAAAGAGAGTTCTTCTACCTGTGGTGGACAAATAGGAGAAGAGAGTTCTTTTACCTGTGGTGGACAAATAGGAGAAAAGAGTTCTTCTGCTTGTGGTGGACAAATAAGAGAAGAGAGTTCTTCTACCTATGGTGGACAAATAGGAGAAGAGAGTTCTTCTACCTGTGGTGGAAAAATAGGAGAATAGAGTTCTTCTACTTGTGGTGGACAAATAGGAGAAGAGAGTTCTTCTACTTGTGGTGGACAAATAGGAGAAGTGAGTTCTTCTACCTGTGGTGGACAAATAGGAGAAGAGAGTTCTTCTACCTGTGGTGGACAAATAGGTTGATTAACCTCTTCAAACTTTGGAAGAGGTTGGTTAGAAACCATGTCGACCGTGCGTATATTACGCTCTTGAAGGTCATCAACTATGGTTTGAATGTTATGCTGACTTGGGGGATGATTAGGGAATGGTTGTCTAAAGATGTATATGTTTTGGTTAGTTGGTGCATTTGAGTTATCCAAAACAAGATTCCCCTTGTCTAGCATGTCTTGAATGATGTTTTTGAAGGTTTTGTAGTTGTCTATGTCGTGACCCTTGACACGATGATAATGACAGAAGTCATTTTCCCTATACCATGTAGGGATGGCTTTTGAGGGGTCAAATTGAGGTGGTTGAATTTGAGGGAGGTTGAGGACCCCCTGCTTGATGAGTTTATCCAACACAAAAGCGTATGATTCTCTAATTAGAGTGTATTGACGCTATACGTATCGTTGTTGGAATTATTTTGTGATGTATTCTGATGTTGAAGGTTGAGATTGGTTAGTTGTGGTTGAAGATGATCTAAGGACCATAGAATTTGTTGCTCCTTTAGACTTGGAGTGGGAAAAAGAAGGTTTAGATGAAGAAGGGTCATTGGATTTTGCGTTGGTATTTTTACTATGCAATGTGACCTTGTCTTCTTCAACCGCATGGAGTTCAAGCTTTCTGGCCATGGTGAAAGCTTCATCAAATGTGCAAAATGTCTGAACCTACAAAGTAGATGAGATATGATTGGAACATGCTCTTGAAAAGAGCTCAATGAACTCAGTTTGAGGTAAAGAAAAGGAGAGTTGGTTAATCAAACCTCTCCAACGAGCGATGGAATCAGTGATTGACTCATCGTCGAATTGTTTGATAGAATAGAGGTCTGTAATGGAGACCTTCTTAGTGATGTTGATTGAAAAGTGGTCGAGAAATAGTTGGGTGAGTTGAGTGAAAGAAAAGAGTGAATGACTGGTAATAGAATTATACCAGTCAAGGGCGGCCCCCGAAAATGACATGGGGAATGTGCATAGTAATAACGCATCATCGTGTGCTATAAGGTAAAAAGCATGTCTAAATGCTCATAGGTGTTGCTATGGGTCCTATTTAATCTAAAAGTGAGTAAATTTGGGGAGTTCCCACTGGCTAGGATATGGTCTAATAGGGACCGAAGGGTGGATGGGTTCATTGCATATTTGTTCATATGAAAGAACATTGCTTGAACCAAAAATGGATGTCTCAAGGTTAGACATCTTATCCATCAGCATATTGATTAGATCTAATAATAGATTGGTAGGTGGAGCACCCCTGAGGTTGTAAGGTACTTGGAAGGCATTAAGAGGGGCATATGACATACTTGGTTGCACTTGCATAGGCACAACATATTGGTAGTTCATCATAGGGACTGAGGTTGAGGTCAAGGGGGCTTGTGCTATGAAGCTAGAGGGCACAACTTGACTAGGTGCCACCAAAGGTGATTGAATATTGGTGACATTGGTTAAAGGGTAGGTGATCACTCTTGTATTTGTGGGAATAAGAGTGTGTGGGCTAGAGACAACCAAGTTTTGAAAAGGTGTCAAACTTGATTGAATTGTCTATGGTTGAGGGGGTATGAAAACCCCGGTGGAGGTAGGTCCAGAAATGGAAGTGGAGGCCCAATTGTGGACATTGGTCATGGTCAGGTTAATGGTCGAGGTAATAGCCTGAGTTATGATGGGTTGGGTAGTGAACGCTATTGAGACCATTATCGCTTCAACCAAGGAAGTTGGCATCCCATAAATGGGATTACCTAAAGGGTCTCGTGTTTGGCTTCTCATGAGATAGTGTTGGAGAGCCTTGACATTATGGTCAAGGAATCTATCAAAGTTTTGATCCCCTTGGGGAACAATTGGATGTTGGTCAGGGGTAGGCTGGATAGGAGTATGTTCAATGTTTGAAGTATGCTCCATTTGGGGACTTGATATGAAATGCGAAGGTGGAAGTGGTTGTTGCCTCATGTGTTTAATAAAGGATTTGGTTTGACTACGTGTCAAATCCATCCAAGGTGAAAGGTGTCTAGGTTCCTGAAACTATATGCTTCAGCTTCAGAAAACCAAAAGTTGGGTTAGACAACAAGAAAGTCTAGTTTTTAGCTTGCTGTTTTGGAAGAAAAAGTTTGATGACAGTGACCGATGTCGGTGTAAAAACTGATGTCGATGAAGATATGTTGCCGACATCGGTGAAAAAATTGATGCTGATGAGTAAAAGTTGCCAACATCGGTTGAAAAACTGATGTCGGTGTCTGTGTGTGTCCAGAAACTCATAAAACTAAAAGTTTTTGGAAGAAAAGAAAAGCTCTGAGTTGTTTTAGAACTCAGAATAATGCATCCTTACTAGCTCAAAAAACCAAATAAAAATAGCAAAAGTGATGCAGACAAGCAACCTCTAAACGTTAAATTCCTAAGAATAGAATTTTAGAATCATGGTGGCTTATGCCTTAGAAGAATATGTTAGAAGTGGGATTTTTAGAACAGGTCCTAAAAGAGGTATTCTAAGGTTGGTTTTAGGTTAAGTTTCATATGTGGCTTGGTGCTAGGGGCTTGCCCCCCTCACTTCATGAACCCAGAGCCAAGCTGGGTTGCTTAGCCAGTATATACTTCGCCTAGAGTTTATACTCTACCAGAGAACAGAGTGGGTCCTCCTCTTGGTTATGAAGTCCAAGTAGGATCACCAAGAAGGGTAAGGTATCAGCTAGGTGGTGAAATCCTAGTCAGGCCTTGTCTTAGGTATGTTATATGTTTGATTTTGTCAATGTGGTCTAGTCATGTAACATAATTGCAGTATGATTTATTCATAATGCGTTTAATTACTAGATGAGCTAAATATGCATTCAAGTAGGAGTGAAATGCATTTAATTTTTAACCCAAATTGAAATGTTTGTTCGGGTGCAGACAAGTGAGGAAAAGGTAAAGAGTATGAACTTCACTACTCTAAAATGTAGGTAAGAGTGACAAGAAGAAAAAGAAAGATTCTTTTTAACTTGTGCTTATGGTGTCTTTTCTGAAGTAAAAGAAAGAAGAAGGCTACAAAGAGATAAAATTTCCCTAATGCAGTTATATGAATGATTGTTTTTTTGAAGAAAAAAGAATGATGAACCCAAGGAAATTCTAGGGGTCCCACCGGGTGTGCTAGAATGTTTCTACTCATTTTTGCTTTTTTACATTTAAAAGAAAGAAAGAAACTAAATGTTAATGGTCAGGGGTTAGATGATACTTGGATGAAGTTGCACACTGTATCCAGATGATTGAAGGAGCTCCTCTTTGGCTATGGAGGATGACACCTATAGAAGAAAGAGACTCAAACACAGAAAAATGTTAGATAGATATATGGTGGACTGCCAAGCGATTGCTCGGTCCCAAAAGTGCAAAGACTTCCTAGAGGGATGACAGTGCACTTATTAATAAAAAGATTGATGCTAGAAAAGAAATTGTGAAATACTAAACAAAATAAATAGAGCTAATGCATACCTGTATTCTACTGTCGATCTATCATAGTTGCTGACGTCGGTTAGTCTGCCATCATCGATTAGTTAAGTTACTGATGTCGGTTAGGCTGCTGGCATCGGTAGGGGTAGTGGTTGATGTCGGTCAGGGTGCCAGTGTCAGTAGGGGTAGTGGTCGATGTCGGTCAGGGCAATGGCCTTGGATGGGTTTGTGGTCAACAGAGGGGTCTGGAAGGAGTCTGGGTTTGTGTAGGGTTACAGGGAGATGAATAAGGCCCACACAAGGTCAAAGGTAGATGATAGGTTGTCAAAAAGGGTAAGGGTGAGAGGAAGGCTTTTTAGCCTTTCCCCAGAAGAAGTCGGGTCTAGTTGAAAGTTGGGTCTAGTCTGGTTGATTGTAGAGATAGCAAATTGACTAAGTTATTCTAAATTATTGAAATAAAATGGTAGAAGAAATACTTAGCTCTAGTGAGAAGAAGAACCAAGATGTCGAACACTCATGCCTATTATGGCTAATGTCTAGGTCCTCGTGTAATGCTTTAGTCCAATTTGGAGTGACCGGTGTAGAGTCTATGTGGCCAATGGAGCATTAGTTGAAGTCTGATGCCTGTTGATGTCTCAGAGTCTGAGAAGAAGAGAGAGAGAGAGCCAAATCCAAGTGAGTGAGAGTCCCAGAGTCCAAGAGAGAAGTGTCTAAGAGGAAGTTAATTAGGGATTCGTGATTAGCCATTTTGGAGGTTAGAACTTGGTTTAAGTAAACCGATGTCGGCAATCCCATTGGCATCGATCGACAGTTGACCGACGTCAGCGGGTGGAGAATGAGTAAAAGGGTTAAGAAGCTGATTCTCCATTTGCCAAGTGCGTATGCCGTTAGAGAATGGTCAATGGGCAAGGTTATTAAGCACGAGGGTTGGTTAGGCAGTTGGAATGGGTCTTAGGTAGTTATGATATGAAGGATTTAGTCATAGGGTGAGTCATGGGGTAGGAAATAGTCTTAGGGGTGAGGTGTCCAAGGCGAGGTGTCCTAGGTGATGTCATTAATTCAAAATAGGTAATTCATTTTAAATTAATGAAGTGTGCAAGTTTTTAGGTGATGACCAAGGGAGAGTCGACACATTTTAGGTGTCTACAGGTGCATGCACAATTTGGATTTATTTTATGAGTATACTCTTTGTTATTTGCATTTATTGAATTTGATTAAATTTTTTGAAGGAATCTTCAAAAACTAATTTTTTTATATCTTTAAATATTTATAGTCCAAGAGTGTGGACATCCCCTTGATAAAAGTTTCACATCATGTGTGTGGCATCATGGAAAATGCGAGTTTTTTTTATTTTGGTACCAAACAATGGTAATATAATTATTGAGACATTCATTTAAGATTTATATGATTTATAAGGTTAAATAATATATCCAATGGATGAATACATAACAAAATTTTATGGGAGATATGGAGAGGAATGTAAAATGGGTGAAAGGGAGCACTTATGGAAGTGCCCACAATTTGAACCTTAGGAAACATTATGAATATAGAGAGTTTGAATCATGGGCACTTCCAAAGTGAATTGGGTAGTGTTACATTTGGTATAAATCCATGCAATGTAATTATCATATTCCATAATTTTTTGACTCAATAATTTTTTTAGACATTTAATCTTAAAAGTACAATACCCTTTTCTAGATTGTATTACTTGTGTTTTGTCATTATTTTTGCACTTGTGTATAATTTATTGTTTATAAGACTTATCCTACTCCAAATTACCTTTCATTTCATCCTAAACTTATACAATGCATCTAATACTTTTCTAAATATATTGGTTCTTATCACGAAGCTTATTTTTATAATTCCTATGTTGCTACTCAAATTATGTGCTACAATTTTCCCTGGGTCAGGATTAATGGTCATATCAATCTTTCCTTAAGCAGGGTTGGAAGGCCCATTGATTCCATCCTTCATCTTTTTGTGGGTCCCTCTACATTTGTTCATGCTTTTTGTTCCTTAATTTTGACATATTACTATTTTATAAGTCAATCTAAGTGTCAATCATGTCTTAGAGCATCCTATTTTGATGCAGTCTTAAGGGAGGGGTTTCCAATTAAGGAAATACCTAACACAAAAACTAAGAAAACACATATTCCCACACATAAATTGGGTATAAAAAAAAATATTATAATTATTATATTGAACTAAACAACATATTACAATGTTTTCTTTCCAAGGTGTAAGCTACAGGCTATGCTTGGGATCAAGTTGGAACATGCAGTCTTTCTCTATAATGTAATGGATTCTATCAGACTTCCATGCACTCAAGGTATAAAAAATTCTTCCTATGTTCTCTCACTTTATATTAATCTACAATATAATATATTTTTCCCCAATAAATCTAAGATTAGCATAAATTTTGGGCCTTACACTTCCTTATATAGGATCCTTTAAGTGCTAATTATCAAAATGTATCATGAAAACTATCTCTAGCTAACACATGCCCCAAGATTCCCCTTTTAATTGAATTATAACTCATATCCAAGAATATTAGATTGTAATATTAATTCTAAAATGTTTGGAGTTAAATTTTTTGATTTGTGCCAATTATTTTGGCTGATACTACTCTAAGCTAGTGGTCTCTGCATTTGGATGTGTTATATTATCTTATCAAGTTCCTAATTCTATTTATGTTGTATATTGAAACCAAAACCTTGTTTTTGAAATATTTTCACATATTCACACCATGTTATATTACAAAAAAAACATTGATCCTAATACAACTGACTATCCAGTTGTATGCCACAAAATTCTAATTTCACTTCTATGCATTGACTTCTACACCTAAATTTTTTTTTTTGCGCTACACTCCAAAGTTGGAAATTTTCACAAAAATAAACTTTAGGGATGCAATATTGAGCTATATTTATAGGATGGTAGAGGAGTTTCATTGAGATATATTTGACATATTTTTTCTCCTTATTTATAGGGTGGATTCCTTTTTAAAATTCTCATATTTACCAATTTTTTTTTTCAACTTAATATTTTTTTCTTTAGAATATAAATATAAGTATCACAATGAAAAAAATATAAGATGTTTGAGAGAGGGTTTACAACCAATTCATGCTTCATGTGGATTTTTAGCAAACAGGGCTGATATAGATGATATATTGATCAAATAGTAAGTAATTAAGGTTGTTTCTACCCAAAACTTTATTTTTAATCTTGCATCACTAAGCATGCTTCTTAACTTATCTATCAGAGTCTTATTCATTATTTTTGTAATTCCATTCTAATATGGTGTATATGGAGTTTTATTTTGTCTTTGTATTCCATAGTCCTTACATAACTACTTGAAAACATTTGAGTGATAATATCCACCATTATCACTCCTAAAGAAAACAATCTTCTTCTTTATTTTATTTTCAATAAGAGCCTTAAAGTCCTTAAACTTAAATCCATATATTTATCTTTGATATAATAAACCCTAGTTTTTATTGAGTATTCATCTATAAAATAAACATAATACTGATATTTCACTTGTGATAGAAGCTTCATAGGTCCAAATACAACATTATACACTAAATGAAGAATACCTTCAAAAATTGTAACACTACTAGAAAAATGAACTCAAATTTGTTTACCAAACATATAATAATCATATAAATAAATTTTTAATGGCCAGTAAAAAATTCCTTCATCCATACCTTTAGATTTTAATTCTAAAAGGCATTTCTATCCAATGTGTCCCATCCTCTATATCCATAACATTATCTTATATGAAAGAGATGCAGGGGTCTGATCTAAACTATATTTCACCTCAAGAACCACAAAGCTATTACATTCATCACTTTTTGGGTTTACCTCAATCTTGAATAAAATTATTTTATGGAATTCTTTGTCAAGTATCATTGCTCCACGAACCATATTATAACTATCTTTATTAAATATTATTTTCACACTTTCATCATTCACATTACTTACAGATATTAGATTTCTAGTCAAACCTAAAATGTGCATAAAACTAGGGAGGGTTTTAACCCTTCTATATTTAAACCTCAATTTGAATATCCTTTGACCTTTATCTTATAGGTTGAGTTATATCCTAAGAATACATCACCTCCATTAACCTCTTCATATTCACAAAACCAATCCATGTGAAGGGTTATGCTAAAAGAAACACCCAAGTCAATCAATAAATCACCATCATATGCATATGAGCTTGAAGTTGCCAAGAATAAATCACTTGAATCTTCACTAGAAGACTTTATTTCTACAAATTATGAATCATTAGATGACTTACACTTTTCAATCTTTTCATATTTAGTCTTTTTTTAAATGCACTATTTTAACACAATCATAGAATTTTATCTTATATTTTATTGTAATCTTATATTTACTTATAGACTTTGTTTGTCTTGACTTTATTTAGTTATTTATTTGGAACAACCTCTTACAAAAAATTAATCCTTTTTCTGATAATCCTTTACATATTTATACCTCATTTATTTTGATAATAAAATGAAGACACTTTTCTTCTTCATCCATTTTAAATTCAACAAAAATTAATTGATTTACCACATTACTAAAATTATTTAAATTTTCATCTATAGATTCATCAACATTAATTTTCAATGAATACAACTTGTTTCAAATAAATAGTTATTTCATTAGAGATTTTTTATAATACAAAGTCCCCAGCTTATCCCATAGTTATTTAAAAGTTTTCTGCATCAATAGATTAAAAAATGCTAAATATAATACAATATTATTCAAATCTTTGTCTTTATATCAATATTTTTCTAATCTTCTACCTTCATCCCCACATGCTGCACTCTTAATATAGCAACCCATTGATCTTTGTCCATAATAATATCTTCCATATTGATCTTTCACAGCTCAAAATATATATCATCTAATTTTTCAATCTCTATCCTTATGCTTCCCATTGTTCTCTTTTACTCAAAAAAAATATAACACACATAACTCCCACTCAAACAATAGTTTAACACAATTTTAAAATCCAATAACTATTCACACTATAAATATATGACCTAGATATTGAATACTTAAATGGTTTTGATGATTTTTCATTGACACAATTTGGCGAATATATACATCATAAAAATATTTATAAATATTATAACTAACCTGTAACTACCAATCATACTAAACTAATAACTAACAACTAATATTAACAATGCAATACTATGTTAACATTCCCCCCTTTAATACATTATTTTTACAAATATACCCTTGAAATAGATCAAATTTCACCTTGCCAAGTGACTTAGTGAGTATATCAACTATGTTTGAATCTGTTGGGAAGTACTAGATCTAAATGTGGTGGTTCAAGACTTATTCTTGAATGTTATGGCATTAGAACTCAATGTGTTTGGTTATTTCATGAAATACTATATTTTTTACAAGCTTTAACACACACTGATTGTCACTTGAAAAGGGTGTTTCTATTCAAATTTTGTTTTCAATTTCAAAGGAGAGAATTAAAGAAA
Organism: Torreya grandis; assembly: GCA_037957365.1. Lineage (NCBI taxonomy): Eukaryota > Viridiplantae > Streptophyta > Pinopsida > Cupressales > Taxaceae > Torreya > Torreya grandis. The sequence continues at coordinate 1,176,161 of JARHVA010002383.1, read as the reverse complement.
CTAAGAAGGAATGGTCAAGGCTTGATGTGTACCTGGATAAAGTCTACACACCGTAATCCAGACACTGTGAGTACTCCTCTTTGGCTGTGGAGGAATGACACCTGCAAAGAAAAGAAGCTTGGACAAAAGAAGGCGTTAAATAGACAGATGGTGGGTTGTCAAGCAAAAGCTTGATCCCAGAAGTATGAAAAATTGCTTAAGGGATATAAACCCACTAAACAATAGAAGGAAATGTCTGATAAATAATAGAATAATGAAGAACTGAAAGTGATAAAAGATGGAAATGTAAAGGAGAAGTAAAGACTTACTTGAAAGAAGCTGTCGGATTGATGACAGTCGTCGGCGTCGATAATCCTACCAGCATCGGTTGGTCAAGATGCCGACGTCGGTTAATATGCCGACATCGGTTGGGGTAGTGACCGGCGTCGGTCTAGGAAAAGGTCTTTGGATGAAGTCTGGGTAAGTCTGTGGTCTGTGGACAGAGTCTGGTCAGGGTTTTGGGTTTATTTGAGTAGTCTATGGACAGAGTCTGATCAGGGTTTTGGTCTGTGGACAAAGTTTTGGGCTTGGTTGAATGGTCTGGGGTCTGAGTGAGTCTAGTTAAATGGGTAGAAGGTATGATCCGATAGAGGACAGAAGAAATAGGGAGGTGGATAAATCAAGATTCAGGTCTGGGTTGATTAACAGTCTGGTCTACAGAGATATTGTTTGAAAATAATAACTGAAAAGAGAATAAAAACACAGATAGTATACTTACCTGTGCCTTGTGGAAGATGTGCTACCGATGATTCCCGTACCTGCTATTGATGTAGCCTATGTGGAGAACCTATTGCTGATGTAGAACCTGAAGCTGTTGCTGCACTTGAGAGAGAGAGTGAGAGGCTTGACTGAGAGATTTTGCAGATTGACGGATGGTCGAAGATTAGGATTCGTCAGTTGCTTCTGCAAATTAGCTGATTTTTTATTTTTGATTCGGATCCTCAAAAGAGTTGGAAAGATTGGTTAAGTATAACCGACGTCGGTGATTCCGCCGGCGTCGGTCGACTCTTGGCTGACGTCGGCGGGGTTAGAACGGGCAAAAAGAGCCACTAAGCCCATTTTTCATCTGTCAAGTGCCCTATCCATTGAAGAATGTCGAGGATTGTGCTAAATACACACGAGAGTTTGTTAGGCAGTTAGAGAGAAGTGGGAGTAGGTCTTGAGTGAGTCATAGGATGGGAATTAGTCCAAGGCAAGGTGTCCCAGGCGAGGTGTCATGGGTGAGGTGTCAAAGGAGGGGGGATTAATTCAAAATAAGTTAATTATTTTAAATTAGTAATTGTTAGGAATGGACTAAGGGGGAAAGTAACCAAGGGTTAGACACTTTTTAGGTGTCTACATTTGCCCCTTTTTGTCTTGCTGGTTGCTCTAAACGAACTGCAAGACAAAAATAGGAGTCGGTTGCCCCAGGTATGGGATAAAGTTGATTTCGTAGACAAGAATATGTGAGGGTTGGTTGTCCCGATTATGGATGAGGTATCCCCCCTCAAAGTAGGAGTTGAGAGAAAGGAACTTGGAATCGGGTGCTGATTTGATAGAGAGTGGATGAGAAAAGAGGAAAGATAGGGTGAGAACGCTGCAAAAGTTATGATTGCGCATACACCACTTCACGAGGATGATCGGGTCAAATTGTCGCAGGTCAAAGGTCGAGGAGTGCCAAAATTGAAATAATCGGGCCCCAACATTAGTCGTAGCTGATCGGGTTATTCAATTGAGGCTGAAGCTCCAATGGTCATCGTGTTCCAGGTATCCCAGGCTTAGGAAGTGCTCCCAAAAACACGAAAAAAATCACAAGTAGTGCGGATCAACTGGCTTGCGATCCTATACTTGTGAAGGTCAAAAGTGTGCACACAATTTTGCCAACCAATCGTGAGGTAGCATACATGCAAAAACAACCAAGGCAAAGTCACTTTGGAAGTAGTCACGGTTTTAGGAGATGGGCATGATCTCCAATGTCTAGTTGTCGATGGATGGATGCAAAAAGTGATCTAAATGTGCCCCAAGGGGCCAAAACGACATGGTCTGAAGGACTTGACTTGATTAGGGACATGATTTTGGTCATTTTGAAGAGGATTGAAGTATTTAAGGGCACCGACGTCGGTTATATAACTGATGTCAGTGTCCAAAAGAGACCAACGTCGGTGGAAATTGGCCAACATTGGTGGATTAGGGCACGCTGATGCCGACATCGGTGGCCTACCAAATCTGACAAAACCAGATTGGCGGCCCACCAAAAGTCATTTGCTATTTGATAAAGTGAAAAAGTGAGCTCTAGATTGTGTTAGTGAAAGTGACTCAGAGTTGACCGAGGCGCTGTGCGAGGTGGCAAAGAGACATTGGTGGAGAGAAGAAGTTGATTGGATGCCGCAGGGACACATTTGAGCCAGCAGGAGCGTGCAGAGCCATTAGGACAGAAGAGATGGCAGAGGAAAGTAGAGGACCCACAGGAGGTCCACCACTAGTGGCACCCATTGTGCCACCACGCCGGCATCGTTGGGATGAGGTAGGAGGGCCCTGAACCCAATTTTGAACTATTTTTGTTTTGAATTTGTTTTTTTGAATTTTCATTGTTTTAGACATAAATTGAGGGGGAGGGTAGCTAGGAAGGTGGGTAAAGAGTCTAGGATAGTTTAGGAGTGATTTAGAGGGTTTTTTGGGGGGTTTAGGAGAGAAAATGGGGAAGCCCTAAAAATTAGGGCTCGCCCCATTCGGCCCTTGGGCCGAACGAGATCACCGACGTCGGTGATCTCGTTGGCATCGGCCGACCAGTGACTGACGTCGATCACTAACTTATCAATGTCAGTCACTAAGTGACTGACGTTGGTTAGGTGAGTGCCATCATCGGCACGCTAACCGATGTCAGTGGCTGCCTGGTCAAAAATGGTTCTAAAAAATGGTCAAGTCGAGAGGTCAAAGCTATGCCAAGGGCTTCTTGGGTGTTGGGTTAGGTATAGATAGTCTGAATAGTTGATAAAATAGGAAAAGTAGGAACAATTCTAATCATGAAATTGACTGTGGATGGATGTAGGCAAGGCAAACTCTGATGCTGTGGGATCGCCTCCTGACCTTGTTGATGCGGATGCGCAGAGGCGTGTCCGTCGAGGAGTGGGCATAGATGAGCACAGTCGGGTTAGGCAGGTTGAGACGCTACTATTGAATGTCAAGAGATGTGAGCCTTATGGTGGCTTTGATCGAGTGGTGGGACCATGCCACCAACACCTTCCACCTGCCTATGAGTGAGATGACGGTCACAGTCGAGGACGTGTACCAGATTTTACGGTTGTCGGTGCATGGAGTAGACCTGTATGCATGCTCGAGAGAGGCGCACGACATTCACATGGTTACGCTGTTTGGAGAGCACGTCGTGGAGATGAGCTACCACTCAGCGAGTTTTGCATATGAGTTGTTGTACGTGGTAGATGAGGATGCACATCGGCTGGCCATTTTGATGATGATCAGCATCACAGTGTATGCGTTGCCGGATGTGGAGGGAGGTAGGTTTTTGGTTGCTATGACTGGAGTTTTGATGGATATGATATAGCAGCAGACAGTGTTTACCTAGGCACCAGTGTTTTTGGCCCAAGTGTATAGAGAGTTATGGGGTATCAGCTGACGGAGGTGGTATAGCTTGTGTGTGGGCCACCTGCTACATTGCTGGGCATATGAGCACATAGTGGTTACCCGTCCTCTCGGCCTCCCAGTGGCGATCCAGGCTGGCTTCAGAGTTGGATTCAAGCGATGGCATGAGGTTATGGCACAAACACGGGTGGACGGAGTGGTCAGAGACATTGACCACTATAGAGGGGTACTGGAGGCCCTAATTCTTGCAGACATCATCTGGAGACCATACTTGGTCTATCTAGCATTCAGAGACCAGGGAGAGTAGCTGGTTGGAGTTTAGAGCAAGCGATGGGTTAGAGGCAGATGAGCTGGTGAGCTCGAGAGGATTCTAGTTGAGAGAGTGCGGTGCAAGTACGGGCTACTATAGGATGTACCTCCCGCTTTCCCACAGTACAGGCGGGATGACATAGAGGCGCTGCTCCCACTGCCAGAGGAGACAGAGGAGCCCAATTTTGAGGAGTTATCGGCAGGACCTGGGATAGCTGACCCAGGGTGCACAGAGGCCTACATAGCATGGTGGGCAAGACAGTATAGAGGCGTACAGGTGGGTCCCCAGCCAGATTTATAGGTTGTTACGAGGGAGCGGGATACAGCCCACGAGGAGAGGGACACCACATGACAGGAGAGAGACACGGCTCAGGCCTAGGTCTCAATTTTGCAGGGACAGCTAGCAGGGGTTATAGGGTAGCTAGCAGAGATGACAGGTCAGGTGGCAGCATTGACAGGGCAGGTCACTCTACTATAGGGATAGCTAGCGGTAGCCCAGGCACAGGCAGTGGTAGGGCAGAGTTTTGGAGGGCAGGACCCACTGCAGCAGCCATCATTTTCACAAGGGGCAGGACCATTAGTATCAGTGCACCGAGGTCAGCCACAGCCACAGGGGTTAGGATAGGCCATAGGAGTAGGGTAGATGGGTCCACCGTAGACTATATCTATGGTTAGATACACTGATGCGTTGGATGAGATCACGTATTATGAGAGATCCATCAGAGGGTTCCCTCAGATACAGTGATACTTAGAGATGCGGGCGGAGCAGAGCCGACAGAGATCGATGTCACAAGCGATGGCTTCAAGGTTTCACAGATGGTAGAGATCAGAGGGAGGAGAGGATACAGCCTCTTCTCGGCCACCGCCACCACCACCACAGCCATAGCCTTGAGGGCAGCCCTAGAGATGCATTTTTTTGATGTATATACCAGCCTGCGAGCCGAAGACGAGAGATGTATGATGAGAGAGAGAGACAGACACAGATTGTGTCTTTTTGTATAAAACTATTTTTGATATATATATATATATATATATATATATGATGAGATTTTAGCTATTGATGTGTTATGGAGATGTTATAGATGTTTAATGTGTTTCATGATGCATGTTTTGATATTATATTTATGATGATTATGATGGTTATGTTATGATGATGCTAATGATGAGAATGATGTAAATGATTATGTTATGTTTAATGATTATATGATGATGATGCTTGATGAAAATGAATGTGATGATGACAATGTTTATGAAATGGTTATATGATGATGACTTTAAGTTAGATTATATGATGATGACTTTAGATTAGATGATGATAGATTATATATTGAATGTTTAACTTGTGGATTATATGATGCGAATGTTTAATGAGTTATGATGGATGAAATTTATGAATAATGACTTATGTTGTGATAATGAAAATGAGAGTATACTAATGATTATGTGAATATGTGATTCACTGTGCTGTGATTAAAAGGTGACGAAGGATGAAAGTGATGAAGAAAATGGCCGAGCTAACCCCAGAAGACCCCATGTCAACTGAGTGCTGCCTACATAGCCCTTGTCGTTAGGGCCTCAAGCCAATGTAGTTCTCCCAAGAAGGGAGGAAAAAGATCGAAGTGGTTGATTATTGGTCATGATAAAGATATAGCATTTCCCATATGTTCGAGGGTACATGCGTGAAATGATAAGGAGAAATGATGCTACAGCTTTTTTCCAAATGGTGTAAGCTGTAACATTGGTCGGGGTTTTTCATCCCTAGCAACTATCCATAGTCTTGATGGATGTTTGCTAAGAATGAATTGAGGTCTACTTATGTTTTAGCAAGTATTGGTTTATGCTTAACATAAATTGGGTGGTCGATAGTTTCCATGTGTATTGGTGTCCATAGAAACTATGTGAAATGGACTTAAGATGATGACACAATGTTCTGTTGTTGGTCTGAAAATGTTTTGGTTAAGTATGACCAAAATGTGGAAGATAAGTGAAAGGCACATTGCTCTTTCATTGACAAGGACCAGAAAAACAAAATAGATAGGGGTCGTTAGAACCAAGAGCCCCATTTATGCGTTGCGTTATTGACCATAGTTATGTTAGAGTGGTAATCGAATCACTTTTGACATTAAAGTGAGCTCGAAGTCCCTTGAGTAGGTGATATGATAGGAGGAAAAGGGTAACCCATTTTAGAGTATGGAGAACATTGCCCCTTTTTATAGGAGACCCTGAGACAACAATAAGTCAAGTCCATGACCTTTTTTTTTTTTTGTTTTGGAGCGGACTGATCAATGCGGGAAGTCCACATAAAGATGTCATTTATTTGATGGTCATTTGTGAAGCTAATCGATGCGAGAAGCTTTGAAGAAAGTGTTGTTTGTAGCAAGATTTAGGCATAGCCATCCTTCAAGGGAGTGGTCTATACTTTGCTTTATAGATTTAGGGGCTTTTGAATAGCTGTCCTTCGAGGGAGTAGTCTATTAGCTACAACAATGATAGTGCAGCTGTCCTTCGAGGGAGCAGTCTAATTTTTGATGTGATTGATTTTGTGACCTTGGATATTTTGAGATCAATTTAGTTTTGACAGAATATTGAGTCATGGACAAGACTTATAGAAGGTCAAGGGCTCCCTTTTATTAGGACGAAGCATCCGTACGTCATAAAAGGGTTGTAGAGGATTTTGTTAAGGGAAAAAGGGTGAAATGGATTAAGGATTAAAAGGACAAGGATTGCTCAAGGGACGAGCTCAAGTTAAATGTCAAGTAGATGAGTACTCAACTAATAGTAGAATGGTCATAGATGCAAAGCATTAAGAGGTTCAGGTTTTGGTCGGCCTTCAAGAGAAGACAGACGATAAGTCCCTGATCCATATTTGTGCGTTATGATATAAGGTTTGAGCCAATTAGGAGCAAATTTGCCTCATTTACTCCATTCCATATTAGTCACATGTTGGTTCTCTTTGAGGATGAGGTCTCTGATATTGAAATCTCATTCTCTCAGAGTTTTATTGTAGGTGCGCTTGATGCGATTTTGATAGACATGTAGATGATTGAGGGCAGCGAGACGATGCTTGTCGAGTAACTCAAGTTGAGCTAATCGATCTTGATGAAAGTCATCATTAGAAAGAATGTCATGGAATGAAATGTGAAGAGACAAGATTTGTACTTCGAGAGGTAGGACAGCTTCTGATCCGTACACTAGAGAAAAAGGAGTAGCACCCGTAGAGGTTCGGATGCTAGTGCGGTAGGCCCACAAAGCGAAAGGTATTTGAACATGCCAATCCCTTCCAGTGTCGTTGACCACCTTCATGAGAATTTTGGTTAGGATTTTGTTAGAAGCCTCAGCTTGCCCATTCGCTTGTGGGTAGTAAGGCGAAGAAAAGCTGAGTTTGATGCCAAAGGAGTCACAAAGTTTTTTGATGGTTTTGTTTTTAAAGGACTTGCCATTGTCGGTGATGATTTTGTGAGGTACACCGAAATGACAGATGATATGGGTGTTGATGAAGTTGACAATCTTGTCGGCTTTTGTGGAGATAAGAGGAATAGCTTCCACCCACTTGGTGAAATACTCGGTGGCAGTGATGATGGATTGATGACGAAGAGATGAATGAGGGTTAATCTCGTCGATGAGATCTAAGCCCCATTGTGAAAAAGGCCAGAAATCCTGAGCAACTTATAAGGCGTGACTGGGGAGATGAAGCAAGTTAGCATGCTGCTGACATTTGATGTAATGTCGAACATAATCGCTACAGTATTGATGAAGAGTGGGCCAATAATAACCCAGGTGAAGGATGCGCTTGGCAACCAAGTTACCACTGAAGTGTCCACCACAAATCCCGTCATGGGCTTGTTTAACAACATGAGAAGCTTCAGTGGAGTTTAAACAGTGAAGAAGAAGGCCGTCAAAACCTCTTTTATAGAGAAGGCCCCCTAGCATGGTATAGTGAGCGGTGCGCTTGATGAAAGCCCACCGCGCATTGCTAGAGAGTTTGGGAGGAACGAGAGAATGAGTCAAGTAGTCCTCAAGTTGTTTATACCAAACATCTTGTGAACTAGAGTCTATGGTGTGGATGAGATTGATGTCAGTGGAAATGTATGAAGGCAATGGTACACGATGTACCATGACATAAATTCTTGATGAAGATGATGATGATGAAGGAATATGAGAGGCGAGGGAAGCCATGGTGTCAGCAAACTTATTCATAGATCGAGGAACAGTCTACAATAAGTGATGGTCAAAAGATGCTAGAAGAGTGTCAACACGGTGCTTATACCTTTGTAAAATTTCATTTTTACAAAGATATGAACCATTGATTTGATTGACGACAAGTTGTGAGTCACCAAAGATGCTGATGGTCTTGATGTTTAAAGAAAGGGCAGTTTGAAGTCCCAAAATTAAGGCTTCGTATTCGGCCATATTATTGGTACATTCAAAGTCAAGTTTAAAAGACAGAGGCATGGGTTCACCTTCATATGGAATGAGGATGACCCCTGCACCCCCACTGAGTTGACATTTAGAGCCATCAAAAAACATCATCATTTGGTAGAATGTGTCATCAATCGAGAGAGTGGCGATAGATTCATCGGGAAACTCGCACTGAGAAGGTTGATTTTCGGGAAGAGGAGCATCCGCTAGTTGGTCAGTGATTGTTTGCCCTTTGATAGATTTTTGTTGGACAAATTCTAAGTCAAATTCAGAAAGAAGCATGAGCCAACGAGCCATACGCTAGTTTTGATATGGTTTAGAATGCATGTATTTGAGGGGATCAGTGTGGGTGACGACAAAGGTTTTGTGATTGAGAAGATAGTGACGGAGCTTGGTAGTGGCAAAGACTAATGCCAAATAGAGTTTCTCAGTATGAGTATACCAAGTTTCATAGTCAACAAGTGTTTGGCTTATGTAATAGACTGCTTGTTCACAGTGTTGCTCATCTCGATGCGCGATCATGGCACCTAACAAATGATTGGTTGCTGAGATGTAGAGGTAGAAGGGTTGGTCATCTTTTGGTGTAATAAGGACTGGTGGAGAGACCAAATAGCATTTGAGGGCGTCAAAAGCCTCTTGGCAATCTTTATCCCATTTAAAGGAGACATCCTTCTTGAGGAGGTGATGAAAGGGCTGGCAATGGTCAAAAAGCTGCAAAATGAAGCAACGGATGGATTGGAGCTTTCCTTGTAGGCTGTGGAGTTGCTTGAGATTAGTTGGAGGTGGCATTTCGAGGATAGCGTAGATTTTGGTAGGATCTATCTCGATGCCACAAAAAGAGACAATGAATCCCAGGAGCTTTCCTGAGAGGACCCCAAAAACACATTTCTTGGGGTTAAGACGGACTTGGTAATGAAGAAGATGAGAGAAGATGATTTTGAGGATAGTCAAATGGTCACGACGAAGCTTGGATTTGCCAACCAGGTCATCGACATAGTCCTCCATGATTTTGTGGAGGAGATCGTGAAAGATATAAGTCATGGCACGCTGATATGTGGCGCATGCATTTTTCAAACCAAAAGTCATGACTCGATAGCAAAAAGTTCCCCATGGTGTAATGAAGGTGGTTTTGTGCTAATCTTCCAGTGCAATCAAGATTTGGTTGTATCCTGAAAATCTATCCATGAGTGATAACATCTCATGGCCAGCCGTAAGATCAACAAGTTGGTCAATGTTTGGAAGAGGAAAGTCATCTTTGGGACAAGCTAGGTTAAGGTCATGATAGTCTGTGCAGATCCAGATCCCCCCAGTCACCTTAGTGACAGGAATGATGTTAGAGACCCACTGTGGATAATCGATGGGTTGGATGAAGGAGACTGAAAGAAGGTGCTGAAGCTCTTCTTTGACAAGAAGTGCAACACGAGGATGCATTTTGCAAAGCTTTTGCCTAACAGGCTTAGCCTCTGGGTTTGTGACAATGTTATGAGTGGTAATGTTAGGGTCGATGCCAGGCATGTCGGCGTAGGTCTAGGCAAAAGGCTTGGCGATTGTCTGAGATAAATGTGGTATAGTCAGCTTGCTCCTGAGTGTCTAAAGATTGACCAATCTTTAAGACTTGAGGAATGTCAGAAGATGAAAGGTTAATGTCAATGGTCGATTCATTTAACATAACCTGTGTTTCAAAAGGGAGGGAGCCCTGAATGAAAGAATCATCGGCACCCATATAGGTAAGAATGGCATCATCGTCTATACAGTGGACTGTGTTGATGGTTGCTAATTCATCATCTATCATGCTAGGATAAATGAGAGGGAGAGACTTGGGAACCCTGTTGAGCTGATAGGTTAGGGGTTCTAAGCGGATGGTGTTTATGCAAAAAAAAACTAGGAGGGATGGAAACCACCGACTCCATAGGTGAGGATGGAAGAATAGGTGAGTCTAGAAGAAATTGGTCGATGTTTAGTTCAGGGAAAAAGTTTGTGGAAGCCTCAGTGGGTTCTTGGAAACCCAGTCCATACCGTTTCTTTGCATTATTGTCATTGGGTGTTTCAACAGGCTGATGGGAGCCTTGTTCGTAATGTCCAAAGCCAAAACCCTTCCATGCACACCTATAAAGATAGGTATGTGCAAAGCTGGGATTGCTAAGAAAGGAGAAATCTGATGTGAATATTTGAGGCGAGGAGGAAGGATTTGATTCAGTAGGAGCTTGATCTAGCCCCCCATAGATGAGATTGGTGCGAAGGCTAGGAGGACCATAAGGAATGACCATTCCGATCTGACAGTCATAATTTGGGTGTTGATGAAGTTGTCCATACTCTTGAGGAGTCTGAAACATGTCTAGAGTAAGGAGATGATATTCTCCTAGTGAAAGTCTTTGGAAGATGTCGTCCATAGGGTCCTTGGTTGGTAATTGAGAAGATGATGTGGTGGCGACCGCTGTTTGTGTACTAGTTGAGGCTTTTGCGGATGGAGATGATGTTTGGGTTGATGCCTTGAGCGGGATAAGAATGTCATTTGGGCTATAGGTTGTGTTACAAGTCTTAAAAGGAGAGGGGTCGATAGGAATGACATGGACTTGTTTGTCGTGTTCAAATTTGACACAACGGTGAAGTGTTGAAGGGACGCAAGCCATGGCGCAGATCCAAGGTCGTCCTAAGAGGATGTTGTATTGGAATTCTCCTTCAATGATGTAGAAGAGCTCCAGGATTGTGCGTGGACCCACGTGGATATGGAGGACAACAGTGCCGATAGTGTTAGCGGTTGTGTCATTAAATGATCTAAGGATTGCGTCAGTTTTCGATACGCAATTCTTGGGAAGGGCCAATTGATCAAAGGCATGGGAGGAAATGATATTAATGCTAGCACCCCTGTCGATCATAACTCGTTTAATACAGGTTCGATCAACGTAGGCTGTGATGAAAAGGGCAGCATCCTGATCTTCCTCGGTAGAGATTGGAATCTCAGAATTACTGAAAGTGATGGAGGCGACAGGGGATAAAGAATGGACTAAGGCAGCAAGTGGTTGAGGGTTTTCAGGTTGAACCTCAGCTGCCTGTAGGGCTTTGATTAGAGCCTGGCGATGTTGGGGGGAGCTTTGAATAAGGTCATATAGGGTCATCTTCACAGGCGTTTGGTGAAGTTGTTTTATCATAGATTCTGTGATTGCCTTTGAAGAAGTGGGTTGGGACGCACCTAAGATGGAAATCTTGGGTTTCGATGGTTGAGGTGTCTGGACAAAAGGATAGGTCTAAGGAATAGCAGCTTTTTCTTTTGCTTTGTCCTTTTGTGACCTAGTGGTTACATGGATAGCGTTGATTTCAAATATAGTAGGTGAAGAAGGGGTTATGGTCTGTTGGCGAGATGTTGATGTGGTTGATGAGGTTGGATGGGAAGGTGTCGAGGGTTGGTCAAGAGTGTCCTCAAGGAGAAGAGTGTCTTTCTCCATATAGCGGTGAATGACTGCCTTGAGGGCACAACAAGTCTCGGTATCATGTCCTTGCGTGCGATGATATAAACAAATCTTTGTATCATCGAACCAAGACGGTTTTGACCCAAGAGGTTGGAATGGCTTGATGGAAGGAAGGGTAATGCTAGAAGTTTGCAAAAGTTGGCGTAATATCAAAGTGTATGAACCTTCTAAGGGGTCCACGCTTGTTGATGCATGACGCGCTGGTGACTTCTGCTTGGGGGATGCTAAAGAAGGTTTTCGTACCACCTTTTGGGTTGGTGATGTGGTGACAGGTGAAGACGGCACTTTCTTTGTGAGAGGTGCCAAATTTTTGAGAGGGGGTTGACTTGTGATTGGCAAAGGAAGTAATGGAGGTAATTTGTGTTGGTTAATGGTCGGAGTAGGAAGCACGCTGATTAAGGTAGAAGGATGAGGACCTAAGATGGAGGGTAAAGTTGACGGTGGAGGAGGCACTCGTCTTAGTGGTCTGGCAGTCTTCTTTGGCTTGGTTGGAGGACCACTTTTGGTCGAGGTTTGGTCTAAGTCCACCTTCACTTGCGGGTGAGTGAGGGTAGAGAGAGGGCGAATGCCAAGTGGCTTGATTGGTTTGGATTGGGTAGATGCGGATTTAAAAGTGGGGATTTGGTCTTTGTTTGGAGTCTTGGGCGATTCTGCCTTGGGAGGATTGGCAGTATGAGACGAGAGGGCACGGGAATGTTGAAGAACTTTAAGATGTTCCCACAATCCCCGATGCTCCACTTTCCTTGAAGGGAGAAGTTCTAATTTCTCCACTAGTTAGGAAAATGGTTGGGAGGATGTGGGATGTGGTTTGGATTCGTGAGAAGATGTGTTAGGTGTGGTAGTAGTTTCGGACCCAAGGTGTAGGGGAGTTATAACTGGATTATCGTTGGTCGAGGAAGATGGAGAGTCAGGTTCTTCTTTTGGTGGAGAAGGAATGGGAGAGTGTGACTCCTCAAGCGGGTAAAGGGTAGGGATTATGGTGCCCTCTACTTGCGGTCGAGGAGTAGGTAAGGTTAGGTCCTCCATAGGCAGAAGAAAAGAGGATGGTGAGACCGGTGGCAGTAGTAAGGTTGAGGCGTCCTCCAGGATGAGAGAGGTTGATGGAGAACTGACCGGGGAAAGAGGTTTGTCCACACGTGATGGACTGGTAGATGGGTTAACCTCTTGAGATTGATTGGGGATGAAGGGTGAGACTGTATTGACCGTTTGAATATCGTGTTCATGCGTGTTGTCAATTAAGGTCTGGACATTATTTTGGGTCAGTGGATGATTAGGGAGTGGTTGCTTGAATATGTTGATGCCCTAGTTTGGAGGTGCATTGGGATTATCTAGAATGAGCTCTCCCTTTTCAAGCATATCCTAGACTATGTTTTTGAAGGTTTTACAATTTCCTGTGTCATGACCTTTGACATGATGGAAATTGCAGAAGTCATTTTCCCTATACCACGCAGGGATGGCGCGTGAGGGATCAAATTGTGGTGGTGGTCGAATTTGGGGAAGGTTGAGAATCCCCTGTTTAACAAGCTTTTCCAGTATAGACGCGTAAGATTCTCCAAGAGGAGCATATTGTCTTTGCACGTATCTTTGCTGGAATTGACGGGTGGCACTCTGAGATGTAGAGGGTTCAGGTTGATTGGATGAAGAGGATGAAGGTCTAACGGCCACAGCGTTAGCTGAAGCTTTAGACTTAGGATTTGACGATGAAGGTTTAGAAGAGGAAGAGTCATTAGTCTTAGAGTTGGGGTTTTTGCTCTGCAACTTGACTTTATTCTCCTCGATGGCAGGTAATTCAAGTTTACGGGCCATCGTGAAGGCTTCGTCAAAGGTACGGAAGGTCTGAACCCTTAAAGTAGAAGAAATGTGTTTGGCGCAAGCTCAGGAGAATAGTTCAATGAGTTCAGTTTGAGGTAGGGAAAAGGAGAGTTGATTGATGAGACCTCTCCAGCGAGCAACGAAGTCAGCTACTAATTCGTCCTCGAATTGGTAGATAGTGTAAAGGTCTGTGATTGAAACCTTTTTGGTGATATTAATGGAGAAATGGTCAAGAAAGAGCTGAGCCAGTTGTGTAAATGTAAAGAGAGAATGGCTGGCAATGGAGTTGTACCAGTCGAGCACAGCGCCAGAAAGGGACATAGGAAATGTGTGCAAGAACAATGTGTCGTCATGGGCGATAAGGTAATAGGCATGTCTAAATGCCCATAAGTGTTGCTATGGGTCTTCCTTGCTTTGAAAGTGAGAAAATTTGGGAAGCTCCCACTGGTTGGGGTATGGTCTAATCGGCACAGAAGGATGAATAGGCTCATTGAAAATTTGCTCGTATGAGAGAGCATTGCATGAGCTAGAAATAGAAGTCTCTAAGCTAGACATTTTATCCATCAGCATTTTGATGATATCTTCTGATGAATTGGTGGGTGGAGCGCCCCCTAGGTTATAAGGTGCTTGAAAGATATTGGGAGGGGCATATGACGTGGATGGTTGCATAGACGCGACATATGGATAGCTGGTTATGGGAGCAAAAGTTGGGGCAAATGGCACTTGTGTTATGGGGTTGGTAGGCACAAGTTGGATAGGAGCCGTCAAGGATGGTTGAGGCATGGCTACGCTTGTTGATGGGTAAACGGTTACTCTTGTGTTTATAGGTGCAAGAGTAGGGGGAATAGAGACTAGGAGGGTTTGGAAAGGTGTGGGGTTTGGTTGAGCGATTTGAGGTTGAGGGAGTATCAGAACCCCCATGGAGGTAGGTTTAGATGGAGAGGCTACGTTTTGAAGGTAAGACACAGTTGGGTTATTGGTGGAGGTATTGTCTAGTGGCTGAATTGTAGGTGCGGTTGATGTGATTCTTGTGTCAACTAAAGAAGTCAGCATCCCATAGATTGGATTGCCTAGGGAGTCTCACGTTTGGCTATTCACGAGATAGTGTTGTAAGGCTTTGACGTTAAGGTCCAAGAATCGTGCAAAGTCTTGGTCCCCTTTTGGGACGATAGGAGTTTGAGGCGGGGTTGGGCGAGTAGGAGTTCTTTCAGTCTCTGAGTTGAACTCCATTACAGGACTGGTTGTAGATGGTGAAGGTGGAAGCGGTTGTTGGCTAGCGTGGTTAAGAAGGGCCTTGGTTTGACTGCGTGTCAAAACCATTCAAGGCAAGGAAGGGTTAGGTTTCAAAAAACTGTGTTTTGTCAGTCTCAGAAAACCAGAATGGATATTTAAACAGGCAAAAAGTTGGATTTTAAGCTTGCTATTTTTTAGAAAAAAGAAAATAGACAGAGACCGACGTCGGTATAAAAACCGATGTCAGTGAAGAAGGCTGCCGATGTCGGTCAGATGACCGATGCCGATACAGAGAAGTTGCCGACGTCGGTTACAAGACTGATGTCGATTACTGTGTTTTCTAGAAACTCAAAAAAAAAAGTTTTTGGAAATGGAGAAAACGTCCTTACTAGCTCAAAAAAGATAGATAAAAATAGAAAATATGATGATGACAGACAGAGCCTAGCGTTAAATCCCTAGAAACAATTTTATTAAGATCGTGTGGCTTATGCCTTAATATGATGTTTGAGGAAGTTGGCTGTAAGAAGGGTCCTATAATAGGTAATATAAAGATGGTTTCAGGTATGTTAAGGCACTCAAAAATTTGTATTAGCTTCTGTACAGGCTTGGTGCTAAGGAGCAAGCTCCCCTCACTTCACGATTCCAGTGGTTAGCTGGTTTCGCTTAGCCAAAATATACTTTCACTATAGTTTAGACTCTGCCAGAGAACATAGTTGGCTTTCCCCTTGGTGGTGAAATCCAAGTAGGATTGCCAGGTTGGGTAAGGTTGTCCGCTGGGTGATGAAATCCTAGTCGGGCCTTGTCTCAAGTGAGTTTGATGTTTAATTGAGTGCTTGTGGTCTGGTAGTGTAACATCAAGTGATCTACGGTTTATTCAATATGTGTTTTACTGATTACTAAGTGTGGACTAGAAAGATGCAAGAAAGCAAGAAATGGAATGCAGTAAGTTTTAAAGTCCCAAATCGAAATATTATCTTGGAATGAAGATAAGTTGGAGAAAGGGTTGAAGAAAATGATTTTTTTACTAGTCTAGAAATGCAAGAAAAAGTAAGAAAGAGTTCTTTTTATTTCCTGCTTATGATGATTTTTTTTTTTTTAGAAAAGAAGAAAGAGGTGAAGGTTAAGAAGCCTAATGCACCTAAATGAATAAAGAAGAAAGGGAACCCAAAGAAGGCCCTAAAGGGGTCCCACCGAGCGTGCCAGAATGTTTCTATTCAAATTTTGTTTTCAATTTCAAAGGAGAGAATTAAAGAAACTAAGAAGGAATGGTCAAGGCTTGATGTGTACCTGGATAAAGTCTGCGCACCGTAATCCAGACGCTGTGAGTACTCCTCTTTGGCTGTGGAGGAATGACACCTGCAAAGAAAAGAAGCTTGGACAAAAGAAGGCATTAAATAGATAGATGGTGGGTTGTCAAGCAAAAGCTTGATCCCAAAAGTATGAAAACTTCCTTAAGGGATATAAACCCACTAAACAATAGAAGGAAATGTCTGATAAATAACAGAATAATGAAGAATTGAAAGTGATAAAAGATGGAAATGTAAAGGAGAAGCAAAGACTTACTTGAAAGAAGCTGTCGGATTGATGACAGTCGCCGGCGTCGATAATCCTACCGACGTCGGTTGGTCAAGATGCCGACATCGGTTAATATGCCGACGTCGGTTGGGGTAGTGACCGGCGTCGATCTGGGAAAAGGTCTTTGGATGAAGTATGGGTAAGTTTGTAGTCTGTGGACAGAGTCTGGTCAGGGTTTTGGGTTTATTTGAGTAGTCTGTGGACAGAGTCTGATCAGGGTTTTGGTCTGTGGACAAAGTTTTGGGCTTGGTTGAATGGTCTGGGGTCTGAGTGAGTCTGGTTAAATGGGCAGAAGGTATGATCCGATAGAGGACAGAAGAAATAGGGAGGTGGATAAATTAAGATTCAGGTCTGGGTTGATTAACAGTCTGGTCTACAGAGATATTGTTTGAAAACAATAACTGAAAAGAGAATAAAAACACAGAGAGTATACTTACCTGTGCCTTGTGGAAGATGTGCTACCGATGATTCCCGTACCTGCTATTGATGTAGCCTGTGTGGAGAACCTGTTTTTGATGGAGAACCTGAAGCTGTTGCTGCACCTGAGAGAGAGAGTGAGAGGCTTGACTGAGAGATTTCACAGATTGATAGATGGTTGAAGATTAGGATTCGTTAGTTGCTTCTGCAAATTAGCTGATTTCTGATTTTTGATTCGGATCCTCAAAAGAGTTGGAAAGATTGGTTAAGTATAACCGACGTCGGCAATTCCGCTGGCATCGGTCGACACTTGGTCGACGTTGGCGGGGTTAAAATGGGCAAAAAGAGCCACTAAGCCCATTTTTCATCCGCCAAGTGCCCTATCCATTGAAGAATGTCGAGGATTGTGCTAAATACGCACGAGAGTTTGTTAGGCGGTTAGAGAGAAGTGGGAGTAGGTCTTGAGTGAGTCATAGGATGAGAATTAGTCCAAGGCAAGGTGTCCCAGGCGAGGTGTCATGGGTGAGGTGTCAAAGGAGGGGGGATTAATTCAAAATAAGTTAATTATTTTAAATTAGTAATTGTTAGGAATGGACTAAGGGGGAAAGTGACCAAGGGTTAGACACTTTTTAGGTGTCTACAAAGGGTTAGTGGCTAATCTTTAATAATGTCTATGTCAGATAGAATGCGATATAACCAAATTGATTTGTACATAGATACTTGTGCATCAAGATATTAATCCTCTATAGATGAGAGAGAAATACATATTTCTTCTTACTAATCCACAAAATTGGTGTAGATCTAAGATGAAAAATATATCCTGATGTTGATTTCATGTCATCATAAGATCTAGCATAATTTGAGTCTATGTAACACTACAAGAAGAGATTTGAGTTATTATTATATTCTACACCATAATCTACTATACCTTAAACATATCTCAAAATGTGCTTCACTATAACCTAATGACACTTCTTTTGCTCCTGCATGAATCTCAAAATAAGCTGACATCAAATCATATGTCTAGTCTAGTATATGTCAAGTAAATGGGACTCCAAAAAAGTTGAATATATTGAGTTTCATCTACTTGAGGTGAATCTTGAAATTAGGATAGTTACAAAACTTTCTCCATTATAGTTGACAATGGTTTACAATCTATCATCATATATTTCTCAAATAACATCTTGGCATATTTCACCTATGAGACAAAAATATGATTCTTCTTTTTCCATATCTCTAATCTAAGACAATAATGAAGTATCCCAAGGTATTTCATGTTGAAGGATTTATTCAATTCATTCTTTACTTCTTCAACAAGATAATCTAAACTTTTTATTATTACAAGATCATCCACATATAAAATAAGAATGATAACCAATGTTTTTACCTTCTTGAAATATAAATTTAAATTTGAGAGGCTATGATTGAATCCATGTTATAATATATGATCATTTATCTTAATGTATCATTTCCTTGGTGATTGATTAAGTCCATAAAGTGACTTAATTAGATGGCATACCTTTTGTGGATGTTGCTTGTCAATGAACCCTTTTGGTTGGGTCATGTACACTTCTTATTTGAGATCACCATTCATGATTTCACTTTTAACATCCATCTATTAAATATTCCATACATTTTATGCTACGAGTGTGAAAAAAACTCTGATGGTCTTGATCTTATAAATGGGTACAAACATCTCCTCATAATCAATTCATTCTTACTGAGCATATCCTTTTACAACAAAACATTCTTTATATTTGTCAATGGATCCATCTACCTTATATTTTGTCTTGAAAATCCACTTACAACTAATGGATTTCTTTCCTATAGGTAGATTGACAAGTTCTCACATCCCATTTTTGATGACAACCTCGTATTTAACATCCATGGACTTATTATACTAAGGTTGACATAAAACCTCTCAACTATCTATAGTTTGGTGCTATCAACTACTAAAATGATGAGTATGAGATTAAATTAATTTCTCACCTATCTTTTCATCTAAACTCTTGATGAAGTTTATAGAATATATTTCAAGTGTGAGTCCCTAATGGTGATCTATACCCATTTTGGGTGTCAATATTGTTATTAATTTGATAAATAATTGTCTTCCATATTTTCAAGATTGATGAATAATTATATTTTTAGGTTACCTTCTTTATGACAAGATTCTTCATTCTCATCATCTAATTATGGGAATAATCTATGAGAGGTTTTATGTTCTAAATACTTCTGTGGAAATGATTCGAATGATGACTTATCACAAACCATGTCTCAAATTTCATAAATCTTCTATCTCAAAATACATGAGATGATATGCTTTTGAGGTAGTAAAATAACCTAATAGAAGGTACTATATTATCTTTGGTTTGATCTTCTTCCTATTTTTAGCTGGGACATGCATATATTATGTACAACCAAAAACTCTTAGATGGGAGATTGAAGGTTTATGAACACTCCATACCTATTTTGGTGTCTTTTCTTGTAAGATATTCGTATGTGCCCTATTGAGAAGATATATGGCTTTCTAAACTACTTCTACCTAGAATGACACCTCTAACTTCCTAGTGAAAAGCATGTAATGAGCCATCTTCATGACTAAATGATTATGTAGCTATATAATTCCATTATTCTATAGCATATAGGGAGCATTCAAATTCTATTTGATGACATGTTATTTCAATAAATCCAAGAACTACTTTAATGTGAATGTCCCCCTCGATTTGAGTAGAAGAGATGAAAAGGACTCCCTGACTAGGTGACAACAAGCTAGTAGAAGACCTTAAAATGATTAAAGGCTTAACTCTTCTTATTGATAAATAACACCCATGTATTTTGAGATAAATTATCAATGAATAATTAGAAGCACTTGAATCTTTAGAAAGAATCACGTAGGGGTTTGTACAAAACATTATGTACCACATTAAGATGATCCTTAGCATGTGAGGAGCTCAACTCGAATGGAAAACTATGTTGTTTTTTGGTAAGGAATCTAGGGCATATAAGAAAATAATGGGATAGCTAAGGAAGTCCACATACTATGGCCTTAGAGATAAGCTAGTACAAATATCTAGTGGAAAGGTGGACATATGAATAATGTTAAAGAGTAGTAGATTTTGTTATAAAGACAAAGAGAGAAACTGCATTAGATGAAACTACATCTAGGGAAAATAATAGATCCTTCAAAAAATCTCTAGTAATTACCATACCTTCCCATGAGAGGAGATAAGATTTGGTACCATTCTTGATCGTGAACTCCAACTTAACATTAAGATTTCAGAGCTAACTTACAGATAAGAGATTTTTTGTGAAGTAGGGGACATATAGTACTTTTGTGAGAGTATAAGTTCTAGTCCTAAGAGTAATGGTGATAGTTTCAATTCCTTCTACAACATACTCTTTATTGTCTTCAATTTGAACCTGATCTCTAGTGGGTTAATTTTTTAGTGAATCAAACAACTCCTTACATCATGTCATATGCTTACTTATGCCAAAATTAATCAACCAAATATTTATCATTGGTGATCAAGTTTGGAATACAATAACTATGTTCTTATGTTTGATGAAATCTAATTTTACTGGTACCTCCTCTTTAGATGCATCATCCTGTTATGGTTGTTATTGTGTCATTACATGTCCACATCAATTCCATCATTGAGGATAGATTTTTGATTTATGTGAATCATCTCCACTAGATGTTCCCTCTTGACTAGATGAGCCTTGTGTCAAGGCATTATACTAGAAGTAATTAATGTCATGCATATTGGTGTAGTAAATCTGACACCAACATTTTGCCTTCTCATATTTTTGTTATTTGTGTGACTGGTTTAGTAGTCCTTTTAGCAAATTTGAACCATGTTTCCTATAAATTTGGGATTTATTCTTGAATTTATATTATATAGACTGGATAAATTCTTCTTGTTGAATCAAATTCACTATTTATTTGAAACACACTTCTTGATTTGTAATGTTCAGTGTCGTGATGAATGTGTAAAATTGAGAGGGGAGAGATTGCAATGTGATCAAAACCAACATCTTGTCCTCGATCATTTCTCTAATCACAACTAATTATTCTCAAAGTTATTCCATCCAATGTAAGAACTCCTCAATTTTATCACCATCTTTCATACTTAGAGTATGAAGCTTGGACTAGAGAAGGAGGATCTAAGTTTTATTATTCATCTCATAAATAGTGGATAGGATTTCCAAGCCTCCTTTGATGTCTACACATATTAAATATGAGTTTGAACCTCATTGATGACATTGAGTGTGATCAACATCAAGGATTTGGCATTTGATTTTTCATATTTCATTTTCTCATCAGCTCTAGTAGGATGGGTCATTGTACCAATGATGATGCCTCATAATTCTTTGAAGTGAAGAATAATTTGCATCTTCATCTTTGATGAGGTGAAATTTATCCCTTTGAGTAGTTGGGCTTCTAACAAGAGTAATTTTGGTGCAAACATTATCTTAACTTATTTATACAATTTTTCACAATCAACATAGTATTTTATTGCTTCAAAATTATTGTATATATAAAAAAGTGTACCTTTTTCAAGGAGTAGATTGAAAGAACCTTGTTTTCTCTTACAACATGATCTACCTTCTTGGGATCAACAATCATTAGATTTTCATCCTTATTCAGAGGGGTAAAAGTAGGATCCTTTACCATAGTCACCTTCTTAATAAGCTTTATCTTGGACTATTGTAGGCTTCTTAGGTTTAGAAGCTATTTTCTTGATGTAGGTACACTAGTCACATGATGGAAACCATCACTTATTAAAAGAATATAAAAACTATCAAGTCTTTTGCCTATCAATTACCCATAACAAAAAAATGTTTTCACTATTCCAATAGTGCAAATATCCTCCAAATATATAAGTGGACATAAAATGTCTTAATAAGGTTAGAGAATTCATTATAGGATTTTATAGTTATTGTATTAATCTAACTATCATGTATCAGACTTTCTATGAACTCTTCTAAGAATTAGATGTGGTCTTAGGTTTTGACCATAACCTTAGCTGCAACTCACATCAATGAAAATACCAACTCTATTGATAATTCATTTTGAGTGGGAATTCTCTGTAAATCATACTTGGATCTTCCTTATCCTGCTCATAAGTAGATCTAAAGTCACCAATGCAAATAGCTATCCTTCACTTGTTGTGGTGTTTATCAACATTTGGATACTTTCTTGGCTGCTCGGTATGCTTTGATACTAGATGAAGAATTCAATGGATTTGATGATTTTTCATTGACATAGTGTGGTGAATATATACAATAACAAAATAGTTATAAATAGTATAACTAACTTGTAACTACCAACCATACTAAATTAATAAATAACATATAAGATTAATAATGTAATACTATGCTAACAAATATGATACCAAATAAAGAGAAAATAGACCCAATAAACTAAAACATGAGAAGTAATACAAAAAAAATCCTTAAGCTAACATAATAATAAAAATGGTATACACATAACATTATAAAATACCCACATTTTCACTTTAAAAACCCTTATGAGAAAGAAAAAATCAAGTATGGTAACCTACATTAGTATTGTATTAACTTAACCATGTTACAATATTATAACATACTATCTAGTTTTTTTTTACTATATGTGTGAGTATATATAGGTACATCAATAGGTAATAGTCAAAGTAATATTAAAATATCACGAGTACCAAAACCATGGACTAAGACCACCAAATACATGCCCATATGGTCCCAATATCTCCCCATTTTGATAAAAGAGGTGGGAAGGCAACATGCTATATTTATAGTCTAGTCGAGTGTAAATCATAAAAAATATACAATACCTATATAATAGTAAAATTAATATAATCTCCCTTATAAATTTTAAAAACTACAATTGATCTATCTTAAATCCTAGTCATTTTCCCTCTCATCTTCTGTATGATCGTGAAGGACACAGATGTGTATAATGAGGCATCCTCATCATCAAAGTACTTAACATAATTAATATCTATGTCATCATTATCCTCAATATCATGACCATCAACTATAATAAAATGTCTATCCACATATAAGTTAGATATATTTTAACTATCATATAAGTGTTTAAGGTTAAAATTTACATAGTTAATCATAAATATAAATTATATATAGTAACTTAAATAGTAGATTTATAACTGACACAGCCATTACAAAAGGTCCACATGTCAAAAAAAATTGTGCCCAATCCTATTTTCCACTTATTTTGTGGCCTTGCAATCATAGTGTTACTCCTACAATAAAATGTATGTCATAAAAAAAGTTGAAATATTTTTTTATAAAATAGCGTATAAACTTATTTAAAATAACTTTTAAAAAACATACAAACTTGTATGCAAAATCTTTTCATTTATTTCCCCTAAGAGGTGAGTCACTAATATCCCCTAAGGTACACTCACTACTTAAGCTATGTGCTTGCTACTATTAATCCCCATATTAATTTAAACAAATGAAAAATATATAATTGTATAGTATGTAAAATTTACAAAATTTCATGTCTCACCAAAAAAAATTACTCCTTACAGCCTCTTTTCTATTACTTTTGAGCCCAATCATCTCACAACATTGATGAAATAAAATTTTACATGCCAATGGTTTAAAGTATTCTCCTCTCTACATCTGTATTTTTATCATATAAAAGTTGGAAATCATAGAGTTAAAAAAAATATTATAAGTTTATAAAATAAAAAATTATAATTAATTAGTATTTGGATACCTTTCCCTCATATGCCTCCTCATTATGTTAATAATAGTTCTCATATCCTCTAATCACTTTTGTGTTATAATAGGATTTGTTGAGTTCTTATTAAATACTTTTTGTGAGCCATTGTCTATGTTCCTTCAAACTAATTTTGAGGCAAGTTTGGGAAATTCATAAAATAGTATTTTTTAGTTCATTTGTATTCTTTGGTTAAAATAAATAAAATAAAAACTACAAATGTTTAATATATTTCAAAAAAATGGAGAAAAGTTTTATAAAAAAAAAGAAATTTACAAACTTAAGTAATATAAATGTTAAAAACTTAAATAACATAAATTCAAATAATTACTCTCCTTAAGAAACCTCCAATATTTTCATCTCATCATTCACATATAACTTCACTTTTAGATAGTTGTATTCTCAATTATTGTAATCATTTAGTCTCATACCATCCACCTAGAAATCACATGGGATAACATAATCAATGATATATGGGATGGTCCCATGGTGTTTTTGAGAATGTGTACCCTTATTTTCATGATAAGCGAGAGGATGATAAGATTTTTTTACACCTATCATGCTAGTTTATGTAAATAAATCATAAGGAATGGATGATGTGGACCTAAAATACAAGTAAAGTTTAGAAAACATGTAATTTAAATTCTTCAATTTAAAAAATAAAATAAAAATTATATCTCTTTTTTGGGTCACTAACAGTAGAGGAAATAAATTGAATTGACCCAAATTTATCCTCCCATAGGGCCATCTCACTAGTAGACCTATTATCAAAACTCTAAATAAAAAATATTAACTAAAATAATTTAATTGAAAAAATAAAAGTAAAAAGTATACCTCTATTTTGGGTCCCTAGTAGCAAAGAAAGGACATCAACCCATCCTAGCCTCACCATCATACTGGTCTATATAACTAGTGGACATGTTATCAAAAACTTGAAAAATAAAATAATATTAATACTAACTGAAATACTTCAATTAAATAAATAAAACTATGAATTATAAATTTATGTCATGTTCTTAGTAGCATAGAAAGGACGTAAACTCATCCCATCACCCTCCTCTTTCTCACCCTCTTCCCTATCATTAATACCTAATAATTATGTTAATAATTGATAAATAATGGAATTCATAAAAAAATGATATATAAAAATAATTAAAAATTAAACTTTTAAAAAATTTCTACAAATGATAATATTGTTGAGCTTTCTGATAGTCATGGTAATCTTCATCAATTTCACATCATGTGTTCACATAAATGTTGAACCCACCATAATTCACACTATGCAACTCCCTCCTAATTATATTTTCACACAATGGCGTACTAGCTATTACATGTGTCTAATATTTAGAACATACATTTAACTTATAAATTTTTAAAAACTAGTCCTATTTGTTAAGTCTATTTTTTATCCTATTTACATAGTCAAATTTTCATTTTATTAACTTCAAAATAATCTTTTTGTTCAATTTTTTAATTTATTAGAGACAATGATGAAGGTTGAAAATTAGGCTAAGATGTAATTAGGAATTTTGTCAAACAATTTTCATGGAAATGTTTTACCCTAATTTTGATTAATGGGTAGGATTAATATAATAAAGATATAAACATGAAATGTAATTTAGATATTAATATATGGGATTCAAATATACATATGAATGTAAAATATTGAGATTGATTATACTGATTTGATAAGTGTCATATGATAAATATAGTAATTACAAAAAAAGAATGAATACATAGCTTTTCCATTTTATTGTCTAACTGTGACTATAGTATGGAAGTGAAAATCAAGATAAATTACACATATGATTTGTTTGGTTCTAGAGCTAATTCTCTTTATACGTTAGATCTATTATGTTGACTTGTCTTAGTATTTTTGATCGATATTGAGCTTTTAGTTGGTAATAACATGGACATAAATAGGGTATACTGAGTATATAATCACCTACATTTGTCTTTAATTTCTCTATGTTTACAACATTAAACCCTAATGATGCACACAAATTTAAAAAAACAACCTTATTTTACTTAAAATACTAAGTGTGCTTGATAGGGATATAAACCTACAAAAATGGTAAAAGTGTAATGGGATGAGTTGACCCCAATCACCCTCATTTGATGATTGATGATTACTTATGTATAAGATAATCTGATGAGGGAAATCAAACCACACATAGTTTTCACATCTAGTGTGATTATGAAAATTTTCTCCTTCACTATATATATGCAAATAATGATTAGCTTTGATGCTTGACAAAACATGCTTTGACTTTGATTTTGAGTGCATCATACCTAGCTTATTATTATTCTTAGTGATAGGCTTACAAATTTGGAATAATATGGTAGATTTTATCAATGTTAAATAGTGTATAGATGTGTTCCAAATTAGTCTTCAGTCAATTTTGAATGAGACCTTGATTTATTTGTATATGGATCTAATTGAATAATTTTTCATGCCACTAAAACACTATGTTGATGGGTTGACCATAAGGATGGGTTTTATTTTATAAGATAGTCATGTCTAGGATTACATCGATACTAACTAGATCAAGTTAGTATTGATTGTTAATACTAACCAAATATGGAGGAATCAACTTGTGTATAGGTAGGCTGAACAAAAAGTCTAGAGATGTTTGTGCAAGATCTTTAATAAGATGTAAATAGATAGTGAGGAATTATAGGTGTATAATAGTAAAATGGAAGGTTTGACTCATAAGATAATGTGAAAGTGTGATATAATGGTGGATTAGGACATTTTTTGAATAATCAAGTCATGTGTGGTAAATGTGTGTCAAAAATTTTCATGTTAAGTACCAAAGACTATATTTTAGTATATAAAAATGTCCCCTCCCCACATTTTATTCTAGTAATGGAATTTATAGAATAAAATTATAAAATATCCCTGAGTGTGTATGACACACTTTGTCTTTAGTACTCCAATTTTGTAAATACTCAATAGAAAACCCTATAATTATGTGTATTCAATGTCCATAGATCTATTATTTTAAACTAAAACTAAAATTTTGAAATTTTAAAAGAACAAAGGCTAGAGTACACCTATGTGTTGATGAAAACCATGTTTCCCTTGTAACTTGTTTCAGATGATGCTTCCTTGTTGAAAAATTGAAGAAACTTGTGCTTCTTTTTTTAATCACATGGATATTTTGGGTGTGTGTGCCCCAAACTTGTATAAATATGTAGGTTCTTAGGTTGGAAAAATGTGTATCCTAACCCTCATGAATGTGTAAAAGTACACAATATACTAACCCAAATTACTATGCATATAAAATAAAGAACCATCAAGCCAAGTTCACTAAAGAAAACAACCATTACAGATGGCTTATATATTCAATTGTATAGTTTTTCTCAAATTTGTTCCATGTAAGCACAAAATGCATGATCAAAAGGGAATGAACAATGTTCATTCCCCCATTCTGAACTTAGGTTTAATTGTATAGTTTTTCTTAATGTAGAATAAAATGAATGATCAAAAAGGAATGAATAATGTTCATACCCACATCATGAACACATATCTGATAAGTGTAAAGTGTAATGACAATCATTTGTCATTAAATTTTAAATTATGTTACTATGTATGTGTATGAACCAGTATCATGCCCATTGAATCAATGCCTACTAATATAAAATATTGTATATGTATATGCTGAATTTGATAAGATGTATCTCAAATGTATGTGTATGTATAAAATTATAATTAATGTTCCTATAAATTGTGAACATATGCCCATTCATATGCAACCAAGTGTGTATGAATTTATGCTCAAGTGTCTATAAATATAGTGCATATTCATAGAATATACACCCATAAGCCATATTAATTTTTCAATGTGTATCATGTAAATGAACCATGTGATATTTGAACCACTCTGAATCTTTCAATTTTTTAATTTTATTTGATTTTCTACCCATAGAGGCTTATGTCTCTATGACATTTCCATTGTAATGTCATCCTTTTGAGATGAAGGATATATATTTTCAGTCACTCATCTAATAAAAAGAGTTAAATACATCATGTCATACATAAATATAGCATCATGTAATATCATATGCTTTATGGAGAATATGTCATCATAGTAATGTATATATTGATCAAGGCATGTCTAGATAAATGTATCAATGAAGCATGTAATAGTATAATCACTAAATAAGAGTATGTAATAAAATTACATGATATAAATCGCAACACCACTTAAATGTTAGCAAGATCAACAAGAATAAATGTTAGTGTCACACATATGGCCAAGGGCCACATACAAGGGACACAAAGATGTTGCAAAAACAAAGGGAAATGCCACATGCAAGGGGACATAAAAATGTTACAAAAAAAGGACATCAAAGATGTTTCATCATATAAGGACAAGGGACACACATAATAGTCAAGAAAAAATATCTTTAATTTAATATAATAACAAAATTAAATGAGAATTAAACAAGGAGCTAGTCTAAACCATCCATATGTATCAATATCATATCATAATGCGATGCCATATCTATGTATCATTGTGTAAGATATGAGTAAATAGCAAGGAATGTGTAAGAAATATAAGTTTCTCAACATGGTAAAAGGTCATATAAAAATATAACATGTTATTGAAACCTATGGAACAAGATGCCCCTAATATTGTTATGGCCATAGGGTAGAGAGAAGACAAAAATTTATGTGTCCATGTGTAACCTATATGTAATATATAACACTCATATACCATGAAATGCATGTGTATGTAAAGAGTATTCCATCTACCAAACATGTGACAAATAACATATAAATATAGTGTAATCTAACAATCATATCATACTCAGGTCCCAATTTTATATATATATTTTTAGTATTTGAATGTTTTGTATTTTTTGATAATTGGTTTTTTATATTTTTAAAATATTTCAGACTTGGGGTCATGAATTTGAAAGCATGTTAGCTTCATTGTTATTGAAGTTGGCATATCTTGGCTTGATCCTGAGATTATTTAATTGCATTGCTTCTGCTTATTTTGGTTTTGACTGTTCAAAATTTTTACTTTCTATTGTCTCTAAATATTATGCTCTTTGATGGTGAATACCCCCTTCACATTAAAGCATGATCATTCTTCCTTCATTTGAAAGTGAGATGTTGATTTATTTAAATTGTTATAGCCTAATTTTTTTAGAATCATCATTGTCTTAATGTGAAGGGTTCTCTATATTTAGGAGGCATGACCCATATGCATGTGTTGACCACTTTTGGCCCATAATATATTGGTAAAATAATTTATCCAAGGGGTCATGGATACTGTGTGCTATGTTATAATGATATAATTTCATGTCCCAACTATTGTAAACCTTTGATATTTACATATGGAATTTTATATATTATCATCAATTTAAAAAAAAATTAAGCTTTTGTTGAGGATTCTTTCTAGTTATTGTTATTGTCTATTACACCTTGATGGGGCTTGATGTGGTTTGTTCATGTTGGTATGGTATTACCTTAATGTATTTATTAATCTAATTTTATAATGTTTCATAGTGATATGTATCATATACCATGATACTATGATGACCACAATATGCCTTATTTTTTAATGTGAAAGAAACCCCACATATCGATGTTGAGTAGATTTTAACGTGATAATATTATGATAAAGTAATCGTTGTAATATTTGTATTGGTGTATCTTGAATATTTGTTATGTTTAATGGTGTTGGAGTTTTTTTATCTATGATTTCCACACTATTTATCAAAATTTATGATTGGTTCTTTATCCAAGTTGTATATGAATTCAATGTTGTCTATGTCGAGTATGAGATAGTATTGTAACTAATGTTTATAGTTTGGATGTAATCATGATGATGTCCTTGATACCTTTCCTTTTCCCCTAGAAGATTGTGTTTGAATAGGAGCTTATAATTTTTCCTTATTTTTTATATATGAATCATCTCGATATGTTTCAATTCCAATAGATGTGAATATAATGTGAAATAAGTAATCTCCTATAGGATTGAAGTATAAATTTGGTATATAATCATTTTTCATATCTATGATGTTAATATCTTCATCATCACTATAATAATAATATGTGACTATGCCATCTTGATATTCTAAATTCACTAATAAAGGAATATTAGGAATCTAGGCTATGCTTATTGCATATTAACTAGTGATTCATTATGTACAAATGTTATGATTGGTTCTTTGTCTTTTTTTACTTGATTAACCCACATCATATGTTTACATGTAATTTATTCTAATGGGTTCAGATGGAAAAATAATAGTATGATCTTCTATATGTGATTATGATTTTTCTTAATTATTAGATTAAATATTTTTACAATATCAAAAAAGGGTCCTCATCTATTGGTTTTGAATAAGAATAGTCTTCATGCATACATTTGATACATCTATGTAATTTCAATGGTATTATCTCCATAGTTTAATGTAAGTGATTAGGCATAACATGGAAAGTAGTAGGGACTCTCTTGGGACCTAATATCACATCCAATGAGATGGTTCTAATTATTTGACATGGATTATTATCAAATTATATAATTCTTTGATCTGATTTTTGAATAGGAGTTGTGCTGGTCCCCAATAATTATAAAAAGGTAGTGACATAAATGTTCATTCTAGAACCATTATAAAAAAGTAGACATTTGACCAAGCTTTTTTTACTTTAACTTGAATGAATAATTGAAAATTTAAATCTATTATGTGTTTCATAAGTAATTATTCCTTTTCAAAAGTGATGAATTTGTTATTATCCTTGAATATATTTATAACATAACCAAATAATGTAGGTTGTGTGTAATTGGGTATATATATTTTATTTTAATGTCTTTTATAAGATGTTTTTGTAGATTGTTAATCTCTTGATCAAATCCAACATATAAATATTATCATGTGTGTTCTTTACTTGATCAAGGATGTCATATCCTTTTAATTGGTTAATTGTCTTATATGTGGTGGAGGGGTTTGGGGAGGAAAATATTGACTACCTTAATTTTGTCACACATTATGGAGAACCCTACCTAATCTATTGTTAGCAACATTGACCATGAAATTTAAAATGTCATGGGAAAATAATGGGGGAGAGATGGTAGCTAGTACAACCTTGATGTCCTAGGGGAGGAGGGGAAAAGGGAGTCATGCATGCCCTTTTGTGTCTAGTAGTAATGATAGGCATCTTAGATTATATTTTACAATAGTAGGACTAGAAGAAGGCTTTATATTGTTCATTGGTAATTTTAGCATTAGTAGTAAATTTATATTTGATCATTGTTGCCCATTTTCTTACATTATTGATTCAAATAAGATACATGATCCATATAGAACAATATAAAAAGAGTAAACTTAGTATTTGTGTTAACCAATAATGTTAATTTAACATGGTCATGAATAATGTGTATTATTGGGGAGTAATATAAAATTAAATATGAAAAATAAAACCCTAAGGTTAAAATATTAAACCCTAAAAGGATGAAATTCATATGAATATATAGGGCCAAAGGTGAAAATATTTTGTGTATAAAAATCTAAAATTAGATTGCAATAAAACCCTAGGAAAAAAACCTAGGGTATATTTTTATCTATAAGGAGATCAGAAATGGTATTTGAAACCTTATGAAAAAAATATGAAACCTTGGAAGGATGAAACCCTAAGGGAAACCTAGGTTTTTAAATAGTTTAATTTGTATGGTTCATCGTTATGTTTTACCCTGATTTTGATTAATGGGTAAATTTTTTTTAGTTGAGCTATAAAATTGAAATGTAATTCAAATATTAAGATATAGAATTCAAGCATACACCTAAATTTAAAAGACTTTTATTGATTGTACTGATTTGACAAGTAGTATATGTTAAATATAGTCAATTTAAAAAAGTGGTGAATACTTAGATTCTCCAATTGATTTTCTGACTGAATGTATTTTATATGTGAATAGACAAAGAAATTAATATAGTGATTTGTTCAATTATAAAATTCATTCTCTACCTAACTAGGTCAGTTTAATTGATCTAGGTTAATATTAATGATCAATACTTACTTATCGGTGGGTTCTAGCTTGTACAAAATTAGTGAATGGTGATTTTGTGATCATCTATGCCTATATTTTCTTCATCAATATTTTTCATCCTGAACCTTGATGATGTAAACAACTTCAAAAATCATCCTTTTTTACCTTGAAACCCTAGGTGTGCTTATAAGGGCTAGCAACTTGTAAAAAATGAGATAAAGTGTAGTTGATACTAATCACCCGCATCTAATGATTGAACATTACCTCTATATCCAAAACTCCAAGGAGTTAATTTAAGACTTTATAATTCTCTCACATAGTGTGATTTTAAAATTATGTGTATCTATTAAGTATGTAACTAATGATTGGCTTTGATACTTGACAATGGTTGCTTTGACTTATCTTTATAGTGCTTCAAACTTGGCTTGTGACTAATCCTAATGATAGTTTGTAATTTGGGAAGAATAGGGAAGACTTACACAATGTGTAAAAGTGTATATATGTATTTCATATGAGTCTCAAGTACCTTTTGAATGAGACCTTTATTTGTTTATATATGGATCCAATTAAATAATTTACCATGCCATCAATACACTAGGTTGATGGACTAACCTTTAGGATAGGTATGATTTTAAAAATAACCATTTTTAGGAGTGGCCAATATGAAAAATATCAGGTTAGTAATATTGGTGATACTAGTTAAATTTTTTGAAACTTGCTTGTGTACAGTTAGACTCAACTGAAAGTTTGGATATGTCTATGTAGGATATTTAGTAAACTTGAAATAAAAAGTGAGGTTCATGTAGATGTATAAAAGCATAAGGGAAGGGTTAAATACTAAGATAGCATGAAAGTATGAGAGAATGGAAGATTATGACCTTTTTTGAGTGCTCATGCCATATATGGTAAATGTGTGTCAAACTTGTCATTTTCAAGTACCAAATCCCATATTTTAGTATCTATAGGAATATAGAAAAGAAAGGGGAGGAAACCAAATTATGAAATTTATTAAAAAATTTGCATGAAACCTAAAAAACTTAGGACACCAAATAAATAATTTCATCAAATAATTTACATACAACCTAAAAAATAAAGGAGAGGAAAACTAAATTTGGAAATAACAAGAGAGTGAGGTGACTATTAACAGTATGTGCATAGTTTTTAGAATTTGTTAATGCTTTTTTGTATGTTTTTCTACTTGGGGTTTTACATGTTTATTTCATGGATTTTGATATTATTTTTATAAAAAAATTATGACATGTTTTTGTATGGTTTTACATAAGATTATCTTTTTAATATTGAATTATCGATTATAAAGTATAAGCATCAAAGATGAAAAAATAGTTTTTAGAGATTCAAAACACCATATAATGTAAATATAGGAGGAATTCCTCCATAATTTAAAATATAACAATTGATAATGTAATATAAAAACTGCCCCCATATAGGTAGCCTAGCAAACAAAAATAACTAGCACACATAACCTGCCACCTAGAATAGAGGTGGCACCAATTACCATAAACTAAATTGCCTTATCTTTAGGAACCCTCCAAGAAGTGTTGTAGTACATTTAAATGTCTTCATTTGATTCCACACACATAGTTCCCTTAATAGATCTCTTCTTCAATCTAGGTCCCAACTGATCCAGTCCAACAGTTGATGGTAGAGTGTATCATTCTACCTTGTTTAATAGATATTTCATGTTATTTGACCTAACATATTATATTACCTAATCCATTTCAATATATCCACCACTCTCAATAACCTTATCAAATTTACCAAAAAATACTTAGCATTTTTTTTAATTAATTTCCATACCTCACTTTGATCATCAAAAACCTATACCATGGATGGGAGATTTGGAGGGGGCAGGGTTTGCATAGCATCCTTTTCATTAGAGAATAGATTAATATATAGGTAATTAGGAGTAACAAATTCCTCATTATTTAATTACACTACTATCAAGACCATCATTTTACATGTCCCTCATTATATCATTATTAGCCATTATTGAAGTGTTTACACCATTCTTGTCAGATTTTGAAGAGTTAACCCATTCTTGAACTGGGTTATTTTCCTGATCAAATTAGGAGACCTTGATTTACTTCCATTCATGCTTAAAAATTTTCACCTTTGTGGCCAATCCATGGAAAACTCTCTAATCATGGTGTGGGCTCAACTTGGGATAGACACCCAAATCAATTAGGTAATCTAGCATGATCTTAATCATTCTAGACCTAATGAATTGTTCTAGTTGTACTTATGGCACCTTCAGTTGGAGAAATATCTACAAAGAAAAAATTTTAAGGATGACTTCAAGAGTGAATTCAGTAATCACCCTAGCCTTAGATTGAAAAAAATCTTAAGTTCCTCTGCTTCCATATAAACCACAAAATTTTAGTTGAGAAAACAAGCCAAAACTTATGAAAAAAGGGATGGATTTTCTTTTTAGAACAAATATACCCAAAATAAATATTGAACCATCCTATATCACAATCAAAAATAATATTCTATCCTTTGAGACAACATTTCCAAATTTTAGAGGCATAAAGACAACAGAAGAAAATATGTTCAATAGATTCAACATCACTACAAAAGGAATAAAAAGGTTTCCCAAAACCACTTTTAACCAAAATAGTACTAGCAACTAATTTATTGTAAATCAAAAGCCAACAAAAATAAGAATTTTTTAGGTTCAATACAAAAATCCCAAATAAAAACAAACCTAAATGACTAGGAACAAAGGGGATCACACATATTCCAAATACAATTAAGGATAAGATAGGGGGCATTAGAAAAATAGAGTTTATTGTATAACATTTGAGTAGAGAACTTATACAAGAGTGTTTTTTGATGTTTTATTTGTTGATGACACTACTTTGTTTGTCAAAATGGAGTAAAATAACTTAAATCAGGTTGCTGCAAGGCTCGATAATTATCATTCTACTTTTTGATCTTAGGTTGCCATGCATAAATATTGTATGTTGGGGTAGTAGGACACCCCTTTTATTTTGTTTACTCAGTTTGGCTGGGTGTGAAAAGGGCTAGATGAATTAGTCAGATATTTGGGTATTCTTTTTTCACTTACCCCCATAATCAAGATCATGTGGGAGTGAATATTTTTCAAAATCAATAAAATTTTTAAAAATAGTAAGGACACTTGCTTTCTTTACCTATAAAAATCCAAGTCTAACAAAAAGTTATTGCATCATAAAATATATACTATGCTTCTTGTTGGATTTTCATTAAGACACAAATCAATTTAATACATAAAACTATAAGGGATTTTTTATGGTTTTATTGTAAGGAGGGAGGAAAAGACATGTTATTTCCTAGAATTTTTTTTTTAAGCCCAAACATATTGGGGGACTTGGCCTAAAGGATCTAAGGGTCTAGGGTATCACCCTCATAGTTAAACAAATAATCATAGCATTCAAAGGGGATGAACCTTGGAAAATCTTAGTCAAAAATAATATTATATGAGGCTATCCTAGAGTTAAACCAAACTAGAAAGGGATCAATATTGTAGATCTTCTTATAGGTCCTTTCTCTATTAAGGTAGCTAGGTTACTAATTTTTGCTTCTATTCGGTCTTCTTAGGACTTTATTAAACCTTTTATCATTGCCAAACATTTATTTAGCTAGTTTGGGACATGCTTCTAGGGCTATAGATCCATTTGGTGGAATCTCTATGTCAACAAAAGGTTGCTTGCACTCACCAAGGGATGTTCTAATTTTGACTAGTTCACCAAAGGTTGGAGGGCTTTTAAATATCTTTTCACCTAGGATTATTTTTAGGAACTACATAAACATTAATTACATTGACTTATAAATTTCAAAAATTGTAACATATTTTTTTGGTTTCATAGTAGTGACATATATTCTTGCCTTTCTTCATTCTAAATTGGATCTCTTCTTTGTTTCCCTTTACTCCTTCCCTTTTCCATTACCTTTCTCCCGAAATTGTGTGGGTAGGTGTTTAATTATTTTATGGATTTATAATTATTTACTTAAATACAATTAATGAAATAAGATCCAATGATAATATCTATAATTTAACATTGTAGATTAATAATATGGATCTATCCTAGTGGCCATAAACAATAAACAAGCATAATAATTTAAAAAAAAAATAAGTAATGGACAATCTAAAAAATAAAAAATGGAGCAGTCACACCTAATAATTAATTCTAAATTTGGAAAGTGGTTTTTGACTATGTAGACCTATATCTACATGTGTGTGAAATCTAGGCTACTAACTCAATAAAAATATAAATAACACATGTTGCCTAACCAATGTTTATTCCCAAGGAAAAATTAGTGTTATCTTGCTATGACCAACAATTGTGTCTAAATTGTACCGAATATGTACTTAACACTATTCTTGGATTTCTAATGTCCAAAGGGGATTAAAAATACACCAAATAAGCATAGACATTTCAAAACCACATTAAATCTACACCAAATAATCATGGACATTTCAAAACCACATTAAATTTACACTAAACAAGCATAGAAACTCACTACCAAATTTTAATTTATACAAGTGATTTGAATTTTCCATAATTATAAATTTTCATATTTTTTAATTATTTAGTTGACTTTTAGGGGGTTTGATTCATATTCGAGTTTTTATTCAATATCTATGAAAAATTTTATTTTAATACTATATTATCTTTTTCCATTAATTAAATATAATAGTTTGTTTAAACTATTTTTTATACTATCAATTATCGAAGGCCTCATGACATATATGTTTATGTTTAATATTTCTCATTAGATCTCTAACATAGATTATTCACACACATAACTTCATCCAGCTCTCCTTTCTCCTCATTCCTTGCTAACTATTAATCATCCTTAAACTGAGAAAACTAAAAAATATCATCCAAAACAATTATTTATGCCTTCTTCCTTAATTATTCAACTTCATATTTCAATTTTGCAATTGTTCCTTCCAACTTAAAGTAATTAACTTGCATTTGATTTAGATTTTCATACAAATTTTCATTCTTTTTAACTACATCTTGTAGACTATTATGGAGCATATCAAAGTCATATTGAATTTAAGAATTCTTAGTGGTCAATTTAGCTACTCATTATTTTAAAAAAGAATCCAACTTGAGATAATGATTTCCTTCTTATGTCATATCCTACATCTACATAGAAATATAAAGAACTTTGGAATTTTCATGGACTATAAATTCCATTACTTTTCCTTGTTCTATTGAATTTATCATGCTTGTGCTTTATAAATCAAGCATCTCCATGAATTTAGCATCAATTAAAAAAAATCAATAGAAATTATCCAAAAAATCTGTTATAAATTTTGATTTAGGTTCATCATCCCTTTCCAATACATAAATGAAGTCTTTTAGATTTTGAGCCTCTTTAACTAGCTTATCATCTTGGTTGCACACATGTTAAACACTCACATTGGCTCCAAGGTATTCCTCCTCATCTATATTGGTATGTATATTCCCATATATTTTTCACACATCAATATGCATGGCATAATTTCAAAAATATATGTTCCTAAGGTCTTCTTGAATCAGAGACAACTTTTGTTTTTATTGAGATAGTTTTATTATGGCCATGGTGTTCAGGGTTTACATGGGGATGTCTTCATTAGGTGCATCCTTCAACATAAGAATTATGTTAATAATTAAAATTTGGCATGGCTTCTTAGTTAGGTTTTGGATGTTATTGTTTATATCATTAACATCACTTCATCATAAAAACTTACAAGTAAAATTTCTTTTCTTATCAAACTAAGTCTTGCTTTACTATTATCACTGACACCAGGTTAGGTGTCCATTTCAAGATTTTGGTGGATATTTCCTTTTTTTTCTATACTGTAACTAAATTAGGTCTTCATTACAAAGGTGAAGGGGATTCACTCTACACATTGATGGTACATCATATCTCACCCTTTCGAACTCATGTAGTAAAACTTCAATAAGAATTTGAAAAACTAATGATATACTAAAAGAGTATCAATACAACTTAAATCAAATAAGATAGAAAAAAATATATTTGAATTAATGTAAATTTAAAAGCTATAAAAATAATCTATGAATTATACATCATGATAAAATAATATGTATACAAATAATTACTTGTGATAATATTTTAGGAACTAAAATTTGATAAAACACTAAATGTAGCATTTCATTTCTACAAGGAAAAAATAACTATGACCTTACAAACTTAAAATTTGTACCTTTCCAACATAAATCATTATTTTTAATCATAACTCCCCCTCACAAGATACCCCAAAATGCCCAAACATAAACCCAAATAGTAACATGCATACTTACACACTTTCTTTTCCAACTCATCATGTAAATTTTCATTTGTTTTTTCTTTCTCTAGTACTAAAATTTCACCACTTGGGGTCTAGGTCCACATTGCCTTCCACTTAATGTCACACACATTGTTGGTATATGTTACCTTCTCTTTAATAAATTATTTAGTGAGGTACCTTGATTTGTCATGTAGTTTTATCAACTTTTAATCATTGAAATTATAGTTATCATTCATCTAATTGCATATTAGTTGAGAATTAGTTTCCACCCATAACACATCTTCCCCACATGCAAATGATACATTTAGACATTAAATTAATGTTTTGTAATATGCAATGTTGTGTTTGCTCCCATCTCTTAACTCGTTTGATTTAAATTATATTTCAATGCTATTGTTAGAGATACAATCATTGAGAGTGGGGATGAATCAGTGATGCAAGATAATCCAATTTAATTCTCAACTCTTAAACATTCAGCATACATAAACTTGATCAAGAAACATAAACATGAAAGCACATACATCCAAAGCATACATAAGAGCATACATCACATGAACACATCATATATGTGGGAAACCCTCTTGGGGGATAAAACCCACTAAACCCTGCAAGATGGACTATAGTCTTATGAAATAAGATCCAACATTTAGACAAGTACCAACTGATCAAGGAACACCCATCCTGTAATTTAGTGAGATACCCATCCCATAATGAGGAACCAACCCCTAAAGCAATCAAGCACCCACTCAATGACCTTGATCTAATATCTACCTCTGATCTAACGTTTTCTAGAACTAATAATGGACTTTTCTTACTTGAACTCTTTCCCCTTTACATTCTCACATACTTTCATACATAAGTAATTCATCCAAGGCACCATTTTGGATCACTCTACACTTATTAGCACAAACATAATCATAAAAACATATAATAACTCTATCACAACATTAGTAACATGATATATATGACATGCACACACTCCTCAACCTACTCTACTCTTTAATCCATCCACTAATCACACTCACTCAATCATCCTCTAGGGCTTACTCGCTCAGTTTGTCTCTTCTAGGCTCAATAAATCCAATGACATATGTATTTACATTCAACACCTTGATCAGACAAGTATAACTAACCCTCTTCAATATTTATTTGTCCTTAATGAATTGTACCTTCTCTTTCAAAGTTTTTCTCCTTCTCTTGGATCCACACTCACACACCTACTCCACTTATTCTCTCACAAGTCTAGAAAGCATATGCTTGGTCTACACTATGTATAGAGTCTTCATGAATATCAACTTCTAATTCAGACATAATACTTGCATTAACCCTTAATACATCTAATATAGCTTAATACCATCTTCATAGGTTATCCATAATATCCATGGGTCACTTTAAGGAGCTACACCTTTCAATTAGGCCTTAGTAGCCCTTATAGGTCTTATGGAGACCCATTCACCCATTTAGTAGTTAATAAAGCAAAATAAGAAACAAGATCACTTTAAAATACATGATTCCACTCCATATGACCCTTATGACATCTTTAGATGATTACTCTTGCCAAAACACTCTTCTACTAAAGACAAATTACTCAAATAGTATTCTATACATAGTAGCACCATAGATGATCAAATAGTAGAATTTGAATATCTATAACTATGACTATACAAACATTCTAACATTCTAACTAGATTCTATGGATGCACCTTAAATTCCTCTACAACTTTGATTTTAATTGCATCAATAAAATTTCCCTATATCAAAAGATATAGCTTAAAAACTAAGCACTTATTTTCCCTCATTAATTTGAATATTCAAATTCCAATAGTCTCTAAGAAAATGTTAAACATTGGACACTTTGACCTCATCTCATGCTCTGTAGAAACTTTAACCAAATATGCATTGCCAATCTCCTCATATTAGCCTAGTCTTTACAATGCAACACTCACCATTGATCTTATATGAGAGCTCCCATGATTATGCCACTTGGTAGATCTGTGTGCCTTTTGCACACATTAGCTATTTGACTTAATGTGATCTGTCGATCTCCAACTGTATGAGAAATCATGTGCCATTGATTTTATATCAAGTTATTGAGATTGAGACACTTATCATTAGTACATACAATATGAGCATCCTTTGATAGTTTGACTTCACTCACACCATTGATCTCTATCTAAGAATATCATGCACTCTATTAGATCCTTATCTAGTTAGATAAATTACTGACCATTAGATATTTTATCCAATTCAATGCTCACTATAGATCTTTAATATCACAAATTCGGTTGAGTATGGGAACTTGGTAAATTCTATCTAAGAACCCAACTTTGCACCTTAATAAATTTTACTATGCTCCATGTCCATACCTAAAATTATAACCATATGATATCCTCACATAGGGGAATCCATCCATATATATATATATATATATATATATATATATATATATATATATATTCTTGAAACCTTCACATGTGTGAAATATAATGTCATCAATCTACTAATTTAGCTTTATTTGTCAAGATGACTACTTGATCTTAGACACTCAATTAAATACTCTAATGAATTCCTTTCACTTTTATAAGTTCTCCAAGCACTCATAACATCCCATGGGGTCTTTGAAACATGTCAAAACTATCAATATAATCCATAAATTGCCTATCCAAGTCAAACACTGAAGAATTATGCAAGAACATTGAAACACATTGAAGAATACTTTGACATGATCATTATAACACACATGACATCTCATCAACATACTTGGTCACCTTAGAGACATCATTGACAAACCTTTAACAATCTCCCTCTTTTTCATTGATGTTAACACCAATACAATTCACTTTTTCCCCCTTTGACATAATGATAAAGTGGTCTCAACTCTCGATCCTATGGACATAAGAAGACTTCACGGACTAATAATAAGAAAGGACCACCTCTGAGAGATGACACAAACTCCCCCTAACATAGTGTATACCTCTTCTTACCTTGAGATTCTCAAACATGATCTATGACTACACTCTTCTTTGATCATATAAATCTTCTATGAAGACAAAACACACATGAACATCAAAAACTACATGAACTTACCCTAAAAACATTAATAGGAACTCCCCCTAAGTCACCTAAGCTTAGTCACCCTTTGATCACCTTCAAACCA
Organism: Torreya grandis; assembly: GCA_037957365.1. Classification (NCBI taxonomy): domain Eukaryota; kingdom Viridiplantae; phylum Streptophyta; class Pinopsida; order Cupressales; family Taxaceae; genus Torreya; species Torreya grandis. The sequence continues at coordinate 1,135,096 of JARHVA010002383.1, read as the reverse complement.
TCTCTAACCATGAAAAAAGAACACAAATGACTCCATACCTTCTTTCTTAGATTCAAATACATAGTACTTTGATCCTAAGACCTGACCATTTACAAAGTTCCCCCTTTGTTTATTCATGAAGATTCAATATATAGTCAACACACCTGACTTGGTTTGATCAAGTCATCATATCAACATGATTGAGTTCACAACTATAAAAAACATCTTCATATGTTGACCATGACTAGAACATCTCACATATTCTCCCCCTCACATCATGCACATATCTTTAAGCCTTTAAAACTATCTGAGTTAGCTCCCCTTAACTCCATTCTTCACCTTTCTATACTATATAATATCTTTGAAAATTCATCATCCTTGATCAGACACCTAGAAACTTTCATTTTGTTCTTGAAAACCTTGCATACATAGCTTCATTCTTCATCATATTGATCAACTAGAGCATCCATTAAAGATTGACCAAAAACTTTGAATTTAGTATCACTATCCCTAAAATATCTTCTGAACATTCCATCACAACACTTTAGAGTATTTACATAAAACTCATTGATCCCCCTTAACCAAGCATATCTTCTCATGACCTTTCATGTCATGTAATGTCAACCAAGGATCAACTAGCATCCATCATGCTTCCTCTTTATATAAAGTCTCTCCTTGAAGTGTATAGAGAGACACCTCTTTGACCTAGTGATACTAAAAATCCTAAAACTCAGGGACTCCCATATCTCCATACTCTCATTTGAATTATAGTCCTGGCTCATCACCAGATTAACTTTGAATAGATCCTTGACTTTATTTTTTTCTTTAGACTTGTCAATAAATCTATAAAACATAAACTCTAAACTTTATTTCATGTATATCATGGAAAATAAACCATATTTGGTCTCAATCTGATCTCTCTTATTAGGCTTAGGTTTCCACAACCATTTGTGACCTCTTAATTTTACACTAAGAAATACATACACCTTATTTTTCTTTGAAAACTCATTTAACTTGTTCTTTTAATACATATTAATGTTACCAACTTTATGACATCTAAAACAAACAAGAACATTTATACCTTTTGCTTGGTGATGATTGTGATCTTTCTTTGACTGATTTATTTTCCTATTTCATTCTCTAGTAATGTGGCCAAACTGATTTCATGCATAACAATAACTCTAGGATGAATATCTCATTGCATTGATCTATCTATATTTTCTTCTTTCTTTCACTCTAGGAACCTGATTGAACTCATCTTGACTTGATGGTTTTTTCTTGTAAAACCTAGCCATGTCACCAATTCTTTGACAATTGTAGCAAACAATGTATTCCATACCTTTTGTTTAAATATGATAGTGATATACCTTTGACTGATTATAAATTTGTACATAGTCCTTTGCCCTATGACCAACATGATGACAAACAAAATAATGGCTCATAAAATATTTTGCATACGTTGAAACATTTGTCTATTTGATTGGTTTATTCATTTTACTCACCTTTTAATTATTGTCTTTCATGATACCATCCTCTTTGTATTGTTTTGATTTATTTTGATCTTATTCAAGTTTTCCTATCTCTAGTATGACATTTTTATGATCATTCCTTAGGAAAAAAAATAGTCTTTAATTTAACACATTCATCTTCTTTAGCTCTCATGCTTGAACTTTCATCCTCTAATTGAATTATGAGATCTTTGATGGTCTCCTTATCTCTCTTAGATTCTTTAGCCATGCCATCTTTCATTCTACATGTTTTCTCTTCAACCATATTTATAGAATAAAAATTGGACATTAACTCATCATTCTCATCTTGATTTGAACTCAATGGAAGTTGTCTCTTCTAACAATATCTTGAGATGTATGCATTCTTCTTTTTTTTAAATTATATTTGTCTTTGTAACCCTTAGTTGATCCACAATAATTTTGATCTTCTATGTATTATATTTTGATTTTGATCTTGAATTTTCCATAGACTTGATTAGTTCTTGATTATCCTTTTCCTCTCTCATGGATTTGCCTAACAAATTCCCCTCAAGAAATTTGACTTGTGCTTCAAGACCTTTGATTATATTTCTCATTTTATAATTCTTCTTATTTTACTCCAATTCACCAAGTGCACTCATTATCTAAACTTTTAGATCAACTTCATCTTCCTCTCTATCATAACAAACTTCATCATCAAACATTGATATTTTCACCCATATTTTACCTCAGATCACCTTCACATGGTTAAACTTGAATAGAAGGTCCTGCACTAATACAAATTTTTATATGTTCACCCATATTTTACCTTGGATCACCTTCACGTGGTTAAACTTGCATAGAAGGTCCTACTCTAATACCAATTTTTAGAGGTACAATCATTGGGGGGTTTGAATTAGTGATGCAATATAATCCACTTCAATTCCTAACTCTTAAACATTCATCATACACCAACATGATCAAGTAACATAAACATGAAATCATATACATCCAAAGCATACATTAATGAACACATCATATATGTGGGAAAGCCTCTTGGGGGATAAAAACAACTAAATCATACAAGATGGACTACATTCCTATAAAACAAGATCCAACATTTATACCAACACCAACTAACCAAGGAAAACCCATCCCTTAATTTAGTGAGACACCCATCCCACAAGGAGGAACCAACCACCTAGGCAACCAAGCACCCACTCAGCTATCTTAATCTGATCTCCACTTCTTATCTAATATATTTTACACCTAATGATGGACTTCTCTTACTTGAACTCTTTCTACTTTACACTCTCACAGACTTGTATACACAAATAATTCATCTAAAGTACCCTTTTGGATCACTCTACACTTATTAGCACATACACAATAAAAAACCTACAAAAACTTTGTGACAACATCAAAAACATGATATATAGGTCATTCACACACTCATCAACCTTTTTTACTCTTTAATCCATCCACTAACCACACTTATTCAATCATCCTCTAGGGCTTACTCACTCAATAAGCATCTTCTAGGCTCAATAGATCTAATGACACATGTATACAAATTAAACACCTTGATCAAATAAGCATAACTACTCCTATTCACTATTTTTTGGTACTTAATACCTATACCTTCTCATTTAAATATTTTCTCCTTCACTTGGCTCCACACTCACACACCTGCTCCACTTCTTTTCTCACAAGTCTAGAAACCATTGCCTTGGTCTACACTATTTATAGATTCTTCATGAATGTCAACTTCTAAGTTAGACATAATACTTACCTTAACCCTTACAACCTCCAACATAGCTCAATGCCATCCTCATAGTTTAGAAATAGAATCGATGGGTCACTTTAAGTAGCTAAACCTCTCAATTAGGCCTTAGTATCCCTTATAGGTCTCATGGAGACCGATTCACCCATTTAGTACTTCAACAAGAAAAAATTAACACAAGTTCACTTTAAAATACATGGGTCCACTCTATATGACCCTTATGCCATCTTCAAATGATTACTCCCACCAACTCAAATAGTATTCTATACATAGTAACACCATGTACAACCAAATAGCCAAATTTGAATCTCCATAACTCTGACTATACAAACATACAAACCTAAATATATTCTCTAGATGTGCCTTGAATTCTTCTACAACTTTCATTTTTACTTCATCAAGAAATTCATTCTAGATCAAAATATATAGCTAAAAAAATAAAGCACTTATTTTCCCTCATTAATTTGAATATTCAAATTTCAATGGTCATTGATCAAATGTTAAATATCAAACACTTTGACCTCATCTCATGCTCCTTAAAAACTTTTACCAAATATTCACCATCGATATCCTTAGATTATCTTTGTCTTTACCATACAATGCTCACCATTGATCTTAGATTAGAGCTCCCACAATTGTGCCACTTCATATCTCTACATGCCTTTTGCCCACATTGACTATTTGACTTAATGTGCTCCATCGATCAAGTTATTGAGATTGAAACACTTGTCACTAGCACATAAAATTTGAGCATCTTTTGATGATTTGATTTCACTCACATTATTGATATTTTTCTAACAAGATCATATGCTCTATTGGATCCTTATCCAGTTAGATAAATTTCTCATCGTTAGATCTTTGATCCAATTCAACACTCATCATAGATCTTCAATATCACAAATTTGGCAAAGTATGGGAACTTGGTAAATTCTATCTGAGAAGCCAAATTTTCACCTTAATAACTATTTCTACACTCCATTTCTAGACCTAAAATTTGAACCATATGATCTCCTTATATATAGGAATCCATCCATATATCAAGATGCTCCTAAAACCTTCACATGTGTGAAATATAATGTCATTAATCTACTTACTTAGCTTTATCTATCAAGATGACTACTTGAGTTTAGACACTCAATTGACTAATATGATGAATTCCTTTCACTTCCATAAGCACTCTAAGCACTCATAACATCCCATTAGGTCTCTGTAACATGTCCTTACTATCTATATCATCCATAAATTGCCTATCCAAATCAAACATTGAGAAACCATGAAAGAACACTGAAACACATTAAAGCACATTTTGTCATTGCCATTATAGCACACATGACACCTCATCAACATCCTTGGTCACCTTAGAGACATCATTAACAAACCTCCAAAATTTATAAGAGCCACACATAATGTATGTGTACTTGAATCCATCACTATTTGTAAGTGAAAAAACCATAATTTACAACATGTATATTTTGTCCATACTAGTTCATATAAATGTATAATAAATCATCCCATAAATTCACCTATTATGGAATTCATACTTGAAATAAACAAAAAATAAAAATTGCATATCAAGACATACTATAAAATGACTAGAACATATTCCCAAGTAGCATTAAGGTGACCCAAAGCCACACAATCATGTTGTATTATTATGAAACACATAAGGAGACACATAAGAACACCACAAGATACTATTATTCATCACCTATTAGTCATTATGATTTTTTATCGGTGATGGAAACTACTATTTTTGATCAGCACTAACAAACTCATTGGCATCTACTATTAATGTGGTATTAACTAATAAACATGCCAAAAACACCCAAATGTCACCCAAACATACTTTACTAGAAAGGGGAGGGGAGAGGTGGAGGAGAGGAGTCTAAAATAGGTGAAGGTAAGTATTTATTTATATTAACATACAATATTTATTTATAATACACATAATATAGATCAATCCATATGATAGTAGGCAATAAATTTATGAAAAAAATCAGATTCTAACCTCAAATTGAAATGTCTTGAGACTAATTTTAGGAAAACAAATTTAAATACATTCTCAAAGATCTTTTTATTTTTTGACTTTGTTACTTTGTGTAAATCCAATAAAACTTTTGTAATATGTCAATCCTAATGTTAAGGAATGGGGGGAAATGATGTATGGTTTACACAATAGTTGCTACCTAATAAAGTTGATTTCCACACTTTTATCTCTCACTTTACCTAATGATCATCTCTTGTATTGTACTCATCTCAAATAGTTTCTCATCATATTAGGGAAAAACCAAATTATGGGGTTCACAAGTAGATTTTGAAAAAATTAGACTTGTATATGTGGCAAACTTATATATGTGTCATGTGTATGTTTTTGTCACCCCTATATTTTCTTAGAATTTAGCCCCTCCCCCTCAATACTTACCCCTCACAATAGTATTTAAAAAAAACTATTAATCCACAAATACACCCTAATATACCGATGATGATTTTATTGTATTAATAATCCCCCAATATGCATGCATGTGGTATTTTATTGGTGCTTTTATGAATCCCCTATAGTAATATGTAGTATAGGTTTGCATCTAGATGTTTTATAGTCATGTGCTTGAGATTTTTGATAATTTTAAGTAGAATGTCTAAAATTCAACATTCTTACTTATCTTGATCTAGATTACCACCAAATTTCAATAAAAATATTTTTTGCTTAGGAAAACTCAAAGTAATTGAAACTACATATCCCACATGTTAGAATCATACCCTATGAAATTCTTGAAAAGTGTAAATGGAATCTTGAGCAAGGGCTTGGACCTCTCTTCCCTAGGTGGAGATGCAACTATAGGCACATTTTCCTAAAATATTATTTTAGTAAAGTAGGTGATGTCATAAAGGTTAAAGTATTAAGATATTAAGTTTTTTTTAAACCAGTTTACAAATGGATATTGAAAAATGGCATTTACATTTATGATCAAACTAAATCAAGAAGTGTTGAAATTGAATTAAAACTGAATATGAACATTTCCAATGTTCATTCATTCCAATTACACCTTCAAATGATCATTAACAACTTATATGATTTTCCAGTAATTGTTATAAACTAATAAAATATGGTTTTCTAAAAATTAAACTTGACTGATTAAATGTAGAAAATAAATTAGAAATCAAAATGCAAAATTAGAATAAAGATGACACAAGAATTGTTTATGGATTTCGGCAATTACCTACATCTCCAGGCTCATTCAAATTGACCCATTAAAATCAATTACAATTACAAATGAAAAACTTACAAAACCATAATGAAATCTGAAAACCTATAAATTCATGACTTTAGACCTTCAAAAAACTCTAACAATGCTCAGTAATCATCCTCTACCTTCTCGAAGCACTTGCAAAATCTCTTCCTACAAAACCATAATGAAATTTGAAAACCTATAAATTCATGACTTTAGACCTTCAAAAAACTCTAACAATGCTCAGTAATCATCCTCTACCTTCTCGAAGCACTTGAAAAATCTCTTCCTAGCATTATATGTCAAATAATCACTTAAATAACTCAAAATGACATCAAATGAACACCAAATTAGGAGAAAAAATATACCAAATGGAGCATCTTTTAATTTTTAACAAATTTCTTGTTTACCCCAAGATATAAAAATGCTTCTAGATTAGCTAAATATGTCAATTTATACAAATTTCTCCTTATAAATTTTTACACTTTAATTTTAATTACCCTATAAAAATAAAATTTTATGCCTTTTATAGCACTTGTAAACATTTTTTGGATTGGTATGTCCACTTAACTATGTTTCCATAGGTTATGAGTTCAAATCCCATGATCTTGGCTTTATCCAACTACCTAGGCCATGACATTTACCATACATGGTTTAATATCCCACATGCACTATTTTTCAACTTAGCATTAGCCTTAACAAAGATTATTGTTGGTGCATTATGTGTGGCTTAGGCCACCTCTATGCATCATTTTGTTGGATTTAGTTTGGATGATCCTATGTGAGTAAGGAGGTGAGATTAGTTTAGAAGATCCTGACCAAACTTAGGCAAGGTTGGTTGGATGGTTGGAACCAATGAATTATTACCACCAAATATCTCCTCAAGCTCAATTTGGAATAATGACTTGAGCTGGATGAATAGCTTGATCACAATCTATGTGGAATGTAATCTCAATCTCAATATTGGTGACTTGGAAAATACATGGAATAATTCAATAGTTTAGGATTATTAGTTTGACATGCAATTTATAAACAACACAGAGGCATATATATGAAAAAAGTAACAATGGTAACATGAAGTAATGGAGGAAAATAAACCCCTCTAAAAAAAGAGTGTGTCAACCCTAGTTGAGGGTCCCCAGCTAGAAAATAGTGGGTCCTATTTATCCAAACACAAATGTTGAAGATTAGGGGAAAAAACCAAACACCCTTTTAACATTGCACTACCACATGTCACATGATGATTGGTCCACTTGGCAACCATTTAAATTATTAATGCCCAAAATTGCTTTGGGGAAATTGGGCACTTGTCACTTTAGAATGCCTAAAATTTAGGCTAGATTTGGTATTGAGTTCAATATTGAAGTCTTTTTGTTCTCATACATACCTTGGGAAGGTCAACACAAAATTTTCAAAGGAATTCTTTTTTTTGAAAGGGGTGCCAAGCCTTATTTTTTTTAGACTTTTTGTCTACCATAAAAAATTTTAAGGGCACTTGCCTTTTAGGTGTTTTAAATAAAAAAATATTGAAGGAATTGTGTACTTCATCTAAGTCATTTTAAAAAATCCTAAAGGACACTTTCACAAGTTTCAAAGAACAACTCAAAGGGCACAAGACACTCTGGAGATTTTTGGGGACCTTTCCAAGATTTTTGAAGGGTATGTTCAAATTTCAAAGGGCACTCCCATGAGGTATCAAGGGCCATTACTCAAGGGCCATTTCTCAAAAGTTTCTTTTAGGACATGCACTCTCATAATAAATGAAGTCTCTCCAGAGGGTGGAAGAATATTGCACTCCTCAGGTTGGTTAATGGTTCAAAGGTAAAGGATAGTTGAAGGCCCAAGTGAGAATCTATGATGGACACTTGGTAGTATTTTGGAGTGTTTTTAGTTTTGGGTATTTTTCAAAATTTTCACTCATGTTTTGCTACCAAAGGTGCAATTATTTTCCAAAGTCTAAACTCCTCAAATCATGCCATGTGGTAGTCTCTTAGGGGTTTTAGTTTTTGGGCCCTTTAGAGAAACACCTCATCTCAAAAAGGGGAGGAGGTAAAATAAGTCCCTAAGGATTGGTAAATTAGGGTGGTCAATTAGGATCATGACACATGGCACTCTTATGGGAGCTCAGATTATATTTCACCAAGGCACCAAGGGAAAAGAAAGTGAGACATTGCAAATGTCCCCAACACCCTAAATACCTAGATTTTTGACACTTGTCAAAATTGTTTATCCAAAGGAAAATTCAAGGCATGTAGCATCTCATCACAAATATGACTAAAGAGGTGAAAAGGTTACCAATAACCCATTGAATGTCAAAGGTATATTTTCACTTTTATGATACCATGTGTCACATTGAAGATTGTTCAGCTGAAAAGGGAAGCACCGTCAGGTTTCCCTCAATTTCTCTTTTTGAATAATGATTGAAGGTATTAATGTGATAGATGAAGATTAACTATTCCTCATCAAGGCTTAATTTATAACCCTAATTTCAAAAGGGAGTGATTATAACTAATTATTTTCTTTCATTTTAATCTACATTTCATAATTGGAGCTCACTTGTATTTTCAAGAGATTTGCAAACCAGAATGACATGAGATGAGAATATTAATTGTAGTCTATTTTTTGAAATTTTTATTCATCTAGGGGTGTGATAGTTAGTGTGATTGCAAGTAGGTATTATCTAGGTTATTAATTTGGTTCTATAAAGGTAAAATTTGAAAGAGTTATAGAACTAGCCACCAAGAAATGGTGTTTTTCAGTATGAGCAAAGGTAGTGTCACATTGGTCACATAAAAATGGCTTTTTTTCTTCTATCCCATTGAAAAGTAGAATTACCTCAATTCTTGATGGGATTAGGGATAATGACATCTAAGGTCTATATTTTGTTTCCCTATCAAATATTTTACAAAGACCTAATCCTCCTAAGGTAGTGGATAATTTGGGTGTGATTTATATGGTTCCTATAGTAGCTTTTCCACTAGTATCCCCATACCCAAATATGGTCATTGCATGTGAAAAGGTATATCATGAAGATATAAGAATTGTGCTTGATGGGATCCAATTAGTTATCTATTAATTCACCCCTCAAGCTCTTATTTCCATTCTTAGGATACCACCACAACCTGAGGCAATTGTTTTGATTATGGAGGAATGCCAGGCACATGTTGACAAGAATGATAGCTTCATATGGGAAATTGTAAACACTTACTAGCTTACCAAGAAGAGAACTAAGGTTTTCATATTGACTAAGAACCTTAAGTTAGTAGATTTCAAATAGCTATTATTTCATATCATCACCATATCTATTAGGGTTTATAAGATACCCATGATAGAGAAGTTTGAGCCATGGATGTTTTCCATCCTTATTTGTATGGTGGAGGGTAAGCAGTAGCTGGACTAGGCCTCAATTCTGAGTAAAAATATACAAAGCCAAATAATGCAATTGTGGGTGGCCATCTCTTCCAAATAATTTTTTTTGGTACATTTTACATGACTTCCTACCTCATGAATAATTTAGTACATAACAAAGATTTCCCTAGACTCACTAGGAATCCCTCTAGTCTTAAAATTTATGAGTTGTATCTTAAAATGACTTTGGAAGGTTTTAGGAACAATTGGGATAAGGTATATAATTAATTTTTCAATACCATGATAAGTGTCTTCTATCCTCTAAGGATCTTAAATAGAATGACCAAGGTAGTTAGGGAGGTGATTGAAAAGTTTGATGCAGTGTACATTCAATTTTGCACTTCTACATACATCCAAGTGAGTGGTTATTTAGGGGCACCCTACATGATACCTAGGTATGTTGAAGATAAGGTAGCACTCATGGAATTGTGTAGACAAATGGTTCCCCCACATGATATGATTTTGGCAAAGAAGATCAATAACCCCTTTAAGTTCCCTATATAGATAGGATATTATACATGTCCTACTCTAGCCAAAGCAAAGGGGTTGGAATAAGAAATGGGGTGGTTTCAGATGGACAAGATACCTCCTCAATATAAATATGACATAAGGTGGTTGGTTAACAATGCTATATGTGTACTTATGCACCAGGCACACTATGAAGACATTTGGTTAGAATGCACAATGGTGGATTAGGTGAGAAAAATTGATTACCTATTACCATTCTCAAGAATATGGATGTGATAAATCTATAGTATCATCAACATACACTACGTATAATATAGAGATGCAGCCTATAACCCAAGTGGATTTCAAAATCTTAGAAGATGATTCAATTATAGGGAGGGTGCATCATATAATGAAAATAACATTTGGGTGGTTAAAGTCTCAAGGTGTGGACCTTAGTGCACATGATACCCTTGCTCTTAGGGAGCTTAGAACTATACAGGAGTTCAAGGTGATTCTTCCACCTCACATTGGACATTTAACAGGCCCTCATATGGAGGAAAAAGGCAAAGGGAAGAGGTTGGAAGGTGATATCAATTTCACCAAGCCAGTCAATGTTGATGAGATTAAGGTAGCATGGTCCAAGTTTAGACTCTCTTTCACAAAATTGACTAGCTTTAATAAAATTTGGACTCGAATTGCCATGGGGAAGTGCATCTTACAAGTGCTTCTCCTATTTTGATCACTATTGAAAGAGATCTTGCCACTTTAGCTAAACCAACCATTACACTAGCCCCTCATCTTGTGTAATCACTAGAGCCCATTCCACCATAAAAAATATACACAAAGAAAATGGGAGGGGAGGAGCAAGTAGAGAATCTAAAGAATAAAAGGAAGAAGGTGTTGTAGCCTCTACCTATAACCCCTAGGAAAAGGAAAGAGGTAATACATCCAGATGTGTCCTCTCAGCATGAAGCTACCAAATCCTAAGGAGAAAATTCCACGTATTACAAAGATTAAGGGATATGAGTGATGAATAAGACTCAGATGATGAAAGGCCTATTAAAAAAATAGTAAAGTGGCTGGAGGAATTCACTCCTTTCCTAATGATGATTGCCTAAAGAACTCCAAGGGAAAGGCCGTAGACTCCTATCAAGGTTCTAGCAATGGGATTGTTTGGACCACAAGCACCCTCAAGAGAAGAATAAAAAGGTAATGAGGAGACTATTTTAGCCTTGAATGACCCTTTGTCCTTCAAAGATGTCACATAAGTAAGTGTCAAGGTGACCATGAAATGCCAAGCACTACCCCAAAAATAAACTGTCTCCTCAGACACATAAGCATTTATCCATGCTATGATCACCCAACCATCAGGACAAGAGGTAGAGGGTGAGATAAAATGGTTGTAAAGAGCTAGGGAAATTTTTGAAAATGAGCCAAGGCTAGAAGAACAAACCCCCACAAGTAGTGAAAAGGTATATGCTCAAGGAAAACAACATCTAAATGTTGTGATGGCTATGGAAACAACCCCACAGGACCAACCCACTCTAATACATACAAGATCAATACAAGGAGAGGTTACACCTAAAGGAGATAGGGGATCAAGACTAAAAATGGGTACAGCTATGCCTTTAGATATAAATAAGGAGGTAGATCTAAGTGATGAAGTTCCAATTGAGGGACCCTTAATAGGTACTACTTCTTTTGAAGTACCTTGGGGGCTCCTTCCTCAAATAAAGGTCCATGATCCTATAAGGCACAAGATTTTTAAGGCCATGATTGGTGATGAACCACCTAAGGGTGACAAGGAAGACACCATATCCTCTTACCAACTTTCCCAACCAATTACAAAATTTAAGCTAGAAGCAAGAACACCTTCTTATCTCATAAGATAGTAGAGTGTCATTGATAGACTACTTCTAGGGTCCCAAAAGAAATTCAAAGTGGTTATCAAGGTCCTGGAGTAGGTTGACCTAGGCAAAGAGGGAGAGCAAGAAGTTGGAAGGAAAGAGGTAGAGTTGGAAAGTGATGAGGATATAAAGTAAATAAAAATAGTCTCACACCCAACACCTATCACTCTCCCTCTAACTACACTTTTGGCCACACCACCATTTAGTGCATCCAAGCTGTCCTCTAGGTCCACAACTCCAATGGGTTTTCAGACTAAGCCCATCTTATGGGTTAAAGAATAGGTTAAGGAGAAGCAAGGCATTGAAATTAAATTATGTAGTATGGATTTCCTAGTAATATAGGTTGAAACCTCCCAATAAATCCAAAACACTCTCCTAAAATACTTTCACTAATATTGGGGAGTGAACACAAGAGATAGTTATTCGCTTGTAGGGTGTTACAAATAAGGATGCTCCCCATGAGACCTATGTTGCATATAAATATTATCTAGGAGAGCCTTCAAGAAATGAGATCGATCATATCTCATAGGTTTGGGCAAGCATGGTGGCTCATCGAATTGATAAAGATAAAGCATCAATAGAAGAGCTAGAGACATAGAACTAGGTAATAATGTAGTACTTGAAAAAGTTACTAAGTGATCTTAAGGCAGTGAATCCAACTACTAGTAGAGCCCTGAGTGCACCCATTCCCTCTTGAGATACACTTGAATTTATCCTTGGTAAGGATTTAAAGAATGAACGGTGGGCAAAAAAATATTGGTAGTAAGAATAATGGTCCAAGCTAAGGAAGTCATCTATGTAGCATTATAATGGCTTGATGATGTAATAGATAGATAAGAGGTGTGTAAATCCTTAGCATTGGTTTATGAACTAGATATCAGGATTTGGGAGGAACTTGGGCCCAAGGTAGATAAGTTATGCAGTGTGGGCAAGGATATCTTGATTGTAGAAAAGGTCATCACGTCAGATGATCCTAAAATACCTAGAGACTACGAACTAGCCATAAAACATAAGTTAGTAATGCTTAAGGATGGCACCTTCAATATAAAAAGGCAAGAGTAGTCTCTCAAGGTTGCTAAGATGGAAATTGAGGCCACCTAGAGGAGAATGGTGAAGTTTGAGGGTACATTCAACATGACACAAAAAAATTTAGAGGGTGCCCTGAAGAGTCTTGTTGATGCACCCTATAGAAGCTTCAATGGATAGATAATAAGGGAGTTGGTACAAATCAAAATATCCTATTATCAATTAAAGGCATTAGTCAAAAAGAAATAGAAAACACTATAAGGGACTACCAAGTGGTTAGAGGAATATGAGGTTAGATTCATATACCAGGTGGGCCCAAATAATAAAATACTTTCTGCCATGATCAAGAAGTTCATTGCTTACAAGAATAAGCTGCCATAAGGATCGATTATAAACATTGATTCAACAACATGAATAAATCATTTCTATTTTTCCTTGATTGATGTAAAGATTATTCTCTCCTCTCTTTTTCATTTAGTCTTTGTACTATTCCTATTAATGGCATATCTCTCGTAGGAATATTCTCTAGAGAAAGGGACATTTTGGTCTAGTTATGCAAGTGGACAAAGGTTATTTTATCCCTTTTTGGGGTCTACTTTACATGGTGTATAGACATCATCCCACTAGGATGAGATATCAAACATGTCATTTTCATTGGAGCATGTGCATTATCCCAAGAATCTTTTTGTTGTAACTGAAGAGCTCTAAGCCCATGAATGATTTTTCTATCTAGAGTATCTCATTAGGATATGCCATGTATTAGTTTGAAAATTGTATAAGTAAAGGAGGTTTATTCCTTTACAAAGGTCAATCAATCAATTTTTTTTGAGAAAAGAGCTATTGCTCTAGAGAATTTCTTCCTATGTAAACTCTTTGGTGTCAAATTAATTTCTTGTGTAAAACCATTGACAAGCTCTGAGATCATATTGAAATGTTCCCCTGTTACTATTAACACACCATTTGCATATCACAAGTGTTACATCACAAATACATGAGATCTTGCATATTTGAAGTGTATTTGCATTTTTGTGCTTAAAATCTTAAAGCTATAATTTCCTATCCAATTGTTATTGTTGAGAATTTCATAGAATGGAAATTATATCCATCCTTTCATCTATCTCTAGTAGCTTGTATATGACTTGTAGACACCTAAATCTATCCACCAATAACCTCTAATTAGGTTTTTGGCCAAGTTCCACTTAAAATGCATAATTTGGTTTAAAAACACTAAAACATGCTAAATGAGTTGAAATTGATATATTCAAGTGTTGATTTTAGCTAGGGTATCCCTAAATGGGGAAATGAAATTTATGGGCCAACTAACCTTGATCAAATCATTTCGAGTCAAAATGTCAATTTTGTACCTAGGTGCTCTGGATTGCTCTTTCCTATCAAATCTTTTGCACAAGATGCATGCCCTTATTATTTTTTGTCATTAATATCCTAAATCGGATAATAAATCTAATGCATCTAGCATTGCCTTCCAATTCCAATTCAGTCAAATTTTAGATCAATAACAAGGCATTCTGATTAATTTGGGTAATTTGTGCACAAAGTGCTTAATCATGCATAAAAACTAATTAAACTAAATTAGGGCCTAATCAAGATTTCCATGGAAACTTGTTAAATAATTTGTTTTGGAAATGAATATTGAATATCTGCATCATCAAGTGACCTCATTTTTTGGGAAGACATCCCTAGGCCATAAATGCCACAAATATTAGGATTCATGCCTCCCATGCCTCATCAATGCCCTTCATGCCTCTTAATTGATCCTCTATCCAAAATATTGATGAGCCTATTTATCAATTTTAATTGCAAAATTGGATTAATCCTTAGCCAAACATCTCAATCCTGAGATGGATGGTTTAGGCTGATTCTATACTTTCTCAAAAATCTATAAATAAAGAGTCCATGAACATCATTTCTAAGCTATTTTAGTGCAAAGTTATTATGCTCAAATATCTTCAAAAGTCTTGATTATGTAAAGTTATAATGCACAAATGGTTTCAAAAGCTTTAAGAAACTAGTGTTACGATGCCAAATTGATTCCAAGCTAAGCCAAGCCAAAGCCACAAAGTGTCAAGGAGAAGAGGAGATATCCAAGCCTCCTTTGATGAAGACTTCATGAGCACAAACCAAGAAAGCCACTACAACAAGAATTTTGGAGCTTTCAAGGAGGGTAAAAGAGAGTTTCTTTTGCATTTTAGTTGTGTGTCTTATTCATGTTTGTTAACTATGCTCTCCCTAGTGTCTAGGCCTAGAGATGTTATGCTAGTTAGTGTGTTTATTTCATTTTATTTTCATTTTGAAACTAACCATCATCTCTTGAGTCAAATTTTTAGTTCACATAATGGCACACCCGATGGGACTAGATGCATCCCACACATGAAGAAAATCATTTTGTAGCTTTAAAATATTTATTTGGATCATCAAAACTCTTAAAATTTGATTTTCTAACTTTGTTTTACCATTTTTGTTTACCATGGGTTTACACAATAACCTGTGTCAGTTAGTAAAACTGACATCAGTTGGATAGTTATCATCAGTCACATTGGTATAACTGATGTCAGTTAGATAACCATCATCGATTATATAACCGATGTCAGTCACTATGTTTTTCTTAAAACATAGACCCAAGAGGTATTTTTTTTAAGTTCATTATTTCAAACCTAAAATAGCTTCAAGACTAAAGGACATACTAACATTTTTTATATGACCAAGCTTGAAATTTGCTAAAAACATGTTTTAGATCACCTTTTGCTTGCTTAAAAATTAATTAGGAACCTTGTTTTGGTATTTAACATAAAATTCAGATGTTTATGGTGAATGTTTTTAAAGTTTACAATCATAAGACCAAGGGGTTAAATGAACTCCACCAAATCTTTGATTTGGGATTAAAATTGAACACATTGTCAATTTTTGTTTTCAATAGTTATTTAATTAGATTTTGTTTGGAAGAAAGAGGGGTGTTGCACGTATGCTCTTCCATTTGTACCCTATAGGGAACCCTTGGAATCAAAAGTGTCATTCCTATTCCAAGTAACCTAGTCCGAGGCTTAGAAAGAAAGCCATCTAACATACTCCCTAAAAACTTGTCAAAGTTTGGGCAACCTTGAAAATGACCCTAAAGTCTTTCTACTTTCATGCTTTCTTTATTTTTATGTAAACTTGGCTTGTGAAGGGGACTTCATCACCTCCCACGAGTTCTTTAGGGAAGCTTTGACCTAGGGTTTCACCTCCCAGGATTGACTTCATTTATCTCCTAATTGGAGTTTCACACAGGACATAGTGGCACTTTAGACATCGTACTACACTGAAAAAACAACAAGATGTAGTGGTTACAAAAAGGACTAGACCTTTTTGTAACAAGATAAGTGATATGAACCCAAAATCTATGATTTTATTTTACATTTTTTAGTGTGAAAGTCATTGTGCAATTGATTCCCATAGAAAATTTGGAAACTTTTTAGATCTTAGAAAAATCCCCACTTTTCATGAAATTATTATTGGTGCAAGGTGTGCCTCAAGGTCTAGTTCTAGTACTATCATTTGAGAGAAGGGGGTTGTAAAAACCCTACTATATAATGCACATTTACTTTTGGATGAACACTTAAAATCCTCTCAAATGATGTATATTAATAGATTCCAATAATACCAAGTAACCTTGTTAGTTTAAGATCTAAGAGAGATTAATTAGTTGGTCTTATCATAGATTAAAGTCATGTTTGAAGTCAAAACTTGGTGTAAACAAAAAATTCAAACCAAGCACATAGTCCTAATTTTCCTTTGAATAAAGAGGTGTTATGTTGCCTACGTGAGATCATCAATTTGCCTTGTTCAAAAGTTCATCAAAAGCTTGGGAGTCATATCATCCACTTTGGCACAGTTATGCTACCCAATTGAGTCTAGACCTTTACCAAAGTTTTTTTAAGTCCTTCACTCATAATCTAAATTCGAAATTGCACCTTTATAAATTTATAGGGTTGATGTGTTAAGTGGGTTTACCATTTGCACTAAACTTGAGGGAACTTAGGTTTAATTTACAATTTGGGTTGAAGGATTTTTAAGACTCATAATCATTACCATCACTTGATAGACTTAAGCCATTTTTTGCTAAACACTTGCACTTTGAGTGTATGCACCACAACATTTTGAGTCAAGGAAAGTAGTGTTATGTTGTCAAAATTGTGAGAAACTATCTTTGCCTTAGAGAGTTGTTGAAACAAACCTTTTTTGTCACATCTTTTGGGTAGTATATCCTCATTAAGCTGCCCAAAACATTTAAAATATTGTCTCATAGACCCTCTTGTATAGAATTCAAAAATTTTCCTACATTTTTAGACCAATCTGATTGTACTTTTGTGATCTTTTGTCTAGCACAGTTATACTGTTCACTTTTATCTATCTTATTTGTCAAAAGAACCAAGTTTTATACCATTATTTATGAGAAAATAAACTATCTCTAAAGTTCCTTTTGTTTCATACCTTATACCTAGTTGATCAAGGTCATGTCCAAGAATCAAATGCCTAGTGTTTGTTAGAAGTGTTTTAAATCCATTAGATTAAAATCTTCATCTATTTCAAAGTCTAGCTTTTGATGCCATTTGGCCAAGAGTCCTAGTGCATGCCTTATTTGATCTTAGATTTTGACACTGCATTTGGCTAAAAGACCTAGCAACTTTTAAATTCTTAGATTAGACTTATTTGAAACACTTCGACCTTAGAGTTTGGAATTTTGATTTTTGGCCCATTTACTTGCTTATCTTTGTGTAAACAGGGAAATGATAGATACTTCATGTTAGCTTGTTTCCTCACAAATATTTACATAAACCTTTTGATCCTTTTGACAAATCTAGACCAAGTTGGAACATCATCTATTTTAGATTCTATCCTTTTTAGAGTTTGTAGAACTCTTTGACCTTTTATTTTAAAGCATTGACTATGGATCCCAATAGGTATTCCTACACTCATAGTGGATTCATGTACAATCTAGGGATTATTAATGTAGTTGCATAGGAAGAAATGGTGCAAGACCCCTATGCAGATAATATTGCTTATGAGATGGATTCTTATCCCTCTTATAATACTCAATTAGGGGCATAAAGCCAAGATATATTGGCTAACTATCTAGTTAACACACCACATTATTTAGAATAAGACCAAGAACAAACTACATAATACCTAGATATAATACCCATAGTGGATGAGCCAATTATTCAATAGTCATATTCTACTGATATAGCTTTCACATATGATCCATTTTTGTTTGAGCGACATTGGTTAGAGAACAAAGATGATCTTTTGGTTAGATATACAGAGTTAGGGGCCAAATTTCTAGTATACTTACCCCATGAAAATTTATCAAGTCTAGTGAGAGTGCCCCATAATATCATTTACGATCAACAAGCTTCTTCTAGCAATCCTATGGCTCTAGTCTAAATAACAAATCAAGACCCTAATATATCTAACTAAGGTAAAAACATCATGGAAGATCACTTTAACCAAATTTAGACATCATATCAAACCTACCTAAATCTAGCACATAATTTCAATCAGATGAATATGGTGAGTAAGCCTCTTTTTGACCTAGTTCCTTCAACATGAGTGTTGATAGATTTAATGGGACAAGAGAATATGAATTCTAACCCATTCATATAAACCAATTCAATAGATAACTTGATGCATATGCCCATTAATGAAGAAGTGTCTTTAGCCTCCACATAGAATGGTGAGCCAAACATAATAGACAATGTGCAAAAAACATCTAATCCTGATTAAAGTGGTACTAATGCACAAACAACTATCCAACAACATGTGTTTGTAGTTAATCCCATAAGTAGATCACCATACTATGGAATAGAAGTTTTACACCCCAACCTCAATCAGTTTCTTCCTCAAGTGTACAACCTATGGGATTAGGTAATCAAATAATGGCCAATGTCACTCCTCAATGATAGAATGTGATGAATCCTACTCCTCCTCAATAAGAAATGAGTAGTATTCCATAATAACAAGCATAACCTAATGTATCAATGTAATAGATAACAAAGACATTGCCACCTCAATTAAGGTCAACTTTTGTTCCACCTCACTAGGAAATGAAAAATAGACCTCTTTAGTCACATACTAATATGCCAATCCAAAACCAAGAAATGACTAGTCAACGAGGTGCAAATATAGGTCAGTGATAGATGCCAAATCTATAACTTGTTTTCACTTTTCCATAGGGATTCATGAAACAAGGAGGTTACCATGTTTCTCAAATACCTACTAGAAAACTTTTGGTTCAAAATGTGATATAAATTCAAAGATAGGTTCTTGGTCCACAAGTTCCCACTTAACAGTAAGTAGTCGGAAGAATGTCCCTTTTCAACCACAATAGGCACAATATAGCTATATCCCTCCATCCCAACCACAAAATCCTCCAAGTCAAACCTTTATTGCCAACACAAACCAAAATATCACACAACCAAATGTGTAATTTCAAGTACATCCTAATCAACATATGCATATTCCTAGTTCATTCCCCAACCAAACCAATGTATCCCAATAGGTATTTCCATCATACCCTGGTCAAAGTGTCCCACTTGTGACCTCCTAACCATCTACCCAAATCAATATTCTTCCTTGAAATAATGTTCCTTTTAGTTTCCTATCTTAAGAATTGTAATAGATTAAGGATGCAATTGTTATCATTCAAGTTTCAAAATAAACTAAAATATTGAAATTAGATTATGTGTGTTCTTATCTATTCAACATGGAGTATTTATAGATACCATTACCTCCAAGATACAAATCACCAAAATTTGACAAATATAAATGGAAAAGAAACCCTAAGGCCCATTTAATTTAATTCTTTGTCACATGCCAACTTATGGCATATAGTGACATATACCTTTTGCTATTGTTTCTAAGGAGCTTGGATAGAAAAGCCTTAGATTCATTTTTATAGTTTCCTAAAAAATCAATAATAGATTTTGATTAGTTTGTGCATCATTTTTCCTATAATCTCAAGCATGAGATTCATTAGTGGACTTAACACAAGAAATACAAAAAGATGATGAGAGTTTTGTAAGTTATCTACTATGATGGAGAGCCCTTGTAAGCCATTTCACTCATAATTTACTAGATAAAAATTAGCCATTGTGTTTATTAAAAGTTTGCATAGTGAGATAGTATATCATTTGGATTTATAATGTGCACATACTTTCAAAGAAATCATCAACAAAGGCTTGTTGATTGAGTGTTGATCAATAAAGGAGTTATCAAGCTTAATTCAACTTATCAAAATCAAGGTACCAATCAATGAAATGAATAACATCAACATCCCCTTCAAGTACAAGCAGTGCAATCAGCATAGGCCAATAACCAAGAAAAATCAAAGTAATTCAACCACAATAGGATTGTTGTGGGAAATGGAGTAACCAAATCCCATAATGTCCAAATGGTATAAACATCATCTACACCACCTTTTCAACTTACTCCTACCTGATAACCTCTCCAACCAATGTTTCAAGTACAACAACTAAGACCTACACAACAAATATAGCAGCCTTTACTATTTCAAACCCACCTCCTAGAAGAACCATGAATACACATTGTGTATTTCATGACCTAGGAGAACCTATTGAGTTTATATTTTACAAGCTTGATACTGCTAACCTGATTAGTTAGCCTATACCATAGCATTATCTGCAAGGCATTCCTTATCTAGATTGATACCATGAAAATTAATTTTGTGGCTATCATCAGGTAAATGGGCATAATCTACGAAGATGTGTCCAAATCAAGAATTTAATTGAGAATATGTTGGAGAAGGGGGAGATAACATTAGATAATGGTGTTTCCACTTCCAATCAAACTCTTGGGATTTATCAAAACCCCTTTCCCTAACATAACAATCAATAATAATATAATAATTAGCAACAACAAAAACAACAACCAGTATAATAATAAAATTAATAGTATCAAAATCAAAGGATAAACTAGTAGAATTAAAAAATTAGTATCAAAACCCACAAAAAAAAAAACAATGGACAAAACCAAGGTCAAAATGGTAATAACTAACAAACCTACCATATAGTTACACATGACTACAATAGGTTTTTAGGTCATATTGTAAGGGGTAGCATTAATACCATCTCCATTAATCCTAGACCAAGCACTTAGCCTAGACCATTGCTAAATAATAACATTAAGCCAAATTAAATGGATAATCCTTCTTTGAATTTGGAGTACATATAGGCAAACTAGTAAACTATGACTTCTCCCTGTGGATTTTATATTGATAACTCATCCTTTACATGTGACCACATGTGAGTGTACCAACAACCAAGACTTGTCTTGTCTAGTCCCACACCATTCCCACTATTTGTTAGTAATAATGGTCTAGTATTTAATATTAATTGTGTAATCATAAGTTGAAGGTAAAATATTACTATCCCAGGTCCATAACCATCCACCACTTTGCCTATCATCCAACCAACCATTTAGCTTTAGAATAAACCATTCACTCCTGACCAAGATAAGAAGTTTGATATTGTGGAACAATTGTAGAAGACACCAGCACAAATTTATATTTTAGATTTGTTGTGAACATCAATAATCCATAAGAACATCTTGAATGATTTTTTGACCCAATCCACTATTGCTATTGACATACCCCCTGATAAATTTCAAGATTTGGTTGCACGCCTAACTCCAGTCTAATAAGTTGCATTCAACCAAAGTGATATGTCTTCCCTTGGCTCATTCCATAATAATCCATTGTACATAAAAGTTTATATAAAGTGGCATAAATTGAAATGTGTCCTTATAGACAATGGATCAAGCCTCAACATAGTGTCTCTAAAGCTCATCAAGCTTTTTGGGTACATAATGGTAGATCTTCATCCAAAAACAATAACCATCAAAGCCTATGATAATCAAGAAAGAGAATCACAAGGCACCATTAGTTTTCCAATTATCATTGGGCCTTTGACCCATGATGCACTTTTCTATGTGTTTGATCTTGAGTTATTATATAATATGCTTCTAGGCAGGCCTTAGTTATATGAGATTCATGCAGTCCCATCAATGTTGCACCAATGAATCAAGTTTTCCCATTCAAGGATGGAAATGAATATTCTAGAAAATTTACACCCATATGAACACTAAAAACATCTTGAGTCCAAATTTCAAAGCTATAATTATTAGTACAACATGAATCCAAGTTTCAAGCAGGATAAAGGAAAGGCTATACTTATTGAATCTTCACCAGATAATTACATAGATCCTAATACCCTGGATTCCCTTTCCCCCATGTCACCGCCTAAAGCTTCAAATCATTTCACCATTTCAAATAATGGACTAGGAGAGTATGTGACCAATGATACATTTCATATTTCTAATCATCCTTAGAATAAGAAAACCTTTGAGCAACCTAATGCCACTCTACATATGCATTGGTAGTAAAAGAACAAATATAAGGGACATGCTACATTTGTACTAGCATCTGGCCTAGAACCTGACCCTCTTGAAGGGGATGAATCATGGTTATATAATGATAACTAAGCTGATTGTTATAAAAATGCATAGTAGCCTATTCCTAATAGGATCATGGAGCATCACAATTATGAAAGAAGAGGCCTTGGACCAAATCAACAAGGAACCATCAAGCCAATTTCCATGAATAAGTATGAAAGACCTTATGGACATGGATTTAAACTACGTAGGGGTGACCACACATGTCTTATTCAAACTCCATCACCAATGACTAGTGATGATGATGCTAATAGTGAAGTAGAGTTTGATCATAGCCTTACCTTTGATGACCTAGATTAAACCAACTTGTTTGATAACAATGCCATTTGTACCCTCACCCTAGCTATTCATTATAACCCATTGCCATTATATTATCCCCAACTGATATATTGGGACCAACAAGAATCTAGTATATCGATTGATGAGTTCCAAAATGATGAGGCATTATGTGACTTATTAGGCCTTAGAGACAACATTCCATTGGGAGATCACAAGACATGATTCTCAATTACATTGGATCTTGTAGCTTATTTTGGAGAGTGAGTGAACACCCTTATCCAAAAATAAATAAGTAAAACATTGAGGTCCTAAAGTAAAAACCTCTTTAAGGTAATTTATGACCAGGGAAAAAGTAAAGATAAAGGCTAGTCTAGTGGTGAAAACTTATTTTAGGCACTATTAGATGGGGGTGTTCATTCTTTTTTGAATTTAGACTAGGAGACCACCAATGATGAACTTATCTATGGATTCAAGTTTAGCTTTGAGCAACAAGTATTTGATCAAATTATTTAAGAATTTTTTACTATTTTTGTCACATGACTAGATCTCCCATTAGGGGACTCAAATTCATCATGCCTAGGATAAGTTAAATAGCAAGTCCTAATAAAGGACCTTGACATAATCTAATAATTCAAGTCATTGCCTACTATCCTAGAAGATGGTTTGACCCTTATAGTCAAAGATATAATAGAGGTAAATATAAGGGCTCCATCAGACCTAAAATAGATAAAATAAGGCACATCCCTCACTAAGGAGGAACATGACATCTTTACAGCTCTATTGGGAGAATTTGTAGATATCTTTGCATGGGCTTATTCTAAACTGCTAGGTTTAGACCCACCTTAGTTCTACACCACCTTATGGTTAATCCTAATGCCAAACTAGTAAAATAAAAGAAATGTAAGCTACATCCTCACATTGTTGTATTGGTAAAGAAAGAGTTGGAAAAACTCTTAGAATTAGGATGTATCTGATCCATTGACTGCTCAGAATGGATCTCTAATGTGGTACTAGTAAAAACCTTGAAGGGATTAGAATTTGTACTAATTTTTGAGACATCAATAAAGTTTGTCCTAAATATGATTTTCCATTGCCTAATATTGACATGATCATCAAATCTATAATAAATTATGAAATGCTTTCACTCATGGATGGCTTTTTAGGATACAACCAAATCAAAATAGCACCAAAAGACCAACATAAAATAATGTTTAACACTCCATGGGGAACATTTTGTTATCAGATAATGTCATTTGGCCTGAAGAATTCTAGAGCTACATATCAAAGAGCCATGACTATCATATTCCATGATATTATGCATGATATTGTTGAAGACTATGTCAATGACATATTAGGAAAATACAAAACCAAGGCTGACCATCCAACAGTGCTACATAAGATATTTGAAAGATTATGAGATTAAAAATTTAGATTCAATCTAAATATATGTGTGTTATGTGTAACTTCAAGAAATTTACTTGGATTCATCATGTCTCATAGAGGTATTGAAGTCAATCTAGCTAAAGTCCATGCTATAACAGAGATGCCACCACCAACCAATTTAAAGCAACTTTGTAGTTTGCAGGGTAAGATCTAGTCAATCCAATACTTCATCTCTCAGTTAGTAGACAAGTGCCATCTATTTACAAAAAAATTTGAAGAAGGGAGTTATATTTCATTGGGATGATCACTGCCAAATAGATTTTCAATAACTCAAAAACTATCTTGTTAATCCACCTATTTTATTACCTCCTATGCTAGGAAATCCATTCTTGTTATACCTATCAACTACCGACCATGCTCTAGGGGAAATCTTGGCTCAACATGATGACAATGGAAAAGAGCATGCCATATACTACCTAAGCCATACCCTAGTTACATATGAATATAATTATGCACCTATTGAAAAATCTTATCTAGCCATGGTCTTCATAGCTCAAAAACTAGGCCATTACATGTTGAATAATAATACCATGGTCATTTCAAATGTAGATATGCTCAAGTATCTACTATCTATAACATCTTTACAAGGTATAATGGCTAAATAGATCATTAGAGTATGCCAATCAGAAGGCAATCAAGGGACAAGTTCTTGTAGACCAACTTCTTGAAGCACCTCTCATAGATACACAACCACTCATGTTTCAATTTCTTGATGAATCCTTAATGATTTTCATTAACACACCCCTTAATGAAAATCCCTAGAAGCTATATTTTGATGGCTTATTTATTGCACATGGATCATGGGTAGGCCTATTATTTATTATAACACAAGGGGATCTAATCCCTAAATTATTCACAATTAGCTTTCCTTGTATAAACAACATGGCCGAGTATGAAGCACTTATTTTAGGACTTTGATAAGCATTGAATTGGAATATATCTCATCTCTAAGTTTATGGTGATTCTTATTTAATCATTAGTCAAGTCACAAATCATTTTTAGAACAAAGATGATAAGTCAGTTCCATATAAATTCATGGTCGACACTCTTACACAATAAATTGCCAACATTCAGTTTGAGCACATACCAAGGGCTAGTAATAGAACTATAGATGTCATGGCTATTATTGGCTCTTTAGTCAACAAAAAAATAAATCTAGAGAGTATTAGTTCCTCATCAATAATTTATTAGCACTAGCTCATGAACCTTTAATCATTGTAATGATTTGTGATATTTTTGGTCCTAATTCTATTTGGTACTCAAACCTTTACAACTACCTTCATGACCATGTTATGCCACCTAACCTATCTCAAAAACAAACCAAGGCCTTCATTCATCATCCTACTCATTATACTCTACTTGGATCCACCCCTTTACTATCACAATTTTGATGGAAATCTGCTTCATTATTTAACTTAGGTAGAGTTTACACTAACATTAAGATAAGTTCATGGAGTATGTGAAGCTCATTCTAGTGGGGCAGTCCTATCCAAAAATCTCTTATGTACTAGTTATTATTGTCCTATGATGGACGTAGATGCCATTTCATATGTAAATAAGTGTGATAAATATCAATGGCATGCTAATCTGATTCATGCCCCAACAAAAACATTAAAATTGATGTTGACACCATGGCCATTTTATACATGGGGACTTGAACTCATTGGGAATATCAACCCCACTTCATCTGACATCATAAACATATCTTTACTTCTACCAAATATTTCAATAAGTGGGTTGAAGCTATACCCTTCACTTACATGATTGGAAATCAAATTTAACAATTCATCTTCAACCATCTCATTTTCCGCTATGATATCCCCTTTGATATTATATATGATAATGGAGGGTCATTCAAGAATAAGGATGTAGATCAGATATGTACTAAATATAACATCACACAACATTTTTATACAACATATTACCCTCAAGGTAATGGCCAATCTGAGGCATCCAACAAAACCATTATCAATATTCTCAAAAAGATTGTCAATGATGCTGGTCATGATTGGCACTTGTAGATATTTCTTGCCCTTTGGGCATACTATACTAATCATTGTACCCCCACAAGAGCCACTCAATACTCACTTTTTTATGATACTAAAGCCATCCTTTCGATTAAGGTCAAATTGTGTTTATTTTGCATCTCTTTCAAGCATGTCCTAGATGATCATGACTATTGAGTAGATCGCCTACAAGAGCTAGACCTACTTGATGAGAAATTCACAATTGTGCTTAACAATCTTCAAGCACATCAAAACTGACTCAAAGGCCACTATAATCAGTGTGTTAAGTATAGAATATTTGAACTTGGTGATATTTTTCTTAAATAAAAAAGAATACCACAGCTAAAAAGAAGCATAAAATTAAATTCAAACCAAACTAAATAGAGCCTTTCATCATTACTATAGATTATGGATCAAGAGCATATAGTCTTGCCACACTAGATGGAAATGAACTTCCTAAGATGATGAATATTATTCATCTCAAGTGGTACTATGATTGAGCACTAAGGTGTATTGTCTATAAGGACCATTTTAGTTAGGCCATTTTATCACTATTCTTATTTATACAAATATCATCATGATCCATCTTTTTAGTCATATATAGTTTTTGCTTCCAACCTATCAGCCTAGTGTGTTCTAAATCTTAGCCCATTTGACCTTAGTTTTTTCCATTCATTATGCATTTTTAACATCAAGGTATCTGATCAGTTTCATCATTTGGTTTAAGTACTTCAGATAGAGATCATATTTTAGAATAGTGTGATAGAAGTTTTGACAGTTGCATCCTTCATTTGTTATTCCTTTTTTACCACTGATCTTGATACTAATTATAACCACCTTTGGGAAAATTACTACCATTGATATATGTTTTTGTGTCCTATTTATAACCACTTATTGGAAAACTAGGGGCAACATTAAGCCTTGATGTACCAACTTGGGACTTCTTATGTTGTACTATGCCTTTTTACTAACTGTGCTTATTTTATTTGAATTGACTGCTACACTAGTCAAATTCCTCTACTATAAGGGTGGAACTAAAGTGACTTGAGAACCTACTCTAGGAATATATAGGTAGTAATTGATACTTTTTGAGGTTAGCTTAGTCACCCTAAGATATGCTCTCTCTATTTTGTGAGTAACCTAAGCTATGCTCTCACTATTTTGTGAGCAACATAAGCCATGCTCTCATTATTTTTTGATCAACATTAGTTTAAATGATTTCACCATTTTGTGAGCTTGAACCATTTAATGTCTCATCATTCTTGATTGAGTTGAGACACTCCAAAACAATTCCAAAAAACATTTGAAAAATCATTAGAAAAGAACAAAAACATTGACCACTTTTTTGCCTTAAGGATTCTGGGAACCCTTACTAAGTTACAAGAAAATCACTTGTCACTTAGTTTCCCCATAATTTTTGGCCTTTTTATCTCATGTACTTTCCATTTTTAAATACCATTCCTATTTTTCTATCACATCCATTCTATTTATTTTCATCAATTATCACATTATGCCCATTCCCTAGGAGAACTACATTTAGCCTAAAGTTTTTTATTGAATATTACATCCATGGAACTTTGTAGGTAGCATCCACTTGCCTAGTGCATATGGAGATAGCTTGGTCACCCCCTTTCTTTTTTTCTACTCCCCCATTTTGTTTGTTTGTTAAGTTGTCACCTATTTTCTAGGGACAATGTTCGTATGGTTTATATTGTGTTGTTTGTTTGTTTATCTACCTATTTGTTTGCTTTCAATACTATTTCCTTGATTCAGTTTATGTGTGTTCATTGGGTAATTATTTGCCCACACTTATACTCAAATCCATCCATATTCATATGTTTACATTGTCATCATGTTTTTCATCATTGGTGCATTATTTTTTATTTAGTATTGGATTATAGGAGTCAGTCCTCATGCATATTTCAGCCAAGTCCTCATGATGTTATATCATGATGCCTACCAACACATGTTACAACAAACCTCAGCCTCAAGAAGTCTATTCAAAAATGGCCACATCTCTTCAACATTGACATACCAATTCAATCTCAATCATATCCCAAATAGATTAATTAACCATAAAAGAATTTCAACTTTTATTAGTTCAAATGAGCATCTCCCTACTAGTAAGTTATTCCAATTCATCATTACTCTCTTTGATAAGTTATCATCATTATTAGCCAAGTTTGTCATCTTTTCCATAATCAGGGTCTAATGATTATAACTACTTTTGGGAAAATTATTACACACTGTCCCACTTGCATTTCTCAATGACTATAATCACCCTTGGAAAAATCATTGTGTTGTCACCACTTTACTTTGTTTGCCTATATAAGGGCATGTTTTTCTATTATTTGTCTATCCTAACTGGGGTAGCTCCATCTTCTCAATGATTATAACCACCTTTGGGTAAATCATTGTGCTATCATACCACATTGCCACAATCAGGGTACAATGCTTCTAATTGCCTTTGGGCAAACCATTGTACACCATCCCACTTATATTCTCAATGATTTTAACTACTTTTTTAGTATCATTATGTTTTCACCCCATCATCTTTGCTTTCTTTTGTCCCCTCATTTTGTTTCTTTCTTTTTTAGGGACAATTTGTCAACCTACTTGT
This sequence comes from Torreya grandis, assembly GCA_037957365.1. Classification (NCBI taxonomy): domain Eukaryota; kingdom Viridiplantae; phylum Streptophyta; class Pinopsida; order Cupressales; family Taxaceae; genus Torreya; species Torreya grandis. The sequence continues at coordinate 1,105,977 of JARHVA010002383.1, read as the reverse complement.
GCCAACCATTCCTTCGAGGGGGCATCATATAGTTAGTTTATCATCATTGCAGTTATAAACATACAAGACCTTTTCAATCTTTGAGAAGATGTTATTATGCTTATAGCTTGTAATGTCTTACCAAAGAGGGACAAACTGTAGACACCTAAATCTGGCCACCAATAACCTCCAATTAGGCTTTTGGCTAATTTCCACTTAAAATGTACAATTTGGTCTAAAAACACTAAAACATGCTAAATAAGTTTATATATATATATATATATATATATATATATATATATATATATATATATATATATATATATATATTAAAGTGCTAATTTTGGCCAAGATATCCCTAAATAGGGCAATGTAATTTATGGGCTAGCTAACTTTGATCAGATCATTTTAAGTCAAAATGCTAATTTTGCACTTGGGTCTTTTGGATTGCTCTTTCCTATCAAATATTTTATACAATATGCATGCCTTTATTATTTGTTGTTAGAAACATCCTAAATGCGATAATAGATCCAATGCATCTGACATTGCCTTCCAATTCTAATCTAGTCAAAATTTAGACCAATAACAAGGCATTCTGATCAATTTAGGTAATTTGTGCACAAAGTGCTTAATCATGCTTATGAGATAATTAAACCAAATTAGGGCCTAATCAAGAATTCCATGGAAACTTGTTGAATAATTTGTTTTATAAATGAGTATTGAGTATCTACATCATCAGGTGACCTCATTTCTTGGGAAGACATCCCTAGACCATAAATGCCACAAATATCAGGATTCATACCTCCCATGCCTCATCAATTCCTTTTATGCCTCTTAATTACTCCTCTATCCCAAATATTGATGAGCCTATTTATCAATCTTAATTATAAAAATAGATTAATCTTTATCCACACATCTCAATCTTGATATGGATGGTTCAAGTTGATTCTAGACATTCTCAAAAATCTATAAATAGAGAGGCCATGAACATCATTTCTAAGCTATTTTAGTGCAAAGTTATTATGCTAAAATATCTTCAAAAGTCTTGACTATGCAAAGTTATAATGCACAAATGGTTCAAAAATATTCAATAAACTATTGTTACCATGCCAAATTGATTCCAATCCAAGCCAAACCAAAGCCAAAAGGTGCCAAGGAGAAGAGGAGATAACCAAGCCTCCTTTGATGAAGACTTCATGAGTACAAACTGAGTAAGCCACTACAACAAGTATTTCGTAACATCCAAAGAAGGTAAAAGAGATTTTTTTTTGCATTTTAGTTGTGTGCTTTATTCATGTTTGTTAACTAAGCTCTCTCTAGTGTTTAGTCCTAGAGATATTATGCTAGTGAGTGTGTTTCTTTTATTTTATTTTCATTTTGAAACTAACACCATAATAACCATCCTCTCTTGAGTCAAATTCGTAGTTCACATGACTTAAAGCATTTATGCATTTCATGTGACAACCCTTATGAATGAAGCATTCAAACTTGGTTATGCTTTGGTCATTTTCCCCTTATGTTCTAAGAATTCTCATGGAGATTGAAATGTGAAATCCCTCCATGTGAGCAAGCCACCCCATAGGTTCTATCACCTTGGTTAGGTAGAGCCAAAAGTAGTAGGGAGTTAACCATACTCTTTGTATTTGTCTCTTAGTCATTGTCTGTGTTTAGTTATCTGTATGATGTTAAACCCTTACCCAGCCATAACAACATATTGACAGGTTTTTCATCTTTGTTAACTATTTTATGTAAAGTGTGCAAAGCTGAGCATATTAGGTGTACAACTAGGAGCCAACATGTTTTTAGCACTATTTCTAGGGAATTTTACAAAATGTTTTGGTTATTTTTGAGAATTTCTTGGCCTACCTATGGTGTGTGGGAGTTATGTGTTGGAAGGTGTCTAACCCATTTTTAGCATTGTCTTTCATATATGATTTTTGTCTCTTATTTTCTATAAATTTGTTTCTAATGGTGACTCTAAGTTTTTTTATCTCTTGGTTATTACAAGACCATTGTCTGTTGTAGTCTTCACCTTCCTAAGCTTTTGTTTTGAGTATCCCATTGTTTACAAAGTTAGAAGGATTGAGATCATCCTTTAGGACTGAGCCTTCAAATTAATATTTCCCTCCATTGTGTACTCCTCTAAGAAAAATGGGATTAGCTTAGAGACATGTTGGAGGGCTTGGTTTTGTCATTAAGATTCATCTTGGTGCTACTAACCTTAAAAAATATGTATACCAACCTCTTGTTGAAGATTACCATAGCTCTTCTGCTACTTCTAAGCCTTATAGCCCTATTTAATATCCAACTCCATCCCCATCAGATTAATCCCCTCTTGAATTTGACCTGGATAGTACTCCTCATTCCCCTCCTCACATCCCATTTCCAATGGTTTTTTAACCCCAAGATATCCCAATCATGAGGCATAGAGATCGAGAAGAAAATGCACGCCCTACTTTCCATGTTCCTAGATTTAGACCTATCAATTTTGAAGAGATGGAGGGTTTTCATAATGAATTTCCCAATGAAATAAGGAAAAGTCTCCCAAAGTTTCAAGGGAATAAATGCTTTGACTAGTGATCAACATTTGAAGGCCTTCCAGAATGTTATTGAGGATTATGAAGATGTCTACATTAAGTTATTTATGTAGACGTTGGAGGATGATGCTAGAGATTGGTTCAACTCCCTCCCCATTGGATGCATTGACTCATGGGAAGAGCATAGAGATTGAGAAGAAAATGCACGCCCTACTTTCCATGTTCCTAGATTTAGACCTATCAATTTTGAAGAGATGGAGGGTTTTCCTAATGAAGTTCCCAATGAAATAAGGAAAAGGCTCCCAAAGTTTCAAGGGAATAAATGCTTTGACTAGTGATCAACATTTGAAGGCCTTCCAGAATGTTATTAAGGATTATGAAGATGTCTACATTAAGTTATTTATGTAGACGTTGGAGGATGATGCTAGAGATTGGTTCAACTCCCTCCCCATTGGATGCATTGACTCATGGGAAGAGATAAAAAAATGTCTTTAGGTTTCAATATGGAGAAAGGCTAGATCCAAGGTTCCTCTTGGCTAAGTTTGAAAATATCAAAAAAAAAATACTAATGAGTGTGTGCAATATTTTAATACCCATTTCAATAAGGTCATGATACATTTACCTAAAACTATTAGGCCTAGTGATTTTTCTTGTCTAATAAAATATTGTGATGCTTTTGACAAGAAGGTTGCATACTACTTGAGAGACAAGACTCCACCAAACCTTAGGATGACCTTTAATATGGCCATCCAAATTGAGAAAAATATTAAAGCTATGGGAAAGCCTATGAATAATAGGGCTGATGTGAAGCTGGTTAATCCTAAAAAGCCATAGTGTGCCAAGACCACCAACTTAGAAGAAACTATCAAGACTTTGGCCTCCACTATTAAATAAATGTCATACAAGTTATCTAGGGTAGAGAAGGGCATTCCAAATGTATCTTTAAGCCATGATAGGGCCCTGAATGCATATTAGCCTTATTAAGGCCCTCTATTCCATAACTAAGATGTTGATAAAGGAAAGAGGCCTACACGTGAAGACTAGATAGAAAATAATTAAGGTAGGGGTATTGGGAAGGAAATATTGGATCCCCTAAATGCTAAGGTAAATGTTGTGAGCTCTAATATAGAAATTGATTGGTGTGATAGATGCTTCCTCCAACCTGCCTTGTGATATTATTGAGGTAGTGGATCAAGAACAAGATGAACCAGAGGATGTACCATCTAATTATGAAGTTTTCATGTTTGATTTCCATGATCCTCTAACTGAAGTAGTGACTCCCACATGAATGCCTACTAACACCATGACTAGTGAGCTTTGGGGTGTTGTTGAATTGGAAAGTGTCCCTATCATTGATTCTACATGTGATGTCAATGTAGCACAAGCATATGAGTTGCCTATGCATGATTTTTGTTATTTATTCTCTATGATGATCAAGTATTTAGAGGGTAATCCATCAAAGAAATATTGAAGACTCTTAATTAATGTAGTAATTGCCTAGAGAACTGAGATCAACTTGAGGAGTAGGCAAGTAGGTGATATCCCTCAGGGCACTAATCCTACTGATCCAAAGGTGAGAGATGTAGGCAAAGAGGCAAATAAAGTTGTAGCTTTCCCAGAAGCCTCCAAGGGGGCACCTATTTCTCAAGCTGATAGACCCAGAGAGGTTTTTGCTAAGAACAATAAGATGTCTATGTTGTCTAGTGTCCCCAAGGGTACTAATGAGACTAAGAAAAACCCACCACTAAACTCTCCTACAAATAACAATAATCCCCCTCAACCTAATATAGTTTATATGTTGTTTAAGCATATCCCCACTGAAGATGTCACCACCCTTCCACCAAGCACACCTCTCCCTTAGTATAGTGTATGTGATATAGCCCTACTATTGAATCAAATAAAGATCATTGTTCCACTCATTGAGTTGTTACGAATCCCTAAACCTAGCAAGAGAGCTTTTGAATATTTGGATTTTGGAAAGGGATCAACTACCAATGAGTTTGAAATGTCCCAAATGCTATTATAAGATCAAGAATCAAAGGATATTTTTGAACCTTCTCTTGAAGTCTATCTAAGGATTACATTGATAGAGAGTCAGTTGGATGTGGATCCCTTTTGTACAACATTTATGATCAATGGTATGATTGTCCATAATTATATGTTTGATTTTTGTGCATCTTGTAATGTTATGCCTTTATGTGTTTTAAATGAACTCAATGTAAAGATAATGTCTACTTTTGGAAAATGTTATGCTATGGATTCATTAGAGGTGCCAATTGTAGGATAGGTCAAAGGGTTGGTTGTGCAATTGGTAATCCACCTAGGTAAATTTTTGAATATGGATGTGGTAGTTGTAGATTGCCCTCCCAAATGGGAATTATACTATCACAAAAATGGGCTCCCATTATGGGAGGAAGTGTGTAGATGGACCTTTGTTATGATACCATCCCCTTGGAAGGTAAGATGGTCAAAATTCATAGAGAACCTAAGATGTTTCATATAATTAAAGATCCAAATCATGCTTTGAATGAAGTAATGTACACCAATGTTGAGCTAGGTATTTTTTTTGGTATTGTTGATATGGATGAACAACCTATTTTTCTTGATGTAAACCCTAATATAGAGGTTGTTGTTTGGTAATTGTTCTTTGATGGGGCCTACTCTAGTGTCAAAAATGGTGATGGAGTGATTATAAATGATCCTAGTGGAAGGAGTTATACTTTTTCTTTTCACCTTTCTTTCAATTGCACTAATAATGTTGCTGAGTATGAAGCACTCTTACATGGTCTAAGGATTGCATGTAAACATGGGATCAAGTGTCTCTCTATCAAAGGGGACTCAGAATTAGTTGTGAAGTAGATTTTTAAGGCATATGCCACCAAGCGTAAAAGATTAAAGCTATACCAAAACATTGTATGGGATTTGATTAAAGGATTTTATGCATTCAACATCTCTTCTCATGATAAAAAATTCAACCAAGAAGCTAACACATTTGCTAAGGAAGGAGCTCAATTTTATATTTCAAGCATAAGCCCATATTGTCAATATCAAGAGGATGTGCTTGCTCTACCCTCAATCCCAGATAACATCTATCATTGGTAGGTGTTTGAGGATGATAACCAAATCAAAAGGTTATTGACTTTTAAAGTAGAATTTCATGGTTAGCTTATGAACTTGGAATCTATGGGTCAAACTTGTGATGGAAAAGACATTATTTGGGAAAGAAGTTATTCAACTCAAAATAAACACTATCCATAGGGGATTGGTCAGCTTAGAGGCATCCTTTAATGGAGCAAATAGAATGAGGTCAAGAGAAACATTTGTCTTGAGGGACATCATTGAATATGGTTTGGGTTCCCCTCAAAATCTAAGAAAAGTATGGATAGGTACTTTCTCAACACTGAAGATAAAAGAGATTATGTACAGCTGCTAAGGAAATATCAGGATTGCTTGGCATGGTCTTATTCAGAGATTAAAAAGTATAGATAGGACTTGTTCTAACATGTTATCCCATTACAGTCAAATAGTAAGCCATTTAGGTAGAATTAGAGGCCTATCAATCCCATCTTGGCCACCAAGATGCATGATTATTTGAAGAATTTAATTTATGGTGGCACTATTTAGCCTATTAAGTACTCATCTTGGGTGGCTAATTTGGTCCTTGTGTACAAAAAGAATGGTGATATCTACCTTTACATGGATTTTTGTAATATGAATAAGGTCTCCTTAAAATATAATTATCCCTTGCCCAACATGGATAATCTATTGCAAGATGTTACCAGATTTAAAATGTTGTCTACTCTAGATGGCTTCTTTGGCTATAACTAGGTTGTGGTTAAGGAGTCTGAGAGGTCTAAGACTACATTCACCACACCATGGGGAACCTATGTGTATATGTGAATGACTTTTAGGATAATTAATTATGATGTAAAATTTCAATGTGCCATAGATGTTGATTTTACAGGGATGATTCATAAATTTATCATTGTGTATTAGGAAAATGTCACTATGTACTCCAAGAGAAGGCATGAGCATTTAAAACACTTGGAAAAGGTATTAATTAGATACAAGGAATTTGGTATCTCCCTCAATCATAAGAAGTGTCATTTCAGAGTTTAAAAGGCTAAATTGGTAGGACATATAGTGTCTAAGGATGGTGTTATGATTGATCCTAAGAGAGTTGAGGCCATTGTCAAGGTGCCCATCCCACAGTCCAAGAAAGGAATCCAATCCTTCTTTGGAAAAATTAATTTTGTGAGAATATTTGTGTCTAACTTTATAAAAATCACCCTACCTATTACTTTTATGTTGAGGAAGGATCAAGTTATTAAATGGGATGAAAGGGTTGTGCAAGCATTCAATAATGTCAAAGGAGCTTTGAATTCTAATCCTCTTTTAGCCAGTCTTGATTACACTAAGCCATTTCAAATTTTCTCTTTTATGTCACCCCATACCATTGTTATTGTGTTACTACAAAAGAATGATGATAGTCACAATCAACCCATAGCTTTCTTTAGCAAATATATGAAAGGATCTGAGTTAAATTACACCCTTATGGAGAAAAAAAGCTTTTGCTTTGCTAAAAGTGGTTAAAACATTTAGATCTTATATCTTGAGTTTGAATATTATTGCCTATACCCCTCACACCATGGTGAAGGATATCTTGATTCAGACTAACATCTTCAATAAAATTTATAGATGGGTAAATAAGTTATAGAAATATGATATGGACATCCAAACCACTAAATTAGTGTGAGGAATGGGCTTGGCCAAGCTTATGGCTGAAATGAATTTTTGGGAAGTTGAAGTGAACAACATTGTTGCCAATACTAGTAGTGATTTGGATCAGTTTAGCACCTCCCAGTGGTATAAAGACATTGTTTATTATTTGTGGAGTATGTGTTGTCCTCCCAACATGGAAAAAAATTAGAGAATGACTCTCAAATTAATCTCCCATATGTACCCCCTGGCTGACAGTGGATTAGTATGGAGAAACCCTGATGGGGTCCTTATGAAGTGTGTGTTAGAAGACCAAGTTAATGGTCTGATTAAAGATTTTCATAGTGGAGTATGCAGTGGCCATTTTGTACCTAAATTTACTACTCATAAAATTCTTAGAGATGATTATTGGTGGCCATTTATATTCAAGTATATTGCTTATATGGTCAGACAATGTGAAAATCATCAACACTTTGTAGGTAGATTAAAGGCATCTGGTTCTCTCCCTTTACAACTAGTTACTATTGAAGCTCCATTTAGGCAATAGGGCATGGATTTCATTGGTGATATTAGTGAGGCTTAAAGTGATAGGAATCAATGTATATTACTTGCAATTGATTATTTCACCAAGTGGGTGGAAGCAATCCCCACTAGGAAGGCAATACACCAAGTTGTGATGGACTTCCTATTGAGTCAGATTATCTATAGGTTTGGTGTTCCAGTCAAGATCATTGCTAAAAATGTAATGAGTTTCAAATCCAAGCCTTTAGATATAATGCAAAAATATTATAGGATTGATCTCACTTATGCTTCTAATTACAATCCTCAAGGGAATGGGTAAGTGGAATCAAGTAACAAAAACTTGCTCAAGATTATCAGAAGGATATTAGAAGTCAATTGGAAGAGGTGGTGTGAACATTTTAAATTTTCCCTATGGGGTGATAGGATTAATCCTATAAGATCCACATGAAGGAGTCCTTTTGATATTTTCTATGGAACTCAAGTGGTTTTTTCCATCAATTTGTAACTTACTACCTATAATCTGATGTAGCAACCTAGGGAGGATGAATACGCTGACCACTATGAAGAAATAATGAGATAGATTTTGGAATTGGATGAGTCATGTAGGTTAGCCCATGAGAATCACTTCAAATTCAAGAAGAAGTTAAATAAAATATTTGATAAGAAGGTCGCTCCAAGAACTTTTCAAGTAGGTGATCTAGTTCTACTTTGGGATAACAAGCATGAGGAGAAAGGTAAGCATGAAAAGTTTGATCCTTTGTAGATGGGTCCTTACTCAATCAACTACAAGATTGGGGTGTACACTTTCTTCCTAAGAGATATAGATGGAGAGATATTGGAGTTTCTTGTTAATGGTAGGCATCTAAAACACTTCCTAGATTGAGTACATTTGGAATTATGTACCATATTATACAGTGTTTTATTGCTTTGTTTCCTTGTTATTTTATCACCCTTTTTGTTCTGAGATTTGTTTGTATAGTTTCTCCCATTGTCTTTTTGTTGTGTGTTCATTTTTGGATCCTCCTAATCTATGTTTTTGTAGGGCTACCATATTTTTTTCACTTTTCCTATTTGTTGGAGGTTGCTTTGTCCTAACTCCATAGCCTAATATATTGGCACCTAGTCTTATGTTATGTGGTCCTTTGCACACCCATAAGGGGTATGCATCCCTAGGTAAGATCCTATATTAGTGCCCAAATTTTCATTGGGGAAATTGGGCACCTTTAACTTGAGAATGCCTAAAATTTCGGCCACATTTGGTATTGAGGTCAATATTGAAGTCTTTTTTTCTCATACATTCCTTGGTAAGGTCAACACAAAAGTTTTAAAGGAATTATTTATTTTAGAAGTGGTGCCAAGTCTTATTTGTTTTAGAATTTTTTCCAAAGAAATTTTTTTGAAGGGTGCTTGCCTTTTAGGCATTTTACCCCTACAAAAAGCCCAAAAGAATTGTGTACTTCAACCAAGTCATTTTTGAGAATCCTAAAAGACACTTTCACAAGTTTTGAAGAACAAATCAAAGGGCACAAGACACTTTGGATATTTTAGGGGACCTTTCCAAGATTTTTAAAGGGTATGTTTGACTTTTGGAGGGTACTCCTAGGTGATATCAAATGCCATTCCTCAAGGGCCATTTCTCAAAAGTTTCTTTTAGGACATGCACTCTTGTAATCAATGAAGTATCTCTAGAAGGTGGAAGAATGTTTCACTCCTCCTCGAGTTGGTTAATGGTTCAAAGGTAAAGGATAGCCAAAGGCCTGAGTGAGTGTCTATGATGGACACTTGGTAGCATCTTAGAGTACTTTTGGTTCTGGGTCTTTTTCAAAGTTTTCACTTATGTTTTACTACTAAAGGTGCAAGTATTTGCCAAAGTCTAAACTCCTCAAATCATGTCATGTGGTAGTCTCTTAAGGGTTTTAGTTTGTAGGCCTTTTTAGAGAAATGCCTCATCTCAAAAAGGGGAAGAGACACAATGAGTCCCCAAGGATTGGGACATTTAGGTGGTTGAGTAGGATCATGACACATGGTACTCTTACAGAATCCTAAAGTATATTGCACCAAGGCACCAAGGGAAAACAAAGTGAGACATTGCAAATGTCCCAAGAAACTCGAGTACCTATATTTCTGAAATTTGTAAAAATTGTTTATCCAAAGGAGAATACAAGGCATGTAGCATCTCCTCACAAATATGAAGGGTGAGGAGGTGAAAAGGTTCCTAACGACCTGTTAAATGCTGGAGGTAGATTTTTTTTTAATGATGGCACATGTTATAAGGAATATTTTTTAGCTGAAAAGGGAAGCAGCATTAGGTTTCCCTCCTTTTATCTTTTTGAATAATGCTTAAAGGTATTAATGTGGTAGATGAAGATTAATAGTTCCACATCAAGTCTTAAATGCTAACCATAATTTCAAAAGGGGGGTGATTATAACTAAGTTTTTTCATTCATTTTAATCCATACTTTGTAATCAGAGCTCATAGTTGTATTTTCAAGTGATTTATGAACCAGAGCAATGAGAGATGAGAATACCAATTACAGTCCAATTTTTGGAATTTTTCTTCATCTAGGTGTGTGATAGTCAGCATGATTGCAATTAGGTATTCTCTAGGTTATTAACTTGGTGTTCTAAAGGTAAAATTTGAAAGAGTTATGGAACTAGCCATTGGGAAAGGGTGTTTTTTAGTTTAAGCAAAGGCAGTGTCACATTGGTCACTTAAAAATGGCTTTTTCTTCTTTTGTCCCTTTGAAAAGTACTATTACCTCAATTCTTGATGGGATTAGGGACACTAATGTCCAAGGTCTATATTTTACTACCCTATCAAATATTTTACAAAGAACTAATCCCCCTAAGGTAGTAGATAATTTGGGTATGAGTTTTATGGTTCCTGCAACAACTTTTCCACTAGTAGCCCCATACTTAGAGCTGGTCATTACATTTGTAAATGTATATCATGAAAATACAAGAACTATGCTTGATGGGAGCCAATCAATTATATGTTCATTTTCCCCTCAAGATATTAGTGCCATGATTGGGATACCATCGTAACTTGAGGTAATTATTTTAACTATGGAGGAATATCACCAACAAGAATGATAGCTTGATTTGGGAAATTATAAACACTTGCTGGCTCGCCAAGAAGAAAACTAAGGTTTCTAGATTGAATAAGAACCTTAAGTTAGTAGAGTTCAAGGAGATGCCATGGTATGTCATCACCATAGATGTTAGGGTTTATAGGATACCCATGGTAGAGAAGTTTGAGACATGGATGTTTTCCATCCTTATTTGTGTGTTGGAGGGTAAGAAGTAGCTAGATTGGGCCTTAATTCTAAGTAACAACATACATAACCAAATAATGCAATTTTGGGTGGCCATCTCTTCCAAGGAAGCATTTATTGGTGTATTTTACATGACTTCCTACTTCATGTATAGCTTAGTACATTACAGAGATTTCCCTAGACTCACTAGGAATCCCTCTAGTCTCAAAATTTGAGTTGTATCTTGAAATGACTTTGGAGGTTTCAAGAACAACTAGGCCAATGTCTATAATTTTTTTTTCAATACCATGATAAGTGTATTCTATCCTCTGAGGAGTTTAAACATAATGACCAAGGTGGCTAGGGAGTTGATTGACAGGTTTGGCATGGTGTACATTCAATTTTGCACTTTTACATACATCTAGGTGAGTGGTTATTTAGGATCACCCTACAAGCTACCTAGGTATTTTGATGACAAGGTAACACTAATGGAATTATGTAAATAAATGGTTCCCTCACATGAGATGATTATGGTAAATAAGATCAACAACCCCTTTAAGCTTCCTATATAGATATAATATTATACATGTCCTACTCTAGCTAGAGAAAAGGAGTTGGAATAAGAAATGGGCTGGTTTTAGATATGTAATATGCCTCCTTAGTCAAACTACAACATAATTTGGTTGGTTAACAATGCTATGGGTGTACTTATACACCAGGCACACTATGAGGACATTTGGTTAGAATGCAAAATGGAGGAGAAGGTGAGAAAAATTGATTACCTAAGGCTCACTGTCTAAGAGATTATTGCATATGGCATTGTCCCCATTACTAAAATATGGTTGATGATAAAGCTATAGTATCATTATCATACACTAAGGACAATATATATTTGTAGCCTATAGACCAAGCAGATTTCAATTATAGGGAGGGAACATCATATAGTGAAAAGAACATTCAGGTGGTTAAAGTCCTGAGGTGTGGACTTTAGTGCATGTGATACCCCTACTCTCAAGGAGATTAGAACTATAAAAGAGATCAAGGTGATTCCTCCCCCTCACATTGGACATTTATTAAGCCTTCATATGGAGGCCAAAGGCAAAGGGAAGAGGTTGGTAGGTGATATTAGTTTCACCAAGCAAGTCAATGTTGATGAGATTATAGTAACACAATCCAAGTCTGGACTATCTTTCACAAAATTGACCATCTTTGGTAAAATTTGGACTCAAATTTCCATAGGGAAAGTGCAACTTACAAGTTCTTCTCCCATTTTAATCACTACTGAAGGAGGTCCTACCACTTTAACCAGACCAACCATTGCACTGGCCTCTTAGCTTGTGCAATCACCAAAGCCCATTCTAGCCCAAAAAATTTACATAAGGAAAAGGGAAGGGGAGGAGGAAGTAGAGAAACTAAAGACAAAAAGGAAGAATAAGTAGTTATAGCCTCTACCTATAACCCCTAGGAAAAGGAAAGAGGTCGTACATCTAGATGTGCCCTCTTAGCATGAAGTTACTGAATCCCAAGGAGAAAAGTCCTCATATACCCAAATATTAAAGGATATGAGTGACAAAGAAGACTTAGATGATGATAGAATTATTTTAGAAATAGTAAAGTGGCTAGAGGAATTCCATCCTTCCTTAATGAGGACTTCTTAGATAACTCTAAGGGAAAGGCCATATAATCCTATCAAGGTTCTAGAAATGTGATTTTTTGGACCAAAAGCACCCTCAGGAGAAAAAGAAAAAGGTAATTAGGAGACTATGTTGGCCTTGAATTACACTTTATCCTTCAAATATGTCACACAAGTAGGTTTTGAGGCAACAATCCAAGCCCAAGATCCACCCAAAAAGAAACTATTTCCTTAGACACAGAAGCATTTGTCTAGCCTACGATTACCCAACCACAGGATAAGAGGTAGAGGGTGAGATAAAATGTATGCAAGAACCTAGGGAGAAACTTGAAAATGAGTTGAGGCCAGAAGAGCAAGCCCCCACCCATAGTGAAAATGTAGAGGCTCAAGGAAAATAATAGCTGGATGTTATGGTGGATATGGAAACAATCCCATAAGACCATCCCTCTCTAGTGCATATAAGTTCAATACAAGAAGGATAGGTTACACCTAAAGGAGATTGGGGATTAAGCCTAAAAATGGGTACCCCCATGCCTTTAGATATAAATAAGGAGGTAGATCTAGGTGATGATGTTACAAGTGAGGGACCCTCAATAGGTACTACTTCTTTTGAAGTACCTCAAGGGCTCCTTCCTCAAATAAAGGTCCATGATCCTATCAAGCACAAGAGTTTTGAGGCCATGATTGGTGATGAGCCACCTAAGGGTGATAAGGAAGATAACATAGCCTCTTCCTAACTTTCCTAACTAATTGTAAAATCTAAGCTTGAAGCAAGGCCACTTATTTAGCCCATAAGATAGGAGAGTGCCATTGATAGACTGCTTCTAGGGTCCCAAAAGAAATCTGAAGTAGTTATCAAGGTCCTGGAGTAGGTTGACCTAGGAAAAGAGGGAGAGAAGGAAGTTGGAAGGAAAGAGGTAGAGTTGGAATGTGATGAGGATATAGAGTAGATAATAATAGGCTCACACCCAAACCCCATCACTCTCCCTCTGATCACACCACCATTTAGTGCATCCAAGCTAGCCTCAAGGTCCATAACTCCAATGGGTTTGTAGGCAAGGCCCATATTATGGGTTGAAGAATAGGTTAGGGAGAAGCAAGGCATTGAAATTAAATTGGGGGATATATACATTGTAAATATTGCTTAGTCATATAGGGAAAAACCTTCTAAGAAGGCCAAAGCACTCTCTTGGACTACTCTAACTAATATTGGGGAGGAAACAAAAGAGATAGCTATTCCCCCATGGGGTATTTCAAATAAGGATGCTCCCCTTGAGAGCTATGTAGTATACATATATGATCTAGCATAGCCTTCAAAAAATGAGATCAACCATAACTCATAGGTTTTGGTGATCATGGTGGCTCATCAGATGGACAAAGACAAAGTGTTAATGGAGAAGCTAAAGATTTAGAACCAATAAATGATCTAGTACTTACAAAAGTTACTGAGAGAACCTAAGGTAGTGACTATAATTACTAGCAGAGCCCCAAACACACCCATTCCCTCCTGGGATACAATTGACTTCAGCCTTGGTGAGGATTTAAAGACCAGAAGGTGGCCAAAAAAAGATTGGTAGCAAGACTTGATGGTCTGAGCTAAGGAAGTCATATATGCATCATTGGAATGGATTGATGATGCAATAGATAAATAAGAGCATGCAAATCCTTGGCATTGGTTTATGAACTAGATATCAAGAGCTAGGAGGAACTTGGGCCCAAGGAAGATGAGTTATGTAGTGTGGGAAAGGATACTTTGATTATAGAAAAGGTCATCAGCTCAGATGATCCGAAAATACGTAGAGATTGCCAACTAGCCATAAAACACAGGTTAACAATGCTTAAGGATGGCACCTTCGATATAAAAAGGGAAGAGTAGTCTCTCAAGGCCATTAATCAAGGCCACCTTAAGGGGAATGGTGAAGCTTAATGGTACAATCAACATGACAAAAGAATTATTAGAGGGTGCCCTAAAGAGTCTTGTCGATGCACCCTATGGAAGCTTTGATGGCCAAGAAAAAAGGGAGTTAGTGCAAATAAAAAAATCCTATCATCAATTGAAGGCATTGGTCAAAAAGAAATAGAAAACATTATAGGGGACTACCAAGTGGTTAGAGGAGTATGAGGTCAGATTCAGATACCAGGTGGGCCCAGACAAGAAAATTCTCACTACCATGATCGAGAAGTTTTATGCTTACAAGAATAGGCTAGTGCAGGACTCAATCATTGATGTTGATTCCATGACATGACTAAATAATTTTTGTTTTTTCTTGATTAATGTAAAGATTCTTCTCTCCTCTATTTTCATTTTTTCTCTTTTTCCTTTAGTCTTTATATTATGCCTGTTAGTGGCATGTCTCTCATAGGAATATTATTTGGAGAAAGGGACATTTTGGTTTGGTTACACAAGTGGACAAAGTTTTTTTGTCCCTTTCTACGGTCTGATTTACATGGTGTATGGAGAGCATCCCACTAGGATGAGATATCAAACATGTCATTTTCATCAAACCATGCACATTATCCTAGGAATCTTTTTGTTGCAATTGATGAGCTTCAGGATCATGAATGATTTTTCTAGCTAGAGCATCTAATTAGGATATGCCATGTATTGGTTTGAAAATTTTATAAGTAAAGGAGTTTTTTTCCTTTACAAAGGTTAGTCAATTGATATTTTTTGAGAAAAGTGCTATCACTCTATAGAAGTTATTCCTATGTAAACTCTTTGGTGTCAAATTAGTTTCTTGTGTAAAACCATTAACAAGCTCTGAGATCATATTGAAATGTTACCTTGTTACAAAGATGATTTATACAGTGTACATGTTGTAGAATTTATAACACCTACTATATGTATTTGAGATTTATATGGATAATGGAATATACTTATGTTTTGTTACTCTGTCTTTTTGTTGAAATCTAATGTGTTATTCTGAGTTCTTAATGTATTTATATTCTCACTCTCTCATTTTATGGTAGTCATCTAAGAAATGTGCTAAGATTATAAAATACTTTAAGTTATAAATCTCAGAGTGAAGCATTAATAGTCTTTTAGGGGTAGTCATAGGCTCATGGATTCAATGAGAAGGAGTTCTTGAATGATTACTTATAGATTTTCTTGTGATTATTTCAAAGAACTATGAAGTATGGTTTAATTAAATTTGTTTTGAAGGTTATAAAATAGTTGTTTATGGAAATGACATGATAGTTCAGTGAGTTTTCCCTCTCTCTTATGACACCCATCCAAATATTTGTTCAAAATCAACCCACTTTATCTTACCCTTATTTGAACACACCATTTTCATATCACAAGAGTTACTTGCATTGAAAATACATGAGATCTTGCATATTTGAAGTGTATTTGCATTTTTGTGCTTAAAATCATAAAGCTATAGTTTCCTATCTAGTTACTATTATTGAGAATTTCATAGAATGGATATTGTATCCATCATTTCATCTATCTCTAGTAGCTTGTATATGACTTAAAGCATTTGTGTGTTTTGTGTGACAACCCTTATGAATGAAGCATTCAAACCTGGTTATGCTTTGTTAATTTTCCCCTTATGTGCTAAGAATCCTCATGGAGATTGAAGTGTGAAAGCAAGACACCCCATAGGTTCTCTCACCTTGGTTTAGGCAGAGCCAAAAGTAGCAAGGAGTTAACCATACCCTTTGTACATATTTCTTAGTCATTATCCATGTTTAGTTCTTTGTATGATGCTAACCACTTCCCTACCTATAACAACATATTGATAGGTTTTTCATCTTTATTTGCCAATTTTTTTAGAGTGTGTAAAGCCAAGCATATGAGGTGCATAACTGGAATCCAACATGACTGTTGATAATTTTTTCCAAACTTTGACTAGAGATATCTATATCATACACTATTCATTTTACATGTTCCAATAGGCATTAGAAAGATCTCAAACTACACTTCAATAATGTACTAGTTTTGGGAGATCTTGGGAACTTTTAAGGATGAAAAATGCTTCAGATCATATGAGTGTAGCATAAGTGTAGTAATAGTTATGGCGATGGTTCACTCAAACTTAAAGTTGGACTAAGACTTCTCAGTTTACACAAAACATGAATACCACTTTGATACTTGGTATTTATCTTGGCATGAATTGGTATAAATAGGGATTCTTAAGGACATGACATGCATTAAGGAAAACCCTATAAAATAAAAATAAATGAAGATCAAGTTTCAAAGAATTTAACTAGAGGTGAAAGTGACCAAAAATTATGGTAAACAAAATTGTTAAGCTCATTATTTCTGCGTGTCAAAATGAGTGGAACTATCAATTTCATCCCATATAAAACATAGGTATGATACATGAAAATAAACATATAAATGTGTGAACATTAGGATCAAAGTTGGACACAAATATTTTAGTGAAATGTTAGATGTCTTTGAAAGGCTTAAGAAATAGAAACTATTGTGACATAGGAAAATTAATAGAAACAACCAATTATACAAAATTGGACCAAGTATTAAAAAAGGGAGAAAACATGAAGTAGTAGGATATTTTTTAAATAATTATTTTTGACATAATTCCCTTATTTTGATTTAAATAAGTGAGTGAATTATTTTATGTGGAATAGTATAAAGCTAAATAATTGAAGTGTGTACCTTGACTTACCTAGGTAAAGGTGGATGGACTGAATGATGCTTGAGATAGGATCCATCCACACTGAATTTCCATATGTAGTGTCCCATCTTGCCTCACCTTAGCTTAGGCCCATGGTTAACTATTAAACAAGGTTGGTCATGTTAATTAAGTTACTTTATATGGTTGTGATCATGTTTTATTTCATATATCCTTTGATGATTTTATATTAGATTGCGAGGAAATAGATATTGCTTATGGTTATGATAAATAAGAATTTTATTATTATGATTTTGATTATATATCTTCATATAATATAGATACCACGATGAGTTTATTTTATATGAAAGGAATGGGGTTTTTCACTATGTTCCAATTTTATATATTGACAGTGGTATGAGTTGGAAAGGATTTGCGTTAAGTCCATTAGACTCATCATCTAAATCGACATAGTGAGAGAGATAACTCTAGTAGTCAAAATGTATCTTGATAATGTATTAGTGATGGAAGTCATCATCTGTGTATTTATTTATGTTGTACACTGGCCACATGGACATTTGGCACCTTATGCCTAAGTGGCATAAATACAAAGTGGGCACACCATATTCGGATGTGAAAAATTATCCACATTAGCATGGTATAATAATAATGGATAATATAAAATGAGATATGGATAAATAGATCCCAAGGATTTGTATTCAATAATGTGAAAAGTAAACATAAGACAAATTAATATAAGAGGCCACAATTATAAATTAAATCAATAAATCAAAAAATAAGTAACAACAACCTAAGTTTGGCAACCATGGTGGATAATCATCCTATAGCCATTCAATGTGGAAATGACAACCACTATGGATAATACATTTGTATCAAATTAATGATTGAATGTGTCGAATTGGCCATTATTTTGGATCCTTGCATAGAAGATTGAGAAAATATATGTATGCAACAATGAAATCATAGATAAATTGTAGAGGAAGAAGCTTGTCTTCACACAAAAATATTACAAAAAATGACCTGCTTGCATAAAATCACATTAACATGTCTAACCTTCCAAAGTGAAAAGTGGGGTACATATAGGGAAAATTAGGGCAACATGAAGAAGCCTCTAATTTTCCTAATTAAATAATTACATTAAAATGAAATTATCCTATGTGACCCTTTTATAACTAATCCAAGGAAGCTTAATTGACATAAAATGGCCATAAGGTCATGTAGGCAAAACCTAATGATAAAAAGCACTACACTAACACCCCCCCCTTAAGCGTAGCTTAGGTGAGATGAGAATTGGGCCCCAACATTGAAATCATGATGAGGTACCCAAGTACATAGTGAATAACCTCTATAGGAGGAAGAAGAAGGTGGAGTAGCCCTAACCCCAATGAGATCCTGTAGATAAATAAATTTAGTCTCTAAGAAGGGCTTGATCAAAATATCTACAATCTAATCTGATGTTGGATAGTACCAAAGACCAAGGACATGATCATTGATAAGCTCCTTGATGAAGTGAATGTGTATCTCTATGTGGTTGGTCCTTTGATGGAAAATTAAATTCTTGTAAATATAGATAGTGCTTTGTTTATCATAGTATATGATTGTTGGCTTATGAAACTAGATACCAAACTCAGTGAAAATCCCTTAAATCTAGATTACCATAGTGGTGGCACTAATAACCCCTCTATATTCTACCTCTATAGATGATAAAGTAATTGCATGTTGCTTCTTGCTTAACCAACTTATTGGACTTAAAATTAGTGAAAAACTATAACCTAAAGTGGACTTTCAACTCTAAATATCTCTATCCCAATCTAAATTTGTGTATCCAATCAAATTAATCTATGTTAGTGCTCTGTAGTGTATCCCATAGTTGTGTGAACCCTAAATGTAGTGTAGAATCTACTTAGTTACTTTCCAATGCAATTCATGTGGCTCCTACATAAACTTGGAGACCATGCCAACTACATAGGATATGTTAGGTCTAGTGTGTGTGAGATAGATAAGACTATGCACAAGTTATCGATATGGAGTTACATAAACCAATGATGTAAGATAGTTAGCCTCAAGCTTCACACCAGATAAGAAAGGAGTAGGAGCTAGCTTACAATCAACCATGTTAAACCTCATAAGTAAATCAAGAGAATACTTAGATTGTGATAAGGTTATCCTAGAATCTGACTGAATGATTTCAATCCTAAGAAAGTAATGCAATAATCCCACATCTATCATTAAAAATATATCTAAAAGTGTATTTTTCACTACTAAGATGGATGATCATGAGCTCCCTATAATTAACAAGTCATCCACATAGAGAACTATGATCAATATAAAATCATCCTACTGAAAGATATAGACATTTAGATCTGAGTGACATTTGATGAACTTGACTATGAGGATAAAGGAGTCTATATTGGCATACCATGCCCAAGGGTCCTATTTAAATCCATAGATATATTTCTTAAGTCTATAGATCAAGGAGGAATCTTCCATGAAGCCTTGTGGTTGCTCCATGTAGATCTCTTCTTTGAGGTCAGCATGTAGAAAAGCACTCTTAACATCCATTTGGTGAACATCCCATCGATGTGTGGTTATAATGGCTAGAGCGAGTTTGATAGACATCATCTTGGCTACAAGAGGAAATGTCTTGATGTAGTCTATGTTAGGGACTTGAGAAAACCCCTTTTTAACCATATGAGCTTTGTACTTATCAATAGACCCATTTGCACCATACTTAGTCTGATAAACCCTTTTGCAATAAACCAATTTTCTTCCTTTAGGAAGAGCGATAAAGTCCCATGCTTTGTTCCTAATTAGGGAACTATACTCCTCCTATATAGTAGAATCCCATTTTGGAATGCTAGATGCCTTATGAAAGGTTTATGGATTTGAGGCAATGGCTAAGTAGGCATGTGAAGTTCCCTAAAAATTTGAATGTGTCTACCTTATATCCAATGGATTTCCAACCCATTTCCCAATACTTTGAAGTATTTGTTTGGCCCAAGTGAGACTAAAATTATATGAGATTAGAGAATTAGGAGGTGATTTATCATCATCTAAAGTGTGAGTGTGAGATAGAGGAGGAGAATATTCATCACTTCTCTCATCACTTGAACTTGAAGAAGAAGAAGAGTCATCCTAATCATCAAGAGCATTTTGAGGTGGATCCAAGTCACTATCTCAGGTGGAATCAATGTCTAGTAAGACTTTTGAAGAGTTTGGAGTGCCAATAGTGAGTTCAAATTGGGACCTCACAAAACTTGACACTCATTTTTATGAAAAACTCATGAGTTTTAAGATGGAGAACCTTGTATCCCTTAGTACCCTTTGCATACCCCATAAAGATACAAGACTAACTTTGAGGGTCCATTTCCTTACATTTGTTCATGGGAACATAGGCTATTGATAGTGATCCAAAAACTTGAAAGTGATCAACTATGGGCTTGTGACCATCCCAAGATTCAAAAGGAGTGATTCCTTTCAAGTCTTTGTGTGTAACATGATTCTAAATGTAGCACACATAGTTGATTATTTCAGCCCAAAATTGAGGAGCAAGATAATTTGATTGAAGCATGTAGTTGGCCATTTCCTTTAAGGAATGGTTCTTATGTATGGCCACACCATTATAATGAGGAATGTATGGAACTATGTGTTGCATTTTAATCCCCTCTAATGTGAAAAATTGGTCAAACTTATTTTTGAAATACTCCCCATCATTGTTATTACTTAAGATTTTGATGGAATAATCTGACTATTTCTCCACAAGTGCCTTCAATTCATTGAAGTAATCAAAGACCTCAAACTTATTTTTGAGAAAAAACACCCAAGTGTACCTTGAAAATTCATTGGTGAATGTGAACATGTATCTAATCTTGTTGAATGAAGGTTTTGAAAATGTACATGTTATGTCACTATGGACAATGTATAGCTTCTATTTAACTCTCCTTACTTTGCCCTTATCATATTTATCTTCTATATGCTTTCAAAGAATGTAAACATTTCATAGGCCATCTGAGAACTTGACTTTAGGCAACCTTGAAACCATGTCCTAACAATTGAGTTGCTCTAGGTAATGGTATTTTAAATGGCCAAATCATTCATGTTATAGTTTGTTCACTCCATCTACATAAGTAAGAAGTGTAACTGAAGGCTGATCCAAGGAAAATTTTGAAAAGGTATACAACCTAGACTAATGATTGTCCTTCCCATAACCCACTATGGTGTCACTATGTATCTCTTTGATAACTACTAAATCAAGTGTGAACTCAACTCACTTCCCTACACCTATTTGAGTGATTTGGTACACTAACAAAGGATTGGTGGATAACGAAGGAACACACAGAACATCATTAAAGGTCACATCACTTACTTCAATTGATCCTTTACCACTTAATTCTACCGAAGTGTCATCACCCAAGAGAATTGAAGGCATGGAACATGGCTATATTCTAAAAATAGATCCTCTAAGGAGGCCATGTGATAGGAAGTACCCGAGTCAATAACCCAAGTCGAAGGTTGAGAAGCTACTACAACAAGTGAATTTCCCTTTTTTTTTACCCTTTTTCTATCTTTATCCTTTGTATAATATTGTGCAAGCATGTTTTGAGTTGAGGATTTAGGAACAATGATGTTATTATTCTCAAGCATCTTAATCAAGGTGTCAATCTTCTTTTTCATGCATTGAGATTCATCATGCCCAAGTTTATTGCAAAAGTTGCATTTGAGTTTCTCCTTATTAGTTTTCCCACTTGAGGAGGACTCCTTTGATGATGACTTAGTCTTGGCATCTGACTTATGATTCTTCTTGTGGTCATGATTTGGTTTAGATTGTTTTTTCTCCTATTTACCACTACTAAAAGGGTTCTTCTTGTCCTAATTAACATTCAAGGCATGTGATTTTGAAGACTTCACTACACCCATTTGAACCATCTTATCTTTCTCTCAAGTCATATCAGTAACAAACTCATCAAATGATAACATTTTCCAAAGTGGATCCAAGTGCATGTTTGGTAGCATGAAATATAGAGATGAAAATTGAATAATCATGACCTAGTTTTGTAAGCAAAAATAAAATCAACTGGTCATATGTTTTTTTAATGCCACATTATTTCAAGTATAGTCTCAGTGATTTAAAATTTGTAAATAAGTCTTTTAAGGTGTCATAGTCACCTGGGATCAATGTGATGAGCTCATTTTCCAATTCATGAACCCTCATGATGTCATGTACTTAAAAATGCTTGTCTAAGATGGTCTAGATGCCATTGGGAGTTTTTAAAGATTCAACATGAAATAGGAGGTCAAGAGACATTAACATGCATAAGAACCCATAGGATTTGTCACATCTATTATACCACTTAACCTTTTCTACATTTGTAGATAGTTCAGTTTCCTCACCCATAGTGATTCGATAGAGTCCTTCAACTCTCAAGGTGAGATATATTTTAGACTTCTAATCAAGATAGTTAAATGGTGTGAGTGGATTAATCAAGTTTAGATCCATTAGTGTAGATTATATTGAGATAATTCATAGAATTAAGATGAAAGCAAAGAATAAATTGCACATAGTACAAGTACTCCCTTAAACTATCAACAAGATCCCCCCCTTAAATTAAAATGCAACACACACTCAATATTGGACATCAGGCACCACTAATAATTCATCTATGATAAAATAGTATGAGAGGGTACAAGAGGGACATCGAGCACAATCAATAATGCATCTAAGAAAGGTATAAAAGGTTTAAAGTGAGTTTTAAGCCATTACACCATGAATAAATTTTATGTTACAAAGGTCCAAAAAAATACCACAACTGCATAGATATTGAAAAAATATTCACTTTAAAAAAAAAATCACCCAAATCAGAGCTACAAATTGAAAGTTATGGCACTTACAAGTTCTTACTTCTACAAATTCTCAGACCCTTTCCAAAAATGAAAAATTATTTTTCACACTTGTGATTTTCTACCAAGAAACAAAAATGGCTAAAAAAATATAATTAATGACCCTTTGAAATTCTAAGTTAGTCTCAAAAGAGTAATCAAACTTTCTAGAATGCTTTGCTGAATGGAAGAAAGTAGTAGTGGTACCCCCAAATTATGAGTTGGTCTTTCATAGTGTACACTAGATTTTTAGACCTACTCTACTTGACTTCTAAAATTAATTTTCTTTTGAAAACTTGAGTAATCAATATACCCTTGAAAGTCTAAGTTGGTTCAGTGAAGTGATATCTAGAGTTTTGGACCTACTTTACTTGAGGTAGGTGAAGTTGCAAGTAATGATTTCCTATAAGTCTGAAGTATCTGCAGTAGTGTAATCTAGGTTTTGGCACCCTACTTACTTAACTTCATGAATTTTCAAGTAAATAAACTCCACAAGTCCAATTTATTCTATGGTCAAGTAAGCGGACTTATCAAACAACTAAACTTAGAAAAGTGAAGTTATTCTCTGTTGAAAGTCTGATTTAGTCTATTGGCTAAGTAAAAGCCCTCCAAAAGTCTAGATTGGTTAGTAGACTCTCCAACGCATGCAGCATGAGGTAGATCAATTTAAAATCTAAAGTAATGACCACTTGTAGATTTGAGTAACATAGAGGTATGACTAGAATAAAGGCATGCAAATCAAGGCAAGTAAAAAACACCCAAAATACTTTAACGATGGAAATTCTGCAAGAGACCTATTTGAGATTTTGACCTGAGGAAGAAAACATAGAAGGTGTTTTTTCATAGCCACACAGGATGTATGGATTTTTGTTTAAAATGAAAAAATAGGGCCTTGGGATGCCAAAAATAAAGTAAAAATGATTGTTCTAGAATTAAGTCATGTTTACCATCAATCCAAGGGTTTTGGCACCTTATAAAACTAATGGCATAGTAATTTTTGAGAGCTAAAGCTCTAGTAATTTTTTTTCCATGAATTCTCAAAGGAATTCCACTAAACCATTCTTTATTTTGGAATAATGAATGTATTCAAGATTTCACCACAAAGATTACTACAATACTGGCAAAAATGGCTTTGATACCATGCAAAATTGGCCATGATCTTAGATCCTTTCACAAAAGATTGATAAAATATATGTATGAAGCAATTAAATCATAGATAAATTGCAAAGGAGGAAGAAGCTTGTCTTCACACAATAATACTGTAAAAATTGACATGCTTGCATAAAATTGCATTAACATGTCTAACCTTCCAAAGTGGAAAGTGGGGTACATATAGGGAAAATTAGGGAAACATGAGGAAGCCTCTACTTTTCCTAATTATATAATTACATTAAAATGAAATTAGCCTATGTGACCCTTTTATAACTAACCTAAGGAAGCTTAATTGACATAGAATAGCCATAAGGCCATGCAGGCAAAACCCAATGGGAAAAATAACTACACTAATAGAATGACCATTATATACAATATGAAAAAAGTTCCATGATAAGGAAAGTGGCTAGTGATAATTTAAAAACAAACCAAATTGCGTACATAAAGGAAAAAAGAGAGTGAAAATAAACTAAGGTCAATCTCCAAGCAATAAATATGAACATACAAAGGGAGTGGCCATAAAAAATCACATAATTTGGAATAGCTTGAGGGGTCACTCTTCCTTAATCATGATTATCATAACATTATTAAAGTGGATCCATTAATTAATTATTGCAAGAACTCTCTTGAGAAAGAAAAAATTATTTAAGGTAGCCAAAGGAAAAGTTTATCATTTATCCATTAATTGATGGGGGAAGAGTAGACTATGACAAAACTCTATTTGAATTTCATATCATGTTATTTCTTAGAAAACTTGGCCATATCCTAGTGGATTCAATATAGGTCTATACACATTACAATAGAAGGATTCCTTGATATCACCTTATAGACTTTGTAAAAACACCATGAGGGTGGTTGAGTTGATAGATACCAAAAACATATCATCTCTTGATATAATATTGTTATCTTATTGATACCAAAAAAATAATAAAACATGTGATCAAGATTCTAGTCACATAGTGCATGTATTTTAACTGTTAGCTCTATCTTACTATGTTTAAGAGTTAGCTTAAATTGAGATATTTTGTAATGGTGGAAAAATATACTCTATGTTTTTATTATTATTGGTAAATGGTTTTGAAAGGGATCATACCCAATACAAAATAATTCTCAAAATCCAAATAAAATAAGGAAACCCATAACAAAAAAAGGCTCAAAAGCTAGATAATACATGAGTGTAGTAGTGGTTTTTTGATAACAAGAGAGGGTAAAAAAAAGACTATCTTTCTAGATAACAAAACCAAAATAGCATATCAATAATAACTTCATAGCAACAAATCAACACCAAAGCAACAACAAGTAAGAAAAACATAGAACTAGAAAGTAAGAAAAGGAAGCTTCACTTGAGGAGCTTGTTGAAGCTATTCTTGAGTCCCTCCAATACATTAAATAGATTGAGAGCAGTGGTTTGAGATGGGTTTTTCATGTCAATCATGGTTATATCATAAGTTTTCTTAGTACCACCCTTCCACAAGCCCAAATTCAAGTTTCTAAGGGTGTAAACTTGCCTAAATTAAAACTCAAAGAACTCCAGAATGGCCTGGTGTATGGCCATATGATGAATCTATCTGCTCCTAATAAGTTTTTTATATTAATTAGGTGATATATATTTCTTAGGAATGGATTAATTAACTTTCAAATCATTATAATGTTGGAAGTCATAATGATTTTTGTTTGTTCATGCTTATTTATAAAATGGATATGTGTGTGCTATTAAATAGAAACATAGTTAAGCCTTTGGAATAAGAAGTGAATGAAATCTCAGTAGAGATTACTTTATTTATAGTGTATTAATTATTTAATTTAACCTTATAACTATTGATCTTAGTTATATTTGACTTCTAACCCATTTGGTGAACGGTGTTTACAAACAAAAATTGCCTATATGTGAATCCATAAATTGGTAGTGTTGTGGAATGGTAATCACCTATTAACTCTACACTTATTATCATTAGATAGTTATAATCAAACTATTTGTATGATCCAATCCATTATAATTTTTATCAAACACACCCAATATATTCATTTAGCTCTTTTGTTAAGAAAAAGAAATAATAATGTGAATAAGATTAGTTGGTTCTCGTTAGGTCATGTGTTGTGAATGTGTCCATCTACTATGGAAACATAATTGAAAAATATATCCATTATTATGTATTCATATTTATTATTATGTGTGGATTTATGTGCCAATGTGTTTGTTTTGGAAAACACTAAAAGAATTCATCGTGAATTCTCAAATTAAAATTCAATTAATAGTTTGTCCCACACATTTTGTAATCCCCGTTTGAAGGAATTATAAAATGATCACTGTAAATCCAAATTTTTTATCCATTTTACACATAAGAGGCTCATGTTTTAAAATCACTAGAATGTCTAAATGCACATTACATAAAAATGATCTATTCTTCCAAATTCTAATTTCTTATAGCCCGTAGATCCTTGAGCTAGGTATGCATAACATTCCAAGGTCACAAGACATTACCAAATCACATAATTACACTAGGATTGCACTAGCATATAATATTGCACCAGTAATTCAAATAGACTGCCATAACCTAGGATAACTATATGGATTTTGATCCCTCTTTAGAATATTTATATGTAGGAAATGCCCAACATAAGGGTATTGAAATCAAGTACAACTTAAACCACTAACCAATTTTCCAATTCATTATGTTTATTCTTCATTATCTATTGAGATAGGGTTTAAATTGAAGAATAAGTTACATAAAAACTTTCATAGAATGTTGAGATATTTCAAATAATATATAGGGGAAGGTGCATAGGTCCATTTTAACATAAAGTGAAAAACCTTATCAAATGTCATTACACCCTATAGATAGCAGTATAAGCTATCCATGTCTAAATAGCATAGCCTTATCCTAGACCTACATAGATTCATGTTCCTAATTCAAAACACATCATAAATTCATGAAATTATCCACACAATCACATTCATAGTTATACATGTAACATTTCCACTTGAGTTTTTCTTATCTGTTTATTTCCATTTTTATCATATTTCCATAATTAAGAAGTTCTAAATCATAAATTCTTAATTTATGGTTAAGTTAAATATTCTATTTTATATAATAATTTTTCATAGTTATTATTGAAGTATGCCTTATATCCCATTTTTTTATAAAACATATTAGTAAAATCATATATTGATTTAATATTGCAAACCCTAACTATGGATGTTGCTAGGGTTTCCTTCTTTCTTTTTGTTGTTTCTAATTGTAGTATTAGGGTTTTTATATTTAATAAATTATTTGTTAGAAAAAATATTCCAAGTTTATATTTTATATTTTAGTAATATAAGAAAGTTTTTTCTACCTATCTTAGACAGAATGCTAGATTAAGTGGTACTCAAGTTGAATATACTCAAATTTATTTTTATAAGGCACATAAGATGGATAAAAATAAAGGTATATTTAAACCTTCATATGTTAATGCACAAACTGAATATGTATAAGTGCATGACAATAATTTTGAGCATGAATATTATAATGAAGATAACATTGACTATCAAGATTATTAGCATGATGTAATTTCACCTATTGGTGATGAGTAACCAAAGCTTAATAAAGTGAAAATTATTTAAAAAAATTGTGAAATAATTCATGAAAAATCTTAATAATATCAAGAGATATTGTGTAGATTAATATGTTATTTCCTACTTAGTCATTGGAGACACCACCATTGGTTATCTTACACTATATTCCTGATGCACTATCCTTTATGCATGATATTTTCGATTTGCAAATTAATTTGGTGTAAATGGAAAAAATTGGTTTAAATTCTAATCAAGCACTTGATTCATATTATTTATTGCATACTACATTAGCTCAACATATTTCATCATATCCATTACCAACCAATATTTTTCACCTAACCTTACATTGTATGATGGAAAAGGTGACCCCAAACAACCCTTTAAATAATTTCACCTAACATGTTTGGAATATGTATCTAATGATATGTTGTTGACTAAGTTACTTCCTAGAAGATAAAGCAATATACTCTAAGATGATTCTATGATATAAAACATCATTAAGTTAATGCATTTAATCCATTAATATATTTTTTTCTCACACATTTCATAATCAACATAAGTTAGAAGATTTCATATGTTCAAATTTCTCAACTCAAGCAATAATCTAATGAGTCTATTACAGATATTGTCTTAAGGTATAATATCATGCTACCTAAAATGAAAAATATTATGTTAGATGAGAATTTAAAAGGCATATTCAATCAAATTTTTCTTTCACCTTTGCATGAATCCTTTATGTTTAATAATTATCCATCATTCACATATTTGTATCACATAATGAAGGAAAGAGATGTCAAGTTGATATCAATAAATAAGCTCAAGTATGCAACCAATCCAATTTCTAATTTTCATGTAAATAATATGAGTAAGAAACCATAAAATGAGAAATAAAATGAGAATACAAGTGATCAAAAGGCAATAATGAATTTAGATTCAAAACCTACTCTGTACATTGTATTATCAATTCCTCCAAGGAGATAGTTTACTCACTTACTGAAAGCTCCATAAAAGGTACTACAAAAACTATTGGAATGCAATATAATATCACTCCCTCCCATTAAATAGGTTGATATGAGTATTATTATTCCAAAATGATTTGATCATAATGATTATTATGAATTGCATCAAGAAATTGGGAATACTACAAATAGATGCATCATTTTGAGTCACAAGATTCAGGATCTAATAGATGAAAACATCATTAATGTCAACACATCTATCAAAAAAACTAAGTAAAAAATAATTAGAAGTCAAAAAATGAAAATATTCAGTGATATATTTTCTAAACACATGGGTCAAGAGAAAAAAGATACATTATGGGTGCATTAAAATTTACAATGCACATTTTTTATTATCATATAGAGGCACATCATCCCTTGAATGGAGTCATTGGTACATATAATGTTTTAGTGATATCTAAGCCAATAATAGATTTTTAGATGATGAGATTATTGATGATGATGTAAATTTTAACTCTTTATTAATCTGAGCATATCAATCATCAACCTATATAGAGTTTCAATTTTGATAATGGGTCAAGTAATAATATGTTCACCATCACACTTTTGTCACATCTTGGGTATTCTAAAAGGGATATTTCTCCTTCAAAAATAGTGATTAATGGATTGAATAGTCAAATTGATATTAATATTAGTGAGTTAACCTTACCATTCTATGTTTGTCTAGCACATATGGCCACCAAATTTATGGTAGTACCTAGTGAAGGTGATGTAGGAGCATCAAGCTTAAAAGTTGTCAATTTTGCATTTTAGTCCAAGGAGTCAAAAGATGGTAAATTTTGGGTATTAGTGTGTGTTGAGAGACTTTTAAAGGTAAATATTAATTTTTATGAGGTCATATGGGGTCCCTAGAAATCATAGGTTGAGTTTTGAAGGGGTTTGGAGTTTTCCCTCCAAAACCAAGAATTTGAAAATTCAAATAATGGTAATGAGTCTAGAGTGATCAAGGCATGGTACAAAGGTGATCAAGAGTGAATATTAAATGTTAAGGTTCATAAAGTTTTTAAATTAGTTTTATAAGTCACATATGTATATCATGAGGTGAAATTCATGTTTTGTAACCTCACCTATGCATTGGGTTGGCAAGTCAAGAAGCAATTTTGATAACTAATTTTGAAAACCAATGTAGAAGTTGGTACAAAAGAGGATATTGTACGTGAGTTTTTGGTGTGGAGTAGAGAGAATATAAATAAAATATAGGATTATGAGGGTTATATAATGGAATAATTTATAAAATCCCTCATTAGAAAGATAACAAGTCCATCCATGGACTGTATGTTGTAATTAAGAAAGAATATAATGAATAAAGATAGAAAATGTTTTGGATGTTTATGTTCTCTAAATAATAATGATATGTTGTTTATTTATATGTATATATTTATTGACCCTTG
The DNA here is from genome assembly GCA_037957365.1 of Torreya grandis. Taxonomy (NCBI): domain Eukaryota; kingdom Viridiplantae; phylum Streptophyta; class Pinopsida; order Cupressales; family Taxaceae; genus Torreya; species Torreya grandis. Next base: position 1,075,737 of record JARHVA010002383.1, on the reverse strand, counting down.
AGGTAATATATAGGTAGGTATGTGTGTGAATGTATAGGTTTAAGCATGAGACTATGGTTTACAGTCAAGAAAGAAGGCAAATGTTAGTGCATGAGACCTAGATTCTCAATATGTTGAGAAAATCATAGATAGTGTAGTCAGGTTTAAGTTGATTGGTATATATTTATTATTAATCCACGAAATTAATATAATTTAATGCATAATCCATGTATGAATCACTTTTTTCTAGTTATAATAGTCAAAATTTTGTGTACACAATTTAGATAAGAAGAAAAGGTCTAACACCAGTAGTATGAGTGTGGAATAGATTAAATGAAATTGAGATTGTATGGAGGTTAAATATATTATAATTTTTATTATACAATTATTAAAACTTTTTTAAATGTTAATAATACTAAGATAACCTTGTGTTTGCAGCCTAAAACCCTGTGTATAGGGTATTGAGCTATGGAGTCAAAGTATGGAAGGAAACTTTATTTCCTAAGAGTTGGATTGTAACTTGGTGAATAGGATGGTAATGAAACTATAATTTTTTTATAGTTTATTTAATTAAAAATTAATTATATATCAATCCATAGGCACAAAAAAAAGTGATAGTTATGTTTGTTAAGCATCAAACTCCTAGGTGCAGTCAAGAGTGATCTATGTTTGCAATAATCAAGTGGTAATGAATGAGAATGAATTGAGAGACTTCATTAATGGTATATGTATTATAAAATAATTGGTGGTTTTCAAGGTTTATTAATAGTTTCACAAATCCTAGAAACATATGAAGGTTGTTGACTAGATATAAACCCATGTTTTATTGTTTAACATAATCATGTACAAGTATATCCTATTCACACAATCTACAGTTTAGAGAAGTGAGAAAGATCTTTGGAAAATGGATAAATATGGTTTTAATTGATTTGTGTAATAAAAAAATTGTATTAAATTTGTGTAAGGACCTAGGTGTTGTTTAGGAAAGTACAAAGGGGGAATAAACTTAATAAACCTTATCAACAAATAGAAAACCCTGTTTAAAGTTGGTTGATGAGTTGGAAGCACTATGAAGAGTCCAATGAGTAAGATAATGTGATTATAATTAATTTTTAGGAATATTAGGATATGTATTAATTATTTATGGAGTCCTTTGGGCATTTTGGAAAGTATTAGAAGTAATACTATCTGAGTAAACCCTGCACATATTATAGAAACCCACACAATCAATTGAGATTTCATTCTTTTAGCATGGAAAGGTAAAAATAAGTGTTATATATTATTTTATAAATTTAAGTAGATCCAAATAGTCCTAATTTAGGTGATTTGGGTATTTTAAACCTCATATAATAAAATATATGCAATTTTATAGGCTCTTAGCTTATACAGTGGTCTAGAAACCCTAAGATTAGGGTTTTAGTGTTTTTGAGAGATTCGACCATTAAGAAAGGATAAATTTTTGTAATATTGACATATATTATGTTATTGAAATTATTAAAGTGACTTGGGACTATTTATGGATAAGTATGGTTTCTATAGTAGAGGGTTTGGAATAGGCCAAATTAGGCCTTAAAGAAAGGAATTTTACAAAGGCAGTGATAGATAGAGATAGAGTTTGAGTGTGAAAATTTAACCAAACCTAATGGTGTGTAAAATAATTTCATAAATGTAATTAAATATTTTTAAATGTTCCTAAATTTAATTAACTAAAGGAACACCTCTAGGAAAGGGCTACAAGCCTCCTAAGGTTAAAAAGAGCTTGGATAGTGGAAATGAGATATAAAAGTGTATTGGAATACTTAAAAAATGGTATAGATAGGTTTTATATGATCATTAAATATTATTTATTCCTCAATTTTTCTCAATTTAAACCTAATTCTTTTTTTGGACCTAGAGACCTCAATGGTTACCTAGTGTGAAAGCTAGTGAACACCAAAGGAGAAGTTTGTGAAGGGAAAATATTGAATGTGAAGGTGTATGAATATAAATTCATATTAAAAAGGATATATTATATAAATAATTTTTTTTATAATAACAAGACATAGGTACATATGCTCAATAAGACTATTAAGTTCAATAATAAGGGAACAAACTAGTGTGATGCAAAGATAATCAAGAATAAGTCAAAGTTAGTGATTATAATCAATCAAGGGAAGATAAATATATTATGATTCAATTTAGTTTTCTCCCTAAATCCTATACATTATTTATTATCATATCTTAGTCAAGGTAATATTGGGTAAATTGTGTTTTGTTTTCTTTACATTTTGTTGATTTGAGAAGAATGTATAATGCCATGAGATGGTCATGAGAGATGACCTTAAAAGGTATTGGGAGAAGAGGAGTTTCAGGTATGATTTGATAATGTCATAATAGAGGAGGATAAGAGAGATAAATCCCCAAATTCCTTTGAGAAGGACAAGAGCTAGTCAAGAAAAGACTAGAAAAGGAAGAGGTAAAAGAGAGCATTGAAGTTCTAAAAAAAAAAGAGAGAACGAAGACTCCAAAAGAGAGTCAAGAAGTTTAAGATGAGATCCCAAGTGAGGAATCAAAGAATAGGAAAGGCCAAAAATATTTATAAGAGGAAATTTTGATAGACTTGCTAAGAAGAAGGTCTAAATAAGCTAAGAAAACAAAGAAGAATAGAGGAGATAGATATAGAGAAAGAGGTGAAAGACATAAGAAGTGAATTGGAGAAATGAATAGAGAGGATTTATCTCATTATGAAGCTAATAATAGAACAATAAAGCCAATGGATAGGTTGGTATATGAGGAAAAGGGTGAAGTGGCCACTAGAGTCACTTGTGAGAAGAAAAAGGCACAAGAAAGGTGTCTTGCAAGATGAGAAGAAGAAAAAGAAAGAGAAGGCAACCCAAAGAGGTATGAGAAGAAATATGTTTCCAAGTGAGAAATAAGAAGAGAGGATGAGAAGAGAGTTCTCATTGAAGAAAACAAGAAAGAGAAATAAGTGCCAAGAAGAGCACATGAAGAGGAAAATAAGAGAAGATGGAAGATGTCTATGCCAAAGACAACTAAGAGACTATGTGGTCTCTCATTTTATATTATAACATTGCTTTCAAGTTTATGTTTGTAGGTATGAAGAAGTTGGTAAAGGCCAATCATGAGGCCTCAAAATTTATTAAGAATGGGTCCAGAATAAAACCCATTGAATGGCAACAAGATGACAAAGAGAAAGAACCTCTTGAAGAAGACAAGATGATGAAGATTGAAGGCATTTCACATGTATAAGATGATGAGAAAGAGGAGTTATATAATGAATTACCATGAATAGTATCTAAAACAAAGGAGATGGTGTACCAAGAAGATAAGAAGGTCACCCAAGAATATATGAAAGAAGAACTAAGCTTGCATCAGTTACCATTGGAGGTAAATGAGCATTTGAATGTTGATTTTGATTAAATAAGTGAAGAGGAAAAGAATTATATGAAGGTTGATATAAAACATGACAAAGTGAAGCCCTCATGGAGAAAACAAGGGCATGTATATGTATGGCCTAAGTGGCTAGAACAAATAGGTGAAAAGAAGGAGGTGAACCTTAAACAAGAGTTCAAATAAAGCAAGAGTACATATGGAAAGCAAGCAAAAGTGTGGAGACAAAGCATAAAAAGGCAAAACACATCAAGTGGGTGAGATATATGACTAAGGCATGAGGCATGAGATTTATGTAATGAGAGGCAAGTGACAACCCAAGAAGGTACAAGGCAAAAAGTGGGTTGTGAAAAATAAGAAAAGAGAACAAGAGAATCAAATTTCAAGTGTACTCTAAGAAAGCATGAATATTGAACAAGTTGACAAGTGTATAAACAAGCAAAAAAGGTAGAGAAATAAAGTCAAGTCAAATAAGTAAAGGTACATGCATGTATGCAAGAAAATAAATACATGATAGAAGATAAGTGCTGGCAAAATATGTTTTCAAATGTGGTATATGATGATATGTTTGAGTTTGATTCTAATAACAAAGATTTTTTCTATATAGAAACCATGTCATTGATGATTGGATGTGTATGAAAGCAAGGTGAGGAAGCAACACCTAAAATAGTTATTGAGAAGAATGTTATGTAGTATGAGGAGGCTGATATGACTCAAAAAAATGAGGGAGTCAAATGAGAAGATAAAAAATAAGCTGCCCAAATAAGTGAAGAATAATGTGAGCCAAAGTTTTATGAATAATTGGAAGAAGTGAATGCACAAAAGTTATAAGAGGAATTGATGATGATAGAGGACATGTTCAGTCCATTCAAGAGTCTACAAATAGATGACTTATAGAAAGAAAAGGTCAAGGAAAAGATAGATGAGTAACATCAAAGAGAAGCACAAAGAGTCGTGCACACAAAGATGCAAACAATTAAGCAAGTAAAGAATGAAGAAGAAAATAAGGTGAGTTACATGATGGGTGAAGCTAATGCTAAGTTTTTATTTTATAAACATGTATATGGAAGGCTAAATATTTGTCACATAGCAATGTACGATGGAGAGGATGAGTGGAACAAGAAATTGCTCTTGCATAATGAGCAAGATGATGGGAAAAGGCACCAAAAAGAGAAGGAATGTGAAGTAGAGGTATTAAAATAAGGTAAAATGGGAAAAATGATAAAGGTTGACATGAATAAAAGGCTAGTAGAACCCAAGTAAGAACATGTTAGCAATCATTAGGAACAAATGTCACTCAAAAAATAAGAATCAAGTGATAACAATGAGGAAACAAGTCATGACGCAAGCATGAGGAAGATAAATGCACTCAAGTTGGTTATATTTGAGTATTATGGAGGCAAAAATGACTTGGAAAAGGTGAGCTATGCAAAAAATAAGAAATTAAAATAGTGGGAACACTTCATGGAAGTGGAAGATAAATGGACAAAAAAGCTAGACAAAGATACAAGGAAGAAGAACAAGAATTTGAAAAAGAAAAAAGAACCATAAAAAGGACCAAAAACATGTTGATCATGAAGGAACCTTAAAATATCAATTAGAAATCAAGGAATAATGATGAAAGCTCAAGTTTTCTCCCTCTCGAGGAGTATGATGCAGGAGCATCAAGCTTAAAAGTTGTCAATTTTGCATTTTGGTCCCAAGGAGTCAAAAGATGGTCAATTTTGGGTGTTAGTGTATGTTAAGAGACATTTCAAGGTCAATTTCATGTTTATGAGGTAATATGGGGTCCCTATAAGTCATAGGTTGAGCTTTTAAGGGGTTTGGAGTTTTCCCTCCAAAATCAAGAATTTAAAAATTCAAATATTGGCAATGAGTCTAGAGTGATCAAAGCATGGTACAAAAGTGATACAGAGTGAATATTAAATGTTAAGGGTCATAAATTGTTTCAAGTAGTGTTCTAAGTCACATATGTATATCATGAGGTGAAAGTCATGTTTTGGTAACCTCACCCATGCATTGGGTTGGTAAACCAAGAAGTAGTTTTGATAACTAATTTGGATTAGAGAGAAGAGACCTACAAGAGAGGAGTAAGATGGTTAGAGAATGGAAGAATGCATAAAACCCCTCATTATAAAGATAACAATTCCATCCATGGATTATATGTTGTAAGTAAGAAAAAATAAAGATAGAAAATGTTTTAGATATTTATGTTCTCTAAATAATAATGATCTGTTGTTTCTTTCTTTATATCTTGATGGACCCTTGAGGTCATAGATAGGTGGGTATGTGTGTGAATGTGTAGGTTTAAGCATGAGACTATGGTTTACAGTCAAGAAAGAAGGTAAATGTTAGTACATGAGACCTAGACTCTCAATATGTTGAGACAGTCATAGATAGTGTAGTCAGGTATAAGTTGATTGGTCTATAGTTATGATGAATCCATGAAATGAATGGACCTTAATGTATAATCCATGTATGAATCATTATTTTCTAGTTACAACAGTCAAAATAATGTGTGCATAGTTTAAACAAGAAGAAAAGGTCTAACACAAGTAGTGTGAGTGTGGAATAGATTGAATGACATTGAGCTTATAATGAGGTTTACTATATGATAGTGGTTAGTATACAATGTTTCCACATTTTTTAAATGTTCATAATACTAAGATAACCTTGTGTTTGTAGTCTAAAACCCTATATATAGGGTATTGAGTTATGGAGTCAAAGTATGGAAGGAAACCTTGTTTCTTAAGAGTTGGATTGTAAATTGGTGATAGGATGTAATGAAATGATAGTTGTTTTACAATTTATTTAATTCCAAATTAATGATAGATCAATCCATAGGCACAAAAAAGTGATAGTTATGTTTGTTATACATCAAACTCCTGAGTGCAATCAAGAGTGATCTTTGTTTGCATTAATCAAGTGGCAATGAATGAGAATGAATTAAGAGATTTGATTGATGGTAGATGGATTAGACAAGAATTTTTGGTTTTCAATGTGTGTTAATAGTGTCAAAAATCCTAGAAACATATGAAGGTTGCTGACTAGATATAGACCCCTATTTTATTATTTGACACAGTCATGCACAAGTATATCATGTTTACATAATCTATAGTTTAGGGAAGTGAGAAAGATATTTTGAAAATAGATAAATATGGTTTAAATTTATTTTTATAATATAAAAAGTGTATTAACTCTATTGAAGGACCCAAGTGTTGTTTATAAAATTACAAAGGGAGAACATACTTAATAAACCTTGTCAACAAATAGAAAACCCTATTTGCACTTGGTTGATGAGTTAGAAACAATGTGAAGAGTTAAAGGAGTAAGAGAATGTGATGATGATTAAATTTTAAGATGATTAAGATATATATTAATTATTTATGAAGTCCTTTGGGCATTTTTGAAAGTCTTAGAAGCAATAAAATCTGAGAAAACCCTGCACAGATCATGGAAACCCACACAATCAACTAAGATTTCATTATTTTAGCATGGAAATGTATAAATAAGGATTAAATATTATTTTATAAGTTTAAATATGTCCAAATATTCCTAACCCATGTTATTTGTGTCTTTTAAACCTCGTAAAACAAAATATATGCAATTGTATAGGCTCTCAACCTATATAATGGTATAAAAACCCTAAGATTAGGATTTTAGTGTTTATAAGAGATGAAACCATAAAAAAAGGCCTTTTTTTTTAATAATTCCATATATTTTATTATTTAAGTGATTAAAGTGATTTGGGACTGAGCATGTATGGATAAGTATGGTTTCTATAGTATAGGGTTTGGAATAGGCCTACTTAGTCCTTAAAGAAAGGAATTTTACAAAGGCAGTGATAGACATAGATGGATTTTGAGTGTGAAAATTTAACCACACCTCAAGGGGTTTAAATTAATCTCATAAATTTAATGAAATATTGGGAAATGTTCCTAGATTTAATGAAACAAGAAAACACCTCCAGGGAAGGGCTACAAGCCTCCTAAGGTTGCAAAGAGCTTGGATAGTGGAAAAGAGATATAAAGTGTATTGGATTCCTTCAAAAAAGGTATATATATGTTTTTTTTATTATTAAATATTATTTATTCCTTATTTTTATCAATTAAAACTTAATTCTTGTTTTGGACTTAGAGACCTCAAGGGTTACCTAGTGTGAAAGCTAGTGAACACCAAAGGAGAAGTTTGTGAAGGGAAATGAGTGGATGAGAAGGTGTATGAATATAAATTCATATGAAAAAGGATATATTATATCAATAAATTTCTTGAGAATAAAAATACATAGGGACATATGCTCAAGAAGACTATTAAGTTCAAGAACCAAGGAATGAACTAGTATGATGTAAGGATTATGAAGAACAAGTTAGAGTTAGTGATTGTGATCAGTCAAGGGAAGAGAACTAGATTGTGATGCTATTGAGTTTTCTCCCTAATTCCTCTACATCAGGATGAGTCTTCGATGTTTTATTTGGATGTCCTTAAATTCAGCAACTTCATGTAGTACCTTCCATTGTTCACATATTCCTAAATTAAATTTTGACTATTAGTGTAATCATGGATCGTAGTATTCCATATGAATACCCTCTTTAACAAAAGGTAGTTATTAATATACAAAAACTATCAATTAAACAACCTAAAAAGGTTTGACCCGCTTTGAGAATTCATAAATAGGTGGCCACCTTTCCAAGGAGACTTATCCTGGAAAATCCACTTAATCAGCAGTCTACAATTTCATTTTATACTCTTAACACATTATGAATTGTCATCACATGAAATTAATAATGTCCCACACATAACACCAAACCTGTTAGAGCTAATAATGTTTAAGTGGGTCATTTACCCTTAACATTATTCAATGGTTTATATATATATATATATATATATATATATATATTATTAGCACAAGGTAACTTCGTATAAATAAATTAAACATATTTTACCAATTGGTTCCTCGAGAAGAGATTAGACCCATTGGTTACAATGGTCCACCTCCACACCCCATTATTTAAAGACATTTTACCCTTGGTAATTGTAATTTGAACTAATTTATTCTCATGAGCTTTGTGAAGAATATATTTGTATTTATGTATGGGAAATATTTTTTAGAGAAGAGTTTTGTGAAGGCTTGTTTGATAAGGAGTGAGAGGAAGAGGAATTATGTATTAGGGTGTTTTTCAAATATTGAGTAACCACTACGGGATTTTTACATCATTTTGAGTTCTTACCATCTACATCTATGTTGTGGATATTCAATCTATGCTTTGCCTATTAACTCACATCTAGATCTCTTGTGTATTAATATTACTACATGAATCTTATCACGGGTTTAGATTTTGGGGATGTGTAGTTGATTAACAAGAAATTTATTGAAGATCTGGACCCCTATGCATATATTTTCTCACTCATATTCAACCATGTATAGTATAAATATGGCCATGGAAGCACATGATTTGGCTTGAAATCATTATTGCTTTAATTTTGTTGTTGAGCCTAATAAAAATCAAAGTGAGCATTCAAACCTCAAGAAAGCAACTAGATATCAATCTAAAGATCATTTTTTCAATAAAATATTTCCTATGACACCATATTTATACTTGTACAACCTCTTGGTTGAATAAATTTTACAAAATTTGTTTACAAATCTCCTATTATTGTTTTGTGGTGTTAAATATAGTGTTTTTCAATCAAATTGAGTGACAAACCCCCTGTCAGACCTTGAAAAGGTTGTCTCAATCTTCTAAATTTTTTTATTCCTCATCTAAGTACCATTGTATAGATGTACCAGCTTTGAAAATTAGAAAAAAATGTGTTTAGGTAGAAAATTTAGGTTTTGAAGCTTTTGGTGATTCATTACATGATTTAAAGGATGAATAACAATTTTTAGATCCTAAAAAGGCTTCCTCCATCCTATAGCTTCATACTTGTATCTTCCTAAGTTCCATAATAAATTAAATTAAGATATGAATTTTGGTAAATGTTTTCTAAGTTTATTTAAAATATAATTGATTAATTAAAATTTTAATGTTTCATGCAAGCCAACTGGGTCCCACATTGGGAATAATTTTTTAATCCAAAAGTCTTAAAAAAGTAATTTTGATTTACTATTATTTTTACATGCATTTTATTATATTTTTATTTTATTTTTTAAATTAAAATAAATTTAGAAATATTTAAGAATACATCTACGCATATAGATTCATGATTAGTCTAGTAGAAGGGTTGGCATTTATCTTTTTACCAAAACTTGCAAAAGGAGAGGTCAAGGGTTTAAAACTCATTACCTCTAATTATTTTAGTCAAAATAATTTAGTTAGGTTATTTTAAAATTTAATTATTTTTTAATTTGTGTGCCAACTTTCTCATGTACAAAAACCCTAGACTTGTTGACTTTGTTTCGACATTTGACCTAGTCAATGTTTTATCTAGAATAGTCATGCAACCACTCAATTATTATGTTTTGGAATGTTATGAATGCATTTTTGTGGTCCATTTTTTGATTTTTAATCTTATTATTATATATTTCACACATTTGTTAATCATAGAATTTAAACATTTGTTTTGTGTGTGACTCTTACGACATAAATTAGTGCATTTTACTTTAAATTTTTGCATTATTTAACATATATTTGAACATATTTTACTTGTTTACAATTTTAATATAGTTTATTATCAAATAAATTTAAATTTCACAACAAAAAATATATTTTTTGACTGTTCTTACATTATTGTATTATTGTGACACTCACGACACCTTATTTTATTGTAATCTTTTGCAATTTTCTTACTTTTCCAATCATTAATTTGAAACATTGTTATTTATTTACACTTTAAATTTAATTTATTTTTCAAATAAAGTATAAATTTAAATTTAAAAAGGGTTCAAATTTAAGCTGTATCTAGTGTCATAGTGTTAATTTGTAAGGGAAGAAATGGCTTCTCCTAATTTTGTACTAGATAAATCACAAATTCTTAATACATCTAACTCTGTGTGCGTGCATGTGTGTGTGTGTGTGTGTGTGTGTGTGTGTGTGTGTGTGTGTGTGTGTGTGTGTGTGTGTGTGTGTGTGTGTGTGTGTGTGTGTGTGTGTTAAATCAAAATTTATGGATCAAAAGCTATGGAACATTATTATTGAGACCAAAAAATTGCCATTAAGATGACATGTGACACTTAACCTTTTAAATTCATTTCAATAGAAATCACAAGAAGCCATGTCAATTATATTACATAGTGTTAAGGATGAATTCCTACTCCTTATCTATAATTAAGATTCTCTTAGTGATGATTAAAAACTTATTGAATCTATGTACAAGGGTACTCATCTCTCAAATATTATTAAATTGATTCTTGAATTGTTGATTACACCTATGAAAGGTGATGAAAAAGTTGTTACTTTTCTTACTAAAATTGATAATATTAAATCTTAGTTATATGGCTCTAACTATAATTTTATTCATCATCAATTTATTTATTTTATTATTCAACTTAACATTCATGAAAAAAATCATAATTTTATCTCTATTCTAAATTCAAAGTACCAAACAAAGCAAGATATACCAGACCTCACTACATTGTCAGCTTTTCTGATTCAAGAAGACCAATTTATGTCTAATTTTTATTATAAAGAAAAATCTACTTAGGCACTTCTCACTCTTAACCTTGTTTCTAGGGATAGTAGAAACCAGAACCTAACCCTAATTTTGCTAGAGGTAAAAATGGGAACAAGATATCTAGAAATAATAATCATAGACCTAAGTTTAATGGAAATTGAAATCTATGTGGTAAATTTGGTCATATAAGAGAAATGTGTTATAAAAACCAAGATATAGTTAACAATAAATATTTTAAAAATAACAAAGGGAAGAAATCTAATCAAAATAAATAAAAGAATGAAAACCCTAATCAAAATAATAATCAAGATCATAATTCAAATGTTATTGATTTATATGTTTCTTTATTTACTCAAAATAAGAATGAATAAATTTTAGACAATGATGCATCCCACTATATGAGTTGATTATCTAATATTTTATATTATTTTAGATATACATAAGAAAATATTTACTCAGGAGATAATTCATTTTTAAAAGCAACTAAGCAAGGAAAGATGAATTTTATAAATATTGTTATTAATGGAATTTTTTATGTACCTAAACTTAAGAAATATTTTCAATCTTATTTTTAACTTAAAAATAATAATTTCATTGTAACATTACTTAAATATAGGTAGCCCATTAGAAATCAATCTACTTATCTAATTATTGAAGGTATTCAAAAGAATGGCTTATACATTTTTACTACTTCTACATGTTTACTTTCATTGTATGGTAAGAATGAATCTCAATTATGGTGTGAAATATTAGGTCATGTTAACTTTATAAGTTTACATGATACGTATATTCATAATAATGTTTTGGTTTTACCTTCTATCTCTTCCCATCATGAAACTTATGAAGGTTGCTTACGTGGTAAGCAACATACTAATTTCTTTCACAAAAAATCATGATGTGAATTCCTCTCATCCTTTAGAATTAATTCATAGTGATGTTGTAAGACCTATTGAAGTTATATATCTTAATATTTTTTTGTATGTTGTTATTTTTATATATGATTATACTAGAATGATCTAGTCATATTTCATAAAAAATAAATTTGAAGTGTTGTCTAAATTTAAGAAATTAAAAGCTATTGATTCTAGTTTTTCTATTAAGAGATTAAAATATGATAATGGTGGAAAATAAATTAGTAAAGAGTTTTATTTTTTTCATTAGTTTTGTTATTTAAATGGAACTAAAAACTCTCTATCCCCCTTAGTAAAATGGTATTGTTGAAAGGAAAAACTGAACCATTATAGAAATGGCTAGAATAATGTTGCATTATGCAACTGTTCCTAAGTTTTTATGGGCCAAATCCATAAATATTATTGTGAATATTATGAATAATGTACCTACTAAATATTTGTATTTTTATACACCAAAATATATGTATGCCCATGGCATATCACTTTCCATTATTATAATTTTGTAGTTACTTTAAAGATACTAACTAAATTGATAATATGTATTGAAATACATTATATAAAATTGATAATAAGTTAGCATTAAAATACATTATATCCATAACATCATACTTAATTTGACAAATGTGATCATGTTTAATTATTAAATTTGTAAGAAAATCATTATAGATATTTTGTGTTTCAATTGTTAAAAATGCTTTCATTTGATTAGTGGGGTAAGCTCATGCTAACATGCTTAGATGATTCATTTAATAATAAGATATGTTATAAAATTAAAATTGTAAATGAAGTTTGTATTATTAATTTTAATATTCATCATTTAATTTACTAAGAATTCTATTGATACATATATGAAATAATTTTTCAATTTCATATCTAGTTAATTGGATGATTATATGTCATTCTAAAACTATCCATATTTAATATAGTTACATACCTCAATATTATGTTAAATATAATTCTATATCATTGAAAAATTGAAGCATATTAAACTTGTAAAGTTTTGTTAAAAATTAAATTATAGAATGAATTATTAATAATGAGATATTTAAGGTTTGGCTATTTTTTTTCATTATATAAGGATAAATAGTGAGAATAGGTTCTCGTACACTTACAAAACAAAAGTAAATATGTTCAATTAAACAAGAGAGATATAGACATATATAAAAATCCACTGGGGCCACATAGAATTAGGAACCTTTAGCCAAAGTTAGCCAAAAACTAAGAAAAAAAAACCAAAAGACAACAAATGTAATGAAGTATTTAATGGATAGATTCCTTAGATTCTATGTAGATAATCAAATTGATATTTTCTACTTGTATATTCTCTTTCTTCTTACCTTTGGTTTTCTTACTCAAGCCATGGGAGGAGTCTTCATCCATTCTTTTCCTTTTTTTGTCTAGACTCTTTTCCTCTCCTTTCTCCTATTTTTTCTTCCCCTGATCTTTTTTCACATCCCTTCTTTGTTCATTCTTTATTTTTTTATTGAGGGGAGTCTATGGCATGTATCCCCACTTAACATTAGGGGGGAGTGTTGAAAAAAATAATGTTTAAGTGGGTCATTTACCCTTAAAATTATTCAATGGTTAATAAACAAATAAGTACATAAAATTTATCAACATGAGGTAACCTCATGTAAATAAATTAAACATATGTTACCAATTGGTTCCTTTAGGAGAGGTTGACCCCATTGGTTACAATGGTCCACCTCCACACCCCATTATTTAAAAACATTTTACCTTTGGTAAATGTCATTTGAACCAATTGATCCTCATGAGATTTATGAAGAATAAATTTATATTTGTGTATGGTAAATACTATTTAGAGGAGTTTTTTGAAGGCCTGTCTAAGAAGGAGTGAGAGGAAGAGGAATTATTTATTGGGGTGTTTCTAAAATATTGAATAATCAGTATGGATTTTTTACCTCATGTTGAGGTTTTTCCACCTTCATCTATGTTGTGGATATTCACTTTTTTCTTTGCTTATTAACTCACATATAGATCTTATATGTATTCATATTACTACATGAATCTTATAAAAAATAGAGTTTTTACACTCCTCAAAATATTCCTAGAGTTCATCTTGTTTCCCAATATACACATCATGCTACAATTTATGATTATGATAGTGGCATTCATAAAATAGAGACAAAACAATTTTAAGGTTTTGAGTTGAGATTAGTTACACAGTGGCATGATCCTTTCTATTCATGAGATATCATCCTTCCCATGGTAGACACATAACCTCTTTGTTTTAAGTCTACTATAAGACTCATCAATTATTATGTTCCATTTTCTTAGTCCATATATTCAAAGTAATATAAAAAATATAATATTTCAAAAAATTCTAAAAATTAGGACCTATGCATGATTTGTGTAGTTTATTTACATCAGTCACATGTGCTTTAGTTTATCCATTACCTATCTATATCCAAATTCATATAAAATATGCTTCACAAGTTTACTTGAGTGAGTGTAGAACATGTAGGTTATCATTTAAAGATGTAGGTGGTGACATGAAGTGAGAAAATAAGCTTTCATAAAACTATGTGAATTTTTTTATCATATATATCAAGCATTATTTGAGTATTAAATTTCCATAAATGAGCTTATAAATATATGCTTATTTTTTTCTTTTTTCTTTTCTTCTTTTCTTACCAATTATGGCATAGACCCTTATGTACAAACAAAGGTTCCATTTCCAATTCTAGTCTTTCACATTTATAAAACATAAATCTCTCCTTTGCTTTTCACATTCAAATAATAAATATAATATCTCCACCTCAAATGTTTCAAATGCCTTGGAAGAATGAACACATGTATAACATTCTCTTTCCTAAGCTTGATAAATATTAGAGTCAATGATTTAGCTTCCTTCTCTTTTTCATTTTGACTAGTTAAAATCCATTGTCCTTGACATATTTCCACATGCCTTAAGAAGATTCAAACTTACAAGCATTTTCCTTAGAATATTTATTTCCCACATGATATAGCCTAATATTTATAATGAATTTTGAATTTATTTACGTGCCAATTAAATTTCATTAGAGTTGGTAAAGGAGATAAATAGAGACTAATCATAATTTGAACCAACATAGTTAGAGTAGACATATAATTTAATACTAAGATGTGATGTTCCCCTTATTCCCTGTATATAAAATTAAAGTACAAAAAATATGAAAATCTACAAAAGAAAATCATCATAATTAAAATATAAATTTTACTAAATAGAAACTAAAGATTGAAGTGAAAATAAATTTAAATTTTATATTTATTATCTTTACCAAATGAAAACAACCAAAAGAAAATATTATGTTGTAAAAGATAACCTTTTACTCATCCAGTCTTACAAAATGACGATTAAATGTGATAAATCTAACATTGAAGACTACTTAACTTGAATAAATAACATTAGTTATTCAATGATCTTCATTCTTAGGCGAAGCTCAAAGGTATGAAACTATAATCAAACATGAAACACTATATGAGATAATGAAATGTCTCAATTTTATATTCATTTAGATTTTCAACATTGTCACCTATCAACCAGGATTGAAATATGCTATAAATACAAATATCCCAAATGAAATCACAAATTGAATGATAAAATTCAAGATAATTCAGAATTAAATCTTGATAGGATGTTAGGTTTCCAAATCTAACATTATCTCTACCAAAAAAGTCTTGAAGAATAGAGATGAATCCCACCAATTCATCTATGATTCCTAAAATAAGATCACCTAATATCATTACTTATTGTAATCTAGATTTGATTTTATAATTTAATTGGGGTAAATTTCCATGTAGGGTATTAACAAATATGTAAACAAAGTAAAGCTAAATATTTTTGTACTCAACCCTAAAAATAAAGGCACAATAACTAATTAATAATTATAAAAGGGTCCATTAACCAATGATATAAATCTAAAGGAAAATCTAGATAAAAAATTATATATAAAAATAACCTAATATAAGGGGTATACCCCAGACAAAAATTGATGTGGACTACATGTCAATCATAATAGCATAACTAAGATTAAAATAGAATTAGATAGGCTTTCATATATTATTTTTCAAGAATATTTGAAATACCCATAAAGCCTCAAGATATTATCTATACCTATTCCACTTATGGTTTGTGAATAGATGTTGATAACATCAATGCCCAATTAATGACAAAATGAATACAGCCTCAATAGTTTATGCTTTTAAAGTATAGCCAAATTATAAGATCTAATAGTGTTATTAAAGATTCAAAATAAAAAAAATGAAAAAGGTACCAAAAAAATCCATTATGTAAAATCAATATATAATCTGTAAAAAAATTGGAAGTTATATCATCCTAACTATAAGGTCATTGTATTACTTACATAAAGAACCATAGGATTCTCCAATAAATGAATGCCTATTATTTTATCCAAAAAATGATATGAACATGTCACACACAAAGTTTAATATCATGATTATGCTAGTATTTTTTTATATAAGTAAAATAGGGTTCTATTGAGGCCCTTGCTCTTAAAAATTTGAATATGTTTATTATATCTAATATTACATACCATTACAATTGACAAAAAACAATGTAGATGTTAGTGTAAGCATTTTCCCATCTAGTGGTTTTACCTACACATCTTTTCAGCTTAGTTAGGTTAGTTAATTAAGTCATTAGGGGTTATTTACCTTTAAGTGGGTTCTAATTGTAAATTAGGATTTTACCTTTTGGTGACCTAATTTTACCTTATATGTAATTTCTTATTCTTCCAAGTTAGTTAATGCAAACATTTCCTTTGTGTAATTTTATTGTTTTTGGAGCTCTCATTCTACCTCTCTAAGAATTCAACATTAATATATGCTCACTATTCATAGATCTTGGCAAACTCTAACATGGTACCAAAGCTTTCCTGATAGCCTCATGCATTTGTCTCCTTTGGCATGATCTTCTTACATTCACCATTACTAATTTTTCTTCTATATGACCATGTTTTTTAGCCTAGAGATGTGATTCTTCTCTACCTAAAAACTCATGTCAAATGATGTCAAATCAAAAATATAGTCACATATTCCTTATGGGTTTTTTGAGATCTCAAATGGGTCTCTCTTATTTGTTTGAGAAATTCACAGATTTCTGGTTATTTTTTTGACCCTAGATGTGTGATTATTCTCTACCTCAAAACTCATATCAAAAGGACATTAAATAAAAATCCATCTAAATATAGTTTTTTGGGGTTTTTGATATCTAAAATGGGTCTCTCTTAGATTTTTGAGAAAGCTCACAGATTTCTCAAAAATCAAGTTTTCTTCTTCCTGGTTAGAGCTTTGTACAGACAAGTAGAAGAGCCTACAAAACTCACAAATATGTTGACTTAAGCAATTAGACTTCACAACCTTGATAAACTGTAAGTAATCAAACTTCACAACCCTGACAATTTGGAATTAATTAGACTTCATAATCCTGATAACTTAGAAGTAATTAGACTTCACAACCTTGACAACTTAGTTGGAGAAGTAATCAAACTTCTAAAACCTGATAACTTACTTGGATAAGTAATCAAAATTTTGATCCCTAACTACTTTCATGAAAATTAGTTATAATTATCTAAAATCCTAAAGTAGTAGCTGTTGGAAAACCCAAGTTGTAGTTGTTCAAAATCTTGAAGTAAAATTTATTGAAAAGCTCAAAGTAATAGATGTTGGAAAACTCAGGTTAAAGTTACTCAAAAGGCAAAGAAAGTAAAGATCCTTCATAACCTTGAGCAAGTAAAGGAACTCTAGATCCCTGGGTGATATTTAGGAGGGAATCAAATTTTAGGTGAAAAGTAATGAAGAAATAGATTTAAGTTTTTACCATTTTTGGATTTAAGTAAAATAGGGTTCTATTGAAAGCATGTGGAATTGACAAGAAAGATGAACAACTTGTTTTGTCAATACTCGCTAAATTTGGTATTAAATATTATGTATTGGTGTCCACTTTTCATACAACTAAGAGTGCTCTTGACACCACATAGAAGATGCCTTCTTTAGATACCTTTGTTATTGACCTGATTTGAGAGTAAGATAAGTTGATACAGATGGGCATAGTGAAGTCATCTAAATCTCATGCACTACTTGCTGAGAAAGATAAGGCTTCTAACAATAGAGAGAGAAAGCAAATCAAGAACAATTTTGATAAGGGTAAAAATATTTCCACCTCTAAATCAAAAAATGTGTCTTCTTCTTATAGTCATAAGCCTAAGAAATATTAGATCAAATGTGGGCATTGCTCAGGTAAGCATGATGAGAGTAAATGTTTGAAGAAAAAAATTAACCACCTTCCTAGCCTTCTTATGAATAATAACATATGTCTTCTAGATTCTATCAAACCATCTTCATCAACCCATGAATCTACTAAGGCAAAAGACTTTGGTAAAGAAAAGGCAAAAGAGAATAACAAAGGGAAATAAAAGGGCATAGCCTTAGTTGTAATTATACCTCTAACTCCTCCTACATGGGTCATTGACTCTAATGCTTCACATCACATGGCCTCTTCATAGATTGAGTTTAGTTATTTGGAACCATATGACATGTCCTCTATACAACTGGGTAGTAACACTTCTAAAAAGGTTCTCAAGAGAGGGTCTATTCAAGTGAGTGGTGTAATAGTCAATAATGTTCTAAGTGTGCCCTCACTCTCAACTAATGTCTTGTCAATCGACCAGATCACTCACCTTGGTCTAGGCATGTGAGTTGAATTCACTTTAGATTTAGTGTATATTAGGGAGTTGCATAGTGATACTATTTTGGCTATGGGAATGGTCAATCATCAAACTCAGATATATAACTTCTCACACTTTACTCCTAACTCTCCTTTAGATTCTTTAGATTCCTCTTTAGACTCACTTTTACCTATTGACACTTTTGAGCTTAGACATTTTTTTTGATATTAATAACTCTTCTTCTATAGATGGCTAAAATAGTGAAGTGGACACACCTCCATCATCTCCTTGTCACCTTCTAGATATTCAAGAGTTAGTTCCTGATCCACCTACCTCTAGTCTACTTCCAAAATTATAGGGAAATGGTTTATTGATCTAGGATACATCATATATTAGGTATTCTATTACATAATTAAAAAGAATTCCATATACCTTCTTCACCTTTACTTCTAGTGCACCATATTGGTATAGAGCAATTGACCCATCTACCTCACAGTATGAGAATCATTCTTTTCATAGGAATTATACCTGGTTGAAGATCCATAGGCACTTGGTAGACAAACTCACTATTTTAGAGTGAACTAATCTTCACTGTATCTACTTCTGGTTCACAGTCACTTCTAAGAATTCTTTTGGGGGACATAGGGTGGCTACAACCAATTATAGACCTTAGTGGGTCTTTTTATCTCTCTTCTCTTATTTTCTCTCTTTTGGGGAGGAGTTTTGTTCCTATGGGTTTTCTCCTTTACCCTGGTTTATGGGAGTTGTATTGTGCTTGGGTACCTCATCAGGCCTCATTGCTAGGACCCAATTCTTATACCCACCTAAGCTATGATTTAGGGGGTGTGTTAATGTAGGCATTTTCCCACCTAGTGGTTTTACATACACATCTTTTCAACTTACTTACGTTAGTTAATTAAGTCATTAGGGGTTATTTACCTATAAGTGGGTTATAATTGTGAATTAGGGTTTTACCTTTTTGGTGACCTAATTTCACCTTATATGTACTTTCTTCTTCTTCTAATTTGGTTAATGCAAACATTTTCTTTGTGGAATTTTCTTGTTTTTGGAGCTCTCATTCTACCTCTATGGGAATTCAACATTACTATGTGATCTCTATCCAGAGATCTTGGTGAACTCTAATAGTAGAGATATAATAAGTGAAAGGAGTATACTAGAGGAAAATAAAGTAGTAAAGTGTAAGTAGAATACTAGAATTGAACTATGCTTCTTCATTGAGTGGGTACTTATAATATAAGGGTTGCATCCTTTTATAGTAATTTCCAAGTGTTTTGTGTGAATTAGGGGGAAAGAAATTTATTATGAAAAGGTTTCACCAATGTCATATTTGGCTATGGAAAATTTGTTTCCCAATTAGAATTTGTTTAATTCTTGGCTTGCTTGGTAGGTGCCCCTTTGTGAATATTAATCCAATATGTGCTACTAATACTCCTAATCAATAAATTTTTCCTACCTATTTTCTTTTTTGAAACATTTACATTATAGGTTTTCTATAAAGATAGGGAAGAACATTGATTGTGTAGCTTAGTTTCCTTCCATGGTTAGTAAGAACTTGTGTGTGAGAAGGAAACCAAGATTCCATTGTTTCCTCCAATGTGTCAAGATGGCCAAGGATGAAAGGTGACTCGATCTATAAATTATATTATGCATTCAATTATTTTACATTGTGTTTGAGTTCTAATACCTTCACCAAATCATCATTCCATTACCGATAGTTCTAAGTGTCTTCCATAATTACTTTATGTAGTTGATACAAACTCCAAATATTTTTTTATCTCCTTAGTATTGTAAGGGATATTGGTGGGGAAATATATTTCAATAATCTAATGAAAGGTATAGAAAGCATGAATCACAAGCATGAAAGTGTAGATGGTATCATTAGCCAATCTTGTGAAGCTAAAACTAGTAATTGTGAGTGCATTATGGATAAAATAAATGAGTTAATCATCTATGTGAAGATATTTTCTTAGATCCTCTTTATATATCATGGATTTTTTGGGAGGCAGATCTTTAGAATTAGTGAGGGATGGTTTATGAGTCATCATTAAAGTAGGTCAAGAATATAATAAGATTTGAATGCAAAGAAATAGCAAGGGATAGAATGAAAATGTCATGAAAATATGGATGGATCAAGAATAATAAATGTTATACCATATATGTACAGTTTAAAGAGATGAATTGTGCCAAAGTGAAGTGGGGAGGTGGTATATTATTGTTTCATAATGAGGCTAATTGGTATATTATTAATGATTATAATGAATATTACCCTCTTTTTTAATGATATCTGCTAGCCCTTAAAAATAAGGAAGCTAAATACTTTCCACTAGATTGAAGGTTTCTAGTTTAACTTCAAATTTTTTAAAATGATTCTCTACACCATGCTTTTCTTGGAAATAATGTTTGAACTTAGTCTCGTATTTAGTGAGAATAGATAATGTAGTCCTAAAATTTTCACCTAGTTTTAAATTTTAAATTGCATTCTTTTTTATATTTGATATTACGAGTTGTGAATCCCCTTTAATTTCAATCTTAGTTAATCCCCTTGAATATGATAAGTCTAGGAAATCTATGAGTGTTGTGTATTACACTTTATTGTTTCTAACTATGGGAAGGTACAAAGAGGATGCTGCTATAAATTCTCCTAAATGGTCTCTCAAGATAAAACCTACACCTACTTTGCATGGAATCCCTTTAGAGATCCTGTCAAAGTTCATTTTTACCCAACCTTGTTAGGGAGGGAACCATTTGGATATTTATCATATTTGCTTGATTTCTTTTACCCCATGAATAGTGTGTGATTATAGTAATCTTAATATGAATATAAATTTGAATTTTATGAATCAACTATATTGGTAAGTTTTAATATAATAAATGAGTTATACATAGAAGTACAATTTTCTAGAAATTAAAACAAGTATCTATTTGAAAATGAATCCAACCTAGTCAGGTTTAAGCATTCCAATACCAATATGAAAGAAAATAAATACTATTTTTTTTTTATAAATATGTTATCTAATATAAATAATGACAATGAATATATGTAAGTTGGCCAATGGATATATAAATAAAAATTTAAGCTTTAGGTCGAATATAATTTTGATAATATTTGGTTTGATTGCCCAAAATGTATCACCCTACACATAGTAAGTAAATGGACTTAGAACTATGTTAACTGATAATATATTATCTAATAAGAAAAATAATGCAATAAAATTATGTATTTCATGTAAAATCTGTGGTTTTAGTTTTTTTTATGGTGCATATTTATAACTATAAATGGAATGAGATCTGTTAATAATAATATAATAATAAATAACTTTTTCCAAAAAATCATTTAAGTATAAAATTAATAAAGCTTCTCAAATTAGCAAAGTTAGCTGTAATTTTCATGTTTCCAAACAAAAATAACTTTGTTATTACTCATAAGGCTAGACTTGTTGAAACAACCCAACTTTCATTTCCAAATAAAAACAAAGGTCTAGAAATTACATTAATAGAAAATAAAATAAATTTTAATTTATTTTAAAAAATAATGATTGGGTCTTGAGATGGTGAAAATTTTCATGATGAGTCACTCCTTTGGTTCAAACTTTATTCGAAACTATGAAATAACCAAGGAAATTATACTAGACGGAAATGGAGATATGAATTAAAATAAATATCTCTATCCTCTAGATTTAATTTAAACTAGTATTTCACAAAGTTTCAAATATTGTGGGATTTTGGAATATGTAACATCTTTTCGAGGTAATTGTAGAGACACACCAAATTTTATGCATTGACACACGAATCATTATGTGTGTGTGTGTGTGTGTGTGTGTGTGTGTGTGTTTTCATGGATTCATATAATAAATTTATAAATTATAAACATTAAATAAACTATATACCATATGTTATATAGAAGCCTCATAAATCTCCAAAAATAAATTTCAATTGGAGCGGTAAGAAAAAAAATTGGTCCACTAGGTGGTGGAGGCATATGCCTCGATAATATTGATAGTCAGTTCTTATTTTAAAATTTCATTATAAATTCAAATTTCATGGATGGACACAAATTTTTAAAAGGAATCCCAAATTTTCATTCATGTGATGAGGAAAATGAAATCATGGAAGAAGAAGGAAATTAGTGCAAATGAAGGAAGTCATGGTAGAATCAGTGAGTGAGTTATATTTTAAAATAAAACTTTTTTTTCAATTACTTGAAATTTCACCAAATAAGGAGGAATTGAAACATTATTGTAGAATATTTTCCCAATCAAGGCATGGGCTTTGAAGGATAAACATGAAGCCATGTTATTATTCTATAGAAAGGGGATACTGTGCTTCATTGTCATAAGCTTAGGTAAGATGACCTTGGTGTTGAAACTAATCCTTATATACCTATAAATTATCATAGAGGAACTATTGGGTGATTATAAGTCATTTAATTTTATATATATCATATTTACCTGCTTTTTAAGGTGGTATTAGAGGGTAAATCTAGACATGTAGCTCTCACATGTAATTAGGTAATCACTATGAACTAGGTCTTATACAAGGTTTGGTTGGTGGAATAAGAGGCTTGACAAGTTGTAGAAGGGAGGCTAAATTTAATGTATGAGTGATTAGAAGGGTAAGCATATTTCTCCACAGTTTTTCAATTTCCTTGTTAGTTTCTTGGGAAGGGTTGAATTTTAGGATTTTATGCTCAAAGAAGTCATAACCTCTCATAGGGAAAAAAATTTAATAGTCTCTTTGTTGATAAAAAAGTGAAGTGTGTAAATAGTATTTTTCCCAATGTTACTAAGAGGTGCAAAATTAAAATTTTATCTTATCCTCCATTGAATTATTCTAGATGATTAATCTTATGGAGACTGAACATTAAAACTAGTGTAGTTTCTTATAAATACCTAAATATAGTCATAAGTACTTGAAAATGCTAATTCTTGACACATCTTAAACCATGTGACTCATTTCCAAATACATAAATCTTAATTGAAATTCCTCTAAACAATTTATTTATATGTGGGATTGAACCTCTATTCACTATCACTATAATAAATAACTTTCAAATTAAAATTCTCAAATTATTTTATACTACCCTTAAACTATCTCTAGCTCAAGATATTCATCCCTTATTTTTTGGGACAAAGCCATGCTAGATAGACGCATCCACTATCATGAAACTATCCACATAGAGTAGTCACATCCCACGTTTAGTAATGAATAGATTCTTAATTTTGGATTAATATTTTAGGTCTTCCTACATGTTTCATAAGGTTGTCCAAAGTAATTTGTCAAAATATTTAACTATATAATTAAAATAAAACCTCATTTCAAAGACACTTGGTTTCAAGTTTGGCACTATCTATTGAACACTTTTGCACTATTTCACATTGAGTGAATCTACCCTATTCTTCCCAAATTCAAGATCATTCACAATTATCATCCATGATCCAAGTCTAAATAAGCTCAAAGCAAGTCAAAATTGATCATTGTTAAGTATTAAAGACATATTTATAGTTCAATGCATATAGTCAAAGAACATAATTTCACAATCACTCTAGGTGGGATAACTACATGTGTCTTGATTTCCCTATTTGGATTATATAGATACGTAGGCAATGTTTAATCATCAAGTAGGTGATTGGGGTTAGCTCAACCTATTATACTTCTCCTCTCTTTTTTTAGATTTTATCTCTCATTAAGCACCTTAAAATTTCAAGATCAAATGAAGGAAAATATTGATATCCATGTGGAAAATTTTGAATCACAACACTCATCCCAATTAGTAAATGTAGGCATAAAAGGTGGAGAAGTTTGATTTTTATCACAGCCAACATAGACAAGTTTGAAATCAAAGGACATGGTTAACCTAAATTATTGACTAGGGAACATGGACAAATCTAGGAATATCTTAAAATTTAGTTTTTGGCTCTGAACTAGACCATAGTTATATTTTTTTATATTTTCACCGTTAGTCATCAATCATAATCAACTAGGACAATTATGTAGTCAATAGACACAATTGACCAACATTGTTGTCTAGGGATTATAAACATGTCTAAAAGAAGTTTCATATTTTAATAATAATTAGACATAATCATAGTCCTCTCAACTATTGGATCACACTATCATATATCATAAACAACCAATATAAATCCATAATTAATATAGGTACATCTCTTCTTAGTGTTTTTCAAAAATCATAATTTTCCATATTTAATATTCACAAAATCATAATTATTAATATTTAACTTTCTTATCTCTTTCAAGTTTTTCCTATTAAAAAACATATTAATTTTTAAATCTAAAATAAGTTAAAAAATATAGATGAACTCATAAATTTATTTTTAGCATTGCTTTATTTTTTAAATTTTGTTTTAGTGTTTTAGCTAAATTCATGATTTCCAAGCACTAAAGATAAATTATCCTTGACCTTGAGTATTTATATTAAATTACTAATTCCCTTGCAAAAAAATATTTTTTTTCACTAGTTTTTAATTTTGTTTTAATTTTTCTTTCTTTCTACAAATTGTGTTCTAGTAACTTTAAAACTCATATGAGTTGTCATTCTAGGAAAAGTAGTTTTTAGTTTTATCTAAGTGGTAGTGTGTAGGGTACTACCCAAATAATCAAACCATTAGATATAAATATATCTAGATTTTATTTTCCATGTACCTCACAATATATAAAAAAAATTGAATATTTTTACTTTTCATCCATAGGAAGCTTTTGACCATTTGTTCTTGTAGTGCACTAGTGATCAGTTAGCACTAGGAAGTTACATTAAATAGAACTTAGAGATGAGATAATATAACTATGGAGTAATGTAATCCTTTCTAATTAGTGGAATTTATCCATTTTTAACTATTTTATTACTAGGACAAGTATATCTAAGAGCCTACAAATTGAACATACCTTTTTTCATTACACCTCTAATCTCATCTCTAAGTTCAATGTTTCAAACTTAGATAAGGGTTAAAATGAATAATGTGCAGTATCCTATCATTCCTCCCCATCCATTTCACACACATCCTATTTATGATGTGTGTATTCATGTTTAACCAAAATTACATGATTATTGTGCTTTTGAATCCTTTCAAGATCAAACAATCACTATGAGAGTGTCCATATAAGAGTTGGAAAAGAAAAATCAATATTTTAGTTTCAAGAACACATTACTTGAGTAAAATATCTTAGATATAAATAATATAGATCATTCCAATTTTAAACATATATTTACATATCCCAACAAATACTTTATTCCTAAAAGGACTTCATTTCAAGATTGGAGAACAAAACAAGACATCTATAAACTAGTGATTCAAAATGTGTACAAAAGGCTAATAAAAGTACAAATGAGATTCTAAGAGAAATGCTTCAAATTAATTCGATAACATTACCTTTTTATGCATTATCTAAGGAGATAAAAATAATATTGTGTATTTCATAAAATTTTTGGGCATCATACTGATAGTTTTTAGGTTTTGAAGAACAAAATACAAAGTATCATTGATAATGTTGATCTTATACTAGATAAATAAATCAAGCAACATACTCACACTATGATTTCATCTCATAAAGAATATGTGTAAAAAATAACAAAAGGAAAATTTATAACATGAAAGTATACAAAATGGGAAGTTAGATCAAGAAAAATTGCATAAATTATGTTAAGAGAAGTTATTAAAATATCAATTACCAAAAGAGAGATTACAAAAATAAACTCAAGATAAGTAAAAAATCATCCTTATGAAAGGGTTTATCATAAAGTAATTTTAAAATCAATATGTTCCTAAAAATACAAATGGTATAAATGTGATTCATAAGTAATTTCATGAGTGGCATTATTCCTATACTTGCCCATGAAAATAGGTCATTCCCTTATTTGATACATGAATTACATGGGGGTATTTCATTGATGGGATTATTGGTTAGTAGGAAATAAATCCATTTTACATAGATTCTTGATGCTTTCTTAATTTTCTTATGTACCATATTCTTATATCCTGGCACGCATGAGTACATATTCTCTTACATAATCCATTATTATATCTTTTTTTTTTTTTTTTTTGTGTGTGTGTGTGTGTGTGTGTGTGTGTGTGTGTGTGTGTGTGTGTGTGTGTGTGTGTGTGTGTGTGTGTGTGTGTGTGTGTGTGTGTGTGTGTGTGTGTGTGTGTTTCAACAATATAGTTTAATATGATATGTGGAGATAAGAATATGTGTGCCTCTAGTAGGTAATAATAAATGTGTGTTCATGTAATATATATAGTGGGGTTATATTTATTGATTTCAGTTTAACCACATTGCCATGTTATCACATCTAGTGCACACTATACCTTAATACATGTTATGGATTATTTGGATCCCTCCCATTCTTCTATTTTAAAAGCCTTGCTACTTGCCTTTTGACATATGTACAAAATTCAAAAATGTGTGTGTGTGTGTGTGTGTGTGTGTGTGTGTGTGTGTGTGTGTGTGTGTGTGTGTGTGTGTAATGTTTTCAAACATTAAAAATCAATATCTAAGCATGACATGAGTTACTAGTTTACTTATTTACATATGTTATTCATCACATATTTTAGTATATATCATACTATTTTCAAAACACATGCATTTCATCAGCTATATGAGTTTGATGTAGGACATGCATATTCACATGAATTCTTAGATGTTGGATTCCCTTATACCTAGTGGCCATGCCTATGCTAAAGATATATTATTCTACATGTTACATTATAATAGGTTATATCCATATACACATCAAATGCCATGTTAAGATACATATTCTATGAGTGTTTTTATAATTAATCATATCTACCACTATGGTACATGAATATGCTACTTTTATATGATGTGAAATTGATACAATTAGATGGTATAGACTATTATCACATGTTCTATGTTCCTTTGATGTTGTTTACTTTAATTTATGATAGGGTAGACATTACTTGTTCATTATGTGTGGCCTTTGGCCCTATGTGTGTAATATTATTTTGTGAAAAATTTAAACATGTACAATTTCTTGTGGCCTTCACCCCATGTGTGTGAAATTTTCTTGTGCAACATTTGAACATGTCCATTGCTTGTGGCCCTCATCCCTATGTGTCTAGTATTTTATTGTGAGAAGTTTAAACATGTCTATTACTTGTGGCCCTTAACCCTATGTGTGCTATATTTTTTTGTGTGACATTTGAACATGTCCATTGCTTATGACCCTCTACCCTATGAACGTGATATTTTCTTGGGAAAAAATTGAACATGTTCATTACCTATAGCCCTCGACACTATATGTGTGATATTTTCTTGGGTGGAATTTGAACATGTCCATTACTTATGAGCCACAACCCTATGTGTGTGATATTTTCTCATGAGACATTTGAATATATATATTTCTTATATCCCTTGGTCCTATGCATATAAATATTTCTTGTATATATGATACTCAAACATGTCCCTTGTATGTGTTCCTTTAAATTATGTGTGATACTATGTGACATTAAGTATTATGCTTATTGTGCTTATTGATATTGATTAATGGTTCCATGATACATATCATGCACCTTTACAATGTAGGATACTTTAGATATGGTTACTTTATTTCATACCTCATTGATATATCTATCCATACATGACACTTGTATGCCTCACATTCAATATATGTTACATATATGTTTCAACTATAGCT
Organism: Torreya grandis; assembly: GCA_037957365.1. Lineage (NCBI taxonomy): Eukaryota > Viridiplantae > Streptophyta > Pinopsida > Cupressales > Taxaceae > Torreya > Torreya grandis. The sequence goes on along the minus strand of JARHVA010002383.1, from coordinate 1,047,466 downwards.
ACATTACTATGATTACATAAACTCCCCATGTTGACATAAATATACATAATTATACATGATTCTATATTTATCACATGACACAATTAACTCTTCTTTTTTGATAAGTGACTTATGGGCTAAATCCCTCATCTCAAAATAGTAGCATCACAATGGACTTGTCTTAGATATCCAAGCCTCCATGAATAGACAAAATCATATTTGGGACTGAGTATAGAATTTAAAAATAGAAAATCAATATATCAATTTATTAGAATCAAAGTAATGAAAAACTAGATTATATGACAAATTACAACTTGAAATATATAGAGTATAGTTTTCAAAGATACAGAGTACATGTTTCAAAGATTCAAAGTACATGTTTCAAAAATTTAAATTATTTCATAAATTAGATGTATGACATAAATTGGCTCATCAAATATATATTCTTGGGGGAATATGACATGCATATGCATTCACATTTTTAAAACTCAAAGTATATATTCATACTCAATTAAATGCATATGCATGGACATATGAAAAAATAGATAGAGGTTTCAAATACATTTATAATTTATCACATAGAGGTATGACATTTTATACCATTTGACACAAATTTAGGGGGCATGATACTTGTTCATATAGTTGTCTAAAGTTCAAAGGGCATAATTTTTTTTCATGAACATTTCTCAATGTTCAAAGGGTATGCTACTTGTTCATGCACATTTTCAGAGTTCATATTTTTAAAATTAAAAGATAAAATGTTCATTTCAATTCAAATCTATTGGCACTGAGGTTATGATGAGGGCATGAATATTCTTCATTATTTTTTGAATATGCATGTAGAATATAGATCTTTCTACAACTATGTGATTCATTATGTTATAAGTAATGTACATTTGAGCATAGTGACACTCAAAAACCTTTGCATTACTTCTATAAAACACATTATGTGGTTATAGCTTCTATTATAGGTGATGTATGTTCAATTCTAGTGATACTCAATGACCTTGGCATTACTTATATCAAACCCATCATTATTTTACTTTTTATTGATTAATATATTATGTAATTTATACCATTAATAAGAGATGGAATATGCATATTTCTAATTTAAGGTCTTGATTAATTATTTAGAATTACGACTTGATCACTCTCAATTCACTAATGGCTCAAAATATACAAGTGTTTTGATATAGGGTCACATTTATCCATCATTTACAAGTTACATAGAAACATGATTTCATCTCTATAAAATTTTAGTCTTTCCTTTCTCTCTTTGCAATTCCATAGTTTTAGCTTTTTCAAAATTCAAATATGGAAAAATGACTAATTCATGTGTTATTGTAGGGTTTCATTCCCTAAAAAATGAAAGAGTATTCTTAAAGGTAAAGTGTGTTTTACAAACTCAAGTTTAATTATTTATCCTTTAATCTATTAATTTTATTATTATAATAAAAGAGGATGTAGATACCTAAATCTGGTCATAAGTACTTGATAATGTTAATTATTAACACATTAAACCATATGAATTTTACCCAAATACGTAATTCTTACTCACCATTACTTTAAGCCATTTATTTAAATATAGACTTGACCCTCTATTTTTTATTATTATACACAAAACTTTCTAAATAAAATGATCAAAATAGTTTATTCTAACCTCAAATTGTCTGAAGCTCATGATAGTTTCCCCTAATGTTTTGAGACAAATCCATGTTAAGCAGACATGTATGCTACTTTGGACCTATTAACTTAGGGTGGTTGTGTCTAGTACCAAATAATGAATAGTTTTTGAAATTTTAATAAATATTTTGAGTATTCATACATGTTTCATAAGGTTGGATAAAGTAAAATTTCAAAATGTTTCACTATATAAGCAAATCAAAATCTCATTTCAACAACACTTGGTTACTAACTTGGAACTATATATTGAGCACTTCCACACTATTACACATTGATAAAATATTCCCTATTCTTTCAAAATTTAATATTATTCACAAGGAGAAGCTAGAATCCAAGTATAAATCATCTCAAAATAAGTTAAGGGTTATCATTGTTAAGAATCAAAACCTTATTTCTAGTTGCATACATATAACTAAGCAGTACATTTTCATAATCACTATAGGTTGGAGAACTACATGTAATTTGATTTCCCTCTTTGGATTATTTGGATATGTAGGTAACATTCAATCATTAATAGGTTGATTGGGGTCAACTCAACCCATTATTATCCTCCTCTCTTTTTACAAGTTTTAACTCTCATTAAGGCCCTTAGGGTTTCAAAATAAAAATTATGATATATTTATAAGATAATATAAATCACAATATTGCATCCCAATTAACAGACATTGCATAAAAGGTAGAGGGGTCTTATATTCATCATGGTTAAGGTGGATAAGTTCATAGTCAAATGATGTGGTTAGCCTACTGTTTCTAACTATTTTTGTTTTTCCACATTCAAAAGATGAAAGAAACTAAGATAAATGGTCAGGGGTTTATACGTACCCAGATGAAGTTTGTGCACCATTATCCAGACATTGTAGGGACTCCTCTTTAGCTATGGAGGATGACACCTGTAGAAGAAAGAGACTTAAACACATAGATTTTTAGATAGAGATAAGGTGGACTGCCAAGCAAAAGCTCGGTCCCAGAAGTGCAAAGACTTCCTTGTGGGATGGCAGTCCACTAGTTGATAAAAAGAATGTTGCTAGAAAAAAATAATGGAAAAAATAAAGGTAATGCGTACCTATATTCTATTGTCTACCTCTCACAGATACCGACACTAGTTAGTCTGCCGTTGTCAGTTGGTCTAAGGTTATCGACGCCAGTTAGTCTGTTATTGTCGGTTTGTCTAGGGTTGCCGATGTTGGTTAGTCTATCGACGTCGATAGGGGCAATAGGGCTTTGGACGAGTGTCAGGTTGAGTCTGTGGTTGATAGAATGGTTTGGGGTGTCTGGGTCTATGCAAGGGATGCAGTGAGACTGATAAGGTCCTAGGAGGGACAAGGTAGAGAGATAGGTTGTCAAAAAAGGGGTAAGGGTATGAAGAAGGCTTTTCAGCCTCTCTGAGAAGAATAGGTCAGGTTGTGTCAACAGAGCTTGGAAATGGATAATAGGCTAATTGCTAGTGTATTAAAAAGACAATGAAATAAAAACTAGTAGAAATACTTAGCTGTGAGTGGAGAGGCAGAAGTGTAGGAGGTTGTTTCCATTGTGGCTGGTTCGAGAGATGTCTTGCAACCTTCAATCTAGCTTGGAATGACTGGTGCAGAATACCTGAGCCTAAAAAGTGATATTGAAATGTTGATACCTACAAGAAGTTGAGGAGTGAGAGAGCTTGAAGCCTGGAGGAAGAGAATTGATGTTCGTGGGGGGAGCAACAAAAGTAGAAATGTAGTCTAAAAGGAACCGACGTCGGTGAAACCGCCGGTGTTGACCGAATATTGACCGACATCAATGGCTGAAGAATGGGAAAAAAGGCTATTTTAAGCCTTCTACCCATTCTTACAACTTCCAGGGTTGAGTGTCATTGGAAAATGGTCCTAAGTAGATTAAATGAGCACGAGAGGCTAGTGGGAGGGATGAAATGGGGGTTAAGCAATTAATATTTTGCATGGGGTGAGGGAGGCATCTGAGGAGAGGTATCCTAGGAGAGGTGAGGTGGCATGGGTGATGTGTCATGGGGGAGGTGTTATTAATTTAAAATAAGTTATTATTTTAAATTAATAAGTGTGTGGGTTAGGAATGTGTTAGAAGTGGACCAAGGGGACCAAGGGGGGGAGTCGACCAAGGAGTAGACACGATTTCGGTGTCTACATTTGCCCATTTTTGTTTTGTTGGTTATTTTGGATGAACTACAAGACAAAAATAGGAATAAATTGCCCCAGGTATGGGATAAGATCTTTTTTGTCCTATTGGTTGTTCTGGTGAACTGCAAGACAAAAATGAATGTTGGTTGCCCCGATTATGGGATGAGGTATTCCCCCTCAAAGCGGGAGTCGAGGGAAGGGAACCTAAAATTGGGTGCCAATTTGATAGATAGTGGATGGAAATGGTGAAGGCTTGAGTGTGAATGCTGTAAAGGGTGGGATTGCATGCATACCACTTCACAAGATAGTCAGGTCAAATTGTCACAAGTCAAAGGTTGAGGAGTGCTAAAATCAAAATAATTAGGCCCCAACATTTAGTCATAGCTGATTGGGTTATTTGATCTAAGCTGTAGCTCCAATGGTCATCATGTTCCAAGTATTTCGGGCTCAAGAAGTGCTCTTGGAAAACATGAAAATGTCACAAGTAGTGGAGATCAACTTGCTCGTGATCCTATACTTGTGAGGGTCAAAATATGGGTTGCAAACAATTTTGCTAACCATTCGTGAGGTAGTATACATGCAAAAACAACCAAGGCAAAGTTGTCTTGGAAGTGGCCATGGTCTGAGGAGATAGGCGTGATCTCTAAGGTAGTTGGTTGAGGTGGGTTGAGATAGTTGGTCCATTAGATGGACAGATAAAAGAATGACATATGACAAAGGAATGGCCGAGCTAACCTTAGAAGACCCCATGTCAGCTGAGTGTTGCCTACATAGCTCCGATCGTTAGGGCCTTAGGCCGATGTAGTTCTCCCTAAAAGGGAGGAAAAGGGTCAGTTATGGATGTGGTTTAGACGAGGTTAAGTCATGGCTAAAGGTCAAAATGGTTTGTCCATCAGATAGATGAACAAACATATGTGGCCGAGCTAACCCCAGAAGATGTCATGTAATCTGAGTGCTGCCTACATAGCCCCTGTTGGAAGGGCCTCAGACCAATGTAGTTCAGACTAAGAGGTAAAATGGTTGATGATTAGTTTGGTCAGGTTAAAAATGATGAGGGTAGGATGATGTTATAGCCTTTTCCATATTGTGTGATGGTGTATTTTGTAACATTAGTGAGGTGGTCTTTCATCCCTAGCAATTTTCCATATTAGTGATGAATGTATGCTAAAAATGAATTGAGTCGATTTATGCTTCAGCAAGTAATGGTTTATGCTTAACATAAATTGAGTGGTCGATAGTTTCCATGTGTATTGGTGTCCATATAAACTATGTGAAATGGACTATGTCATGTGAGTGGTCTAAAATGTTTGGGTTGGTTTGGTTTGGTTGAGAAAATGATTTGGTTGAATGTGACCAAAGGTATGGATAAGAAGTTAAAGGTGCATTGCTCTTTCATTGACAAGGACCATAATGATAGCATAAATAAGGGTTTTGCAAACAAAAGCCCCGTTCATGCATTACGTCTTTGACCATTGGCTGTGTTAGAGAAGTAATCGAATCACTTTGACATTAAAATGAGCTCAAAATCCCTTGAGTAGGTGATGTGATATGTTAGGATAGGGTAACCCCTTTCAGGTAGGAATAACTTCACCCCTTTTTATAGGAGACCCTGAGAATGACTACAAGTCAAGTCCATGACCCCCTTTTTTTTTTTTTTTTGAGCAGACTGATCAATGTGGGAGGTCTACATAGAGATGTCATTTTGTTTTGTGGTCATTTGTGAAGCTGATCGATGTGAGAAGCTTCTAAGAGAGTGTTGTTTGTAGCAATATGTTTAGGCATAGCCATCCTTCATGAGAGTGGTCTATATTTTTGCTTTATATATATATTGAGGGCTTTGAATAGCTATCCTTCAAGGGAGTAGTCTATTAGCTACAACAATGATAGTATAGTTGTCCTTCGAGGGAGTAGTCTGCCTTTAAAATTTTATGACCTTTTGATATTAGGCATCCCAATTTATTTTTGATAGAATTTGTAGTCATGGACAAGACTATAGAGGTTCGAGGGGCTCCTTTTTATTAAGACAAAGCATCCATATTTTATAAAAGGGTCACATAGTATTTGTGTAGGGGAACAGGGTTAAAAGGAATAAGGATTAAGATGATAGGGATTGCTCAAGGGACGAGCTCAAGTTAAATGTCAAGTGAACGAGTACTCGACTAACAGTAGAATGGTCACAGATGCAAGGCATTAAGGAGCTCAAGTTCTAGTCGGCCTTCAAGAGAAGACAGACGATAAGTCCTTGATTCATGCTTGTGCATTATGATGTAGGGTCTGAGCCAATTAGGAGCAAACTTACCTCATTTGCTTCTTTCCAAATTGGTCACGTGTTAAAGATGATTAAGAAGTTGGTTGATGTTTGGTCGATGCTGGGTTGGTTGATGTTTGGTTAATGCTTGGTTGATGCTTGGTCAAGGCTTGGTCAATGTTTGATCAAGGCTTGGTTAAGGTTGTGATAGTCAATATAGAGTCAAATTCCCCCAGTTATTTTGGTGATGAGGAGAATGCTTGAGAAATGGTTGGACTAAGGTAGCTAGTGGTTGGGGGTCTTCAGGTTGAACCTCCACTGCCTGTAAGGTTTTGATCAAAGTTAGACAATGCTGTGGAGAGTTTTGTATGAGATCATACAAAGATGTCTTCACAGAGGTTTGGCAATGTTGTTTCACCATGGGGTCATTAATTGGGTTTGAATAAGTTGGTCGAGATGTGCCCAAAATTGAAATCTTAGGTCTTGATGGTTGAGAAGACTTGACGAATGGATATGTTTGAGGGAGAAAAACCTTCTCTTTTCCTTTATCCTACATGATTTGTGACCTGGTGGCCACATTGATTGTGTTGATTTCGAATAAAGGGGTTGAAGGTGGTAGAGAGACCACAGTCTGATAATGGGCTCTCGATTTAGGTGAAGATGTTCGAGAGGCATGGGATGATGTTGGTGGCTTAGTTAAAGGGAGGTCAAAAGGATCCTTAGCGAGAAGGGTGTCCTTTTTAAAGTGTTGATGAATGACAACTTTAAGAGCACAACAACGCTCAGTGTTATGTCCAGGTGTGCGATGATACGTAAAAAATTTAGTGTCATCAAACTAAGATGGCCTTGATCCGAGAGTTGATGAGTGGGACGGTGAAGAGGGTTAGGAGGCATTAGATGGTGTTAGATATTTGTTGACAGTATCCTTAACAAGAGGGGTGTCTCTCTCCATGAATTGGTAGATGGCAACCTTAAGGGCACAGTAATGCTCAGTGTCATGCCCAGGTGTGTGATGATATTGGCAAATTTTGGTGTCATCGAACCAAGACGGTTTCGGTCTGAGAGGTTGAAATGGTTTGATAGGCAGAAGAGTGATGTTAGAGGATTGCAAAAGTTGGTGTAACAGTAAGGTATAAGAACATGCTAATGGGTCTGCACGTTGTGTTGTAGTAAAAGTTGACAACTTCTATTTAGACGTTGTCGAGGGAGTGTTTTGTACCATCCTTTTGTTTGGTGGTGTGGCCAAATGCGTAGATGACACTTTCGTGGTAGGGGGTTGGATGTTTTGAAGGAGGTATGTTTTTGTTAGGTGTTGGTCATAATGGAGGTGATTTGTTTTTGTTGGGTAATGGAGGCAATTTGTTGTTGATAGGTGTTGGAGTAGGCAGCACTCCTTTTAAGGTGGATGGATGAGGGCCCAAAATGGAGGGCAATGATGATGGTGGAGGAGGAGTTCTCTAATGTGGTTTAGTAGCCTTCTTTGGTTGAGTGTGAGACATACTATTGCATGGAGTAAGGTTCAAGTCTACCCTCACCAAATCTTCTTCGATCAAAGTGGGTGAGGCGGCTAGTTCCACTCTCAACAGAGAAGGGATTGGAGAGCTTGGCTCTTTAAGAGGGCAGAGCGTAGGGATGGTCATGGCTTTGGTGTGTGGTCGAGGTGTGGGAAAAGTATGATCCCCCATTGATGATAGGAAGGATGAGGGCGAGGCTAGCAGCATCGGTATGGTCAAGGCATCCTCCAATATAAGAGAGGTCGATGAAGAACTAATAGGAGAAGATGGTTCATCCACCTGTGGAAGAGAAGTGGGAGAAGAAGGCTCTTCTACCTGTGAAGGACCAATGGGTGGGCTAACCTCTTTAGCCTGTGAGAGAGGTTGGTTAGGCATAAGAGGCGAGACCATGTTGACTGTGCGTATATTACGCTCTTGGGAGTCATTGGTCATGGTCTATAGGTTGTTTTGGCTAGGGGGATGGTTAGGAAAAGGTTTTCTAAAGATGTCAATGTTTTGATTGGGTGGTACATTTGGGTTATCCAAGACTAGATCACCTTTATCTCTCATGTCTTGGACAATGTTTTTGAAAGTTTTGCAGTTGTTTATGTCATGGCCTTTGACATGGTGATAATGACAAAAGTCATTTTCCCTATACCATGTAGGGATGGCTTTTGAGGGGTCAAATTGATGTAGTCAAATTTGAGGGAGATTGAGGACCCCCTGTTTGATAAGTTTATCCAAAATGGAAGCATATGATTCTCATATAGGAGTATACTGACATTATATATACCGTTGTTGGAATTGTTTTGTGATGTAGTCTGATGTGGAAGGCTGAGATTGGTTGGTTATTGTCGAAGATGATGGTCTAATGACCACAGTGTTTGCTGACTCCTTGGATTTGGAGTGGGAAGAAAAAGGTCTAGAAGAAGAAGGGTCATTTGATTTGGTGTTGGGGTTTTTACTCTGTAATTTGACTTTGTTTTCCTTGACGACACGTAGTTCAAGCTTCCTAGCCATCGTGAAAGCTTCGTCAAAGGTGTGGAATGTTTGGACCTAGAGAGTGGATGAAATATGTTGGGCACACGCCTATGAAAAGAGCTCAATGAGCTCGGGTTGAGGTAAAGAGAAGGAGAGTTGGTTGATTAAGCCTCTCTAATGGGCAACAAAATCAGCTATGGATTCATCGTCAAAATGCTTGATAGAGTATAGATCTGTGATAGAGACATTTTTTGTGATATTGATTGAGAAGTGGTCAAGGAAAAGTTGGGCCAGTTGGGTGAATATGAAAATAGAGTGTCTGGTGAGAGAGTTGTACCAATCAAGGGCAGGGCCAGAAAGTGACATGGGAAATGTGTGTAGCAATAACACATCATCATGTGTTATAAGATAACAAGCATGTCTGAATGCTTGTAGAGGTTGCTGTGGGTCTTCCTTACTTTGGAAATGAGTAAACTTAGGAAGTTCCCACTGACTAGGATATGATCGGATTGGGACTGAAGGATGGATGGGTTCATTACAAATTTGGTCATAAGAGAGAACATTACTTGAAACAAAAATGGATGTCTCAAGATTAGACATTTTGTCCATAAACATTTTGATTAGATCAGTTGATGGATTTGCAGATGGGACACCCCTTAGATTGTAAGGTGCTTGGAAGGGATTAGAAGGGGCGTATGACATAGTTGGTTGCACTTGTATGGGCATAATGTATTGATAACTAGCCATTGGGATAGATGTGGAGACCAAGGGTGGTTGTGTCATGAAGGTGGAAGGCATGAATTGGCTTGATGTCACTACAGGTGGTTGAATTGTGGCAACACTAGCCAAAGGATGAGTAGCCACCCTTGTGTTGATGGGTGCAAGTGAAGGCAGGATGGAGAAAACTAAGTTTTGGAAAGGGGTATAACTTTGTTGAATAGTCTGCGGTTGATAGGGGGCTAAGACCCCAATGGAAGTGGGCCCAGAGATAGAAGGAGAAGCCACACTTTGAAGATTAGTCATGGGTGGGTTATTGACTGAGGCAATGGCTTGGGTGTCTATGGGTTGGACTACAGATGCTGTTGATATGACTGCCGTCTCAACTAAGGAGGTTGGCATCCCATAAATTGGGTTACCTAAAGAGTCTCACATTTGACTTCTTGTGAGATAGTGTTGAAGGGCCTTGACATTGAGGTCAAGGAACCTTTCGAAGTCTTGGTCCCCTTTAGGGATAATGGAGGGCTGAGTCAGGGTCAGTTGGGTAGGAGTTCGTTTGGTCTCTGAATGATACTCCACTAGAGGACTAGTTATGGAAGGTAAAGGCGGAAGTGGTTGTTGCCTTGCATGGTCAACAAGATTTTTGGTTTGACTACGTGTCAAAACCATTCAAGGCAAAAAGGGTCAGGTTCTAGAAACTATGTTTTTTTTTTTAATTTCAAAAACTCAGAATGTGTGTTTAACAGCCAAAAAAAAGTCAGGTTTTAGGCTTGCTATTTATGGAAGAAAAGTTTTGGACAGTGACAAACATCGGTGGAAAAACTAATGTTGGTGAAATATGGTTGCCGATGTCAGTCAGATAACTGATGCCAGCGAAGATAAGTTGCTGATGTCAATGGAAAAACTGATGTCGGTGACTGTGTTTTTCCAAAAACTCAAAGAATTTAAATGTTTTTGGAAAAAAGGAAGAAAATGTCCTCACTAGCTCAAGAAACCAGATAGAAATAGAAAAATAGATGAAGACAGGCAGACCCTAAACGTTAATTCCTAGGAATAAATATTAGAGTCTTGTTGGCTTATGCCTTAGAAGAGTGTTTGGGAAGTTGGCTTTTAGAACGAGTCCTAGAAGAGGTAGTCTAAGGTTGGTTTGGGGTTAGTTTCGGTGCTCAAAAGTCTGTATTAGGTTCTGTACGTGGCCTGGTGCTAAGGAGCAAGCTCCCCTCACTTCACGAGCCCAAAGATAAGCTGGGTCGCTTAGCCAATATATACTTCCCCTAGAGTTTACACTCTACCAGAGAACAGAGTGGGCTCTCCCCTTGGTAGTGAAGTCCAAGTCAAATTACCAGGAAGGGTAAGGTATCTGCTAGGTGATGAAATCCTAGTTGGACCTTGTCTCAGGTATGTTTAGATGTTGAATTATGAAAGTGGTCTGGTCGTGTAACATAAGTGTGCTACGATTTATTCATAATGCAGTTTTTAATTACTAGATGTGCTAAATGTGCATTCAGGCAGAAATGAGATGCAATAGGTTCTAAGATGCAGGAAAGAAAGAAAAAGAATGATTCTTTTTAACTTTGCTAATGGTGTCTTTCGGAAGAGTTAGAAGAAAAAGATGCAAGGAGAGACCTAATGCACCTATATGAAAAGTTTATTTTTAGAAGAAAAAGTATGAACCCAAGGAAACCTCCTAGGGTCCCACTGGGCATGCCAGAATGTTTCTAACAAGTTTTTGCTTTTCCACATTCAAAAGATGAAAGAAACTAAGATAAATGGTCAAGGGTTTGTAAGTACCCAGATGAAGTTTGCGCACCATTATCCACACATTGTAGGGACTCCTCTTTGGCTGTGGAGGATGACACCTATAGAAGAAAGAGACTCAAACACATAGATTGTTAGATAGAGATAAGGTGGACTGCCAAGCAAAAGCTCAGTCCCAGAAGTGTAAAGACTTCCTTGTGGGATGACAGTCCACTAGTTGATAAAAAGAATGTTGCTAGCAAGAAATAATGAAAGACTAAACAAAAGAAATAAAGGTAATGTGTACCTATATTTTGATGTCTACCTCTCATAGTCATCGATGCTAGTTAATCTGAAATCATCAGTTGTTCTAAGGTTGCTGACACCGGTTAGTCTACCGTCATCAGTTTGTCTAGGGTTGCCGACGCCAGTTAGTCTGCCGACATTGGTAGGGGCAATGGGGCTTTGGACGAGTGTCAGGTTGAGTCTGTGGTTGATAGAATGGTTTGGCGTGTCTGGGTCTGTGCAAGGGATGCAGGGAGACTGATAAGGTCCTAGGAGGGACAAGGTAGAGAGACAGATTGTCAGAAAAGGGGTAAGGGTATGAAGAAGGCTTTTTAGCCTCTCCAAGAAGAACAGGTCGGGTTGTGTCAATAGAGCTTGGAAATGGACAATAAGTTGATTGCTAGTGTATTAAAAAGACAATGAAATAAAAACTAGTAGAAATACTTAGCTGTGAGTGGAGAGGCAGAAGTGCAAGAGGTTGTTTTCATTGTGGCTAGTTCGGGAGATGTCTTGCAACCTTCAATCTAGCTTGGAATGACTAGTGCAAAATCCCTGAGCCTAGAAAGTGCTATTGAAACACTGATACCTATAAGAAGTTGATGAGTGAGAGAGCTTGAAGCCTAGAGGAAGAGAATTGATGTTCACAGGGGGAGCAATAGAAGTAGAAATGCAGTCTAAAAGGAACTGACGTCGGTAAAACATTCGGCGTCGGCCGAATACTGACTAACGTCGGTAGCTAAATAAAGGGAAAAGAGGATATTTTAAGCCTTCTGCCCGTTCTTGCAATTGCCAGGGTTGAGTGTCATTGGAAAACGGTCCTAGGTAGATTAAATGAGCACGAGAGGCTAGTGGGAGGGATGAAACGGGGGTTAAGCAATTAAGATTTTGCATGGGGTGAGGGAGGCATCCAAGGAGAGGTATCCTAGGAGAGGTGAGGTGGCATGGGTGAAGTGTCATGGGGGAGGTGTTATTAATTTAAAAATAAGTTATTATTTTAAATTAATAAGTGTGTGGGTTAGGAATGTGTTAGAAGTGGACCAAGGGGACTAAGGGGGGGAGTCGACCAAGGAGTAGACACGATTTCAGTGTCTACACCTACACTATTGTCTAGGGAGTGAAATCATGTCTAGGAATATATTCAAACTTAGTTCTTAGCCCCAGAATATCATAGTTATACTTTTATATGTTTTTAGTTTCAGTCATTAATTACAATCAATTGGGATAGGGCTATACTCAATAGACACAATCAGCCTATACTATTGTCTAGGGAACCAAATTTATCTAGAAGTAATTTCATATTATAGTATTAATTAGGAAAATCACAGTCCTCTTTTTTATTGGTTTACACTATCTTATATCATAAAATGTAAATAAATATCAAAATTTAATCTAAGTTCATCTCTTCTTATTATTTTCTAAAAATAGTAGTTTTCCATATTTAGCATTCAAAAAATCAAAATTATTAATAATTGGGTTTCTTTAGAACTTATTTAACCCTAATTTTAGATATGGGGGATCTAGGGTTAATAAATATAGAAGTAGTTCTAAAAAAAAGGTGATAAACTAATCTATAGAAGGCCAATTAATAGAAAACTTTGATAAATAATATTTTAAATTTATACAACTAAGATTGTTAAAAATAATAAAGTACAACTATTGAAATATATTGTAATAATAAGGAATAATAGTAATTAATTAGTTTACTATGTATGGGTAGATATAGAATAGAAATAGGTATAAAATATGTAAGATCAATATTTTTTATTAGTTTTTAGATTCTAAAAATTGTACTTTTATTTCTATAGACACTACCATCAAATCTGGACAATACCATCGATGTTAGTGTTTAATTATGACATAGGTATCTATTATAGAATAATGACTAGATCTTGATGCAATAAAATTCATTAATTTGTGTTTTTTGACACCTTTTTAATAATGTACTCAAAACTAGGATATAGGTTATCAATCATCGATAATCGATGAAACCCAAACTCATCACCCTTATTCACCCTTGCAATGAGTTTATTGAAAAATGAGTTAGTGGGCTCATGGTGTCGAGCTTCCCCAAAGACCCCTCTATCAATGGGTGATACCTACATAGCAAATACTCTAAGGAGGACCTCAGACTTATGTAGTTTTCCCTTATATATAAGAAAGTATGGAACAAGGGTGAAATATAGTATATGAAGATGCATATAGTGATCTAGCTTATAATTTTACAATTATCATTCATGGGATACTCTTTGAATGCTTTAGACCTATGATATAACTAATCCTACACTTAACATGAAAGTATATATCAATAGGGTAGAGTAGAGTACTTTTGTATCTGATTGGTTTAGATTTAGTAGGTGTTTACTTGGTATTTATTGGATGATGAATGAAAAGGATTAGAATTATATTTATACCACACCTTTTAGAAATATCTCATGGTAAGGATCAATAAGAAAAATAATCCAACCCATAGGTTTCAAAACATTTAAAATTTAGATGATGACATGGAGAAAAATAACTATTCAAGTTGATATTGTTTACTAATGAGGTGTCATAAACACTATTCATGCTAACACTATTCATGTTGACTCATAGACACTATTCAATCTAACTAGGAGGCATAGAACACCATTATCTTCTAAGACACATGGGTGACTTGTGTTTGACTAATATGATCGAAGTGGGGAACATTTCCATGTTGGGGCTTATGATTATGAGTTTGAATTTATTTAAAAAGAAATATTTTACCTCTTTTAGACTCTTTTAAAGGTGGGGAACAAGAACTACTTTCTTGATTGACTATTTGTGTGGAGTGTGACACCATTTTTGATGGCACATGGTGGTGATCACTTTGTCTAAATTTGATTCCATGATTTTGACTCTAAGAACATGAAGGAGAAAACTTTCACTATAGGCCACTATTTTTTCCAAGTGGAGGATGGTGAATTTGTTAGCTTCCCTTGTATTTTCTCATGATCTTGTCTTCTTCTTGTAACATTCTATTAAAGGGATTGATCCAATGGAATTTGTAGGTAGGACTAGGCTATTGGTATAAGTCTAGGTTGATTGTAGTAGTTAATATTTATGTGTAAGTTTTGTAGAGCTTCCTTGGTATGTGTATTTCTAAGTTTTGTGTAGTGTTAATCTTGTTGAAGCTTTGTAGAACAATTCTTTTATATGATTTGTTGATATTAATAGTAGTTTTTGTGTGAGAAAATTTGGATTCATCATTTAATATTAGATCCCAAGTGTGTGATGTATAGCATGAGGAGTGATTTATTTATTTGGTGTCAGAGATTCATTGTGTGATGAGGAGATGAATTTATTTTTATCATTTAGTATCAGAGATCCATTATGTGATGAGATGAGTCTTGGTTTCATCATTTGGTATCATAGCTCTATAATGTGATGAAGAGATGATTTTAATTCCATAATTTGATATTAGATCAATTTTGAATCATTTAGTCTTATTTTACACCATGTTTTGGGTAGAAAACGAGAGGCATCTTCTAACAAAGGATAGTGTTGGGTAGAAGGTGTCAAGAGATTTATTTATACCTTGTTTTCCACATTGTTTTGGGTAGAAAACAAGAGGAGGAATAATCCAATAAGGGAGAGTGTTGGATATAATATGTAAATGTGAATATTGCTATAGGTGTAAGATATGCAGATAATACAAGGATGAGGAGGAATTGATCATGTGAACAATACTATGGTGGAGAAAATAGGTACATATTTTAATGGATAAGATAATTGGGAAGAGCTCATAACTTAGATAGTTGAGATAGAGATATATTTTTAGAAAGAGAATGTTAAATACCCCATGAGGGTAAAGGTTGGAATTAAGAGGATGAATGGAGTTGTAGCCATGCTTTGGAAGGATATCCAAGTGAGGAGAAAATGGACATGTAAGAGTAATGTTTTTGAGTGGGAACATATGGTTTCCAAGTTGATGGGTCAAAATGTGAACCCAAAATTGTAGCCAAGATGGATGAAGAAGCTTCATGTAATGAGGCTTGAGAGAGAAGAAAAAAACATAGCTATAAGAGGTATTATGAGAGAGAAGTTGCCATGTGAGTAGTTTAAATATTTTATAATGAGAGGATCCTCCTATAACAAATTAATGAAAATGCATGAAATAGCTGATTAATTTACTAAAAATGTATCAAATAATAGATTCCTATGATTAGCAGAAACATTGAAAGAATTATATTGATCATAGGCAACATTGAGGGGACAACCTCATTTAAACAATCTCAATACAAATAATTCATGGATGCTTCTATTGACCTCAACACTTACTTATATACTAAGTCTAATATAAAAAAATACTACTTTCCATGATTGTGGGATAAAATATAATGCACATTAGATGACTTACAAAGCATATGCATCCATAGAAATTAATATATTAACAAAGTAAAGATAAGGTGTCACATAGGTTCTTAACATCCCCTCCCTCTTTGAAAAAGCTTTGTCCTCAAAGCTTTAGATGTGGGAATTGGTGTTGAATCTAAAAGAGTGGTTCCCATGTTACATCCTCTAATTACATTCCATGCTAATAAATTAATGCCTCTGTGATGGAGTAGGAACAAAGTTAGTGTGTTAACCTATCTAAGATTGCCTCTAGTTCAAGAAGGATGGATCCTTAATTATCAAGTTCTAGTAAAATAGTTTGTACTTTGATGTTTGTGCCAATAACTTTATTTAGATAAGAGACATGAAATAGTGGATTAACTCAAGAATAATGTGGGAGATCTAACTTATAAGCAACTTACCCAATATTATAGAGAACTTTATATGGCCCATAGAACTTGGGATTCAACTTATGATGCCCTTTGAGTTTTAGAGAGGATTAATTATATGACTGCAAGTAAATAAAAACCATATCACCTACTTAAAAGGTACACTCATAATGGTGTTGATTAGCCTATTTTTTCATTCTATTTTTTTCCATATCAATATTGTCTCGTAGGGTGTTGTGGATATAATCTCAAGTTTAGAGAAGCATGTTGACTGCTTGAATTGGTGAATTATGTCATGTCCCCTTTTTAGTTGACATGTTCTGAGTTCATGGTTAGCCTATTATGTGACCCTTATAGGCTGATAGGATGGTTAGAGGGTCTTGATGGAAATTGGCTTGGCTTCGTTTAGCAAAAATTTTCCATTTGGTTTTCATTCGGGCTCTTTTAGACATGAATTAAGGGAGATATTAATATTTGATGGATTTAATCAAATATTAATTATTTGGTCTAATTTTAATTAATTATTAATTATTAATTGTTTGGTCTAATTTTAAGACCCTAATTCTAATTTAAGAATTGGTCTAATTTTAAGACCCTAGTTCTAATTTAAGAAGCCCTAAGTCTAATTTAAGGAAATCTAATTTTAGTAAGCACACCTTTGGAGGGTATAAGGGTTTCTCATGGGAGAGAGTTTGGATTCATGATTGATTATTGATATTGATTCTTGTTAAGAAATTATTCTATGAAGACTGAGCCAAGGGTTCCAAGATTCCATTTGCATTGAAGAATGTCAACTCTTCATTGTGTGCGATTCAGAGATTGTGAGAGATCAGCCGATCTATTGCCAAATTGAGAGATAACTTCATAAAGAAGTTATCACAGGTGTTTACAAGTTTAAGAGATAACTTCACATAGAAGCTATCACAAGGGTTTACAGGTATTTCTTTATTCTGGGTTTTGATTCAAGAATTATCCAAATATAGATCTTTTATATTAGCCCATAGTTCTACAGATCAGGATCAAGCATACAGGGTGTGCTATATCGGTGGCCGTACAAAGTCTGTATAGATCTGTGAAAATCCATACGCATCAACAGAAAGATCAGACACTGACATCGGTGGGCAGAGACCGACATCGGTCGACATTTCACTAATGTCGATAGGTTAACGACTCCAGTCGACTGATGACGGTAGTATAACCAATGTCGGTGACTGTGTTTTTTACACAACAGGTTGAGACATACTAGTTCCAGATTTATTTCCCAATTTTGTGGAATACTCAGGCTATTAAGGCTATATTTTAAATATTCATTATATACCTGATAGAGGTCCTCTATTGTAAGCATATGAGCAAATAAATAAGAGATTATATTGTGATTTATTTATCTATTTGAAGATATTTTTTAGAAATATAGATAAGCAATTCAGCGCTTTGTTTTGGTATCCAAAGGGATATTATAGTGGTATCAGAGCTAAATCCTACCATCCTGAGGGTTTGAAAATCTTATGCAGCCACAAGAGTTGGGACCACACATGTATAACACACGCAGTAGAGCCTTTCTTGAAGGTACCCAGTTGTTAGAACAACAGTCGATTATCATGAGTGACAGATGTGAGGGTAGCCCACCCAAGGGCCACTGACTTAATGATGATCTGAGTACCAGAGAAACCTATCGTGAGATGATACAGGCACTACAAGCACTAACTACTATGATAAGGAGGATGAACCCACCTGATAGATATAATGGGGACCAAGGAGATAACAGGAGTGCTACAGTTAATCAGAGACCCCAACAGGCCCACTCTAGAACAACAGATAGACCTACACGTCCTACGTTTGTGTAAGAGGAACCAAAAGTTCTAGCAGAGGAGGAGGTAGGAAATTCCCCATTTACAGATGTTTACATGGCTACAAATGATGAGTGGGACTTATTACCTCCTCATGTTCAAGAGAGGATGTCCTTTGATCATTTTGTTAATCTAAGGAGAGAGCACTACAGATTGGCTAGACAAGATAGGAGACCAAGGCCCCAGAACAATGATTTGAAGCATGCTACGAGCAGGCTCACACTAGCGACGTTTGACGGTAGTGGTAAGGTGATAGTACAAGCCTGGATTAGTAAGCTAGACACCTTTCTCACATTGCATCCAATGGCTGAGGAGGATGCTATCAGATATGCGACACTACATCTTGAGGGAGTAGCTCATGATTGGTGGCACCACGAGATGGTGACACTCCATCATGATCAGATCACATCTTATTAGGAGTTTGTGGATAGGCTGGTAGAGCATTTTGACAGGAGGGATCCAGAGTCCTATTTCTGAGAGTTGGCACAGTTGCGCCAAAGTGGCAGTCTAGAGTCTTACATTGGTGACTTCCAAAAGTTATCAGTTATGGTTCCTGAAATTTCAGAGAGGCAACTTGTAGTACTCTTCATGGAGGGATTGATAGAACCATTGAGAGGTTAGATCAAAGGCTTTGATCCTCCTTCATTACAGGTAGCTATGAAGAAGGCACATAGCATGGAGATGGCAGCCCCATCTAGTAAATTTAACTTTAGAGGTACTTCTTCATCTAGGGACCATAAGTGCTCCAACGAAGATAGAGAGGGATTAGATTTTAACATAGATAAATCAAGTGTTAAAAATGATTCAAAGGCCAACCCAACAGCACCACCGTTGGATAGAGAGGCTCTTAATGATCTACACAGGAAGAAGCTTTGCTTCTACTACAAAGGTCCGTATGATATCCATCACGATTGCCCTTTGAGGCCTACGGGCAAAGCAAATTGTGTGATGTGGGCGTATTATGAGGATGCAGAATCAAAAGATTCTAAATAGTAGGATAGTTTAGAGGAGACAGAGGCTTCAGAGCCTAAGGCAGAGGCAGATTTAGAGCTTCATATACAGGAGGCATGCCTATCCAACATTTAGTTGGATGAGTCATTTAGACTCTGGGGAGTTTTGGCAGGACAGAGGGTCATTACCCTTCTTGACATGGGAGCCACACATAATTTTATTGATACTAGATTTGTGGAAAAGTGTGGACTCACTACTGAAGATTTTGAGGGCATTAGAGTTAAGGTAGCCGATGGTCACACAATTAGGTGTGAGCATATGATTAGAGACCTCCCCTTGCGCTTGAACAACTATGAGTTTAAGGCTGATTATTATGTGGTGAACATGGGGGATATAGACTTAGTCTTGGGTATAAAGTGGCTTCATTCATTTCAGGAAGTTACTCTTCATCTCAAGGACATGGAGGTTCACTTTGATGTTGATGGGAAGACACATATTATTAAGGCAATATGGGGCAACAGCTTCAAGCATATGTTTTTTCATCGAATGGAGATGGCTATACGACATGACATGATAGAGTGCTATGTCGAATGCACATTAGCACCAACATAGGTGAGATATGAGGATGAGCTTTATCTTGAGAGGAGTTCAGTTTTGGAGTTATCACATGTGGTAGGGACTCAGCTCTCTGTTACAGTCAGGTCATAGGTAGATGGTGATATGACTATTTCTAGCCTTCACGATCCATATCTAGATATTATTCAGGTAAGGAGTTTAATTGAGTTGCCTGCTGATTTTCATTTATGGATTAGATGTTGGGGTGCTTATCTTAGTACTAGGGATGATGTGACGCCATTAGATGAGAGTTGGGATGGACATGGCATGGAGTTTGCATTGATTGACAGCAGGGGAGATCATGACTACATTTGGGATCCAGGTGGATTGATTGGTTTATCATTCAGCGATTACTTGAGGGCAAGCAATTTCAGGAGGGGCGGATTGTCATGTCCCCTTTTTAGTTGACATGTTCTGAGTTCATGGTTAGCCTATTATGCGACCCTCGTAGGCTGATAGGATGGTTAGAGGGTCTTGATGGAAATTGGCTTGGTTTTGTTTAGCAAAATTTTTCTAGTTGGTTTTCGTTTGGGCTCTTTCAGACATGAATTAAGGGAGATATTAATATTTGATTAATTTAATCAAATATTAATTATTTGGTCTAATTTTAATTAATTATTAGTTATTTGGTCTAATTTTAAGACCCTAATTCTAATTTAAGAATTGGTCTAATTTTAAGACCCTAGTTCTAATTTAAGAAGCCCTAAGTCTAATTTAAGGAAATTTAATTTTAGCAAGCACACCTTTGGAGGGTATAAGGGTTTCTCATGGGAGAGAGTTTGGATTCATGATTGATTATTGATATTGATTCTTGTTAAGAAATTCTTTTGTGAAGACTGAGCCAAGGGTTCCAGGATTCCATTTGCATTAAAGAACGTCAACTCTTCATTGTGTGTGATTCAAAGGTTGTGAGAGATCAGCTTATCTATTGCTAAATTGAGAGATAACTTCATACAAAAGTTATCACAGGTGTTTACAAGTTTGAGAGATAACTTCACATAGAAGCTATCACAAGGGTTTACAGATATTTCTTTATTTTGGGTTTTGATTCAAGAATTATCCAGATATAGATCTTTTGTATTAGCCCATAGTTCTATAGATCAGGATCAAGCATACAGGGTGTGTTATATCAGCAGCCATACGAAGTCCATACAGATCTGTGAAAATCCATACGCATCAATAGAAAGATTAGACACTAACATCGGTGGGCAGAGACTGACATCGGTCGACATATCACCGACGTCGGTAGGTTAACGAATCCAGTCGACCGATGACGGCAGTATAACTGACGTCGACGACTGTGTTTTTTACACAGCAGGCCGAGACGTACCAGATCCAGATTTATTTCCCAATTTTGTGAAATACTCAGGCTATTAAGGCCATATTTTCAATATTCATTGTATACCTGATAGAGGTCCTCTATTGTAAGCATATGAGCAAATAAATAAGAGATTATACTGTGATTTATTTATCTATTTGAAGATATTTTGTAGAAATACAGATAAGCAATTCAGTGCTTTGTTTTGGTATCTGAAGGGATATTACAAATTATTGGGGGTGTATGGAAGGAACACTGGTGGTGCATGACCATAGACTACTTCATAAGGAGTCATTTTAGTTGAAGTGTGGTAGGAGGTATTGTACCACCATTTGGTGAGAGGAATCCACTTTGACCATTGGTGTTATTGTTCTAGGGTGAAGTAATGAAGGATATTTTCTAGGCATTTATTGATAATTTTAGTCTAGCTATCCATTTGTTGATGATACCCAAAACTCATCTTTAGTTGGGTGTTGGTGCATCAAAATACTTATAGTAAAAAATAGTTGGTGAAGGTTGCATCATGATCTAAGATAATGGAAGAAATAATTCCATAAAGACAAAAAATATGGTCCAAGAAATTTTGTGCGACTATGGAGGTGGTATAGGGATGGCTGAGGGCACAAATATGACTATATTTAAAGAGGTGATTAGCCACAACCAAGTTCACTATTTTACATATAGATTTAAGGAACCTCTTAATGAAATATATAGAAATATCTATCCAACTCCTAGTAGGGATGGGAAAGGGTTCGAGAAACCTAGGAATGAGTGTGGTTTCATGCTTATTACATTGATAGGTATCACATTCAACCACCATCTATTGAATTGTCTTTTACATTCCCTTATAAAATAAGTTGTGGCATGCTTTCTCATAAGTTTTGAAAAATCATGAGTGCCCTATATATAGAGAAGCATGGAGTTCATAAATACATCTTGTTAAAGATGTGTACTCTAGGAAAGTACCAGATGATCCTTATATCATAGAGAAGCACCATCCTAAGAATAATGTAGTACTGTAAAGGGGTTAGTGTCCAACTGGTGAATGATTTGAGATAATGAGGATTCATTGACACACCCTTATTATACAACATCCAACCAATTTGGAATAGGCATATAAATAGCTAAAAGGGAAGCTTGGTTTGAAAATGTGTAAGATAGAGCATCAACCACAATATTATCCTTACCCTTCTTGTAAGTGATCTCATAGTCATAACCCATGAGTTTGCTGACCCATTTATATTTTAATGGGGTAGAGACCCATTATTCCAAGAAATATTTCAGACTCTAGTGATCGATTTTGATGCAAAAATGATTCCCCAGTAGGTATGGCCACCACTATTGTATTACATGCAAACTGGATATTTTCCTTCTCATAAGTAGAAAGCACTAAATTATTCCCATAAAGGGCTTTTCTAGTGAATGAAATGGGGTGTTCTTCTTGGAGGAGAATAAAACCAAGTCCATTTTTGCAAGCATCACTCTCGATAGTGAAGGCCTTGGCAAAATTTGGCATAGCTAGAATAGGGGTAGTACACATAACTTGTTTTAATTCTTCAAATCCACACTCAATAGTTTGTGTTCATGTAAAATCACCCTTTTTTTAATATAGATGTCAGTGAAGCTACAATCTTCTCATAATCATTGACAAACTTAAGATAGTATCCAGTCAGCTCTAATAAACCACAGAGGCTCTTGAGTGTTTGAAGGTGAGGATAATTTATCATGGCAGCTATTTTTTTATGATCCACTCAAACCCCTTGGGTTGAACCAATATGCCTAAGATACTCCACTTTATTCTAGACAAAATCACATTTAGATTGTTTTACATAGAGATGATGATCAAAGATAAGTTGCAGTGTGAGCCTCAAATATTAGAGATGCTCAGACCATGTTTTAATATAGATGAGGATATCATCAAATAAGACAAAAATGAATTTATGTAGGTTTGGATAGAATATTTTATTCATCAATGATTGGAATGTTAAATGAAAATTAGTGAGGCCAAAGGGCATGACCAAAAACTCATAATGGCCATCATGAATATGAAAATCTATCTTAGGGATATCATCCTCATGAAGCTAGATCTAGTGATATCCAGAGTGGAGATACAACTTAGAGAAAAATAAACACCATGAAGATCATTAAGAAGCTCATCAATAATAGGAATCAATAACTTATCCTTGATTTTGATGTGATTAAGTGCACATAAGTCAATGCAGAGGTACCATGACCCATATTTTTTCTAGACAAGGATAATTGAGGAATAATATGGGCTAGTACTATGGCAAATAATGCCTTGCTTTAGTAAGTCTTGAATGAGCATATCAATCTTGGTATTTTACTAAAATGGGTAGTGGTAAGGCTTGATGTTAGGAGGAACACTTCTAAGAAGGAGCTAAATGTAGTGGTCCTCTACTGTGAAGGTGATAATCCCAATAGTTTGGTAAAGACACTGACATACCTATGTAGAATGGTTTGTAGATCAGAAGGAGTAGTGGAGACCATTGATTGTTTCATTTGAATAGAATGGAGCTAGGAAATGATTCTATGTGATGTGAACTTATGATGTTGAGAGACCCCAATTATAAGCCTTTCAATGTGTGTTTTTACCCATTGTCTAAAAACTACATCCAAAGTTTAGCAAAATCCCATAAGATAGGTACAAGTATGTGTAACCATTTGGGATCCTAAAATAACATCACAACTATTTAAGGGTAAGGTAAATATGTCATAGTGAAAGTTATAATATCTAATAATGATACACATATTGTAACACCTCCATTTTCAAGGTAATTTGCTCCTATTGGTAATCATGACATTAAATTTAGAGTAAGGGAGAATAAAATAATCAGCCTATTTGGTGATTTGAGAATCAATGAAGTTATAGGTGCTAACCAAATCAATGAGTATTGTGAGAAGGAGCTTCTTGAAGTAACCCTTAACCTACATGGTTTGTGGGGTGGTGACTCCTACTAAGGCATGGAGAGAGATCTATTGTTGGTTTTCCTAAGAAGTAGGTTCCATAATTAGTGGAGGTTCTTCTAGATTATCTGCTATATCCTCAGCATCTTTGAAAACTTCAAATTTGGGTGGAGAATCCACATCTAGTAGGTAGAGATTTTTCTCTACACATCAATGTCCTTGAGTGAATTTGTCATCACAATTATAACATAGTCCTTTTTCTCTATGGGCTCGCATCTCTGCTTTATTCAAACGCTTGATAAGAGTAGTTCTAGGGGCTGGTGTTATTTGAGATCATTTTGGAGTTGTATTTATGAATGGAGAAAAATTGGATTTGAATAGCTATAGAGATATGATCTTGTCCTCAACCAATTTATCCAACCTAAGGGATTCCATCATTGTGTTGGGCCATAACATTTTGACCTCTAAGCGAATCACATCTTTTAGTCCACTAACAAAGCAAATCCCAAATAATTCATAAGATAATCCCTATGTGTGATTGGCTAGTTTTTTAAATATTGTTTGATATTATTTCATGGTTCCTATTTGGTGAAGTTGAGTGAGTTATCCAATGAAGTCATCAAAAGCACTAAGACCAAACTATTGTAAAATGAGGGTGAAAAAATCAGTCCATACAGGCTCATCATGAGCCTTGGTATACCAATGATACCATTGAAGGGCCTCATGTTCCAAGTGAAAGGATGTCAGTAGGACCTTGTTGGCATAAAAGTATTATGAAGACTAAAATATTGTTCTACCTAATATATCCATCCAGTCAGATCTACAACATTGAATCAAGGAAAATTAAGCTTCAACCCACAAAAATTACTAAAAGAATAAAACTCAGTGTCTGAAGAGGACTATGGATGTTGTCTATTATTCATGGTGATATGTTGAAGACTGATGCTAAGAAATTTTTCAATATATATTTGATGTGGGTCTTGAGGAATGCAATTTCATCCTCCATGTTTTTTCTCCTATTCAAATTACTACCATGACCAGAATAAGATTTATTTTTTGGAATGGGTAGGAAAACTAGAGTTAAGACACATTTTATAAGGGAATATTTTTAATTTGGGTGAAAATGGAATGGGTAAAGGTAATTTGATTAGGGAGTATGATTGATGAAGGTGAGGAAAATTTTAGGAGTGAAAATGGAAAAAGTTTAAAATGTATCAAAGAGGGTTAAAGGAGTAGAATAGGGAGATAAACACTGTGGAATTTTTTTGAAGCAAATAGAAAAAAATAGTAGTTATGGCCAAACCCAAAAAAAGGTTATGAAAATTAGGAGTGGAATCAAGATATGGGACCTCAAGGAAGAAAATGTGGGAAATGGAATTTCAAGTGTTTAAATAAAATTTGAGGATCAATGGGGCTACAGATAGAGAGATATGGAAAAAAAAAGAAAAAAATTCAAGATTTTTTTTTGGTTATTGTGTTCTATAAGATAAGTCTACTGGGAATATGTTGAAACTATTATGACAAGTCTATAGATCTGATATGGCAGTTTTTAATAATATGTTGGTAATATAGTAAAACTGGTATAAAAAAGTCTACTGATACTCTACTAAAAATATGATATGGTAGTTTTTTGATACTCTAATGGTAATATGTTGAAACTGGTATGGCAAGTCTAAAGGCTAATATGGCTAGTTTTATGAAACCCATGCTAATATTCTAAAATTAATATAAATGGTCCCCAAGTTTCAATGGCTACCTAAGGGTTTAAAGATATCACTCTGGCCACTAATGTCATCTAAATGAGTACCACTTTCTAGAATTTTTTTAGCCATGGATTTATCTCATAGGGACAACTCTTGGTTTTCCTCATGGATGGGAACTACTCAATCGGGAAGGGGTTTTTACCCATTTCATTGGTAGGTCCTCTCAATGGGCCAACTACTTTGGGGTACCTATGGTATTCATCATAATGAGTTTTAGGGATTTCACCCAAGCACTTTCCATAGTTATGAGGTTAGGTTTTTACCTTGACCCAAAATAGATTATTGTGATATAGATAATTACTTACATTAATTATGCAGTAGAACATAGTTAATATTGTCTAAAAAATTACTTAAATGGATTATGTAGTAGAAAAGAGTTAAGAATTTCTAAAGAAAAAAATTGGACCTAGAAAGTGCTCTGATACCAGATGAGAGGGTCTTATTGCAAAAAATTAATGAAAATGCACAAAATAGTAGATTAATTTACTGAAAATGTATCAAATAACAGATTCTTATGATTAGTAGAAATATTGAAGGAATTATATTGATCACAGGACACTTCGAGGGGACAACCTCCTTTGAGTAAGCTCAATACAAATAATTCATGGATGCCTCTATTGGCCTTAACACTTATATACTAAGTATAATCTAAGCAACTACTGCTTCCCATGAATGTTGGATAAAATAAAATGCTCATGGGATGACTTACAAAACATATGCATGCATAACAACTAATATACTAGAAAAGTAAATAGAAGGGGTCACATAGGTTTTTAACATCTAATTATTATAAAGGAGAAGGATGAAAATGAGAATAATAAGGTTGTATTTAAAGACAACACAGAGGATATTCTTCTATGTGTGGAGCCTAATTCTAATTTTTAGAACAACAGTGTCGAAATGAGCTATGAGCAACCCATAGATGGAGATATCCTTGTCAAGGATGATGGAGAGTTGATAGAAGATGATTGCAACCATGTAGAGTTGTATAAGAGTTAATATTTCAACCATGTAGAGTCATCAATAGAGGTGAAATAAGAGAGCATCCATTAGGAGTTTATGGTTTTTGCTATGCCCCTAACATATCACATGTATGAGGATAATATTAGCCAACTTGTGGATTACTTATCCCTCTTTGACATTATATTGTGGCCGACTTGTGGCTGACTTGTGGCTTTCTTTAGATTTTTAGGTCGGCCTATGGAGTAACCATGGCCTAGTTAGACTATATATAGGAGGTAGTGGACAATCATTTATCATCATATTGTGAATTCTACTCTTATTGAAGCTTGTGGAGGTTTCCCCCTCAAAGTGGCTTATCTATTATCATATATTGGGATATATTTCAGTCATATTGGGATATAATTCTGCTGTTATACTTAATTCTTGAAGTAATTTCATTACAAGTGGTATTAGAGCTGTGATTTGGGCAAACTTGTGGGCGAAACACTAATTTTGTGATATATAAAAAATGGTTATGAATTTATCTAAAATTTGTTTTATGGAGGTTAGAAATCATCACATTAATCTTCCATTAAAATTTCAGATCATTTGGATCTATTTTTAAAAAGTTATCACTATTTTATGGTTTTTCATAAAATTGCTCTATCATGCGCAATTCAAAGAATTTTTTTGAGTTGTTTACATTTTTGGAAATATTAAAAAAAATTGGATAATGTTTGTTCTTTGTATATTTTGAATTTAGGCCGAAATAATTCCAAAATTGCTTGGTCAAAGTTGGGTCAAAAGTGTCAATAAGGATCGACATTGTAAAACCCTTTTATGGCAGGTCCACAAACTCGGGGCCGAGGAAAGGGTGCTGAAAATCTAGGAAAAACTCCTAACAAGGATGAAATGGAGTTAGAAGGGGGATGTAATAGACCCTTTGTACCAGGGTTTTTTGACATAGATCACAAAGTGAGCCTGCTTGACTATAGTGTGCAAGGCATTCAGAGTGAGGTGCAAGACATACAATCTAATATGCAATCCATACAAGATAGTTTGGGATATATCATGATGGATTTGAATATTAATCAATCAAATCATCAAGCTAAATCTATGTCACAAACCCACCAAGGTGGTTCTCCTAACCAGTCTACTTCAAATCCAACTCCATGGCCACAGAAGAACCTATTACCAAAAGTGGATATGCGCAAATTCGATGGAAAAGATCCACTCAATTGGCTCAACCAAATGGAGAGTTTTTTTGACCTACATCATATTCCAAGTGGATAGAAGGTTACCATGGCATCCCTGTATCTTGAACCTGATCAATTCATTTGGTATCAATGGTTGTGTGCTCAAAAGCAAAAGATGAGTCTCAATGTCACCTGGTCAATTTTTACAGAGCAGCTAAAATTACACTATGGCAATAGTGTGATAGATAATTACTTCAGCCAACTAGAAAAATTGTGACAAACTAGCTCTGTCAAGGATTATATTCATCATTTTTAGAACCTATCCTTACGTGTGGAGACAATTTCTGATGCAAACTTGAATGACATATTTTTGGGTGGACTCAAGGACCACATTCAACATGAGGTACGCATGTTTAATCCACTTAGTATTTCTGAATCTATTGTCCTAGCACGTAGAGCTGAGGAAAAATTCATAGCCAACAAGAAGCAGCCATTCACTCACTTCAAAGATCGTAGCATATCATCATCAACATTTCCTCCACCTACTAGATTGACCCCTCAGCAAATTGAAGAAAAGCGTGCAAAAGGATTATGTTTTGGTTGTGATAGCAAGTGGAGTAAAGGACATAGATGTACTGAGAAGAAGTTATTCTACATTGAGGGACCAATTGAAGATGAAGAAGCATATGATGCCTCCAATGATGATGAGGAAGATATAGAGGAGGTACTTGAAGATTCCCAACCTACAATCTCTTGTCATGCACTTGCAGGTATTAGCACTCCACAAACTCTTAAGGTGGTGGGTTTCCTCAAGAAACAAAAGGTGACAGTGTTGATTGATTTAGGGAGCACACAACTTTATAAACAATAAGTTGGCCACTTGATTGAACTGTTTCATCTACCCAGCACCAAAATTTCACATCATGATTATAGATGGTGGCACAATTAATTGTTCAGGCAAATGCCATAGTATTAAGCTTAATATGGGTGGGTACAATCTTGACTCTCCTATGTTTGCTATTCCCATGGGTAACATAGACATTGTTTTGGGAGTCTAATGGCTCACAACCTTAGGTACCATTGAGATGAACTTCTAAGAACTATTCATGCGCTTTCATTCTGAAGGTAAGAAAATTGAACTACATGGATTACATGCAAAATCTCCACAATTGGTTAGTTCACATGAAATGACCAAGATGCTAAAAATGGGGCAGAGGGATTTATTACATGATTATGCTCTATAGAAGTTCAACCCCCAAAGGTATCTACACATCCTGATCTACAAATAATTCTTGAAGACCACTCATCTATTTGTGGGGCCATGCCAAAAGGACTACCACCAAAAAGAGAACATGATCATGTCATTCAACTAATTCTAGGTAGTCAACCACCAAATATCAGACCATATAGATATCCATATGCACAAAAGAGTGAAATTGAAAAGATGGTCCATGAGATGCTGGAGGCAGGGATCATCAAGCATAGCCAAAGTACATATTCATCACCAGTGGTCATGGTGTAGAAGAAGGATGACACATGGAGGATGTGCCCCGATTATAGGGAACTCAACAAGTACACCATCATAGATAAGTTTCCTATTCTAGTAATTGATGATTTACTTGATGAGTTGCATGGTGCTAATTATTTCACAAAATTGGATCTTCGCTCGGGGTACCATCAAATTAGAATCAAGGATGAAGATGTTCATAAAACTGCTTTTAGAACACATGAGGGCCATTATGATTTTTTGGTAATGCCCTTTGGTCTTACAAATGCACCATCTACTTTTCAGAGCTTGATGTACACTATTTCTAGGCCTTTTTTAAGGAAGTTTGTGCTAGTTTTCTTTGATGACATTGATTTATAGTCAGACATGGGAAGCACATCTGCAACATGTGAAACAGGTATTGATAGTTTTGGAGAAGCACCAACTTTCTGTGAAGCCAACTAAATGTGCTTTTGGAGTACAAGAGGTAGAGAACCTTGGTCACATTGTTTCCCATGAAGGGGTCAAAGTTGATCCTTAAAAGATCAAAGCGATAATGGAATGGCCCATGCCAAAAACTCTCAAAAACCTTCAAGGTTTTCTTGGACTAACAGGTTACTATAGAAGATTTGTGAAAGGTTATGGTAGCATAGCCGCTCCACTCACTGCATTGCTAAATAAGGATGCTTTCCATTGGAATGATGATTCCACCAAAGCATTTGAGAAACTAAAGTAGCTATGTGCACCACTCCAGTTTTGGCTACTCCAAATTTCTCACAAACATTCATTGTTGAATGTGATGCTTCTGGGTTTGGATTGGGGTAGTACTAATGTAGGATGGAAGACCCATTGCATTTGAAATTCATCAATTCAAAGGTAAGAATCTACAAAAAATTGTCTATGAGAAATAAATGATGGCTATTCTTCATGCAGTTAAACAATGGAGGCCTTATCTAATGGATAGACACTTTAAGGTGAAAACGGATCATGATAGTCTCAAATACTTTTTGGAGCAAAGATTATCATCTGAGGAAAAACAAAAATGGGGAACCAAAATGTTGGGTTATGATTTTAAAATCATCTACAAGAAGGGTAAAGATAATGTAGTAGTCAATGCACCATCTAGATAGGATGCATCCACAGAAGCATTACTTGGTACAATGTCCATATTGCAAGCAGATTGGGTGGATGAAGCTAGGTTAGAATGGGAGCAAGACAAGGATACACAGGGTCTAATTTAGAATCTCCAGCAAGGTAATTTATCCTCTAACAAATTTAAATGGAAAGGTAATGTCCTATGGTATAAGGGTAGGTTATACTTGTGTAAAACTTTTGAGCTTAATCATAAGATTCTTGCAGAGTTGCATGCATCTCCACTTGGGGGACACTCAGGGTTCTTGAAAACTTATCATAGAATTAAGAAAGAATTATTTTGGGAAGGACTCAAGGGAGATTTACAAAATTTTGTGGAAGAATGCATTATATGCCAACAGAATAAAGGTGAAACAGTTAAGACCCCAGGTTTGTTACAACCATTAGCAATTCCTAGTCAAAGGTGGGAGGAGGTTTCCATGGATTTCATCACTGGGTTGCCTTGTTCTGAAGGTAATAATGTTATTTTGGTCATTGTGGATAGGCTTACAAAATATGCCCATTTTTGTGCTCTCTCACACCCATTTTTAGCAAGTACAGTCCAGCTATTTTTATGGAAGCAGTTCTCAAATTACATGGAACCCCAAAAATAATTGTAAGTGATCGTGATCCTATTTTCACTAGTAATTTTTAGACTAAACTATTTTCTTGTTTGGGTACTCAGTTAGCTCATAGCTCATCTTACCACCCCTAATCTGATGGACAAACTGAAGTGGTTAACAAATGTTTAGAGGGGTATCTCTGTTTTTTTGTATCAGATAAACAAGAACATTGGGTTAAATGGCTACCACTTGTAGAATGGTGGTATAACACATCTTTCCATACCTCTTCTAAAATGTCTCCATTTCTAGCACTATATGGTTACCATCCACCTTGCATCACTTCTTCATTAAAGGTGCACACCAAGGTTCGAGATGTGGAAGAGCACATTCAACATCAACAAGAGGTTTTGGCTAGTTTGAGATAGAATTTGGCCTTGGCACAAAATAGGATGAAGCAACAAGCATATCAACACCGGAGTGAGTGAAATTTTGAGGTGGGTGACTGGGTATTTGTTCATTTGTAGCCTTACAAGCAGATGTACTTGAAGCAATAGAAAAAGGACAACAAACTCGCTCCAAAGTATTATGGCCCTTATCAGGTTCTACAAAGAAATGGAAGTGTGGCTTAAAAGCTTGATCATTAGACAGAAAGTGTGGCTTAAGAAAGAAGGTCATTAGATAGAAAGTTTGTGCCCAAACAGAGCTCCCAGAACTAGATGAAGAAGGACAAGTCATTTTGGAACAAGAGAAGATCCTCCAAACACGTACTAGAGGTTGAGAACTAGAGAGATTAAGGAATATTTGATCAAGTGGAAAAACCAAAGTAGTGAAGATGCAACTTGGGAAGGTGCATAATTTCTGCAACAACATCCATAGTTGTTCAATGTTGAGGACAACGTTGGTTTGAAGGTGAAGGGCATGCTACACCCCTAACATATCACATGTATGAGGATAATATTAGCTGACTTGTGGCTTACTTATCCCTCTTTGACATTATATTGTGGCTGACTTGTGGCCGACTTGTGGCTTTCTTTAGATTAGTAGGTCGGCCTATGGAGTAACCATGGCCTAGTTAGACTATATATAGGAGGTAGTGGGTAATCATTTATCATCATATTGTGAATTCTACTCTTATTGAAGCTTGTGGAGGTTGCCCCCTCGAAGTGGTTTATCTATTATCATATATTGGGATATATTTCAGTCATATTGGGATATAATTCTATTGTTATACTTAATTCTTGAAGTAATTTCATTACAGTTTCCATGAAGGAAACAATGAAAGTGGTTGATGTGAAAGCAAATGCACATGAGTTGAGTGTGGAAGATTATGTTTCAGCCATGATTGATGAGCTCAAAAGTATGGTGTGTGATATAATATATGGTTGGACAATTTGTGAATAAATCTAAGTGGTTTTTAAGTGGAGATGATCAGTTTGTGGTGGTTTTGAGCCCACATGTGAGATGATTGAGAGATGGTTATGCTTTTGGTGTATGAGGATAAATGATGGTGGGTGTAATCCCATAAATGAGAGGATATATGGTGGATTAAATACCACAAGGAGGAAAAAGATAAGAGTAAGAGATGATAAAAAGAAAGGAGGAAAATCAGTAAGTAAAATCTAGAAATGGAGAAGAAAAATAGAGAACTAGTAGTAATACTACTTGGTGTGTTAAAAGAGGATGTCATGGTCATTACGTTACATGACCAAAATAGTGGTTCTACCACTTACCCCATCCATGTGAGCAGGAGCTCACATTTTAAAGCTTTGGGTGTCTAATGTAGGAGCATCCAAGGGTTCATGTAATCTTACATCAACTAAAAATAGAGCTTTTGTGTTTGTGTTTGTGTGTTCATGTTTATATGAGCCTAAAATGTTTTGGGAATAATTAGAACAACTTGTAGGAGATGAATTGTTTTCAACTAGAGTAAAATGATGTAGAAAAAAACACTATTTATGTTGACACTATTCACTAATGAGGTGTCATAAACACTATTCATGCTAGCACTATTTACTGATGAGGTGTCATAAACACTATTCAATCTTATTAAGTGACATGGGGCACAAATATATTACAAGACACATGGGTGGCTTTCTTTTAATTGACATGATGGAAGTGGGTCACATTTCCATGTGGGGCATTATGAGTAGGAGTTTGACTTTAGTTAAAAGGATATAATTTACCTTTTTTGGACTCTTTTTAAGGTGGGTGATAAAGGCTACTTTATTTATTGACCTCCCATGTGGAGTGGGACACCATTTTAATGGCACATATTGGTGGGGCATAGTCTAAAGTGGATTACATGGTGGAGATAAATTTTCTTATTAATGAATAGTCCCTCTAGGTGGAGGATGGCATGCTTTTATGGCTTCTCTTATATTTTATCATTCTCTTGTTGTTTTTTGTTTTCCTTTATAAGGTGTTACATCCTTCATTATTTTATGATGGGTTATGAATATTGTGAAGTTGAAGAAGCTTTTTAATCTTGTAAAAGAGCATGCATTAAGAGCATGTCTTTGCTGAATTTAATAGAAGAGTGTTTGATTTTAGGAAGAGAGCTATGTGTTCATAAAATCTATGGATTTTTTAACACATCATTTGGTATTATAGATATATTATGTGATGAGGAGATGAGTATCAGATTCATCAGATGGATTTTGGAAACTAGATACTAGATAAATATTTGGACATTGTCGTCAATGGTAGTGTCCCTCTATGGTTAGTAGTGTCTACAAGGGTAGAAAATATGTATGAATTTGAAACTGATAGTGATTAATTTTTATCAAGTTTTAATATTTATGTGTGTTACATGAGACCTAGGTTAATATAATGATATGGATCATTATAAGAGATAAGCATTTAGGCACAGTGATATGGTGAATGTCAACCTTTTGATAGCAAGGAATTCTTGAACTAAAGGGTAGATCCTTAATTGATATTTTAAAAATGTACAAGATCAAGATGATATAGATATTCAATTTTGTATCTACATTCCTTCTTTCCACACCTGACACCCTCACCCATTTAATCTAATAATGCATAAGGATCAAATTACTAGGTTAAAGGAAACAAATGTGTACTTGGGTGTGTATAACACACCTTATCCTTGATTGAGAAAATTTTGAGTGATTTTCAGTGTATGAACTATAACCAAGAGAATTTTATAATAAAAATCATTTCATATAATCTAAAATTTTGAATAATTCAAATGATTCAAAATAAAGAGAGCAAGGAAGGAGTACACATGTGTGTTGATACAACCATGTTACCTCTTTATGTTTTTACCTAGTAAAGATGATTCCTTGTGAAGCATTATAACTAGACAAGGTTCAAACCTAAAACTTGGAGATATTTTGAGGGACATTTTAAGGTATTATACCCCCAATTTGGTGTAAAGATGAATTGTGACATGGATATTGAGATTATAATGTATCAATCACATAACTCAGGAGAGAATATTTATAACCTAGTGAGGGTGAGTGATTTAATCAACACATACTATAAATATGGTGGGATTAAATTATTTAACCACTTTAATCTATAAATCTAGTGATATTGAATGATTTAGTCACTTTAACCTATAAAATGAACTCACTATTATAGTAGAAAAGGATTGAGAACAATACATGCTAGTGTAATTAGTGTGTCATAGATATGAAAAACTATGTTTCAAATCTTTGCAAAATTGATGAAATGTATAGGATTCTTACCAAAGTGTATATTTGAATCATGAGATTGAATTAGAGCTTATGAAAGTGTGAAGGTCTTGCTCTTATGACATTCCCCCACTAAAATCTTGAGATATTGAGTAAGTGTATAAGTATGGAGGTCATGTTATTATGACATGTCCCCACTGAAATCTAGAAATCATGAAGGCATATAAGTGTGGAGTTCATACCTTTGTGACATGCCCCAACTAAAGTCTAGAAACTATGAAAATTTGGAGGTCATGCTCTTATAACATGCCACCATTAAAATGCTCCCCTTTGGAGGTGAGGTAAATATAAACTGGTAGGCACCTTATCTAAAAAGGATAAATTAGCTATTTAACTTGTATATGAATCATGTATCATATAGGGATAATAAGTTGAAGTACATGTCAATTAGGGTTACAGTATGTGATCACATAAAGTTTTAAAAGTCATGATATAGATCTTGTAAATGTATAGAGTATAATAGTATAAAATCATCAAGAAATCAATAACACACACAAGAGCATGTAATTTAATACAAAGGGATGGTCCAAGGAGACCTCATAGAAGAGGCATGTTAAAATGTATCACAATATTAATGAATGACATATTTAAATGCCCAATAAACAAAGAATGCATATTCAAATGTCAAACC
The DNA here is from genome assembly GCA_037957365.1 of Torreya grandis. Classification (NCBI taxonomy): domain Eukaryota; kingdom Viridiplantae; phylum Streptophyta; class Pinopsida; order Cupressales; family Taxaceae; genus Torreya; species Torreya grandis. Next base: position 1,012,391 of record JARHVA010002383.1, on the reverse strand, counting down.
AACATGCAATGACATAGGGGATAATAGACAAGTAACATATTCATGTATTCCACAATCAAGATAATTGTAAGCAAAGTAAGATACTCAAAGAAGTGATAATGTGAATGAATGAAGTATAATCAACCAACAAAAGCATATTATACTAGTCCATACATCTATGTGATCACATCAAGTCCTAAAAAGCATGACATAGATCATAGAAATGTCTAGATGATAATAGAACAAACTCAGTAATCAATCAAGAACACACACAAGAGCATGTAATGTAATAGAAAGGAATGGTCTAAGAATACCTCATACAAGGGGCATGTTCAAATGTCTCACAATATAAATGAATGACATATTTAAATGTCCAATAAATATAAAATGGCATATTCAAATGTAAAGTCAACATATAATGGTACATGGTCCAAAAGACAAGGAATATATTCAAATGTTCCACAATCAAGACAATAGAAATCAAAGTAATAAACTCAAGGAGGTGACAATGTGAATGAATGAAGTATAAGTAACCAACATAAGCACATTATACTAGTCCATGCATTTGTGTGTTAGAAAAAAACATTATGTAGCATAACATATAAAGTATGTTGCAAAGGATAATAGCATAGACATATACATGTGTAAGCATTAGTATATAAGCTCGAACATGATAATGTATAAATGATCATAAAGGATATCTAACTTGTGTCAATCATGATCAAAGAAGTAGATATTCCTAACATACTATATGACATGAGTAGAGAAAAGGTCCAACATCTAAAAATACATAAATCATGTGTCTAGGTTTGCTTATATCAAAATAAAAAATGAATGAAACATGTGTATATAGGAATGAAATATTATGTTATCTACTAACATAAAGAAAATAACATATATGCCGAGGAGCTAGTAAAATATGGAAATGCTAAATATTTTTGGTATTTTTAAATTTTTTGAATGTTTTTATATTTTTGGAATATTTAATTTTTTTTTCATATTTTTAGAATATTTGATGGGAAAAGGTTATTATTGTAGCCAAAATGCCCCATTTTATTCAAAATATGGGACCTCTCTAAAAAAACCCAATAATTAAAGCTTCAAGATCTTTTATGTTGTACTATTAGTTTTGCTGTTTAAATCCTTGGGATAATATGTCACCCTAATTTCCTTGAGTATCAACAAGCCTAATTTATTCTTTATGACTAAATATTACTTGTTATTTTATGAATTAGGGTAATAACCTTGAAAATCCACTTTGAAAAAAGTTCTCAAAGTCTCATTTATTTCCTAGAGCAATAAATATGTCACCCTTTATGGCAAATTGAAACCTTAGTAATGGTTGAGTAAATATTAAATGTATTATGTTTCCTTTTCATTTATTACTTAATATTTTTGTGAATTTCATAGAGTTGAAATCCCAAATGAATTAAAATGAACAAAATATCTAGTTGTTAGAGTGGTCAATCCCTAGACCTATTAGAGATGTCAAAGCTTGAGAGATCCTAGTTGAATCAAGAGGCACCACATCATAAATTGTCATAGTGGCTAGTCCCTCGACCTATTAGAGTGTAAAATATTAAGATATCCCAAACAAATCAAGAGGAACCATGTTTCCATTTTTTAGAATGGATATTCCTTAGACCTATCAAATATGTTAGAGCATAGGAGTGATCAGCCAAATCAGGAGGCACAAGGTTGCCAATTGTTATAGTGGCTAGTCCCTAGAACTATTAGAGATGTTAGAGCCCAAGAGAGCCAAAAAAAATTAGGAGGTGTAACATCACTAGTTATCAAAGTGGATAGTCCCTATAACTGTTAGAGATGTTAGATCCCAGTCAAATCAAGAGGCACCATGTTGTCAGTTATCAGATTAGCTAGTCCTTAAACCTATCAAAGATGTATGAGCCTAGGAGATCCCAATTGAATCATGAGGTGCCACATAATTAGTATTTAGAGTGGATAGTCCCCAAAAATTTTATATATATTAGAGATTAAGAGATCTCAACTAAATCAAAAGGCATCATGTCACCAATAGTTAGAGTGACTAGTCTTTAGACCTATCAGAGATTTTAGAACTTGGAAGAGCCCATCTAAATAAATAGGTGTCACATCACCAATTGTAAAAGTGGCTAATCCTTAGACCTATTAGATATGTTGGAGCCTAGGAGATCCTAACCAAATCATGAGGTTTCACATAACTAGTTTTTAGAGGTAGCTAATCTCTAGACCTATCAAAGATGTCAAGGCCTAGGAAAGCCTAGTCAAATCACCAAACACCAGGTCACTTAGTAAGGAAGATGAATTAATGTCCACATAAGGCCATAAAATACTCAAAATGAAGTGTAGATGAGGTTGGATAACTAATAAAGATGTGCCATATGTATTTAAGTGACACCTCACCATTCCTAAGGGTATGACATATATTATGAAGTTGTGCCTAGGTACCAACTATTATTAGGAGAACCAATGATTAGATGACACATGTAATAAATTGAGAGTTAATTGGGAAGGATCTAAAGTATGTGACTATGTTACTACCACATACTAGGAATTAATGAAATAAAGTTAGGCCTGATTGAATAATTTTAAAATATCCCATTACTATTGTTAAATCTAGTTAGAAAAAGAAGATCGTTGGCTCTGAATTTAATTATAGATTTAGAAATAAGGAGAGGAAATCCATATGGCAACTCAAATTTTAATTTTTAGCAAGTGATCCACCAAATTCCATTAATATAGGGAGGTTATATGCATGTATTTATAAAATCCCAAGGAAATTCCACTAATTATTACCACTGTATACCTTTGAGATCACTCCATATCTTAACTTTCTAATTCTCATAGACTACCCTTATTTTCATGCCTCCTACACTCAGATCCTACTTATTTCCCTTCTATCCTTCCATAATGGCTACATCCTATTCAATCCAAAGACCAAAATTGAGTACTAAGATACCACATTCTTAGATAGATTGACTAAATTCAAACACTACATTGACTTATTCAAGGAAGTCAAGCAAGTTACCAAGGACTCAGGATTCAAAGATTACCAACAAGTAGTGTTTAAACATGTGCTTTGGTACTAAAAGAAGTGAAAACTTCATAGAGTTGGTGTCAATCCAAAGTCATTTCCCTAAACTGACTTTTGTGGTAACCTCCTTCACACTACCACATGAGTGTAGGATGGGGTCCATAACAAGGTATGTTCACCTGACTCTTAGCCCTAGATTTTTGATGCCTTTGGGAATGCTTACAAGGTGTATTACTCCCTCATAAAATACACCTATTATGATGTGGTAGTGTTAAAGGTATGGATGGAGACCTACCAAATATAAAACATCTGGTATGGTTGGGTTGAGAACCTAGATATTAAATGAGTTAACAAGGACATAAATGTGTAAACTATTTGCACCTTCTAGGTAGATGTCCAAGTTGGCATGGCTTTGATAAACTAATTATTCAAGACCAAATATTACTTGCATGTCAATTAATTATGGGTTCCCCTCCCCCATATGATCCTCACACATTCCAAATTTTTGGATATGGGGGAATTGATCAAATTTAATATGGTCAATGCCATCGCATATGTCTAAGTCGAATGAAATTTCTACATGATGATCTACCTTGTGGATGAATTCTATGGGAAACTATATTTAAAGCCTTTGTATTTTATTGTATGGGTTCCAAAGAGATTGATAGTCTATGTGGTCTTATACAAATTATATGGTTACTAGTTCTATAACCACATCTAAAACATATGTGAGTATTTATACCTAGTGGTCTACCAAGTGAGCAATGAAGCCCTAATGCCCTATCTATCATAATAAATATAAGACTCCATCATTTCCATTGGGGACTACTTGATCTATAAGGAAGACACCATGATCTAGACTGTAGGTTTCCTTAAATATCTCCTTCACCAATAGTATTTAATCCCAAATCATCTAGTAGAATAGGGAATCACCTACCATCTGATGGAGGGCATCTTTGGGTTCTATATATAACATCTTAGAAGGCATGACCACCACTCCCGATCACTATCAAGCACCACATATATATATTTCCTTCCCTTTCATCCATAAGATGGTGGTCAGGTGATACTCCTTTGCCCTAGCAATAGATAATCTCCAACATTGGGACCCTAAGGGGATAATTAGAGATCACTTGGTGTGGTATTCATGTTACCTAAATATCAACTATGGTCATCAAGTAGATGATGATGATGATGAAATATATCTAGATGTTTTTGATGACCATAAGGTTTTATCCTGGATCAGGGTTAAGAATAATAATGAAGGTAAGAAGGTTCATATGGGTCCATCTACACCCCATCCATCTCCTACTCAATCTGCATAAGATATAAATCTAGCAAATGATCTTATAGGGCATCCCACTACCTTCTCTTCCTTGTCTATCTATGTCTTTGCCTCCCCCATTAGATCTTACTCCGTGCACCCTAGTTCCACCTCTACCTCTTCAAGCTCTTCTTCATACCCCAACTATACCTCCATCTTCTTTGATAGATCCAATATTCCATCTATGATAGAGCCATACCTGTAATACTTGACATAGGTAGCCCAGGTATATCCAATTCAACCATGACACCTCAACCCTAGGTTGCACAAATCTTAAGGTTTGATCTAGCTAATAGTTTAAGGGTGAGCCTGAAGTGAGGCTCCTAATAGGCACTAACACAAGTTCCCCTTCTCTCACCTCCCATATCTTATGTTTTCCTTCCACCCCTCACTCCCACCACCTTCCAAATCCTAGTATCAAAACCCACATCTTTTGCTCCACTCCTGCAATCCTTCTAATTTGTGCCTCCCTTTTTACCATTTCACTTCATCTATAATTTTACCAACTACCTTTCGACTCAGTCCACTTGAGTGTCTTTGTCTCTTTGTTCCCATTTTTTCCCTCCATTTCACATCATGAAATATTCATGGTTCCTTCTTTGGGTGTGACTTCATCAGTTAGCATGTATACAATTATCAAAACTATATCGATGTTGGTATGAACCCTCCCAATACCCACTCTAATTAGCCTAGTACCTCCCTCAAGAACTCTGAGTCCTCCATCATTAACCCCCATAGTTCCTATTATCTTGGTCAGTCCTTCTCTAAAATATCTAGAGCTAGCCTAGGTAAGAGACAAAATAAGAAGTATAAGATAACTCACACTCTAGATCTATCTCAAAGGCCTTCTACTCTAGTCTAACCTCCTTTTTAGGCCTCATCAGTTCCTCTATCCATATTTGCAACACCTCAGTGCATAACTCCCTATCCCCCTATTTCTATTACCTATAGTGCCACAACATTTATCTTTGACCAACCCACTTCTTCCTTACTATTTAATGAACCTTTATTGGTGGCATTTATCCCTTAGGTAAACTTGACCCAAGAGTAGTGACAAACACAATTGTTTTCTTGGGCCTCCCCTTTTATTCTTCTTCCTTTCATGCCCATGCCCACTTTGCCTCTATTGATTTCTATCATTTACCCCATCCACTTCCTGTATCTCTACTCAACCTTGTCATCCACCCTTCACCACCATTTCATCCACCCCTCCTACACTTAACCTAATTAATGGTCCCAAAGTCACAAGCATCAAAAATGATTGTCCAAAGTGACCTAGACATACAATAGAGATTTGAATGAACTTCAGGAAGTATGAAGAGGACACTAACATAGAGATTCATCCAACAGGGGAACATGATGGTTTTCCAGACCCATTAAGATCTATTATCACTCACCAATGTGAGGAATTCCACTAGGGAAGAAATAATGACAAGCTATCATTTCTAGATGAAGGTGGTGACATGAAGTGAGAAAACGGTCTTTCATAAAACTATGTGAAACTTTTTATCATATAAATCAAGCATGATTTGAGTATTAAATTTTCATAAATGAGCTTATAAATATATGATTGGTTTTGTTATTTCTTCTATTCTTCATTTATTACCAATTTTGGCATAGATCCTTATGTGAAAATAAAGGTTCTATTTCCAATTCTAGTTTTTAAAATTTGTAGAACATAAATCTCTCCTTTGATTTTCACATTCAAATAATGAATATAATATCTCCACCTCAAATGTTTCAAATTCCTTGGAAGACTCAACACATGTCTAAATTTCTCTTTCCCAAGATTGATAAAGATTATATCTAATGATTTGGCTTATTATCTTTTTCATTTTGACTAGTTTAAATCCATTGTCCTTGACATATTTACACATGTCCTAAAAAGATTGAGACTTACAAGAATTTTACTTAACATATTTATTTCCCACATGATAGAGCCTAACATTTATAGTGAATTTTGAATTTATTTAGGTGCCAATTAAGTTTCATTAGAGTTGGTAAAGGAGGGAAATATAAACTACTCATAATTTGAACCAACATAGTTAGAATAGACATAGAATTTAATACTACGATTTGATGTGCTTCTTATTTCATCTATATAAAATCAAAGTACAAAAATATGAAAATCTGAAAAAACAATCATCATAATTAAAATATAAATTTTACAAGATAGAAACTAAATATTTAAGTGAAAATAACTTTAAAACTTATATTTATTAACTTTACTAGATATAAGCACCCAAAAGAAAATTTTATGTTGTAAATGATAACCTTTTACTCATCAAATATTACAAAGTGTCTTTTAAATTTGATAAATCTAACATTGAAGACCACCTAACTTAAATAAATAAAATTAGTTATTCAATGATCTTCATTCTTAGGTAAAGCCCAAAGGTATGAAATTATACTCAAATACAAAATAAATATTAGATAAATGTTTCAATTTTATGTTCATCTAGATTTTCAAGATTGTCACCTGTCAACCAAGATTTAAATATATTATAAATACAAATATCCCAAATGAAATCACAAATTGGAAGATCAAATTCAACATAATTCAAATTTAAATCCTAATAGGATGTTAGGTTTACAAAGCTAGCATTAGCTCTACCATCAAGGCTTGAATAATAAAGATGACTCCCACCAAGTCATCTATGATTCCTATAGTAAGATCACCTAATATCATTACTTATTAGAATATAGACTTGATTTTATAATTTCATTGAGGAAAATTTCCATGTAGGGTATTAAGAAATATGTAAACAAAATAATTTTATATTAAACCCTAAAAATAAAGGTATAATAACTAATTAATAATGCTAAAAGGGTCCAACAATTAAAGATATATATATGAAGCAAAATCTAGATAAAAACTTAGATATAAAAACAACCTAATAAAAGGGGTATACCCTAGATAAAAAGTGATGTGGACTACATGTCAGTCGTAATAGCATAACTAAGATTAATATAGAATTAGATAATATTTCACATATTATTTTATAAGAATATTTGAAATCCCCATAGAGTCTCAATATATTATCTATATCTATTCCACTTGTGGTTTGTGAATAGAAGTGGATAAAACATCAATGTGCAACTAATAAAAAAAATAAATAGAGCCTCAATAGTTTGAGCTTGTAAAGTTTAACCAAATTACAAGATCTAATAGTGTTATTCAAGCCTCAAAAGAAAAAAATAAAAAAGGTACAAAAACCCCATTCTATAAAATCAATATATAATCTATAAAAAAATTGGAAGTTAAATCATCTAAAATATAAGGTCATTATATTACTTACATAAAGAACCATAGGATCCTCCAATAGATGAATGCATATTGTTTTATCCAAAAAATGATATGAACATGTCACATAAAATGTTTAATATCATGATTACGCTAGTATTTTTTCATATAAGTAAAATAAGGTTCCATTGGGGTCCTCACTCTTGAAAATTTAAATATTTTTAATTATAATTGATATTATATACAATCACAATCGATGAAAAAACAAGAGTAGAGATATAACATGTGAAAGGGGTATACTAGAGGGAAATAAAGTAGTAAAGTGTAAGTAGAATACTAGAATTGAACTATATTTCTTCATTGAGTGGGTACTTATAATTTAAGCTTTGCATCCTTTTATATTAATCACTAGCTATTTTGTGTGCATCGGGGCGGGGGGGGGAGAAATTTCTTGTGCAAAGGTTACACAAATGTCATATTTGGCTGTGAAAGATGTTGTGGCCTAATTAGAATTTCTTGAATGCTTGGCTTTCTTGGCAAATTTCCCTTATGAATCTTCATCCAATATGTGCTATGATATTGGCTATGTTTTGACACCCATGGGGATGTCTATTATGATATCAGATATGTATTACATCCATGAGGACATTTAGTGTAAAGATTGATTAAACTTTAGGATTGTGGAAATTATAATTTCCATGGTGGTATTATAGCATTCACCTTGTGCATTGGCTAAGCACACCCTTTTCCAAAGTGATGTTGCATTAAATCAAGAATCATGATTAAACATTTGAATTATTGGATTAGGTGAATTAGAATAATATTGATATAACCTTGTTGGAATCATGAGACAATGCCGTAGTGGCCATTAATAACTTGCATGGGCAAGTTATCTGATGCTATTGAGGTATAAAATGTTGGGAGGTCCAAGGGTATGGCCAAAGCCTGGATGGCCTAGTATGGTTAGTATGAATGACTTACTTGGGAAATTTAGATATTTTTTAGGATCTCTTATTGTTATTAGTAGCATGAGCCATCTATCCATGATGTAGAAACATTGTTGGTAAATTTCCAAAACTCATGGAGATAGATTTTATGGGCTTTGTTGTAACACAACCTTCCTTGAGAGAAGGTGATAGTAATTTTAGATCCCTTGGGACTGATCATGTTGTAATATATGATGGAAATTTTATGTCATTTGGATGACATCTAGGCATTGGGTGACCCGATGGGAGTCATGGATCCTTATGCTTCACCATTACATGTGTTAATTATTATGATGTGAAAGTAACTTGGCATAATTATTAGAACACCTGAGTCACATATGCATGATATTTTTCATGTGGTTATTCCTTGTATGTAAAATTTTTATTTATCTTATAACCTTACATTTAGTGAGTGTGTTAAATCATGTAAATTAGTATCTTCACTATACTATGTGTATATAGTAACCTTATGGGTTTTCACTTTTTCTTCTCAATATCAAAATTGTTGTATGAGAATTTTATATAGATGATTGTATGTTTTTAACTAAAAAATGTGTGATTGATGATAATTCACTTTGTAAGGGAATCTCTCACTTCCAAAATAAACCCTGTGTACCATACCTTGCTCTATTTTTAAAAAATTGTGATATGAGTATATGGTGTATGTGCCATAGCATAAAAGTGATTTTGTGTAGTTAACATATTTTTATGCATTAATGTGACTTTAAGATACTTATGTGATGTATTTTCCCCTCTTAAAAACCAATTCTATTGATTGAAATCTGCCAAGGTATAATGTTGTGTTGTATGGTGTAATCTTGCATGACTACTCTAGTACTGAGCATTGGTATAAGTATGAGTTTGAGGGTAGAGAAACACTAAATATATAGGTATTTTGGATATGTATGGGCTAGGAAGTGGATTCCCTAATAAGCTAAAAATCCACTTTCCACTTTGCATAAGTAGCCACCTGATTTTCTCAAAGTGTGCACCATGTGTGCCATAAGTTGGTCGTGAGTTATTAGTGCATAATGGTCACTTTATGAATTTATAATTATTTTAAATGACTCTTGATGGTTGTGTTAAAAAAAAACCTTTGTGAAATATTATTGTTATATCCTTTTGAATCACTAATTGGTCTTAGAATGTGGACATTTATGGAAAATCAACAAGGTGGTACTTACTGAGATGTGTGTGTGTGTGTGTGTGTGTGTGTGTGTGTGTGTGTGTGTGTGTGTGTGTGTGTGTGTGTGTGTGTGTGTGTTGGCATATAGGTGAAAACATGCCATGGTTCAGGTATTATTTTTTTATACCTATTAGAGATATTATAGGATTAATATTTATACTTTGTTTTAGAATCATAACTATAATGTATGTTGATTTTATGATCTAAAAGAGAAACACAATGCCTTGATTAGGCAATGTTTAAAATACTAGGCACCCACTTAACTCTTGGATAGAGTGATGAAAGTTGGGTAATGCTTGTAGATGGATGATTTTAGATGGTGTGATTTGTATCCTTGGACCATAGTGTGATCTCACATATGTTAGATAACATGATGTAAGTGTTCAGGGTACATGTGATGCCCAATACAAATTCTCTAGTGTTTAGTGTGGTCGGTGTAGATGCTACACTAACCCTTAAATGGTTAATGATGTCGGGGTAACCATAACAATATGGATTACAAAATTTGTGTAAATACATTCTATAATGAATATATTATGCATGTCGCATAGCTTTTTTGTGGAATATTTCACTCTTGATTTGAGATTCTAGTTGCAATCTAGTGGGATTAGAGGATTATTTTTATTGACCTCATGTTACAAGTTTGTATGTGTTGAGACAAGTGATTATGACCCTAGTCAAGTTCTATATTGATATTGTTAATATAGTTTAGATAATCAATTTATGACTTGTTGTACTCTATCTATATTTTTTTCCTATTTGGGAGTGTTGTTAGTACCCTTGTTAGAAAGCCTATTAAAGTAAGTATAAGTTGATGTGTTTTGGAGTACTGTATGCTCATGATGTTAATTATCATCTTCATAATTAGCTATAATGGTTAATAACAATTGCATTGTATTAAAATTAATAAATATTACCTTGGAATTTTTACTAGTTGTTGTAGGCATATTTCGTCCAGTGAACCTATTGTAACTAGTTTTAGTGAATTCTAATGTTATTGATGACCTTTTAAGGCATGAGATTGGAGAATTTCCAACCCAATTGTGATTTTGGGTGGAATATTATGCTATATTATGTTGAGGTATGTTCCTATTGTTGTGATTGAGGCGTTAATGTTGTCATTTATGTCAAACATTTGTGAATATCATTGATGTCCTAGACTTATTGTTATGATGTTGCATGGTGAGTGTTCATGATGAAATTAATTATAGTTTGGTAGTGTTTGAGTTTTGTATGTGAGAGAATCCTCCTACAAAAAATTAATGAAAATGCATGAAATAATATATTTATATAATTAGAAGAAGCACTGAAAGGATTAAATTGATCATAGACCACTTTGAGGGGGAAGCCTCCTTTGAGCAAGCTCAATACAATAAATTCAAGGATGTCTTCGTTGGCCTCAACACTTGATTATATACTAAGTCTAATTTAATAAACTGCTACTTACCATGAATGTAGGATAAAATAAAATGCTCATAAGATGACTTACAAAGCATATGCATCCATAGTAACCAATATACTAACAAAGTAAAGAGAAGGGGTAGCACAAGTTCCTAACATCCCCTCCCTCTTAGAAAAATCTTTGTCTTCAAATCTTCAGATGTAGGAATTGGTGTTGTAACTAAAATAGTGGTTCCCATGTTACATCCTCTAGTTGCATTCTGTGACACTAAATTAATACCTCTATGATGGAGTGGGAGTGAAGTTGGCATGTGCACCTATTTAGGATTGCCTCTAGTTCAAGAAGGATGGATCCTTCATTATCAAGTTCTGGTAAAATAGTCTACACTATGATGTTTGTGCCAATAAATTTATTTAGACAAGAGACATGAAATACTAGGTGACCTCAGGGAGGAGGTGGGAGCTCCAACTTATAAGCAACCAGCCCAATGTTTTAGAGAACCTTATATGGACAATAAAACTTGGGAGCTAGCTTATGATTCCATTTAATTTTTAGGAATGATTGCTTATATGGATTTAAGTGAAGAAAAACCACATCACCTACTTGGAAAGTGCACTCAGAATAATGCTAATCAACCTATTTGGTAATCTAAGGGTCAATAAAGTTATGAGTACTACTTGAATCAATGAGTATTATGAGAGGGATATTCTTGAAGTAACCCCCGACCCATATGGTTTATGGGGTGGTGACTCTTACTAAGTCATGGAGAGAGAGAGAGATATTGGGTTGGTCTTCCTAAAAAGCAAGATCCACAATCAACAGAGCTTCTTCTGGATCATCTGTTATATGCTGAGCATCTTCCAAAACTTTAGTTTTAGGTGGAGTCCACATCCAATAGGTAGAGATTTTTCTCGACACATTAATGTCCCTAAGTGAATTTTTCATCAAAATTATAACATAGTCCTTTTTATCTATGTGCTCACATATCTTCTTCAGTCAAATACTTGATAGGAGTAGTTATGGAGACTGATGTTATTTGAGATCATTATGGAGTTAGATTTATGAATGGAGCAAAATTAGATTTGAATCATTACTGAGCTATGATCTCATCCTCTACCAACTTAGCCAACCCTAGGGCTTCCATAATCATGTTAGGATGGAACATTTTGACCTCAAATCAAATTGTATCCTTCAATCCATTGACAAAGTAACTCTTAAAGAATTCATCGAACAATCCCTCTATGTGATTGGCTAGTTTTTCAAATTTTGTTTGATATTCTCTCATGGTTCATATTTGGTGAAGTTTAATGAGTTCTCTAGTGAAGTCATAAAAAACACTCGATCTAAACTATTGTAAAATGAGGGTGCAAAAATTAGTCCATATGGGCTTGTCATGAGCCTTGGTATACCAATGATACCATTAAAGGGCTTCATGTTCCAAGTGAAAAGATGTAAGTGAGACCTTATTGGCATCAAAATTATTATGTAGACTAAAATATTTTTTTTACCTAATAGATCCATCTAGTCACATCTATAATATTGAATTAAGTAAAATCAAGCTTTATCCCACAAAAATTTCTAGAAGAAGAAAACCCGGTGTTTGAAGAGGACTCTAGATGATATCTATTGTTTAAGGTGGTATGTTAAAAATTGAGGCTGATAATTATTTCATCAGGATATTTTATTTGGGTCTTGATGGTAGTAATTTCATCCTCCATGTTTTTTTCTACTGTTTGAGTTACTACCATGACCAAAATAAAAGATTTTTTATTTTTTTTGAAATGGGTAAGAAAACTAGAGTTAAGATATGTTTAGTAAGGATTTTTTTTAATTTGGGAGAAATTAGAAGGGTAAAGATACTTTTACTAAACAAATTTCATAGTGGGGATATTATTGATGAATGCAAGGGCAATTTAAAAAGTGAAAATGAAAAAACTAGAAAATTTATCAAAGAGGGACAAAAAAGTAGAAAAGGGAGATGAACACTGTGGAATTATTTTGAGGCAAATGGACAAAAATAGAATTTATGGAAAAAGCTAAAAAAGTAAAAATTAAGATTTGCAAAAATTAGGAGTGGAATCAGGATATGGGACCTCAATGAAAAAAATGTGGTGTATGGAATTTTAGGTTTCTAGATAAAGTTTGAGGATCAATGGGTCTAGATGGAAAGATATGGAAAAAAAAAATACTCTGATAGTTCTAATACTCCACTTTCCTCTGAGAGTCTTCTATCATTTTTTTTATGGTTTCTAGTTTCTATTTTTTTTCAAATATCTCGTCATAAGTCTTCTGAGAGTATTCTGAATGCCTAAGATTTTAAAGATATCTCTCTGATGACCAATGCCATCTAAGAAAGCACTGCTCTCTAGAAAATTTATGGCCATATATTTACCCCTAAGTAACATCTCTTGGTTTTCCTCACAGGTGGGAACTACTCAATCATGAAGGGGTTGTTGTTCATTTCACTAGTAGGTCCTCTCAATGGGCCAACTACTCTGGGGTTCATGTGGTACTCCTCATAATGAGTTTTAGATATTTCACCCAAGCACTTCCCATAGTTATGTGGATAGGTTTTTACCCTAATCTAAAATATATTATTGTAATAATAAAAAAAACTTAAATGAATTATGCAGTAGAAAAGCGTTCAGACTTTTTGAGAAAAATACTTAAATGAATTATGTAGCAGTATAGAGTTTAGACTTTCTAGAAAAAAAATTGGCCACAAAAAATGATCTGATATTAGATGAGAGGATACTCCTACAAAAAATAATGAAAATGCATGAAATAATATATTTATATAATTAGTAGAAGCACCAAAAGGATTATATTGATCATAGGCCACTTCGAGAGGACAACCTCCTTTGAGCAAGCTCAATACAATAAATTTATGATACCTTCATTAGCCTCAACACTTATAAAATAAATATAATGTAAGAAACTACTACTTCCCATGAATGTGGGATAAAGAAAAATTCTCATGGGATGACTTAAAAAATATATGTGTTTATAACAACTAATATACTAACAAAGTAAAGAGAAGGGGTAGCATAGGTTCTTAACAGTATGAGGTATTGGCACATTATTATGGTGTAAAAATATCATGAGCCTATTTAGAAAGTGTATAAAGGTGGTTTGTCATGAGAATGAGTCTTAGAGTTCATCTTTAGTGGTCGAAAAGTCTCAAAGTGGTATGGTGCCTAGTAGGTCTATGTGAATGGACTTATTATTAAGAATTAATATGGATTATAGAGGCATGATGGTCGTGATATGGATGTGTATGATATTTAAATTATGAAATTTAGTGTTAAATCATGTGATAAAGGTGGTTAGTTACATGACTCATAGAGTCAACCAAGAAGGTATGCTCTTCTTTAGTGGTCTTTTCATGGACCTAGTCTTAAGACCTTGGGTGGTGAAATGAGGTTTCATTATTAGGTTTGTAGGATTGTGATATCATGTGAGAATGTATTGAGGTTTTAAATTATCTTTCAATTATGTTGGTGTAATTTGAGATCTTGAGTTGAAGGATAAATCATAAAAATGAGTTTGAATGTCTCTTATGAGTGCAAAATGAAGAGATGAAGACCCAAGAAGGAAATTTTGATTCTTGTTGGCATGTGTGACTATTTAATGGGAAGATTAGATCTTGGGGAGAGATGGAAAAGGGTCATAAATTTTTTGTCCAAACATTATGAGTTTGTTTTAGGGATAGAGTTGTATGAACAAATGTTAAGAATGGAAACTGGTTTAAAACCAATATGGTGACCTAATGGTGAAAATTTTGTTTTTGAGTTCCTAGAATGGATTGGTAAGGATATTTTTATGATTATATAATGTATATTTTTATTCTAGGAACCTCAAAGTGGCATTGAGTGTTTAAGAGAGTGAGTGGAAGATACATAAAATCTCTTATTTCTCAAAAATTTGATATAATAGGTAGGGTTGACTGACTTAAAGTTTCAAAATGAATAGAGGTTGAAGATTATGACTTATATTTTTTTCCCATGTAGTTTTATAAGTTTTTATATATCTTTATATGTGAAAATTTTATTTTTTAAGATGGCCAGTCGCTAGCAAGCCTTGTGAAGTAGTTTAGTGCAAATCCAGGTGAAAATGAGTTGAAGGTTCCTATCAAATTAACATGAAGGAAAAATGATTATAATTGCATGGAGGAGTGTTTTTTGAATTTTATGACATGTAAATATGTTTTATATACCTTTTTTATCAGTATTTATGGTGTAATTTCTTAATCCAAAATGACTTCTCTGAGTGAGTTAAGACTGTGTGTAGTAAGGTTTTATAATGGGTCTACAAGTTGAATTATTGCAATAAGATCATGATGTTTTTGTATCTAAGAGTGATATATAGGTATATTTTGATATTAAAAATATATAAATAGTTCCTAAATGTGTCTACACAGGTGTTGGAATACAAGATCATCATGACTGGTTCTCAAAGTAGAATGACAATTATGGGTATGCAAGATGAATTGAAGATTTTGAGACTCTATGACAAGATTAAATGTATAAAATTCAAATAATTAACTTTTTTTAGGATGTATATTAAATTTAAATTGTTTATATAAGGTTTATATTCACATTAATAATTTAAAATATGGAAGCCAAAATGGCTTGTTTAGCTGTGTAAGAACTGTGAAAGAGAAGCTTAGAAAATTGGTCTGTAAAACCAATAGTTAACAATATGAATTGTGATATATCTATTGTAATATGTTATATAGGTCAAAAATTAAATATTAATATTCATGATATGTCTTTTAATTTTACTTTATATATATAAAGATAACATTCTTCATGACTGTGTTTTGAAGCATTTAGGTAGTTCCAAGTAGTCATCTAGAAGAGATGAGTTTGGGGTGTTTTGGAGAAATTTGAAGGATATAATTCACATTAAGTTGTTATATAGGTATAATAGGTTAATTTTAATGTATTTATATTCATCAAAAACTCATATGAAGGTGTGAAAAGTAAAAAGCTCTTGACTCGGTTCTTAAGGCATGTTTGTAGTTCTGAGTAAGCATATGGAAGTGGATAGTTTGAGGTCTTTTGACCTATTTGGTGAAGTATAATGTTCATGGTCATGGTCTTGAGGTAATTTAATATTATATTAATATGATTTAAGAGTATTTTTATTTGATAAAATTTGATGTGTGCTTCAGTTTTTATTGACAAACTTTCTGGTAGTAAGAAGGCCTAATTGTGAGTAAGCCTAACAATGTAGTCCAAGTAGTGAATTGGATAAAAATGTGGTATGTAACTAAATGGATGTTATAAATGATATATTTTAGGTTTTTTTATAATTTTTAATTCATGTTTGGAGGCTCATTAAGTTTCAAGAAGGCTAAGTGTAACGTGTTGCTTGAGATAGACCTAATGTGTTTGGTCTCTAAGTAGGCCTAAGAAGAGAAGGTGGTCCAAGGGAGTTTTATTGAAATAATGGTGATAATATTATTATTTTTAATGTATTATTTTAACCACTATAAGGATAATCCAAGGTTGTAAAGTTTTTTGGCTGACCAAGGTTTCTATAGGTAAGAGTCTTGTATTTATACAATGCATAATAGGCTTATTTGTGTGTGTACGAGGAATGAGAATGAAAGAGAATAAAAGAGAACATTGAGGAGTATAAGGAGGTCATGGAGACATTATTATAATATTATAGGATAAATAATGAATATACTTCAAAAATTTTGAGTGTGATGAGCAAGTTCATATGACTTAATCAAGCCATATAAGGGTTGTTTGAGCGAAGTAGAAGAAGGGCAAATTTACTTGTTTATAGAGGCAGTTTGAGAGTGTTGAAGGAATAATATTGTGTTGATTAAGAGACCATAAATTTTGCATTAGATAGGTGCTACTGATGTATGATAGTGGATAGATCAGATAGAGAGCTAAAGAAGAGGTCACCATCTATTGATTGAGTAACAAGGTGTTGTGAAGGTAATCAAGTTTGTCTTGGCCAAGTTGGTGATTAGTCAAGAGGGAGTGGAAGATACCTTGAAGTTTGGTGATTTTATAAGTGTCCTTAAATTTTTTGATTTTTTTTTGGGTCACTTAGGGAGTTGGTGTCTCCTTGCAAGTTAGATCTTATTAAAGGACTAATTGAGTTGGCGCTTGACTAGTGAGGGGTTGGTGCTCCTTGTGGGGTTGGTGTACCACTAAATCTTGATTCATGGTTTTATAGGACTGTATTCCAAGATATGTTTGAGTATGTTTTATCCCCCATGAGGGTTTTACACATATTTTTTGTGTTCATTTTTTGATATCATGCTTCATGTTTATGTGATTTCTTCTCTATGCATTGTTTGATCACTATATTAGTTTGAAAGGTTAATCTTATTAAGTGTAAAGAAATGATTATTTTAGGCCACTAATTCACCCCATTTAGTGGTTTTTTTTCCAACATAGTAGTGCTACATGAGTGATTTTATACCATATTAGTGTCACAAGGACACATAAAGGTAGGAAGGATGCCATTACTAAGCCTAGTGTAAAGGGAATTGTGCCTATCCTGATGGAAAAAATTAAGAATGCCAACAAGATAAGGTGGAGTCATTGTCACCCCTCAGTGGGTGGAGACATTATGAATCACTGTTAATCAATTTAGTTGGACATTTTTAGATAATTTTTTGTTTGATTGATTGATTGATAGTTGTTGGGATAACTCCTCTTTAAAGAGGGGAGGATGTCACGAAGTGACCCTGTGGCCCCTTATAGATATTTAATTATATCCATCTTAGCATATTTTTATAGTATATGAACCAGCCACTATTGATGTTGATATTGTTTTAAATGGATGAGATACGAGATATCATGGGTAGCTATTATGATCATGCCATGTCATGGTTGATACTCAAGACAAACTCATTTTTTTCTTAATATGCATATTACTTACACTAGATTCATTTTATCTGATATATTTGTTGATTCAATTTAATTATGTTACTATATATAATTGATTTATCATGTTCACTAATGCGGATTGACATTGGTTATTTTTATAGCTATTGGCCATGTTCACAAGGCATACTCAAGGTCATTCTGATCTCTTTTTAGCTATAGATTATTATACTTGATTTATTATTTCATGTCTAATGATTCATGTTGAATTATTATTATATAGACATCATTAGGTATTGCTGATGTCTTATTTGGTAGATTCATACACTAGGCTATGAGCTAGGATCAATAGTGGGTTTAGACATCTCAGGTACACTTGCGGGGTGTTGAGTAGTTAGAAGTCACTCTAATAGGTATTGCATGTGTGATATGGTACTGAGCCACCATTATTTTTTGTTTTTATATCAATACTACTTTCCATCTTTTTTTTGGTCTCATCTTATTTATTATGTGTGTTTTGTTCATGTTCCCTGTTGAGTTTAATGAGCTTTGATGTCATTGTTGCTCTTGTTTATCTTCATGTTTGGTTGTCCTCCTCGGGTGTTGTGAACACTGGATTAGTAAGCCATAAATAAGTGGCATATATTATTAACCTATTCTGATTTTGTGTACATTTAAACCGTATTGTTCCCTTAACCTTGGTAACATTTTAACAACTCCCCTCCTTCATGGGTACTTAACTTACCGGAGCTTTGTCATCAATATGATTTTGTTATCTATTATTATAGACTTATGGATTTTGATTGACTTAAATATTTTATTATACATTATTACTAATAACCAATTAAATAATTATGTTGATTATTATTATTACTTATTGATCATTTGAAGGACTTTAATATTGATATTATTTTATGACTTTTATTATTTTTTAATGAATATATTATTTATTTTATTAATACCTATTTAAATATTTTATTTTTCTTGTCATTAATAATCAAATTAAGGATTTTTTTAACTTATATTTATTTATTAATGATCTCATTGACTATTATCTTTTCATGGATCAACTTAGGAGTCAGGTATGGATGTGGGAAATTAAGAGGTAACAAAATTACCTTTATACCACCTTTTTAGAAATTATTTATCCTTTGCTCCATCATGAACTTATTTTATATCAAACTACCATGGCCTTCCTAATAATGTATTGCATGCATCCATTGATATTACATCACACCATAGTTCATCTTTGTAAGTTTTATCTATAGAAAAAATGATAAACACCTTTTATCTACTATAACTTCATTCCCTTTCTTAAACCATGAAATAAAATAAGGATTATGATGTTTTTCACACTGTGAAACTAGTTTCTCAATCATATATTTACAAGTTATATTTTTAAAACTACCACCATCTATAATTTACTTGCATATCTTACCTCCTAAAGTACACCTTGTTCGAAAGATATTTATTCACAACCATGCATTACCACCTTATTTATTTTGGACATTTTATTTCCTTGGATCAATCATTATTCTTCTCATCATGATATTTTCTCCAATATCTATTATTGGAAACCCTAAGCTAAGACTCCTTAAGTATAATGGTGGAAGATCAAATTGTAAATAAGTGAAAATGAATAATAACTCTTACTGTCTCTCTAAGAATGATAAAATGGATGTGTTTATATAGGTGGATCTAACCATAAACTCTTATGAAATTTTTAGCTGACAAGGTTGACTTGGTCGACCTAGTATCATAATTGACAAAAAACATACTAGATAATGAACTATGTCAATCATGGCCAACTTAGTTCTTAGAAAGTTGTTGTAAATAACAATACAGGGTCAATGTGGTCAATATAGTGATGTAAACCACCAAAAAGAGGTTTAGGTTAAGTAAATGACTAATAAAGGTGGAAAATGACTATAGGAGTGTGAAAAATAGCAGTAAAAGCTTAAGGAAGTGGTTTTTAGGAGACAAGTGTGTAGATAAAAAGTGGCAAAAGGGACAACAATCCTGTAAAGCACCAATGGTCTGCCCACCTCTTTCTTGGTGCACCTCTTAGGGTATGCACTCAGAGAGATTAAGACTCAAAAATTTCTTGTAAGATAAAAAGTATTAGTAATTGATAAAGGTTTAAAAATATTATATGTATAAATATGCCCCACACAAAGATGATCATGTGTCACTTAGATGCAACAGGGGATGGTGCTTCAAGAAAAGAACATAATAACACATAATGTTGAAGCTAAAAATAAGGTTTCAGTATTTTAAATCATAAATAATTGAAAGTAAATGATAGAAAGAGAAATAATTGAAAAATTAAATGTATAAATACCTTGACTTGCCTTTATTGTTGGATGGTTGTCTACTATGTTTGTAGTTTTTATTGTGGAGGGTGTAGATAGTGATTTAAACAAACCCAAGGATAGAAAACTAAAGAGAAAAAACAAATAAATGTAAGAAAGCCAAGATAACTGGTGCTATGTGGATGGGATGTACTTATAAATTTAGAAATCTTGGGTGACAAGTTCTATGTTAGACCAAATGACCAAGTTAAACTTTAGAGTAAATGGGGAAACCGAAAAGCTAAGGCTATTAAATATCAAGAATCTCAAATAAATAAGCCTTAAATAAGAAATTAAAACTTACCAAGTGAAACCAAGGATACACATCAAAAGGATGATAATCAAACATCAATGTGCAAGATATAATAATCCTTACTCAAACAAAGATGGGAAAGATAAAATGGTAAAACAACATTGATGAGTGAGTAGTAACAATCATTACTCAATCATCAATGGAAAAATGTGCATAAAAGGGAAAATAACATTGATGAGTGACAAATAACAAGCCAACCTCATTCAACAATGGAAAAAGTACATGAAGTTAGAAATGGACTTAGGTATCTACCAAAAAAAAGTGTGGTACAATAATGAAAAATGGTAAAAACAAATCAAGGCATATCTAGAAATGTAAAGTCATGGTGTAAATAAACAAATCCATAGTTACTCAAGCATATTGTTTTGTTTTAAGGGTAGATAAAAATAAAAAAAAAGTAGTGCTATCATGTTTTTAATATGTGAAGAAGAAGTAGAGAAGAGGGAAAATAGATTTAAAATCACACATGCCCAGAAAGGGGGGAAATGAAATGAGTGGAGTGAAAAATTAAATAAAAACCAAGGTAGAGGAACTCTTTATCAAAGTTAAGACACTCAAATTAATTTTGTCAAAATAAGAGGACTATTGACATTAAAGACTCTGAAGAACTTCACTTAGACACACAAGTATTATGTCAACAAATGAAGTATATATATATCATCCCATGGAGGTTGTATGTGTGAAAACTCAAATGGACCTACCTTCCCACAATGTGTTCCCCATTCCTTAAGACCCCTTATATAGTCGTTAGCCTACTACACAGATTGGGTACTTCTGTGAGAAATTAGGTATCACCATATATTTTATTGTATTCTAATATTTCAATCTAGTAGCCTACTGCACCCCAATAGACCTTAGCTCTATTGTGAAGCCAATTTTAAATTTTGATCTTCAATTTGAGATAGATGTGATTGTAATCACATCTTTTAATATGATTTTAACTTATGAGATTTATATGTTTCCTTTTGTATATCATTACCCTTTATTTCAAATGATTTAAATTTTAACTATCTTGATGGATTTTTTGTATTCCTCCTCCATATGGATTTAAATAACTAAACATGGGTGCTAAAGATGACTTTCATTTGAATACTTGGGACTTGGATGCTAAGAGAGAGAAATTAGAGAGAATGGTGTCTAAGAGTCTCATAAAGTTAAGTGAAATAAAAGTCCCTTTGTTAATTCAACCTTGTTTTATCTGATGTGGAGTGGAAAGAAAGGAAATCAAGAGGAATGAAACATGAAATAATTTGAATTAATTCAAATCACAAAAAATGTGACAAAAGGCAAAAAAGGGGTACAATGACAAAAAAGTGTGATTCCTTATCATAAGAATGAGTTAAATGGTAGACAACATGCTAACATATATTTTTGTGTAAATTTCATCTATCAAATGAAGAAAAAGATAAAGCTAAGAATAAAGATCAAGAACTCATAAAAGTGCTAAACACATCCTAGAAGAAGAACAAAAAAGATGGTGAATTTATGAGGAAGGATAGGTCATATCCATAGTATTACACTATAACTCATAAAAGAGAAATATACAAGGGTGTATAAATTAGGTGAAACATAAATGGGATAATAAAAATATGGTATTTGTAAAGAAATCTAGGTCCTATCTGTGGTCTTATACTACAACTTACAAATAAGAAACCTGAGGGGTGTCAAAAAGTGTGTAAAAAATATAAAAGTAAAGAGGGTAAAAGTACATCATGAGGAAGACCAGGTCATTTCTATGGTTTTACAATTCAACTCATGAGAAAAAGAGAAACAAAAAGACTAAAAGGAAGGACTAAGGTTTGTGAGAAGAGAGAACCAATACAGAGGGTGAGACCCATGTAAGTATCTTGCAAAAAGTATTAGATATATAGCATATAAAAAGCATGAAAAGAAGGGGGAAATTAGGCAAAATACTTTTTGAAGAATTTCACATTGGTGGGCTCTTTGAAAATATGGACTTTATTGGTTTGAAGGAAATAGATACTTGGACCAACAATATCTTTGACTAAATAGGGGCCTCACAAATTTTGGGTATATTTACCTTCTTTATCATGAGTGTAGTCTAATTGAAATACAAGATCACTAGTGTTAAATGTATGAACTTTAAATAATTTTTTATGTTGCTTGGTAATACGGGCCTTATATTGGCAATTATGTTTTAAATTAGAAAGATGGTGTTCATCAAGGAGATCGAGAGCATGAAGGTGAGATTCATCTAATTCTTTATGAGACCATGATGAGATATACAAAGAGAAGGAAGATAAACTTCTAATGGATGGACTAATTCAGAACCATAGACTAGAGACAATGTTGTTTCCCTAGTGGTATTATGTATGCTAGTGTGATAGGCCCAAAGATCAAGATAGAGATTAAGGTGCCACTCCGTGCGTGTTTCATGAATTATCTATTGGATAATTTTATAAAGATTTTTTTTTGTGGTCTCATCTTGGCCATTACATTATGGATGATAGGGCGTGGATAATTTGTGATTGATTTTAAATTTAACACATAGTTATTTGATATCATTATTTTTAAAATTACCACCATTATTTGAAATGATAGTATGAGGGACACCAAAGTGGTAAATGATTTGATTTAGGATAAATTTTAAGATGGTGGTATTGATGACATTAGAAAGGGGCATAACCTCAACCTATTTGATAAAATATTATATGGTTATGATTATAAAGGCATGCTCATCTTGAGATCAAGGTCATTTGCCTATTAGATGTTATCCCCACATGTAGAATGGCTAGGGAGATTCTACAATTTGAAGCTTATCTAGAGGTGAATGAATTAAATCATCATGAAGTTGGTAAGGTATACACTTTTTATCAAATTTGAGGTCATATTTTCTAAGAGTGGGCCAAAATTATCCCATACATAAGCATTTGTGGGTTGTATCATGTTTACTTCAATGGTCACCACAAATTCCCCCTTGTGTTTGTTCAAGAAGAGGAGGAACCTCATCTTTCATAACACAATAGATCAAGATACCCTCAAGATTGTGATAATATAGGATGTTATATCAAAATACATACTTAAAATATTTTTTGTGAATGTGAGTCTTTTCATGATAATCTAGGTTGGGAGGATAAGTTTGGTGTTTTAGAAATTGAATGATGTCTTTGTACCACAAGATTTGTCAAATGGTGATAGCTTCAATGTGGTAGATAAGCAAATTGTGTGCCTGAGTATAAGATGGATATTTTTTTCTTTGGATAAGAAAAGTGGGATCGGTAAGAACTTAGTGTGGATTAAAAATAGATGTTGAAGAAGCAAGGGAATCAACAATATAATTTTGATCTTGAGGGATAGGCTCGATGGTGAAAGAAATGAAATATTTAGTGAGAGCAGTTTTAATTTGATGATAACAAATGAGATTATCACTTTTACTTTGGTAATCACCATTTACTTGGAAAAAAATGAGTTGGGAATCACTTAAAGCATGCAAGTATTGGATATCTAAATTAAGGACAACTCTCATGCCTATGATTAAAGCTTCGTACTCGACCATGTTGTTAGTGATGTCAAATGCTAAGCAAAAATCTAAAGGTTTGATTTTTATAATAAGGATTGTAAGAATAAAACTCTCCCCAACTCCTTGAATGAATTTAACACCATAAAAATTAAGGGTCCAAGTATCCTCATGTGAATTGACATTAATTTTATGAAGTTATTCGATAACTACTTTTGGTTTAGTAATATTAGGGAAGATAGTGGTTTCATCAATATTACTTGATTCAAGATCAATAGTGAAGTTATATAAGTAATATTTAAGGGATATGGATTGGTTGAAACCTTCAATATAGATAATATTATCATCACTAAGAATATATTGAAGGTGGTCAATAGTAGGCACAAAAGCTGTGACAAGTTAATTAGTGATGATTTGTCCTTTGATAGATTTTTGAGTAATAATTTGGATATAAAATTTCATGAGAAGGACCATCCACTTGTCAATACTATCTCTAGAAATAAAAATTTTGGATAAGAAGTGATGAAGGGGATGGGAATGGATGATAACATAAGTGGTCTAATAAAGCATATAATGTTAAAGTTTTTTAGCTACAAAATATATGGTGAGGTAATCACATTCAAATTTTGTGTAACATTTCTCATTATTAATGATGCCTCAACTGATATAGTAGATGGCATATTCTCGTCTAGTATAATCATGTTGGGAAAGCATTTCCCTAATAAATATGGGTGTCGAAGAGGTATATAGGATCAAATGCCGATCATTGGAAGGAGGACAAAGAGTAGGTGGGTGAAGCAATGATTCTTTCATATTATCAAATGCTTTTTGATAGGGATCTGTCCATTCTAATGCATTACCTTTCTTAAGAAAAAAATTGATGGAATAGATATATTAGGCCATTTTGGGGATGAATCATCTAATTTCCCCAAGTTTATCGAGATAAATGTGAATGTTTAGAATGGATCGAGGGATGGGCATGCTGAAAATAACATTAATCTTAGTAGGGTTAACATCGATGCCATAAAGAGAAACTAAGAATCCTAATAGTTTTATAGATGTGACACCAAATACACATTTTAAAGTATTTATTCTAACTTTGTATTTAAGAATGCAATAAAAGATGATGGAAAGATAGAAAGATGAGTCTTATGACATTTATACTTAGCAATGAGGTCATACACATAGGTTTCTACAATTTTGTGAATAAGATAATGAAAGATATGAGTCATTTCCCATTGATATGTAGTTCTGACATTTTTGAGAATGAAAGGAATTTTAACATAGCAATAGGTTCCCCATTCCATGGTGAAATTTGTCTTATGTTCATCTTCGAGGGTAATGTGAATTTAGTTATAGCCTAAAAAACCATTCATAAGAGATAGCATTTCATAACTAGCTATGGAATCGACAATGGCATCTATCGAAGGTAGAGGAAAATTATCCTTGGTATAAGAAAGATTAAGATTACATAAAATAATTTAAATAGAAATTAACATGGTGACATTTTTTTAAATAGGGACTATGTTAAAAACCCATTTAGAGTAGTTTAAAGGTTTGATAAACTTAGCATCAAGATGTTTGATAATTTCTTTATGGCATAAGGTGGAAACTTTAGGTGGAAATTTCTATTTATTTTGGTGCACATGTTTAACATTAGGATAAGTGATGATATTGTGCATCATAATTCTAGGTTTAATACCAGGCATGTCCTCATAGGACCAAGAAAATATCTCATGATATTTATCAAAAAATAAGCTAAAGTTATCATGTTCAATAGGTGTGTGTTCACGAGAAACTATAATAGGTTGAGGGCATGATGGAGTACCATATTCAATGAGATTAATTTATTTGATAATCATAACATTTACATCTTGGAATTGATATGGTAAATTTTCTAAAGAAGAAATTGGATTAGCTTTAGGGTTAATGCTAGCGATGAAATTTTTAAAATAAGGGGATTTATTTTTAAAATTCCCAAGTTTGTGATGTTGTCAAGGAAGTTGAGGTTCTTGGGCATGAAGTAATTCAAGAATAGATTCATCACTAGGTAAAGTGGAAAGAGGAAAATAATACTCAATGTCTACTTTGAGATCAAGGATTTGATTGCCATGACTATCATATTCAAAATGTATCTAAAGGACATCTGTGGCCTTGGCATCTAATGTAATATCAAGATTCAAAGGAGTAGATTGATCGAATGAGATTGGTGTGTCATCAATTTCTTTGATGAGGAAAGAATTAGATGTACTGATGGGATCTATAGGTGGTAGAGAAGATGCAAGAATCTTTTGAGGTTTGGAAGGTAGGATTTGTTCAACCACACAAGGAGTATTAAGAAGTGGAGTATTAGCAGGAAGTACATGACCTTCAAGAGCTAATTCAAAATATGTGTAAATAGTGTGAACATCTCGGTTGAAATTATATATTTTATCTAAATTTTTCCAATAATGTTATACATCCAAGTCTCGAGATTGATCTTGGGCCATGATGTAGTTATCATCATAGGTTGGAGAGATGGTAAATACTTGAGATTCAAGGGGAGTTTCAGAAGGTGAAATTCCAAGGTCACTAAAATTTTATAGAGACATGATTAGAGGATCTTGGAGTAATTTGGCCACTCCAAAATAATCAAATGTGAAGGCATCTTATGGGTAAGAAGGTTTTTGAGCATTGTATGGAGGGGAAAAATTAGTGATCTCATCAATGAGAGGAATAGTGCAATCATGAGGTAATAAAGAAGGGGGAAGCCACTCTGATATATAGGGAGGTATCTTATTAGTGTTGAAAATATTTTGTAATTTATTAGGTTCATTATCTTATGAATCAACTAGAGTGACCTATAAGTCTGGATTGATGTTGATAAATTTAGGTACGTGAGCATTGTTAATGGTAGGAATGCGATATTGAGATTTCAAAGTCAAAAGTTAAATTCTCTAAGGGTTGGAATTAACCTCATGCTTATACCATTTTTTTTTTATGTAGGAATCTGATGCATAGGATATTGAAAGAGGTGATGTCCCTCATTCTATGAGTCTAAGGGTGATTGAGGAGTATGTTATAAGATAAGGGCAAATCAAAGACCTTAAGTTTAGTTCAAACAATGTTATGTCCAATTGTTAGAGGAAGCCAAATACAACCAAGTGGATTTTGATTAATTTTATCAAATCCATGATAGGTAAGTTGGGTTTGCTTGAGATTATCCTTATTACATCCAAGTTGTTGGATAAACCACAAAGATTTCACATTAATACTAGAACCTTCACCAACTAAAACTTTATGAATAAGGGTAGTATTAATGGCTATTTTAATGAATAGTGTTGGATCATTGACACAAAAAAGGATTTTGTCATTAATCACATACTCTTCAATAAATTCAATAGATTATTTGGAAGAAGGACACATGGATTGGATGGTATGCACATTGGTAGATTGATGTTCAATAGAGGGTGTTTCTTCATCTATAGAGGACAGTTCTTAAATTTCTTGTAATTATTACATAAGTAATTTATGATGATGAGGGAAAGTAAAAACTAACTTCATAAGTGGAATCTTTCAAGGCATGGAGTTAAGTTATTTAATAAAGTTCCAATGGGATTTAGAGGAAGAACTAGTACACATTTTATAAAGTAAGGTAGATTTTGAAAGAATGGAAGTCATTGAGGGTTCAGAATAAGGAGGTGGTTCCTCATGGGCTTCAAAAATTAAATGAGTGGTTATAGTATTTTTGATAATTTTTTCTTCCAAATATGTTTTCTTAGGTTTTGTGATAGGATCTTTGTAAGTTGGCTTGCGACAATAGTTGACCTTGGCAGCATTAACATATTGAGAATTGTTATAATATTGGTCATAGTCAACATCAATAGCATAAACATCCATGGTATTTTGTTGATGATTATATGTGGAAAAATATTTTTGGTTATTAGAATAATAATCTTTGGGAGATTATCATTTTTGAGAAGTTGTGTTGTAATTTTGACGATGAAGTTGGATCATGGTTTTGTGATTGAAGGAATCACCAAGCATGTAAGAGACAACAAATTTAGTAAGCCCTCAACAAGTTTCATGGGAATGACCAATGCCAACATGGAACCAACAAAATTGATTAAGGTCATACCATTTAGGAGGATTATTAGGATAAGTAAAGGATTTAGAGGGAGGTAGGAATTGTTTCAATTATTGCATATTTAGTGGTATGTGAGAAGATGGGGGATTGTCAGCTTTGGCAACTCTTAGTTTAGTTTGAGTAGTATTTTTAGTGCTGACATTGGTAGAAGTTTAAAAATATCCTTTAAAGAATTTGGTGTTAAGTTCGAATTGCTTCATGAGGAAGCCTTAACATTTGACTTGGTCACGAGCTTCATTAAACATTTGAGGAGCAAAAGTTTGAACCTTATATTGAATAAAAAGAGTTAATGTAATTATAAAGACTTTGAATAAATTATCATAGTTCATGTTATGGTCAATTTTATGGGCCAAATATTTCCATCATTTCATAAAATCATGATTGTTTAGCATTGATGAAATAATTAAAGAAATTTTTGGGAAGGTCATTATATTGAAAATATTTAACTAGAGGATTGACTAAATCCTCAATTTTTCAAATGAAATGTTAGGGAAGTTGATTGTACCATTCCAATACTTCACCAGTGAAGGTTTTAACTAGAAGTTTAGTTGTGGTGAAAGTATTGGTTTGGATCCACTCTTTATAAAGATTGTCAAATGCTTTGAGAAAAGATGCAAGGTCTTTAGTCACATCATACTTGATAGTTGGATATATATTACCAATATAAATAGATATAATAAGAGGGGATAAAGGATCATTTTGGATATTTTAAAGCATTTTATTATTCAAAATAAGTTAAGGAAGAACATTTTATGAGGCATCTTTAAGAGGCAGAGGAATAAAATTTGGATTGACTTGAGGATTGAGAATCGAAGGTTGATTAGCCATATTAATCAAATGACATTGTAATTACATCATTTGAGAGGTGATATAAAATTGAATTATGTTCATTTGTTGTATGACTTGTGTGAGAAGTTGAGTCATATCAATTAGTGGGTTGGTGTTTGTAGGTTAAATCCTTGAATCGGTATTAGGGGGAGGGTTATTAGAAGGTGGATTACCAATGGGATTGTTGGATATATTTGTGTCAATTACATCCACATTATGTTGAAAATATTGAAGATGATAATTGTCTTGATAGGTACAAAAAGGTTCAGATCCACATACTTCACCTTGGGGTGTGATTAGATCCATATTACAATCCATAGACGAAGGAGGGGAAGAGGTGCTCCAAGAGTGAGGGTTCTCTTGGAAGGTAAAGAGAGGGAGAAAGGAATACCCCATATAGTGTCTAAATGGATTTAAGTTATCCAATAAGATTCTAATATGGGACTTCATGATGTTTTGAGGAAATGAACATAATGCTAAGGAAAGAGAAATAAAGAATTAAGTCTTCTAGATAGGAGAACTAAGTCATCAAGATAGAAGAACAAAGGTAGAAATAAGACTATAGAGTCGACCAAGTTGATTTAGTATTGATGAATAGAAGGAAAAAGAGTATAGAGTCTACTAGGTTGACTTAGTACTATATACTAAGAGATAGATAAGTATATAGTTGACCAAGTTGACATAGTACTGTAACTAAGGAAAAACATAGTTTGATTAGGATACAGGGTTGACCAAGTTGATATAGTACTATAACTTGATTAGTAAAAAGTAGTACTGGGTCGACCAGGTCAACTCACTACTACAATACGAGAAAAAGATAGTTTGTAAGAGACTATGTCAAATAGCATGATAGTGTGATATAAATAGGGAAAGTTTTTTCAATGTGATTGAAGCAAAAAATGGAAGCAAACACATAAATAATTGGATCAATGAGAATGATCTAATTGGCACACAACACAAAACCTTACACTAATGCTAGACAATGTAAGTTTTTGCATTACAACATACAATGATTAGATAACAAGCAGCCAACTAAAAATTAAATGCTAACTAAGTGGTCATCTTGAGTGTTGATAGATTATTTTAAAGTTTTATTCTAAGTGTGATAAGGAAGTTGGCTAATAATAAGAATATAGAAAGCAATCTATGGATAGTTTTAGGACATTTAAGCTAAAAGAGATATATGTTGGCAGTTGTACTAGCTTGGTATTGGATCTTACCTCCTTACTTCACAATCTCATGTTGATAAGGGTGTCACGTGCTTTGCCAATATATACCATTAACTACATGTTTATACTTGGCCAAGAAACCAAGTTAATTTCTTCCTTGGTGATGAAATCCAAATAGGTAGGCCTTACAAAGACAAATGTTAAATGTATTTTGAATATTATGTGATTTGGTAGTGTGTATAAAAAGACAAAATGGTGTAACTAATTGATGATTTGAAAAACCACCAATTAGATTATGTGAGCTACTCTAAGCATGCAAATAACTGAAAATGTAAGTGTGAATTAATTACTAGCATATAGTTATTAATTACCAAATTAAGAATGGTACAGAGTCAGTTTAAATGATATTATCTTGGAAAGATAAATGTTAAATGCATTTTGAATATTATGTGATTTGGTAGTGTGTGTAAAAATAAAAAAATGGTGCAATTAATCAACAATTTTAAAAACCACCTAATTAGACTATGTGAGATACTCTAAGCATGTAAATAATTGAAAATTAAAGTGTGAATTAATTACTAGCATATCGTTGTTAATTACCAAATTAAGAATGGTACAGAGTTAGTTTAGATGATATTGTATGAAAATAGTATAGAACATAATCGATTGGGTCACTATGATTTTGTAGAATCAAGAGTCTTTAAGAAATAAGTTGACCATGTAGACTTAGTCTTTTAGATAAAAGATAAGATACAAAACTAATTCAACCAAGTCGACTTAGTTTTTGTAGGATTGTAGTTTTAAAGCCCAATAACGTGCACAAGATAAAACCATAATAAACAATTGAATTGAAAGAGAGAGAAATAGAGTAACCTTGGTGGGTTGGAAGATTATTAGGATTGTAAATTTTCTATTAAATTTCATCAAATATTGCTTACAAGTTTTGCCAACTAAGTCGACTAGGTCAACGTAGTTCTATGAAACTCTACTTGTTAAAGCTTATTAATATGACTAAGTTGACCTAGTCGACTTATTTTGTTATCTAGATGTTGACTATAAGAATAATTCGACCTGTACAACTTAATTTGTTGTTCTAGAATCTAATTGGAAGACTAAGTTGACTTGGTTGACTTAGTTTTTTAATCTGGAACTAAAAAAAATACTATGTCAAATTGTTTGATCTAGTAATCCATACTTGATGACATTTTGATTATCTAGGCAGATCTAACCCTAATCCCTTAAAAAAAATTTAACTGATAATGTCAATGTGGTTGACCTAGTATTGTAATTAATAAAAAAACATACTCGATAATAAACTATGTTGGCCATGGTCGACTTAGTTTTTAGTAAGCTGTTGTAAATAACAATACAGGGTCGATGTGGCTGACATAGTCATGTGAACTACCAAAAAAGGGTTTAGGTTATGGAAATGGCTAATGAATTTGGCATATGACTATAAGAGTGTGAAAAATAGGAGGAAAAGCTTATGGGAGTGGTTTTTAGGAGACAAGTGTGTAGATAAAAAGTGGCAAGAGGAAAACAATCTTGCAAAGCACCAATGGTTTGCCCACCCCTTTCTTGGTACAACCGTTAGGGTATGCACTTAGAGAGATTAAAACTCGATGGGTTCTTACAAGATAGAAAGCATCAATAATTGATAAAAGTTGAAAATATTATTTGTATACACATCCTCTGTGAAAGCCTCTTCCTCTTTGTGGGTATTGAAACCCTTCTCTATTATATTATTATCTTTGTGGATCATGTGATGATTATCTTCTAGTGGTATTAAAACCACCTCTATTTGTATTAAATCCACCTCATCCCCTTATTGGAGGGGATTTTTCTCTTCTTGACCCAGTAGATGTTCTTATAAAATTCTATCTATTTTATTTTTCTTCTACCTTCAAAGCTAATTGATAAGCTTCCTCCATGCAAAGTATTCTATGCATGCTTAATTCATCTTGAATAAAAAACTTTAAACCATTTACATATGGTGTATCCATCTATACTTCTATCTCATCATGTTCTACATGTATGAAAAGATTGTAAAACTCATACGTATACTTGTATATTGCGATCCTTCTGTCTCAAATTTTAAAATTATTTGAATAGGGTTTGTGCATAATCCATATAAATAATTTTTTTCCTTATCTTCTTCTCCATATTTTTTCATGAGTTGATCTTCTCTTTTCCTTTTTTATGTATTTCATTCTATTGGGGATCCCACCAAATCATTGCATGACCCTTTAATTTTATGCATGCAAACTTTACCTTCTTGTCTTCTCTCATAGTTCTCCACTGAAAAAAATGTCCATGTTGTTCATCGAATCTATCAACTCCTCTAGTTTTAAACTTCATCCATAATCTGGGATGTCAACCTTGATTCCTTTGATCTTTTCTTCTAAAGCTCTAACCATTCTCTCTTCCATTGATGGTGGTTGTTCCCATTGCTCCTCTTACAGAGTTTCTTCCTCGTGATTTGTGTCATATTTTACATCATCTTCTACTCTCGTTTGTCTTTGATTCATAATAATATTGATTAATTATTATAATTGCCTATATAAATCTTTCATAGTATGATTCATTTGAGTGATTCTTCCTCATCCTCTCACCATATCTTACACGTCTAAGATTAAAACTTGCTCTTATACCAAATAATGTACCAAAATATTATCAATATAATAAAATTACCAATAGGTAAAGATTTTGAACAATAACAAATATTGATTTGTATTAAATGATTAAAATAATTATAAACTATGCATACATAAGCCACAATTTAGAATTGGAGCTGACAAGCCAAATTTGGAACTCTCAAAATAAATTAAACTTGACCTACTATTTTTAACAATTGTTATTTTTAGTATCACATGCAAGTGCAAACAACTTTAATTTTTTTAAAAAATAAACTAAATTTTAAAATTAACCTATCAAACAAATTTTAACTAAATTTCAAGTCTGGTTACAAATATAGATCATTTCTAAATTTAGAAAAAAATCAAAAATAATATTAATTGGTAAATTTTAGACCCTTAGATGGTCACGTATGGCCTCTAAAAAAACATCAAAAACATTCCATTACCAAAAGTGTGGGTTATGGTAGCATTGAAAATTTTGAGACAACTATTTTAGTGTGAAGATGGACTCAAACGAAGTTATGTATCAAAAGTTATGGTCTCCAGAAGTTCAGCGTCTTTTTTGGCATCATTAGAAGAGTGAAATTTAAAAAAATGGTACAAGTTATTGAACGCTTGTATTATAAAAAATAGGCAAAGTGAATATTCATCTCCAATAATGATTATGTATAATAAAGATGGCGCTTAGAAGATGTGCTCGGACAACATAAAAATACAACAAGTTAATCGTCAAAGATAAGTTCCCTATCCTAATAATTGATGATTTTATAGATGATTTATATTGTACTATCTATTTTTAAAAACTAAATGTTTGTTTTAGGTACCATCAAATTTAAATCAAAATTGAAAATATCCATAAAATAGCTTTCAGAATTCATAAAGGCCATTATGAGTTTTTGGGCAATCATTTTGATCTCACCAATACATCATCCACATTTTGAACTTTGATAAAAACTACTTTTATGTTTTTTTTTAGGAAACTGACATCCTCATATATAAACACTAATCTTCATTAAATCTTGCAATATTTATCATATAGCAAAGTGGAACCTTCCATGTTTCTCATGAAATCAATTTTATATTGTCATGTTTTTATGGTTACTTCTTATTTTAGTTCACCTTCTATTGATTCTGGAATAAATATTACTTGTATATATCCAAGTAATATTTTATATTGCCATGTTTTTATGATTACTTCTTATTTTAGTTTACCTTCTACTGATTCTAAAATAAATATTACTTGTTTATACATAAATATATAAAAAAATAATGAATCTGAAAAAGGTGTGGTAGTTATACATAGCTTTTTTTCCAAACATAGTAAGTCATCAAATTTTTAAACTTAATTTCTAAAACAAATCGTCAAAATGAAAAGAATAAACATAAAAAATTACAGGAATAAATGAAAACAATTGTGCAATTTAAGAATGAAATTGGAAATAACTATCATATTAACAATTATTCTAACTCGTGAAAAATCCCACACAAAACAGTTACTATTTGGAATAGAAAAAGTGTTTTGAATGGTTTATGCACGAATTAGATATCCTTAGAGATATAAGTGGCGCAAGGTAACATCCAATCATTAGTTTTCTCCATCCATGTATTCTCCTCCTCGTCTTCCCAATCATATTGAGTTTTCTCTCCTTTCCAATGCTTAACATTTCCATTCTCTCAAAATATTATTAAAGTCTAAACAATGTTAAGCAAAATTAAAAATATATGTTATGTTCCTTTCTTAAATACTGTTGTATATTATCACACAAGACAATGCTCTTCATAAAATAGAGATGCAAGAAAATAAAACACTACTATTCACTTATATATACATGTATATAATAATAAAAAAACATAGCTTACATAGACAATAAAAAATACATTATTTGTTGCTGCTTTAAACTATTGTTCTACTCTCTCTCTCTTTCATAGCTCTTCTTATCATCTCATTCTAAGTAGTTGTAATATTCTATCTTGTACATTTTCAGCATAATACATACATATAT
Organism: Torreya grandis; assembly: GCA_037957365.1. Lineage (NCBI taxonomy): Eukaryota > Viridiplantae > Streptophyta > Pinopsida > Cupressales > Taxaceae > Torreya > Torreya grandis. Next base: position 977,475 of record JARHVA010002383.1, on the reverse strand, counting down.
ATAACTTTCAATCTACATTTTCCAACCAATTCTAGAATTTTCTATGTTACAGCTGTAATCAAAGACTTTAGATGATTCGTTGGTTGATAAACTTTTCTACCATGGTATGGTATTAGCAAAATATTATAGATAGTTCATTATCTAGAGACTTCTAATAAAATAAAATATATTTTATTTATAATTTTATGCATTTACAAGAGGGATAAACAACACTAAAAGATAAGATTATTATATTTTAATTCTAACACCTTCCATTAATCTTGATTTCATAGATCAATGATGTTCAAATTTTCTTGTAGTCTCTCAAAATCATCTTTTGTCAATGCTTTTATAAACATATCTATGAATTATTCCTTTGACTTACAAAATTCTAATTTTTTTTTCCAACCTCAAGCAATTCTCTTATAAAGTGATATCTTATGATTATGTGTTTGTTGTGTCTATGAAAAACTAGATTCTTTGATAGAATTATAGATGATAAATTATCACAAAATAATGTTATTGCTTCTTTTTTATCCTCATTTAAATATGATAAAATTCTTCCGATCTAAATGACTTGACAAGATTTTGAATTGCTATTATATACTCAGCTTCTATTATGAAGAGTGACACAATAAGTTGTTTCTTATAATAACATGAGATAACTCAAGGCCCAATCTAGAAAACATACCTAGATGTTCTCTTTCTATCATCAATACTACCTACCCAATAATTGTATGTATTACCAACACAAAAATCATTAGAAGCAATATATAAAATTTCATATCCTTTATTGCCATTCATGTATCTTAAGATTTATTTTCTTGTTTTCATTATGATTACTTTAGAGTTTCCATGAACTCTGACATTAGACAAAATACATACATTATGTCTGGTATTGTTGCTATTAAATACATTAAGCTTCCAACCAACTCTTATATAATGTTGGATCCACATTGCTATTACTATCATCTTTGGTCAACATCAAACTTGTTGCTATTGGGGTTGGTGTAGGTTTACTATTCAACTTTCTAAAGCTATTCGAAATAGCATTTGCATATTTGGATTGAGATATGAACATACCATCATTTAGTGTTTTTTTAACCTAAATACCAAGAAAGTATTTTAATAATCCCAAATCTGTCATTTCAAATTCTTTCTTCATTTTTGACCTAGACTCTTATATGTACAAATTTCCATTCCCAGTAAAAAATAAATCATCTACATATAATCACACAATTATAATTTCACCTTGAATATCGTCTTTGATGTAGAGTTTTGGTTTGTTATTACTCTTGATAAAACCATCGCTCAACATGCATGAATCTATATGTTTGTACCAATCTCTAAGCACTTAATTGAGCCCATACAATGTCTTCTTTAGCTTATATAACGTTTTTTCATGCCCTGAAATCTCATCTAGGCACTTTTGTACATACACTTCAAGAGGAGCAAATGTTTAATTGTAGTCTCTTTCATTCTTTCTATGGTGTTATTTGTTTTATAAACCCACTTGACAACAAAAGCTTCCTTTCAAGCAAGAAGTTTTACTAATTCCCAAGTCTGATTTTTCTCAATTGCTTTCATTTCTTCATTCATAGCTTCACACCATTTTTTTATTTTACAACATATTCAAAATATATAAGATCAATATCATAAAATAAATCAAAATTTACAAATTCATTATCTTATTCATACCTAGATGCCTCATATGTCTCCTTCATTTTCCTTGAAGTATCCCCTGGGTGATGTCCCATATGTGATGAAGTAGACCTTTCTCCTATGTTGAGAGTAGTAGATTGATCAAAATCTTATGATCAATGCCTTATTGGTGATAAAGGTGTTTTTTGAGTCACACCTTAAGTTCCAATATTATTAATGCTGCGTAGAACATCCATAGTTGGTATTGTCGATGAAACAAGATTCCAATTAGGTATTGAAATTGAATCATTATTTTTATCCCACACTGCATATTCATCAAAGATGACATCTCTACTAATTATTAGTTCTTTTGTGATTATATTATATAACCTATAGGATTTTTAAACCTCATTGTATCTGTAGACACCAAAATCGTGTTTACTCCTTGGTCGATTCTCCCCCTTGGTCCCCTTGGTCCACTTCTAACACATTCCTAACCCACACACTTATTAATTTAAAATAATAACTTATTTTAAATTAATAACACCTCCCTTGACACCTCACCCTTGGATTCTTCACCCTTGGATACCCTCATTCATTACCCTATGACTAATCATTCCAACTCTCTCACTAATCCCCACACCTATTAAACCCACCTTCGACCGTTTTACCACGACCACTGAACTCGATAGATAGAGGAATGGGTAAAAGGCTAAAAATAGCCTTTTTCCTATCTTCTATCCGCCGACGTCGGTTACCAGTTAGCCGACGCTGGTGGGATCGCCAATGTTGATCGCTTAAAACAACTCGAAGGTGAAATCTGTTCCCCCTGGGATGCTAAAATCACAGCACTAAATCAATCAATCACAGACCCGAATGCTAATTCTCTTGCTTTGAATCTGACTTTTCTCTCTCTCTCTCTCTCTCTCTCTCTCTCTCTCTCTCTCTCTCTCTCTCTCTCTCTCTCTCTCTCTCTCTCTCTCTCTCCCAGACACACACCAAGCATCACAGGCTACAAGCACTCTGCAGGAATAGCTCTAGACTTTGGGTTAAAGACATTACAAGTACATCAGCTTCATCAGCAACAAATTTTCCACACTCCTTCATCAACAAGCAAGAGCTAAGTATTCTTCTTTTATTTCATTCCAGTAGTTTAAAAAGCATCAGTAATAAGTTCTCTTTTTACTATTTCTAAGTACTGTAGACTAGACCAAACTTGACTTTCTTCTCGGAGAGGCTAAGAGGCCTTCCCCATATCCCTACTCCCTTTTGGCAACCTATCCTCTACTCCTTGTCCCTCCTAAGACCCTATCTATTGCTCTACAAACCTGCACAAGCTCCCACAGACATCCCAGTCCATTCTATTGATCACACGTCAACCAAAAACTCATCCAAAACCCATCCAAGGTCATTACCCTGACCAACATTGACCATTTCCCCTATCGAAGTTGGCAGAATAATCGACGTCGACAACCTAAACAACCGACGCTGATAGAAAAACTAACGTCGGCGACTGTGGCAGACCAACTACAAAGAAACAGGTACACATTATCTAATTTTTTCTTTGCTAGTCATTTGTCATTTCTTTATTTCTGACACTTTTACTTATAAACAGTGGACTGTCATCCCTCAAAGAAGTCTTTGCACTTCTGGGACCGGGCTTTGCTTGGTAGTCCACCTTATCTCTATCTAACAATCTCTGTGTTTGAGTCTCTTTCTTCTACAAGTGTCATCCTCCACAGCCAAAGAGGAGTCCCTTCAATCATCTGGATAATGGTGCACAAACTTCATCCAGGTACGTACAAACCCCTGACCATTATCATAGTTTCTTTCATCTTTTGAATGTGGAAAAGCAAAAATAGTTAGAAACATTCTGGCACGCCTGGTGGGACCCTGGGGTTTTCCTTGGGTTCATACTTTTTCTTCTAAAAGCAAACTTTTCATACAGGTGCATTAGATCTCTTCTTGCATCCTTTTCTTCTATCTCTTCCGAAAAGACACCATTAGCAAAGTTAAAAAGAATCCTTCTTTGTCTTTCTTTCCTACATCTTAGAGTAGTGAAATTCATACTCTTCAACCTTTTCTCCACTTGTTTGCATCCGAACACACATTTCAATTTGGGCTTAAAATCTATTGCATCTCATTTCTACCTGAATGCATACTTAGCTCTCACATCTAGTAACTTAAAACTGCATTATGAATAAATCATAGTGCACTATGTTACACGACCAGACCACTATCACAAATCAAACATCTAAACATACCTGAGACAAGGTCTGACTAGGATTTCATCACCTAGCGGATACCTTACCCTTCCTGGTAATCCCACTTGGACTTCACTACCAAGGGGAGAGCCCACTCTGTTCTCTGGCAGAGTATAAACTCTAGGGGAAGTATATACTGGCTAAGCGACCCAGCTTATCTCTGGGCTCGTGAAGTGAGGGGAGCTTGCTCCTTATCACTAGGCCACGTACAAAACTTAATACAAACTTTGAGCACCAAAACTAACCTGAAACCAACCTTAGGTTGCCTCTTCTAGGACCCGTTCTAAAAGCCAACTTCCCAAACACACCCTTCTAAGGCATAAGCCAACAAGACTCTAAAACTTATTCTTAGGAATTAATGTTGGGGATCAACCAAAAATGATTACACTTGTGAAAGCAATAAATGCAGAAATAAATCAGATAGATAAGCAACTAGAATGATAAATAGCACAGAACAAGAGATACAAATAAACCACCCTGAAAACTTGTATTAAAACTCTTTACAAAAGGAATACAATTGAAGAAAATTATTTCTTCCACATCTCTCTCAGATGCACAAGATCTCTCTCTAGATCTCTATTCCTCAAGAGCTCTCTCTCTCAAGTACAATCAATTCCAACAACCTAGATTGATTCAACTCTGTACTGTCCTTCAAACATTCACAATGTTATACTCATACAATTCAACTTACTAAGCTAAGAAGATCTTTCCTACATATAGAATTAGGAAACTTGAGCATGCACTTACAACAAACAGTTAAGCCTCTTGAACAAGGGCTCTAAAAATAATATTGCTAATAATAGAGATGCGAACTTGAGACTAAAACTCAAACTCATCATGCAAACACTTGCTTCTATCCTTGGAAATAGCTTTTTGGACACACAGGTAACCGACGTCAGTTCCTGCCTGCTTGCCTGTGACCATCGTCGGCCAACCCACTGCCGACATCGACGCCTCTGCAACTGATCCTAACCGACGTCGGTCGCTCCTGACTGACGCCGGTGTCTGTGTAGACCCGAACTGCTAAAGTGTGCTCCTTGGTGAAGCTTTTACCTCCACATCCTAACAATCTCCCACTTGGAGATAAACAGCTGCACCAGTACCTGTACAACAACATCTTCTAGCTCCTCCATCTTCAACTCAATCATGAAGACCAACAGAAGTTGAATGAAGATTCAACTTCTCCTTTGTAACCGGCTTGGTTAACATATCAACAGGATTCCTATCTATATGGATCTTCTCCAGCTTCAACTCACCATCTTCCAATACCTGTCATATGAAGTGGTACCTTAGCTGTATGTGCTTGGTTCTTGAATGAAAGGCTAAATTCTTGGCCAAATGGATTGCACTCTAACTGTCACTATACAATTTGCAACTCCCATGCTCCCTTCCAAGCTCTTCCATGAACCATGTCATCCATATCATCTCTTTGCTAGCTTCTGTGGCTGCAATGTACTCTGCTTCTGTAGTTGACAAGGCAACAACCTTCTGCAACTTTGATATCCAGCTAACCGCCGTTCCACCTACAGTAAAAACATAACCTGTGGTGCTCCTCCTACCATCCAAATCACCTGCCATATCTGAATCTGCATAACCATGTAGAGAAGTATCTGAACCTCCATAGCACAAGTGTCTACTGCTGGTTCCTCTCAGATATCTAAGGATCCATTGAACTGCTTTCTAATGTTCCTTCCCTGGATTGGCCATATACTTGCTTACTACTCCCACTGCTTGGGCAATATCCGGTCTGGTACACACCATTGCATACATCAAACTCCCTACTGTGGAAGAATATGGAACCTTACTCATGCACTCCACCTCATCATGTGAATTAGGACATTGTTCTTTACTCAACTTAAAATGTCTAGCCAAAGGTGTGCTTACCGGTTTAGCATCCTGCATATTGAACCATTTCAACACCTTGTCCACATAATCTTCTTGAGACAATATCAACCTGTGATTTTTCCTGTCTCTCTTAATGCTCATGCCAAGGATTTTCTTTGCTGCTCCCAAATCCTTCATAGCAAACGTTTGAGCTAATTTCACCTTAAGCTCAGAGATATCCTTCATGTGAGATCCTGCAACCAGCATATCATCTACATACAACAATAGAATAATATATCTACCATTATCAAATCTCTTGAAATATACACAATGGTCAGATTGACACCTACTGTAGCCATGCTCAGTCATAAACCTGTCAAATTTCAAATACCACTGTCTAGGAGCTTGCTTGAGGCCATACAAGCTTTTCTTCAACCTGCACACTAACTTCTCCTTACCCTTGACCTCAAATCCTTCTGGCTGTTCCATGTATATTTCCTCATCCAAATCTTCATGAAGAAATGTTGTCTTAACATCTAACTGCTCAAGATGCAAATCCTCAAAATCAACCAAAGACAATACAACCCTTATAGAAGTCATTTTAACAACAGGAGAAAAAATCTCACCAAAGTCAATACCTAGCTTTTGTGCAAATCCTTTCACTACCAATCTGGCCTTATATCTCATCTGTCCATTCTCACCTTCCTTCAACCTGTAGGTCCATCTGTTCTTCAGTGTTCTCTTACTAGCTGGCAACTCAACCAAATCCCATGTTTGGTTCTCTCTCAAGGACTCCATCTCCTCAACCATGCCACGCTCCCACTGACTCTTGGACTCCACCTGTAATGCTTCTTCAAAACTCTCTGGTTCTCCACCATCGGTTAACAATAAATAGTATAAACAAGGAGAATATCTAATTGGAGGCTTACTTACCCTTTTTGACCTCCTGATGGGTGCCTTAGACTCATTCTCAACATGCTGTCCACCCAAATTCTTTGACAGTGACCGACCTCAGCCACCTGTAGACCTGTTACTGGCCGACGCCGGTTCTTCCTAGCCGACGTCGATTTTTGTTCTATCGACATCGGTCTCTGTACGGCCGACGCCGGTTTCTGTACTGCCGACGCCGGTTCCTAACCTGTCGACGTCGGTCTCTGTGTTTTCCTGTAAGTGATTATTTCTTTATCCTGCGAGCTCATTTTGGACCATCACTTCATCCAATTCACCATTACTCTGCCCAGATTGATTCAGCTTCCTCATCTGATCACTATACATCACTCTTTCATTAAAAACAACATCACGGCTCCTAATTACCTTGTTAGTTCCTAGATTCCAAAATTTGAAACCAAAATCATCTGAGCCATAGCCAATAAATGTGCACCTCATAGACTTAGCATCAAGCTTCTTTCTATTTTCCTTATCTACGTGCACAAAGGCTTCACAACTAAAAACTTTGAGATATGAGAGATCTACCTTTTTACCTGTCCATGCCTCTTCTGGAATTCCACCATCCAGAGCTGTAGAGGGTCCTCTGTTAATCAGGTACACTGCGGTGTCAACAGCTTTTGCCCAAAACTCTAAAGGCAACCTAGCATGCAATCTCATACATCTTGCACGCTCCATGATTGTTCTGTTCATCCTTTTAGCAATTCCATTCTACTGAGGTGTCCTTGGAACCATCCTTTGCCTACGGATTCCATGTGTATAACAATACCAGTTGAACTTAAGGCTGCAAAACTCACCACCATTATCAGATCTCAAGCACTTTAATCTTCTGCCTGTTTCATTCTCAACCATGGCTTTCCAAATCTTAAAAGTCTCAAAAACATCAGATTTCTTTTTAATACAGTAAATCCATACCTTTCTTGTAGCATCATCTATGAACGTAATATAGTACTGTGATCCTCCAATAGAGGCTACCTGAGCCGGTCCCCACACGTCTGTGTGAACAAGCTACAACTTATGCCTTTTCTTAGTAGACCCAGTCTTGAGAAAACTAACCCTTTTCTATTTTCCAAATACACAATGCTCACAAAATTCTAGATCCATACTTTTCAAATCTGAAAGCTTACCTTTGGACTTAAGAATTGACATCCCCTTCTCACTCATGTGGCCAAGCCTTGAGTGCCACAATTTAGCATCCACATCTGAAGTAGATAATACAGAAAGAGATTTGTTAGTAACATAATTACACAAATAGAGAGTACCTTCTCTCTTACCTCTGACCATAACAAGTGCACCCTTGGTCACCTTCCAAGAGTCTACTGTGAGAGTTACTGTACAACCCTCATCCCCTAACTTTCCTGCAGAAATCAAATTTCTCTTCAAGCTAGGAACATGCATCACATCTCTCAACACCCATGTGTTGCCATTCTACATCTTCAGCTGCACTTTACCTTTGCCAATAATCTTACAAGGCTCATCATCCCCTAAGTACACTATTCCAAAATCTCCATGGATATAGTCACTAAAATATTCTCTGTTAGGGGTAGCATGGAAAGATGCACCAGAATCTAATACCCAAGATTTTATATTATTATGCAAAGAGAAAATTAGAGCATCTTGTGCAATACCTGCAACCTTGGCTTCTTCCTTTCCTTCGTGCTGATTGTCCTCCTTAGGCTTTGACCAGCAATCTCTGCTTATGTGCCCCAACTTTCCACAATTCCAGCATTGTGGCCTCCTGCCATTTCTGGATTTGGATCTGCCTCTTCCCTTAGACTTAGATCTTGATCTCCTCTTGCTCTTCTCTTTTTGCCTTCCCCTACTCTCAAGATTTAAAGCGTTCCCTGATGTTTCCTCTGTGCTTTTCCTACGAATTTCCTCATTCAAAATAACACTAACAACACCCTCTACTTTTAAAATATTTGAAGCAGATGCAGTATTAAAAACTGCCATTACCAAGCCATGCCAGCTTTCAGGCAAAGAACATAATATTAAAAGAGCTTTTATTTCATCATCAAATACAATATTGACTGAACTCAATTGATTAACAATTCCATGGAAATCATTCAGGTGATTAGATACAGATCCACCTTCTTGCATATGCAAATTAAATAACTGCTTCATAAGATATACCTTATTAGAAGCTGAGGGTTTTTCATACAAATTTGCTAACGTAGTCATTAACTCTACCGTTGTTTTTTCCTGTGATAAATTAGATATCACAGTGGATGCTAGACTCAGTCTTATAGACCCCAGAGCCTTTCTGTCAAGAAATTTCCATTCTTCATCCTCCACGTCCTTGGGCTTCTTTGCAATCCCACCTAATGATAAGTAAAGATCTTTCTGATACAGATAGTCCTCTATCTGCATTCTCCAATGTTGATAGTTCTTGCCATTGAACTTTTCCATTCTCAATTTACTTTCTTTTGCCATTGCTTCTCCCACTCAAACAGAAATCCCTGCAGAAACCTCTGTGAGCAACCTGTAATCAATACACACTACACAGATCTGAACCACCTGTTAGTAAACCTGAGCTCTGATACCACTTGTTGGGGATCAACCAACAATGATTACACTTGTGAAAGCAATAAACGTGGAAATAAATCAGATAGATAAGCAACTAGAATGATAAATAGCACAGAACAAGAGATACAAGAAACCACCCTGAAAACTTGTATTAAAACTCTTTACAAAAGGAATACAATTGAAGAAACTTATTTCTTCCACATCTCTCTCAGATGCACAAGATCTCTCTCTAGATCTCTATTCCTCAAGAGCTCTCTCTCTCAAGTACAATCAATTCCAACAACCTGGATTGATTCAACTCTGTACTGTCCTTCAAACATTCACAATGTTCTACTCATACAATTCAACTTACTAAGCTAAGAAGATCTTTCTTACATATAGAATTAGGAAACTTGAGCATGCACTTACAACAAATAGTTAAGCCTCTTGAATAAGGGCTCTAAAAATAATATTGCTAATAATAGAGACGCGAGCTTGAGACTACAACTCAAACTCATCATGCAAACACTTGCTTTTGTCCTTGGAAATAGCTTTCTGGACACACAGGTAACCGACGTCGGTTTCTGCCTGCTTGCCTGTGACCGTCGCTGGCCGACCCACTACCGACGTCGGTGCCTCTGCAACCGATCCTGACCGATGTCGGTCGATCCTGACCGACGTCGATCGCTCCTGACCGACGCCGGTGTCTGTGTAGACTCGAACTGCTAAAGTGTGCTCCTTGGTGAAGCTTTTAGCTCCACATCCTAACAATTAATGTTTAGGGGTTTGCTTGTCTTCATCTATTTTTCTGTCTCTATCTATTTTTTTTGAGTTGGTGAGGTCACATTCTGAGATCTAAGAATAACTCAAACTTTCTTCTTTCTTCCAAAACCTTTCAGTCTTTTGAAGTTTCTAAAAATCCACAGTCACTAACATCAGTTTTTCCACCGACGTCGATAACCTATTTTCATTGACATCGGTTATCTGACCGACATCAGCCCCTTTATTCACTGGCATCAGTTTTTATACCGACGTCAGTCACTGTAAAAATCCTTCTTCCAAAATAGCAGGCTTAAAACTCGACTTTCTTGCTGTTAGATACACATTCTGAGTTTCTAAAACTAAAAAAAAAACAAAGTTTCTAGAACCTGACCCTTTTTTCCTTGAATGGTTTTGACACGTAGTCAAGCTAAAACTCTTGTTGACCACGCAAGGCAACAACCACTCCCTCCTTCACCTTCCATAACAAGTCTTCTAATGGAGTATCATTCAGAAACTGAACGAACTCCTACCCAACCAACCCCGACTCAACCCCCTATTATTCTCGAAGAGGACCAAGACTTTGAGAGGTTCCTTGACCTCAATGTCAAGACCCTTCAACACTATCTCGTGAGAAGTCAAATGCAAGACTCTTTAGGCAACCCAATTTATGGGATGCCAACCTCCTTAGTTGAGACGGCAGTCATATCAATAGCATCTGTAATTCAACCCATAAACACCTAGGCCATCACCTCAACTAATAACCAGACCATGACTAATCTTCTAAGTGTGGCTTCTCCTTCTATTTTTGGACCCACTTCCATTGGGGTTTCGGCCCCCCATCAACCGCAAACTATTCAACAAAGTTCTACACCATATCAAAACCTAGTTGTCTCCATCCCGCCTACTCTTGCACCCATCAACACTAGGGTGGATACTCATCCTTTGGCTAATGTTGCCACCATCCAACCACCTCTGGCAACATCAAGCCTAGTCATGCCTTCTACCTTCATGACACAACCACTCTTGGCTTCCACTTCTGTTCCTATGACTAGTCATCAATATGTTATGCCTATACAAGCACAACCAACTATGTCCTACGCCCCTCCTAACACCTTCCAAGTGCCCTACAATCTAGGGGGCACTCCACCTGCAAATTCGTCAACCGACCTAATCAAGATGTTGATGGACAAAATGTCTAATCTTGAGACATCTATTTTTGGTTCAAGCAATGTTCTTTCATATGAACAAATTTACAACGAACCCATTCACCCTTCAGTCCTAGTCCGACCATATCTCAGTCAATGGGAACTTCCCAAGTTTACTCGCTTCTAGAGTAAGGAAGACCCACAACAACATCTACGAACATTCAGACATGCTTGTTATCTCATAGCACATGATGATGCATTATTTCTACGCACATTCCCCATGTCACTTTCTAGTGCTGCCCTCGATTGGTAAAGCTCTATTACCAGTCACTCCCTTTTCACATTCACCCAACTGGCTCAACTTTTCGTTGACCACTTTTTGATCAATATCACCAAAAAGGTCTCAATCACGGACCTATACTCTATCAGATAGTTTGACAAGGAATCCATAGCCAATTTTGTTGCCCATTGGAGAGGCTTAATCAACCAACTCTCCTTTTCTTTAACTCAACCCGAGCTCATTGAGCTCTTTTCACAGTCGTGTGCCAAACATATCTCATCTACTTTGCGGGTCCAAACGTTCCGCACATTTGATGAAGCTTTCACGATGGCTAGGAAGCTTGAACTATGTGTCGTCGAGGAAAACAAAGTCAAATTGTGGAGTAAAACCAATAACACCAAGTCAAATGACCCTTCCTCTAAACCTTCTTCTTCTAAATATAAGGCATCAGCAAATGCTGTAGTCATTAGACCATTATTTTCAACAACAACCAACCAATATCAACCTTTCACATCAGACTACATCACAAAACAATTCCAACAATGGTATATATAGTGTTAGGATACTCCTATAGGAGAGTCATACACTTCCATTTTGGATAAACTTGTCAAGCAGGGGGTCCTCAATCTCCTCCAAATTCGACCATCGCCTCAATTTGACCCCTCAAAACCTATCCTTGCATGGTACAGGGAAAATGACTTCTACAATTATCACCATGTCCAAGGCCATGACATAAACAACTGCAAAACCTTCAAAAACATTATCCAAGACATGATAGATAAAGGTGATCTTGTTTTGGATAACCCAAACGCGCCACCTAACCAAAACATCGACATCTTTAGACAACCTTTTCCTAACTATCCCCCTAGCCAAAACAACATGTAGACCATGGCCGATGACTCCCAAGAGCGTAATATATGCACAGTCAATACGGTCTCTCCTCTTATGCCTAACCAACCTCTCTCATAGTTTGAAGAGGTTAGTTAACCTATTAGTCCATCACGGGTAGAAGAACCTTCTTTTCCTATTTGTCCTCCACCAATAGAGGATATTCCTCCATCAAGCCCTCTTTCACACGAAGGAGAGTCAACTTTGAACTCTCCCATATTGGAGAATGTTTTGGTGACTCCGATGCCAGTAGCCTCGCCTTCATCCTTCTCATCAACAATGGGGGATCATACTTTTCTCGCACCTTGAGCACACGCTGAAGCCATCACCATCCCTATGCTCTGCCCTCTCGAAGAGCCACAATCTCCAATCCCTTCTCCGTTGAGAGAGGAACTCACCACCTCACCTACTTCGGTCGAAGAAGATCCGGTGAGAGTAGACTTGAACTTGACCCCCCACAATAGTGGCCCTCAAACCAAACCAAACAAGGCTACTAAACCACATCAGAGAACTTTTCTCAGACCATCATCATTGCCCTCCATTTTGGGCCCTCATCCATCCACCTTAAAAGGAGTGCTTCCTACTCCAACACCTATCAACAATAAGTTGCCTCTATTACTATCTCAACATAACATGAACTTACCTCCTCTGAAACATCCAACACCTCTCACCACGAAAGTGCCATCTACACGTGCAACCACACTGCCAAACAAAAAGATGGTGCGAAACACTCCCTCAACAATGTCTAAATAGAAGTTGTCAACTTTTACTACAACACAACATGCATTAGCAAGTTCTTACACCTTGCTGTTACGCCAATTGTTACAATCCTCTAACATCACTCTTCTGCCTATTAAACCATTTCAACCTCTCAGACCAAAACCGTCTTGGTTTGATGACACTAAAGTTTGCCTATATCATCGCACACCTGGACATGACACTAAAAATTATTGTTCCCTTAAGGTTGCCATCCGCTAATTCATGGAGAAATACACCCTTCTTGTTGAGGGTACTCTCAACAAATCTCCAACACCGTCCCATGTCTCCCAAACCTTTTCACCGTCACACTCATCAACTCTCGAACTAAAACCATCTTGGTTCGATGACACTAAATTTTGTGCATATCATCGCACACCTGGACATGACACTGAGCATTGTTGTGCTCTTAAAGCTGTCATTCGTCAACACTTCAAAAAATACACCCCTTTCACTAAGGATCCTTTTGACCACCCTTTCAACAAACTATCGACACCATCCCATGCCTCTCAAACCTCATCACCTAAATCGAGATCTCAATGCAAGATTGTGGTTCCTCTATCACCTTCAACCCCTTTGTTTGAAATCAACACCATCAATGTGGCCACTAGATCACAAACCATGAAGGATAAAGAGAAAGAGAAGGTTTCTCTCCCTCAAACATATCCATTTGTTAAGCCTCCTCAACCATCAAAACCCAAGATTTCAATTTTGGGCACATCTCGACCAATATTTTTGAAACCAATTCATGACCCCATGGTGAAACAACTTCACCAAACTCCTGTGAAGACATATTTGTATGATCTCATACAAAACTCTCCGCAGCATCATCAAACTTTGATCAAAGCCTTACAAACAGGGGAGGTTCACCCTAAAGACCCCCAACCACTAGCTGCCTTAGTCCAATCATTACCAACCATTGCCTCCATCACTGTCCATAATTTTGAGATTCCATGCTCCAACCTGGAAGATTAGGATCTCATCCTCTCAAACTAAAGCCTATCAGGCAAAAGCTTTGGAAGATGCATCCTTACGTTGCCCTCCTTGACAAAGAGAAGCTTCAATGTCTTCTCTCCATTTTATCCAACCATTTCTCAAGCATTCTCCTCATCAACAAAATAACTGAGGGAATTTGACTCTATATTGACTATCACAGCATCGACCAAACATCAACCAAGCCTCGACCAAATATCAACCAAGCCTCGACCAAGCCTCGACCAAACATTGACCAAGCCTCGACCAAGCATCGACCAAGCATCGACCAAGCCTCGACCAAGAATCGACCAAACATCATCTTAACATCCAAGCCTTGACCAAGCATCGACCAAGTCTCGACCAAGCATCGACCAAACATCGACCAAGCCTCGACCAAGCATCAACCGACCTCGACCAAGCATCAACCGACCTCGACCAAGCATCAACCAAACACCAACCAAGCCTCGACCAAGCCTCAAAAAAGCCTCGACCAAGCATCAACCAAGCCTCGACCAAGCCTTGACCAAACGTCGATCGAACATCAACCAACCAAGCATTGACCAAACATCAACCAACTTCCTAATCATCTTTAACACGTGACCAATTTGGAAAGAAGCAAATGAGGCAAGTTTGATCCTAATTGGCTCGAACCTTACATCATCACGCACAAGCATAGATCAGGGACTTATCATCTGTCTTCTTTCGAAGACCGACCAAAACTTGAGCCTCTTAATGCCTTGCATCTATGGCCATTCTACTGTTAGTCGAGTACTCGTTCACTTGACATTTAACTTAAGCTCGCCCCTTGAGCAATCCCTGTCATTTTAATCCTCATTCCTTTTAACCCTGTTCCCCTATGCAAACACTATGTAACCCTTTTATAAAGTATGGATGCTCTTCCTAATAAAAGGGAGCCCTTAAGCTTCTATAGTCTTGTCCATGACTAAAAATTCTGTCAAAAATTAAAAAATATAAAATTGAGATGTCAAAATATCAAAAGGTCATAAACTCTAAATGCAGACTACTCCCTCGAAGGACAGCTATATCATCATTGTTGTAGCTAATAGACTGCTCCTTTGAAGGACAGCTATTCAAAGCCCTCAAAAACGTATAAAGCAAAAATATAGACCACTCCCTCGAAGGATGGCTATGCCTAAACATCTTGCTACAAACAACACTCTCTTAGAAGCTTCCCGCATCGATCAGCTTCACAAATGACCACAAAACAAAATGACATCCCCATGTAGACTTCCTGCATTGATTAGTCTGTGAAAAAAAAAGTCATGGACTTGACTTGTAGTCATTCTCAGGGTCTCCTATAAAAAGGGGCAAAGTTATCCCTACTAGAAAGGGTTATCCTATCCTAACATATCATATCACCTACTCAAGGGATTTCAAGCTCATTTTAATGTCAAAGTAATTCGATTACTTCTCTAACACAACCAATGGTCGATGACGTAATGCATGAATGGGGCTTTTATTTCTAAAAACCCCTTATCTATGCTATCACTATGGTCCTTGTCAATGAAAGAGCAATGCGCCTTTCACTTTCCTTCCTACATCTTGGTCACAAACAATCCAAACATAACCAAATCATCTTTCGAACCAAACCAAACCAAACCAAACCAAACCAAACCAAAACATTTTCAGACCACTCACACTATCATAGCCGATTCACACTAGTTTCTATGGACAACAATACACATGGAAACCATCGACCACACAATTTATGTTAAGCATAAACCATTACTTGCTGAAGCATAAATCGACTCATTTCATTTTTAGCATACATCCATCACTGATATGGACACTTGCTAGGAATGAAAGACCACTTAGCCAATGTTACAGAATACGCCATCACATCATATAGAAAAGGCTATAACATCATCATACCCTCATCATTTATAACCTGACCAAACCAACCTATCAACCAGCCTAAACTACATTGGTCTGAGGCATTTCAAATAGGAGCTATGTAGGCAGCACTCAGTTGACACGGGGTCTTTTGAGGTTAGCTCAGCCATTCTTTTGTCCATCCATCTAATGGACCAACTATCTCAACTCGACTTGACCAACGACTTTGGAGATCGTGCCTATCTCCTCAAACCATGACCACTTTTGAGACAACTATGCCTTGGTTATTTTGATTGCATGTAGGCTACTTCACGAATAGTTAGCCAAATTGTTTGCACACCACATTTCGACCCTCACAAGTATTGGATCATGAACAAGTTGATCCCCACTACTTTTGACATTTTCATGTTTTTCAAGAGCACTTTTTGAGCACAGAATACTTGGAACATGATGACCATTGGAGCTACAGCTTGGATCGAATAACCCAATCAGCTACGACTAAATACTGGGGCTCGGTTATTTTGATTTTAGCACTCCTCGATCTTTGACTACGACAATTTGACCTGACCATCTCATGAAGTGGTATGCATGCAATCTCAACTATTGCAGCATTCACACTCAAACTTCACCATATCCATCCACTATCTATCAAATTGGCACCCGATTTCAGGTTCCCTTCCCTCGACTCCTACTTTGAGGGGGAATACCTCATCCCATAATCGGGGCAACCTACATTCATTTTTGTCTTATAGTTCATTAGAACAACCAATAGGGCAAAAACTACCTCATCCCGTACCTAAGGAAACTTACTCCTGTTTTTGTCTTACAGTTTGTCAGAACAACCAACAAGACAAAAAGGGGCAAATGTAGACACCAAAATTGTGTCTACTCCTTGGTCGATTTTCCCCCTTGATCCACTTCTAACACATTCCTAACCCACACACTTATTAATTTAAAATAATAACTTATTTTAAATTAATAACACCTCCCTTGACACATCACCCTTGACACCTCACCCTTGGATTCCTCACCCTTGGATACCCTCATTCATTACCCTATGACTAATCATTCCAACTCTCTCACTAATCCCCATGCCTATTAAACCCGTCTTCGACTGTTTTACCATGACCACTGAACTCGGTAGATGGAGGAATGGGTAAAAGGCTAAAAATAGCCTTTTTCCTATCTTCTATCCACCGACGTCGGTTACCAGTCGGCCGACACCGATGGGATCGTCGACGTCGGTCGCTTAAAACAACCCAAAGGCGAAATCTCTTCCCCCTGGGACGCTAAAATCACAGTGATGAATCAATCAATCACAGACCTGAATGATAATTCTCTTGCTTTGAATCTGACTTCTCTCTCTCTCTCCCAGACACACACCAAGCATCACAGGCTACATGCACTTTGCAGGAATAGCTCTAGACTTTGTGTTAAATACATTGCAGGTACATCAGCCGCATCAACAACAAATCTTCCACACTCCATCAACAAGCAAGAGCTAAGTATTCTTCTTTTATTTCATTTCAGTAGTTTAGAAAGCATCAGTAATAAGTTCTCTTTTTACTATTTCTAAGTACTGTAGACTAGACTAGACCTGACTTTCTTTTTGGAGAGGCTGAGAGGCCTTCCCCATATCCCTACTCCCTTTTGACAACCTATCCTCTACTCCTTGTCCCTCCTAAGACCCTATCTATTGCTCTGCAAACCTGCACAAGCTCCCATAGACATCCTAGTCCATTATGTTGATCACACGTCAACCAGAAACTCGTCCAAAACCCATCTAAGGCCATTGCCCTGACCGACATCGACCATTTCCCTTACCGACGTTAGTAGACTAACCGACATCGGCAACCTGAACAACCGATGCCAGCAGAAAAATTGACGTCGGTGACTGTGGTAGACCAACTGCAAGGAAACAGGTACGCATTATCTAATGTCTTCTTTGCTAGTCATTTGTCATTTCTTTATTTTTGACACTTTTACTTATAAACAGTGGACTGTCATCCCTCAAGGAAGTCTTTGCGCTTCTGGGACCGGGCTTTGCTTGGCAGTCCACCTTATCTCTATCTAACAATCTCTGTGTTTGAGTCTCTTTCTTCTACAGGGGTCATCCTCCACAACCAAAGAGGAGTCCCTTCAATCGTCTGGATAACGGTGCACAAACTTCATTCGGGTACGTACAAGCCCCTGACCATTATCATAGTTTCTTTCATCTTTTGAATGTGGAAAAGCAAAAATAGTTAGAAACAGTATCCATTAAATATGCAATTTCTCCGTTATCATATAATTTCTTTCTTATTTATTTAGGAACATGCATATGGTGCACAACCAAAAAAAATTAAATGTTCAACAGTTGGCTTTTTCTTATTCCTTCCCCCTAAGGGGTCATATTACAAACACTTTTTGTGGGGCATCTAGTTAGTAAATAAAACTCACATGCTACAGCTTCAGACCATAATTCTTTTGACATTGTTTTAGGCTTTATCATGCTCCTAGCCATTTCTTGAATGGTTCTATTTTTCCTTTTTGAAACACCATTGTGTTGTGTTTTATACCTAATGGTAAAACCATTTCTTAGTTCCATTTTATTTGCAAAATTTTAAAAATTCACTTGATATGTATTCCCCGCTCTATTAGTACGAAGGACTTTCACATAGTGTCCACTCTATTTTTTAATTAAGGCCTTGAATTGCATGAAGATACCAAAGAATTCAGATTTATGCTTTAAGAAATAAACCAATATTTTTCAGCTAAAATCATCTATGAATGTTATAAAATACTAAAATATGAAAAAATCAATTCAAGTGGATCTCCTACTCTCCATGATTTATTTGATGAAAATACATTTCTATAATTTTTCTTAACATAACATTTCAATATCGATAGTTAGTTTTCTTTGTTTAATCTTAAAAATTTAAGATTATTCATTTCCATTTCATCTCTAATAGTATTGGGTCTTTACATTAAGAAAATAAATTTTATTAAATTCTTTATAAATCGAACAATTCTATTAATCAACTAACTTTAAAAAATTTATGATTAAAAAAAATGTTTAATTTTTAAAATCATATACTAAAAGTGACTGAAGAATTCGCAGATTCAAATAATATATTTCGCAGACATTTGGTATGGTGAGAGGAGGCCATAAGGTAAGTACGTGCTTTGTTTGTTAATGCGATTTCGAGAGCCATCAGCAGGTGAGGTTGGTCACAAATTGCGGCCATATTTTCCACACAGAATGTTTGGACAAATGGGTTCTATATCTTCAACAAAGTCGCTGTCCTCTGTGTGTGTCTGGTAAATTATGAACGTATTAGAGTTTTCAACGTCTCCAATTCGTTGGATTGTTCCCTAAAATATGTGTAATCTTTTGAGTGGGCTATTTTCTGTATGGTTACAAATCATATATATAATAAATCCAAATCCAGATCCAGGAAATGTACTCCAATAACCATGTGGGCGTTTAGCGGTCAGAGGATTGATGGCCTCTCTAGACTTAGAACTAAGTTTTGAATTAAATTGACAACTATGTTCTGGTATCTTGCTTTTTCATTTAGATTTTTGCATTGCAATACGTTAACATTATAAAACAATGTTTATTGTTCATGCCTTAAAATGGTTGTAATATCTTTAAAAAGTTTCTAATCCTTGATTGCAATCTGTAATACTTATTTATATTATACTATTTTGTTATATATTTTTTTTAAATTTTATCTCTTTTTTAATATATTTATTTTATTATATTAAAATGTTTTTATTTTTATTTTAAATTAATTTTATTGTTGTGAATGGACAGATGTTCATTCTTATTATTTGTAAAGAGATAGGTAAAAAATACGACAAAAATCAGGTCTACAGTTTTCAGTAGTCGGGGGCGGGGGCGAGGGCAAGGACAGGGTGGGGCGGGGTGGCAATGAATCAGTAGTCAACAATGCATATTCAATTCCAAACATCATTCCATGAAACCTACATAAACTTGATCTAGTAACAACATCATGAAAGCACATACATCCAAAGTATGAATAAGAGCATACATCACATGAACACATCATCTATGTAGGAAACCCTCATGAAGGATAAAACCCACTGAATCCTAAAAGATGGAATAAAATCCTATAAAGACAAGATTCAACATTTAAACTAACATCAACTAATCAAGGAGCACCCACCCCTTAGTTTAGTCAAGCACTCACTTGACCTTTAACTAGCTCCTACTAGCAAGGAGGCTACAACCCCCAAAGAACCAAGCACCAACTCAGCTACCTCTGATCTAATCTTCACCTTTGATCTAATGTCAAACACACCTAATGATGGACTCCTCTTTCTTTCACTTTTCATCCCTCAGTCTCTCTCAAACAGCCTCTAGGGCTTACTCGTTTAAACTACCTCTTCTAGGCTTATTAGGTCTAATGAGCTATGTGTTCACCTTGATCATATAAGCATGTCTAATCTTATTCACTCTCTGATGGTTCTTAATGATTTATACCTTCTCTTTCAAAGTTTCTCTCTTTTGTTTAGCTCCATTTTTTCACTACTAGTACAAATAGGCCAATTAGGCCTTGTACTTATACCACTCTCTTGGTCTAACCCATCTTAGTCAGCCAAGATTAATAACCCACTTGGAACACACTCAAAATTGGTTCATACATATGTTACATATGAGAACTACACACTTCATATAATGGCCATTACCTCATTATCCCAAAACCTCCGTTAGGCCTTAAAGAGACCTAAAACAATTTAGGCCTACACAAGCACACATTACCACTTTAAATTATTGGACCATCTTTACCTTCCATCAAAGCTTCAAACACACCAAACCTGACTATAATAGATCCTTTTTTACTCAAAAAAATATCCATAACACTTTTAACTCTAATTTACACCTTGAACCAAGCTTTTTAGTCTACTTGCCAATCAGGCCTTCATACATATAAAACACTATCTCAAAGAAATGAATCACATAGATGATTTTATCAAACAACCAGCTGATAAAATCACATTAATAGGTCTTATATGACCTGAAAAACATCAACAAATTCATTTTTATTTATCACATAATCCAAACAACTTCAAACAAACTCTCTCAAAAGGACCACTCAAACTGGTCACACATAGTCAAAGCATTTTGACCCTCCACATCTGAATATGGGAAAAATAAGACCTCCAATACCTTATAATTAACCTCTGAGACTTCCTTGACATCTTCATATCATTTATTTCCTCGACTCTGCTCAAAACATCTTCAACCTACCTCTGCAAGATGGTCACTCAAACTGCCAATGTGTCCAAAAACAGTCATGATGAACATGACTTCTCATACCTGAGGAAAAAATTCCAAGATTTTATAATGCCTAGACATAGTCATAAGACATTCATAGATCACCCTTCAACATAAATATCATTTGCTTCAATGTCAAATATGCTCCTACAGATCATTCTCACCGTCCTAGGTTCCACTATTTTGTCTTACATAGACAAGTCACTTTGTGAGCACCTTCTTGCGTGTGTATAGGCATCAACATCACTTTCCAACCAAGGGTACATGAGGTATAGGTATAAAAAAAATACCCCAATCCATTTGATCCATTACTATTCACTTGGAATACTTCCTTAAACACTTATTCACTTGACTGGATTTTTCTCATTATTATCATAGTTTGTAGATTTAGCGATAGGCAAAAGTGATTGACACAGTGACTCAATCATGTTCAAATGACTTCATGAACTTATATAAAAAGTATCTATTTTTTACCTTCATCCACTTGCAAGTGTTGACTTAGTCACCCTTGCCTATAGTGCCAAAAATTTTAGAAACGAACATATTTTTGTACCTTTGCTCACTGCCCTGACACACCATTGCCACTTGGAGATGACTGAAGGAATTATCTACACCATCCAATAGTCAAAATTGGCAAACCAAACCATTATGGGAACTAACCTTTCACATATTTCCAATCGATTCACTATAAGGGTTTATAGGAGGGTTTTGACCAATTTACATTCTTAACAAATGTTCATAAAGCTTTGTCCTTCAAACCATTACAAAATACTTGGAAAAAATTCTTATGTCCATGTGCCACCTCTCCCCAAAGGCTCAGGTCACCATGCAATATATACACGTGCCAATGAGCATCACAAACTTCTTCTCGAGCTATAAAACCTTCATTCTACATGCACAAGTGTCCTTCCAACATTGTTTCTTGCTTTATCTTCCTCCTCCAGACCTAAAACATGGTCAACACCTTTGAACTAAACTATCATACCTCATTCCATGCTTACATGAGCTATGTTAACTTTTAATCCCAACTTGACTCTTCATTTGAACCTCACTAGGTCACTATGCACACTAGGTCTAGGACTGCAAATCAAACTTGGATATAAATAGCACTTAGATCCTTCTTATACTAATATCAACACCTTAGGAACATGTTATACATCTACATTCCAAGCTCCATAGCTTCCAACCTTCTTCTTCCTATCCTTAACATGCTCAACATACTAGGCTACCAAGCCTATACCACTACATAAGGCTATCAAGCCTTATGCCTATGCCACTGTTCACATACCTAAAACAACACCAAAAAGATAGAAGTAACATGGCAAGACTTCAACCAATGCTCACCTAAAAAAACATGATAGGCGTTCAACCAATGCTCACCTTCATGATGACACTACTTAACTTTCTTAGTTTCTTTGACATCAATGACACTAATCATACTATGACATCACCACTTTGTCATTACTCCTGACATCAATGCACACATGACATCAAGCCTTTGAAATAAATGAAAACACACTTGCTAATATTAGTCTTTCCCTATATAGTAATGGATTCTATCAGAATTCCATGAAGTTAAGGCTATAAACCATTCTTTCTATGTTCTCTCACTTTCTCTTAATCTACTATCTGATATATTTTTTCCCAAAAACTCTAAGATTAGCACAAATTTTGGGCCTTAAACTTCCTTATATAGGATCCTCCAAATGCTAAGTGTCAAAATGTATCATGAAATTTATCTCTAGCTAACACATGTCAAAAGGCTCCCATTTTGCATCACTTGTAATTCGGCTCCAAGAATATTAGAGTGAAATATTCGTTCTAAAAAGCTTGGAGTTAAATTGTTTGAGTTGTGACAATTATTTTGTGTGATAATACTCTAAGAGAGTTGTCTCTACATTTGGATGTGTTATTATGATCTTATAAAGTTCCTGACTCCATTTATGCTGCATATTGCACCCAAAACATTGTTTTTGAAATCTTTTCACATATTTTCACCATGTTATCTTACACAAAAAAAACATTGATCCTATTGCAACCAACTATCCAATTGCATGTCACAAAATTCTAATTTCAATTCTATTCATTGACTTCTATACCCAGATATTTTTACATTTTTACCCTGCACTCCAATGTTTGAATTTTTCACAAAAAATAAACTTTGGATGCAATATTGAGCTATATTTATCAGACGGTAGAGGAGTTTCATTGAGCTATATTTTTCATATTTTTTCTCCTTGTTTATAGGGTGGATTCCCTTTAAAAATCATCATATTTACCAATAAAAATAAAATTTTTGTTAAACTTAATCTTTTTTTTTTAGAATATACATATAAGCATCACAATCAAAAAGGTCTAAGATGTTTGAGAGAGGGTTTCTAACCAGTTCATGCTTCATGCAGATTTTTATTAAACAGGGCTGATATAGGTGATATATTGGTCAAATATTAAGTAATTGAGGTTGTTTCTACCCAAAACTTTATTTCCAATCTTGCATCACTAAGCATGCTTCTTAACTTATCCATCATATTCTTATTCATTATTTTTGTAATTTCATTCTACTATGGTGTATATGGAATTGTCTTTTGCCTTTCTATTCCATAGTCCTTATAGAACTACTTGAAAACATTTGAGTGGTAATCTCCACCATTATCACTCATAAAGACATTAATCCTCTTCTTTATTTTATTTTCAACAAGAGACTTAAAGTCCCTAAACTTACTTAAATCCTTATATTTATCTTTGATACAAAACCCTAGTTGTTTGAGTAGTCATCTATAAAAGAAGCATAATATTGAGATTTCACTTCTGGTAGAAGCTTCACAGGTCCAAATACATCATTATGCACTAAATGAAAAATACCTTTAGAAATTATAACACTACTAAAAAGGTTCACTTAAATTTGTTTACCAAACATGCAATTTCATAGAAATAAATGTTTAATGGGTAGTCAAAAATTCCTTCATCCATACCTTTAGATTTTAATTATCTAAGGCATTTCTATCCAATGTGTCCCATCCTCTATATCCATAACATTAACTTTTCTATAAGACATGTATGATTCTGATCTAAAATATTGTTCACTTCAAGAACCATAAAGCTATTACATTTATCACTTATTATGTTTTCCTCAATCTTGAATAAAATTATTAAATGGAATCCTTTTTTAAGTATCATTTCTCCATGAACCGTATTACAACTACCTTTATTAGATACTATTTTCACACTTTCATCATTCATATTACTTATAGATATTAGATTTCTAGTCAAACTTAAAATGTGCATAACACTGGGGAAGGTTTTCACCCTTCCATATTTAAACCTTAATTTGAATATTCCTTGACCTTTATCTTATAGGTTGAGTTATCTCCTAAGAAGACATCACCTCTGTTGACCTTTTCATATTCACAAAACCAATCCATGTGAAGGAATATGTTAAAAGAGACACCCAAGTCAATTAATAAATCACCGTCACATGCAAACAAGCTTGAAGTTTCGAAGAATAAATCACTTGAGTCTTCACTAGAGGACTTTGTTTATAGAAATTGGGAATCATTATATGACTTACCCTTTTCAATCTTTTCATTTTTATTCTTTCTTAAAATGCCCTATTTTAACATAGTCATAGCATTTTATTTTATATTTTGTTGTAATCTTAGATTTGCCTCTACTCTTTGACTATCTTGACTTTATTTAGTTATTTATTTGAAATGGCCTCCTACAAATAAGGTATCCTTTATTTCATAATCCTTTGCATATTTATACCTCATTTATTTTGATAATAAGGCTCCCACTATGTCCTTAATTTTTAATGTCAATGCACAACAGTAGTTATTTATATAATTAAATTATCTCAAGAGTCAATCAGAGAACAAATAAAATTAACATTTCTTTTCTTCCTCTATTTTAACTTCAAAAAAAATTGACTGAATTACCATAGTATTGAAATTATTCAAATGTTCATCTATAGATGAACATCAACATTCATTCTCAATGAATACAACTTATTTCAAATAAATAGTATTTTCACTAGAGATTTTGTCTAATACAAAGTCCCCAACTTATCCCATAGTTCTTTAGAATTTTTCTCCATCAATAGATTAAAAAAAACTAAATATAAAACAATCTTATTCAAGTTTATATCTTTCTATCAATATTTTCCCAATCTTCTACCTTCATCCCCACATGATACACTCTTGATATAATAACCCATTGATCTTTGTCAATAATAATATCTTCCATCTTGAGTGTTCACAACTTAAAATATTTATCATCTAGTTTTTCAATCTCTATCCTTGTACTTCCCATTGTTATATTTTACTCAAAAAAATATCACACACATAACTCCCACTAAAACAATAGTTTATCACAATTTTAAAAACCCAACTATTCACACTTTAAAGCTAAGACCTAGATATTGAAGACTTAAATGGCTTCAATGATTTTTCATTGACACAATGTTGTGAATATATACAACATAAAAATAGTTATAAAAACTATAACTAACATGTAACTACCAACCATAATAAACTAATAATTAACAACTAAGATTAACAATGTAATACTATGCTAACATTCCCCCCTTTATTACATTATTTTTACAAATGTACCCCCAAAACTGATCAAATTTGACCTTTGTAAGTGACTTAGTGAGTATATCTACTATATTTGAATCTATTGGGCATTACTAGAGTTGAACGTGGTGGTTCAAGACTTATTCTTGAATATAATAGAATTAGACCTCAATGTGTTTGGTTATTTCATGAAACATTGGATTCTTGAAAGCTTCAACACACCCTGATTGTCATAGAAAAGGGTTGGTGGCTAATCTTCAAGAATGTTTATGTAAGATAGAATACAATGTAACCTAATTGCTTTGCACATAGTTCTTTGTACATCATGATATTTTTCCTTTATGGATGAGAGAGAAACTACATATTCCTTCTTACTAATCCACAAAATTGGTCTAGATCCAAGATGAAAAATAATTCTTGAATTTAATTTCTTGTCATCAATAGATCCAACATAGTTTGAGTCTATGTAACCCTACAAGTAAAAATGTGAGTTCTTCTTGTATTATACACCATAATCTACTGTACCTCAGACATATCTCAAAATGTAATTTACTACAACCTAATGACAATTTTTTTTCTCCTACATGAATCTCAAAAGATAGTTGATAGCAAAGAATATGTCTAGTATAGTACATGTCAAGTAAATGAGACTCCCAACAAGTTTCTTGTAGTAATTTTTATCTACTTGAGGTGAATCCTAATATTAGGATAGTTGTAAACCTTTCTCCGTCAGAGTCGACAATGGTTTACAATCTATCATCTATATTTCTCAAGTAACATCTCAACATATTTCACCTATGAGACAAAAATGTGATTCTTCTTTTTCCACATCTCTAATCCAAGATAATAATGAAGTATCCCCAAGTCTTTAATTTTGAATGATTTATTCTATTCATCCTTTAATTCTTCAACAAGATCATCTAAACTTCCTATGATCACAAGATCATCTGCATACAAAATAAAAATGATAATCTATGTTCCTACCTTTTTGATATATAAATTTAAATTTGAGGGGATATGAATGAATTCATGCTACAATATATGATCATATATCTTAATGTGTCATGCCTTTGGTGCTTGCTTAAGTCCATAAAGTGACTTAATTAGATGACATACCTTTTGTGGATGTTGATTGTCAATGAAGCCTTCTGGCTGGGTCATGTACTTCTTCTTTGAGATCACCATTCATGAATGCACTTTTAACATCCATCTACTAAAGCTTCCATCCATTTTGTGTTTCAAGTGTGAAAAAAAATCTAATGGTCTTGATCTTAGCAGTGGGTGCAAAGGTCTCCTCATAATCAATTCCTTTTTGCTAAGCATATCCCTTTGCAACAAGTCATGCTTTGTATTTGTCAATGGATCCATTTTCCTTGTATTTTGTCTTGAAAATCCACTTGAAACCAATGGATTTATTTCCTATAGGTAGATTGAAAATTCCCCACATCCCATTTTAGATGAGGGCCTCATATATAACACTCATGGCCTTCTTCCATTGATGTTCACATAAATCCTCTCGAACTGTCTCTGATTCAGTGCTATCAACTACTAAACTCATCAGTAAGAGATTAAATTCATTTCTTGCCTATTTTTTGGTTTGAACTCCTAATGAAGTATCTGTAATAGAGTTCAAGTTTGAGTCCCTAATGGTGATTTCTACCCATTTTGAACATCATTTGATGACAAATTATCTTCCATATTTTCAAGATCAATGAATAATTATCTTTATAACTCACCTTCTTTGTGATAAGATTCTCCATTCTCATCATCTAAGTATGGGAATAATCTATGAGAGGTGGTATGTTCTAACTCCATCTGTGATAATGAGGTGAATGATGATTTGTCACAAACCATGTCACAACTTTCATAAATCTTCTATGTCTCAAGATCCATGAGATGATATGCTTTGGAAGTAGTACTATACCCCAATAGAAGGCATTGGATTGTCTTCAGTTCAATCTTCTTCCTATTTTTAGCTGGGACATGCATAAATGTTGTAAAACCAAATACTCTTAGATGGGAGATCAAAGGTTTGTGACCACTCCATACCTATTTTGG
The DNA here is from genome assembly GCA_037957365.1 of Torreya grandis. Classification (NCBI taxonomy): domain Eukaryota; kingdom Viridiplantae; phylum Streptophyta; class Pinopsida; order Cupressales; family Taxaceae; genus Torreya; species Torreya grandis. The sequence continues at coordinate 949,741 of JARHVA010002383.1, read as the reverse complement.
TGTCTTATCTTGTAAGATATTTGTAGGTGCCCTGTTAAGAAGATTTAGGGATGTCTAAACTGCTTCTACCCAGACTGATGCCTCTAACTTTGTAGTAGAAAGCATGCAATGAGCCATCTTCATGACTAAACAATTATGTCACTCTAAAATTTCATTCTTCTAGGGCATCTAGGGAGTATTCAGGTGTTATTTGATGTCATGTTGTTTCAATAATTCCAATAACTCCTTTGATGTGAATTCACCCCTCGATCTGAGTAGAGGAGATGAAGAGGACTCCCTGACTAGTCGACAAAAGCTGGTAGAAGACCTTAAAATGAGTAAAGGATTCACTCTTCTTATTAAGAAATAACACCCATTTATTTTGAGATAAATCATCAATGAAGAATCAGAATTACTTGAATCCTTGGAAAGAAGCAACCAAGGGTCCACACAAATTGGTATGTACCATATCAAGATGATCCTTGGCATGTGAGGAAATCGACTCAAATGGAAGCCTATGTTATTTGATGGCAAGGAATCTAGGGCATATAATCAAATAATGCAACAACTGAGCATGTCCACATACCATGGACTTAGAGCTATGTTGGTATAAAGGGTCAGTGGAAAGGTGGTCATATTGATAATGCTAGAGTGTAGTGGATTTTATTGTAGAGGTAGAGAGAGAAATTGCATTACATGAAACTATATCTAGGGCAAATAATAGATCCTTCAAAAATGCTCTAGCAATTACCATACCTTCCCATGAGAGGAGATATGATTCGGTGTCATTCTTGATCATGAACTCCACCATAACCTTATGATTCAAGAGCTAAATTATAGACAAGAGATATGTTGTCAAGCCAAGGAGATATAATACATTTGTGAGAGTACAAGTTATAGTCCCGAGAGGAATTGTGACAGTTCCAATTCCTTTTTCAACATACCCTTTATTGTCTGCAATTTGAACCCAATCTCTAGTGGGTTGATTTGTCAACGAATCAAATATCTCCTTGCATCATGTCATATCCTTGCTTGTGCCAGAGTCAATCAGCCAAACATTACTCATTACTAATTTTACATTCTTATGTGTGCTACAATCTAATTTTACTGGTACCTCTTCTTTAGATTCATCATCCTATTCTAGTTGTTATTATGCCGCTCCATGTCCATGTTGACTTCATCATCGAGGACATCTTTTTTATTTATGCGAATCATCCCCACTAGATGTGCCCTCTTGACTAGATGAGCCTCGTGTCAAGGCATTATACCAGAAGTGATTAGTGTCATGCATATTGGTGCGGCAAATATGACACCAACATTTTGCCTTCTCATATTTATGTTGTTGTGACTAATTTGGTGGTCCTTTTGGGAACTTTGAACCACGTTGCTTGGAAATTAGGGATTTATACTCGAACTCATCTTAAATGAACTGGATGACTTCTTCTTGTTGGAGCAAATTCACTAGTTATTTAGAAGACACTGCTTGCTATGTAATGTTCAATGTGGTGATGAATGTGCAAAATTGAGAGGGGAGAGATCACAATGTGATCAAAACCAACATCTTGTCCTTGACCATTTTTCCAATCAAAACTAAGTAAGCTCAAAGTTCTACCACTTAGCATAATAACTCCTCAAATTTCTCATCATCTTTCATACTGAGAGTATGAAGCCTGGATTGAAGATGGAGGATCTTAGTTTGATTCTTCATCTTGTAAATAATGGACACGATGTCCCAAGCCTCCTGTTATGTCTATGCATCTCGAATATGAGTTTGAACCTCATTGGTAACACTGAGTGTGATCAACATCAGGTTTTTGCCATTTGATTTGTCATATTTCATTTGTTCATCAGCTCTAGTAGGATGGCTCATTGTACTAGTGATGATGCCCCATAATTCTTTGAATTGAAGAATCGTTCACATCTTCATCTTGCATGAGGTGAAATTTGGTCCTTTAAGAATTTGGGCATCCAACAAGAGTAATTTTGGTGCATACATTATCTTTACTTATTTATACAAGATTTCATAATCAAAACAATATTTTATTGATTCAAAATTATTTTATGTACAAATAAGTATACCTTTTTCAAGGAGTAGATTGAAATCACCTTTTTTTCTCTTGTAACAGGGGATGACTTCTTGGGAGCAACAATCACAAGTTTTCATCCTTATTCAGAGGGGAAGCAGTAGGATCCTTTACCGTAGGCACCTTCTTGACAGGCTTTGGCTTGGGCTATTGTATGCTTCTTAGGCTTAGCAGCTGGTTTCTTGACACATCTACACCAGTCACATGATCGATACCATCGCTTATTAAAAGAAGACAGACACTACCAAATCTTTTGCCTATAAATTACCCACAACAAAACAAATGTTTTCACTATTTCAATAGTGCAATTATCCTCCAGATATCTACGTGGATGTAGAATGTCTTATTAAGGTTAGGGCATTCATTGTAGGCTTTTGTAGTTATTATATTACTCTAACCAACACGTATCAGACGTTCTACGAACTCTTTCAGTAATTAGGCATGGTCTCAGGTTTGGAACGTAGCCTCGGCCGCAAATGCCTTCATATCAACGAAAATATCGACTCTATGGACAATTGTTTTCGAGCGGGCATTCTCTGCAAATTATACCTGGACCTTCCTTATCCTGATCGTAAGCAAATCCGAATCCACCAATGCAGATAGCCATCCGCCGCTTGTTGTGGTGCTTATCAACGCATGGCTACTTTCTTGGCCGCTCGGTATGCTTTGATACCAGATGAAGACTTAAATGGAATTGATGATTTTTCATTAACATAGTGTGGTGAATATATACAACATTAAAATAGTTATAAAACTGTAACTAAAATGTAACTGCCAACCGTACTAAACTAATAACTAACAGCTAAGATTAACAATGCAATACTACGATAATAGGTATGATATCAAATGAAGAGAAAATACATCCGATAAATTAAAACATGAGAAGCAATATGAACAAACTCCTTAAGCTAACATAATAACAAAAATGGAATATATACAAGATTACACCATACCCACATTTTCACTTTGGAAACTTTTACGATAAAGAAAAAATTGAGTAGCGTAACCTACATTACTATTGCATTAACTTAACCATCTTACAATATAATAACATACACTTTAGTTTGTTTTTCTTGTAATATACATCTGATTATATATAGGCACATCAATAGGTAACAATCAAAGCAATATTATAATATCACAAGTACCAAAACCATGGGCTAAGACTATCAAATAGATCCCCATATGGTCTCAATATCTCCCCATCCTGATAAAAGAGGTGGGAAGGCCACATTCTAAATTTACAGTCTAGTAGATTGTAGATCATAAAAAATATACAACACCTTTCCAATTGTCAAGTTAATATAATCTCCCTTGAAATTTGTAAAAATTGCAACTGATCTATCTTAAATCCTAGTCATCCTCCCTCTCATCTTCTATATGATCATGAAAGATGTAGATATGTATAAAGAGGCTTCCTCATCATCAAAGTACTCAACATAATTAATATCTTTGTCATCATTATCCTCAATATCATGACCATCAACTATAATAAAATGTCTATCCACATAAAAATTAAATATATTTTAATTATTATATAGATGTTTAAGGTTAAAATTTATATAGTTAATCATAGATATAAATTATATATAGTAACTTAAATAGTATATTTCTAACTAACAATCGCTAAACCCACATGTCAAAATATTTTGTTCTCAATATTAGAGCTTTCAACTATTTTTTCACTTATTTTGTCGCCCTGCAATCATAGTTTTACTCCTACAATAAAATGTATGTCATAAAAAGAGGTGTAATATTTTTTATAAAATACCATATATACTTATTTAAAATAACTTATAATAATCTTACAAACTTGTATGAAAAATCTTCTCATTTATTTCCCCCAAGAGGCGAGTCACTAATATCCCCTAAGGTACACTCGCTACTTAAGCTATGTGCTTGCTCCTATTGATCCCCGCATTAATTTAAATAAATGAAAAATATATAATTTTATAGTATATAAAATTTACAAACTTTCACATCTCACCAAAAAAATTTACTCCTTACAGCCTCTTTTCTATCACTTTTGAGCCCAATCATCTCACAACTTTGACAAAATAAGATTTTACATGCCAAGGGTTTAAAGTCTTCTCTTCTATACATCTGTATTTTTGTCGTATAAAAGTTACAAATCATAAAGTTTAAAAAATATTATAGGTCTATAAAATAAACAATTGTAATTAATTAGTATTTGTATACCTTTCCCTAACATGCCTCCTCATTTTGTTAATCATAGTTTTCATAGCCTCCAATCATTTTTGTGTATAATAGGATTTGTTGAATTCTTATTAAATTATTTCTGTGGGCCATTGTCTATGCTCTTTTAGAGATTTTCGGAGGCAAGATTGGTAAATTCGAAAAATAGTATTTTTTTTTGGTTTATTTGCTTTTTTTGATTAAAAAAAATAAAATAAAAAATACAAATGTCAAATATATTTCAAATAAATGAAAAAAAATATATAAAAAAATAGAAATTTAAAAACTTAAGTAATATAAATGTTAAAAACATAAATAACATAAATTCAGATACTTACTCTCCCTAAGAAATCTCCAATATTTTCATCTCATCATTCATATATAACTTCACTTTTAGATAGCTATATTCTCAACAATTGTAATCATTTAGTCTCATACGAGAGGGGCAATCATTATCCAAGTGTGGCTAGGGCTTTCCACCATCCACCAAGAAATCACATAGGATAACATCATCAATGATAGATGGGATGGTCCCATGGTGTTTTTGATAATGTATACCCTCATGTGCATGATAAGCAAGAGGATGATAAGAGGTTTTTACACCTATCATTCTAGTTGATGTAGATAAATCATAAGGAATGGATGATGTGGACCTAAAATACAAGTAAAGTTTAGAAAACAAGTAATTTAAATTCTTCAATTTTAAAAATGAAATAAAAATTATATCTCTCTTTCAGGTCACTAACATTGGAGGAAATATATTGAATTAACCCAGCTTCAACCTCCCATAGGGCGATCTCACTAGTGGACCTATTATTAAAACTCTAAATAAAAAAATATTAACTAAAATACTTTAACTGAAAAAATAAAATAAAAATTTATACCTTCATTTTGGGTCCCTAGTAGCAGAGAAAGGACATCAACCCATCCTAGCCTCACCATCACACTGGTTTATATAACTAGTGGACCTGTTATCTAAAATTTCAAAAATAAAATAATATTAATATTAATTGAAATACTTCAATTGAAAAAATAAAACTACGAGTTATCACTTTATTTCAGGTTCCTAATAGCATAGAAAGGATGTCAACTCATCCCAACACCCTCCTCATTCTCACCCTCCCCCTATCATTAATACCTAGTAATTATGTTAATAACTGATAAATAATAGAATTCATAAAAAAAAACTGATATATAAAAATAAGTAAAAATTTTAATTTTAATTTTTTTTTACCAATGATAATATTGTTGAGTTTTCTGATATGCATGGTAATCTTCATCAATATCACATTGTGTATTTACATAAATGTTTAGCCCACCAGAATGCACACTGTACAATTCCCTCCTAATTATATTTTCACACAATGGCCTACTAGCCACTACATGTGTCTAATATTTAGAACATACATTTAACTTGTCAATTTTTAAAAACTAATCCTATTTACATACTCAAATTTTCATTTTATTATCTTCAAGATATATATTTTTTGAATATAGATAATTATGAAGGTTTAAAATTAGACTAAGATGTAATTAGGAATTTTGTCAAACAATTTTCATGGAAATGTTTTACCCCAATTTTGATTAATGGGTAAGATTAATCTAATTAAGATATAAACTTGAAATGTAATTTAGATATTAAGATATGGGATTCAAACATACATATGAATGTAAAATACTAAGATTGATTATACTGGTTTGACAAGTGTCATATGATAAATATAGTAATTACAATAAAGGAATGAATACTTAGATTTTCCATTTTATTGTCTAACTGTGGCTACATTCTAAGAGTGAAAATAAAGATAAAGCACACATATTATTTGTTTGGTTCTAAAACTGATTCTCTTTCTCAATTAGATCTATTATGTTGATTAGTCTTAGTATTTTTGATCGATATTGAGCTTCTAGTTGGTAATAACATGCATTTATATAGGGTATATTAACTGTACGGTCACCTATATTTATCTTTTCTTGATCTATGTTTACAACCCTGAACCCTAATGATGTACACAACTTTAAAAATCAACATTCATTTCCTTAAAATACTAAGTGTACTTGATAGGGCTATAAATCTACAAAAATGGGGGAAAGTGTAATGGGCTAAGTTGACCCCAATCACCCTCATTTGATGATTGACGATTACTTATGTATCAGATACTACAATGAGGGAAATCAAACCATACATAGTTCTCCCATCTAGTGTTATTATGCAAATTTTCTCCTTCACTATATATATGAAGATAATGATTAGTTTTGATACTTGACAATACTTTCTTTGACTTGGATTTTGAGTAAATCAAACCTAGCTTATGATTGTTCCTAGTGATAGGCTTACATATTTGGAAAAATAAGGTAGATTTTATATACACATAATATTTTCAAGATTTTATTAATTACTAACACTTTATATCTTGTAATAACCCATCGAGTCTCAATCTATCTAAGTGCATGCCTTAAGAGGTGCACTGAGAAAGGGGTGGGCATACTATTGGTGTTTTGTAAGATTATTGTCCCTTTTTCCAGTTACCATCTACACAATTGTCTCTTGAAACCATTTACCCTAAGCTTATTTATCTCTATTGTACCCATTCTAATCATTTGTCATGATTTATCCTCCTTGTTATTGCCTTGACCCCCTTTCACTAGTTGACTGTACTAGGTCAACTAGGTTGACCCTGTATAGTTTTTAGCCTCTAATTACTACATATGGTCAACTGGGTCAACCCTATATTATTTAGGAGTATTTTTCATTAGGATTTTTTTTAGCCCTTTGACCGACCTAGCTCGGGACCGGGTCATTTATTTCCCAAAAACATACAGGGTTGATTGGGTTGACCCTGTACAACCAACATATTCGAAAGGATTTAAGAAAAGATCCACCTATATATACAAGTTCATATCCAACCAATTGTAAGAAGAGAAGCAAATAAGAATAAGTGTAAATGAGCATCTTATTATTGACCATTCTACTTGAGGAATAAAGCTTGGGGTTCCATACTTTCTTTGGAGATATGAATCTTGTCTTGTAGAGAACTCTTTTGGATGCATAAATAGGTTGTGTAGCTTAGAACTAATTTGTATTTGTTATATTTATATACCACAACAATTTATTATGAAGCACCTTGGCCAATGGAGAGGTCGAGGCTCGATAGGTTCGTCTTCAAAGGTAAGTATTCCTAACATTATTTCTCTTTTATAAGAGTAGATAGATAATGCATTTATGCTTGTCTTCCATGCATTAATATTATGTATACATTGATGTGAGTATATGTATTCTATGTATGTTTAGTTTAGTTAGTTTTATTTTTAACCCCCACTTTGTGCCACAATATCTGGTGAGCACTAGATTAGATTTACTTTCTTGTAATTAGAATAAGTGAAATATAAAAAACTAGGACCCCCTTAAGGTTATTACGTGATTATGTTAGTCTAGAGGCTTTGGAACCCTCCTTAACATAGTGTATTATGATAATTGATCCCCTAATTATGTCTAATAGATCCCCATCTTTGTCATGTTCCTACTTAACAAATGTATTCCTAATCAGAAGTGTAGGTATGCTCTATCTTCTTTGAGCCAAGATTGATTTATAGACATGATACATTTATTATTACAAAAATTCTAGTGAACCTAATGTGAACTAACCCTTACAAGATTTGTTTACCTTATTTCATTCTTTCATCATTATTTTTATAATATATTTATCATGCTAGATCGAATCTATTGACCCTGTATCTAACTTTTTTGTATAGGATTTTAGGTACAGGCTACTAGATTGACTCTGTCAAACCTAGTATAGGTTTTCAACTTTTTAGACATCAAATCAAAACTACTAGGTCAACATGGTTGACTCTGTACATTTTAAGCACTCAACATCTGATTTTTACAAAGCTTGATCAACCCAGTCAACTTAATTAGCAAAATTTTCAAGCATATATCAAGGTTCTTAAACAACAATCTTCATTTTCTACATCTTTAATCCACCAAGGTTTCTTTATATCTCTCTATCTCTTTATTTATAGAATTTCCTTTTACAATTTGTAGTCTTTAAAATTGACCCTACACAGTCAACTGGATCAACCATGTTGACCCAGTTCTGTGTTTTGTATGTTGTTTGGATAACCAAGTTGACTCTGCCAACCCTTTTCATTTTCAAACCTTGCTTTCACAATATAGGTTCGACCCTATCAACCCTATTCTATATTTTATGCATACACTATTAACTATATAAACATTGTACCTTGTTTTAAATTTGGAATTAACCTTATATGCTAGTAATTAGTTCACACTTTCTTTTCTTGTTCCTTGCATGCTTACAATAGATCACACAGTCTAATTATGAGGTTTTCAATTAACCATTTAGTTTCACTATTTTCTATTTTATGCACACATAGGTAAATCATAAAATCTAAACAAACATTTTAATATATGTCTACCCAAGGCCAATCTACTTAGATTTCATCACCAAAGGGGAAGTTGACTTGATACTATGTTCAAGTATAAATCAAGGTTAATGGTATATTATAGCAAAGTATTTGACACCCTTATCACTGCAATGTGTGAAGTGAGGGGGTAGGCCCCAATACCAAGATTGTATAATTACCACTATAGTCCCTTTCAACCCAAACTACTTGAAACCATCCTTAGATTGGTATTATAGTTCCTTACAACCAACTTCCCATCACATCTAAAATCATACCTTAATAATCTTATAAACATTTAGGCTAATCAAATAGTTATCTATTTACTTTCCAAGTTGATTTCTTTCTCTTTCCTCAATTGTATTTTGTATTGTAAAAATGTGCATTAACCAGTGTTGGTGCAACATTTTGTGTTGTGTGCTTCAATTGAATTGGCCAGCGTTAATCCAATTGACTATTTTTTTCCTTTCAACTATTTCTTTTCAAATTACTTACAAAATTTATCTTGTTTCAATTCATAAATCTATTATACTCTTCTCAATTTTTCTTATCTACTATACTAGGTCGACCTAGTTGACCCTGCACCTTTTTCTATCCTCTATTCACTATACTGGATCGACCTAGTCAACCCTATATAGTTTGCAGACCCTATTTCCTCTTTTTCAATCTTTGTTCACTATAATGGATCAACCCAGTCAACCCTATACTATTTGTAGATCCTATTTTTATGCTAGGTTAGCCCAGTCAACCTTGTACTATTTCTACCATTTCCTATTTTCTTGATTTCTCATCTCTCTTTCTTTCTCTTCATCATGGACTTTCTACTTGATGATAATACTGAGTTATAGTCAATAGATATGATGAATCTTACTAACCCTCATAAGGTCTCCCATAGATAGAGTAGGGTTCTTTTCTTGGATGCTAGTAATGTTCATATTTCCACTCCCATAATGAACTATGGGACCCCTCCTAATACCTATTCACAATGTAATACTCTCTTCTTATTAGAAGACCAAACCAAATTAGAGTATACACCCAAAATTATTATTTTTATCTATGAATTTCCTCAACATCAAGGAAAATATCCTTATACCATTTATAATCTTATGATTAGTGGTCAATTCAAAGAGTATCATTCACCTACTCCCACAATAATATTGGGATTTGGGGGTATCACTTTTTTTGATTCTCAACCTCTTCCTTATATTTTGACCCCCTTCTCATACCATGACCTCTTATTCTCTAACTTCTTCCACTTCCATGCCTAGCATATCCACTAACATGGTAGGTTCTACATCTAGTGGGCCTCTCATAAGATCCCCTATCTTTAATCCTTCCACAAGTGCTTTGTTTTTTACCCAAGGTAATCATGCTACTAGTGCCTCTTCTTCTCAACCATTCACTATTTCATATTTTGCTACACAATCAAATTTGTTCACTAGTGTCTCACATTCTCATAGTTTCTCTCAAGTTCCTATCAACACTAACAATGGTACCCAAGCCACTAATATTACCTCTAATGCTTCTGATAATGCTAATCAAACACATCAACTATTGATACAAACACTCAATCAAATGAATACCTTTAAATATCATAACACAAATCAAATTATGAGAATCCAAAACCACCTTCTTCATGTTCAATCTCATCCTCAACTAATGGCTTGGGGCAAACATAACTAGAATGTTCCCCCTCGTCCTCTTTGAGATTATCAAGGAAATCTCATTCCTTAACCACCTTTGATCAACAAAACCATTACACACCCTTAAAATGAACCTCTCACTACTCAAATTACTAATATTGATATAGGAGGTATCACACCTACAATTTCTTATAATGGATCAACTGATCCCACCCTTCATTTTAAAACATTTGGAAATATTTATAAGGATTGGGTCAAATTAAACACCTTTAATACTACCAAACTCTTATCCAAAACTCTTACAAGTGATGCCTTTGATTGGTACAACCAACTTAAAACACATTCCATTACTATTTTGGAGGATTTAGTGAATGCTTTTAGTTCAAAATTTCCAAACTAGTGATCTTCCTAAAAATACTTTGGCCCACTTCATAAATTCCAAACAACACGAAAATGAAATTGCTCAAACCTTTGTTAAAAGGTGGAAAAAACTTTGTCAAATAAATGTGAACATAACATGGTCGATGATAATCTTTTCCATCTCTTTACCAGTGCCTTTTTTCCTAAATTATAATATCATGTTTCTCTCTCTCTCTCTCTCTCTCTCTCTCTCTCTCTCTCTCTCTCTCTCTCTCTCTCTCATCTCTCTCTCTCTCTCTCTCTCTCTCTCTCTCTCTCTCTCTCTCTCTCTCTCTCTCTCTCTCTCTCTCTCTCCATGTACATTGGAGGAGGATATTAACAAACTTAAATGTCAAAATTTCCTTATGTGTCAATTTGAGCCACCCCAACCTTCTGCAAGTCCTCATCTCTTACTTAAGAATAAAAATTTCAATGTCACCAATGATGGTGTTATAGATTCTTATGACACCATTCACAATGTTCAATATGTCATTCCTACCCCTTCGTCAAAACCAGTTCCTCCTTCTCAACAATATATCAGTCCTCACTTATCTTCATCAAATAACATTAATGTTCATAAACCTCTATCCTTAGTTGAATTACTTAAGTGTCTACCTAGGCCTCTTCTATGAGATCTTGACCCTACTCATCCTATGAAATCTTGGTATGCTCCTAACAAGTTTTATTGGTTTAACTGGAGTTGGCATCATTTCCATCAAACCTATAGACAACTTCATAATTTAGCTATGGAATTTCTTCTTGATCCTAATTTCGATCATGATTCTATCATTCAAAAGTGTCAATAAGATTATGAAATTGATGTTAAGGACTATAAATCACATGATAAAACTCAAGCCTTAAACCAAGCCAAAGCTCATTTGGCTATCTACAAAGACCCTCTTCATAATCATGAACCTATTCAAGACAATCAAGACAAAGCCACCCCTTCCACCAATAATGTATAAAGTCTTGTTTAACCAACTTCTAAAGAGAATGTGGTTAGCATGACTAATATGCGAAGGGTGGTTACCCTTATATATTCTCAACCTATCTACACTCCTTCATTTCAAAATTATTATGTTATCCAAGATTCTTCTCCAACTCATTTAAATGAGTTGGGGCAAGATGACCTTATTACTTTTGATGATTCAATTTTTGATTCTCCCTTGGATAACACTTCCCATTTTATTTCAACCACTTTTTTGTCATCTTATATCACTAATGATACTCAAATTTATAATAACACTTCTTCTACCAATTTTCAAAATCAACTTGAACCAGATACTTCATCATCACAACATGATTTTCAACCTTTTTCTAAATCTACTTCTTCTTACCAACATAAATTCCAATGCACTTCAGCTCCTCTTTCTGAGGACCTCCTTAATAATTATGCACCTATACCTAACAACCTTCTTATGAGTTATGATGAGTGGGATGTCATTGTGGAACTCAATAATATCCCATCCTAAATTAAAATGGTCCACATCCACACCCCATTATTTAAAGACATTTTATCCTTGGTAAATGTCATTCGAACCAATTAATCCTCATGAGCTTTGTGAAGAATAGATTTTTATTTGTGTATGGTAAATATTGCTCAAAGGAGTTTTTTGAAGGATTGTATAAAAAGGAGTGAGAGGAAGAGGAATTATTTATTGGGGTGTTTCTAAAATATTTAATAATCACTATGGGTTTTTTACCTTATTTTGAGGTTTTCTAACTTACATCTATGTTGTGGATATTCACTTTGTGCTTTACTTATTAAGTCACACATGGATCTTTTATGTATTCATATTACTAAATTAATATTATAAAAAAATAGATTTTGTACACTTCTCAAAATATTCCTAAAGTTCATCATGTTTCCCAACATATACATCATGCTACAGTTTATCATCATGATAGTGAAATTCATATAATAGAGACAAATAAGTTTTCAAATTTTGAGTTGAGATCACTTACTTCATAGTGGCATGATCCTTTCCATTCATGAGATATCATCATTCCCATGTTAGACATACAACCTCTTAATTTTAAGTCTCTTGTAAGACTTATCAATTGTTTTGTTCCATTTTCTTGGTTCATATATTCAAAGAAATACAAGAAAATAGAATATTTCAAAAAATTCTAAAAATTAGGACCTATGCATGTTTTTTGTAGTTAATTTACTTCAGCCATATGTGCTTTAGTTTATACATTACTTATATATATCCAAATTATATAAAATATGCTTCACAAGTTTACTTGAGTGAGTGCAGAACATGCAGGTTATCATTTCCAGATGCAGGTGGTGACATGAAGTAAGAAAATAAGCTTTCATAAAACTATGTGAATTTTTTTATCATATATATCAAGCATGTTTGAGTATTAAATTTTGATAAATGAGCTTCTAAATATATGCTTGGTTTTTTTCTTGATTATCTTATTCATTTCTTACCAATTCTAACATAGATCCTTATGTGCAAACAAAGGTTCCATTTCTAATTTTAGTCTTTTAAATTTGTAAAACATAAATCTCTCCTTTTCTTTTCACATTCAAAAAATGAATATAATATCTCCACCTCAAATTTTTCAAATGCCTTGGAAGAATGAACACATGTCTAACTTTCTCTTTCCCAAGATTGATAAAGATTAGAGCCAATGATTTGGTTTCCTTGTCTTTATCATTTTGACCAATTAAAAGCCATTGTCCTTGACAAATTTCCATATGCCTTAAGAATATTCATAATTTCAAGCATTTTCCTTAGCATATTTATTTCCCACATGATAGAGCCTAAGATTTATATTGAATTTTGAATTTATTTAGGTTCCAATTAAGTTTCATTACAGTTGGTAAAGGAGGGAAAGAGAGACTACTCATAATTTGAACCAACACAGTTAGAGTAGACATAGAATTTAATACTAAGATGTGATGTGCCCCTTATTCCATGTATACAAAATCAAAGTACAAGAAATATGAAAATCTGCAAAAAAAATCATAATTAAAATATAAATTTTACTAGCTAGAAACCAAAGCTTGAAGTGAAAATAACTTTAAATCTCATATTTATTATCTTTACCAAATGTAAATAACCAAAAGAAAATATTACGTTCTAAAAGATAACCTTTTACTCATCCAATATTACAAAGTGTCCTTTAAACATGATAAATCTGACATTGAAGACTACTTAACTTGAATAAATAAAATTACTTATTCAATGATCTTCATTCTTAGGCAAAGCCTACAGGTATGCAACTATACTCAAATATGAAACAAATATGAGATAGTGAAATGTGTTAATTTTATGTTCATCTAAATTTTTGAGATTGTCACCTATCAACCAGGATTGAAATATGCGATACATACAAATATCCCAAATTAAATCACAACTTGGATGATCAAATTCAAGATAATTCAAAATTAAATCCTGATAGGATGTTATTTTTCCGAGGATAGCATTGGCTCTACCAAACAAGGATTGAAGAATAGATATGAATCCCACCAAGTCATCTATGATTCCTATAATAAGATCACCTTATATCATTACTTATTGTAATCCAAACATGATTTTATAATTTAACTGAGGAAAATTTCCATGTAGGGTATTAACATATATGTAAAAAAAGTAAAGCTAAATATTTTTGTATTCAAACCTAAAAATAAAAGTATAATAAATAATTAATAATGATAAAAGGGTCCAACAACCAAAGATATGAGTCTGAAGCAAAATCTAGATAAAAAAATAAATATAAAAACAACCTAATATAAGGGGTATACCCTAGACAAAAAGTGATGTGGACTACATGTCAATCACAATAGAATAACTAAGATAATAACTTACAAGTGCAAAAATCTCTATAAATATTTAAAAATAAACTAAACTCTAAAATTAACCTATCAGATAATTTCTAAATTAAAAAAAACCCAAAAATAATATTAAACTATAATTTTAGACCCTCATATGGTCACGTATGGCCTCCAAAAAATATTAAAAGTGTCTCATAATTGGAATGGAGGGTTATGGAAGAATTGAATTTTTTGAGGTGGTCATTTTGGCATGAAGATGGACTCAAACAGAGCAATGGATCAAAAGTTATAGCCTCCAAAAGTTTAACCTCTTTTTCTACACCATTCTCCTCTGGTTGAAAATAAATTAGCTCATGCAAGTTGATCTGATTGCACTTCTTACATTTATTCTTATCAATCTTAATCAACCATCATTCTATAATCCAATTTTTTCTTGTTGTAATCCTTCCCACTATACCAATTATGTGTCACAACTTCCTTGCCTTCTGTTTATTGTCTTCTTATCTAGAACCTACACTATATTCTCTATCTTCTTCTTTGGTACTTGTTGCTTCTAATCAACATCTTCATCTTCTTTACAAACTATTGATGATTGGATTTGCACCCTTGAAAATATGCTTAGATCTCCTCACCCAAAAGGCAAAATGGAATCATCTCTCTTGTTGTGGGTGACAATTTCTTTGAGATGAATCTCTAGATTAGGGGATAACTCTCCTTTATGCACCTTTAAAGATCTCTTTAATCTATCAACTATGTATGAAAAAGGAAAGGACAACAACTATAAAAAACAAGCGGTGATGCACCCATATATGATATCCTTCTAATTGAGTGAAACCACTACTTTAAAGACAAAACAAAGTGTTTTCTTGCATAGAACTTACAACTCAAGAACCATTTCTACATCAATATTTCATATGATAGATCCAAAAAGGTATGAAAATTTTAGGAAGGGAATGAATGATTCAGAAAAGGAAATAATCATGAACCACTTCTATGATATCTCAACACTTAAGAAAGAATACTAGCAAAGACCTGTAACAATCTCCTTTTCTATAAATTGATACAACATCAAGAGTACAAGCTAGAAAAGACAATCTTTCACTAGGCTAGACCAACAATGATTCAATCATTATTCAATAATACAACATATGAGAGGTAATCACACTTGTGTATTTCTCCAAGAGTTATTCGAGTACAAATCTAGCTAGAGTTTCCCCAATAACTAGGGAAGGATATTGAAATGAGCCAAGAAAATGCACATATATAGCCTTTGAGAGGTAGATCAATCAAAGGAAGTTCAAGGGTCACTTGGACATCTCTCATCCTAAAATAAATAATTACATGTATGCGGGAGAGAGGTGGATGAGTTATGCCATGTCACAACTGAATAGATGTTCCAATTACCATTCATTACGATTGATTAGAAGCATCAGTTATGTTTCATTACAACTAAATACAAGCAGTAATTATGTTACATTATTTGTTATCTCTTTTCCATCTTTAGGTTCTCACACTTTTGTTTTAACTCCAATGACTCTTCCTTGTAGCTTGAGATTTATGTTCTATGGGGTGTCACTCCTTAGGCATTTTCTTTGAACATTTTCCCTGAGGTCATTTCTTCAGACAAATTATCTACAACTATTTGTTTCTATTTATTTCCTTGGACTTTTGTCTTCATTCTTTTCCTTTAGACTTTTTGTTTGTTCATTTCCTTCAGATAAAAAATTTGAAAGAATTCTTCCTATTTATTTCCTTTAGACAAATTCTGAAGGAATTGTTTCAAGCTTCTCTTTCAAATTTCCCTTCAAAAGATCTATCTTGAGCCCTTCGGTGCTTTTGAAATGGACATTTTCAGAGGAAAAGAGCCCTTCAAAAAAAAATTCATGGTCCTTCAGAAGATTGAAATGGTTCTCTTAGCTTGAAAAGATCCTTTAAAAAAATTTCCACGGTCCTTCGAGAATATTGAAATAGTCCTCTTAGCCTAAAAATATCCTTCGAAAAAGTTGCAACATACCCTTTGAAAAGATTAAAATGGACAATTTTCCCAACAAAAGACACCCTTTTAAAAAGTGAAAGTGCCCTTCAAAAAAGTGAAAGTACCCTTTGGAAAAGTGAAAGTACCCTTCAGGAAAGTGAAAGTGCCCTTCAGAAAAGCTGTCATGGTCATTTTTGGCTCAAAGACATCTTTTGGAGAAATTGTAAAGTACCTTCAAAAAACTTGTGTAGACAATTTGTCTAAAAGAATTCGACACTTTGTCTTTGGGAGATTTTTTTAGACAAAAAGTATAAAAGAATTCATTACATATCCAAATGAAAAGATCAAAATAAATACGCTTAAGGAAAAGACTCAGACAAAAATTCCAAAAGAATTTGGCAAAGGCTTACAACAAAAACTTGAAAAAATTACTTAAAGGCTTAAACAAAGATCAAATGAACTTTTCAAAAAGAAAACACTTGTGCATTTGTTGCAGTTCTTGTCAAAGAACACTTCTTTTAAAGAAAATCTAAGTGTTGGACCTGGCCAAAAGAAATAGACTTCGATGATTTTCCAAATAGTGGTGCTCAATTTTGGCCTAAAAGGCCAAAATTTGGTCAACAAATTGGTTACTCGCAGGGGTAGTATGCCTCATATACTAACTAGACTAGTAGCTTTATCCAACTAAGGGCCAATGGATTCAATGGATTCTTGAAGATGACTAACAAGGATTTTTACAAAAAAAAAACACAAGGAAACACACCACACAACAATAGTAAGACCAAGCAAAGACAACATGAAACTAGACAAGGGAAAACTCACACATGTGCATAAGCACTTATGGAACATAAGGAAAATAGGAAACTATGTACAATAGAAATAAGAAAACCATCAGTAATAATGCTTTAGATATATCCTATTAACTGGGATATATGTATCCTCTTCATCCAACTTAGAGATTTGGAAAGCATTGTGTTGTTTCCACTATGTGATCACATATGGGCCACTCCATAAAGCATCAAACTTTGTGTGTCTTCTAGGCTTAGCCCTATCTTCATCCCATTTTAGGACAATATCTTCTTCCTTAAAGCTTATTTGCATGGAATTCTTGTCAAAATACTTCTTTGTTTGTTGTTCATGAATAGTCATGGTGTGCATAGCTTGATCTCTTGTCTCCTCAAGCTCCATCAACTCACATAATCTAACCTCCATGTTATCATTCTCTATCAATAAAAACTGATAGGTAAGATCTAAAGTTGGTAACGTAAATGAGATAGGAAGTATAGCTTCCCTTCCATACACAAGTGTGTATGGCAAGATCCCAATTAATCTCTTTAGAGTGATCCTATCAGCCTAAAGGGCTATATTTAGCTTGGTATGCCAAGTCCTTTGATTCTCCTCCATATTCCTCTTTATGATCCTAATCAAATTCTTGTTTGTGGATTTAGATAGTCTATTCCCTTGGGGGTAATAGTTGGAGGAGGTGCTGAGATAGATACCATGCTTCAAAGCCCATTCACTTGTTCTTGTTCCCAGAAAAGCCAAGGCATTGTCTAAGATAATTGTTGAAGGAGATCCAAACCTAGTTACTATACCTTCATAGAAATCTAGGACTAAACTTTCATTTCCCTCCTTAAGAGATATATCCTCCACCCATCTTGTAAAATAATCAGTGGCTATCAACACCCACTTGTGACCAGTACTAGAAGGAGGATTGATTAGGCCTATGAAATCCAAACTCCATTGCATAAAAGGTTGCTCAACTTGGATTGGGTGAATAGGAAAGTAGCTATATTTTGTTTTCCATCAAAGAGAGCACACTTCTATAATTTCATTACCCAAGCATGGGTGTCTTTAAACAAGCTGGGCCAAAAGTATCCATCCCTCATTATCTTGGTAGTTGTGGTTCTAAGAGCAAAGTGACCACTAGTTTTAGATTGAGGTAAAACCAAGTTTTGAAGGGGCCTCGAAACCCTATAACAGAGAGCAAAATAAAGAATGTCTAATCCCACAGGAAACGCCTAAAAACACTATAATGAAGTAGCAAAAATAGGTTTTAAATGGACCTGAAACCATTAGAGACACATCCGGTCAAAACCCAGATACAAAAATCTAGTAGCAACAAACAAAAGATAACAAAAGGAGAACAAAGATCAGTACCAGTTTCTAAACCAACAAGAAGGACCAGATTATTCATCTAGTTCCAGTATCAAGTTCATGGCTTCTTTTCCTTTCAAAGCAGTTTCCTGGATGGTAGCCTCCAGCAATGCTCCTTTTTGTGTATCTTTCTTTTTGGAGCTTTGCTTTGTCCTTTTGCTGGGACCCTCTAGTGCTTTGGTCTCCTCATTGGCTCGTTTACCTATATTGATAGCAGCTGCACAAATGTTGGATGTTACTTCCTCCATTTTCTTTTTGTTGTCCTTTATTAGTTCTCGGAGGTTGTTTTCATAAGCTTTAAGCTTGACAGGGATCTCGCTTAACTGATTTTCCATGTTGTTTACTTTGTTCCAAGCAGCTTTCAGAGAATCTTCCAAAGTTTCCACTTTTCTCTTGAGATCAATGATCTCCCTACACAACCAGGAATCAAATTGGGAAGAAGACTCAGCTTTACAGTTAACCCAGGTCATAGGAGTGTGTGTTTCATCATTCTGATTCTTCCCTCTCCAATCCTCAGACTTTTTATTGAGGCTATTCCTGGCTTCTTCAAAGAAGTTTTCTTGACTCTTTTGTTCCCGCTCATTGATTCCAGTTTGAATTTCCATATCCATATTTTGAATATCATACTGGATAGAAATTTCTTTTTCATTCTTAGAAGTTGGGTCCTCAACAGGATCTTCCTGGACAAATTCATCCTCCGACACTTTCTGGTTTTCCTCTATCTCTTCTATTCTGATAGCAGAATCCTCCTCTGTATTGACATTATCTTTTTCAATTTCCTCAGATCCTTCTTCATCATTACTAGAGTTGGTGTCCCAGCTCTCAGTTCCTTCTTCTTCCTCCAGTTTTTCAATCATGGAACTCATGTAACTCATGTAACTCATGTAACACTTTGTCAATCTGATCTAAATCAATACATCTCAATAACACACCTAAAAAATCCTTCCTTAATAGTACTCATCAAAAAGTACATAAGGAATGGATTGTAGCCTAAAATACCTTCTCTTGGCCTTATCAAGACCTTGTGGACACTCAATAGTTTGAAGGAAATGAATCATGTCTTGTGTCCAAATCCTCATGGCTGAAGGTATAGCTGATGTATGGTCATCATGGAGTGCCAAAACAACCTCCCTTTATTATTTTATGTTTGAAGCAAGATGCTCACATAGTCCTTTTCCTTTCACCAGCTTGGTTGTTTTGATTTCCACATCATACTCCATCACTTTGGTGATCCAACCTACTCTTTTCTCATTCAAATATCTTCTCAACAAAAAGTATTTCACACTAGAATGAGGGAAAAAAATGTGAATCTTATTATTAGATAGCATATGCCTAAACTTCTTCAAGCTCCTTATAACTAAAAGCACTTGTTTCTCAACATATGTGTACCTTATCTCACAACCTTCCAAACTTTGACTAAAAAAGGTAATAGGCTATTCAAAACTTTCATCATTAGCTTGGGTGAGCATTGATGAGATTAATTATTAATTCCTAAAATTATATAGGTTGAAATCTTTAGAGAAGTCTGGACTGGTAAGAGTAGGAGCCTGGGTAATGGCTTGCTTGATCTCTTCAAAACTTTCTTTCCTCCTTCCTGTCCAAGTGAGTGCCTCATCTTTCCTTATCATGGAGGTCAAGGGCTTGACCAGGTTAGAAAAATCAAGAATAAACCTCCTAATGAATTTTATTTTACCAAAGAATCTTTGTATACCCTTCTTATGTTTAGGCAAAGATAATGCCTAGATGTCATGCACCCTTTCTGGATAAATAGACAGACCTTTCTTAGAAATAATGTGGCCTAAGAGTTTGCCTTCATGAGTAGAAAACACATACATCTTTGGGTTTAGAGAGATCCAAAATTCTCAACACCACTCAAAAATCTGCCTCAAGTGCTTTAAATAATCTTTTGCTTCATTGGAGAAGACTATCACATCATCCAGATAAACCAATACAATGTTATTGATCAGTCCTTGAAAATCCACATTGAAAAGTAGCTCCAACATTTGAAAATCCAAATGGAATCTTCCTATAGGCATATGTGCCGCATTTGGTGGTGAAGGCTATTTTGTATTGGTCACTTTTTTTCACCAAAATCTAATTATACTTGGAATAACCATCTAAGAGAGAAAACCTATCACTACCTACCACCACTTGCAAAATTTACTCCATAGAAGGGAGGGGATATTGATCTCTCAAAGAGACTCTATTCAAGTCCCTAAAGTCCACACACAACTTGATCTCCCCATTCTTATTTCTAACAAGTACTAAGTTGGCCAACTAAAAAGAATGCTTGATGGGAAAGATGATTTTGGACTCAATCAGCTTGGTGAGTTCTTTTTACATGAGGGGTTCAATCTTGGGATTGATTGGAAATTGTATTTTATTGATGGGTTTGTAACTTTCATCTATCTCTATGGTGTATTGAGCCAATCTTGGATCAAAACCCTTCAAATCACTATACTCCCTTGTAAAAGTATCACCAAACTCTTTGCATAGTTCAATGAAATCATGTTTCTCTTGACTAGTGTATACCTTTCCAAGTCCAAGAAATTTATCCTTGAATATCTCTATCCTTTCATAATTCTCTTTCTTTATTTACATTCTTACCTTCTCCTTCTGGAGCTCATCATCCTCATTGAATATGTTTTCAAGAGTCACTAGGCCTTTGGGAAGCTTATTAGACTTCAGTTGGATGATCCACCCTCCATATTGTTGTTTTAGCTTAGACTGATTCTTGGAAGAACACTCAGTCTCTTCTTGTATAAAAAGTGCTATTTTTTTGTCACTATCAAAGAACTACCAATTGGTGACGTTATCTAGTATGGATGGTCTTAGAATCACCTTCAGATGGGATTGGTTTTTGTCTTCCTTTATGCCCTTTGGAACATCAAATCAAGCACCAATAGATGCCAACCTATCAGCATGTTTATTGTTGTCCCTTGTAATATATCTAATATTAAAAGCCATGAAATCTTCTATAAGATCCCAAAATCTATGTTTATAGGATTTGAGCAAGGAGTTTTTTGTCAAATTCTACCCTATAACTTGATTCACAACAAGTTCACTATCTCCATATACTTGTAATTCTTTAATTCCTCTTTTCCTTACCCATTCTATGTCATGGATAAGGGCCTCATACTCTACCATATTACAAGTGCATGAGAATTGAAATTTGAAGGCTAAAAAATACCTTTTTTTTAAAGGTGAAACTAGCATAACTCCACCACCTACCCCCATCTTGTTTCTCGACCCATCAAAGAAGAGTTGCCACAAGCCATTTACATCCTCACTTGGCTTCATTAATTTAGGCATGAAAGAGCCCTTTTCATGCATGTAATAGACTCAAAGACCAGATTCTTAAATAAACTTGTAAGGATCATGCTCATAGTTTTCATCTCCCCACTCGTCTAGGAACAAATCAGAAACTCCCTCAAGGGAAGATGATGGAGATTGGTCAATCTGAAGCTCCTCCTCATCAATGATAGCATAGTTAACATTTTCCACCTTGGGTGAAGATTTTTCCAAGTGATTTCTATGAATATATTTTGACTCAATCTTTGCCTTAGTGACATATTTGTCCTAATCACCATGTAGGACCAATTGGATACCAAATATCCACCTATCTTGGATGTAAAGTCCCTTGATAAGTAAAGAGAAAAATAGCGAGGTGAATCTACTATTACCACATCATGTGGAATTGAAAAATTAAGACATGCCTGAAGATTCAAATTAAAACCTTTCACTACCCCCAAAGTCTTCGATGGTGATCCATCTAATTGAAAAACTCTTTTGGTCATTGGCTCATACTTGAGACCTAGCTTATTTGTTATACATTTTGGCATAACTGATGTGCTTGTTCCACTATCTATGATGCAATTATGAACCAAAAAATCACCAATGATTAGAGATAGGTAAAAATGAGGAGTCTTCTCATCTTTATTCACTTGACCATCTATGGATTGAGTTTCATTAACTAGAACAACACTATCATTTCTAGATGGGCTAGCCTAGTTGCCCAATCTATACAATTCCTTTTGAAGTATATCTTTCTACCCTGGTAATGTTAGAGAGTCCCACAATGAAATATTCATATGAAGCTTCTTCATCTAGTGCACCACATTAATGGAAGGATTACTCACCTTGGGGTTCTCTTTATAAACATTGGCACCCTGTGACGTAGCTTCCGAAGGCAAAGTTTTAGTAGCTGGCATAAAATTTGGAATATTTTGATTTTATTGTGCTTTAGGAGCTGAATTAGGCCCACTTCCCATCTAAACTACTTTAGGAGTCAAAATAGGTCCTTGATTGGTTCTTTGAGCTTCATCAAGAGCCCTCCTTTTGGACCTAGTGTTGGAGGTAACACTGGTATTCTAATTTCTTGGATTCCCCATGTAATTAATGGCACAAAACTCACCCTCTAAATTATTCATGAGAATGAAATCAGACTGAGCCTGCCTTTTCTCCATCCTAAAATGCATTGGCATATCAAAATTTAAGAATTGAGATGTTTGTTCACCTTGTGTAGTCATGCCTTGATTTTGCATCTCATTGGTGTAATCAACTTGTTCTTGACCATGCTCAAATCATGGATAATTGGGATATTCATAGACCAAATTTTTTTGAGTGGGGACAAGGGATTTAGAGGATGAAGTATCACTAGGATTATAGCTTTGATAAGGCTTGATATGGGTAATTTGGCCTTGTCCTTATGCATTACCTTGAAAAGGAGGTATGTTTTTTTGTCCAAATTGATTATAGGATTGATATGGCTTATATCCTTAGGCTTGTTGCCTTTTGAGATCAACCAATTCATTAGTAACACTCTAGAGTAAAATTTTAATCTTATGGATTTCACTGGTATGGGTGATGGAAGATTTTTATTGACTAAGCAAAGAGCTAAAGTGGGCAATACACTTTGACTAGAAGAATGCAAATCAAGGAATAGTGGCATTGGAGGTCTTGGAGCTATCTTTCCCACTTAGACATGAAAATTCTCAACATTTGTGGCTATTTCATAGGCAACAAGAAATATTTTTCCACCCATGGATTGAATCATCATGGCAATGCCACTATTCAATACTTTCAAGTAGTACAAAAATGCATAGTTTGTGGTTAGCCTCACAAGAATTGGGATTCTATCTAAAGTTTTTTGGTACCTAGTATTAAAATATTGCATGAATTCATGTGTTTCCTTTTTTATTGTGGTTAATTACTCAACTAGAGATAGGTGATCACTCTTTTCCCTAAACCTATCAGTCAATAGAGTCCCCAACTCATCCCATGAGCCAATAGAATTTACAGGTAGGGTCCCATACCAGTCCAAAACTTTTCCTTTGAAAGACAAGGCCAACAACCTAATAGCTACATTTCTTGTGTAATATTATGGATATTACAAAATATTTTATATATTCTTAATGTGCTCAATGGCAGTAATTGGACCATCTCCACTAAAAGATGGGACACTTTTGAGGGCAGATCCTAGAATTTGATCATAGTGGGCAAGATGCAAGGGAGATACCCTAGTGAAAGGCACAAAAGGTTGTCTTCTAGACATTTTGGAATGACCACTATGGATATTAGGAATGGAATGTAACATAAACTTGGAAGCTTTAAACACAAAATCTCTTATATAAGGATGAGTGTTGACAAACCTAGACTTTTTGGTGGAATATGGAGGTAGTTCCATAGATTCAAAAGGTACACCTTTAGCAACACCACTTTTGGTCACCTTTGGTATGGAAAATATGACTGATCAACAACCAAAGACTTGAATTCTTCAATGGAGTTGCTAGGTACTAAATGTAGATGTTTATTTCAATCTCAATAATGATAAGACCAACACTAATCTTAAATAATCTTGTAGGACTTAGAGGTCCCACTAAGCATGCCTAAAACTATTGATGCTTGGATTTACACCCTTGAGAAGATTCTCAAATCTCCTCACCCAAGTGGCAAAATGGAATCATCTCTCTTGCTATGGGTGACAATTTATTTGAGATGAATCTCTAGAATAGGGGCTAGCTCCCCTTGATACACCTTTAAACCTCTCTCTAATCTATCAACTATGTATGAAAAAGGAAAGGAAAATGACTATAAAAAACAAGTAGTGATGCACAAATATATTATATCATTCTAATTGATTGAAACCACTACTTTAAAGACAAAACAAAGTGTTTTATTACACAAAAATCACAACTCAAGAACCATTATTATACCAATATTTCATATGATAGATCCAAGAAGGTATGCAAATTTCAGGAAGGGAATGAATGATTCAAAAAAGGAAACAATCATGAACCACTTCTATGATATCTCAACACTTAAAAAAGAATACTAGCAAAGACCTATAACAATCTCCTTTCTATAAATTTATAGACCATCAAGAGTACAAGCTAGAAAAGATAATCTTTCACTAGGCTGGACCAACAATGATTCAATCATTATTCAATATTACAACATATGAGAGGCAATCACACTTGTGTATTTCTCTAAGAGTTCTTCAAATACAAATATGTCTAGAGTTTCCCCAATAACTAGTAGAGGGTCTTGAAATGAGCTAAGAAAATGCATATATACAACCTTTGAGAGGTGAAGCAATCAAAGGAATTTCAAGGGTCACTTGGACATCTACCATATTGAAAGAAATAGTTACATGTATGCAAGAGAGAGGTGGATGAGTTATGCCATGTCACAATTGAATAGATGCACTAGTTACCATTTGTTACAACTAATTAGAAGCATCAGTTATGTTTCATACAATTGAATAGAAGCATCAATTATGTTTCATCATTTGTTATCTCTTTTTTATCTTTAGGTTTCCACACTTTTATTTTAACTCCAATGGCTATTCCTTATAACTTGAGATTGATGTTATATAGGCTGTCACTCCTTAGGAATTTTCTTCAGACATTTTCCCCAAGGTCATTTCTTTGAACAAATTGTCTATGGTTATTTGTTTTTTTTTATTTCCTTAGACTTTTGTCTTCATTCTTTTCCTTTGCGCTTTTTATTTGTTCATTTTTTTTGAATAAAAAGTCTGAAGGATTTCTTCCTATTTATTTCCCTTAGACAAAAAGTTTGAAAGAATTGTTTCAAGGTTCTATTTCAAAATTCCCTTTGAAAGATCTGTCTTAGACCCTTCAGTGCTTTTGAAATGGACTCTTTCAGAGGAAAATATCCCTTAGAAAAAAAATTCATGGTCCTTCAAAAGATTGAAATGGTCCTCTTAGCCTAAAAAGATCATTCAAAAAAGTTGGAATGGTCCTTCAAGAAGATTGAAATGGTCCTCTTAGCCTGAAAATATCCTTTTGAAAAGTTGCAACATACCCTTCAAAAAGATGAAAATGGAAAATTTTCTCAAAAAAAGACACCCTTTCAAAAAGTGAAAATGTCCTTCAGAAAAGTTGTCATGGTCCTTTTTGGCTTGAAGATATCTTTCAGAGAAATTGTAAAATGCCTTTGAAAAACTTGTGTGGATAATTTATCCAAAAGAATTTGGCACTTTGTCTTTGGGAGATTTATTTTAGACAATAATTATGAAAGAATTCGTTACTTATCCAAATGAAACACCTGAAATAAATACTCTTAAGGAAAAGGCTCAAATAAAAAGTTTGAAAGAATTCAGTAAAGGATTACAAAAAAAACTTGAAAGAATTCATAAAAGGCTTA
Source organism: Torreya grandis (assembly GCA_037957365.1). NCBI lineage: Eukaryota > Viridiplantae > Streptophyta > Pinopsida > Cupressales > Taxaceae > Torreya > Torreya grandis. The sequence goes on along the minus strand of JARHVA010002383.1, from coordinate 923,428 downwards.
TACAAAGATCAAACAAAATTTTTGAAAAGAAAATACTTGTGCATTTGTTGTGGTTCTTGATGAAGAACACTTCTTCTGAAGAAAAGCTAAGTGTTGGACCTAGACAAAAGAAATAGACTTAGACAATTATTTGCAAATAAGGGTGCCCAATTTTGGCCTAAAATGCCAAAATTTGGTCAACACCTTTAGCATATTCTCCATGTAAATCATATAAATTTGAAATATTAAATTGTGGATAGATATCAAAATCCTATGGTAAACTAACCTCATAAACATTTTCATTGATTATCTTCATAGTTCTGTATGGTGCAATTTTCTTGTACTTTAACTTGTTATATGTGTCTTTCAAAAATCTCTCTTTACTCAAGTAAACCATCACTAAGTATTCTTAAAATATTTTTGACCTTATTCAGACATTTGTTGTTTCTTTATACTTTTTATTACTTTCCTGCAACTTTCCTTTTACCTCTTGTAACTATTTAATATGTTCTAAAAATACTTCTACATCATCACAAACTCATTCTTCAATTGATAACTACACCAAATATAAAACACTATAGAATTTATCCCATAAACAATCTAAAATATTGATTCACCTATTGATCTATTTACTGAAATATTATATGCAAACTTAACTTGTGGTAAATCCAAGTCTCCTTGCTTGGGCTTCTCTCCAACTATGTATCTCAATAGATTTCACAAGCTTTTGTTTACAAATTTTGTTTATCGATTTGTTTGGGGATGGTATGTAATACTAATTTGTATCTTAGTCACCATCTTATTCCATAAATTCCTTCAAAAATGACTTAGAAATTTCATGTCCCTTTCTGATCTAATGGTTTTTAGAACACCATGCAATCTCATAATATCCTTGAAAAATAGTTTTGTGACTCTTGTGGCATCATTGGTTTTATTACATGCAATAAAATGAACCATCTTATAAAAAAATTCTACAACAACAAAAATTGAATCATTACCTCTATGTGTGTTTGGCAATCCCAACACAAAATATATACTCAAATCTACCTATGGTCCTCTTAGAACTGGTAATGGTATGTACAACCCTATATTTTGTGCATGTTCTTTTGCCACCTGACATATCCTACAAGTTGAAACATATCTTATCACATATATCTTCCTCTTTGGCCAAAAATAATTCCCCTCCCCCAAATATATTATCTTTATCTTACCAAAATGTCCATCCAAACCACCACTATGTAATTATCCTATTATATTGTCTCTTAGAGACCCAATTGGAATACATAATTATTTCCCTTTAAATAGTTAATCATCTTTCATAATATACTCTTCATAAACATTACTTGTATCACTTGTCAATGAATTCTTGCATTGCTCAACTATCTTTCAAAACTTTTGATTAGTATCATATACTTATTTAATAAATTCAAATCCAACTACTTCACTCGCCATAGTAATTATCAACCCCACTCTTTTTCTCAAAGCATCAGCTACTTGATTTTTTTTTTCATTTTTGATTCAAAACAAAATTATAACCCTACAAAAAATACACCCACTTTTAATTCCTACTACTTAACTTATTTTGAGTGTTCACATACTTCAAAGCCTCATGATCATTAAATAGGATAAACTCTTTAGGAACCAAAAAATGCCTCCAATGTCTTAATGCATGTACAATGGCATAAAAATCAACATCATATGTATAATAATTTTTTCTTGCCTCATTCAATTTCTTACTAAAATATATTATTGGCTTCCCTTATTAACTTGACATGGCACCAATTCCCACAAATGAGGCATCACAATCAACCTCAAACACTTTTCTCAAATTTGGTATTGCTGAAATAGGATTTTCTATAATTTTATTCTTCAACAACTCAAAGATTTATGTTGTCATCCTTATCCATGTAAATTATTTTCCTCTCATACATTTTTTTACTGGTTCAACAAAACTACTAAAATTCTTAATATTTTTTTCATAAAAAGTTTCTAAACTATGGAAACTTATTAACTCTACGATGCTCTTTGGGATAGGCCACTCAACAATTACGTTTAATTTTTATTCATTCATTTTTACACCATCTACTAAAACTAAAAATCTAAAAAATACCAAATTTTCATGCATAAACATGCACTTATTCAAATTTACATAGAGATTTTGTTATCTTAACAATTCTAATATCATTCTAAAATGTCGTAAGTGCTCTCCTTTAGTCTTACTGAATATTAAAATATCATCAAAATAATATACCACAAAATTATCACTGTATTCTCATAACACTGTGTTTATCACCCTCATAAATATTTTGGGTGCATTAGATAATCTAAATGGCATTACCGTCCACTCATATAAACCATCTATAGTATTGAATGTTGTTTTTCAATCATCTCCTTCATGAATCTGAATCTGATAGTGTCCACTCCTTAGATAAATCTTAGTAAACTATTTTTCTCCTACAAGAACATCCATCATATCATCTATATGAGGTATAGGAAACCTATACATGATTTTAATATTACTAATTTTCCTACTATCCTTACACATCCTATAGCCTAAATATTTATTTGGATTTATAAATGGTAGTGTTACACATGGGCTCATGTTCTCCCTTACTACACCCTTCCTCACCAATTCAATAACCTACTTATTGATTTCTACATTTATATTGGACTCATCCTATAAGCTGCCTGATTGGGTAAAGCTGATCTTTGAATCAAATCAATATGATGTTGATTATCTATCTTTGGTGGTAAACCATATGATAACTCATCAGGTATAATCTCTACATATTATTTCAACACTATTATTACTTTTGTTGGTACATGTACCACTTATGTGTCTTCTTTGTTCATTATTAATCCGTAATAGTAACCTATCATCTTCAAGTCTTTGATGAATTATTTTGAAATTAGTATGCTTTTAGTCTACCCTTCTTCTTTAAGAGGTAACAAAATTACCTTTATACTACCTTTTTAGAAACTATATGTGTTCTTTTCTCCATCATGAACTCCTTTTATATCAAACTATTATGGCCTTCCCAATAATTTATGGCATGCATCCATTGGTATTACATAACACCATAGTTCATCCTTGTAGGTTTTATTTATATAAAAATTGATTATTCACCTTTTATCTACTTTAACTTCATTACTTTTCTTAAACCATGAAATCCGATAAGGATTAGAATGCTTTTCACATTGCAAAACTAGTTTCTCAATTATATCTTTAGAAACCATATTTTCAAAACTACCACCATATATAGTTTCCTTGCATATCTTACCTCTTGAAGTATACCTTATTAGAAAGATATTTGTTTGCAGCCATGTATCACCACCTTATTTATTTTGGACATTTTATTACATTGGATCAATCATTATTCTTCTCATTAGGAGATTTTCTCCAATATCTATTAGTACAACTTCAAAATTTTGCTCTTTTATTTTAGATTCAACTAAATTCACTCTTGGGTGATCTCCTTGCCTCCTTTCTTGATCTTGGTAGTGTGGACACTTAAATTCTCTGTGGCCTTCTTATCCAAATTTGTAACAAACATAAGACTTGTGTTAATTTGGAAACCATCCTCTATGACCACCATAGCTTCATCCTCTCTAAAATAATCTTCCTCTCTGCAGGTATTGAAACTATTGTCTATTATAATATTGTCTTTCTAGACTATGTGATGATTCCCCTCTATTGGTATTAAAACCAACTTTGTTTGTATTAGATCCACCTCATCTCCTTATTAGATGGGATTGTCCTCTTGTTGGCCTTGTAGATGTTCTTTTAAAATTCTATCTATTTTATTTTTCTTCTATCTTCAAATCTAATTGATAAGCTTCCTCCATGCAAAGTATTATACCCATGCTTAATTCATCTTTAATAGAAAAGTTCAAACCATTTACATACCTTAAAACCATATGTAATTCTATCTCATTATGTTCTAAGCATATGGAAAGATTGTAAGACTTATATGTATACTCTTTTATATTGTGATCCTTTTGTCTTAAATTTTAAAATCATATGTATAGGGTTTGTGCATAGTCTATATAAATAAATATCTCCCTTATCTTCTTCTCCATCTTTTTCCATGAGTTGATCTTCTCTTTACCTTTTCTACGTCTTTCTTTCTACTAGGGATCCCACCAAATCCTTGCATGACCCTTCAAATTCATTCATGTAATAAAAAAGATCAAACATTAAAGAAACACATATATAAATTTAATGTTATCAAAATCATAAATATTTATTACATAGTAAATATGTTATAGGTCTACTCATACCAATTCAAGCCTCCCTTATTTCAACTCCATTTTACCTTTCAGCTTTGATATAATTTGTTATACACTTAAAAATAAATGATGATCTTTTATGTTAGGTAAACATGAATCTTTTAATGGAATCAGATGACTTATATTTAACCTACAGAAAAGACTAAAATTTCCTTTAGCTCGAGCAAACCCTGACTAGAATCATTTGCAAAACCTTGGAAAACCTCACCTAAGTAAAACATGAGAGATATGTTTAAATCAAAGAGAACTACACTAGAGGAAAAGAACAAACTCCTCCCATCATTTTGAATTGTTGAAAATGTTAACAATTTGAAGCATATGAACTTTAGAGGCCATATGAAAGGATAAATTTATTTCCAAAGCTTCTATATTCATCCAACTTCCTCTCAAGCTATCAAAGGCCAAGCTAGGCATCACATACCCTAAGAATACCCAAAAAAATTAGGAAATATAAATATGTCATAGATGTTTGCATAGATCATATATGTTTTCACTCAACTAAAATATTCATTCTATTATATATAAACACTAGCAAAGCCATAAATCTTATTTACAAAGTTATTCCACAAATTTTAAATAGTTGTGCTTTAATGGAGTAGATTCCATTCCCAACATGGATTTTCAGCATGATAGATAGGCATCTCTATTTTTTTTAAAGATGGAGACCATTTATTCCTTCCTTACATTCCAAACCAAATGGATTTTGAGGAATAATCTAGAAACATATGCAAAATTTTATGCTTTGCTTGTGATATAGGCGAATCAAAGAAGACAAAGTAGGATTGATTTTTCTCCCAGGAATGTGTTGCCATTGTGTAATTTATTGTTGAATAATTGATGGAATTCAATTATAACATTTTCATGTTGATGCTCAACATAAGGAAAAATTAAAAGCAAAATAAATGAAATCATTTCTTTATTCTTCAATAAAATTATTTCTTTCGGTAGATTACAACAAAGGGTAATCATTTCTTTATTCTTCATTGAGAATAAAGAGCTCCTTCCCTCTATCAACAATTTTTTTGAAGTAGAAAAATCAAATACATATAACATCAGAAGCAACCTCATTGTATGAATAAAATTTAATGTAATTTTTTATTATTTTATTATTATGCCCTAAGTTATAGATCATTGGCCACTTTAAGAACATCAATACAAATTTGATCATGTAAATGTTCATAAGAGGGTTTAATAAAATGTGCATCATAAATATTATAATATTGTAAAAAGAAATCACTTTTAAATATAACATATGATTAAATGTGTTGTAAATTTATAACATATGTACATCTTTTTGTATTCAAAATTTTAAAAAATAATTTAAGAGAAAAATTATATGCTTTTTATTATTTTTTATTTTTGATGAAGATAATTCAAAAATTACTCTCGACTGTTAATAAGGTTTGGAGATTGAACAATAGATTCAAAGGGGGTAAATTTCAAAGAGAGTAAAAAAAAGGCTACACTACGGTAGAGCTACATGACAATGGTTTATTTTCAATATAACATCTCAAACAATTTCATCTAGTATGATGGATGTCCACACCATATTCTAAATCTCTTATTTTAGCACATGTTGGTAGTATGCTCATTTTTTTTTGGATTTAGTGAAACAATTCCAATGCCTCATGAGAATAGAGAGGGTGCATTATGCAATTTGGATTTATTTTATGAGTATACTCTTTGTTCTTTGCATTCTTTGCATTTGATTAATAATTTTGAAAGCCTCTTTAAAAAATTAATTTGTTTATATTTGGACATCCCCTTCAAAAAATTTGCATATCATGAATGTGGCATCATGGAAATTTTGATTTTTTTAATTTTTCTACCAAATGATGATTGTATAATTATTGAGACATTAATTTAAGATTTATATGACTTGTAAGGTGAACTAATATATTGAATGGTGAAATAAATAACAAAATTGTGTGGGAGAGATGGAGAGGAATGGAAAATGGGTGAAAAGGAGCACTTAAGGAAGTTCCCACAATTCAAACCTTAGGAAACATTATAAATATTGAGAGTTGAATCATGGACACTTCCAAAGTGAATTGGGTATTGTTACATTTTTTGGAGCTCCATATAATGTAATTATCACATTTTATAATGTTACATTTTTTGGAGCTCCATATAATGTAATTATCACATTTTATAAGTTTTTGAGTCAATAACCTTTTTTAGACACTTAATTTTAGCACAAGACCCTTTTCCATATTGTATTACTATGATTTATCATGATTTCTACACTTTTCTATAATTTATCATTTATAGGAATTATCCTAATCCACATTACCCTTAATTTCATCCTAAGCCTTTCAAATGTATCTAATACTTCTCTATATATATTGGTTCTTATCCCCAAGCTTATTTTCACAATTCCTATGCTACTACTTGAATTATGTGCTACAATTTTCCCTAGGTCAGGATTGATGGTCATATCAATCTTTCCATAGAAAGGATTAATAGGCCCACTAACCCCATCCTTCATATTTTTGTGGGTCCCTCTACCTTTGGTCATTCTCCATGTTCCTTAATTTTGACTTCTTACTACTTCTCGAATCAATCAAGGTGTGAATCATGTCCTAGATCATCCTATTTTAATGTAGTATTAAGGGAGGGGTTTATAATTAAGGAAATCCCTAACACAACAAATTAAAAAAACATTCAAACACACAAATTATTTCTAAAACATAGTTTAATATAATTATTATATTAAACTAAATAACATATTACAATGTTTTCTTCCAAGGTGTAAGCTATAGACTATGCTTGGGATCAACTTGGAGCATACAATATTTCTCTATATAGTAATGTAGTTTATCAAAATTCCATGCACTCAAGGCTATAAAATATTCCTCCTATGTTCTCTCTCACTTTCATTTAATTTACAATCTAGCAGATTTTTTCCCAAGAACTCTAAGATTAGCACAAATGTTGGGCCTTACACTTCCTTGTATAGGATCCTCCACATGTTAACTGTAAAAAATGTGTCATGAAAACTATCATCCAAGTGTTAAGTGTAAAAAATGTGTCATGAAAACTATCTCTAGCTAATGCATGCCCCAAGGCTCCCCTTTTGCTTCACTTACAATTCAGCTCTAAGAATATTAGAGTGAAATATTTGTTCAAACAAGTTTGGAGTTAAATTGTTTGAATTATGTTAATTATTTTGGGTAATACTACTCTAAAGGAGATATATCTATATTTGTATGTGTTATTATGATTTTATCAAGTTCCTAACTCCATTTATGTTGCATATTGCACCCAAAACCTTGTTTTTGAAATATTTTCACATATTCGCACCATCTTATCTTACACAAAAAAACATTAATCCTATTACAACTGAATATCCAACTACATGTCACTGAATTCTAATTTCACTTCTATGTATTGACTTTTACACCCAAATATTTTTGTATTTGTGCCCTACACTCCAAATTTGGAATTTTTCACAAAAAAAACTCTGGGGATGCAAGATTGAACTACATTTGCAGGCTATTAGAGGATTTTCACTAAGCTATATTTGTCATATTTTTTATTTGTTTTTTATAGGGTGGGTTCCCTTTAAAAATACTTATATTTACCAATCATTTTTTATTTAGAATATAAATATAATCCATCACAATCAAAAAAAATCTAAGATGTTTGAGAAAGAGTTTCTAACCAGTTCATGATTCATGTGGATTTTTATCAATCAAGGATACTATAGTGATATATTTATCAAATAGTAAGCAATTGAGGTTGTTTATACCCACAACTTTATTTCTAATCTTGCATCACTGATCATGCATCTTCACTTATCCATCAGAGTCTTAATCATTATTTTTGTATTTCCATTCTACTATGGTGTATATAGAGTTGTCATTTTCCCTTATATTCCATAGTCCTTAAAATTTTACTTGAAAACATTTAAAAAAATAATATCCACCAATATCACTCCTAAAGACATTAATCTTCTTCTTTGTTTGGTTTTCAACAAGATTTTTAAAGTCCCTAAACTTACTTAAATCCATATATTTAGCTTTGATAAAATAAACCCTATTTTTTATTGAGTATTCATCTATAAAATAAACATAATATAGATATTTCTCTTGCGATAGAAGCTTCACAGGTCCAAATACATCATTATGCACTGAATGAAAAATACCTTCAGATATTGTAACACTATTAGAAAACTTCACTCAAATTTATTTACCAAACATGACATTCTCATAGAAATCAATGTTTAATGGGAAAACAAAAATTCCTTCAACCATACCTTTATATTTTAATGCTCAAAGGAATTTCTCTCTAATGCGTCCCATCTTCATAATGCCATAACATTGTCTTCTCTATAAGAGATGCAGGGGTCTGATCTAAAATATTATTCACCTAAAGAACCACAAAGCTATTACATTAATCACTTATTATGTTTGCCTCATTCTTCAATAACATTATTATATAGACTCTTATTTCCAGTATCATTACTCTATGAACCATCTTGAAAATGTATTTATTAAATACTACCTACACACTTTCATTATTCATATTAATTATAGATATTAGGTTTCTAATCAAACCTAAAATGTGCATAACACTTGGGAGGGTTTTATCCCTTTCATATTTAAACCTAAATTTGAATATCCCTTGAAGTTTATCTTATAGGTCAAGTTATCTCCGAAGAATACATCACCTCCATTGACCTTTTCATATTCATAGAACTAATCCATGTGAAGGGTTATATTAAAAGATACACCCAAGTCAATCAATAAATCACAATCACTTGAAAGTGAGCTTAAAGTTGCCAAGAATAAATCACTTGAGTCTTCACTAGAGGACTTTGTTTTTAAAAACTATGAATCATCAGATGACTTGCCCTTTTCAATCATTTCATATTTAGTCTTTCTTAAAATGCCCTAGTTTATCAAAGTCATAGTATTTTCTCTTATCTTTTGTTGTAATCTTAGATTTACCTTTATATTTTGACTCTCTTAATTTTATTTAGAATGACATATTACAAATAAGGCATCCTTTGTTTTATAATCCTTAGCATGTTTATATCTAATTTCTTCTAATAATAAGGATCCCACTATGTCCTTAATTTTTATTGTTAATGCACAACAATAACTATTTATATAACTAAGTTATCTTAAGATTTAATAAAAGAATTAAAAAATAAGACACTTTTCTTCTTCTTTAACTTCAAAAAAAATTAATTGACTTACCATAGTATTGAAATCATTCAAATGTTCATCTATAGAGTCATCATCATTCATTATCAATGAAAACAAATTATTTCAAATAAATAGTTTGTTCACTAGAGACTTTGTCTAATACAAAGTCCCCAACTTATCCCATAGTTATTTAGAAGTTTTTTCCATCAATAGATTCAAAAAAACTAAATCTAAAACAATCTTATTGAACTTGTTGTCTTTCTATCAATATTTTCCCAATCTTCTACCTTCATCCCACATGTTGCACTCTTGATACAGAAACCCATTGATCTTTTTCCATAATAATATCTTACACTTTAAGCTTTCACAACTTAAAATATTTATCATCTAATTTTTCAATATTTATCCTTGTGCTTCCCATTGTTCTCATTTACTCGAAAAAAATATCACACACATAACTCCCACTCAAAAAATAGTTTATCACAATTTAAAAAATAATTAGCTATTCACACAAAGCTCAGACCTAGATATGATACCAAATGAAGAGAATATAGATTCGATAAACTAAAACCTAAGAATAAATATAAAGAAAATCCTTAAGCTAATATAATAATAAAAAATTGTCATACACACAAGATTACACAATAACTATAATTTCACTCTAGAAATCCTTGTGAGATAGAAAAAAATTAAAGTATGTTAACCTACATTATTATTGTATTAACTTAACCATCTTGTTATATAATAACATGCTATCTAGTTTTTATTTTCTTGTACTATATGTATGAGTATATATAGGCACATAAATAGGTAATTACCAAAGCAATAGTACAATACCATGATTACCAAAACCATGGGCTATGACTACCAAATACTTTCTTGTATGGTACCAATATCTCCCCATCCTAATGAAAAAGTTGGGAAGGCCACATTATAAATTTACAATATATTAGAGTGTAAATCATAGAAAATATACACCTTTCCAATAGTCAAATTAATATAATCTCCCTTATAAATTTCAAAAAATACAACTAATCTATCCTAAATCCTAGCCAACCTCTGTCTCATCTTTGATATGATCATGAAGGATGCAGATGTGTATAATAAGGCTTCCTCATCATAAATTAATCAACATAATTAATATCTTTGTAATCATTCTCCTCAATATCATGACTATCAACTAGATTAAAATGTCTATCCACATACAAATTATATTATTTTTAACTATCATATATGTGTTTAAGGTTAAAATTTACATAGTTAATCATAGTTATAAATTATATATAGTAACTTAAATAATATTTCTAACTGACATATAGCCATTACACTGGGCCCACATGTCAAAATATTTTGTGTCTAATCCTAGAGCTTTCAACCATTTTTTCACTTCTTTTGTGGCCCTGCAATCATAGTGTCACTCCTACAATAAAAATTATGTCATAAAATGAGCTGTAATATTTTTTATAAAATAACTTATAAAAAGTTTACAAAATTGTATGCAAAATATTTTCAATTATTTTCCATGAGAAATGAGTCACTAATATCCCTAAGGTATACTTGCTTGTTGGGCTCTATGCTTGTTACTATTGATCCCTGCATTAATTTAAATAAATGCAAAACATATAATTTTCCTATATAAAAAATTTACAAACTTTCATATATCACTAAAAAAAATAACTCACCTACAACCACTTTTCTATCACTTTTGAGCCCAATCATCATACATCTTTGAATATATAATATTTTGTGTCCTAAAAATATGAAGTCTTCTCCTCTCAGCATTTATATTTTTATGCTATGAAAGTTACAAATCACAGAGTTGAAAAAATATTATGTCTATAAAATAAAAATAATAATAATTAATTAGTATTTGGAGACCTTGCCCTTCTATGCCTTGTCATTATGTTAATTATAATTTTTGCATAGCCTCCAATCACTTTTATTTTATAATAGGATTTTTTAAATTCTTATTAAATTATTTTTGTGAGCCTTTTTTTATGATCATTCATAAAATTAATTGGAGGCAATATTGGGAACTTCACAAAATAGTATTTTTTTAGTTTATATATATTCTTTGGTTAAAATAAATAAAATAAAAAATACAAATGTCAAATGTCAAATATATTTCAGATAAATGAAAAAAAAATTTAAAAATGAAATTTAAAAACTTAAGTAATACAAATGTTAAAAATTAAATAACATAAATTCAAATACTTACTATCCCTAATAAACCTCCAATATTTTTATCTTATCATTCACATATAAATTCACTTTTAGATACCTATATTCTCAGTTATTGTAATCATCTAGTTTCATATGAGAGGGGCAATCATTATCCAAGTGTGGCTAGGCCTCTCCACCATCCACCTAGCAATCACATGGGATAACATCATCAATGATAAATGGGATGGTTCCATGGTGTTTTCAAGAAAGTGTACCCTTCTATGCATGACAAGTGTGAGGCTGATAAGAGGTTTTTACACCTATCATGCTAGTCGATGTAGGGAAATCATAAGGAATGGATGAGGACCTAAAATACAAGTAAAGTTTATAAAATAATTAATTTAAATTCTTTAATTTAAAAAATAAATAAAAATTATATTTGTTTTTCATGTCACTAGCAGAAAAGGAAATATATTGAATTGACCTAGCCTCATCCTTGCTTAGGGCCATCTCTCTAGTGGACCTATTATCAAAACTCTAAATAGAAAAATATTAACTGAAATACTTTAATTGAAAAAATATAATTAAAAATTCTACCTCTACTTTGGGTCCATAGTAATAGAGAAAGGACGTCAACCCATCCTAGCCTCACCATCACATGGGTCCATATAACTAGTGGAATTGTTATAAAAAACTTGAAAAATAAAATAATATTAATATTAATATTAATTGAAAAAATAAAATTGGGAATTATAACTTTATGTCAGGTTCCTAGTAGCATAGAAAGGATGTCAACTCATCCCATCACCCTCCTCCTTGTCATTAATTCTTAATGATTATTTTAATAACTAATAAATAATGGAATTTATAAAAAATATGCTATATAAAAATAATGAAAAATTAATTTTTTTAAATTGTTGTACCAATGATAATATTGTTGAGCTTTTTGATAGGCATGGTAATCTTCATCAATCTCACATTGTGTATTTTCATAAACATTTAACCCACCACAACACACATTGTACAATTCCCTCCTAGTTATATTTTCACACAATGGCCTACTAGCCACTACATGTGTCTAATATTTAGAACATACATTTAACTTTTCAATTTTAAAAAACTTATCCTATTTACGTAGTCAAATTTTCATTTTATTATCTTCAAGATAATATTTTTTGTCTAATATTTTATTTTATTAGAGACAATTATGAATGGTGAAAATTATACTAAGATGTCATTAGAAATTTTGTTAAACAATTTTCATGGAAATGTCTTACCCCAATTTTGATTAATGGGTAAGATTAATCTTATTAAGATATAAACTTGAAATGTAATTTAGATATTAAGATATGGGATTCAAACATACATATGAATTTCAAATACTAAGATTTATTGTACTGATTTGACAAGTGTCATATGATAAATATAATAATTAAAACAAAGGAATGAATACTTAGCTTTTCCATTTTATTGTCTAAGTGTGACTATATTCTAGAAGTGAAAATCAAGATAAATCACACATGATTTGTTTGGTTATAGAAATGATTCTCTTTCTCAATTAGATCTACTATGTCGATATTGAGCTTCTAGTTGGTAATAACATGCTTTTAAATAGGGTATATTGACTTTATGGTTACCTGCATTTGTCTTTGTTTGATCTATGTTTATAACCCTAAACCCTAATGATACACATAACTTTAGAAATCAACATTCATTTCCTTGAAATACTAAGTGTACTTGATAGGGCTATAAATCTACAAATAATGAGGGAAAGTGTAATGCGCTGAGTTGAACACAATCACCCTCACTTGATGATTGATGATTACTTATGTATTAGATACTACAATGATGGAAATCAAACCACACATAGTTCTCCCATATAGTTTTATTATGCAATTTTGTTCCTTTTCTATATATATGAAGCTAATGATTAGCTTTAATACTTGACGATACTAGTTTTAACTTGGTTTTTTGCATACATCAAACCTAGCTTATGATTATTCTTAGTGATAGGCTTGAAAATTTGGAAAAATAGGGTATATTTTTATACACATAATATTTTAAAACTTTTATTAATTACTGACACTTTATATTTTGAAGGAACCCATCAGGTCTCAATTTCTCTGAGTGCACACCTTAAGGGTTGCACTAGGAAAGGGGTGGACAGACCATTAGTGCTTTGTAAAATTGTTATCCATTTTACCACTTTCCATCTACATACTTGTCTCTTAAAACCATTTACCCTAATTGTATTCTTCTCTATTGTACCCATTCCATTCATTTATCATGCTTTATCCTCCTTGTTCTTACCTTAATCCCCTTTAACTAATTGATTATACTAGGTCAACTAGGTCGACCCTATATAACTTTTAGCCTCTGATTACTATATAGGGTCGACTGGGTCAACCTTATACTATTTAGGGGTATCTTTCATTAGGATTTGTGCTACCCCTTTAGCCGACCTACCTTTGGACCTAGTGATTTATCTCCTAAAAACATATAGGGTCGACAAGGTTGACCCTATACAGCTAACATATTCAAAAGGATTTAGGACAAGATCCACCTATATATACAATTTCATTTCCAACCATTTGTAAGAAAATAAGTGAAGAATAATAAATGCAAACCAACATCTACATATTGACCATTCTACTAGAGGAGTAATGCTTAGGGTTCCATACTTTCCTTGGAGATATGGATTGCGTCTTATTGAGAATTATTTTGGATGCATAGATAGGTTGTGTACCCTAGAGTTGAGATATCTTTATTATCCTTACATACCACGACAATCTATTATTAAGCACCTTTGCCAAGGGAGAGGTTTAGGCTAAATGGTTTCATCTTCAAAGGTAAGTATTCCTACCTTTATTTCTCCTTTGTAATAGCAGATAGATAATGCATTGACTCTTCTCTTTCATGCATTTGGATTATCTATACATTGACATGATTATATGTCTTCTATACATGTTTAGTTTAGTTTTTTAAATTTCTAACCCCCACTTTGTGCCACAAGATTTGGTGATCACTAAATTAGATTTACTTCCTTGTTATTAGAATAAGTGAAATATCAAAACCTGGGACCCTCTTAGGGTTATTGCATGATTGTGTTAGTCTGAAGACTTTGAAACACTCCTTATCACAATGTATTGTGATAAGTGATCCCTTTTTTGGGTCTAGAAGATCCCCATCTTGGTCATGATCCTAATTAATAAATATTTTCCCAATTGGAAGTGTAGGTATGCTCTATCTTCTCTAAGCCAAGATCAATTTATAGACATGATACATTTCTTATTACATACATTAAGATGACCCTGACATGAACTAACCCATACAAGATTTATCTACCTTATTTTATTATTTCATTCTTTCATCATATATTTGTCATACTAAATCAACTCTGTCATCTCAGTATCTAACTTCTATGTGCAAGATTTTAGGTATAGGCTACTAGATCGACCCTATCAACCTAGTATAGGTTTTCAACTTTTCAAACATATAGTCTAGACTACTAGGTTGACCCAATTGACCTTGTATATTTTCAATCACTCAGTAGTAGATTTTTTCAAAGCTTGATCAACTCAGTCAACCTAATTAACAAAATTTGTAAGCATATATCAAGGTTCTTGAACAACAATCTTCATTCTCTACATCTCTAATACACCAAGGTTCCTTTCTATATCTTTATCTCTTTCTTTACACTATTTCCTTTTACATTTTGTAGTCTTTAAAACTACCAAAGCACAATCAACTGGATCGACCCTGTTGACCTAGTTCTCTATTCTTTGTGTTATCTGGATAACTAAGTTGACTCTACTGACCCTATTAATTTTTAGACCTTGCTTTCACAATACAAGTTTGACTTTGTCGACCCTATTCTATATTTTTTGCATACACTATTGACTATATGAACATTGTACCCTTTTTTAAAGTTGGAATTAACCTTATATGCTAGTAATTAGTTCACACTTTCTTTTCTTGTTGCTTGCATGCTTAGAATAGATCACATTGTCTAATCAGGGGGTTTTTAATTAACCGTTTAGTTTCACTATTTTTTATTTTATGCACACATATCCAAATCAAAAAATATAAACAAGCATTTTAACATTTATTTACCCAAGGCCAACCTACTTGGATTTCATCACCAAGGGGGAGGTTGAATCGATACTTTGGTAAGGTATAAAGTGTGGTTAATGGTATATTATGGCTAAGCACTCGACACCCTTATCATTGTAGTGTGTGAATTGAGGAGGTAGGCCCCAATACCAATCCTTTATCATTACCACTGTAGTCCCTTTCAATCCAAATTACCTGAAACTATCTTTGGATTGCTATTCTAGTTCCTTATTTATAGCCAACTTCCCATCACATTTAAAATCATATCTTAATAATCTTATAAACATTTAGGCTGACCAATTAGATAGCTATTTACTTTTCAAGTTGATTTCTTGCTCTTTTCTCAATTATATTTTGTATTGAAAAAAAATACATTAGCCAAAATTGGTGCAAGGTTTTATGTTGTGTGATTCAATTAGATTGGCTAGCATTAATCCAATTGACTTTTTGTTTCCTTTCATCTATTTCTTTTCAAATTGCTTGCAAAAGTTATCTTATTTTAATTCATAAATTTGTTATAGGCTTCTTAATTTTACCTATCTAGTGTACTAGGTTGACCCAATCAACCCCGTACCTTTTTCTATCCTTTGTTCACTATAGTGGATCGACCCATTTGACCCTATACATTTTGTAGACCATGTTTCTTCTTTTTCCAATCTTTGTTCACTATATTGGATTGACCTAGTCGACCCTGTACTATTTGTAGACCTAGTTTTTATGTTACGTCAACCTAGTCAACCTTGTATTATTTTTTCCATTTCCTATTTTCTTGCTTTCTCATCTCTCTTTCTTGCCCTTCATCATGGAATTTTTGATGATAATAATACTAAGTCGTAGTCAATAGACATGATAAATCTTACCAACCCTCATAGGGTCTCCCATAGATAGAGTAGGGCTCTTCTCTTAGATGCTAGTAATATTCATATTTCCACTTGCACCTTGAACTATGGGACCCCTCCTAATACCTCTTCATAATTTAATCCTCTCTTATCCTTAGAATACCAGCCTGAATTAG
This sequence comes from Torreya grandis, assembly GCA_037957365.1. Lineage (NCBI taxonomy): Eukaryota > Viridiplantae > Streptophyta > Pinopsida > Cupressales > Taxaceae > Torreya > Torreya grandis. The sequence continues at coordinate 906,715 of JARHVA010002383.1, read as the reverse complement.
AGTATACCCCCAAAATGCTCTTTTTTGTCTCTAAATTTCCTCAACATCAAGGAAAATATCCTCCTACCATTACAATATTATGATTAAAGGTCAATCTAAAGAGTCTCATTCACCTACTCCTAAATTCTCAACTAGATTTGGGGGTATCACTTTCTTTTATTCTCATCTGCTTCTTGTGATTTTGACCCCTTCTCATACCATGACCTCTTCTTCTCTAATTTCTTCCACTTCTATGCCTAGTATATCCACTAACATAGCAGGTTATACATATATTGGGCCTCTCATAAGATCCCCTATTCTTAATCCTTCCACTAGTGCTTCATTTTCTACCTAAAGTAATCATGATACTAGTGCTTCTTATTATCAACCATTCACTAGTCCATCTTTTGCTACACAAGCAAATTTTTCCACTAGTGCCTCACATTCTCATAGTTCATCTCAAGCTCTTATCAACACCAAAAATGGTACCCAAGGCATTAATACCACCTCTAATGCTTCTAATAATATTAATCAAACACATCAACTATTGTTACAAACACTCAATCAAATGAATACATTTCAGGCTCATAACACAAATCAAATGATGAGAAAGCAAAACCACATTCTTCATCTTCAATCTCATCCTCAACTAATGGCTAGGTGCACACATAACCAAAATGTTCCCCCTCCTCCTCTTTGATATTCTCAAGGAAATATCATTCCTTAACCACCTTTGATAAAAAAAACATTAAGCATTTCCAAAATGAACCTCTCACTACTCAAATTGCTAATATTGATATAAGAGGTATCATACCTACAATTTCTTATAATGGATCAACCGATCCCACCCTTCATCTTAAAACATTTGGAAATATTTATAAGGATTGGGTCAAATTGAACACCTTTTCTGCTATCAAACTCTTATCCAAAACTCTCATAGGTGATGCCTTGGATTGGTACAACCAACTTAGAACATATTCCATTACTAGTTTGGAGGATTTAGTGAATGCTTTAGTTCAAGAAATCCAAACTAGTGATCTTACTAAAAATACTTTGGCCCACTTCATAAATTGAAAACAACATGAAAATAAAACTACTCAAACCTTTATTAAAAGGTGGAAAATATTATCAAATAAATGTGAATATAACATGGTTGATGATAATCTTTTCCATCTCTTTACCAATGCCCTTTTTCCTAATATACATTATTAGGTCCACACTCTCTCTCCATGTACATTAGAGGAGGCTACTAACCAAACTAAATGTCAAGATTTCCTTATGCATCAATTCAAGCCACCCCAACCTTTTATGGGTCTTTGTCTCTTAAGAAAAAAATTTCAATGTCACCAATGATGGTGTTATAGATTCTTATGACACCATTCACAATGTTCAATCTATCATTGTTACCCCTTCATTTTAATCATCTCCCAATTCTCAACAATATACCAATCCTCACTTATCTTCACCAAATAACATTAATGTTCATAAACCTCTATCTTTAGCTAAATTGCTGAAGCATCTACCTAGGCCTCTTCCATAAGATCTTGACCCTACACATCCTATGAAATCTCAGTATGATCATAACAAGTTTTGTTGGTTTCATGCTAGTTTGGGTCATTCTCCTGAGACCTATAGACAACTTCATAATTTAGTTATGGACTTTCTTCTTGGTCCTAATTTTTATCATGATTCTATCATTCAAAAGTGTAAACAAGCTTATGAAATTTATTTTAAGGACTATAAATCACATGATAAAAATCAAGCCTTAAACCAAGCCAATTCTCATTTGGCTATCTACAAAGACCCTCTTCCTAATCATAAACCTATTCAAGACAATCAAGACAAAGCCACCCCTTCCACCAATAATGTAAAAAGTATTATTGAACCAACTTCCAAAGAGAATGTGGTTAGCATGAGTAATATGTAAAGGGAGGTTACTTTTATAGATTCTCAGCCTATCTACACCCCTCCTTCATCTCAAACTTATCATTTTATCCAAGGTTATTCTCTAACTCAATTAATGAGTTTGGGAAAGATGACCTTATTACTTTTGATGATTTAATTTATAATTTTCCCTTGGATAACACTTCCCATTTTATTTCAACAACTCTTTCATCATCTTTTATCACTAATGATACTCAAATTTCTACTAACACTTCTACCAAATTTCAAAATCAACTTGAACCAGCTACTTGATCATCAAAACATGATTTACAACCTTGTTCTAAGTCTTCTTCTTCTTACCAACATAAATTCCAATGCATTTTGGCTCTTCCTTATGAGGACCTCCTTAATCATTATGTATCTATATCTAATAGCCTTGTTATGGGTTATGATGAGTGGGATCCCATCATAGAACTCAATAATCTCCCATCCTGATTCCATTCATTGAGCTTATGAGGACTTCTCCACATCATATTAACCATATTATATAATTACTATTTGAAATATATATCCCTTGTCCTCCCCTAATAGGATAGGAGATAGCCTTATCTGGATCCTAGGATAGTATATTAAAACAATGTGAAGATATGTCTATTAATGTTGATGAAACTATGGATACTTATCTTTCCTTAAAATTTCCTATTCTTACCAATGAGATTCTACTTCATGTGAATGACTCTCCCTTATTCATTAGTGTTGAAATAGGTGATATCTGAGTTAAGCATGCATTGATTAATGAGGTTTTAGGCATCTACATTGCCTCTATCAACTTCATTAAGACCCTTGGATATTTATATTGCAATATCAAGTCTACATGCAACACCTACCAAGGAGATGGTCAAAGGCAAATGCCTCCTATAGGTTGTGTGTGGCTTCCCATTACTATCCCACCTATCACCATTCATTTGAAGGTGATGATCTTTAACTTTTCCCTTTATTATAACATCTTTATTGGTAGGCCATGGACTCACCATATGAGATCCATTACTTCTTCCACCTACCAATGTTTTAAATTTATTTATAATAGAGCCATTTATAGGATTCAGGGTGACACTAACCCTTAGAGTTTCTAATAATTCTAAGACTGTGGTGTTTTCAAGATTCCTACTCTTGAACCTTTTCTTAGCATTTCATTCTATGGGTCTCAACATCTTAATTTGCTCATTAATTCAACTTGAGGTTGCAATGGACATCCTAAAATCATCAAGAACATTCCCCCTAACCTCTTAGATTTTGATGATGATGAGCCCATTGATATTACATTCAATATCTTCCTTCTTATCTCACCTCATTTCATCTCATAGCTTCCTTCTTCCTTGTACCCTCATTCTCTCAATCCTCCTTGTGATGATATTCCCATAGTCTTGACCAAGACTTGACACTCTATCTACCACACTTCATTGGATGAAAAGTTCATCCATTCTTATGTCATTTATCTTCATACCATGGATTACAATGATGGTTATTCCCTAGATTATCTATTCTTAGGTAGTCTTGTATAGGCCCATGATGTCAAGATTATTTGTTATCATTCTTCTTTACTTGAGTCTTTTCAAGTGTCTTCCCATCTTCCTTTATTTACAATTCCTAATTCTAGTTTTTTCCCTCTTTAACATAGGGTAGAGATGGTGCCAACACCTCCAATTTTTTAGGAGCCTCATAGGATTATGCTCATGGATCATGTTATGACTAGGCCTTATGGCTTTGCTAAGTTCTCTAATCACCATAGTTAGTTTACACCTCAAATTAGTGTTACCCTTTTTAGACCTTCTATAGATCCCTCTCCTCCCTTAGTAGAGCCATTATCAGAGCCCATTCTTTCTCCCACTATAGTTGAACCCATTCTTTCTCTTGTTATAGTTGAGCTTGTTTTCACTCCTATTGTCACTGAACCTACCCCTACTTTTCATCCCATTGCTCCTTCTGATTAGCCTAGTTTCATTCCTCTTCCATCACCACCTTCTCTTGGTGATAGTATGCTTCCTTTGCCTAAGATATCTTTGCTTCCCACCAAATGGGCCAATGAATCTTCTTTGGCTTCTTCCACTCCTATTATACCTCCTTCTATGAGTGTTTCTCTTAAGACCACTCATAAGCATATATGTTACTTCCATGAGAAAAATAATCATTCTTCTACCCATTGTCACAAGTTGTGATAGTTTATTGATACTTTGCATCCTTCTTCTCTTTCTTTAGACAAATCCATGCCTCCCTTAAAGATTTTACCTAAATATATACCTAAGTATGGTGAGGTGTATTATCTATGGCACCCATGTAGCACCCATCACACTATTCATTACCACATCCTTCAAAAACACCTTAAAGATCACCTTATAGCTATTATTAGACCTTCTTCCATTCCTCCCATAGGTCATTCTCACAAGAAGGCTCCTCCTTCTCCCATGGCTCCACATTCAACGATTCCATCCCCTCCTATGGTCCCTTCATCACCTTTTATGCCTCCACCCATGATTCCTTCATCTTTGGACCTTCTATCACCTCTGTATCCTTCTCCACCTATGAGTCCCTCACCTATGGATCCATATCCACCAATGATTCCTGCATCTCCCATAAATCCCACTCCCATGCATTTTCATGAGCATCTCTTGCCTGATTTCCCTCCTCAGCATGATTCATTAAGAATTCCTACTTTTCCAATTGAAGAGATTAAAAGAAAAGTATTTTCCCAATTTTCATTAAATATTGATGAGACATTAGCAATAGTTCATATCCAAATGCATACAAATTTATCTGATGTCTTGGATAATGTGTGGGGGAAGATTTATCAGTATTTATGAGCACATGCATGGTGTTTTTACATTACATTTTGATTGGACGTGTGTTTCAATTTTATTTTTATCTATCTATTATATCATTTGACATTGTGTCAAATTCATATTTTTCTTATATAGTGATTTTACCTTTTGCATTATATCTTGCTTATATTGTCACTTATGTTTGCATATGATTGTCTTTCTTTATCATTGCTTTCTCTTTCTTTCTTGATTTTTTCTCAAAACTCTATTCTTGTGCCTTCATGATTGTTTACTTTCTTATCTCTATTTTTCACAAATAATTATCATTATGACTTGGTTATATCAACCCTATTCCCTTTGGTCCTTGTTTTCTATTACCATGTGATTAGTTAGCAAACAATGCATCTCATTATACTTTCCTTATACCAGTTCACCTTTGGATCTCCTTTTCCCTTATTTTTTCACAAACTAAGCATATACATGATTGAGACTTGAGATCACATACTAGTTAATTGTTAACCCTAAGTGTCCTAGTCAATCTTTGGATTTGGTTACTTAGCTTCCTTTAGCCTTATCCTAAATATCATTCATGTGTATCACTAAATCTCTCATGATTGGTAATTCCAAATCCATATGGATGAGGAATCTTAAAAATCCATAAAAATTTAAAAGCCAAATCATTTTACAAAAGGCAAAAATATTCCTAAAAGTCAAATCACACTAAAATACATGATTCAAAGCACATCTCCTTCTTCTACTCAAATCTTAAATTCAATAGTTGGCCTCATGATAGAGCTGAGGTCCTTTGGAGTGTGGTAGGCCAGTAGATTAGAAAAGGATAATAAAAAATATTTTAGTTATACCTACTTTCTCACATAAGTACCTAATCTTCATAGTAGACTGATATATCTGTAAGGGGTCCTAAAGAATGGGGGACATGTATTTATCTACCAATATACCTTCATGATTTGATCTATAAGGGGTCTTGAAAGGTCCATTTTACTTTTCCTTGTACCAATCTAGCTTCATGAGTTGATCTTAGTAGCACACTTATTTTCCTACAAAGCTTTGTGTCTATAACAAATAGGTTTCCTTTGTACATTGATGGTCACTAGTCACTTAGTGTCTTATCATGTCCTTAGTATGCCTCTTGTATCCTAAATTCTTGTCATAAAATGTCTAAGTATTGATTTTTACACTCCTTTTTTCATTCACCATATCCCTCATATTTCTTCTTGAGAAATATTGTCTTGTTTACTGATTACTCCCCTTGGGATTTCATTTGTGAGTTATAGTATAAGACCCATCATTCCTCACAAATTACCACCTTTTCCTTCCTTTTTCCCACATCCTTTGTTATCTGATTATCTTGATTTTTCCACTCCAATGGTGTTCTCTTTGTGAGTTACAGTGTAAGACCATGGATAGGACCCAACATTCCTCACAAAATTTTCCAATAATACAAGTCACAAACAAAATTACATGTGTCAAATATGAGATAAGATGTGATTGATTGTGAAGTTACATGTCATTACCATACTTCCCATCTTGATTTAGTGTTTTTTATGCTTAATTCATTTCTCTTTCACTTTTATATTCTTATGTTTTGAGTGCATGTAATAATGTTGAGGATCAACCAACAAACTTGATTACTTTTATGTAAGCAACTAAACACGGAATTAAACCAGAATAATAAGTAACTAGAATCATAAACAACAAAGAATAAGAGATACAAGAAACCACCCTGAAAACTTGTTTTAAACTCTTCCAGAAGGAAATACAATGAAGAAAATCACACTTTCTTCTCACACCTCTCAGATGTACAGATCTCTTTCCCTCAAGAGTTCTCTCTCAATTACAATCAATCCCAACAACCTGGATTGATTCACATAGACATGTATTATACAATTCAATAAGCTATGAATATCTATCCCTATTATATAATATTAGGAATCATGAGCTATGCATTCACAACCATTAGATGCACCTTCTAATCAAGGGCTCAAAATAGTCTTACTAAAGATAGAGATGCAGACTTAAGACTCACACTTAATCTTATCATGCAAACAATCTATTCTATCCATGAAAATAGACTTTCTAGACGCACAGGTAACCGACGTCGGTCCCTACCTATTTGCACATGACCGACGTCAGTCGATCCATAACCAACATCGATAGCTCCCAGTCGACCCCTGACTGACATCGGTCGCTCCTGACTGATGCCAGTGACTGTGTAACTCCAGCAACCTGCAATTTACTCATTTGGTGAAGCTTTTAGCTCCACAACTCAAAAATCTCCCACTTGGAGATAAACAGCTACATGAGTACCTGTACAACAACATCTTCTAGCTTCTCGATCTTCAAACTCAATCATGAAGACCAATAAAATTTGAATGAAGATTCAACTTCTCCTTTGATATCGGCTTGGTTAACATATCAGTAGGGTTCTTATCTATATGGATCTTCTCTAGCTTCAACTCACCATCCTCTAATACCTGTCTTATGAAGTGGTACCTAAGCTGTATATGTTTGCTTCTTGAATGAAAGGCTGAATTCTTAGCCAAATGAATTGCACTTTGACTATCACTGTATAATCTACAAATCTCTTGCTCCTTTCCTAGCTCTTCCATGAATCGTGTCATCCATATCATCTCTTTTCTAGCCTCTGTAGTAGACAAGGCAACAATCTTTTGCAACTTTGAAATCTAGCTAACCACCATTCCACCAATAGTGAAAACATATCCTATGGTGCTTCTCCTGCCATCCAAGTCACCTGCCATATCCAAATCTACATAACCATGTAGAGAAGTGTTTGACCCACCATAACACAAATGCCTACTACTGGTTCCTCTCAGATATCTGAGAATCCACTAAATTGCTTTCCAGTGTTCCTTCCATGGATTAGCCATATACTTATGGACAACTCCCACTACTTGGGCAATATCTGGTCTAGTACATACCATTGCATACATTAAGCTCCCAACTGTGGAAGCATATGGAACTCTACTCATGTACTCTACCTCATCATGTGAATTAGGACACTATTCTTTACTCAACTTGAAGTGTCCAACCATAGGTGTGCTTACTGGTTTTGCATCCTGCATATTGAACCATTTCAACACTTTGTTTACATAATCCTCTTGAGACAAAATCAACCTGTGATTTTTCCTATCTCTCTTAATACTCATGCCAAGGATTTTCTTTGCTGCTCCCAAATCCTTCATGGCAAATGTGTGAGCTAATTTCACCTTAAGCTTAGAAATATCCTGCATGTGTGAGCCTACAACCAACATATCATCTACATACAGCAAAAGGATAATATATCTACCATTATCCAATCTCTTAAAATACACACAATGATCAGATTGAAATCTACTATAGCCATGCTCAGTCATAAACCTATCAAACTTCAAATACCATTGTCTAGGAGCTTGCTTGAGACCATACAAGCTTTTCTTCAATCTGCACACAAGTTTCTCCTTACCTTTGACCTCAAATCCTTCTGGCTGATCCATATATATTTCTTCATCCAAATCTCCATGATGAAACGTTGTCTTAACATCTAGTTGCTCAAGATGCAAATCCTCAATAGCAACTAAAGACAATACAGTCTGTATAGAAGTCATTTTAACTACAGGAGAAAAAATCTCACCAAAATCAATACTTAGTTTTTGTGCAAATCCTTTCACTACCAACCTGGCCTTATATCTCATCTGTCCATTCTCACCTTCTTTCAATTTGTAGATCCATCTATTCTTCAGTGTCTTCTTTCTCGCTGGCAACTCAACCAAATCCCATGTTTGGTTCTCTTTCAAGGAATCAATTTTCTCATTCATGCCTAGCTCCCACTGATTCTTGGATTCTACCTATATTGCTTCATCAAAACTCTCTGGTTCTCCACCATCAGTGAGCAATAAATAATATAATGAAGGGGAATATCAAATTGGAGGTTTACTTACCCTATCTAACCTCCTAATGGGCGTCTGAGACTCATTCACAACACATTGTCCACCCAAATTCTCTGATAGTGACCGACCTTGGTCACCTCTAGGCCTGTAACTGACTGACATTGATTTTACCCAACTGACATCAGTTCCTATCTGGCCGATGTCGATCACTATCTGACCGACATCAGATCCTATATTGCCAACATTAGTTCCTTCCTAACTGACATCAGTATCTGTGTTTGCTTGTCTATGATTATTCTTTCTTAAGAGCTCATTTTGGATCATCACCTCGTCTAATTCAACATTTCTCTACTCAGAATCATTCAGCTTCTTCAGCTGATCACTGTACATCACTTTTTCATTAAAAACAACATCACAGCTCCTAATTATTTTATTAGTTCCTAGATTCCAAAACCTGAATCCAAAATCTCTAGAGCCATAACCAATAAATGTGCACCTCATAGACTTAGCATCTAGCTTCTTTCTATTTTCCTTATCAACGTGCACAAAAGCTTCAAAACCAAAAACTCTGAGAAATGAGAGATCTACCTTTTTACCTATCCATGCCTCTTCTAGAATTCCACCATCTAGAGCTGTAGAGGGTCCTCTGTTAATCAGGTAAACTATAGTATCTATAGCTTCTGCCCAAAACTATAAGGGCAAACCAACATGCAACCTCATACATCATGCATGCTCCATTATTGTTCTATTCATCCTTTTAGCAACTCCATTTTGTTGAGGTGTCCTTAGAACTATCCTTTGCCTGTGTATTCCATTCATATAATAATATCAGTTGAACTTTTAGCTATAAAACTCACCACCATTGTCAGATCTAAGGCACTTCAATCTCCTACCTGTTTCATTCTCAACTAAAGCTTTCCACATCTTAAAAGTGTCAAAAACATCAAATTTTTTCCTTATACAATAGACTCATACCTTTCTTTTAGCATCATCTATTAAAGAAACATAGTACTATGATCCTCCAATAGAAGCAACCTGAGCTGGTCCCCACACGTCTGTGTGAATAAGCTCCAACTTGTGCTTCTTCTTTGTTGACCCAGTCTTGAGAAAACTCACTCTCTTCTATTTCCCAAAAATACAATGCTCACAAAAATCCAGATCTATGCTTGTCAAATCTGAAAGCTTACCTTTTGACTTAAGAATAGTCATTCCCTTCTCACTCATGTGGCCAAGCCTCTGGTGCCACAACTTTGCATCTACATCTGAAGTAGATAATACAGAAGGAGAATTATCAGTAATACAATTACATAAATAGAGAGTACCTACTCTCTTACCTTTGGCTAATACAAGTGCACCCTTGGTAACCTTCCAAGATTCAGCTGTGAGAGTTACTGTACAACCCTCATCCCCTAACTTTCTTGCAAAAATCAGATTCCTCTTCAAGATGGGAACATGCATGACATCTCTCAACACCCATGTGTTTCCATTCTGCATTTTCAGCTACACTTTTCCTTTCCCAAAAATTTTACAAGGCTCATCATCCCCTAAATAAACTATTCCAAAATCTCCATGGACATAGTCACTGAAATATTCTCTATTTGGGGTTGCATGGAAAGAGGCACCAGAATCTAAAACCCAAGATTCTATATTATTATGCAAAGAGAATATAAGAGAATCTTGTGCAACAATACCTGCAACTTTTGCTTCTTCTTTACCTTCATGCTGATTGTCTTCTTTAGGTTTTGACTAGCAATCTTTGCTTATATGCCCTATCTTTCCACAATTCAAGCAGGCTATCTTCTTACCATTTCTAGATTTGGATCTACCTCTCATCTTTGACTTAGACCTTGATCTCCGATGCTTGCCCTTCTCTTTTTGCCTTCCCCTGCTTTCAAAACTTAAAGCGTTCCCTGATGTTTTCTCTGTGCTTTTCCTATGAATTTTTTCATTCAAGATTACACTAACAACATCATCTACTTTTAAAATATTTGAAGCAGATGCAGTATTACTAACTACCATTACCAAGCTATGCCAGCTTTCAGGTAAAGAACATAATATTAATAGAGCTTTAATTTCATCATCAAAAACTATTTTGATTGAATTTAATTCATTTACAATTCCATGGAAATCATTTAGATGATTAGATATAGATCCACCTTCATGCATTTGCAAATTAAATAACTGCTTCATAAGATATACCTTATTTGAAGCTGAGGGTTTTTCATATAAATTTGCTAAAGTAGTCATTAACTCTACCATTGACTTTGCCTATGATAAATTAGATATCACAGTAGATGCCAGACTCAATCTTATAGATCCAAGAGCCTTTCTATCAAGAACTTCCCATTCTTCATCTTCCATGTTTGTGGGCTTCTTTGTAGCCCCACCTAATGGTAAGTATAGATCTTTTTGATACAGATAATCTTCTATCTGCATTCTCCATAATTGGTAATTCTTGCCATTAAACTTCTCCATTCTCAGTTTACTTTCTTCTACCATTGCTTCTCCCACTCAAACAAAAACCCCTGTGAGTGACCTGTAATCAACAAACACTAACTAGATCTGAAACACCTGTTAGTCAACCTGAGCTCTGATACCACTTGTTGGGGATCAACCAACAAACTTGATTACTTTTATGTAAGCAACTAAACATGGAATTAAACCAAAATAATAAGTAACTAGAATCAGAAACAACAAAGAATAAGAGATACAAGAAACCACCCTGAAAACTTGTATTAAAATCTTCCAGAAGGAAATACAATGAAGAAAATCACACTTTCTTCTCACACCTCTCAGATGTACAGATCTCTTTCCCTCAAGAGTTCTCTCTCAATTACAATCAATTCCAACAACTTGGATTGATTCACATATACATGTATTGTACAATTCAATAAGCTATGAAGATCTATCCCTATTATATAATATTAGGAATCATGAGCTATGCATTCACAACCATTAGATGCACCTCCTAATCAAGGGCTCAAAATAGTCCTACTAAAGATAGAGATGCGGACTTAAGACTAACACTTAATCTTATCATGCAAACAATCTGTTCTATCCATGAAAATAGACATTTTGGATGCACAGGTAACTGATGTCGATCCCTGCCTGTCTGCACATGACCGACGTCGACCGATCCATAACCGATGCCAGCAGCTCCCAGTCGACCCCTGACTGACGTCGGTTGCTCCTAATCGATGCTAGCGACTGTGTAACTCTAGGAACCTACAATTTACTTATTTGGTCAAGCTTTTAGCTCCATAACTCAACAAATAATTCAACCATTTCTTGAATTTTTCATACTTCTTAGCTTGAATTAGTGTGATCAATTTAAGACCAATCTTTTGCCAATTTTATTTTTCTCTTATACATCCTAATGTGCTATAGTATGATTGATTGACTTATTTAAATTTGTGTTTTAATACCATTTGTGCCCTTTTACATACCATCCATCTTATTATAGTGTTTTCATACTTCCCAATGTGATTTAGTATGGTTTTACTTGTTTTAATTTGGTGCAAACATCTTTCACTTTGATTTAAAAACAAATTCATTTTTTCCATCTTATTTTTCCATCCTTTGGTTCTTTATACTTAGTTATTTTCTTGTTATTACACATTTACCAACTTGAAATAGTGTGTAGTACATTTTTGATTAATTATATTTTTACCAAGTTTTTTTTCTTGTTTATTTTTAACCATGCATGTGTTCTACATAATGATAGAAAATAAACCACATCTCATATATTTCATATAGAATATACAACAAGATAAATACATATGCTAGAAATAGATATATCCAAAGCATCCACAACCACAACCATAATGACAATAACATACACAATCAACATCAATATGCCAAAATGATACATCACATATATATGTATATATATAATGAGTTTTGATACAATAAGTAAAACCATATGCAATGCTCCTACTCTATGTCTATGTTCCATCCTGTCAATCTCATGGCCTAGCCATGCTTCTTGTTGAGGCCTTGGTCTGAATCCTCTAAATAGTATATTGTAAGGAGGCCATCTAAAATATAAATCCATCAAATTTTCCCTCTAGGTGTGCCACCCATGCCTATAACTACACCAATTAGGCTAAATTCTCCATGTGTGTCACCCTTTCCTGCTCCTACACCTGTATCATATGGGTTAGGGTCATTATATGTGCCTATGTCATCTATGTCATTGTAGATAGATGCATAGCTCTCCCCTATATGAGGGCATACCATGTCTTTATCTTTCCTACACCCATCTCTATTGGTGGCTACATCCTCTCTCTTTGTGCTCATATCTACCTTATTGCCTCCCCTACTAATTTGAACCAACTCATCTAAGCTAGGGAAGATGGTAAATTGGGGTCCTCTAATGCAATAAGGTCATACAACTATAGAGTCACATCCAAGATGTCATGGAGTGCTCCCCTCACAAGGGACCCCCATCTCTACTCATATTTTGCAATGCCTATAAAATCACACCCAGATAGATATTAGATCACTATTATATCTCACAATATCTATCTACCTCTAGTCTCTATTTCAAAATAAAAACTTAAGCAATAATTTAATCATCTTTATTACCTATTTATGTCTTAGTAACTTTGGTCTCACCATCTATGTGATTTCCTATCATAGTCTCTCCATCTCTGTGGCCTCTTAGCACCTCCTTTATAGGTCACCTCCTTAGCTTAAATCTAGCTATCATGGCTTGTGTCCACCTCAATCTGTACCTAAGTGCCTCTCTATCATCCATCTCTCCTCTAGCTCACCTGTTGGGTCATCAAGAATGGTGATAGTATCCACTCTCTCCTACTCCTCTTGCCTCCATTGACACCATATCCTTTGTTGTCATTGCTCACTCATTGTGGAGCTAGTGGTGGTATCTATGGTGCTACTTATTTTTTACCCCTCTCCTCTTACTTTTCTTTTTTTCATGCTCACCTAATCCATGGTCATTCATGACATGGTCTGAGTGTCAACATCATCACTAGTGGTCCTAGTCTCCTCTTCCTTTATGTCTCTCACATGTTGAGCCCATTACTTTGGCATCACTATAAGTGCTACAAAATGAGGTAATCCCATCTATCCTAGTACCCATGCCACCAATTGTGGCTCTGTCCACTAGGTATAGTATCCAACCACCTCTATCCTTACTATAACTAGTGTACTTATGTACCAACTCATCCATGTAGTCATTATGTGCCCATACGGATTTCACACTATGTATTTACATCTCAACATTTTCAATGCTAGCATGTGGGGCATGGCTTGTTCTACCTATTCCACTCTCCATCTCCACACTCGAGGTGACCTATCATCCACCACATAGGGTAACCTAGTTGGTCGATATATAGGAAACCTCTCATATATCCAAGCCACTAGTAATATGATTGGTCCTATCAACTTCTGACCTATGACCAACACCTCATATAGATCATGTATGAGTTGGACCTAGATGATAGATCCAAGATCATATATTACACCCTCCTCTATGATCATCGTAATCAAGGCTACCATGAACAATGGTACCTTTCCATCTGACTTATGACATAGCACTCATTATGTCACAATCCCTATCATATATTTCTAGATATCCATCTATGATGCATATACATCAAACATAATAACTCTCCTACCTACCAATATTATATCCAAGCCTATAGCCCACATGGCTAAGGCTCTTCTCTCCTCTAAGTTATTTATTAATCCTATAGTCACTAATGCTCATGCTACTAGTAGCCTTAGGATGGCATGCACATCCTCTAGAGCGATAGATACCTCTACCACATCCCCATCCACCTCCCATATAAAGGTGTTAGTTAATCATTCCCATCATCCAAGTAACATGATTAATAGATCCATGTTTAAGGGAATCTTCCACATGTCAACTATCCCTCCTAGGCCTACAGATACTAGCCTAGCTCTATCTCCTATGATCAGATGCTCTAATAGATCTAGTATCCAAGATACATCTACCAATCTCTAAAACTTGGGTCATCCCTATAATCAAGAAACAACAAAAGATGTATTAGATCCTCCATGTCATGTATAATCACAATACATTATTTTTATTAAAAAAACAAGACTAAATTTCTTTAATTCATTCTTTTTTACCTATTTTTAGCCTATTTGGTCCTTTTTCCCCTTATTTGGTCATTTCAGTCCATTCTAGACTTATTGTGGCCTTTTGCATGCATTTTCATACCATTCTACTTCTTTTGTCAGCCTAGTTTGACCAAATTTTTCCTATATTTGACTTGGTTAGCTTAAAAATCGAAGTCAACCCTCTTCTTTTCCCATCCCTTGTACTGTGTTGTCATTTTGGACCTTTCAGATCAGTTGGAAATCTATACTAGATTGATATTCTATAAAACATATAGGGTCAACACATACCTATTAGGTCAACAGTGTGGATTTTGCTTTTTTTCAACCTACAATTGTTTTTCACTACCAACCCCTTATATTTTCCTTAAAAAGTGCCTTTTTGCATTTTTATTCCTAATTCCTTCAAACCCATTTCTCATCTTGGTTTTTATTACCTATAGAATCTAATTTTACTTCATTTTGACATCTAGAAATACTCAAAATCATTTTTTTCTCAAAATACACTTAATTCAATAAAATACTCCAAAATTAGCTTAAGATTCATAGTTGCATACATGTAGTGCACTTGTTACTGCTCCTGGAGATCCTCCTTATCTAGCCTATCATCTCCTCACCATCCTATCTCGTTTGGTCTTTATAGATCTTTTTATTTCTTTTGTAAGTCAAAATAAGAAAATGACTTCTCTTTCCCCCTATTTAAAAACACTTTTCAAAATTCAAATTTTTCAATTATTTTTAGGTAGATTCCTTATTTTATCTATATATTTGTTTCTATTTATCCATTTTTCAAATCATAAAATGCATTGGATTCATGATGTAGACAATCATTTCCACTATCATATGCCTATATTCCAAAAATTTCAATATTTGGCTATTTTTTGCACTAACTTCTATAGGTTCACCTAGTGTTCTTCACTTTGGACACCTTCACTTTCTCTTGAAATATAATTATTTATCTACAACACTAAGGTAAGTAAAAGTATGTGTTTCTCAAATCTTTTCCTTTTCTTTTTCTTATTGTGTTGCTTACTACACTTTACTTAGCATCAATGTTGTGTGTTATCATGTTCTATTTCCTGAAACACCATCTCGTGTTGCACTCATGTGGTATGTGATGATTTTAGAGTGGGGCATATGTATACACATAATATTTTCAAACTTTTATTGATTATTGACACTTTTTATCATGCAAGAACCTATCAAGTCTCAATCTCTCTAAGTGTATGCCTTAAAGGGTGCACCGAGAAATGGGTGGACAGACCATTAGTGCTTCATAATATTTTTGTCCCTTTTTCCACTTGTCACCTACACACTTGTCTCCTAAAACCATTTATCCTAAGATTATTCTTCTCTATTGTACCCATTCTAGTCATTTGTCATGTTTTATCCTCCTTGTTCTTTCCTTGACCCCCTTTTACTTGTTGACTATACTAGGTTGATTGGGTTGACCCTTTATAGTTTTTAGCCTCTGATTACTATACAGGGTCAACTAGAT
The DNA here is from genome assembly GCA_037957365.1 of Torreya grandis. Lineage (NCBI taxonomy): Eukaryota > Viridiplantae > Streptophyta > Pinopsida > Cupressales > Taxaceae > Torreya > Torreya grandis. The sequence continues at coordinate 890,522 of JARHVA010002383.1, read as the reverse complement.
CAACCTTGCACTTTTTATGGGTATTTTTCATTAGGATTTTTGTTATCCCTTTGGCTAAGCTATCTTAAGACCTAGTGATTTATCTCCAAAAAAAATATAGGGTCAACTAGGTTGACCCTGTATAACTGACATAATCAGAAGGATTTAGGGCAAGATCTAACTATACATACAAGTTCATTTCCAACCATTTGTAAGAATAAAATCAAAGAATAATAAGTTTGAATGAACATATACCTATTGACCATTCTACTTTAAGAATAAATCTTAAGGTTCCATACTTTATTTGGAGATATAGATCTTGTCTTGTGGAGAAGTCTTTTAGATTCATAGATAGGTTGTGTATCCTAGAGTTGATTTTTCTTTATTATCTTTACATACCAAAATAATCTCTTGTGAATTACCTTAAACAAGGGAGAGGTTGAGGCTCAGTGGGTTCATCTTCAAAGGTTATTATTCTTAACTTTATTTCTCCTTTGTCAGAGTAGATAGATAATGCATTTGTTCTTGTCTTCCATGCATTAGGATTCCTTATACATTGATGTGAGTATATGTATTCTATGCATGTTTAATTTAGTTTGTTTCATTTCTAACCCCCATTTTGTGAAACAATCTTTGGTAAGCACTAGATTAGATTTACTTTCTTGTTATTATAATAAGTGAAATATCAAAATTTAGGACCCCCTTAGGGTTATTTCATGATCATGTTAGTCTTGAGGCTTTGAAACCCTCCTTAGCATAGTGTATTATTATAAGTGATCCCCTAATAGGGTCTAGCATATCCCAATATTAGTCATGATCCTACTTAACAAATGTATTCTCAATTAGAAGTGTAGGTATGCTCTATCTTCTTTAAGCCAAGACTGATTTATAGACATGATGCATTTCTTATTTCATCAAATTTTATCAATGTTAAATTGTGTATATATGTGTTCCAAATTAGTCTTCAGTCCATTTTGAATGAGACCTTAATTTATTTATATATGGATCCAATTGAATAATTTTTCATGCCACTAAAATACTATGTTGATGGGTTGACCATAAGGATGGGTTTTATTTTATAAGATAGTCATGTCTAGGAATGGATCAATACTAAATAGATCAAGTTAGTATTGACTCATAATCTTAACCAAATCTAGAAGAATTAACTTGTGTATAGGCAGGTTGAATAGAATGTTGAGAGATGTTTGTGAAAGATATTTAAAAGGTTTCAAATAGATAGTGAGGATCCTTTAGGTGTATAATATTAAAATGGAAGGGTTGACTCATAATATAATGTGAAAGTGGGAAAGAATGGTGGATTAGGACCTTTTCTTTTAATCAAGTCATGTGTGGTAAATGTGTGTTAAGCTTTTCTATGTCAATCACCAAAGACTAAATTTTAGTATGTAAAAATCTACCCTTCCCCCATTTTATTCTAATAATGGAATTACTAGAATAAAATTATAAAGTATCCTTGAGTGTGTATGACATACTTTGTCTTTAGTATAAAGCTCCAATTTTGTAAATCACTAAATAGAAAACCTACAATTATGTGTAGTCAATGTCCATAGATCCACTATTTTAAACTGAAACTAAACTTTTAAAAGAACAAAGGTTAAATTACACTTATGTTTCGATGAAAACCATGATTCCCTTGTAACTTATTTGATATGATGTTTTCTTGTTGAATAATTGAAGAAACATGTGCTTCCTTTTTGAATCACATGGAAATTTTGGTGTTGTGTGCCCCAAAATTGTATAACTATGTAAGTTATCTGGTTGGGAAGATGGGTATCCTAACCCTCATGAATGTGTGTAAAAATACACAATATACTAACCAAATTTACTACAAATGTAAAATTAATAACAATCAAGCCATGTTCACTAAAAAAAATCAACCATTGTAGATAGCTATATATATTCAATTGTATAGTTTTCCTCAAATTTTCTCCATGTAAGCAAAAAAGGAATGATCAAAAGGGAATGAACAATGTTCATGCCCCCATTATGAATTTAGGTTTCATTGTATAGTTTCTCTTAATGTAGAATAAAATGTATGATCAAAAAGGAATGAATAGTGTTCATACCCACATCATGAACACATATCTAATAAGTGTAAAGTGGAATTACAATCGTTTGTCATTCAATTTTAAATTGTGTTGCTATGTATGTGTATGAACCATTATCATTCCCCTTGAATTAATGCCTACTAATATATAATATTGTATAAGTATATTCTGAATTTGATAACAAGTATCTCAAATGTATGTGTATGTATAAACCTATAATTAATGTTTCTATAAATTGTGTATATATACCCATGCATATGTACCCAAGTGTGTATGTATTTTTTCTCAAGTGTCTATAAATATAGTGCATATGCATGGCATATACCCCCATAAGCCTTATTAATGTGCCAATGTGTATATGTAAATGAACCATGTGATATCTGAAACACTTTGAATCTTTGAATTTTTTTAATTTATTTGATTTTATACTCATGGAGGCTTATGTCTCTATGATAATCCCATTGTAATGTTACCCTTTTGAGATGAGTAATATATCTTTTAAGTTACTCATATAATAAAAATAATTAACTACATCATGTCATGTATAAATATAGCATCATGTAATATCATATGATATATAAAGACTATGTCATCATAGTAATGTATATATTGATCAAGGCATGTCTAGATAAATGTATCAATGAAGCATGCATTAGTATAACCACTAAATAAGGATAGATAATAAAAATACTTGATATATATCATGGTACCACTTAAATGTTAACAAGATCAACAAGCATAAATGTTAGTGTCACACATATGGCCAAGGGCCACATGCAAGGGGACATAATAATGTCACAAAAAGGGACATCAAGATCACACAAGGATAAGGGACACACATAATAATCAATTAAAAATTAAGCTTTAATTTATTATAATAAAAACATCGAATGAGCATTAAACAATGAGTTAGTCTAAACCATCCATATGTATCAATATCACATCATACTATGATGTCATATCTATGTATCATTGTGTAAGATATGAGTAATTAGAAAGGATTATGTAAGAAATATAAGTTGCTAAACATGGTAAAATGTCATATAAAAGTATAACATGTAATATTGAAAAGTACGTAACAAGATGCCCCCAATATTGGTATGGCCATAGGGTAAAGAGAAGACCAACATCTATATGTCTATGTGTAACCTGTATTTCCTAGATAGCACTCATATACCATGAAATGCATGTGTGTATGTAAAGAGTATGACATCTACCAAACATGTGATAATTAACATATAAATAAAGTGTAATCTAACAATCATATCATAATCAAGTCCTAATTTTATATTTTTTTAATATTTAAATGTTTTTGTATTTTCTAATAATTGGTTTTTTATATTTTTGGAATATTTTAGACTTGGGCTCATGAATTTGAAAACATGTTAGCTTCATTGGGATTGAAGTTGGTATATCCTGGGTTGAACCTAATATTATTTAATTGCATTTCTTATTCTTATTTTGTTTTTAACTGTTCAAAATTTTTACTTTATATTGTCTCTAAATATTGTGCTCTTTGATGGTGAGCATCCCATTCACATTGAATCATGATCATTTTTCCTTCATGTGAAAGTGAGATGTTGATTTATTTAATTTTCTATAGCCTATTTTTTTAGAAACATCACTATCTTAATGTGAAGGGTGATTTGTATCTAAGAGGCATGACCCATATGTATGTATTGACCACTTTTAGCCCATAATATATTGGTAGAATGATTTATCCAAGGAGTCATGGCTACTATGTGTGATACTATAATGCTATAATTTCATGTCCCAACTATTGTAAACCTTTTATAGTTATATATGGAATTTTATATATGATCATCAAGTTAAATGTTTTTTTAATAGGCACCTTCCATGTAAATAGAATGGTCAAAAGATCTTGTTGAGGATTATTTCTAGTTTTTGTTATTGTATATTACACCTTTATGGGGCTTGAAGTGATTTGTTCATGTTGGTGTTATAATACCTTCATTAATGTATTTATTAATCTAATTTTATAATGTTTCATAGTTATATGTATCATATCCCATGATACTATGATGACCACAATATGCCTTGTTTTTTTATGTGAAAGACACCCCACATCTTGATGTTGAGTAGATTTTAATGTGATAATATTATGATAAAGTAATCATTATAATATTTTTCTTGGTGTGTCTTGAATATTTGTTACTTTTAATGATGTTATATTTTTATTATCTATGATTTCCACATTAGTTACCAAAATTTATTATTCGCTCTTTGTCCAAGTTGTATTTGAATTCAGTGTTGCCTATGCTAAGTATGAGATAGCATTGTAACTGTTGTTTACATTTTATATGTAATCATGATGATATCATTGATACCTTTCCTTTTCCCTTATAAGATTGTGTTTGAATAGGACTTTTTGATTTGTCCTTATTTTTCATAGATGAATCATCTCAATATGTTCCAATTCCAATAGATGTGAATAGAATGTGAAATAAGTATTCTCCTATAGGATTGAAGTATAAATTTGGCATCTAGTCATTTTTCATATCTATGATGTTGATATCTTCATCATCATCATCATTATATTAATATGTGACTATGCCATCTTGAAATTCTAAATTTACTAATAAAGGAATATCATGGTTCTAGGTTATGGTTATTCCATATTAACTCATGATTCATTTTGTGAAAATGTTATGATTGGTTCTTTGTCCTTTTTCTACTTGATTAACCCACATCATATGTTTGCATATAATTTATTCGAATGAGTTCATATGGAGAAATAATAGTATGATCTTTCATATGTGATTGTGATTAATCTTCATTATTAGATTAAATATTTTTACAATATCAAAAAGGGGTCCTCATCTATTAGTTTTGAATAATAATAGTCTTCCTGCATACATTTGATACATCTATGTACTTGTAATTGTGTTAGCTCCAAAATGTAATGTAACTAATTAGGCATAACATGGAAAGTAGTAGGTTCTCTCTTAGGACCTATTATCACATCCAATGAGATGGTTCTAATTATTTGACATGGATTATTATCAAATCCTATAATAATTTAATCTAATTTTTTAATAGTACTTGTGTTGATCCCCAATAATAGTAAGAAGGTAGTGACACAAATGTTCAGTCTAGAACAATTATAAAAAACACACATTTGCCCAAGTTTTTTGCACTTTAACTTGAATGAATAATTAAAATTTTCAATCTATTATGTGTTGCATAAATAATTCTTCATTTTCAAAAGTGATGAATTTGTTGTTATCCTTGAATGTATTCATAATAGAACAAAATAATGTAAGTTGTGTGTCACTAGGTATATTTTTTTTATTTTAATGTCTTGTATAATATGTTTGTGTAGATTGTTAATCTCTTGAGTAACTCAAACATATAAATCTTAGTATGTATGTTCTTTACTTGATTTAAGATGTCATATCCTTTTAATTTGTTGGCTTATCTTGTATGAGGTTGAGGGGGTTTGGGAGGAAAATGTTGACCACCTTAATTTTATCATACATGATGGAGAACCCTACCTAATTTAGTGTTAACAACATTGACCATAAATTTAAAATAAGTCATGGGAAAATAATAGGGGAGAGGTGGTAGCTAGTAAAACCTTGAGGTCTTAAGAGAGGAGGGGAAAAGGAAGTCATGCATACCCTTTTGTGTCTAGTAGTAATGATAGGCATGTTGGAGTCATTATTTCCATTGCACCAAAATATCGAACTATTAACACTTAATACAAATTCTAGATAAGTACCCATAGGAGGTTGTTAATCCATGTTATGAATCCCTAAGGGAGATATTGGACACCTATCTGACAATCTCCCCCTCAATGTTACCTGAGGGGATTTAAACCTATGACCATGGATCTGATACCACTTATTGTAGTCATGATTACCATTGCACCAAATATAAACCTATTAATGCTCGATACAAATGCCAAATAAGTACCCATGGGAGGTTTTTAAACCATGTCATGAATTCCTATGGGAAATGTTGAACACCTATCCAACAAGGCATCTCAAATATATTTTACAATAGTAAGATTGTAAGAAGGCTTGAGATTATTTATTGGTAATTTTAGCCTTAGTGTTAAACTTATATTTGATCATTGTTTCTTATTTTATTACATAATAGATTCAAATAAGATACATGATCCATGTAGAATAATATAAAAAGAGTAACTTCATTATTTGTGTTAACCAATAATGTCAATTCAACAAGGTCATGATTAATGTGTATTATTTTTGAGTAATGTAAAATTAAATATGAAAAATAAAACCCTAAGGTTGAAATCTTAAACCCTAGAAGGATGAAATTAATATGAAGATCTAGGGCAAAATGTGAAAATATTTTATGTATGGAAATCTAAAATTAGATCAATAAAACCCCAAGAAAAAAACTAGGGGTATTATTTATCTATAAGGAGATCAAAAATGATATGTGAAACACTATGAAAAAAATATGAAACCTTGGAAGGATGAAACCCTAGGGGAAACCTAGGGTTTTAATGTGTACGATTCACCATTATGTTTTACCCTAATTTTCATTAATCGGTAAGATTTTTTTTAATTGATCTATAAACTTGAAATGTAATTCAAATTAAGATATAAAATTCAATCATACATCTAAATTTAAAAAACTAATATTGATTGTACTAATTTGACAAGTGGCATATGTTATATATAGTCAATACAACAAAGGGGTGACTACTTAGATTTTCCGGTTGATTTTTTGACTGAGTGTATTTTATATGTGAACATATAGATAAATTAGGATAGTGATTTATTCAATTATAAAATTTACTATATGTCTAACTAGGTTGGTTTAATTGATCTAGCTTAATATTTATGAGTGATACTTATCAGTGAGTTCTATCTATATAGAGTCAGGGAACAGTGATTGTGTGACCATCCATGCCTATATTTTCTTCCTCAATATTTCTTTTCCTAAACCTTGATTATGTTAGCAACTTTAAAAATCATCTTTTTTGCCTTGAAATAGTAGGTGTGTTTATAAGAGCTAGAAACTTGTAAAAAATTGGAGAAGGTGTAATGAGTTTAGTTGATCCCAATCATTGACATCTAACGATTGACCACTACCTATGTATCCAATACTCTGAGGAGGTAATTCAAGATAATGTAGTTCTCCCACCTAGTGTGATTTTTAAATTGTGTGTATTTATTAAGTATGAAACTAATGATTAGATTTGATACTTGAAAATGCTTGATTTGAGTTATATTTATAGTGCTTTAGACTTAGCTTGTGACTACTCCTAGTGATAGGTTTATAATTTGGAAAGAATAGGGAAAAATTACACAATGTGTAATAGTATATATATGTGTTTCATATGAGTCCCAAGTACCTTTTAAATGAGACCTTGATTTGTTTATATATGGATCTAATTAAATAATTTATCATGCCATCGATATGTTAGGTTGATGGACTCACCTTAAGGATAGGTATGATTTTAAAAAGTAACCATTTTTGGGAGTGGCCAATATCAATAGGATCGATTCAATATATATTGGTGATACTAGTTAAATATGGTGAAACTTTCTTGTGTATAGGCAAACGATACTGAAAGTTTGGATATGTCTATGTAGGATATTTAGTACACTTGAAATAAATAGTGAGGTTCATTTAGATGTATACAAACATAAGGGAAGGGTTAAATCATAAGATAGCATGAAAGTGTGAGAGAATGGAATATTAGGACCTTGTTTGAGTGCTCATGTCATGCATGGTAAATGTGTGTCAAGATTGTCATTGCCAAGTACCAAAGCCCATATTTTAGCATCTATAGGAATATAGAAAAGAAAAGAGAGGAAACCAAATTATGAATTTTATTAAAAAGGTTCCATGTAACCTAAAAAATAAGAAACCAAATAAATAATTTCATCAAATAATTCACATACATCCTAAAAAATAAAGGAGAGGAAAACTAAATCTGTAAATAACAAGAGAGTGAGTTGACTATTAAGAGATGTGCATAGTTTTTAGAGTTTGTTAATGCTTTTTTATATGGTTTTCTACTTGGGGTTTTGCATGTTTATTTCATGGTTTTTCCTATGATTTTTAGAAATTTTTACGATGTGTTTTTGTATCATTTTACCTAGGATTGTGTGTGTGTGTGTGTGTGTGTTTCCTATGGTTTTTAAAAAAAAAATGATGTGTTTTTGTATGGTTTTACCTAGGATTATATATATATATATATATATATATATATATATATATATTGAAATATCAATTACAAAGTATAATCATCAAAGATGTAAAAACAATTTTCAGAGATTCAAAATACCATATAGTATCAAGATAGGAGGAATTCCTCCATAAGTCAAAATATAACAATCAATAATGCAATATAAACATTGAACCCATATAGGTGGCCCAACAAGTAAATAGAAATAACACACATAACTTGCCACATAGAATAGAGGTGGCCCCAATTACCAACAACTAAATTTCCTTGTATTTAGGCACCCTCTAAGAAGAAACTTAATCCATTTTAATGTATTCATCCAATTCCACACACACAAGTTGCTCAACAGAGCTCATCTTTGATCCATGTCCCAATTGATCCAGTCCAATAGTTGATGGTGGAGTGTATCAATCTACCTTGTTTAATAGACATTTCGTGTTATTTGACCTAATATATTCTATCACCTCATCCACTTTAGTGAAGCCACCCCTCTCAATGCATTTCTCCAATTTCCTAGTAAATACATTAACATTTTCTTTTATTAATTTCAATACCTCACTTTGATCATCATAAACCTATACCATAGAAGGGAGATTTGAAGGGGGAAGGGTTCATAAATCATCCTTTTCATTAGGGAATAGATAAATATCCAAGTCAAGAGGAGCAATACATTCCTAAATTTCTTTAATCACACTATTATCGAGACCATCATTCTGCACATCCCTCATCATAGCATTGTTGGCCATCATCCAACTATTTAAAGTCATTATTTTTAGATTATGAAGAATTAACCCATTCATAAAATGGGTTATCTGCTTGATCAAATTAGGAGTCCTTGATTCACTCCCATTCATGCTTAAAAATTTTCACCTCTGAGGTTGATCCATGGTAAACTCCCTGATCTAGGTGTGGACTCAAGTTGGAATAGGCACCCAAATCAATCAGGTAATTTGACATGATCTTAATAACTCTAGACCTCATGAACTATTCCAAATATACTTATGGAAACTTTAATTAGAGAAATATATGCAAAGAAATAATATGAAGGATGACTTCAACAATGAATTCAGTAAGCACCCTAGCCTTAGATTGAAAAACCTATAAGTTCCTTGCTTCCATATAAACCATAAAATATCAATTAAGAAAATAATCCAAAACTTATGAAAAAAAGGATGGACTTTTTTCTTAGGAAAAATATACCCAAAATCAATATTTAACCATCTTATCTTACAATCAAAAACAATATTCCAGCTTTTAAGACAAAATTTCCAAATATTAGAGGCATAAGGACAAGAGAAGAAAAGATGTTCAATAGATTTAGCATTGCTACAAAAGGAACAAAAAGGTTTCCCAAAAAAACTTTTAACCAAAATAGTACCAATAACTAATTTATTTTAAATCCAAAGCCAACAAAAATAGGACTTTTTAGGTTCAATACAAGAAGCCCAAAGAACATCAAACCTAAAGGACTAAGAACAAAGAGGATCACACACATTTCAAACATGATTAAGGGTAATATACGGGACATTGGAAAAAGAGATTTTATTGTATAGAATTTGAGTAGTGAACTCAAATAAGAGATTTTTTAATGTTTTATTTTCTAATGACACTACTTAGTTTATCAAACTAGAACAAAGCAACTTAAATCAGGTTATTGTAAGGATAGATGTATATTGCTCTACTTTTAGATCTTAGGTTGCCATGCATAAATATTGTATGTTGGGTTGGCAGGACACCCTTCCTATTTAGCTTATTTAGTTTGGTTGGGTATGGAAAGGGTTAGATTAATTAGTCAAATATTTGGGTATTCTTTTTGCACTTTCCCCTTCATTCAAGCTCATGTGGTAGTTGATATTTGTCAAAATCAATAAAAAAATTGAAAAATGGTAGGGATGCTTTCTTTTTTACCTAGAAGAATCTAAGTCTACCAAAAATTTCTTGTATCATATAATATATATTATGCTTCTTATTGGCTTTCTAGTATGACATAGATCAATTTACAATACAAAATTACAATGGATTTCCTATGGTTTGATGGTAAAGGAGGGAGGAAAAGACATGTTATTTCCTATAAATTTTTTTTGAAGCCCAAACATATTAGGGGACTTAGCCTAAAGGATCTAAGGATCCAAGTCATCATCCTCGTGGTTAAATAGATAATTAAATCATTCAAATGGGATGAGCCCTAGAAAATATTAGTAAAAAATAATATTCTTCGTGGCTACCTAGGTGTAAAACAAACTAGAAAGGGCTTAATATTATAGATCTTCTTATAGGTACCTTCTCTATTAAGGTAACTAGGTCACTAATTTTTTATTCTATTTGGTCTACTTGGGACTTTGTTAAACCTTTTATCATTGCGAAACATTTATTTAGCTAGTTTGGGACATGCTACCAGGGCTATAGATTCATTTGGTGTAATATATGTGTCAATAGAAGGCTACTTGCACTCACCAAGGCATGTTCTACTTTTGACTGGTTCACTAAAGATTTGAGGAATTTCAAAGATATTTTCACCTAAGATTGTTTTTAGGAACTACATAAACATTAATTACATTGACTTATAAATTTCAAAAATTATAAGCTCTATTTTTTGGTTTAATAGTAATGACATATATTCTTCCCTTTCTTCATTTTGAATTGGATCTCTTCTTTGTTTCCCTCTACTCCTTCCCTTTTCCATTGCATAGGTGTTTTATTATTTTATGGATTTAGAATTATTTACTTAAATAAAATTAATGAAATAAGAAGCAATGATAATATCTACCCTTTAACATTGTATATTAATAATATGGATCTAACCTAGTGGCCATAAATAATAAACAAGTTTAATAAAAAAATTAAAAATAAGTAATGGACAATATGAAAAATAAAAAATGGAGCAGTCACACCTAATGATCAATTCTAAATTTCAAAAGTGATTTTTGACTACGTATACCTATATCTACATGTGTGTGAAATATAGGCTACTAACTCAATAGAAACATAAATAACACATGTTGCCTAACCAATGTTTATTCCCAAGAAAAATTAGTGTTATCCTTCTATGATCGACAATTGTGTGTGAACACACCAAATACATATTTAAAATTATTTTTAGATTTGTAATGTCTAAAGGGGATTAAAAATATACCAAATAAGCATATACATTTCAAAACCACATTAAATTTACACCAAATAATCATAGACATTTCACAACCACATTAAATTTACACCAAATAAGCATAGAAATTCACTGCCAAATTTTAATTTATACAAGTGATTTAAATTTTCCATTATTGGAAACTTTCATATTTTTCAAGTATTTAGTTCACTTTTGGCGGGTTTGATTTAGATTCAATTTTTTATTCGATATCTATGAAAAAATTATTTTAATATTATATTAGCATTTTCCATTAATTAAATATAATAGTTTATTTAAACTATTTTTTCCACCGTTAGTTGTCAAGGATTCATGAAATATATGTTTATGTTTACTATTTCTCTCTATCATAGATTCTTCACATACATAACTTACTTCATCCATCTCTCCTTTCTCCTCATTCCTTGCTAACTATTAATCATCCTTAAACTAAGACACCTTACAAATATCATCAAAATCAATTGTATATATCTTCTTCTTTAATTATTCAACTTCATATTTCAATTTTACAATTGTTCCTTCCATATTAAAGCAATTAACTTGCATTTGATTTAGCTTTCCATCCAAATTTTCATTCTTTTTTACTACATCTTGCAAAGTATTATGGAGCATATCAAACTCTTATTGAATTTGAGAATTCTTAGTGGTTCATTTAGTTACTCATTATTTTATAAAAAATCCCACTTTAGATAATTATTTCCTTCTTGTGCTATATCTTACATCTACATAGAAGTATAAAGAACTTCAGAATTTTCATAAACTAGAAATTATATTACTTGTCCTTATTCTATTGAATTTCTCATGCTTGTGCTTTCTAAAGCAAGCATCTCCATGAATTTAGCATCTATTAAAAAACTTCATTATAATTTATCCAAAACAGATTTTATAAATTTTAATTTAAGATTTTCATCCCCTTCCAATACATAAACCAATTCCTTTAGATTTTGAGCCTCTTTGACTAGTTTATCAGCTTCTTTGTACACATGCCGAACACCCACAACGACTCGAAGGTCTTCCTCCTAATCTATGTTGGTATGTATATCCCAATATATTTTCCACACATCAATATCCATGACATAATTTCAATAATATATCTTACCTAGGTCTTCTTGAATCAAAGCCAAGTTTTGTTTTTGTTGAGATAGCTTTTTTATGGCCATGGTGTTCAGGGTTTATATGGGGATGTCTTCATCAAGTGCATCCTTCAAAATAAGAATTGTGTTAATAATTAAAATGTGGCATGGCTTACTAGTTAGGTTGTGAATGTCATTATTTATGTCATTAATGTCACTTACATCATCATAAAAACTTACAAGTAACATTTTTTTTCATATCAAACTAAATCTTTCTTTCCTATTATCACTTACATTAGGTTAGGTGTTCATTTCAAGATTTTGGTGGATATTTCCTTTTATTTTCCAAATTGTAATGAAAGTAGGTCTTCATTACAAATGTGGTGTATATTTACTCTACACATTGATTGTAAATCATCTATCACCCTCTCAAACCCATGTGGTAAAACTTCAATAAGAATTTGAAAAACTAACGATATACTAAAGAGTATTAGTACAACTTAAACAAGACAGAAAATATATATATTTGTATTAATGGAAATTTAAAATCCATAAGAATAATTTGGGAATTCTACATCATGATAAAATAATACGTATACACATAATTCATTTGATAATATTTTAGGAACTAAAATTTGATAAAACACTAAATGTAGCATCTCATATCTAGAAGGAAAAAATAACTATGACCTTACAAACTTAAATTTTGTACCTTTCACACACAAATAATTATTATTAATCATAACTCCCCCTCACAAGATACCCCAATCTGCCCAAACATAAACCCAAACAATTGCATGTATGATTACAAACTTTTTTTCCAACTCATCACATGAATTTTCATTTTTTTAATCTTTCTCTAGTATTGAAATTTTACCACTTAGGGTCTAGGTCCACATTTTCTTCCACTTGGTGTCATAAACATTATTAGTATTGGTTCCTAGTTTTACACCTCTTGCATTCATCCTTGCACACTTGGATAGCATGGAAAAAAAATATGAAAAAATTTACAAATATGTCATTATAGCTAAGGAAGGGTTTAACATCAAGATGAATTGAATGTAGACAATGACTAGAAGATACCGACATAAGGTACGGTTAGTTCCCTTCTACTTCTAGCTCTACTTAAACCAAGGTGAGAGGACCTAAAGGGTAGGTTTCTCTCATGGAGGGACACTATGACTCAATATCCATGGGGATTATTGGCATACACAAACACCAGAACATAACCAAGTTTTCACAATCCACTCGGTAAGAGTTGTCACACGGGTTGGGAAATTTCTCTTGGCTAGACATAAGCTACTAAAGATAGATGTAAATATGTCGAAACATTCATTTAAAAAAATCAACAACCCAAGGACAAATGGGAGATTTAAATGTTGGATTTAAAGAAAAAAACACATATACATTTTAGATATGTAGTATTTATGCATTTGCAAGTAAAAACACTCAAAATAGTCAATAGGGTGTACTATTTACATGGTAGAATAGGGAGGATGAGTTAAGTAGTTATAAAAGAGTGGTGTGATGTGTGGTTTTTCAAACAATAGGATCTCCTTCAACAAGCATGACATCATTTATTTTCAAAGATGTAGAAGATTGAAATATAAGTTAAGGAAGCTAACAAGAATGATTTGCATCCATTGGTGCTAATACAATGCAAATATTCAAATGATTATTTAAACCCTAAAGTAAACACTGAAAGTAGAGATTAAAATGATTTTTCATATCAAATCCATAAAATTAGGATGCCCTTAAGAGGTTATCAACAACACATTTCCAAATCACCATGCAAAAAAGAATTTACTACTTAGATCTATACCCAACACAATTACCACCACTAATAAGAATAAACTAAATATTCAATCAACAGAGGATGTAAAATATATTATTTCACTTCATTGATAAAATACAATATAAATCATAGCTATTTTCCATTAACTTGGAAACAAATCTTACATATATCATTGTTTCAAAATGTTGACATGGGGATAAGCATGGTGAGTTTGCTCTTGAATAGGAGAGACATATACAATGCTCTTAGAGCTTGTTAATGTTTGTATAAATGTAACCACCTTAGCAAGAGAGATAAGACATACACATAGTAAGGATCCCAAAATTTGAAAGATCTTAAGACCTAAAAACCAACAACAACCTTTGAAAAGAAGACAAGCCCTCTTTTTATACAAATTTCTCACCCCATTTACAATTTATAATATTGTAAACTTGTAATCAGCTCTAAAAATTCCACAAAGATTGTCCATCTAGAAGATGTTCTTTGTCATGCCTGGAAGCTCATGCCTTTGCAAGGGAATTATTACAATAACTTTCTCTCCATGTAATGATGAATTTTTTTAGCAAACCCTTGATCTCCTTATCTGGAAATCCATTGTAGCTAGGTTTGAGGGAGAATATTCCCCTAAGAATAAAACCAACACATTTTATTCATGTAATACATGCCTTTGACCATTAATTTGCATAGCTAGAAACTTCAGGATAGCTTCCCTTCCTCTTGTGCATGACAAAGAATTTCCATTTCCTGGTGATGATTGTATTGGAATACTCCATCTATGTAGGATCCATGGACATTTGATAATTATAATTAGAATGACCCACCTTGGCCTTAAAAATCCTACAACATTCCTTCCATAGAGTTATTAAGAACAATAAAAATATTATAAAATCAACACTTAGTTTATTTTTACCTTTTTTATTTTTTGTGGTCAATACCAAACTTTCTCATACCTTTTCCTTTTTTCATTTTGCCTTTTTTTTTCTTTGATACTTTCAGGGTTACCACAAAAATTTATAATGCTTAAGTGCATTATTTTATACCTTTTTGCCTTATGGGTAATTTTGGATCCCATTTAAAATTTTGCACCTCCTTTTTATGGCAAGAATTCAGAGCCCAACTACAAATTTGCAAGTTGGCAAAAATCTAGAATTTAGATGCACATTTTGTAATTTGCAATTACGCAAATTACAATTTGGAGTTATGGTTCCCCTTAAAATTTCCCTCATGAACTTGGGACTTCAAGTGCAATTTTCAATTTACAATTATGCAAATTTTCATTTGGCATTGAAATTTCCATTTGATCGCATATTACATCTTGCATTTTTATGAAGTGTATTTTACACATTGCTTTTCCTGTTCACATTTCCATAGACTTGGGAACTCTTCATGCAGTTTTTCATTTTCTAGAATGCAAAGTTGCATTTGGCATTGAAAGTTTTACTTTTACCTTTGACCTTATATTTGACTGATAGGTGGTGAACATTTGAGTGTGATTTACAAATTCCACATTTGCAAAATGCAAAATTCAAAATTGCATTCCTCTTTTAAATCTCCATGGACTTCCATTTGAGTTGAATTTTTGGCTCTATTCCAACCTAGTTACTTTTGAATATTTTATTTTCACCTTCACCTTTAGTAATTTGTAGGATTAACCATTCTTGGGTCTATAAAATAAGAAAACCAAGGGTGATATTTAAGAACATCATATTCAATTCTAGTCAATGAAAACTCAATGTGAAACATCTCAACCCCTATCCCTTCATTTTCTATCTCAGGGCTAAATGGAATGAACTTTAGCCAATGTCGATGAAGTATTACTTGGAAAAAGTATTCCTCATACCACCATTTTGAGCCATAATTTAAGTGATGGCTTCTTAGATGGTACCAATATTATATAATAGTTTATTTAACTAGTTTAGAAGTAAAATAGATAAATATAAATGCCAACATAAAAATACCAATACCCTTGTCATCCTTAGAAGGATTCCCATCCACTTAACTTCCAGATCTATCAAGCATCTCATGTTCTTTTATATTTAGATCTTATTTTAGCCTCCAAAACCCTTTCATGACTTTTATCATTCCATCACATCCTTTTTCTATTATTGTTTCCATATACTATTGACCATTTGGTGGATAATCTTCCCTCACTACAAAGAATAAAACCTCAAACATCTCTAAAAATAGATCTTCAAAATTTATGCCTAACATTGAGACATAACACCTCACTTATGTAATATTTTCCAGTATATTAACCCTTTAAAAATTATAGGATATCCTTTTCATCCAATTATTCAAAATTATAAATAAAAAGCATGAAAATATCATTTAATAAATCATCACTACAAGGTAGATCAAGAACTAACATTCACATCATTTCATTGAAGCATGCAATGATAAGAAATCATGCATCTTCATATTTATGATGAAGAAATGGTAGGCTAAGTAAGATCATCATTTATGGCCCCAAGTGTGGATTCTAGAGTTGGAGATTGATTCACCTCAAATGGAGAGCTCAATGTCATATTCATTAAGAATGTATATGCTAGAGTTGTCAAACCAAGATGTAAAAAACCAATGTGCCCTACTAAAAATCCTTGGAGGAAATGTTGTAGGGATAACTTAGAAACACTTGTCATTTTCCTTATCACCCTTATGTCACTACTAAGTTGAGATAACATGTATAATTTTATGCCTCCACCTGGATGTTTAGATGTTGCATACTTTTTACAACCTGTAAATTGGAAAAAATGTTTATTGCATGTATTTCTCCACCAATGGGCTTCAAAGGTAAGTGAGCAATTTAAAATTTGCAAGTCTAAAAATTGCATCTCTGACTTGTCTTTCTTGCTAACATTCCCATCATGTTTCTTTGTTATCTTATCCTTTTTCCATGTTGACCTATAGAACTAAGATATTGGCAAACAAATTACAACTTATAATTTTTAAAAATGTACTTTGCACCACTACTTTTGTGCCTAGTACTTTTGCCACTCTCCATGATAATGTCAACCTTTTCAATGCAGTCAATGTCCATGATATGGGTTCTATATTTTATTCTACACTTTGAAACTTGTATTTTTTAGATTTGCATTTTGCACATTTCATTCGTAGTTAAAATTTTCACCATGTATTTTAGAGGTTGGATACCATACTACAAAATGCAAATTGAACTTACTTCTCCTACTAAGATCTCCACAAGATTGGGAAATATAACTTCACTTCATAATTTACAAATGTGCAAAGTTGTTTTGGGTGTTGAAATCTCTATCAAATTTCCACATGGACCCACACCTTTCCCTTTTAAACACTTGGATTTATTTTCTTTGACCTTTCCACATGGCACTCACCAATGGCATGGGTTTTAATATTTTTTTCAAACATTCATCTCCAAATTAGACCTTTAGCTTATGTGGCTAGCATATTTTGTAACTAACACTAGCTCTCACCTGAGGATGTATACCCCATATGGGTATGTAAAGAACCTCAAAAAACAAGATCAGGTGCTAATCCCTTAGAACATGGAGTCAAAATTCTGACAATTTCATAACAAACACCCTTGAAAACTCAATTTGATAAGGGAAAACCAAAAAAAATAGATCAAGAGGATATAAAAATGAACACATGACAAAAAATGACAAAATGAATTGTACAAATAAGGCCCAACATAGAGGGGAAACAAAATAATGAAACCAAAAAATTATACACTATACATTACTATACACATTCATGGACTCAATCAAGGAAGTTTTTTAGATGTCTACCATTAAATGGTAGCTCTAGTATCTCACCATCCAAGTCTCCAAAGAAGAAATTATGTTCCCTAATTCTGTAGTTAATGGAATAATGGTCCATCCACAAGGCATCAAACTTGCCATGTTTGCCTTTCTCTTCATGCCTACTTTCCCAAAGTAAAATTTGATCACATACCTAGACAATTCTAAAAGTAAACTTTTTATTGAATATCCCTTTGAGTATTTATTTTAATTTGAGGTGTCTCTCATGATCTTGTCTTCTAATTTCATCAAGTTCAACAATTTGGTTCATTCTACTTTCATAGTGGTTGACCTCATCATCTTCCTCTAGCTATTGCATAAACTGATAGGTTGACAACTATAAATTCATAGGCAAAACAACTTGAGCTCCATAAACAAGCTCAAAATGGATTTTACCTATAGCTCTCTTAGGTGTGATCCTATCTACCCACAAAGCAAACTTTAGTTGTTCATTCTGCTTCTTCTTGTTGGCTTCTAAAGTTCATCTAAATGATTTTAAGCAAGATCTTATTACTAGATTATACTTTCCCATTCCTTTAAGATTTTTAATTGGAAGTGTAAGATAATTTTATCCTATACTCTTTGCACAATGCCACTTAATGTTTAACATAGGCTTGTTTCTTGGATGCACTTAAGTGAGTACCTAATTAGACCTTTCTAGGATTTTCAATAGAGCCTAAATCAAATTCAGTTATATCTTTTGAAATAAATGATTCTTAACTTTTAATTTGGTTTTTTTCATCAAAATATGTCTCTAAACTCACCAATACCCTAGGGATACTAATTATCTTCAACTGAATGATGTATTTCCCAAACCATATTTCCTTTCCATCATAAACCTGAACCATGGATTCCAAGTCTATGAGCTAATCTTGAAACTCATCTTCACAATTTATAAACCTTCTAATCTATTCAACATCATCAAAAAAAATTCAATGATGGATATTGTTTGCGATTTAAGGTCTAACCAACACTCCACTTGATATTGATAATGAGGGTTCATATTTTCAATTTCAAATTGAGCACCTAACCTTGCAAGTCTCTCAACTTCTTTATTGAAACTTCTATCATGATAAAAATATTGAAAGCATAAAATAACTCTAAAAATACCATACAACATTCCTATACTATTTTGAGATTTTATTTTTGGTGGCATAAGCATTGAGGACTTGCTTAACCACTAGCTCAGAATCACCCTTTACAATCAAACTTATAATTCCATGTTCTTAAGGAATTCATAAACCAATCAAGAGTGCCTTGTACTCAGTAGTATTATTCATGCACTTAAAGGATATATTGAAATAAAACTAAAAATATTTCTCATTAGAGGCATAAAAGAAAACCCTCACTCCATTTCTAAGATTGGAGCAAGCCTCGTCATAAGACATCTTCCACACATCACACCTTTCATTGTCAGACCTAGCATCAAAAAATAGTTGGTTGTTCAACAACATCAACATTCCTAATGAAGTGACACATCTCCACATCTTTTTACAATACTTCATTTAGATCTCTCTTTACATCTTCAAGTACATGTATCATCTTAGGTTTTATATGAATTTTGACCATCTTACCCTCTAAAGGAATGGTGGTGTAAGAAAGGTCCATTTTCACACTTCTACCCATGCTAGTAGCCTATTTTCATGATAAAAGCATACCTCACTAGAGAGGGTAGTCCAAAACTACCACATCTATATTTATGAATTTACCTAAATGGACTACTAATTGCACTACCAACATTTTAACTTGTCTAACAACTGGTAGCTCTCATGAATCCATGTCATAGCACTTATCAAAGGCTAATGTGATTTTCACTTTGAGATAATTTAGGAAACCCAAGGGCATCACATTTAAAGAAGATTTGGAATGAAACATATAATTATGAACAATCAGACTATTGATTAGTAAGGTTGTATAAAATGGATCCATGTCCAACTGACTTTCTATTAGTGTAGTCCCCAAATAGACCTTTGGGGCTGGTTCAACAACTTCATCTGATTCTTCATCATCATCCAATATTGTTTGAGGTGAAGTCAACTCATTAGAATATATTTTCTCATCAAATTCCAAATATTCAAATTCCCTCTTACAATGTTTAGGTATTCATAATAACTCAATAAGTTATACGGTGATATTCAATTGACTCAATACTTGGGCCATATCACACATGATATACTGAAGAAAGGGAGTATTTGGAGGAAGGGTGACAACATCTTCCACTAGAATAAAATCATTTAAAGTCATAGGTGGAAAAATTTGGGATGAATTACAATGTTTAGTAGTAGTTTTCAAGGGTGGATTTTTTCTAACATCGCTCACACCCTTAAGAATACTAGACAACCAAGGTATTCTATTCTTAACTAGAGCACCTCTTTATTTAATAATTTGGGAAACAAGTGCTAGTTTGGAGGACTTAGGGACTATTGTAGTTTTCTTTACTTCTTTAATTACATCCCCCAACCTTGGATTTGTAGGGGTAGTGTCTTGAGGAGAAACTCCTTGATGCATGCTTCTCAGATTATACTCTTTCTCTTGGGAAACTATTACACTAATTAACATCTGCTTGTCCTCAAATGAAAGAATTCCCCCATCATATTTATTAATCATCATTGATCTTAAAAATTTCAAATCATGATTATGTAATTCATATGCTTGTGTCATGTTTACCTCAAAATTAAATTTGGAATTTGGGATACATACCTTCTATATTGCACTCCAAAACTGATCAACAATAGTAACACAACAACTTTGTGGAGGTAGATATTTTACTTTAGGAAATATGACAATCAAACATTAATATCTCATCATCATCAGATGCAAACTCAAGTTCATTCACATCTTCATCAATTTGTTTAGTAGTATCATATGCACGATGGGAAAGGAAGCATTTATCACACCAATCAATGTCAATGTCATAGTTTACAACATTTACTTTGGTGTTTAATGGATTAGGCACTTCTTTCCCATCCCCTCTATTATAATTTCTATCATTTCTTTCATCTTGGGTAGGCCTCTTTCCTCTGTCATTATCTCTAATATGGAAAGGTGGTCTCCCTTATACTTGATTATGATTCTAAGTTCTCTCTTGATTTGTAGACCCATAAGGCATCCCCTTCTTAGCTTTATCCAGCTTGTATGACATTTCTTTGACAATAGACACCAAAGTTTTCATGGTTTCCTCAAGGTTGGTTATCTTTGTGGACTGAGTTTTTTTAGGATTAACCAACTTCATATCATCTCGCTTAATCAAATATTTACCCATAGCCTTTATGTTGTTCTTAATTTAGATGGCCATATTAAATGCCAATATTAGGTTTGTAGGAGCCTTGTCCCTCAATTAGTACATATCCTTCTTGTCAAATGCATCACAATATTTAATTAGATAAGCTTTGTTGCTAGGCCTAATATTTTTAGGCAGATTCATCATAGTCTTATTAAACCTTGTATTAAAATCCTATAAACACTCATTAGGTTTCTTTTAATGTTTTAAAAATTTTCCAAAAGAAACCTAAGATCAATCCTATCACCATATTGAATTTTGAAAACAGCCTTCATTTCTTCCCATTAATCAATGCATCCACATGGAAGGGAATTGAACCACTCATGAGCATCTTCTTCCAACATGAGCACAAAAAAATTAATGAAAACATACTCATGCTCAAACTCAAAATATTCAATGATAATTTGAAAATCCCTCAAATATTGATCATCAATCACTGCATTGTTCCCTTGAAACTTAGGAAGGTGGTTCCTTAATTTGTTTGGAATAGGATAACCTTCTATTTCATCAAAATTAATACATCTGAATATAAGAATCCTAAATGCAAGATTTTTCATTTTCATCTTGATCCCTATGCCTCATGATTGGTTCAATGGTGGGTTTAAGATCAAATGGTAAAGGGCTTCGAGGGGGACTTAGGGGATCAAACTTAGAAGGAGATTCAACTAGTTGAGAAGGTTTTGGGTAATAAATTGGACTTTATAATTTTGAGTGATCAAAATAATTATGATAATCTTCAATAATAGGAAGTTTAACAAAAAAAATTTAAGTGTACTAGATTCTTGATAGCTGAAACACTCCTTTTTAGCTAAACTTTATCCTTCAATTGCCCTCCAAACTTGTCTTCTTCTTTAATGAATAGTTTGAAATGGGTACTGATCTTCCTTGAAACTAGATGATATATTGGAGTTGTCACTAGAAGAAAATTTATAGAATATAATAGTTAACAAACTTGTTATGATACATACTAAAATTACACTTTTCTAAAGTTAAAGATGAGATATAAAAGCAAAGATGCTGAAAATTTCAGATTTGTATTTAAAGGGAGAAAACACCTTAAACCATGAACAAACAACCATCCCTTTGCAAGAACTTAGTAGATGTCAATTTACCAAATATTTCAAGTTTTTGACAATGTCCCCAGTGGAGTGATGCATAGTTTACATCCCAAAGTAGCAAAAACATGCTCAACTAACCTCAAATTTTAAACACGTGAGATAATATGAATAAAATTTGTGTGAAATTATGCATTTAAAATTAATGCATCAAATATTTCAATATAGAGAACTTTAGAAACTAAACTTATATAGATCTTTACAAGAGTCCCCAACAACACATGTGGCTAGGATTTTATTTTAATCCCTAACAATAGTGTCAGTGAAGTGTTGGTTCCCAATTGTACACCTTTTGCACTCAGCGTTTCACACTTAGATAGTGTAGTAAATGAATATGAAAAAATTGACAATTATGTTGTTAGATATGGGGAAGGGTTTATCATCAAGATGAATTAAATGTAGATCATGACTAGAAGACACCAACATAGGGTATGGTTAACTCCATACTACTTATAGCTCTACCTAACCCAAGGTGAGAGGACCTAAGGGTTAGCTTTCTCTCATGGAGGAATACTATAGTTCAATATCCATGGGGATTATTGGCACACACAAACATAAATCAGACCAGAACATAACCAATTTTTCACAGTCCTCTTGCTAAGAGTTGTCACACATGCTAGGAAAATGCCCTAGGCAAGACACAAGCTACTAAATATAGATGTAAATATGATTAAACCCTTCATTTTAAATAAATTTTCAACAACTTAGGGCCAAATGGGATATTACAATGTTGGATTTAAAGAACAAAACATAGATGCATTTTAGATATGTAGTATTTATGCATCTACAAGTAAACAACACTCAAAATAGTCAATAGGGTATATTATTTGTAGGGTAGAATAGGGTAGGATGAGTTAATTAGTTATAAAATAGTGGTGTGATGGTGTGGTTTTTCAAATATTAGGATCCCCTTCAATAAGAATGACATCATTCATTTGCAAAGATGTAGAAGACTGAAATACAAGCTAAGAAAGCTAACAAGAATGATTTGCATCCATTGGTGTCAATACAATGAAAATATTCAGATGAATCTTGAAACCCTAGAGAATAAAATACAATTATAGATTCAAATGCTTTTTCCTATCAAATACATAAACCTAGGATGCCCTTAAGAGGTTATCAACAACACATTTCCAAATCATAATGCAAAAAGGAATTTACAACTTAGATTTATGTCCAGCACAATTGTGCCCATTGATAAGTATAAACTAAATAACCAAAAAATAGAGCATGTAAAATATATTATTTCACTTCATTGACAAAATATAACATAAATCATATCTATTTTTCATTAACTTTCAAACATATCTTACATACATCATTGTTTCAAAATGTTGACATGGGGAGAAGCATGGTGAGTTTACTTTTGAATTGGGGAGATATATACAATACTCTCAGAGCTTGCTAATGGCTCTACATATACAACCACCTTAGTAAGAGAGAAAAGACATACACATAGCAAGGATCCTAAAATTTTAAATATCCTAAGACCAAAAAAACAACAACCACCAATAAAAACCTTCGAAAAGAGGACAAGCCCTCTTTTTATACAAATTTCTCACCCATTTACAATTTGTAATATTTCAAACTTGTAATCAACTTTAAAAATTCCATTCAGATGCTTTAGCTACAAGATGTTCTTTATCACCCCTGGAAGCTCATGCCTTTACAAGGAAATTTTTATAGTAAATTCCTCTCTATGTAATGATGAAGTTTATTCAAAAACCCTTGATCTTCTTGGCTAGAAATTCATTACATCTGGGTTTGAGGGAGAATATTACCCTTAGAACAAACCAACTCTTTATATTCATGTGTAAGCAATTGGCCATGCCTTTGATAACTAATTTGCATAGCCAAAAACTTTTGGATAGATTCCCTTCCTCTTGTGCATGCCAAATAATTCCTATTGCCTTTTGATGATTGTATTAGAATACTCCAGCTATGTAGGATCCATGGCCATTTGAGAAATATGCTTGTAATGGCCCACATTAGCCTCATAAACCCTACAACATTATTTTCATGGAGTTATGCAACATAATAAAAACATTATAAAATCAACACTTAGTTCATTTTTACCTTTTTGCATTTTTATGGTCAATGCTAAACTTTCTCGTGCCTTTTCCTTTTTTCCATTTTTCCTTTTTTTGCCTTTGAGCCTTATAAGGTTGTCACCAAACTTTATAATTCTTAAGTTCATTGTTTTATACCTTTTTTCCTTATGTGTAACTTTGGGTCCCATTTTTAATTTTTCACCTCTTTTGTATCATAGGAATTTGGAGCCCAATTGTAAATTTACAAGTTGGCATAAATATAGAAGTCAGATGCACATTTACAATTTGTAATTATGCAACTTAAAATTTGGAGTTTTAGTTCCCCTCAAAATTTACCCCATAGACTTGGGAAATTCAATTGAAATTTTTAATTTGAAATTATCTAAAGTTGTAATTAGCATTGAAAGTTTCACTTTGAGTCCTCTCATGTTGAATTTCTTATCATGAGTTGACCAATAGGATTGGGAGGTTGGACCGCATATTGCAACTTGAATTTTTATGAAGTACATTTTACACATTTATTTTCCCATTCACATTTCCACAAACTTGGTAACTCTTCATGTAGTTTGCAATTTGCCAAAATGCAAAGCTACATTTGGCACTGAAAGTTCTACTTCTGCCTTTGACCTTGAGTTTGACTGGTAGGTGGTGGACATTTGAGTGTGATTTACAAATTACTTATTTTAAAAATGCAAAATTGAATTCCCCTTTGAAATATATATAGACTTATATTTTAGTTTACTTTTTGGCTCTATTCCAACCTGGCTACTTCTAAACCTTTGATTTTCACCTTCACCTTTAGTAATCTATAAGAGCAACCATTCTTGGGTCTATAAAATAAGATAACCCAAGATGATATGTAGGAACATCATCTTCAACTCCAGTCAATGGTAACTCAATTCGAAACATCTCAACCCCTATCCCTTTGTGTTCTACCTCAGGGCTAAATGGAATGAACTTCAACCAATGTTGATGAAATATTACTTACCAAAAGTATTCCTCGTACTACCATTTTGATCCCTAGCTAAAGTGATGGCTTCTTAGATGGTGTCAATAATACAAAGTAATTAATTTAACTAGTTGAGAAACAAAATGGATAAACATAAATTCCAACATAAAAATCCCATTACCCTTGTGATCCTTAGAAGGATGCCCATCAACTTGACTTCCAAATCCATCAAGAATCTTAAGTTCTTTTATATGTATAGCTTATTTCAGCCTCCAAAACCCTTTCATTAATTTTATCATTCCATCACATCCTTTTTCCATTGTTGATGTCATATACTATTGAACATTTTTTGGATAATATTCCCTCACTACAAATAAGAAAACCTCAAATGTCTCCAAAACTAGATCTTTGAAATTTATGCCTAACAATGAAACACAACACCTCACTTACGCAATCATCTTCAATATATTAACCCTCCTTGAAAGTATAGGCTGTCCTTTTCATCTAATTCTTCAAAAATACAAATAAAAAGCTTGAAAACATGTTTTAATAAATCATCATTTCAAGGTAGATCAAGAACTAATATTCATATCATTTCATTAAAGCATGCAACGACAAGAAATCATGCATCTTTGTATTTATGCTAAATAAGTGGAAGAATAAGCAAGAGCATTGTGTATGGGCCTAAGTACATATTCTAGATTTGTATATTTATTCAATTCAGATGGAGAGCTTAAATTCATATTCATTAAGAATGTAGATGTTGGATATGTGGAATCAAAATGCAAAAACTCAACATGCCCTCCTAAAAATCCTTAGAGGTAATGTTTTAAGGATAACTTAGAAACACTTGGCATTTTATTTATTTCCCTTATGTCACTACTTTGCTTATTGAGAGCATGTTTAGAATTATATGCCTCCATATAGATGTTTAAACCCTACATACTTTTTATATTTAGTCAGCGATCTTGGGAGAACATTTTACAACCTGTAAATTGTAAAACTATTTATTGCATGTATTCATATGCCAACTGGCTTCAAAGGTGGGCAGTCAATTTGCAATTTTCAGTTCTAAAAATTACATCTCTGACTTGTCTTTCTTGCTAACATTCCTAGCATGTCCCTTCATTGTCTTATCCTTTTTTCACATCGACCTTTGGAATTGGGAGATTGGTAAACGAATCACAACTTGTAATTTTAAAAAATGTACTTTTCATGTTGATTTTCTACCTTGGAATTCCAACACCCTTCAAGCTAACATCATATTTTTCAATGTAGTCAATGCCCATCATATAGGTTCTAGAGTTTATTCTACACTTTTAAACTTGTACTTTTTAGATTTGCATTTTGCACATTGTACTCCCGACTAAAAATTATGTCATGTATTTCAGAGCTTGGATAACATACTACAAATTTCAAATTGAACTTGCTTCTCCCACTAAGATCTCCATGGGATTGGGAGATATAACTGCACTTTGCAATTTTCAAATGGCAAAGTTGTTTTGGTCATTGAAATATCTGTCAAACACCCACATGAACCTATGCCTTTCCCTTGTAAAACCTTGGTTTTAATTTCTTTGACATTTCCACATGGCACTCACCAATGACATGGGTTTTAATATTTTTTTTCAAAACTTAATCTCTAACTTAGCTTGCATAGACAACATATTTGGGCATTAACAGTTGGCATATGTTACCTTCACTTCAATAAAAAATTTATTGAGGTACCATACATTGTTATGTATTTTTATCAACCTATAATCATTGAAATTTTAGTTATAATTCATCTAATTATAGATTAGTTGATAATTATTTTTCACCCATAACACAACTTACCCACATGCAAAGGATACATTTAGACCTTAAATCAATGCTTTGTAATATGAAATGTTAAGTCTTATCCCATCTCTTAACTCATCTAATTTAAATTATATTTCAATGTTATAAGGCCACACAAAAAGTATGTGTACTTAAATCCATCATTGTTTTGAAGTGAAAAACCACAATTCACAACATGTATATTTTGTCCATACTAGTTCCTATAAATGTATGATAAATCATCCCATAAATTCACCTATTATGGACTTCTTACTTGCAATAAAATAAAAATAAAAATTGCATATTAAGACATACTATAAAATTACTAGAGCATATTCCCAAGTAGCATTAAGGTGACCCAAAGCCACACAATCATGTTGTATTATTATGAAACACCTAAGGAGACATAAAAGAGCACCACAAGAGACTATTAGTCATTTCCTATTAGTCAATATAATTTTTGATTGGTGATGGAAACTACTATTTTTTATCAACACCAACAAACTCATTGGTATCTACTATTAATGTGGTATTAACCAAAAAAACATGCCAAAAACACCCAAATATGACCCAAACATACTTTATTAGAAAGGGAAGGGGAGATGTAGAGGAAAGGATTCCAAAATAAGTGAATGTAAGTTTTTATTTATAATAACATGCAATATTTATTTATAATATACAACATATAACTCAATCCATATGATAGTAATCAATAAAATTATGAAAAAAATGAGACTCTAACCTCAAATTGTAATAAATCTTCAAACTAATTTTAGGAAAACACATTTAAATATGTTTTCAAATATCTTATCATTTTTTCTCTTAGTTACTTTGTGTAAACCTAATAAAACTTTTGTAATATGTCAATCCCAATGTTATGGAATGGGTGAGAATGATGAATAGTTTACACAACATTTGTTACCTAATAAAGCTAATCTCCACACTTTTATCTCTTACTATACATAATGATCATATTGTGAATTATACTCATCTCTAATAGTTTCTCTTCACACTAAGTAAAAATCAAATTGTGGGGGATCAAAAGTAGATTTTGAAAAAACCAGACTTGTATATGTGGCATGTATATGTTATTGTCACCCTTTTATTTACTTAGCCTTTAACCCCTCTCCCTCAATACTTTCCCCTCAAAATATTATTTTTAAAAAATGCTATTCCATAAATACACCCTATTATACTAATGATGATTTTATCATATTAATAATCCCCCAATATGCATGCATGTGGTATTCTATTGGTGCTTTTATGAATCCCCCATGGTAATATCTAGTAGAGGTTTGCCTCTAGATGTTGTATAGTCATGTGCTTGAGCTTTTTGATAATTTCAAGTAGAATGAATAAAATTCAACCTTCTTCCTTATCTTGATCTAGATTGCCACAGTAATAAAAATAATTATTTCTTAGGCAACCTCAAAGGAATTTAAACACCATATCCCACATATTAGAATCATACCCTATGAAATTCTTGTGCAGTGTAAATAGAACCTTGAGCAAGGGCTTGGACCTCTCTTCCCTAGGTGGAGATGCAAATATATGCACATTTTCCTAAAATATTATTTTA
Source organism: Torreya grandis (assembly GCA_037957365.1). Taxonomy (NCBI): domain Eukaryota; kingdom Viridiplantae; phylum Streptophyta; class Pinopsida; order Cupressales; family Taxaceae; genus Torreya; species Torreya grandis. Next base: position 861,706 of record JARHVA010002383.1, on the reverse strand, counting down.
ATTAAAATATGTGATGTCACAAAGGTTTAAGTATCAAGATAGATGAGTGCATCACAAGTGTAGTAACATCTATGGTAATGGTTCACCTTAACTTAAATATGGACTAGGACTTCTTGGTTTACACAAAACTTGAATACTGCTTTGATACTTGGTATTTGGCTTGTCATTAATTGGTATAAATAGGGAAGCTCAAGGACATGACATGCACTAAGGCAAACCCTATAAAATAAAAATAAATGAAGATCAAGTTTCAAGGAATTTAACCAAAGGTGAAAGTACCCACAAAATTATGGCAAATAGAATTAGCAAGCTGATTGTTTCTTCCTATTAAAATGAGTGAAACTGTAAATTCCATCCCATGTAAAACATAGGTGTTATGCATGAAAATAAACATAAAATCTATGATCATTTGGCTCAAGGTTGGACACAAATAGTTTTAGTGAAATATCGGACATATTTGAAAGGCTTAAAAGCCAAATAAAAACTATTGTGGCATAGGAAAACTGATAGAAACAACCAATTATACAAAATTGGACCAAGTATAACAAAAAAGGGATAAAACATGAAGTAATATGATATTATATAAATATGTTTTATCGACATAAATAACTTATTTTGATTTACATCAGTGACTGAATTCATTTATGTGTAAAAGTATAAAGCTAAATAATTGAAGTGTATACCTTGACTTACCTAGGTAAGGTTAGATGGATTGAATGATGCTCGAGATAGGATCCATCCACACTTAGTTTCCATAAGTAGTGTCCCATCTTGCCTCACCTTAGCTTAGGCCCATGGGTGACTATTAAATAAGGTTGGTAATGTGAATTAAATTACTTTATATGGTTGTGATCATGTTTTGTTTCATATATCCTTTGATGATTTTATATTAGATCATGAAGAAATAGATATTATTTATGGTTATGATTAATAATAATTTTATTATTATTATTATTATTATTATTATTATTATTATTATTATTATTATTATATATTATTTATTTTTTATTTATTTTTAATTCTATGTTTTCCTACAATAGAGATACCATGATGAGTTTTATTTATATTAAAGGAACAAAAAATTTCACTATGTTTCAATTTTATATATTGATAATGATATGATTTGGTAAGGATTTGCATTAAGCCCATTAGACTCATCATCTAAATCGACATAGTGAGAGCGAGACCTCCAACAGTCAAAATGGATCTTGATAGTGGATTAGTGATGTAAGTCACCATATGTGTATTTAATTATGTGGTCCATTGGCAACATGTACATTTATTACCTTATGCATCAGTGTCATAAATATAAAGTGGGCACACCATGTTCGAATGTGGAAAATTATCCACATTAGCATGGGATAATAATAAGGGAAAATATAAAATGAGATACGGATAAATATATCCCATGGATATGTATTCAATAATGTGAAAACTAAACATATGACAAATTAATATAATAGGTCACAATTATAAATTATATTGGTAAATCAAAAAAGAAGCAACAAGAACCGAAATTTTTCAACCATGGTGGATAATCATCCTATAGCCAATCAATGTGGAAATGGCAACCACTGTGGATAATAAATTTGTATCAAATTAATGATTGAATGACCATAATGTATAAAGTGAAAATGATTCCATAGTAAGGAAGGTGTCTAGTGATAAATTAAAACAAACCAAATTTCATATAATAAATATAAGAGAGTGTGTTGAAATAAAATAAGGCCAATCTGCAAGCAATAAATATGAACATACAAAGGGAGTGGCCATAAAAAATCATAGAAATTGGAATAAATTTTGTGATTTCCATTCATTAATTAATCATGAGTATCCAAATATTATTAAAGTGGATCCAATAATTAATTACTTCAATAACTCTCTTGAGAAAGAAAAAATTATTTAAATAAGGTAGCTAAAGGAAAAGTTTATCAATTATCCATTAACTGATGGGGGAAAAGTAGACTATGAAAAAACTCTATTTGAATTGCATATTAAATTTTAATATCATATCATCTTATTGTTCATCAAACTTTGGCATATCCTAGTGGCTTCAATATAGCTCTATACACATAACAGTGGAAGGATTCCTCGATATCACCTTATAAACTTTGTGAAAACACCATGAGGGTGGTTGACTGGATCACGATACCAAAAGAATATCATTTCCTAGTATAATATTTTGATCTTATTGAAACCATAAAAATAATAAAACATGTGATCAAGCTTCTAGTCACATGGTGGATGCATTTTAACTGTTGCCTCTATCTTACTATGATTAAGAGTTAACTTAAATTGAGATGTTTTGTAATGGTGGAAAAATTTACTCTAAGTTAATAAGTTTTTTGTATTTCTTTTATATTACTTGGGTGATATATATTTTATAGGAATGGATTAACTAAATTTCCAATCATTATAATGTTATAAGTCATAATGATTTTCATTTGTTTGTGTTTCTTTATAAAATGGAGATGTGTGTACTATTAAGTAGGAACATAGTTAAATCTTTATAATTAGAAGTGAATGAACTCTTAATAGATCTTCCTTTATTTATAGTTTATAGTTTATTAATTATTTAATGGAACCTTATAACTATTTCTCTTAGTTACACTTGACTTCTAACTCATCTAGTGAATGTTGTTTGCAAACAAAAATTGCCTACATATGAATCCATAAATTGGTAGTGTTGTGGAATGGTAATCACCTATTAACTCTAATTTATTATTGTTAGAGAAGTATGATAAAACTATTTGTATGATACAATACATTACCATTTTTTTAAAACACACCCAGTAGATTCATTTGAATCTTTTGTTAAGAAAAAAAATATTAATGTGAATAAGATTAGTTGGTTCTAGATAGGTCATGTGTTGTGAATGTGTCCATTTACTATGGAAACAAAATTGAAAAATATATCCATTATTGTGTATTTATATTTATGATTATGTGTGTATATATGTACTAATGTGTTTGTTTTGGAAAACACTATAAGGATTCATAGCTAATTCTCAAATTAAAACTCACCTAATGGTTTGTCCCACACATTTTGCATTCCCCATTTGAAGGAAATACAAAATGATCACTATAAATATACATTTTCTATCCATTTTTCACACAAGAGAATCATGTTTTAAAATCACCAAAATGTCTAAATTCACATTCCATAAATATTACCGATTCTTCCTAATTCTAATTTCTTATAGCCCATAGATCCTTCAACTAGGTCTGCATAGCATTCCAAGGTCACAAGCCATTACCAAAGCACACAATTATACTAAGATTACACTAGCATATAATATTGCACTAGTAATTAACATAGACCACCATAACCTAGGATAATTATATGGACTTTGATCCCTCTTCAAACTATTTATATGTACGTAGTGCTCAACATAGGGGTACTAAAATCAAGAACAACTTCAACCACTATCCAATTTTCATATATTATATATTAAGCTATGGTTTCAAGTGAAGAATAAATTTCATAATAAATTCCATATAAAGTTGAGATAATTTAAATAATACATAGGGGAAGGTGCACTGGTCCATTTTTACATAGTGCAAAACCTTATCAGATGTTAGTGCACCCTAAGACACTAGCATAAGCTAGCCATGTCTAAATAGCATAGACTAATCCTAAACCTACACAAAGCCATTTATTGATTCAAAACACCATCATATATTCATATAATTACCCACACAATCACATTCATAGTTATACATGTTACATTTCCACTTGAGTTCTTATTTGTTATTTTATTTCCATAATTAAGAAGTTCCAAATCAAAAATGCTTGATTTATGGTTAAGTTATATATTCTAATTTTATACAATAGTTTTTCATAGTTATGATTCAAGTATCCCTTATATCCCAATTTTTATAAAACATATTAGTGAAATCATCTATTGATTTTATATTACAAACCCTAACCATAGATGTTGTTAAGGTTTCCTTATTTATTTTTGTTGTTTCCAATTATTGTATTATGGTTTTTATATTTGATAAATTATTTGTTAAAAACAATATTAAAATATTATATTTCATATTTTAGAAATATAATAAAAAAAATTCTACCTATCTTGTACATAATGCTAGATTAATTGGTACTCAAGTTGAGCATACTTAGATTTATTTTTATAAGGCACATAAGATGGATGAGAATAAAGGAATATTTAAACCTTCAGATGTTAATACACAAACTGAATATGTATAAGTTTATGAAAATAATTTTGAGTATGAATATTATAATCAAGAAAACATTGACTATCAAGATGAGTATCATGATGTAATTTCACCCATAGGTGATGAGTAACCAAAGCTTAATAAAGTGAAAATTCTTTAAGAAAATTGTGAAATAATTCATGAAAAATCTCAAAAATATCAAGTGATCTTATGGAAATTAATATGTTAATTCCTAATAAGTCATTGGATACACCACCATTAGTTAACTTACACTCTATTCTTGATGCAAAATCCCTTATGCAAAATATTTTAGCTCTACAAATTAATTTGGTGTAAATGGAAAAAATTGCTTAAAATTCTAATTAGGCACCTTATTCATAGACTTTATTTCATATTCCATTAGCTCAACATATTTCATCATATTCATTACCAACCAATTTTTTTCACCTAACCTTACATTTAAATATGGAAAAGGTGACCTTGAGCATACCTTGAGAGAATTTCACATAACATGTTTGGACTATGCATCCAATGAACTATACATCCAATGATATGTTGTTGACTAAGTTATTTCCTAAAACTAAAAGTAATATACTCTTAGATGATTCTATGATTTACCACATCAGTCATTTAATCCATTAAAATATTATTTCCTCACACATTTCACAATCAACATAAGTTATAAGATTTCATATGTTCAAATTTTTCAACTCAAACAGGAATCCAATGAGCCTATTGTAGATAATGTCTTAAGGTATAATACCATGCTATCTAAAATGATAAATCCTATGGTAGATAAGGAGTTTCAAGGTATATTCAATCAAATTTTTATTTCACCTTTTCATGAATCCATTATGTTTAATAACTATCCATCATTCACATATTTGTATCACTGAATGAAGGAAAGAGAGGACAAGTTGATAGCAATGAATAAGCTCAAGTATGAAACCAACCCAATTTCCACTTCTCATGTAAAAAATCTGAGTAAGGAACCATATAATGTGCAACCAAATGAGAATAAGAGTGATCAAAAGGTAATAATAAATTCATATTCAAAACCTATTCTGTACATTGTGTTATCAATTCCACTAAGGAGATAGTTTACTCACCTACTGGAAGTTCCCTAAAAGGTACTAAAAACACTATTGAAATTCAATCTCATATCACTCCCTCCCATTAAATAGGTTGATATGAGTATTATTGTTCCAAAATGAATTGATCATAATGCATTCTATGAATTCCATCAAACATTGGGTCATACTATAAATAGATGCATCACTTTGAGGCACAAGATTCGAGATCTATTAGATGAAAACATCATTGATGTCAACACATCTACCAAAAACACTAAGGAAAAAATAAGTAGAAGTCAAACAATGAAAATATTTAATGATATTTTTTGTATACACATAGGTCAAGAGAAAAAAGATAGATTAGGGGTGCATTCAATATACAATGCACAATCCACTAATTTATTATTGTACAGAGGTACCCCATCCCCAAAATTAAATCATTGGTACTTATAATGTTTTGGTGAAATCTAAGCCAATCATCACATTTTTAGGTCATGGGATTGTTGATGATGATGTTAATTTTCACTTTTATTCATTTGAGCTTATATCATCATCAACCCATAGAAAGTTTGAAGGTTGATAATGGGTCAAGTAATAATATGTTCACCATCACACTTTTCTAACATCTTGGGTATTCTAAAAGGTATATCTCTCCTTCAACAATAGTGATTAAAGGGTTCAATGGTCACATTCATATTTATATTGGTGAGATCACCTTACAATTATAGGTTGGTCTAGCACACATGGCCACCAAATTTATAGTAGTACCTAGTGAAGGAGTCTTCGATGCTTTATTTGGGCATCCTTGAATTCAAAAACTTCATGTAGTTACTTCCATAATTCACATATTCCTAAATTAAATTTTTACTAATGGCATAATCATAGCTCCTAGCATTTCATATGAATACCCTCTCTAACAAAAGGGTATTATTCCTACATAATAAGGTTATTGGTTCCTTGGGGAGAGGTTAGACCCATTGATTACAATGGTTCACCTCCACACCCCATTATTTAAAGACATTTTACCTATGGTAAATGTCATTCAAACCAATTTATTCTTGTAAGCTTTATGAAGAATATATTTGTATTTATGTATGAAAAATATTGTTTAGAGAAGAGTTTTTTAAAGGCTTGTCTGATAAGGAGTGAGAGGAAGATGAATTAAGTATTGGGGTATTTTTCAAATATTGAATAATCATTGTGGGATTTTTATCTCTTTTTGAATTTTTCCCACCTAAATTTATGTTTTGGATATTCACTATGAACTTTGCTTATTAACTCACATCTAGATCTCTGATGTATTCATATTATAAATGAATCTTATCATGGTTTCAGAGCTTGGGGATGTGTAGTTGATTAACAAGAAATTTATTAAAGATATGGAATCATATGCATCTATTTTATCACTCATATTCAGCCACGTATAGCAGAAGTATGGCCATAGAAGCACATAATTTGGCTTGAAATTATTATAGCTTTAATTTTGGAGTTGTTGAGCCGAATAAAGATCAAAGTGAGCATTCAAACCTCAAGCAAGCAATTAGATATCAATATAAATATCATTTTTTCAATAAAATATTATGTATGACACCATTTTAGACTTGTACACCCTCTTATCTAAATAAATTTAATAAAATTTGTTTACAAAGCTTCTATTATTATTTTGTGGTGTTGAACATTGTTTTTTTCAATCAAATTGAGTGATGAACCCCCTATTAGACCTTGAAAAGGCTAACTAAAGCTTCTAATTTTTTTAATTTCTCACCTAGACACCATTTTACGATTATACAAGCTTTGAAAATTAGAAAAAAAATGTGTTTAGGTATAAAATATCAAATTTTGAAGCTTTGGATGCTTCATTACATGATTTAAAGCATGTATAGCCATTTTTAGATCCTAAGGAGGCTTCCTCCATCTTGTAGCTTCACCCCTGTATCCTCCTAAGTGTCATAATTAACAACAAAAAGATATGAAGGTTGGTAAATGTTTTCTAAGATTATTTAAAAAATAATCTATTAATTAAAAAATTTATTTTCCATGCAAGCCACCCAGGTCCCACATTGTAAATATTTTTTTAATCCAAAAGTTTAAAACAAGTAATTTTGATTTAATATTATTTTTACATGTACATTATTATAATTAAATTTTATTTTTTAAATTTAAAATCAATTTAAAAAATATTTAATAGTACATTTGTGCATATAGATTCATGATTAGTCTAGTAGAAGGGCTGAAATTATCTTTTTACCAAAACTTGCAAAAGCATAGGTCATGGGTTTTAAAATCATTACCTACAATTATTTTGGTCAAATTAATTTAGTTACATTAATTTTTAAAATTTAATTATTTTTTAACTCCATTTTTTGTTTTCTGTGCCAACTTTCTCACATGCAAGAACCCTATACCTATTGACTTTGTTTCAACATTTGACCTAGTTAATGTCTTGTCTAGAATAGTCATGCGACCACTCAATTCCTATGTTTTGGCATGTTATGGATGCATTTTTATGGTCCAATTTTATTTTTAAACCTCTTATTATATATTTTACACCTTTTTTAATCATAACATTTAAACATTTATTTTGTGTGTGACTCTTGCAACATAAATTAGTGTATTTTGTTTTAACTTTTTGCATTGTTTAGCATATATTTGAATAAATTTTACTTATGTATGCTTTTAATTACATTTATTATCAAATAAATTTAAATTTCACATTAAATAATATTTATTTTTTAATTGTTCTTATATTATTATATTATTGTGGCACTTGCAACACCTTATTGTGTTATATTTTTTTGCAATTTTCTTGGTTTTTCTATCATTAATTTGAATAATTATTATTTATTTACAATTGAAATTTGTTTTACTTTCAAATAAATTATAAATTAACATTTAAAAAGGGTTTAAATTTAAGCTTTATCTAGTGTCATAGTGTTAATTTTTACGGGAAGCAATGGATTCTCCTAATTTTTTACTACATAAATCATAAATGCTTAATAGATCTAACTATAATATATAAAAATTCATGTGAAATCATAGTTTATGGCTCAAAATATGTGGAAAATTATTTTTGGATCAAAAAATCCCTATTAAGATGACATGTGATACCTAACTTTTTAAATTCATTTCAATAGAAATCACAAGAAGCCATGTCGATTATATTACATAGTGTTAAGGATTAATTCTTAGTCCCTATAGACAATAAAGAGTGTCTTAGTGATGCTTAAAAACTCCTTGTATTTGTGCATGAGGGCACTCATCTCTCAAATATTATTAAATTGATTCTTGAATTATTGACTACACCTATGAAAGGTGATGAAAAAGTTATTACTTTTCTTACTAAAATTAAGACTATTAAATCTCATTTAGAGAGTTATAAATATAATTTGATTCAATATAAATTTATTTATTTTATTATTCAATTTTACATTCATGAAAAAAATTATAATATTATCTCTATTCTAAATTCAAAGTACCAAACATTGGAAGATATCCCAGAGCTCACTACCTTATCAGCTCTTTTGATTCAATAAGATCAAGTGATGTCTAATTTTTATTATAAAAATAATTCCACTTAGAAACTTCTCACTCTCATCCTTATTTCTATATATATTAGAAATAAAAACCCTAACTATAATTCTGCTAGAGACAAAAATGAGAACAAGAGATTTGGTAATAAGAATCATAAATCTAAGTTTAATAAAAATTGAAATATGTGTGGTAAATTCGGTCATATAAAGTAAATGTGTTATAAAAACAAAGATAGAGTTAACAATAATTACTTTTAAAATAACAAAGGGAATAAATCTAATCAAAATAAATAGAATAATCAAAACCTTAATCAGAATAACAATCAAGGTCATAATTCAAATGTTATTACTTTATATGTTTCTTTATTTACTTAAAATAAGAATGAATGGATTTTAGATAGTGGTGAATCCCACCATATGAATTTTTTATCTAATATTTTATATGATTCTAAATATATATATGAAAATCTTTACTTAGGAGCTAATTCATTTTTAGAAGCAACTAATCAAGAAAAGATAAATTTTATAAATATTGTTATTAATGATATTTTTTATGTACCTAAGCTTTTAAAAAAAAATATATCTTATTCTTAACTTACAAATAATAATTTTATTTTAACATCATTTAAATATATCTAATCCATTAGAAATCAATTTGGTTATCTAATTATTGAAGGTATTCAAAAGAATGGCTTATACATTTTTACTTCATGTTTACTTTCATCATATGGTAAGAATGAATCTCAATTATTGTATGAAATATTAGATCATGTTAATTTGATAAGTTTACATGACACGTCTTCTCATAATATTTTTATGAGTTTACCTTCTATCTCTTCCCATCATAAAACTTATGAAGGTTACTTACATGGTAAGCAACATACTAATTCTTTTCACAATAATCATAATATGAATTCCTCTCATATTTTAGAATTAATTCATAGTGATGTTATAAGACCTCTTGAAATTATATCTCTTAATATTTTTGTATGTTTTTATCTTTATAGATGATTATACTAGAATGATCTAGTCATATGTCATAAAAATTAAATTTGAAGTGTTGTCTAAATTCAAGGAATTAAAAGCTATAGATTCTAGTTTTTCTATTAAGAGATTAAGATCTGATAATGGTGGTGAATAAATTAATAAAGAGTTTGATTATTTTTTTTATTAGTTTTTTAATTCAAATGAAACTAATAACTAAATAATTAAATAAGATTTATTTTTTAATTGTTCTTATATTATTGTATTATTATGACACTTGCAACACCTTATTGTGTTGTATTTTTTTACAATTTTCTTACTCTTTTTGGCATTAATTTGAATAATTATTATTTACTTACACTTTAAATTTAATTTATTTTTCAAATAAATTATAAATTAACATTTAAAAAGAGTTTAAATTTAAGCTTTATCTAGTGTCATAATGTTAATTTTTAAGGGAAGTAATAGATTCTCCTAATTTTTTACTAGATAAATAATAAATACTTAATACATCTAACTATAATATATAAAAAATTCATGTGAAAGTATAATTTATGTCTCTAAATATGTGTAACATTATCTTTGAGATCAAAAAATCCTCATTAAAATTACATGTGATACCTAACCTTTTAAATGCATTTCAATAGAAATCAAAAGAAGCCATGTCGATTATATTACATAGTGTTAAGGATTAATTCCTAGTCCATATAGACAATCAAGAGTCTCTTAGTGATTCTTAAAAACTCCTTGAATTTGTGTGTGAGGGAACTCATCTCTCAAAGATTATTAAAATGATTCTTGAATTATTGACTACACCTATGAAAGGTGATAAAAAGGTTGTTACTTTTCTTGCTAAAATTAAGACTATTAAATCTTAGTTAGATAGTTATAACTATAATTCGATTCAATATAAATTTATTTATTATATTATTCAATTTAACATTCATGAAAAAAATCATGATATTATCTTTTTTCTAAATTTAAAGTACCAAACATTGGAAGATATCTCAGACCTCACTACCTTATCAACTCTTTTTATTCAAGAAGATCAAGTGATGTCTAATTTTTATTATAAAAATAATTCCACTTACAAACTTCTCATTTTCATCCTTATTTATAGAGATAGTAGAAATGAAAAACCTAATCATAATTTTGCTAGAGACAAAAATGGGAACAAAAGATTTGGTAATAAGAATCATAAATCTAAGTTTAATAGGAATTGAAATATGTGTGATAAATTGAGTCATATAAGGTAAATGTGTTATAAAAAAAAGATAGATTTAATAATAATTAATTTTAAAATTATGAAGGGACTAAATTTAATTAGGATAAATAGAAGAATCAAAATCCTAATCAGAATAACAATCAAGGTCATAATTCAAATGTTATTGCTTTATATGTTGCTTTATTTACTTAAAATAAGAATGAATGGATTTTCGATAGTGGTGCATCCCACCATATGAATTTTTTATCTAATATTTTATATGATTATAAAGATATATATATAAAACTTTACTTAGGAGATAATTCATTTTTAGAAGCAACTAATCAAGGAAAGATAAATTTTATAAATGTTGTTATTAATGATATTTTTTATGTACCTAAGCTTAAGAAAAAAAATTATCTTATTCTTAACTTACAAATAATAAACTCATTGTAACATCACTTAAATATAGTTAGTCCATTAGAAATCAATTTGGTTATCTAATTATTGAAGGTATTCAAAAGAATGGCTTATAAATTTTTACTACTTCTTCTACATGTTTACTTTCATCATATGGTAAGAATGAATCTCAATTATTGTATAAAATATTAGGTAATGTTAATTTTATAAGTTTACATGACACGTCTTCTCATAATATTATTATTATTTTACCTTATATCTCTTCCCATCATGAAACTTGTGAAGGTTGCTTACGTGGTAAACAACATACTAATTCCTTTTACAATAATCATAATGTAAATTCCTCTCATCCTTTAGAATTAATTCATAGTGATGTTATAGGACCTCTTGAAATTATATCTCTTAATATTTTTTATATGTTTTTATCTTTATATATTATTATACTAGAATGATCTAGTCATATTTCATACAAAATAAATTTGAAGTGTTGTCTAAATTCAAGGAATTAAAAGCTATTGATTCTAGTTTTTCTGTTAAGAGATTAAGATCTAATAATAGTGGTGAATATATTAGTAAAGAGTTTGATTATTTTTTTATTAGTTTTTTAATTCAATTGAAACTAACAACTAAATAATTAAATAAGATTTATCTTTTAATTGTTCTTATATTATTGTATTAATGTGACACTTGCAACACCTTATTGTGTTGTAATTTTTTACAATTTTCTTACTTTTTCTAGCATTAATTTGAATAATTATTATATATTTACACTTTAAATTTAATTTATTTTTCAAATAAATTATAAATTAGCATTTAAAAAGGGTTAAAATTTAAGCTTTATCTAGTGTCACAGTGTTAATTTTTAAGGAAAGCAATGAATTCTCCTAATTTTTTACTAGATAAATCATAATTGCTTAATAGATATAACTATAATATATAAAAAAATCATGTGAAAGCATAATTTATGGCTTGAAATATGTGGAAAATTATCTTTGAGATCAAAAAATCTCTGTTAAGATGACATACGATACCTAACCTTTTAAATGCATTTCAATAGAAATCACAAGAAGCCATGTCGACTATATTACATAGTGTTAATGATTAATTCTTAGTCCCTATAGACAATCAAGAGTATCTTAGTGATGTTTAAAATCTCTTTTAACTTGTGTATGAGGGCACTCATCTCTCAAATATTATTAAATTGATTCTTGAATTATTGACTACACCTATGAAAGGTGATGAAAAGGTTTCTACTTTTCTTGCTAAAATTAAGACTATTAAATCTTAGTTAGATAGTTATAACTATAATTTGATTCAATATAAATTTATTTATTTTATTATTCAATTTAACATTAATGAAAAAATCAAGACATTATCTCTATTCTAAATTCAAAGTACCAAACATTGGAAGATATCCCAGAGCTCACTACCTTATCAACTCTTCTGATTCAAGAAGATCAAGTGATGTCTAATTTTTATTATAAAAATAATTCCACTTATAAAATTCTCACTCTCATTCTTATTTCTATAGGTATTATAAATGAAAAACCTAATCATAATTCTACTAGAGACAAAAATAGGAACAAGAGATTTGGTAATAAGAATCATAAATCTAAGTTCAATAGGAATTGAAATGTGTGTGGTAAATTTGGTCATATAAGGTAAATGTGTTATATAAACAAAGATAGAGTTAAAAATAATTAATTTTAAAATAACATAGTAAATAAATATAATCAAAATAAATAGAAAATTAAAAACCCTAATCAGAATAAAAATCAATAAAGAATGGCTTATAAATTTTTACTACTTCTTCTACATGTTTACTTTCATCATATGGTAAGAATGAATCTCAATTATTGTATAAAATATTAGGTAATGTTAATTTTATAAGTTTACATGACACATCTCATAATATTTTTATGAGTTTACCTTATATCTCTTCCCATCATGAAACTTGTGAAGGTTGCTTACGTGGTAAACAACATACTAATTCCTTTTACAATAATCATAATGTAAATTCCTCTCATCCTTTAGAATTAATTCATAGTGATGTTATAGGACCTCTTGAAATTATATCTCTTAATATTTTTTATATGTTTTTATCTTTATATATGATTATACTAGAATGATCTAGTCATATTTCATACAAAATAAATTTGAAGTGTTGTCTAAATTCAAGGAATTAAAAGCTATTGATTCTAGTTTTTCTGTTAAGAGATTAAGATCTAATAATAGTGGTGAATATATTAGTAAAGAGTTTGATTATTTTTTTATTAGTTTTTTAATTAAATTGAAAATAACAACTAAATAATTAAATAAGATTTATTTTTTAATTGTTCTTATATTATTGTATTAATGTGACACTTGCAACACCTTATTGTGTTGTAACTTTTTACAATTTTCTTAATTTTTATAGCATTAATTTGAATAATTATTATTTATTTACACTTTAAATTTAATTTATTTTTCAAATAAATTATAAATTAACATTTAAAAAGGGTTAAAATTTAAGCTTTATCTAGTGTCACAGTGTTAATTTTTAAGGAAAGCAATGAATTCTCCTAATTTTTTACTAGATAAATCATAATTGCTTAATAGATATAACTATAATATATAAAAAAATCATGTGAAAGAATAATTTATGGCTTGAAAGATGTGTAAAATTATCTTTGAGATCAAAAAATCTCTGTTAAGATGGCATACGATACCTAACCTTTTAAATGCATTTCAATAGAAATCACAAGAAGCCATGTCGATTATATTACATAGTGTTAAGGATTAATTCTTAGTCCCTATAGACAATCAAGAGTATCTTAGTGATGTTTAAAATCTCTTTTAATTTGTGTATGAGGGCACTCAACTCTCAAATATTATTAAATTGATTCTTGAATTATTGACTACACCTATGAAAGGTGATGAAAAGGTTTCTACTTTTCTTGCTAAAATTAAGACTATTAAATCTTAGTTAGATAGTTATAACTATAATTTGATTCAATATAAATTTATTTATTTTATTATTCAATTTAACATTAATGAAAAAATCAAGATATTATCTCTATTCTAAATTCAAAGTACCAAACATTAGAAGATATCCCAGAGCTCACTACCTTATCAACTCTTCTGATTCAAGAAGATCAAGTGATGTCTAATTTTTATTACAAAAATAATTTCACTTAGAAACTTCTCACTCTCATCCTTATTTATATAGGTATTATAAATGAAAAACCTAATCATAATTCTACTAGATACAAAAATGGGAACAAGAGATTTGGTAATAAGAATCATAAATCTAAGTTCAATAGGAATTGAAATCTGTGTGGTAAATTTGGTCATATAAGGTAAATGTGTTATATAAACAAAGATAGAGTTAAAAATAATTAATTTTAAAATAACATAGTAAATAAATATAATCAAAATAAATAGAAAATTAAAAACCCTAATTAGAATAAAAATCAATAAAGAATGGCTTATAAATTTTTACTACTTCTACATGTTTACTTTCATCATATGGTAAGAATGAATCTCAATTATTGTATAAAATATTAGGTAATGTTAATTTTATAAGTTTACATGACACGTCTTCTCATAATATTTTTATGAGTTTACCTTATATCTCTTCCCATCATGAAACTTGTGAAGGTTGCTTACGTGGTAAACAACATACTAATTCCTTTTACAATAATCATAATGTAAATTCCTCTCATCCTTTAGAATTAATTCATAGTGATGTTATAGGACCTCTTAAAATTATATCTCTTAATATTTTTTATATGTTTTTATATTTATATATGATTATACTAGAATGATCTAGTCATATTTCATACAAAATAAATTTGAAGTGTTGTCTAAATTCAAGGAATTAAAAGCTATTGATTCTAGTTTTTCTGTTAAGAGATTAAGATCTAATAATAGTGGTGAATATATTAGTAAAGAGTTTGATTATTTTTTTATTAATTTTTTAATTCAATTGAAAATAACAACTAAATAATTAAATAAGATTTATTTTTTAATTGTTCTTATATTATTGTATTAATGTGACACTTGCAACACCTTATTGTGTTGTAATTTTTTACAATTTTCTTACTTTTTCTAGCATTAATTTGAATAATTATTATTTATTTACACTTTAAATTTAATTTATTTTTCAAATAAATTATAAATTAACATTTAAAAAGGGTTAAAATTTAAGCTTTATCTAGTGTCACAGTGTTAATTTTTAAGGAAAGCAATGAATTCTCCTAATTTTTTACTAGATAAATCATAATTGCTTAATAGATATAACTATAATATATAAAAAAATCATGTGAAAGCATAATTTATGGCTTGAAAGATGTGGAAAATTATCTTTGAGATCAAAAAATCTCTGTTAAGATGACATACGATACCTAACCTTTTAAATGCATTTCAATAGAAATCACAAGAAGCCATGTCGATTATATTACATAGTGTTAAGGATTAATTCTTAGTCCCTATAGACAATAAAGAGTATCTTAGTGATGTTTAAAATCTATTTTAATTTGTGTATGAGGGAACTCATCTCTCAAATATTATTAAATTGATTCTTGAATTATTGACTACACCTATGAAAGGTGATGAAAAGGTTTCTACTTTTCTTGCTAAAATTAAGACTATTAAATCTTAGTTAGATAGTTATAACTATAATTTGATTCAATATAAATTTATTTATTTTATTATTCAATTTAACATTAATGAAGAAAATCAAGATATTATCTCTATTCTAAATTCAAAGTACCAAACATTGGAAGATATCCCAGAGCTCACTACCTTATCAACTCTTCTGATTCAAGAAGATCAAGTGATGTCTAATTTTTATTATAAAAATAATTCCACTTAGAAACTTCTCACTCTCATCCTTATTTCTATAGGTATTATAAATGAAAAACCTAATCATAATTCTACTAGAGACAAAAATAGGAACAAGAGATTTGGTAATAAGAATCATAAATCTAAGTTCAATAGGAATTGAAATGTGTGTGGTAAATTTGGTCATATAAGGTAAATGTGTTATATAAACAAAGATAGAGTTAACAATAATTAATTTTAAAATAACATAGTAAATAAATATAATCAAAATAAATAGAAAATTAAAAACCCTAATCAGAATAAAAATCAATATCATAATTCAAATGTTATTGCTTTATATGTTTCTTTATTTACTTAAAATAAGAATGAGTGGATTTTTGATATTTTTTATGTACTTACGCTTAAGAATTTTTTTTAATCTTATTATTAACTTAAAATAAATAATTTTTATTGTAACATCACTTAAATATAGCTAGTCCATTAGAAATCAGTTTTGTTATCTACTTATTGAAGGTATTCATAAGAATGGCTTATACATTTTTAATAATTCTTCTACATGTTTACTTTCATCATATGGTAAGAATGAATCTCAATTATTTTATGAAATATTAGGTCATGTTAATTTAATAAGTTTACATGACACATCTTCTCATAATATTGTTATGAGTTTACCTTCTATCTCTTTCCATCATGAAACTTATGAAGGTTGCTTACGCGATAAGCAACCTACTAATTCATTTCACAATAATTATAATGTGAATTCCTCTCATCCTTTAGAATTAATTCATAGTGATGTTATAGGACCTCTTGAAGTTATATCTCTTAATATTTTTTGTATGTTTTTATCTTTATATATGATTATACTAGAATGATCTGATCATATTTCATAAAAAATAAATTTGAAGTGTTTTCTAAATTCAATGAATTAAAAGCTATTGATTCTATTTTTTCATTAAGAGATTATGATCTAATAATGGTGGTGAATATATTAGTAAAGAGTTTGATTATTTTTTTATTATTGTTTAAGGTTATAGTTTACATAGTTAATCATAATATATATATATATATATATATATATATACACACACACACACACACACACATATACATATATATATGATTAACTATGTAAACTATAACCTTAAACACCTATATGATGGTTAAAATATATCTAATTTGTATGTGGATAGACATTTTTTCTAGTTTAAGGTCATGATATTGAGGAGAATGATTACAAAGATATTAATTATGTTGAGTGCTTCGATGATGTGGAAGCTTCATTATACACACTTGGTTCCTTCATGATCATATAGAAAATGAGAGTGAGGATGGTTAGGATTTAGGATATATCAGTTATATTTTTAAAAATTTATAAGGGAGATTATATTAATTTGACTATTGGAAAGGTGTTGTATATTTTCTATGATATAAACTCTTGTATTTTGTAAATTCAGAACATGGCCTTCCCACCTCTTTCATTAGGATATATATATATATATATATATATATATATATATATATATATATATATATATATATATATATATATATATATATATATATATATATATATATATATATAGTTTAATAGTATGTTTCTAACTAACACATAACAATTACACTAGGCCCACATGTCAAAATATTTTGTGTCCAATCCTATAGCTTTCAACTATTTTTTCACTTATTTTGTGGCCCTAAAATCATAATGATTCTCCTACAATAAAAATTATGTCATAAAATGAGGTGTAGTAGTTTTTATAAAATAACATATAAACTTATTTAAAATAACTTGTAAAAAACTTTAAAACTTGTATGCAAAATTTTTTCATTTATTTCCCCCAAGAGATGAGTCACTAATATCCCCTAAGGTACACTTGCTTCTTGGGCTTTGTGCTTGCTACTATTGATCCCCACATTAATTTAAATAAATGCAAAACATATAAATTTTCAATATAAAAAATTTAAAAACTTTCACATCTCAGTAAAAAAAAACTCACCTATAACCTCTTCTATATCACTTTTGAGCCCAACCATCACACAAATTTGAAGAAATAATATTTTACATGCCAAGGATATGAAGTCTTCTCCTCTCTACATCTTTATTTTTATGGTATAAAAGTTACAAATCATAGAGTTTAAAAAATATCATAAGTTTATAAAATAAAATAAAAAATAATAATTAGTTAGTATTTGGAGACCTTGCCCTTGTATGCCTCCTCATTACATTAATCATAGTTTTTGCATAGCCTCCACTCACTTTTGTGTTATAATAGGATTTTTTAATTCTTATTAAATTATTTTTGTGAGCCATTGTCTATGCTCCTGCATAAAAAAATTGGAGGCAATATTTGGAAATTCACAAAATAGTATTTTTTAGTCCATTTTTATTCTTTGGTTAAAATAAAAAATACAAGTGTCAAATATATTTTAGATAAATGAAAAAAATTAAAAAATGATAATTAAAAATTTAATTAATATAAATTTAAAAAATGAAATAACATAAATTCAAATACTTACTCTCCCTAATAAACCTCCAATATTTTCATCTCATCATTCACATATAACTTTACTTTTACATACCTATATTCTCAATGATTGTAATCATTTAGTTTCATACGAGAGGGACAATCATTATCCAAGTGTGGCTAGGCCTCTCCACCATCCACCAAGAAATTACATAGGATAATGTCATCAATGATAGATGGGATGGTCCCATGGTATTTTCAAGAATGTGTACCCTTCTATGCATGACAAGTGAGAGGATGATAAGAAATTTTTACACCTATCATGGTAGTTGATGTAGGGAAATCATAAGGAATGGATGAGGACCTAAAATACAAGTAAAGTTTAGAAAATAAGTAATTTAAACTCTTCAATTTAAAATTAAAAATAAAATTAGCTAAGGAAATATATTGAATTGACCTAGCCTCATCCTCCCATAGGGCCATCTCACTAGTGGACCTATTGTCAAAACTCTAAATAGAAAAATATTAACTAAAATACTTTAATTGAAAAAACTAAAGTAAAAATTATACCTCCACTTTGGGTCCATAGTAGTAGAGAAAGGACATCGACCCATCCTAGGCTCACCATCAAACAGGTCCATATAACTAGTGGAACTATTATCAAAAACTTGAAAAATAAAATAATATTAACATTAATTAAAATACTTTAATTGTATTGGTTGTCTTCCGGTTCTCTATCTTGGCATGCCGATATCTGTGGGACGGCAGTCCAAGGACTCGTGGCAAGGAATCCTTGATAGCTTCCGGACCAAAGTGAACCATTGGACCAACCGTTGGCTATCATTTACGGGCCGTGTCTAGCTGATTCAGGCGGTGGTGCAGGCGCTTCCCATTTACAGGTGTATGCTTCAGGTGGCGCCTGTGGGCTTTGTTCAAGATCTTGACTCCTTGGAAAAACATTTTTTATGGTCTGGGAACTTAACTTCGACAAAATGGAGTTTGATTCGTTGGGAAGCTGTTTGCAGACCTAAGAGGCTTGGTGGATTGGGTCTGAGGCAGTCCACTTTGACTGGGATGGCCTTGGCTGCCAAGCTTTATTGGCGATGGTGTGTGGAACTAAATAGCATTTGGGCTAAGATAGTTGCTTTTAAGTACGGCGCTGGGACTCCCGTGAGTGATATCCCCAGGCTTAGCTTAGTTGGGAATGGTTCGGTTATATGGAATACTCTCAAAAAAGGTGCTGAGTTGATTAAGAGAGGCCTGTTCTGGATTTGCCGGGAGGGTAAAGAAGCGCAATTTTGGTATGATTCATGGGATGGGTATCCACCCCTACTGAACCAGTACCCGCATTTGAAAGGCCTGGCTCAACAATTTCATGAGGCTGGGTGGAGTATGGTAGGCGACTATAAGACTATCCTGACTCAGGACCAGTTGTTGGAGGCTAGATGGAGAGAGCAGACTGAATGGCCGATTCGGGATATGCAGGAGGAGTGCGCAGAGCTTCAGAGGATCTTGGCTGGCCGTACCTGTTGTGCCTTGAGGGGTAAAGATTTGTTGGCTTGGGCGCCTCACCCCAAAGGGAAGTACATGGTTGCTGTTGGATATCAAGAACTGATTATGCAGAAATGGGGCAAAGGGGTCGAGGTGACGTGGTGGAAAAAAGTGTGGAATGGCATTTCTTGGCCGAAGTGCAAGTTTTTTACTTGGACCTTGACCTGGAACCGATGCTTGACTTGGGAGAACATTAGACGTAGGGGATTTGCTAGTCCCTCTCGGTGCGTTCTTTGTCAGGGAGCGGAGGAGGACTCTCCCCACTTGTTTTTTAATTGCCCCTTCACACTCCGGCTGTGGCATGCTTGGTGGGATGCCTGGAAGTGTCAGTGTTTGCACGTCTCTTCCGTAGCTGAGTTTTGGGATAGGTTGGGCAAGCCGCCTCATGCTGCGCCTTTTCTTCAGGAGGCGTGGTATGCAGGCCCCATTTTTTTATTATGGCAGGTCTGGCTGGAGCGCAACAGAAGGATTTTCTCAGGGGAATGGTTGGCGATTCATCAGGTGTGGGTTAGAATTACTAGCATGTTGCAAGAAACGGTGGAAGCAAAGAGCGAAATCGCTCTTCCCTTGGCGCAGGGGGATGCTGATTTCATGAATAGGCTTGGCTTTCGAGCTATTTCTCCAGCCACGGCTTGTGTTAGACGTTGGAATGGGCGCAGGAGCAAAATGCAGAGGAATGGGAGTTGGACCCCTCCTCCTGATGGGTATTTGAAACTCAATACGGATGGCTCGGCCAGGGGATGTTCGGGCCCGGCTGGGATTGGTGGAATTGGCAGGGACCACTTAGGTGCTGTGGTTTTTATTTTAGCTGCTCATATGGGAGACCAGACGGTGAATATGATGGAGGGTGTTGCTATTCTGCAAGCTCTCAGAAGGGCATACGAGCTTGGATGGTGCAAGGTGGAATGCGAGGCTGACTCGCAAATTCTGATTAATTTAATCCAGGAGAGGAAAATTGATGATGTTAATTGGCAGCTATCATTGGTGGTGCAGCAGATCCTCCAGATTGTTATGATTATGGATTTCATTTCTTTCTCTCACATTCTGAGAGAGTGGAATGGAGCGGCCGATTGTTTGGCCAAGTGGGCTTCGGCGCATGAGGATGGACGCAGAGTGGAGGATAGGGCGATGTTGCCAGAGGAGGTGAGTAGGAACCTGGATAGAATTCTCAGGCTGGACAGACTTGTTGTTGGGTAGTGTGTCGGCCTAGTGCCGTTTCGGTTTTTGTGTTTTGCTGTGGCTTCGGCCCGCTACTGTATGTTCTTTTTCCGGTTTTTTCAATAAAGTTTTTACCCCTTTTTATTTTAAAAAAAAAAAAAATACTTTAATTGAAAAAATAAAATTGGGAATTATAACTTTATGTCAAGTTCCTTGTAGCATAGAAAAGATGTCAACTCATCCCAGCACCCTCCTCATTATCACCCTCCTCCTTGTCATTAATAGTTAATAATTATTTTAATAACTAACAAATAATGGAGTTTAGAATAAAATTATATATAAAATAATTAAAAATTCTAATTCTAATTTTTTTGTATTAATGTTAATATTGTTTATATTTATGATAAACATGATAATCTTCATGAATCTCACATTGTGTATTTGCATAAATGTTGAACCCACCACAATGCACACCATGAAATTCCATCCTAGTTATATTTACACACAATGACATACTAGTCACTCCATGTGTCTTATATTTAAACATACATTTAACTTGTAATTTTTTAAAAACTAATCCTATTTGTTATGTCTAATTTTTATCCTATTTACATAGTCAAATTTTCATTTTATTATCTTAAGATAATATTTTTTGTTTAATTTTTTTATTTATTAGAGATAATGATGAAGGTTGAAAATTAGACTAAGATGAAATCCTATAATATAATATAAGCATACATAATAATTTGTGCATGGGAAAGCAGAAAAAATGGACATGGAAGTAGGATATGTGGTCTAGCCAACCAAATCGTGAGTGGAGAAGCTAGGATTCATGATAGATTTTAAGAGGATGAAATATGTTCACTTAGTTTCTGGTAAAGAGAGGGATATTATAGTTATATGCCCTCACATCATGCTTTCAACTAGATTGTAGTTACATTTGGAGGGTGCAAGTTATTGTCAACACTATTGGAAGATTTTTTTAGTGTAGATTTCTTTGATAGTATAATCGATAAGAAGGTGGATGATTTTAACATTACATGTATTGAAATAAATTGACATGCCCTTCAGATTACGTATCAACTATTTAATAATTTAATACAGAGAGACCATGGATTTGTTTCCCAACTCATAAACTTGATTTAGTATCTAGAAGGAGATATGGAGATCTAGAAGCTTATGATGCCATTAGACAATCTATGGAACTTTTCCATGATTGGGACTCTCTTACAACTGGTATGTACAATTTGGGTAGAAAAAAAAAGGATATGTGCAAAGTGTTTATCAAAATGTTAGAATGAAAATCCTATGTAAGAAATGGTCTAATAGAAGAGCTTCTGGTGACTTCACCATTGTCATTAGACACAATCAAAATATAGAAATATCAAACATTTCTTAGGTACTTAGGACTGTGAGTGTCGGCCAAATAGATGACAAAATGAAAGTTTGTGAAATGTTTGACAAAATTACAGTAGTCAACATTATATTGAGGCTGAGGAAATTTTATTCTCAAATATTAGGGGAGGGAGAGGAAGGAAAATGAGAAGAAGTTAGAATATTATTTGTTAAAAAACCTTAGTAAGAAGTAATTTTAAGGAGTGAGATCCCAAAATTTGAGGTTCTATTTGCCATTTATAGACTATTTGACAAATTGAGTGAACCAAAAAATCCAAAGGTGGATCAAATAGGGTATTAGATAATGGTGCATTCTCTATCTAGAAAAATAATTTGTGTTTAGGTGAAAGGCCCCAAATCTATGTTAGAATTGATGCTGAGATTAGAGGTTCTCTCAAGAGTCCCTGCAGAGTTTCAATGTCTAGTGCTTCAGGGAAAGGAATTGCAAGATGATTTTTCAATGTTTGGGTATTATTTTAGGAAAGGATTGGTCATCTCTAGGGATTCAAAACTTCACAGAGGGGTGGAAGGATTGAATAATGAAACTTCCTCCAAACTGAATTCTTGATTCAAAATTGTAACATTCAAAAAAGCTATTTAGAAATGCAACATGTAAGGCAAGTGTAGTGAAGGTTCATCTTCCTCAAGCTTATATTATAGATCAAGTGAAGGAGATACCCATAATAGAGATTATTTATGAGGAAGTGGATGATTATTATCTTAATCTTAAAGAGGACACAGTAATCTATTGAGTCAATGGATTATGGCCTTTAACTTCTTTATATTAATGGATTTATGAAAATTAGTCAAATCAATGTGAGATTTATCTATTGTCTAAAGGTTTTTTTATAGTTCACTTTCCTGAATAGAAAGATTTTTAGAAATGTATTATGGAGGGCCCTTGGTTTTGGGGAAATGTGGGTTTGTTTATCATTCCCTGGTTTCTAGACTTTGATCCAAATTCCCTCTCTATAACTAAGTTACCTATTTGGGTTCATCTACCTAACCTTCTTTTACATTTTTGGCATGCTTACAAGGAAATAAATAATGCTTTGGGGTCATTAATAAAGAATGATCATGAGAGATTTGAGGTAGGATTGTTCATCTATGCTAGAATTTGTGTAGATATTGATTTGAGTAAAGGGGTTCCAGATAAAATCATTTTGAAATATGGTGAAGCTCTTCATGAGCAAATCCTAGATTATGAGAATACTACTTTTAGATACAGTAAGTGTAAGAATCTAGGTCATCTTCATGCATCTTTTCCTCTTAGATACTCTAATGTAGGAAAGATAAAAGGGGAGAAATCAAATTTGAGACAATGGAGTGCTCCAGATATGGTGGTAGTGGTTGAAGACTATTTTGAAGTTTTAAAGAAGCAGGAAAATGTAGAATTTAGAGAAAATAAGAAAGGAGAACAAGTTTCTCCTACTAAATAAGTTGTGTCTAACATGGAGGTAAGATATGAAGCCCAAAATATTCTCTTGAAACCTTTAGTAGGGGGAATGAAGAGAGGACATGAATCTAAAAATTCAAATTCAAATAAAGAATTATCTACAAATTTGAATATGGAAGTTAGAATTTAGATAAGCAAATTATGGTAGTGAATCCCAAACAAGGGAAGTGGTGGGAGGTAAAAAAGAAAAAAGGAAAAAAAGGAAATATGGGTAATCGAATATAATACTATCCCATTAAATGAGGGTTTTGTGTCTGATGGTGTGTCTAGATGGTAGCTAGTTTTATTGTTAATTCTATTTGTGGCCTTGTGGTTGTTTGGTGCATTTGGTATTCCACAATCATGATGGCTTAGCTTTATTGGTCTGTTTAATCTTTTTTTTTGAATAAACCTTGCATTTTTTAATATAGGGCAAGGGACCCATATAACCCTAGTATTTATCTATAAAATTAGACTAAGATGCAATTAAGAATTTTGTCAGACACTTTGCATGGAATTTTTTTACCCTAATTTTTATTAATGGATAATATTAATCTAATTAAGATATAAAATTTAAAGGTAATTAAGTTATTAATATATGGCATTCAAACATGCATCTGAATGTAAGAGACTGAGATTGATTGTACTAATTTGACAAGTTTCATATGATAGATATAGTAATTACAATAAATAATGAATACTTAGCTTTTCTATTTTATTATCTAACTATGACTATATTTTGGAAGTGAAAATCAATATAAATCACACCTATGATTTGTTTGGTTTTAGAACTGATTCTTTTTCTACATTGAATTTATTATGTCAATTTCTCTCTATATTTTCAATCAATATTGATCTTAAGTTGGTAATAACATGTATGTAAATAGGGAATATTGATTATACAATCACCTACATTTATCTCTAATTGCTCTATTTTTATGACCTTAAACCCTGATGATGCACATAGTAGTATAAACCAACCTTCTTTTCCTTCAAATCCTAAGTGTGTTTGATAGGGCTATAAACCTGCAAAAAATGGGGGAAAGGGTAATGGGCTAAGTTGACTTCAATCACCCTTATTTGATGATTGATGATTACTTACGTATTAGATACTTCGATGAGGGAAATCAAGCCACACATAATTCTCATTCCTAGTATGATTATGCAATTGTTTTCTTTCCATATATGTATGAATTTAATGATTAGTTTTGCTACTTGAAAATACTTTCTTTGACTTTGATTTTAAGTGCATCAAGCCTAGCTTGTGACTGTTCCTAGTGATAGGTTTGAAAATTTGGAATAATAAGGTAGATTTTATCAATGTGAAATAGTGTATATATGTGTTCAAAATGAGTATTCAATATATTTTTAATTAGACCTTGATTTATTTATTTATGGATCCAATTGAACATTTTTTCATGCCACTGAAACACTATGTTGTTAGGTTGACTATAAGGATAGGTTTTATTTTAAAAGATAGTCATCTCTAGGATGGGTAGATATCAACTAGATCAAGTTAATATTGATTTTCAATACTAACCTAATCTAGAAGAATTAACTTGTGTACATGGGAGCTTAAATAAAAGTCTAGAGATGTGTGTACAAGATACTTAGCAGGTTGTAAATAGATAGTGAGGTTCCTCTATGTGTGTAATAATAAAATGGAAGGTTTGAATTATAAGATAGCATGCAATTGTGAAAGAATGGTAGACTAAGAACTTGTTCTAATAATCAATTCATGTGTGGTAAATGTGTGTCAAGATATTCCTTGTCAAGTACTAAAGACTATATTTTTTATCTAAACCCCCCCCCCCCATTTTATTCTAGTAATGCAATTCCTAGAGTAAAATTGTAAAATGTCCCTCAGTGTGTTTGATGCTATTTATCTTTGGTATGAAAGCTCCATTTTTGTAAATCACTTAATAGAAAAACTACAGCCATGTGTATTCTATATAAACATGATATTTTCAAACTTTTATCAAGTATTGATGCTTTCTATCTTGTAGGAACCCATCGGGTCTCAATATCTCTGATTTCACACCTTAAATGGTGCATCAATAAAGGGGTGGGAAAACCATTAGTGATTTGAAATATTATTGTCTCTTTTTTCCACTTATTACCTACACATTTGTCTCCTAAAAACCATTCCCCTATCTTTTTCCTCCTATTTTTCACCCTCCTCTAGTCATTTGCCACCTTCATTAGCCTTTTCCATAACCTAAACCCCTTTTTGGTAGTTTACATGACTATATCAACCACATCAACCCTATATTATTATTTACAAAATTTTACTAAGAACTAAGTCATCCATGGCCGACATAGTTCATTATCTAGTTATTTTTTATCAATTTCAATACTAGGTCAATTGGGTCAACCTTATTAGCTAAAACTTTAGGAAGGGTTTAGTGTTATATTAACCTTATAAACACATCCATTTCATCATTTATAAAATAATAAAACAAGAATTAATATATATTGTGCATCTTCTTATCCACCATTCTACTTGAGGAACAAGCTTAGGGTTTCATACTTTCTTTAGAGATATAGATCTTCTCTTGTGGAGAAGTCTTTTGAATGCATTGATAGGTTGTGTAGCCTAAAGATGATTTATCTTCATCATCCCTACATACCAAAACAACTTCTTATTAATCACCTTATCCAAGTGAGATATTGAGGCTTGGTGGGTTCGTCTTCAAAGTTAAATATTCCTAACTTTATTCCACCTTTGTAAGAGTAGATAGATATGCATTTCCACTTTTATTTTATGTATTAGGATTTAATATACATTGACAAAAGTATATGTCTTCTATCCATTTTTTATTTTATTTTTATTATTCCCACTTTGTACCATAAGCTTTGGTGAGCACCAGATTAAATTTTCATTTATTTGTTATTAGTTTATTGAATATGAAAACATAGGAACTAGTTAGGGTTAGGGTTAGGGTTAGGGTTAGGGTTATTACATAGTTTTACTTTACTAGAAGCTTTGGAAACTTCCCTAGTGGTACTATCTTGGTAATAGATCCCTTAGATATGTCTTGCAGATATATATTGGTCATGAACTTAATTATCTAATGTATCCCCAATCAGAAGTGTAAGTAGGATCGATCTTCTCTAAGCTAAGATTGATTTCTAGATCTATTACATTTCTCATTGCATACATTTTATTAAACCTGATATGAATCTAACCCTTGTTGGTTTTATTTCATGGTTTCATTTCTATCATTCTATTATTTTTCTATATTTATGATACTATGTTGACCAGGCCAATATGGTTCTAAATTTTGTATGTGGATTTAACACACAATATTATCAAACTAACTCTATTCTTATTGTGAAAGTCTTCATCAAATATAGGTTACTAGATTGGATAGGTCAACATAGTAATATTCTTAAATCCATATCAACAAACTATATCAAATAGGTCAACTTTGTCTTCCAGTTAGCATATAAATGAATAAACTATGTCAAACAGGTTGACTAAGTCTTCCAATCGGCAACCAGATCAATAAACTATGTCAAATAGGTCAACTTTGTCTTTTAGTTAGCATCCAGATAACAAACTAAGTCATGTAAGTCAACTTAGTCTTCTAATAATCATCTAGAGCAATAAACTAAGTCAAGCAACTTAGTCATATTATCTTGCTTCAATAAATAGGGATTCAAAAAACTAGGTTGAACTAGTCAACTTAGTTTGCAAAACTTGTAAGTAACATTCAAGGCACTATAGAAGAAAAATTTTAAATCTTAATCATCTTCCAAACCACAAAATTTCCTCTCTTTATCTCTCTATCAATTTAGTACTTCATTACAATTCTATTTTGTGTAAGTTTGTAGTCTTCAAAAATGCAATCTTATAAAAAACCAAGTCAACCTAGTTGGCTTAGTTCTGTAGCCCATCTTCTATGTAAAAGAGACCCGATCAACTTAATTCTTAAAGAATATTGATTATATATAATAATATCACCCTAGTAAACTCTATTTTGTATTTTTTGCATACAATTTCATCTGAACTGACTCTATACTATTCTTAGTTTGAGAATTAACCACTATTTTATAGTAATTAGATGTTTGCAATACAATAGTTGTTTTCATGATTAGAGTAGCTCATGTATTATAATTATATTTTTTTTCAACTTATCATTTAGTTTCACTATTTTTATCTTTTTTCACACACTATCAAATCACACAATATTCAAAACACATTTAACATTTATCTTCCTAAGGCTTACCTACTTGGATTTCATCACCAAGGGGGAATCCAACTTGGTTTTATGACTAAGTATAAAAACATGGTTAATGGTATATATTTCTAAAGCACCCAACATCCTTATCACTATGATATTGTGATGTGAGGGGGTAGGCCCAAATACCAAGCTAGTACCATTACCAATACAGATCCCTTTCAACTTAAATGTCTTGAAACCATCCATAGATTGATTTCTAGTTCCCTATTTTCATCCAACTTACCTATCACACTTAAAATAACACTTTATAATAACCTAACAACACCTAATATTAACACTTAATTGGCATTTACATTTTAGTTAATTGCTTACTCTTCGATCATTGTGTGTTGTATTTCAAAAATTTGCATTGGCCAGCATTGGTGAAATGTTTTATGTTGTGTACCTTAATTGGATCATTCTCAATTAATCTAATTATTTATGTGTTTTTCTTCCATTTCTTATTTCAAAATATATTTCAAATCTTCCCCTAATGTTATCACACTATCATTCTATTCGATATAGTCTCTTATAGACTATTTTTTTCCTATCTGTGGTACTAAGTTGACTTGGTTAACCCTATACTATTTTTTGTCAATCATGTTATAGTACTAAGTCAACATGGTTGACTCTATATCCTTATCATACTAAATGTTTTCCTAGTCTATAGTCCTAATTCAACTTGGTTAACCTAGTACTCCTTTTTGCCAATTAGGTTATAGTACTAAGTCAACCTCATCAACCCTATATCATTATTAGACTATCTTTTACCCTATTTAAAGTACTATGTTGACTTGATCAACCTTTTAATCTTATTTGTATTTTGGATTGTAGAACACAGTCGATCTATTTGAATCTATATCCATCATGTCTCTTTGCTCTTATATTAGACTCATCTTCCTTAATATTTTTCCTTCATCATGAAATTCCTATTTGAATACAACACTAAGTTGAATTCAATAGATATGATGAGTTTTACCAACCCTAATAGGTTCTCCCATAAATAGCTGATGGATCCTACCCTATATAAAGTAATGTGCATGTATCAACTCACACTACAAACTATGAGATCCCTCCTCATTGCTCTTCAATTAAAAATCCTCTCTTCTTATTTGAATATCAACCTAAATTAGATTATACCCTATAAATTTTCTTCTTCATCAATGAGTTTCCTCAACATAGAGGAAAATATCCTTCTACTATTTTCCATCTCATGATAAGTGGTCAAGTCAAAGATCCCCATTCACCTTTTCCCACATTCTCACATGGATTTGTGGACACTAGCTTCTTTGATTCTCAACCTCTTCCCTCTATTTTTACCCCTTATCATACCATGAAATATCCCTCTTTGATTTACTCCACCTCCATGCCTAGTATCTCTACTAACATGGCAGGTTCTACATCTAGTGGGCCTCTTCCAAGACCTGCTCTTCTCAATTATTCCACTAGTGCATCATTTTCTACCCAGTAATCATGACTTTAGTGCTACTTCTTATCATCCATATACTAATACATATTTTGACACACAATAAAATCATGTTATTAGTGCCTTGTTTACCAACAATTCTTCTCAAGCTACTACTAACACCCATAGTGGTATCCAAGCCACTACTACTAATTCCAATGCTTCACAAAATTCCAATAATACCACTCAAACCCATAAACTTATATTAAAAACTCTTGATCAAATAAATTATTTAAAATCTAACAATTCCAATCAAATTTATGTAAATACAAAATCATCTTATCCATTTTCAAAACCCCCTCAATAGGTTCCATGGGGAATGCATAACCACAATTCTCTCCCACCTCCTCTTCAAGATTCCCATGGTAATATTATCCCTCAACCTTCCCTTGTTAACAAAACAATCAAGAACCTTCAAAATGAACCTCTTATATCTCAAATAATTAATATCAATACAGGAGGCATCACCCTACCATTACTTATAATGGGTTAACTAATCCTACTCTCCACTTAAAAACATTTGGAAATATATATAAATACTGGGTCAAGCTGAATAATTTTACCACTACTAAGATATTATAAAATAATCTCATGAGTGATGACTTATATTGGTATAACAAAATCAAATCTCTTTACATCACTAGTTTGGAATACTTAGTCAATGCTCTAGTCCAAGAGTTCCAAACTAGTGATCTCCTTAAAAATACCTTGGCCCATTTTATCAATTGTAAGAAACTTCAAACTAAAACCACACAAGATTTCATCCAATGATGGAAGACCTTGTATAATAAATGTGAACATAATATGATAGATGATAACCTATTTCACCTATTTACCAATGCTCTTTTTCCCAAGTTATAATATCGGGTCTTGACTCTTTATCCACACACTTTGAAAGAGTCCATTGACCAAGCCAAGCATCAAGATTTCCTCATGTGTCAATTCGAGCCATCCCAAAATTTTATGGGTACTCACATGTTAATAAATAATAAGAATCATCATGATACAAATGATGATGCCACTGACTCTTATGATACCATTCATACTATTCAAGATTTTGTTCCCAACTAGACTCCAGAATAAGATTTTCTTCCCAACCTCCTCACTAATCCTCATTTATCTTCAACAAATAAAATCAATGTTCATAAAACTTTATCCTAGTAGACTTTAAAAAAATGTCTACCAAAGCCTCTTCTGTGAGAACTTGATCCCACTCATCCTATGAAATCTTGGTACAGTCCCAATAAATTTTGTTGGTTTCATGCTAGTTGGGGTCATTGTCATGATACTTGTAGACAAATTCATAATTTTACTATGGATTTCCTTCTTGGTCCCAATTTTTACCATGATTCTATTATTCGTAAAAGTCAACAAACCTACGACATTACTTTCAAATCCCATGAAACATAAACTAAATGTCAAGCTTTGAAATAGGCTAATACTCATTTGGCCATCTATAAAGATCCTCTTCTAAATCACCAAGATATCCAAGACAAGCCTACCCATTCTACCAATAATTTTTACAATATTCTTGACCCAACCCCTAAAGATAATGTGGTCAATATGAATAATATGTGAAAGGTGGTTCCTTCATTAATCCTCATCCCATCCACACTCCTTAATTATCTCACATTTTTCATGTTATCCAAGACTCTTCTTTGACTCACTTAACAGATTTGGGGTAAGATGACCTTATATATTTTGATGAAAAAATTCCAACACCTCCCTTGGATAACACTTCTCATACCATTTTTACTATTCCTCTAACCTCTTTACACATCACCAATGATACTCAAACTTCTATCAACACATCTTCTCAAACCATACTTGCATCAACTACTCCATATTCTCAAGACAATCAAAAAACTTGTTCTCTAATTAACCTTAAACATCTTATCAACATAAATTCACATGCACTTTGGATCCTCCTTCCAAGGACTTACTTCAAGACTATACACCTCTTTCAGTAGTCACCTATGGGTTATGATGAATGGGATCCTATCATGGAAATTACTAATCTACCATCTCAAATCCAATTTTTCAAACTTATGCAAACCTCTCTGTGTCACCATAATCATCTTATGTAGTTTTTGTTTAAAATGAACATCCTTCATCTTTCCCTAGTAGAACATGAAGAAACCTTATCCAAATTAGAAGATAGCATTTTAAAATAATGAGAATAGATGTCCATACACATTTATGAAATAATGGACACTTCTCTTTCCCTCAAATTCCCCATTTATTCTATGATCCCTAATAAGATTCTACTTCACATAGATGATCCTCCTCTTTTTATCAGTGTCCATATTGGTGATATCCAAGTCAAGCATGCCTTGATTGATGAGGGTTTTAGAACTTGTTTTACCTTTCTTGATTTTATCAAAACCCTTTGACATTATGAATGTAATATTAAGTCCACATGTAGCACATGTCAAGGCTATGACCAAAGGTAAATTCCTCCCTTAGGTTGTGTGTGGCTCTCAGTTACCATCCCCCCTATCACCATTCACGTGAAGGCGATGATCATCTTTAACTTTCCTCTATCTAATAACATTTTTCTTAGTAGGCCATGGACTAATTGCATGAGAGCAGTTGCCTCTTCTGCTTACCAATGTGTCAAATTTCCTCATAATGGATCCATTTATAAGATTTAAGGTGACACTAATCCTTAGAATTTTAAAAAATTCCAAGACATTGGTGTATTCAAGATTCCCACCCTTGAACCCTTATCAAGCATTCCATTTCATAAATCAAATGGTTTAACTTTCATGTCAATTCCACCCAATCTTATAATGATCACCCCAAATTCATCAAGAATATACCCCCTAACCTCCTAAATTCTGATGACAATGAGCCTAATGAGATTAATCTAAAGATTAAAACCTTGGATCTCTCACCTCATCTCATTTATCATCTTCCCCCTTCTTTGAAACCTCATTCCCATCAACCACCTAGTAATAATATACCCATTACCTTAACTAAGAATTGGCATTCCATTCATCACACCACATCAGATGATAAGGTCATCCATACCTATGCCATTGATATTCATTCACCTAATTATGATGATGTATATACCTTAGATGATCCATTCTAAGAGGTCTTATTCAAGCCCACAATACTAAAATTATTCATTATCATTCCTTTTATCTTTAGTTTTTTAGTATTTATTCTAGTATTTCATCTTATATATTTACTAATTTTATCATTTTTCCTCTTGATTATAGGGTAGAGATGGTGGTCACACCTCCAATTTCTGAAGATCCTCATTGGAGTATGCTTATGGATCATGTTATGGCTAGTCCTTATCACTTTGCTAGATACCAAGACCCCTCTATCTGACTTATCCTTGATTTGCGTGTGACTATCCTTTAACCTTTTGTGCATCTTACCCCTCCCTTGTAAGAACCTAGTTTGGATCCTGTTGTGAAGTATTCTCTTAACTTTCCCTAAAGATCGATGAGACTTTGGTTGAAGTTTAAGTTCAACTTCATAGAGACTTATCAAATGTTATGGATAATTTGTGTGGATAAATATATCAGCATTTATGAACATAATCATAGTTGTCTTACATTTCTTTCTTCATTTTGGATTGCATGTGTGTTCCAACTTTAAATTTATCTAATTTAAATCATTTGACATTATGTCAAATTCTTATCTAAATTACATGGGGACTTTTGTTTCACATTACATGTTTCTTATGATGTCATTATTATTCTTATGTTCTCTTATGTATTCTTTTTTATAATTACATACTAATTCATTAGTTTATTTTCTATGGTTCCTTTGTTCTTTTTCATGGTTTTTTGTTATCGTATCTCTATAAACATAGATAATTATTATTTTGACTTGCTTATACAAACCTTCCTCATTTTAGTCATTCCTCATTTACCATGTGGCCAGTTAGCAAATAATTCATCTCATTATAATCTATTTTTACATATGCACTTTGGATCTCCCCTTATTCCCCCTATTACCTATTACAAACTAAGCATACACATGGTTGAGACTCTAGAGATAACATGTTGGTTCATAGTTAAGCCTAAATATTTTAGTTATTCATATCTTCAGTTACTTAGATTCTTTTAGCCTAAGCCTAAAACTAATTCATGTGTATAACTTTATCTCTCATGATTAGTCATTCCAAGTTTATACGGAGGAGGAATCTCAAAATCCATAAACATTCAAAAATCCAAATAATTGAACAAAAGGCAATGATCTAAAAGGCAACAATCAAAATTTTCAAAAGTTAGATCACACTAAAAGACATGATTCTAAGCACATCTCCTTTTTCTAATTGAAGCTAAAACTCCATAGTTGGCCTCATGATAGAGCTGAGGTATTTTGTTAACAGCATACATTAGAACAGTTTATGCATGGGTAGTTTTAAATTACTAGAATATTGTCAACATTTTGGGAAGGACAAAAAACCTAGAATGAACTACTTAACACACCCAAAGAGCCAAATTAATCCCCATGGAATGCAAAAATACAAGATATTAAAATGCCTAAACCTAGTTTAGAATAGACAAATAATTAAAGGCCCTATAATGAAAAGGGATAAACTAGTAAATAGGCAAATTCATTTTCATTTTTTCAACATTTATTAATGTTGTTATCTTTTATAATTGATAAGCAGGGGAGTCATTTTGGTATAACCAAATTATAATCAATAGTTCATATGAAATTTATTCTTATTATCTAGATTTATAGTCCATCATGTGGCTTACATAGAGATAAGTCATTCATTATTATCCTCCCTCCTCTTCTATAGATTCTAAAAATTGGCTCTCCACTACACAACTAAAGCTCTACTCTATTTTTAAGGACACTATAGGTTATCCAATTATGGTATCTAGTGTAAATTTTTGCCCTTGACTTGAGACCTCAATTATAAATCCTTAAATACAATAACACCCTCTATTAAATTATGTCAAAATCCAAACACAAACCTTCTTTTTTGGATAATCCTATATAATGGGTCCTTAGTTTGACATGATTTTACTCTATCAAGCCATTTCTGATAAATAATTAGACCCTACACATAGGTTTTAATTGATTTTTTAATTAAGGGTGCAATAATTAGGGTGTTTCAATAGAATGATCATCATCAGTTAAGTGTTTATTAGTTTGAGATGGGAAATTTTAAACTAGCTTCATTAATTAAGTGCCTACCAGTATGAAGTGGGAAATTTTGACATTTTATGGAGCATCCTTCACTCTAAAATATATTTATTAGGGGAAAAACTAGCCCATATTTATTACAAGAAATAAATTTCCCAATGTCTATTTTCAAAAAATCCATAACCCCATTCAAAATGTCTATTTTCATTGTGGATGGGTTATGGTGCCAAAAATGTGAAACATGCCTATGCCATCACATTTTTTGCTACTAGGTGAGGATATGAGCATGCCTATCATTTGATATGAAGACAAGAGAAACCCTTGGCCATAAAACTAGATAAAGTCTTATATAATTCAAGAAACACAATACTCCCCATCCCCTTGATATGGGCACTTGAATCAACCTAGGAGAATACCCTAGGTTTGAAACCAAATACAGAAAAAAATAAGGGTGTCACTAATAAAGATTTCCATATGAAACAGAGCTAAATATGATGTATTTATAATCATATAAAATATTTTGAATGCTTATAAATAAATACATGACTACTAGAAGAATGAATTAGATACTCACCATTGAATCTCTAATGGCAGACATGGATGAAATGGATGTTAGGCCAATAGCGATCCAACACTTGCAATAAATGGATAAAATCCCTATCATGGTTGATATTACCATCATGAGGAACCTAATTTTTCCTTCCCACTAATTATTTCCCTCCCCCCCCCCCCAAAAAAAAAAAAAATCTAACTTTAAAAAAAAATAAAAAATAAGGGGAGAGTAATTAGAGACAAAATTAAAATTTCATCTCTAATTTTTGTCTCAAAACACCCCCTATAGTAGTGGGCATTTTGCAATTTTCATAATAGGAATTACTAGAAAAATGACATATTCATGAGGGTTTGGTCTTATTTATGAGATATTTGAGCATGTTGTGAGTTATAAGCATGGTTATCTATAATATAAATGGCATTATTACTCCCAACCAAAAACCCAAATCACAGTGCCCAAATAGATCAAATAAAATATGGAATGTTAAACATTTTGTATTGAATTAATTTGTATTTTTATTTAATATCTACATTATGATATACAAATATTTGTTTTTGTTTTTATTTGGTTCATGTTTTTCTATCCACCTACTTCAAATAGAACTACATCATAGATACATATTGTAATATCACCCCGAGTTTAGAATTGTATAGAATACTCTAAATTCCACACTAATATAAAACACTATAGTAGTTTTTGTTACCTTACATTTCAATAATGTTCAAATGAAATATACAATATATTCCTATTAAAACAAATATTAAATCATTTGTTTATTATACTACTTATTTCAACATTCAAACAAACACATATGCCTTCGATGAATGTACATTTTTCCATTCACTCATGCTTTACTTGTTTCATTTATTTATTTCTTTTATCCAGATAAAAAAATTATTTTAGTTGCTTATTTTGATTTTTATATAGGGATCTACCCAAACTACATATATGCATGCCTAACATTTCTATGTAGTTAGTAACAAATTATTTCAGCAATGAAAAATCATGAAAATAAATTGATGTTACTATAAGTTCATCATCAACATATGATAAAGAAAGCATAGTCATAGTGCCACACATATAAATTAGAGATTTACATCCTTACCAAAAAATTGGATTACAAATGGTGTAGTCCTTAAAAAGGGTATTCTCCATAATTACACAAATTTGAATGGTCTAGGATTGGTGTTTAGCTTCATCATTGTTGATAATAATATCACTTTTACTTTAATTGGTGAGGCTACACATCATTACTTTGACTGGGTTCAAGTTGGGAAAATATACTCTATTTCAAAAACAAAATTGAAATATGCAAACACTGTACTAAGAGTCCATAGGATATCATGCTTAGTATGGCATTAGTTATCAAACATTTTTATAAGGGAGACCCCACAATTCCATTATTTCAATTTGATTTTAAATAAATAAAGCACATACAAGATGCAATCATAAACACAAAGATTGATACCATAGGTCTTGTTATTTATGTTACTTCCACTACTAGTTTCATTTGACCTGATGGGACTTGGACTATGAGAAGGACATTGTTGATATAAGACAAATATTATTGTGATATTAAGGTATCCCTATGGGGTGGTTTCTGTGAAGAAGAGGAAATTTTCTATCAAAAATGTGTGGTCAATCCAAACACCCTATGTTAGTGCTCAAAATTGCACTAAATTAATTGAGCCCTTTCTAAGTATAAATACCTAATTTGTTTAGCCCACTTCCTATTTCAAGTGTTCATTAGAGGTCAAGTATCCTATATTGGTCTATCAAAATCCAAGTTCAAGTCATGTTTAAGCATCTCAAAACCCTTTTTCTAATTTCCCTAGGTTAGGCCCTTTGATTTGAATTCAAATTTGGCAAGAATAATTTACATGGGAATGCTTTAAAAATAAATGCCATGGACTTGGCTTAATTTTTATACTAAGATTTATTCATGTTTATTAAGGTGACCAAACCTTAGTCTAAATTCATATTTGGTCCCTTTTATATCCCATGGCCCTTGGTCCCTTTTATCTATTATCATGGTCTAGCTAATGCTTGCTCCCTTTGTTATAAATTTAGCTCAAAGTCCTATCTTCAAGCTTCTATCATATTTATTAATGAAACAAAACCTTAGGCTAAGCCTTTATATTAAGTTATTTATTCCTTGAACTCTGACTTAATTATTTTCATTATTAACTTGGATCCAATCATAATCAACATAGTAGATCATAATGGAATGGTGCATGTTAACTCAAGAGAGATGATATGATGGTGCATGATCAAGGTTGAAAAGTCAAAATGACTTAGTACAAACATATAAGTGACAAGTGTCAAGCTCATAATGCACATTTAAAATATCAAGTATATTCCCATTAATTGATGGTATGTGGTAAAACTTACAGATCTTGATATATGGTGAGAAATAGGTCAAGACTTCAACAAAGCCCCAAGATGAGTGAGAAGGTGATAAGTATCACCATCTCGAGGGAAGTTCAAAGATCTAAGGGAGAGAAAAGAGTTGAAATGTCAAAGGCCCTAAGAGATCCATGAGAGTGACAAGTGTCACCATCTCAATGGCTAGTTTGAATATCCAACAACATGCAATGGAGTCAACATGTCAATAGACCCATAGAGGGATCTGAGAATGATAAGTGGCACCATCTCAAGTGCTCAAGTGGTAGATCAATGGTTTTTAGGCCCTTTTGTAAGTCAATGAGTCAATGAGCTTAAAATCAAGTGTAAAGATGATGCATGTTATAACCATGGTGAATGAAATAAATATCATCTAATAGCATTTGACCTCCCAAATTTTGATCTGATGATGCAAGGTAAAGGTGGAATTTTCAAATAACTCAGGCTAAATGAGAAGCTACCACATAGATTCATGGTATTAGCCTGACATATATTGAATATGAAAGGTGTAGAAAGCCCATAGATTCTCCAATTGGTATGATCTTGGTGGTCTTAATATAGATATAACAACTCATAATAAAATCTAATGTTAAAGGGATGCCAAGAGCTCACAAAGCTACCAAATGGTATGCTTGTGTTCATCATGCAAACAAGGATCTAGTAGTGTTAGTCTTAGGTGTACTTTTCAAATATATAGACCTAATGACATGTTGACACATGTCCTAAAGGTAATGGTCACATTTTGAGTTGATAAATAGAGTTACATGGTATTTCCACATAGGCAAACAACTCACATTGAATGTTTTTTTTGGCACTTTAGTTAGAGTGTCATTAGATGCATATTTAGTTGGACAAGGAATTTTCCTTGGATAACTAAGCTTTTGTAATATTTTGAAAAGGAATATTCCTTTGTAAAGGCATATGTAGCTTATAAATCATGTGGTCTATAGGTGAGTCATAGTTAAACAAGGTCAATGGTCAGTGCTTGATCCAAGATTTAAAAGATCAATGGAGCATGTTTGATCTAAGAAAATGAGATCAACGATGAGAGATGAAGGTGGACATTTCAATGGAGCTCAAAGAAAATGCAAAAGTAACACATGTCTATATTAGATCGAAGCAAGAAACTTAGTCACTTTTAAGCCCCATGAATGCCTAGTTGGATCTAATGTGGCATGTCACGTGTCAATTTATGGCAATATTTGGCTTAAGAGTTAAACTTGATTGATCCTTAATAGATGGTAAATAATTCAAAGCACATAATAATTTCTGTGGGCCATTCTAGAGCATATTTTTTTCCATGGATCATTTTCTACCTCTACCACAACTAGAGCATCTCAATGCCATCATTACAAGAGTAGGTTATTCCATGGCATGCATAAGAAGAAAGGAAGTTATCCAAGAGGTTCCACCTATCTAATAAAATATTCAAGGGCATATCTAGATATTTACACATGCGGACAAAGTTTGTTTGTTCACCACCACAAAATTTCACCATCCAGATCATGTGAAAAGGCATCTCCATTCAAGAAATCAAAGAGTTCATTGCAAATATTCATCATTCTTTATAGAGGAAGTTAGACCAATGATTTTTATTACAAATGAATGAATATTTAAGGTGTGATATGGAATATTTTCCATCTAGGAGCATCTAAGAATAATTTGGAGGGTTGCTTTCCAATTTTACAAATTTCAACCCATAGTACCAAATTTGAACAGGGTATAAAATGTTTAAATAGGGATCTTATCCTCTATTGTCAAGGTTTTTATTGGTCTTTGTCTTTCCTAAGTATAGGCTCTTCCAAAATTTTGGGATCACTACTATGTGTGTATTTCACATCCTTTTCTAAGGTATTTATAGTTGTATAGACATTAACAAGCTCTGAGAGCATGTTTATAAGTCTCCCCTACCCAACATGGAGTAAATCCACCATGCTTGTCCCCATGGCAGCATTTTGAAACAATGATATATGTAAAATTTTATTGTAAAGTTAATGGAAAATATTTGTGGTTCTTACTATTTCTTTTTAATGAAGTACAGTGATGTGTTTTACAAATGTTATTGATTGGACATCTTATTCTAAGCTCATTATTGTTTGTCATCTTGGGATTAGATCTAGATTATAAATCCCTTTCTGCATTATGTCTAGAAATATATTGTTGAATAACTTGGTAGGGCACCCTAGGTTCATGGATTCATTGGGAAAATGTATGTGAGATTCTAGTTTTAGTGTATGTTCTAAGGTTTTAGTATCATTTGGGTATTTCCATTTCATTGGCACCAATAGGTGAAAATTACTCTTGATAGTTCCCATTAGCTTGCATTTTATTTTTTTGCATATTTTCCTTAAGTGATGTCATGAATTTTGAAGGAATCCCTATTATTTGAAAATCACCATCACACCACCCTATTTTCATAACTAAAAAGTTGTCCTACCTTGTCCTAACCTACAAATAATACACACTTGTTACATATCATAAGTGTTATTTTCCTACAAATGCATAAGATCTTGATTATATAACATGCATTTATGTATTGTACCCATTACCAGGGACTAAATTGAAGTCTTAGTCACTTTTGTTGTTGGGGACTCTTGCAGAGAGCTATATCTAGTCGTATGAGTTTAGGTTTGAAAATTTCTCTACCACTATATTTGTTATAAGTAATCTTAGTTGCATATTTAGATAATTTTGTTCATATTATTTCATATGTTTGAAATCTAGGGTTATTTGAGCTTGCATTCAGACTATCTTGGTTGTCAATGTTATGTCACTCCACTAGGGATGTGCCAAGAATTGAAATATTTGACAATTTGACTTTTGATAAGCCTATTGTAAAGAGCTATTAAAATTACATGTTAGAAGGTTCTTTCTCCCCTTTTGGATGTAATTCTAAAAATTCCAGTGTCTTTGATTTTTATCTCATCATTAAATTTAGAAAGTATGTTTTCATCATGTATCACAATCAATATATTAATTGTTATATTCTATAATTATGATCCTAGTGGCAACTGCAATTTTATCTTCTAGTTTCAATAAGATCAGTGCCTATTTTGAATATTTTCATTTCAGCTTTGAGTTTTCTTTCTTGTTTGAAAATATAGAAGAATTGAAATCCTCCTTCAAAGGTGAATAATCTAATACACTTGTTTTACCCCTAAGCATTCATCAAAGAAGAGGGAGACAAGTTTGGAGGCCTGTTAAAGGGAAAATTTTAGCTACTAAATAGTGTCTTGATTGCCAAGATCTTGATAATCTTGAGATTTTTGTTAAACTCCCCATTGTTGAGGACTTTCATATCCCTTTTAGTCACTCTAAAACTTATAGTCCTATATATTAACCAGCTCCTTCTCAACTAGTTAAATCCCCTCCCAAGTTTGATCCTACAAGTCCCAATCATTCACCCCCTCAAATCCCTTTGCTAATTGTTCTTGAACCTCAAATTGAAAAAATCATGAGGCATAAGGACCCAGATGAGGATGAAGATCCTACATTCTATGTTCCTAAATTCAAGCCTATCAATTTTGATAACATGGAAGGTTATCCTAATGAAGTCCCAAATGAAGTAAGGAAATGCCTTCTAAAATTCCAAGGGAAAAATGCAATGACTAATGATCAGCACTTGAGGGATTTTCAAAATATCATTTAAGATTATAAGGTTGAGCATGAGGATGTGTGCATTAAGTTATTTTTTCACACACTAGAGGAAGATGCTCATAAATAGTTTAATTCTCTTCCTAGTGGATGCATTGATTCATGGAAAGAAATGATGAATGTTTTCAGCATTCAGTATGGTAATAGAGTTGATCCAAGGTTCCTTTTGGATGAGTTTTAAAACATCAATAAGAATCCTAATGATTTCATGTAATACTTCAACACACAATTAAACAAAGCTATGATATGGCTGCCTAAGAACATAAGGCCTAGTGATATAACATGCTTGATAAAATACTATGATGCCTCTGATAAGAAGGTTGTGTATTAATTATGGGACAAGGCTCCCATGAACCTATGATTAGCATTCAATATGTCCATCCAAATTGAGAATAACATAAAGGTTGTTGGAAATCCCATGAACAAGTGGACTGATGTGAAGTTGGTCAATCCTGAAAAAACACAGTCCACTATGAATGCCAATCTTGAGGAGATGGTTAAGACTCTGGCCTCTTCTATCAAAAAGATGTCATACAAGTTTGCCAATGCTGAGAAGGTGGTCCCTCATGTATCTACCAGTCAAGAGAGGGATCTAAATCTAAATCAAGCATAAAGGGGGCCTATTTTACATAATTGAGACAATGATAGATGGAAGAGGCCTGTACATGATGAAATAATAGATAGACATCATAATATAGGTACTATAAAAGAAGTGTCTAATCTATTAAATGCCAAAGTCAATGTGGTAGGTTATGACATTGATATTTATTGGTGTGACAAGTGCTTCCTTCCATATCCTCCATATGATACATCTGAACTGATTGATAAAGATGTGGATGAACTTGAATCTGCATCATCTAGTGATGAAATTATGATGTTTAATTACCAAAGTCTTTGAAGCAAGATATCTACCTCCATAGAATTGATGAGTGTTATTACTATTGATCAATTTTGGAGTGTGGTACAAAAGGTATGTGTCCTAACTTGTGAATTGTCTTGTGAGGTTAATATGTCATAGGCATATGAATTACCTATTCATGATTTTGAATTTTTAATATCAATGATGATTAAAAAATATGATGGGGGAATTTTGTCAATTGAGAATAGGCAACTACTAATTAATATAACAATCAACCAAGAGAAGGAATACTACTTGAAAAGCAGGCAACCAGTTTCTAATCCTCAAGAAACTACCCATGCAAATCCAAGGGTAAGGGATGCAAGTAAGGAAGCTAAGAAAACTATAATAGTTTTTAATACTTTCAAACCTATACCCATTTCTTAATTTTCTAAGCCTAGAGGTACTCCCGCTAAAAATAAAGTACCTTTGCTATCTAGTATTCCTAAGGGTGTGAATGATGTTAAACAAAATCCACCTTTGAAGGTTTCTACTAAGTGTTGGAGTAAAGTGTGTAAGCTTGATTTGGGAGTCATTTATTTTATTGTTGGAGATACTATTCTATTTTGTGCACGTATTTATTGAGTGCAAAATAGTAATAGATACTCCTATTTTATAGGTTACTCATGCAATAATATTTTGTTGCATGAAACAACATACATTGCATATCAAATAGGCACTCCCAAGTATTTTTGATTTGGCCAGTGTTGGAGACCCACACAAAGATTGTATATACAATTATAGAGAATTTATTGTGCAAATTATTTATTTTGTGTAATATTTGTATTATTGGTGTTGCGGTAATGGTATGCAGGAGTGATCCTGTTGGTTATGAATTCATTTTAAATTTTGACATGGTATCAAAGCAAGCCCTTGACAGCCATTACCCAATAATATTTCAAGTACTTGTGATTCTATCTGATAATTTTTTTAGCATGTTCTTCAAGACATTCATTCTTTGTTAGAGACTCACCATTAAAATCCAGTCATTCTATCTAAAAGGATCACCATTCAATATCATAATCCATCCATTAAAAATATTTATTATTTTATGCACTTGCAAGCCTTTATATTGAATATGAGTTAGTTGTCTAAAATATTGTCTCCAACAATCAACTTTTTGGGAAGGTGATGATTGCTCAACAACTACAACTTATGATGAGGATCCACTGACCCTCTCCATGGTGGAACATCTTTTCCACAACATCCCTCACCACCAGCCTACACAGCATTTTTGACTTTTGATGTCTCTAAAGGATTTTTAAATTTAATTGTATTTTATTTGATTGATTCTTCCAAAAATATCTTCTTTTTTAGCCTTCATTTAAGAGGCATTAGTTATTTTTATTAGGTCTACTATCTGTAAAGGTTGTATTTTTTTTGCTTGAGCATGATTTTTAACATTCCACCACTATTCATTTGGTGCTTGCTAGAAATTGAATGGTAATTAACATTGGTATTGGATTTCACTTTGGTGGTGGCTCTCTATTTGGTCAGATCTAACTCAGAGTGATTGGAAGTGCTTATTTTTTATAGTGTGTTGCCTAACAGCTAAGACTTGCCATTCAAATCTAGTAGTTCTATGTGAGAAGCTCATTGTTCAACCTTATTAGCCAACTATTATATCAAAGCTAATCTCCTCACCATATCCTTCTCCTTTGCCTTTGGCCTTGAATTTTGATAGTCCTAATCCTTTATGTATTATGCTTAACCACTCCATTTGACATCGACATTATGTTCTATGATGTGGATCTGTTAGCCAAACATGGTTTACCTTGGAGATTGTAGATATAAGCTCACTTGCTATCATTATGGGTAATATTGTTGGCATATGAACTCTAACATTAGACACATACCCTACCACCTTGATTGTTGATATTTCCATGTTTAATGGTGACTTGAGATTTTGGTGGAAGGCATTGACCCAGGATTGATCTTTTTGCAAGGAACTCAATTAATGGTTTGAGGAAGACCTGTGTAAACTCTCCAAAATTTCTTTCCTGATGACTTGGTTCTCTATGTTTTGTGTATTATTAATTTTATAACCTTAATATTTACAAGTGTGTAATATCCCCAACCAATAGGGACTATAGAAAGACAAAAACTCAGATACCACTGTAATATCCCCTGTTTCCCTTCAAATCTGAAACTGGATATTTTTTTGACTATTTCTATGTATTTTGCCTTTTTATGTTTTTGCATGAATAAAGATGCGATTTTACAAGATAAATTCAAATAAAAAAATAAACCACAGTAAATCTCTTAACTAGAAAATCACTAATCTTATTATTC
Organism: Torreya grandis; assembly: GCA_037957365.1. Lineage (NCBI taxonomy): Eukaryota > Viridiplantae > Streptophyta > Pinopsida > Cupressales > Taxaceae > Torreya > Torreya grandis. The sequence continues at coordinate 816,870 of JARHVA010002383.1, read as the reverse complement.
ATCCAGATGATTACAATAGATGTCCTCTATCATGCATATAAAAGAAATATTCAAATATGGTCTTAAAGACCTGATTATCTTCCAGCAATCTAAAAAATAAAACTTGAATCTGGAATAGCTCAGGTTTCCGTGTCAAAACATAATCACCGACATTGGTTATATTTCCATCATTGGTCGATATACTGCTGACGTCAGTCTCAGTCAGTCGATCTGCTCTGCCATCATTGGTATGAAGTCGATCGATGTCGGTCTCTGGACTGCCTGCAGCTTTGTATGACTTGATGGAGAACTGTAAGAAATTACATGGATCAGTACAGATTCCATACAAAAGCAAGATAATATGATGTGGCCTCTATGCTAGATACCAGATCTCAAGAAATATGGCACTAATATAGAATAGCTTAATCTGGACAATTTCTAAAGCAAAACCTAAATAAAGAAATACCTGTAAACCTTTGTGATAACTTCTATATGAAGTTATCTCTCAAACTGGAAATAGATCAACTGATCTCTCATAACCTCTGAATCACACACAATGAAGAGTGGATGTTCTTCAATGCAAATGGAATACTGGAACCCTTGGCTCAGTCTTCACAGATGAATTCTTAGCAACAATCAATATCAATAATCAATGGATAATTTGCCTCCCTCTAATAAGAAATGCTTATATCCTCCAAAAAGGTGTGATTGCCCTAATTAGGGTTCATAATTAATAATTAGGGTTTCATAATTAAAAATAGGTCAAATAATTAATATTTAATTAAATCAATCAAATATTAATATCTCCCTCAATATATGTCAGATCCTCAAACCGACTAAAGCTGGTGAATCAGGGAGTGATTCTACACATGACCATACCAAAATAAGGGTGCTCCACTGCATGTCAAATATCCCTAAATAATAAGAGCTCAAGAAAACATGTCTAAAAGAGCCCAAACAAAAGCCAACTATAGAAATTTTGCTAATCGAAGCCAAGCCAAGCTCCATCAAGACCCTCTATCCACCCCATCAGCCTATGAGGGTCGCATAATAGGCTAACCATCAACTCTGATGATGTCCACTAGAAAAGGGGACATGACAATCTGCCCCTCCTAAAATTGCTTGTCCCCAAGCAATCTCAGAACAATAAACCAAATCAATCCACCTGGATCCCAAATATAGTCATGATCTATATTGATGACAATCAGCACAAGCTCTTGCAATATCTTCTAAAATATAACCAAGAGGAATCCACAATCAAACTGGTGAATGCAACTCAACCAATCTCTAAAATCACAACTGCCCTAGATGTGTCGATACTACAGGCTGTGTAACTTGCAACTACCACTTCCATCTGCAAAAGATGGTGCCAATCCATCCCATAATAGATGGTAAGAAACTGGAGCCGATCTACACCTGTGTAAAATCAAATCTTCTATCTCTAGGTCAAAAGAAAAATAATGAGCATACCCCACCGTATGATGTCGGTAGGAACCCACAAACTCCACTATTGGCTCACTAATATCGAATTGGGAATCAATAGATGGCTCCAATGTCTGACTCTAAGTAGCTGTAGGCTAGATAGGACCCTGTGTAACCCACTCAACAAACCCTGCCTCAAAATCCTTGTGAGTTAGCATAGTAGAAAGGATCACTATAATCTCCCCACCCAATCTGCTAATAGCACTAGCACCATGGATGAGAACACCTTCTATCCCTTTATGCGAATCTAGATGAATACCTGCACTATCCAGTAAATACTCCATGAATGCTTCAGTGTAGTAAAAATTATACGTGGAAGCATCAACATACTCCCTCATACACCACCATTGATCCCTCTATAAAGGTGGCATAACCAACTGTACCACACTGTCATCTGTGTGAGAAGAATCAATCTAGAGACTCAACTCCATTGGTATCCCAAACTCATCAGGACCAGGTACTCCCAAATAGTGAACATGTGTGTTAGCCCCAACAATATGGTCCTCAACAACAACTGTAGGAATGTACTTACTACCAACCACCTTAATATACAAATGAACTGGGTTTGGGGCTGGTAAAGACCACAAACACTCTAACTCCATGGTCACTTCAGCCAAATGAAACTGTGACTCTTCCAAAGCCAACTGTGTACTCTCAAGAACCTTAGAAGTCCCCTTGAGCTGCTGAGTAAGCTCACTCACCTTATCTTCCTTGGCCAATAATGCATCATACGCTGTGCTGCCACACTCCATAAGATAATCTCTATCGGCTACCAACTGCATATAATCCTATCTCAAAATCTGGATAGTCTCCCATAAAGAGTGGATCTCTGTCAAGGAAAAATAACTGCCTCCCCACTCAATGCTAGTAGGAAAACCCCATCCATAAACTGCTAACAACTGATGAGCAGCATCAAAATGATTACAAGTGATAGTAATGTCTCGCTCACTAACTCTCCGCTGACTAGACACATGATGGTGCTAGCTAGATTGTCCCCTATAATCCTCCTCTGATGCACTGTCTAAAAGAGTAGACTCAAAATTACTGATCTCTGGAGTACTACCATCCATACTCTGTGAATCAACTCCAAAGCTCGTATCAACATACAGGGTATCAAAAATTGTAGCATCACTATCTGACTCCTCCGTACTGAAAGGAACTACCGATGAAGCTAAGTCCTCAAAACTATCCACTACATTCTTCTGGGTGTCATCTATAATGATCAGATCCTAGGACTCTTCTACAATCTCTAAATGTGGAGTGTGAATGCTAGACATACTCATATCATCATCAACATGTGACTTGACTATAAATGAAAGCTAAGTCCCTACCACATGCGCTAACTCCTAAAATAAACTCATCTCAAGACCATCAACACTCAGTGTACTAACATCTGAGTACACCTCCACACTCTGAATGCACGCATCAGACTCATCCTCATCTAACTCCAAAGAAGCTGCTACTAAAACCATCTCATCATCACAATCTCCAGCTCCTACATCCTCTACAACTAACTGAGAGTCCAAATCCTCATGACATAGGTCATCCACGTGTCTCTTAGAATCTTGGAGAGCCAACTAAGTACACACCAAAGAATTCTGAGTATCCTCCAGTGCATGAGAAAATTGATCAACCTCCTTTTCCTTCTATTTTTGTGATGTGGACCCTTTAAAAAAAGATGTCATACGCCGTACGAATTTGTCTTCGAATGTAGGATCTAAAAGAAATTCATTCATCCTCTTCTGGTGTTCAACCAACATATTCAAACTTTGTTTCTACTTCTTCATATCCTTGTCCCACTGTTTTTGAGTTCTTGAAGTACCCATGATTAACTCGCTGATTCAATGTCCAATCTACCCAACAAGATGGTAGAATTTAGCTCTAATCTACCCAACAAGATGGCAGGAATTTGGCTCTGGTCTACCCAACAGGATGGTAGGAATTTGGCTCTAATACCACTGTAATATCCCTAACCAATAAGGACTATAGAAAGACAAAAACTTGGATACCACTGTAATATCCCCTGTTTCCCTTCAAATCTGAAACTGAATATTTTTTTGACTATTTCTCTGTATTTTGCCTTTTTTATGTTTTTGCATGAATAAAGATGTGATTTTTCAAGATAAATTCAAATAAACAAATAAACCACAGTAAATCTCTTAACTAGAAAATCACTAATCTTATTATTCATCCAGATGATTACAATAGATGTCCTCTGTCATGCATATAAAAGAAATATTCAAATATGGTCTTAAAAACCTAATTATCTTCCAGTAATCTAAAAAATAAAACCTGAATCTAGAATGTCTTAGGTTTTTATGTCAAAACACAGTCACCGACATTGGTTATATTGCCATCGTCGGTTGATATAATACCGATGTCGGTCTCAGTCAGTCAATCTGCTTTGCCGTCATTGGTATGAAGTCGACCGATGTCAGTCTCTGGACTGCCTGTGGCTCTATACGGCCTGATGTAGAATTGTACAAAATTGCATAGATTTGTATGGATTCTATATAGAAGTAAGATAATATGATGTGGCCTCTATGTTGGATACCAGATCTCAAGAAATATGGCACTAATACAGAATAGCTTAATCTGGACAATTTCTAAAACAAAACCTAAATAAAGAAATACCTGTAAACCTCTGACAACTTCTATATGAAGTTATCTCTCAAACTAGCAATAGATCGACTGATCTCTCACAACCTCTGAATTGCACACAATGAAGAGTGGACGTTCTTCAATGCAAATGGAATACTAGAACCCTTGGCTCAGTCTTCACAAAAGAATTCTTAGCAACAATCAATATCAATAATCAATGGATAATTTGCCTCCCTCCAATAAGAAACCCTTATATCCTCCAAAAAGGTGTGATTGCCTTAATTAGGGTTTCATAATTAAAAATAGGTCAAATAATTAATATTTAATTAAATAAATCAAATATTAATATCTACCTCAATATATGTCAGATCCTTGAACCGACTAAAGTTGGTGAATCAAGGAGTGATTCTGCACATGACCATACCAAAATAAGGGTGCTCCGCTGCATGTCAAATATTCCTAAATAATAATATCTTAGGCAAACATGTTTGAAAGAGCCCAAACGAAAGCCAACTGTAGAAATTCTGCTAATCAAAGCCAAGCCAAGCTCCATCAAGACCCTCTATCCACCCCATCAGCCTATGAGGGTCGTATAATAGGCTAACCATCAACTCTGAGGATGTCCACTAAAAAAGGGGACATGACAGAGTGTGATCTTACCCTTTGGGATAAGTTCTACTATCTTGTGTTGGCCCATTGGTTTCTTCCCACCTCATTGAGCTTGTTAATAGCCACTGCTTCCACTACTAGGCACCAAGCCTTCAATCTTATTCACCTCATGATCAAAAACCTCCCACTCATTAATCAACCACTTGAGATGTGGCCATCCTACACCATTCCTATGCCACCACCTATCTTGGTCAGTTGTTAACCACTTATGACTCAACCTATATTAATAAATGTTGGTTTGATATTTGACAAAAGTGAGTTTTCATGTTTTGTTTTGCCAGTTTTATTATAGTGGTATGTTATAATCGGTAGAGGAATTTTAATCTTTGGTGAAATTTATTTCAATTTCTTTGATCTTTGAGGAGGCATTAAAAAAAATGATGATTTTTTAAGAAATCAAGGGGGTCTTTATGTTTTTACTAAGTGATTTTTCACTTGGTGGGATTCTTATTCATATTGTGAAGAACTTTATAAAGTATGTAAGTAGTGGAGTTGTTTTACAAGGTGTGGACCATTTTTTAATTTTGGTGGTATATTTTTTTAAAAGGTGATGTATTTTGGTATAATGAGGGGAGCTTATTTTTGTAAAGTGGAGGTAAATTTTGTTAGATGGCATTTTCATTGAAGTGGGACCACTATTATCATCTCGAGTGTTGAAGACTAAAAGATGAGGCCTAGTTTGGTAGGCCACCAAACCCCATCACAAGTAAACAAACTAATTTTTCCTCCTTATTTGCCCTTATTGTATGGCTTTTTCCCTCTCTCTTACACTCATGGACACTTTTTTGGCTGTAACAGATGTCCCATTTTGAGTGTGCATTATTTTTAGTGCCACTTATTTGTACTCAAAGATGTATTTTTGATAAATTTTGATGTCCTACATTCTTGAGTATGATTTTATGTCACACACCATTCCCTTATTTTAGGATCAAATCTCTTGTTCTTAATTGCATCTTCTATATATTGACCACATTCTAGGTTTTATGCATCATCTAGTATTTATTTTTATGGGATCTTTATTTATGGTCACATAGAGAGTCATGGAGTCTTTTTCTTTATGTTTGTATGATCCATGTTGAGCACTTAATCTTTAGTTATTGATTATCCCATCACCACCAAGGCCATCTTCTTGGGAGATATTTGTTTTATATCTTTGACATTTTTTTTTATAGTTGACAGTCTCCTTTAGATTTGTTTTGGATCTTGATTTCTTTTTGAATATTAGTTATTTTGATGAATACAGTGTCAACACATCAATGTTCGAGTAGTGGATTTAGCCCATTCATATAGACCTCTTTTGTATCACTCCACTCAGTCAATAGTATGGGGGGTGTATGGTGTAGATCTTGCTTCTTTGGTTATCATGTTTCTTGCTAACCCTTGGTGCATCACATCTTCTAGTAGTAGATCAAATTTAGTTGGTGAACCATTTTGCACTATTGACACCTCTGCAATTTCTTTTCATAAGAGTTATTTTGGTGCATTCTAGTGTCAATTATTTTTTGTGATCAAGTAGTGGATCCAGATTACTTGTGTAGATTTGAGTTCCATTTGGACTTTTGGGTCCACCCAGTGCATTTATATTTGATCACCTTTGTTCCATCTAGTGCACCCTTTTTAGATTTATGTTCAAGTATTAAGCCATTTTATTTCTTGAGACACCTTGTAGCATATGTTTTTTTCTCTCTCAACTTTAGTTATTGTTACTAGTTTTTGGGTATCTTACAGTGATACATTTCATCCTTGGTGACTCTTTTCCCCAATGTTTTGTGATCAATGTTTTTTACAAAGTGAGCCTCGTATAGAGTACTAGCTCCTATTTGAATTGGTGGTTATAATGTTTTATCTTCCATGTAGTCTGATAAGATGGATTGGTTACCATAGGGACACTTTGTATTTCACTATGATTTTGTATATGGTTACTTGATTAGGCCTAGTTGTTGAGATCCATCAATCTCTTTACTTTCTCTTTTTTTCACTCATTATTATGCGCTCAAGGGAGGGTGTTGGATTAAATCATGTAAGATTGATTTGGGAGTCAGTTATTTTATTGTTGGAAATACTATTCTATTTTATGCATGTATTTGTTGAGTGCATAATAGTAATAAATACTCCTATTTATAAGTTGTTCATGCAACAATATTTTATTATCCAGAACAACCTACCTTGCCTACTAAATACACACTCCCATTTAATTTGTATTTGGTCAGTGTTGGAGACCCATACAGAGATTGTGTATATAATATAGAGACTTTATTGTGCAAATTCTTTATTGTGTGCAATATTTGTATTATTGGTGTTATGGTAATGGTATGTAGGAGTGATCCTAATGGTTATGAATTCATTATAAATTCTAACACTAAACATGTAAATCCACCACAACCTACTCCACTTCAAACCTTAAGTGGTTGCATTCCAGTTGAAGGTGTTGTTACCCTTCCACAAAATACTCCTCTTTCTCAGTATAGTATATGTGATATGGCCCAAGTGTTGAGTGAACTAAAAATCATAGTGCCAATTGTTGAATTGTTAAGAATACCTGAGCATAGGAAGAGGGATTTTGAATACATGGAATTTGGTGAGAAATCAGCTATAAATGAAATTGATTTACCCCAAACACCCCTGGAAAGTGATGAATAATTTGAAGAGGTTGTTGAACCCACTCCATAAGACTATTTGGGGACTACATTAGTAGAGATTTAGTTGAATGTGGATCCATTTTATACAACCTTATTGATCAATGCAATTATTATCCATAATTTCATGTTTGATTTCAGTGCTTCTTGTAATGTAATGCCCCTAGGTGTTTTAAATGAGCTTAAAGTTAAGATTGCATCAATCTTTGGCAAGTTTTATGTCATAGACTCATAATAAGTTTTAATTGTTGGACAAGTTAAGGGGTTGGTAGTGCAATTGGTAGTGTACCCAGGTAAGTATTAGAATATGGATGTGGTAGTTATAGATTTCCCATCTAAGTGGGGATGTTGTTGTCACGTAAATGGGTTGTTAGTATGGGTAGAAGTGTAAAAATGGAACTTTTCTATGCCACCATTCCATTGGAAGGTAAGATGGTTAAAATTTATAGAGATATAAAGATGTTACATGTAATTGAAGATCCTAAACATGCTCAAAATGAAGTATTGTACATAGACATTGAGCTTGGGAACTTCATTGGGAATGTTGACACTAATGAACAGCATGCTACTCTTGATGTTGAACCTAATAGTGAAGGTTTAGTTTTGAAGGTGTGTTTTGATGGGGCTTGTTACAATCTTGTAAATGGATTAGGGTTTGTATTTTATGCCCCCAATGGTAAGTTTTCAAGTTTAATTTCTAGTTGTCCTTTGAGTGCACTAATAATACTATTGAGTATGAGGCACTCTTGCTTAGTTTATAGATTTCTTGAAAATATGGAATTAAAAGATTAATTGACAAGGGTGATTATGAGCTAGTGGTAAAGTAAGTCCATAATGCATATGACACCAAAAACAAAAGGTTCAAACAATATCGGAATGTGGTTTGGGATTTTCTTGAATTCTTTGATGCATTCAATCTTTGTTATCATGATAGAACATTTAACAAAGAATATGATAGACTTTCAAGGTTAGATGCTCAATTTGACATTCAAAATACAATCCCTCATTATCAGTATCAAGTGGAGATGCTTGTTAAGCCTTCATTCCTAGACAATGTTCATCACTAGTAAGTGTTTGATGATGATGAACAAATTAAGAGGTTTCTAAATTGTGAAGCTGAATTCCATGATCAGCTCATATAATTGGAATCTATGGTTTAGGTTTGTGATGGAAAAGAAATGTTGTTTGGGAAGGACATTATCCAGTTAAAGACAAAAATTCTCCCTAGAGTATTGGTAAGTTTAGAAGTATCTTTTGATGGATCAGATAGAATCAAGACTTGAGACTCATTTATTTCAAAGGATGTGAGGGTAAGTGCACAGAGTTGGGGGATAATTCTATGTATATTTACCATAACATGGTCATGTTAATTAATAACATGATCACATTACTTAAGGTTAGGCTTGAGATTGCCGATCCATAACATGATCATGTTAGTGTCAATAACGTGATCATGTTATATTAAATAGTAACATGATCATGTTATTAACACTAATGTGATCACATTAATAATTTGATCAAATTAATAATGTGATTATGTCCCCTATGTTGTAAACAAAAATGAAACTTGAATGAAAAATGTATTTATTTCCTACTAAGAGAGTGTTCTATGATCATGTTTTCTTCAAACTAGTGCCAAAAGTGTTAGAAAGTGCTTGAAATCACCCCACAAGCCTACTAATCGATGATGCCACTGTGTAGGAGAGGTAAGTCATCAAAATATCTTCTATTTAACCCTAATTTTTCATAATTTTCATTTTTTTTAACCCATATTTTTAATTAAAATTTGTTTTTTTCTAACATCTCATCCTGCTAACCCTCTCAACCCTCCACAAAACTCTCTATTTGTTCTTCCTCCTAATCCTCCACAAAACCTTATGGTTCATCTTATCCCTCCACCTAACCCTCCTATAGTTCCCCAAAACTCCCTGGTAATCAAGAGTTTTTGATTGATAATATTTTCAAAAACAAACTTGAAATTGAAGACCTAATTGATTGAATGAGAGATCCCAATTCAACCAACCCCCACTGCACCCAACTATTTGATTGTCTATAGATTTTATTAGGTCAAATTCACTCTATAATGAGTCAAATTCAATGATGTAACTCATATAGAGATACTTATATGTCCTATTATGCTAACAATTTTTTATCCCTTTAGGTCAAAAATTTAGAAATTTCAAAAGCCAACATTTGTGCCCTATTCATCGACCCAGCCAATGCCCCCTTTCCCATAATGACCAAACATTTTCCTATCCATTACTATGTATATAACTTAATCATGGCCAATATTTAGGATCGATGGTGGATGGTATTTGACTATCCACCATGTAACAACCATGAGGTCCCTTTATATTTTTGGAGAAAACTCTATTGTGAGTTTGTCCTCCACCAGATTCCCAATTATTTTGATTTTAGTGAGTTTTATGGCCAAGGAAAAATCTCTACACATGATCAACCAAGTACATGTCATGCACCTAATCAGCCTATCTAGATTATACAAAAGCCTCTTAAGCTTGAGGCCCCCTTCATGGTTTAGTAGGTTAGGAAGATAGACACTCTCCATGCTCTTAGCTCACTCATTGATACACTCATTTAGCATACGAGTAGGCTTTCACAAAATGATGCTATAAATATGCCATAGAATACTTGACCCTGAACCCACCCTTATAGTTCATGTGGAACTATGTGCATCGGACCTTTTGATGATGATGACATCAATGGTTTAGATATCTTAGATCATATTCTTATGATTGATGAGTTTTTGGCATGTACATTTGGCATGTAATCATCTATCACCACACAGATGTAGGTATATTTTATTAAATGTCATGTTAAATTTAAGTTATATTTGCAAATTTAATTTCTAAGCTAACAATTAATTTACATAAAAATTTAATATAATATATATGTAATTTTTTATGTCATAAGATGTGATGGTTCCTTCATCATCATAGCCAATATTTATAGTGTTGGGTGAATATTTTGTCACCAGTTAACTGATGGGCAAAATAGGTGTTTCAACAACAACATAGGGATATTTATCATCCAAATGTGCAGGTCAACCACATCAAAAGGGGACAAATCTCTCCTCTCATTAAGGGGAGGTTCCCTATAACTATGAGGTGCTATATATATATATATATATATATATATATATATATATATATATATATATATGTTTAAAATAACACTCAGGGGTAGGACAACACCATCCATCTCTCTTTTTTTAGATATGATGTGCACAGATCAAAGGAGAAACCATGGGTGATTGCTAAAGGCATTTCTCTTTTTTTAGAAATGATGTTCAGAAAACTAGAGGAAGACTTCATGGTAGTAATAGTAATAGGGCACAGTAACACAGCAGGATGAAGTGTAGCACAAAGTCTCCACCTCAACTACCAAAGAGTGAAATATAGAAAGAACAATGGGGGCACAAAGTCATCCCAAGATCCTTTACACAAAAACAAAAAACATACACTAAAGATAATTGTAGCAGCACAAAGTCTCCCACAGTTGGCTTCAGGACACCTTCCTGATTACTTCCACTAGTTTTGATTGTTAAATTAAATGGACAAGAATGCTTATAGGAAACAAACATAAGAACAATTTACTAAATAACACAAGATATTCTAGCATAAAGTCTGAAAGGTCACTTTTTTTCTCATTCAAATAAAGAAATATGATTAACAATATGAGCTCAAAGTCTCAAGAAATGCCTTTAAATTTGGGTAGAGTTTTACTTCTATAACAGAGAGATCTCCTTTGCATAAAAAGAGAGATTACAATATATAGCACTCCTAAAAAGACTTGGGCACTTTGTTTCATGGAATGGCCTATGATGCATTCAATGCCTTGAATGCATTTTCAGTTCTGTCAAGGGGCCATGCTGGAATAGGGCATCGGGCTTAACTATGACATGTCAATTCATCTCAAATGTCCCCTCCAAAGTATGGGCCACTTGGTCCTCTTCTTGATATTTTTGGAGCTATCCACTTTGACTTTACTTGATCTAGAAAAATAGGCCACATTATTGAGTGCTCGCACTCTCTGATTTCCACCTGGTGGACTGTTTCACCTACTAGAAATAACTCTCCTACAGATATTTTTGGATTTCTTGCAGTGTTCCCTCTTTCCTCACCATGTCTTGTCCTTCCTTGGTCATCTGAGCTCTTAGGATATCTTTTCACTTTCTATTGGCTCCTTTAGCTTCTTCTTTGCCTGGTCGCTGAGCTTTTTCACAAGGTTTGCACCATATTTGAAAATCATCAGATATTTCATTACCCTAAATTTGATGTCCATAGGGACGTCAATAGTTGTTGGTCGCTTGAACCACTTTGAACCTTGAACCTTTAAACCTTTTGGTTCAAGGTTCAATGGTTCATTCCATTTGTTTAAAGCCTATTGATGGACCTTTTGGTTGAACCTCGATGTTGAACCAACCTTGAAATTGCATAAGTGTTTGGAAGTTGTTCCTTTATGAGAGCCTGCCTATTGAAGTTGTTGAACCCATTGAACTTGTGAGTCCCTTGACTGAAAATGCTTGAATAATTGAATAACTTGAGCACTCAGAACATTTATTTTGAGAAGGGAAGAGAGAATTTTAGCTTGTAAGACCAAAATAGTTTATATGTTGTCCCCAAAAATAAGTGACAGATTTTGGGAACAACATATAGCATTTGATTTTTCCTAGCCATTATTCACACATTTGAATCTAGCTACTGGGCCATCCATGACTGTATCTACATCTATTAGGATGACACCATTTACATATATAAAGGTAAAAATCATTGACATATATTTTTTTATCTTTAAATTTGTTATGACTATAGTTGTTTACATATGCATGTTGATGATTGATGTGGGATACAATTTCTCTATTTTTGTGTCTCTTGCTTATACTTTATTAGGGTAACTTTATGTTAGTCTAGGTATAATTCCTAATTAAACCTCATCTTATCATTCTCCTCCTATCATGTTGGTTCCTCTCTAACAAGTGTATGCTCACCCTTGTTTCCCCCTAAACTTCATCTCCTCACCCTCTGTCCTATGCTTGTTTTTACATCTAATTATCTACATATTATGGTGGTGGTTGTACTTAATGTTGGCATCTTACCATAATTGTAACCTAGACACAATATATTTTTCTAAATGTACTCCTCCAATTAGTATTTCCCTAATTTTTCCCATGATGGTAATAGAGTGTCCACCTCATTCACAAACTATCCTAAAATACAAATATATAATAGAGCTACCACATATATCATTGTTAGTGTGTCCACAACTCATGGAAAGTCTATCAATGGTGGCATACCTATCTAACTAGAAGCCTTGATGGCCCCCACTATCTCAATCTCTAACCCCCACTGGTCAGGGGTCATGTGATCATACACTTAGGCCATGATGAGTGTAGGGTTCATGTTCTTGTACACCTATCCCATGATGAGTATAGGGTTCATGTGCTTGTACACCAAAGTATTACACCCAATTAATAACCTTACCTCTATCACAATCCTCTATCAAGGTCATAACCCTACCTTTCACTAACAAGCCTAATATCCTAATCACAACCTTAAATTATTTTACATGATACATTCTAGTTGGTGAATCTAGGTCACTTGCAAAGGAATTTACTCGATGGGATAAAAATTTCCACCTACACAATCTAGAGTATCCCTATTATATATAGTGTGTCCAAATCAGTAGTCATTAGTTTCTCTATAATCCTAGGAATCCAATCACACTTCATCACTCTAATCCATCAAATTTAGGCCCACCATTTTAAAACACAATTTTAAATATCCCTAAATACTCTAATTTAATCTTGAAAAACCATCCAAAAGGAATTAGTTACGAGGGTCCAGACATAAGTCAAACCCCTATTTTTAGACAAGTAATAAATCAACAACCAATATAGTCCAACATGTAATATAGCATAAATTGAATATCTTGACCAAAGTATATTTATACTTATCAATTTGATAAAAAAAACTAGTATATTATATATTCACTTTCATATTTTCATCCTTTAATTTTGGTTTTGGTACAAGTCTATTACTCTAACACTTTAATAGATGGCTTATAATTTTAGATCTAAGTGTATTTTCATGTGCATGTTTATCTTCTTCTTTCCTATAATGTATCATTGAATTCATGTGCTTATATAGACAAAAAATTTATATGTACAAGTGTTTCTATTGATCGTTTTGGTTTCCATTTATAAGATTTGATGTACTTTATATAAAACTAAGTGTTCAACCTTGTTTACATGAACAATAGATGGTTGGTACTGACACTCCTCCCTCTCTATGAGCTGAGAAAAACATAGGCATTGTTACTAAAATGTCATCTGCATAGGCATTGATAGAGGTATATATTGGTTCTTGTAATTTTGAATTGTAAAAATAGAATTTTTTAAATAATTTTAGTACATGTGTACTTGGGGAAAATATAACTTATGTTTATGTATTATTTATGTAGGGTTGTCTTATGATAGTTGATAGTCCCAACTAGATGCTAATTTGGGAAACTTCTCATGTTACTCCCATATTTTAGATGCCTATTTAGACAATTGATCCTACCATTGACTTGATTGAGTGTGAAAAATAGACTGGGCAAGATCGTAAGCTTGCAGTAAGTGCCCATGTTTAAATGATTTTTTATTGTAGTTTAAAATTAATTTCTTAACAATTGTTTGAACATGTATTTTATGTTTATTTCATAATAATTATTGTATTTGAATAGGCTTAACTGAAAGCTAGCTATGATCATAGGACACACAATCAAACCTTAGATCAATCCAAGGCATTAGAGGGGTCTTCATCTACTAGTAGGGCATCCCAAGGAGAGTCTTGTTCGAGGAAGGCAAAGAGAGGGAGGCTATTTTATGAATAAGATGTATTACACACATGATATGTACTTTTTTGTATGCCTATATGTTAATTGATGATTTTTGGCATTGTATATGTGCATGTGACATTCAACCAACATTAAATACTATGTTGGCAGATGTAATTTTTTGTATGGCTATCATGACTCAATCTATGTATTATTGACATTAGATATGTATGTGCCTATATTGTATTCCTATCATGGATTGATCTAAATAATTTATATTTAGTTATTATTTCATTATATTTTATTTTATAGTGTTGTTTTGATCTTCTAAATTATTATCTATATCAGATCTTGTATTTAATGCTGTACGCATGCACAAATAAGGATTAAAAAATTATTATTTTTAATGTGATAAATCTTAGATCAAGGACATATTTTTTAAATTAAAGTTTTTAAATTTCATTATGTGTATTGGAAACTACTAATGACACTCTTATCACTTAGGCTTAATTGCCTTCTTCTCTTTTTACCTGCTTCTTGTATGTGCTTTTGATGAAGAGCTTTCTCAACAGATTATAAGTGTTCAGGATCTTGATCAAAGGTTTTTTAATCTAATATTGTGTATTCACTTATCTAATACCTTATGAATCCTTATCCTACTCATACAACACAATTCCAACTTTTGAACCCCTCTCTTTTACCTTTTTTGAGATTTCTCTCTTTAGCCTTTATCTTGGATTATAGCCCTATTTTAGGGAAAACCTCATGTTATATTCCATACAAAAACTATTCAAGGAAAAACAATTTTTTTTTACAACCCTTTTCTATGCCATTACCTCACACAAAATCTTGGGTTAGGTTCCTTTGCAAAATATTGTACCTCTAGGCTTACTTGACATTCTAATTAGCCCTTGAAATGCACAAAGATCCAAGTTTTGACCATTATGGAGACACTTTGACAAAACCAAAACTATATTTTACCACACTTTTGGCCAATCCTAATTTTGAATCAATTTTGGTCCTCAATTCTTCACCTAAGTTCAACTTTATTCTTTAGCCTCTTTCTCACTAGGTCTTTTAGGCTAGTTAACTACATATAAGGTAGTATAGTACAGAATATATAATTTACAAGTATGAAATCACTTTATTTACTTAACAGACCCTGATACACACTATATTACAAATTTTTGTGAGTTTTGAAGGGTTGAATCTCTTTCTATGGTCAAAAACCTAAAATTTAGGGTTTATAGCAACTATATAGGCTGAGACTAAAAATAATTGCATATAATGACCAACTAGGACATTCAAGATGATATATTGTTTGGATTAGATTTTTATAACATTCTTACAACTTTTTCATTTAATGAGAAAGTTCTCACAACCCTTAGAGCCTTCGTAAACATTCAACACTGTATTTTATATGTTAAAAACATGGGTATATAGGGTCTCTAGGTTTTTCAACATCAAATGACTCTATAACCAACAATAATTTTATCACCACCTTATATAATAGAGAATTAAATATTTAATATTCATACTCTTCACCATCTACCTCAAATGGAATGTGAGGTTACAAAACCAAAACTGATTGTTAACCCAAAACAAGGTATAGACATGGTTTCTTTGTTCCAGAGGTCAATAAGTCAATTACTCAATGCCACCTAATAGGTCAATATGTCAAAATTGTAAAAAATTTCAAATTTGTCAAAGTTGTCAAAGTTGTGAATAGGTCAATAGATCAATTACTCATTAAGTTTCTAGGTTTCTAGTTTAAAAGTTGTCAAAATTGTCAAAGTCATCAAAATTTTCAAAGTTTTCAAAAATGTCAAAGTTTTCAAAGTTTTCAATAGTTCAATATATCAATAGATCAATTACTCATTAAATTTCTAGGTCTCTAGTTTAAGTTGTCATAGTTGTCAGAGTTTAAGTTGTGATTACATATCTCTAGTTTTTACGCTTCCTAAGTGAAAATTGACACCAGCAACACATTTAGGGGGGTCATATAGCATATAGAACCAAGTTATTGGCCTTTTTTCAAGCCTGATTGACAAACCCACCACCCATTCTGACCTCAAGAACACCCTTCCCAATACAAGAAAAATGTAATTTTTTATCCAAAGTTTAAACATGCATAGAGTGAAACCTTTAAGTCATTTATGTGAAATACCAGATCCCTCATGTACCACCTTAATCCCTCTAATTTCACCCTAAAGTACTCAGGTATAATCTTAGAGATCAATACATTGGACAAGTTGCAGTGAAAAGTCCAAAAATGCAAGTTTTTGTTAATGAACAAGCAACTTCTTAGGCTCCAACTAGAATTTCTACCTCTGAGACCTCCACCTATGAATCTATCACTTTGATCATGTCTAGATAAAAAAATTACATGTTATTTTGCCACCATGATGTTTGAATCCACCCAAAAGTGCATTTTTACTACCATTCTGAAGAGCAGAAACACTACCAACAAATATTGTCAAAGTTCAAGTTATAGTTGAAAAAATCTAGTATTGATGCTTTGTGGGTGAAAAATAACATTGTCAACATATTTTATGGGGTGGATAACATCTAATTCCAAGTTATTGGCCTCATGTCAGGCCTAATCAACAAACCCACCACCTATTTCAGCCTCAAAAACACCCTTCCCAATAGAAGAAAAATACAATTTTTAGCCTAAGTTCAAACATGCATATATCAAAAACTATAAGTCATTTCTATGAAATATCATATCCCTCATGTACCAACTTAATCCCTCTAGTTACACCCAGAACACTCAAGTGGAATCTTAGAGATCAATCTGTTAGATAAGCTGTAGTGATGGGTTAAAAAATACAAGTTTTTGTTAGTGAATAAGCAACTTCTCAACTCCAACTAAAATTTCTACCTTTGGGACCTCCACCTATGAATAGATCACTATGATCATGTCTAAATAGAAAAATTACATGTTATTGTACCACCATGATGTTTGAATCCACCTGGAAGTGCAATTTCACTACTATTTTGGAGAGCAAAAACACTGACAATAAATATTGTCAAAGTCCAAGTTTTGGTTCCAAAACTCTAATTTCAATGTTTCATGGGTGAAAAGTGAGACTACCAACACATACAATGGGCTGGATAACCATTAGGACCAATTTCTTGGCCTCTCATCAGACCCATTCGACAAACCCACCACCCATTCCAACCTCAAGAACACCCTTCCCAATACAAGAAAAATGCAAATTTTTAGCCTAAGTTCAAACATGCATAGAAAAAACTTGTAAGTCATTTATATGAACCATAAGATCCATCACATACCAATTTAATCCCTTTAATCTCACCTTGTATCACTCAAGTGGAAGCTTAGAGATCAATCTATTAGACAAGTTGCAGTTACGAGTCCAAAATGCAAGTTTTTGTCAGTGAACAAGCAACTTATCGAGTTACAACTACCATTTCTACCTTTGAGAACTCTACCTAAAAATATATAACTTTAATCATGTCTATATATACAAATTACATGTTATTATTCCACCATGATGTTTGAATCCACCTGAAAGTGCATTTTCACTACCACTCTAGAGAGTTAAAACATTGATAACAAATATTGTTAGAGTTCAAGTTATGGGTGAATAACTCTAGTTTCAATTATTTTTAGGTGAAAAATAACACTTCCAACACATTCAAGGGGGGAGATAAACTCTATGACCAAGTTTTTGGCCTCCCATCGGGCTCAATTGACAAACCCACCACCCATTCCGACCTCAAAAACACCCTTCCCAATACAAGAAAAATGCAATTATTAAGCCTAAGTTTAAACATACATAGAAAGAAAATTGTAAGTCATTTCCATGAACTATTAACTCCCTCACATACCACATTAATCCCTCTAATTTCACCTTAGATCACTCAATTGGAAGCTTCAAGATCAATCCATTAGACAAGTTGCAGTGATGGGTCCAAAAATGCATGTTTTTGTCAGTGAACAAGCAACTTCTCAAGCTCTAACTGGCATTTATACCTTTAGACCTTCAACTATGAATATATCACATTAATCATGTCTATATAGACAAATTACATGTTATTGTGTTTCCACAACATTTGAATCTACTTAGAAGTGCATTTTCACTATCATTCTGGAGAGTGAAAACACTGACAATAAATGTTGTCAAAGTTCAAGTTATGGTTGCAAAACTCTAGTTCCAATTATTTATGGGTGAAAAATGACATTAAAAACATGTCCAAGGGGTAGATAACCTTTAATACTAGTTTTTTGGCTTCCCATCAAGCCTGATCGACAAACCCACCACCCATTCTGACCTCAAGAACACCCTTCCCAATACAAGAAAAATGAAAATTTGTAGCCTAAGTTCAAATACACATAAAATAAAAATTGTAAGTCATTAATGCAAACTGACAGATCCCTCACATACCTCCTTAATCCCTCTAGTCACACCCTAGAGGAAACACACATGAAACCTAAGCTTCTCTTAGCTTCAAGAATATAGAATTCTTTATTGACAGTGCCAATCACGTGAAGGTGGAAACTTATCTGGCACCACTAACCTACAAAAAAATGTTAGTAAGCAATAAAAAATCAAATTTATATATGTACTGCCTAGAAAAAAAAACATTTGGTAAAATTTATTACATCTACATTTGAAAAGTTAACATACATCTGTATTTCAATCCAATAAACCACTAGAATCTACTCTAACCTTGATAGTATCAAGAATATCTTCATGATCTGACTCCCAAACTTTCCATATTTTCCTATTTAATAGCCTCCCATGATATTTTCATAATTGAATATTCATTTCAAGAATCAAATTTTAATAGTGTAGTATCTTCCTGTGTATTTCAAACTCTTAAAACAATAATTGATCTAAATTTTTTATAGTATATCATTGAAACCAAGTTCTAGTGACTACCACTAACCCAATGGGATAGTCAATGTTTTCTCTATCTATAACTGGGGAAGTTAATTTTTTCTTTCTCTCTACACATTAACACAAGTATTAATCAGTGCCTTTTTTTTAATACTCATTTGTAATATCTACAAAAACATGCCCTGTACATAAAAAAATCATTTTTAGCAACAATATGAAGATATATAAATAATGAAAATAAATTTTACATAATAAAAAATATTCTACCTGGCTACACTAGATCAGATACATGGTCAAATTCATCTGATGATGTCATATCTATAAGTTGAAATGCTATTAAAACTTGATGTGTTCTTTAGAATGAGAGGTTAGGAACTCCAATCATCCACCCACTCTTGTGACTCACACTCATTCCAAACAGAGTCCACACATGAAAAACATAAACATACTAAGTGTCTTGTATGAACAGTCCAAGAACTTTCACTTGAGCTACAAAATGAGTGGAGGTCACTTGAACCCGTTAGGGTCATACAATCCTCATACTTTGCTAAGTGTTCTTCCTCCATTAACCATAAATGTCTACAAATAGTATAATTTGGTTGATCACCATGATACATGTTCTCATTACACTATTCAACCATAGTTTTTGCATCTATCAAATGAACACCCTCTTCAAATTTCAACTCCTCCATTGTAATATCTCTTTGTACACATGCTCCAACATCATCACACTCCCCTTTTCCATGGTCAACCTCAGTGAAACTCCAAATGTGTTCTACACCTTTGATAACATGCATCTTGCTCAACCAATAAAACATCCATGCAGTTTTGAATTACGATGTGTGATTATTTGACCAAATATAATGTTGATTTAAAGTAATGTTCCTCTGACTCAGCTATTTATAGAAATTCTAAAGTTAAACTTGCACATACTCTGAATAATCTGATCTATCATCATTGATATATAAATGGTACTCCCTTAATATTTTTCATTGTTTATTTGTACTATCAGGTGCATGCATGAATGCTATATGCACAAATATTACAACTTGTGATGAGTTGTAATACTATGATTGAACTTCCATTTAGGGTTTGAATGTGTAATTATCTACAAAATCAAATACTAAAATAATGGAACCTAGTGGGAATGTATCCTTACATATCTTGAAATGGTCATCCAACCATATAGCCCTATGTGTGTACTTTGCATGGTCATAAACAATCTTCTCCCTAAATTTGACCAAAAATTTTGAAACAGGTATCTTTTTTGTAAGAAGCTCACACCTTTTAGATTCTTTTCCATCTTTTACTTCATAAGTCACTAATTTATATTTGCTTAAACCAACTAATTCCTATCCAATTGCACTTGTAATCTCCTCATGGATACATTTTTTTAAATTTAGCAATCCACCACAAATGCTACAATTTCCATTTAAACATGATTTGTTGTAAAATAATTGCCCGTCTGGTATTTTGAAAAATATAGTTCGAATAAATTCCCTAGCTAATTTTGGTGGTAATTCAATTCCACACTCCTACAAAATGTTAGTATGAAAAGTATAATGAATATAGAAAAAAACATCATAGTGCATTGAAAATTCAACATGTTGCCTACAACAATAAGTGGTATGTGTGTGATTTGTTTTAACATAAAAAGGTTTTGCCATCTCAAAATATATTTGAAAAATAGAAATTTGTGGATGTTTTTTCCAAACATTTAGAGTAAAATCATGTTTGATTCATATATAATAAATGTTTTGGATGCAGTTCACAGTTACAAGAACCAACTCTTCTTTTCACAACATCTCTTGCATTGGGTGAAACTCTTGTATTGTCTTTCCAAAATTGATCAAATAACTCTTTTAGAGTTTTGGATAGAGCCTTGTCCTTTTGTGGAATTCTACTAGAGAATGCCCATTACTCATTGGTATTAGGTTCATTAAGTCTTTTACATCTTTCAATTTCTTTCCTTGTTGTTTTTCTATTTATATTAAGTGTTTGCCTTATTTTTGAAACCATTCGATTTTTCACTATTATGTCACTTACTAAACAATTTTTATGTATACACCGAGCAACATTACAATCTTTGGTGCATGATTTTGGGCTTACAATATGATATGCATCATGTAGATTTTCATCATTTTCATCATCCATGTTAGATGTTTTTAGTCTTAATGTGTACATTATTGGTCCCATCTTAATCAATTTTATCAATGAAACAAATAATTAACATCTTTGACTATCATATGGTAAATTATCAAAAAAAAAATATCCCAAATTTATTGAGCTAATCTTATTTAATGGAGATTAAACATTTTGTTATGAAATGGTTTTAAAATATTTTCATCGACTTCAATTAAGCACTTGTTTTTTCTACGCATAATTCTTGGAGGTGTTGGTAATGGTGGAATTTGTTGAGAGGGTGTTTCAAAACTCTTATTACTTTCAATGTTTAGAGGTGGGATGACATTAAATTCTTCATTATTAATATCTTGATTATATGTTTCCATGAAATTTTTTTGATGGTTAATTTCATCATTATTTATTTCCATCAAATTTTCTTCATTTATAGGGGGTAAAGCATCATACATAGACTCATCATTAATAAAATAAAAAACTTGGAACTTTAAATGTGAATTTCCAACATTAACTAATTCATTATTTTTTATTTTCATTATTATTCATTTAATTATGGTCAATTTAAACATTATTCAATTGATTATAGTCAATTTCATCATTGCTTAATTCATTATCATCAATTGGATCCTTATCTATGGCATTTGGTTCATCAAGATTAGGGTTTGTACCTTGTTTACAATGAACTTTTTGCCCTAGTAGCTTGTATTTATCTTTGAAATATTCTTTTATTCTTTAACAACTTCCTATTCCTCTTTGAACATGATCTAGAACCCATCAAAAGGGACAATTGACAACTTTTAAAATATGGGGTCAAGTACATAGATACACAGATCTTGTAGAAGTATGTAAAGAATTTTTATGGGGATAGAAGTCTTGATTTGGGATAAAAATAGTCATTGATAAGTGATCTTATCACTAAAATAATAATAACATGATCACTTTATATAGCATGATCATGTTACTAAATAATGCAATCGCATTATGCTTTCCACAAGGTCCCAGCACACCTAACCCACTGGGGAGCTGATAATGACAATAACATGATTGTGTTAATAAATAACACAATCACATTATGATTTCCACAAGGTCCCAACACACCATACCCATGGGAAAGCTAATATTTATAATAACACAATCACGTTACTATCCATACAAGTTATGGGGTTGGTAATTGGTAATGAAGAGCGAGGGTTGCCTATGTTAACAATAACACGATGACATTACTAAATAATACAATAATGTTATACTTAATTTAGATAAGGGATTATGGATTGGGGATTAAGATAAATTGTGTATAGGGTTTATGGATTAGGGATTAAGGATTAGGGATTACAATGTATGTATGTGAATTAATGATTACAATTAATGTCTAAATTGAAGGTACATGGCTATGAGGACCTTCCATAATATTTGGAGAAATAAAACCTAAAAACATAAAAGCCCAAAAAATTAATAATAAGTAGTTAATAATAAAATGTGATTTTGGGTTGCCATTATACCCTAGATGTCATCATGCAGATTGAGTGAATTAGTCAAATGGGGCAATCACTCATGTGATTTAGACCAAATTGAGCTTGTGAACTTAATTCTTAGTCTACAAATGATGTTAATTTGGGATAAAATGATTGGTTCAAGGTTTAAAGAGTTTATATTTGTGGTTTAGAGTTTAGGGATTAATAACTTTAAGGATTAGGGTACATAGGTTTTACGTTACATTTATATAATCATGTAGGAAGTTGGGGTAAATTTGGGAGCCTTAAACCTATATCTATGATTATAGAATGTGAATTTGGGATCAATTATCCCCCACATCATCACATATTGAGCCTATGAAGTTAATTGTGATAATAAGGGATGTAATTTTAACCAAGTGTATCCCTATGAACCTAATTCTTAATATACATATATATATATATATATATATATATATATATGTATATATATATATATATATATATATATATATATATATATAAAGGATGTTAATTGGGAATAGATCTATTGGTTTAGGGTTTAAGGTCTATAATTTAAAGGGTTTGGGGTTTAGGTCTTATGGCTTAGGGTTTTATTTAAATGGTATAGAGTTTGAAGTAAAATTTAAATAATATAGGATAACTTATGATTTAAGATATCAGATATAGGGTCTAATAACTAAGGTAATTGAAGAACATTTGAGTTTCTTGTGACACCTATTTATGACTTGATTAACTTCATGTTTGCATTTTTGATAAAAGTAGGGTTAATTATGTTATGTACATGTTATACAATCGATTGAGCCATAAATTTGGTTTAGGGGTTTAATTTTACCCAAATCATGTAGGGAATTATACAAATTGACTAATTAGATTAATTAATGTGATAGAAGATTGATCTTTTAATTTTTCCCCAAATCATACCTTGTTATTTAAGACCATCAAATTGGCCTCAAATGCCTCCTCAATTGAAAGAATCAACAACCTCTCCTCCTCTTAGGTTAATTAGGTTGAAGGGGCTCAAAATATCCCCAAGTTACTGAATAGATGCATAGAGCTAGATTCGTACTCCAAAGGCTTTAAACATAGTTTTAAAAAGTGCATAAATTAAATGACATCTCATGATAAAATTAGTTATATTATAAGGCACATATTTTTGTGGCATACATAGTGGGAATTAGGGCATAGGGATTAGAATTTAAATGTTTTAGGGATCATTAAGGATTAGGGCATAGGGTTTAGGTTTAAAAAACTGTATATTAATGTCTAATCACCAGATATGCCAAGTGTTCAAATTAGATTCTTATTATAAAGGATGTTAATTGGGACTAAATTAAAGTTGGTAAATACTTGGAAAGTAAATGCTTTACAATTTAGGGTATAGTGTTTAGGGTTTATGGTTTATGACCCTTCTATGTTTTAATGTATATACATGGTTGATGGTACACAAGGCCAATCACAAAGATAATTGAGGATAATTTATATCACTTGGACCCATTTGTGACTATAGAATGTGTTTTTGTGTTGTCATTATTCCATGGATGTCATGTCGCACTTACCAATTGAGTGAATTAGTCAAATGGGTCAATCATTCATGTGATTTAGGTTAAAATAAGCCCTATGAACTTAATTCTTAGTCTAAATGATGTTAATTTGGGCTAAAATGATTGGTTTAAGGTTTAAAGAGTTTATATTTATAGTAAATAGAGTTTAGGGATTAGGAACATTAGGGATTAGGGCTTAACACATAGATATTAGGGTATATAAGGTATAATCATGATGGTGATTGGGGTAAATTTTAGCTCCTTGAATGTAGATCTATGAGTAAAGAATGTGAATTTGGGATCAATTATCCCCCACATCATCATAGATTAAATCTATAAAGTCAATTATGGTAATGATTGATGTAATTTTAACCACGTTCATCCCTATGAACCTATTTCTTACTATATATAAATGATGTTAATTGGGGCTAAATTGATCCCAGGGGCCTACTAAACCTTAATGTAAGGAATTTTATCCATATGATATCAATTGGGAATCTAAGTGCTCAACATATTAAAAAAATAGATATTTTTTCAATTTGATATGCAATTCAGTCCAAAGGAGCCGTGTGTAAGGAATTACATTCATATATAATGAAAATTGGGGCTTACTTGGCCCTCATTTCATACCATATTAAAACAATTGAATATTTGGTTCTAGATAATACATAATTAGGGCCAATCGAGGCTTGTCCAAGGAATTATGTCAACATAATTTTAATTAGGGCCCTAATTACACACCTTATTCAAATAATTGAGTGTTATCATGAATCTAATATGAAATCATGACTGATTGAACCCTCTTTAAGGAATTACAAATCCATCTTTAATAACAATTGGGATTCTAATTATGCACCAAATTTAATTGAAAAAAATTAATGGTTCAATATGATCAATGAAATTTAGTCCAAACTTGAGCCTTGTGTAAGAAATTTCATCCTTCTACTATCAACATGGGACTCTCTTGGTCCCAAATACATAACATATTAAATCAACCAAGTATTTAGTTCAACTGAATATGCAATTATGGCCAACTAAGGCTCATGTAAGTAGCTAAATACATCTAATGTCAATTACAACTTCATTGGCCTTGATTCTAAACTATATCTAGCTAATCATGCATTTGGTAAATTATCTTACATACATAATTGGGGCCAACTGAGCCCCATGAAAGTAATTTTGTCCATATAATGTTTTAGTTGGGTTTTATTATCCCTGATTGCACACCATATCGAACCAATTGAGTATTTTGGTTCAATATGATATGAAATTGGGGCCACTTAATCCCCAAGTAAGGAATGACATCCATCTAATGTCATTTGGGGCTTTAATTAAACCATGTTAAATAAATTAATATTTTTTCAATACTATACACAATTGAGGACAACTAAGTCTTATATAATTAATTACTTCCACCTAGAATATTAATCGAGGCAGTTTTCAACCCTTGCAACAAATTGTGTCTATCTAATTTATCCATTGTGAATATTTTTTCCTAATTGCACATCATATTTAACCAATCAAGTATTTTATTTAGTATAATATTTACTATTAAGAGTAATAGGTCCCTATACAAGGAATTCCTTATATATAATGTTAATTTGGGATTTGACAACACATGTATTATTGGACAACAATCTTAAGACTACTAGGCCTAATGGCTCCTATTCAATTTTTAAGATGTTTATAATATATAACGTGATCATGTATTAACATGATCATGGTATTTTAATTTGAATTCAATTCCTGTACCTGTTGGCTCAGTAATGACTTGGATTCTTGAACCAAAGGTTTGGACTGTCAATGTACAACCGAGTATTGAAAGGTATGAAAATAAACAACAAATTTTAACTTTGATTGCCAAATGAACTAAGAATTTCAAATCAAAAATTATAAAACTTGATACCATCATTACGAGCACACTCTCCTCTTTCCAAAAATATAATTCTTATATTGTTTGTACTAATTTAAGGTTTCAAACTATATTTATTTCTAACTATGCCTTTTTTAGGCCATTACATGCCACAAACATACATGTCTATACATGTTCATGTAATTTGTGTTTCATTGATCCAAGTGAAAAGCAAATTACATGGTAATGTAGTAGGTTTAATTCTACACATATTCAAAAAAATGATTTTAATTTTTTTTTAGGTAGTTAGGCCTAACTCATGGATGACTATCCATTTCTTTGTCAGTTTTTAGGATCTAGTTACTTGCAAAATTCATAAAAAAAAAATTCATTGAAAAAATATAAAAAAATATAGTTGACGTGATACAAGATTTTATCTAAATTTTCCACAAAGAATTTCAAATAATATTAAACACTACACAAAAAATGGTGCATGTCATGGTCATCGATCTACTATGTTTTCTAAAAAAACCAGAGTTCCTCTTCAAATTTTAAATATTTGACCTAGTTATACTTAACCATTTTTTTCAAATAGTGTTTTAGAAACTAGACTCAAAATGCTACATTTCATATTTTTACACCATCTTCAATTTTGGAGTGTAGATATCTCAAATTATCTACAAAAGTTCAAATTTTTAAAATTTTAGAAAAATCATATCCATGGGTAGGCCACTCTTTGTCCCCCATCTTTGTGCACTTACTCATGACTGAGTGTAATCTAGGTTCTCATGAGAATCCAAGGAAGGTTTGGTTGGGTACTCACCTAAGTATAGCTAAGAAGCAAGCTTATATACAACTGCTAAGAAAATACCAGGATTATTTAACATGGTCTTATTCTATGTTGAAATCATATAGGAAAGACCTATTCCAACATGTCATCCCATTACAACCTAATAAAAAGCCTTTCAGGTAGAAATAGAGACCTATTAACCCCATCTTGGCCACTAAAATGTAGGATTAATTAAAGAAGCTGAGGGATAGTGGTATCATTTAACCCATCAGGTATTCATCATGGGTTAAAAATTTAGTCCCTATGAGAAATAAAAATGGTGACATATGTTTGTGTGTAGATTTCCAAAATTTGAATAAAGATTCTTTAAGATAATTATCCCTACCCAATATGGAAAACTTGTTACAAAGTATTACAGGATCAAAGATGTTGTCCACTTTAGACAACTTCTTAGGATATAACCAGGTTGTGGTGAAGGAATTTAAGAGACCCAAGACTACATTTATAATGCCTTGGGTCACGTATGTATTTATGAGGATGCCTTTCGGGTTAGTGAATGCTAGTGCAATGTTTCAGCAAGCTATGGATGTTTATTTTGTAAGGATAATTAACAAGTTTATAATTTTGTATCAGGATGATATTACTATGTACTCTAAGACTAGAGAAGAATAATTGGAGCATCTATAAAAAGTATTTATTAGATGTAGGGAGTTTGGCATTTCACTTAATCCAAAGAAGTCTCACTTTAGAGTACAAAAGGCCAAGTTGTTCTGGTATATAGTGTATAAAGATGGTGTCATGATTGACTCTGATAGGGTAGAATATATTAACAAAGTGCCTATCCTATAGTCCAAAAAGGGAATTCAGTCTTTTTTGGACAAGTCAATTTCATAAGGAGATTTGTGTCCAACTTTGTAGAGATCACTCTACCTATTAATTCCATGCTAAAGAAGGACCAGACCATCAAGTGGGAGGATAAGGCCATGTAAGCATTCAATGACATTAAAGGATCTCTAAATTTTGCCCCTATTTTGGCCAGACCTAATTACACTAAGCCATTTCAAATTTTCTCTTTTGCATCATATAACACTATTGTTGTTGTCATGTTGCAAAAGAATAAAAATGGTTACGAGCAACCAATAGCTTTCTTTATAAAATTTATGTAAGGTGCTGAACTAAAATATATCATCATGGAAAAATAGGCTTTCACCCTCTTAAAGGCTACCAAGATGTTCAAACCCTATATTCTGAGTTTAAATATTGTTGCTTATGTCCTACATACCATGGTGAAGGACATTTTAACTCAGACTAAAGTATCCATCAAGAGATATAGGTAGGTCAATAAGTTACAAGAGTATGACATGGATATTTAGATCACTAAGTTAATGTGAGGGATGGCTCTAGCCAATCTCATGGATAAGACTAATTTTCAAGTCACTGAGTTAAATACTACTATTTTCAATGTTGATGATTCTTTGAGTCAATTTGACATGTCTCTATGGTATAAAGATATTGTTTACTACTTACAAAATCTAAATTTTCCCCCTGACTTGGACAAGAATCAAAGAAGAACTCTTAAGATTGTTTCCCAAAAGTACCTCTTAACTAAAAATGGAATTTCATGGAAGAATCCAGATGGGGTTCTCCTAAGATGCATGCTAGAAGAACAAACTGCTAACTTGATTGAAGACTTCCATAATAGAGTATGTGGTGGCCATTTTTCACCTATGGTTATAACTCATAAAATTTTGAGAGTTATTTATTTTTGGCCATCACTATTCAAGTATGTTACTTAGAAAGTCATAAAGTGTGAGAAGTGTTAGTGTTTTGCTAGGAAGATGAAAGATTTGGGTTATCTTCCCTTGCAGCCTATGACAATTGAAGGCCCATTTAGATAATGGGGACTGGATTTCATTGGATAAATTATTGATTTAAGTGTCAAACATAGATGGATATTAATTACAACCAACTAATTGACAAAATGGGTTGAGATGGTCCCTACAAAGAAGGCTACACATTAGATGGTTATGGATTTTTTGCTAAATCAAATTATTTGTAGATTTGGTGTGAATGTCAAAGTTATTACTTATAATGCCATGAGTTTCAAAACTAAACCTTTATTGGTATTATGCAAAGAGTATGAGATTGAATTGACATATGCTTCCAATTATAACCCTTAGGGAAATGAGCAAGCATAATCTAGTAACAATAACTTACTCAAAATCATTAGACAAACATTGGAAGCAAATAAGAAGTGGGGTGAATAGCCAAAGTTTTATTTATGGGATGGCATGATCATGCCCAAGAGATCTATAGGCAAAATCCCTTTTGATTTTGTCTATGGAACTCAAGTATATTTGCCTATGAATTTATAGTTACCAACCTATCAACTCATGCAACAACTAGAAGATGATGAGTAAATCAACCACTATGAAATTAGGATGAACTAGATTGCTGAGCTTGATGAAATTCAAAGACAAGATCATTAAAGACACCTCAAGTCCAAGGAAAATCTAAAGAAGATATTTTATAGGAAGGTCACTCAAAAAAACTTCCAAGTAGGTGATCTGGTTCTACTTTAGGATAACAAGCATGAAGAGAAAGGAAAGCATGGAAATTTTGATTCCTTGTGAATGGATTCCTGTTCCATCAACTATTAGATTAGTGAATGTAATTTTTCCTAAGAGACCTGGATAGTGAAATACTAGAGCTGCCAATCAATGGCAAACATCTGAATCACTTTCTTGATTGAGTCTGCAACTATGTACATAATTGTATAGTGTATAGTCTTGTTGTTTTATTGATTTATTGTCCCTTTGCTTTGAGCCTTGATTATATAGTTTCCTTTCATGTTTTTATCATCTATTAACTTTTAGATCCTCCTAATCTATTTTTATCAATCTTCCTTATTATGTTGAGCCTTCTTAGATCTCTATTGATATAAATGGACTAAGTGTTGACTCTGTGACCCAATGGATTGACACTTGGTCTTACAATATGGGGTTGTTTACATACCTATAAGGAGTGTGCATCCCCAAGTGAGAGCTAGTGTTAGTTCCCAAAATTGTACTAAAGTAATTAAACCCTTTTTAAGTATAAATACCTAATTTGTTTAGACTAAGTCCTATTTAAAGTGTTCATTATAGGTTAAGTGTCATGTAGTGGTCTATCAAAATCCAAGTTGAAGTCATGTTTGAGCATCTCAAAACCCTTGTTCCAATTGCCCTAGCTTAGGCCCTTTGATTTGAAGTCAAATTTGGTGGGTACAATTTACACAATAATGCTTTTAAAAAAATGCCATGGACTTGGCTTAATTTTTATACTAGGGTTTAGTCATGTTTATGACTAAACCATAGTCTAAATTCATATTTGGTCCCTTTTATATTCTATGTCCTTTGGTCCCTTTTATCTATTATCATGGTCTAGCTAATGTTTGGTCCCTTTGTTATAAACTTAGCTCAAAATCCTATCCTAAAGCTTCTATCATATTTATTAATACAATAAAACCTTATGCTAAGACTTTATATTAAGTTATTTATTCTCTGAACTTTGACTTAATTGTTTTCATTATT
Organism: Torreya grandis; assembly: GCA_037957365.1. NCBI lineage: Eukaryota > Viridiplantae > Streptophyta > Pinopsida > Cupressales > Taxaceae > Torreya > Torreya grandis. The sequence continues at coordinate 786,429 of JARHVA010002383.1, read as the reverse complement.
AACTTGGAGCCAATCATAACTAATCTAGTAGATCACAATTGAACAACACACATTAGCTAGAGAGAGATTATCCAACGATGCATGGTCAATGATTAAAATTCAAAAGGACTCAAGACAAACACAAAATTGATCTGAGCAACATTTCAAGAGATAATTTGGGTGATGGTTCAACCTTAATTGGTGGTAAAACTTTTGGGAGCCATAACTTTTGCACCATAGCTCTGTTTGACTCCTTGTTTGAACTATTGGAAAGCTAAGAATGAGGTGAACATGATGAGATGGCATTGGTCTATGCTCAATAGTTTTTTACCCCTAAAATATCAATAGAAATGTCTTGAATTTCAATTTTAATAGTGCAATCTAAAAATAGTAAGTTTCTAAAAACAATAATTTTTCAAATTATGTAATGTTGTAAATCATGGAAGTCAAATCACTTCATCTTCCTCAAGATTGGTGACCTTTCACATCCTCCTTCTTCCTTAAAAATATGTATAAAAATAGATGTATCTTAAAAATGCAATTAGACATCTATTTCTTGAGATAAGCATATGTTGTATCTACAATTTTGAGTAATAAAACATCTCTTCTCAAAGATAGAATTATTATTTGAGTGTTCTTGAAATAATATTCAACCAAGGCTTTCGAGTTTTGGATTAGTGGTATTAGATTAGTTTGTATTTAGAGTGTATGATCCTAAGGATAAGGTCAGATTATAAAGAACTTGGGTGAAAAATAATAGAACCAACAAACTATCCACTTGTTCACTCTAAATGACTTCAAATGGAAAACAACACTGAGATATCTGATCCTTTCAAATAAATGGTGAATGAAGCCCTCTAGCAAAAGTAAGTGCAGATGCTATAAAAAAAAATCCAAATTTTACAAAAAATCTTGATGGAAAATTCTAGCTCCTCATCTGTAACCCCACATTTTTTTAGTGCCCTAACACCCTTCAAGGTTTAGGTGAATTATTAAATATTTACATTTGAAGGCAAAATCAATGTTGATGTAGTAGAAAATTGGTTAGATCAATTATCATCTTATTTTTCTATAAATAAATTCATCTATAAAGAGATCACTTTTGCTCTTTTGAAATCATCATTGTCTATCAAAAATTGGTGGGAAGTGTACAAGAAAAGATTTAGTACATATGATTTTAGCCTTGAGGTGAAACCTACCTATGATGATTTCATAAAATATGTAAAAGAAGAATACTACCTCATTGGAGCATATGATGATCTGTATATAGAGTGACAACAACTTTGCTAAGGTAAGAAATAGTCTATTCAAGATTACACTAACATTTTTCATTCTCTATCTATGAGATTGGGCATCCAAGAAATTGAGAAACACTAGGTTCTCAAATATCATGGTGGACTACAATGGTATATATAGGGGGAAATGGAACTCTTCAATTTGAAAACCCTCGATGAGGTGTACAAGTTCATGGTGAAGATTGATTAGAAGCATAGAAGAATGAATATGAAGAGTCAGCCTTCAAAATGAAAATGTGACAAAGAAGGTCAAACATGAAGCCAAAATTGGAAGAAAAAGAAAGAGAAGACTAGAAAATGGTGTGATTACCACAAATTTGGAACTCACTCCAAATAAGAATGTTGAGTCATCAAGTCTTTTCTTTCTAAGTCATAATCCTCAACATCTACTGCTATGTCTCATACACACCCTATAGTTGAAGATGATGAAGTGATTGCAGATGATGATCTTGATGACATAATTAATTTATCATAGACCCATGAGGAGAGACTAGATGACAAGAAAAGGTTGTTTCACTCTAAGTTATGGGTGAAAGGTAAGCCTCTATAGTTCATTCTTGATAGTGGGAGTTAAAAGAATTTAATCTCTACTAATATTGTGAAAAACCTAAATCTATCCATGAAGCCTCACCCAAAGCCATACATTATTGGATGGTTGAGTCCAAAGATAAACCTTCATGTCACCCACCAATGTCTTCTCTCATATGAAATAAGACCTTTTTAAGATGAGGTCTCATGTGACGTGGTCAATCTGGATGTTTATGATGTACTCTTTGGTTAGCCATTCATGTATGATTGACATGACATTTATGAATCAAGAATTTGAAGGATCAAACTCACTCTAATAACATGGTGCTATAGGGTACCAAAGGTACCACCTTCTACATCTATCTCCATGATTAATGCCAAGAAATTTATTCTCATAGTGTCACACCACTAAAATCTAAAAGGGCTGATGTTGTAGCCTTGAATACACAAATAATATAACAACAAAAGAAAATAGATACCAATATAAATAATTTCATGGCCTTCCATCCATAGACTAATGGTTAGGCAAAAATAGTGAATAATCAAGCCCTACATAGCTCCACAAAGCATAGTCCATTCTAAGTATGGATTGGAAATCAAATCAAAATATAACTACCACACTTGATGAAAATTTTTGATGCAGTGGGGACCATTGCTTCTCAAAGAGGGAGGAATGATTCAAGAAACATTTCAAGTGACAATTTGGGTGATGGTTCTAACTCAATTGGTGGTAGATCTTTTGGGAGGTATAACTTTTGCACCATAGCTCTGTTTGACTCTCTATTTAAACTGTTAAAAAGCTAAAAATGAGGAGAACATAATGGGATGGCATTAAACTATGATCATTATTTTTTTACCTTTGAAAGCCTAACAAAATTGTCCTAAATTTTAATTTTAATAATACAATATAAAAATACTAAATTTCTAAAAATAGTAATTTCTCAAATTCTGTAATGTTGTAAATCATAGAAGTCTAACCACTTCATCTCTCTCAAGATTGGTGACCTTCCACATCATCATCTTGCCTTCAAAGTATGTATAAAAATAGATGTATCTCGAAAAGGCAATTAGACATCTCTTCACAAAAATAAGCATATGTTGTATCTACAATTTTGAATAATAAAATATCTCTTCTCAGATATAGAATTATTATTTATATGTTTTTGAAATATTCTTCAACCAAAACTTTCAAGTTTTGGATTAGTGGTATCAGAGCATTTTGTCTTTACAGTGTATGATCCCAAGGATGAGGTTAGATTACAGGAAGCTTCGATGAAAAAAAATAGAACCAGCAGACTATCTACCTCTTCTCTCCAAATGACCTCAAATGGTAGACAACATCAAGACATCTAATCCTTTCAAGAAAATGGTGAATGAATCCCTCTAGCAATAGTAAGCATAGATGCTACAACAATTTACCCAAATTCTCTAACAAATTCCAATAAAAAATTCTAGCTCCTCATCTGCAACCTTGCATCTTTTTAGTGTCCCAATACCCTTCAAGGTTTAGAAGAATTTTGATATCCCTATATTTGAAGGCAAAATCAATGTTGATACAATAAAAATTTGATTGGATCAATTTTCATCCTATTTTTTTATAAATAATTTTACCGATAAAGAGAAGATCATTTTTGCTTTTTTAAAAGCATCATTGCTTATCAAAAATTGGTGGAAAGTGTAAAAAAAGAGATTCAGTATGGATGATATTGGATTTGAGGTGTAACCTACCTAGGACAAATTTATAGAAGTTGTAAAGGAATAATACTACTCCATTAAAGCATATGATGATCTGTATATAGAGTGGTAACAATGTCACCAAGATAAGGAATAGTCTGTTGAAGATTACAATGACATTTTTCATTCTCTAGTTTTGAGATTGGGCATATAGGAAAGTAAGAAACACAATTTTCCCAAATATCATGGTGGACTACAATGGTATATATGAGGGGAAATATAACTCTTCAATTTGAAAACCCTCGGTGAGATGTAAAAGTTTATGATAAAGATTAAACAAAAACATGGAAGGATGAATATAATGAGTCAGCTTTCAAAATAAAAAAGTGATAAAATACAAGGCCAAAATTAGAAGCAAAAGGAAGGAAAGACATGGAAATGGTGTGATTACCACAAATCTAGAACTCACTCCAAAGAATAATGTCTAGCCATCAAGTCCCTACTTTCTGAGTCACAATCCTCAAGTTCTACTACTCTACCTCATACACACCTTGAAATCAAAGAGGATGAAGAAAATATTATAGAGACTAAGCTTGATACCATCCTTGCTTCATTATAGACCCATGAGGAGAGGCCAAATGACAAGAAAAGCTTATTTCACTCTAAGTTATAGGTGAAAAGTAAGCCTTTGTATTTCATTCTTGATAGTGAGAGTCAAAAGAATTTAATCTCTACTAATTTTGTGAAAAGCCTAAATCTATCCATGAATCCTCACCCAAATCCATACATTATTAGATGGTTGAGTCCAGGGAGAAACCTCTGCATCACATACAAATGTCTTCTCTCATATACAATAAAACCTTTCCAAGATGAGGTCTTGTGTGATGTGGTCAATCTAGATATTTGTGATGTACTCCTTGGTTACCCTTTCATGTATAATTTACATGGCATCTATGAATCATGAATTTGAAGGATCACTCTCCCTCTTGGAACATGGTGCTATAGGGTCTCAGAGGTACCGCATTCTACATCTGTCTTCCTAATTAGTGCTAAGAAATTTGTTCTCATGGTCGTCAAGCCATAGAAATTCAAAAAGGTCTATGTTGTAACCCTAATTACAAAAATAACACAATAGAAGAAAACAGATATCAAGATGAGGAATTTCATGTCATTCCATCTATAGACTGATGGTCAGACAAAAATGGTAAACAATCAGGCTATGCACAGTTCTACAAAGCACAATCCATTCTAAGTATGCATCAGGAATCAAATCAAAACACAACTGCCACACTTGATGATAAATCTTGATGTAATGGGGACCATTACTTCTAAAGGATGGATTAATTATTTGAGCAACATTTTAGGTGATAATTCAGGCAATGCTTCTACCCCAATTGGTGGTAGAACTTACAAGATCCATAACTTTTACATCATATCTCCATTTGACTCCCTGTTTGAACTGTTGAAAAGATAAGAATGAGGAGAACATGATGAGAAGGAATTAAGCTATGCTTATTGATTGTTTATCCTTGAAATCCCAATGGAAGTGTATTAAATATCAATTTTAATAGTGCAGTCTAAAAATAGTAAGTTTCTAAAAATAGTAATTTTTTGAATTTCATAATGTTGTAAATCATGGAAGTCAAACCATTTCATCTCTCTCAATATTGGTGACCTTCCACATCCTTTTCTTACCTTCAAAGTATGTATAAAAATAGATGTAGCCCAAAAATTTAATTAGACGTCTCTTCTTAGAGATAATCATATGTTGTATCTACAATTTTGAGCAATAAAATATCTCTTCTCAGAGATAACATTATTATTTGTGTGTTTTTGAAATATTTTTTAACTAAGAATTTTGAGTTTTAGATTAGTGGTATCAGAGTGGTTTGTATTTAGAGTGTATGATCATGAATATGAGGTTAGATTACATGAATCTTAGGTGGAAAATAATAGAATCAATAAACTATCCATTTGTTTACTTCAAATGACCTCAAATGATGGAAAACACTAACACATCTGATCCTTTCAAGGAAATAGTGAATAAATCCCTCTAGTAACAGCAAATGCAGATGCTATAATAATTCACCCAAATTTTTTAACAAATTTTGATGAGAAATTTTAACTCCTCATTTGTAACCCCACATCTTTTCAATACCCCAGCACTCTTCAAGGTTCAATTGAATTTGTATATCCCTAAATTTGAAGGCAAAATCAATGCCGATGCAATAAAAAATTAGTTGGATCAATTGTCATCCTATTTTTTTGTAAATAAATTTATCTATAAAAAGATAACTTTTACTCTTTCAAAAGCCTCATTCCCTATCAAAAATTGGTAGAAAGTGTATAAGAAGAGATTCAATACTAATGATATTGGCCTGGAGGTGGAACCTACCTAAAATGATTTCATAGAAACTATAAAGGAATAATACTACCCTATTGGAGCATATGATGATCTATATATAGAGTGGCAATAACTTTATCAAGATAAAGAATAGTCTATTTAAAATTATACTGACGTTTTTTATTCTCTATTTATGAGATTGGGTATATAAAGAAGTGAGAAATACAAGGTTATCAAGTATCATGGTGGACTATAATGATATATACAGAGAAAAATAGAACTCCTCAATTTTGAAACCCTTGATGAGGTGTACAAGTTTGCTGTGAAGATTGAGTAGAAGCATGGAAGAATGAATATGAAGAGTCAGCCTTCAAAATAGAAAAGTGAAAAAAAGGTCAAACACAAGGCTAAAATTAGAAGAAAAAGGAAGGGAAGACTTGAAATTAGTATAGTTACCACAAATATTAAACTCACTCCAAAGAATAAAATGTTAAGCCATCAAGTCCCTGCTTTATGAATCATAATCCTCAACATCTACTACTCTACCTCATACACACCCTAAGGATGAAGAGGATGAAGAAGAGATTGTAGATGTTGATCCTGATGCCATCTTTGTTTCATCATAGACCCTTAAAGAGAGGTCAATGACAAGGAAAAATTGTTTCACTCTAAGTTATGGGTGAAAGGTAAGCCTATACATTTTATTCTTGATAGTGGGAGTCAAAATAATTTAATCTCTACTAATGTTGTGAAAAACCTAAATCTATCCATAAAAGCTCACCCAAAGCCATACAGTATTAGACCTTTGAGTCAATAAATAAACTTTCACATCACTCACCAATGTCTTCTCTCATATGCAATAAAACTTTTCAAGATGAGTTCTTGTGTGATGTGGTCAATATGGATGTTTGTGATGTACTCCTTAGTTAGCCATTCATGTATGATAGACATCACATCTATGAATAAAGAATTCAAAGGATGACCCTCACTCTTAGAAAAAGGTGTTATAGGGTACTATAGGTACCACCTTCTACATTTGTTTCCCTTATTAGTGCCGAGAAATTCATTCTCATGGTGGTCAAGCCATAGAAATCCAAAAGGGTCGATGTTGTAGCCTTGACTATACAAACAACACAACAATAAAAAAATAAATACCAAGCTGAGAAAGTTCATGGCCTTCCATCCACATACTGATGATCAAATAAAAATGGTGAATAATCAAGTCCTACACAACTCCACAAAGCACATCTTCATAAAGCATAGTCCATTCTAAGTATGCATCAAGAATCAAATCAAAATATAAATGCCACATTTGATAATAAATTTTGATGCAATGAGGACCATTTCTTATCAAAGAGGGAGGAATGACCCGAGAAAAATTTCAAGTGATAATTTGAGTGACGGTTCTACCCCAATTGGTGTCAAAACTTTTGAGAGCCATAACTTTTGCACCATAGCTCTATTTGACTGCCCGTTTAAATTATTAGAAATATAAGAACAAGCAGAAAATGATGAGATGGTATCAAGCTATGTTCGATGGTTTTTTAATCTTGAAATACTAATATAAGTGTCCTAATTTTAATTTTAATATTACAATTTAAAAATAGTAAGTTTCCAAAAATAGTAATTTCTTGAATTCTATAAAATTATAAATCATGGAAGTCAAACCACTTCATCTCCCTCAAGATTGGTGACCTTTTACATCCTCCTCTTGCCTTCAAAATATGTATAAAATTTTATGTATCCCAAAAAGGTAATCAGACATCTCTTACCAGTGATAGCCATATGTTGTATCTATAATTTTGAGCAATAAAACATCTCTTCTTAGAGATAACATTATTATTTATGTGCTCTTGAAATATTCTTTAACCAAAAAATTTGAGTTTTGGATTAGTGGTATTAGAGTGATTTATTTTTAGAGTGTCTAATCCTAAGGATGAGGTTAGATTACAAGAATATTGGGTGGAAAATAATAGAACCAATAGACTATCCACTTATTCACTTTAAATTACCTCAAATGGTGGAAAACACCAAGACATCTGATTTTTTCAAAGAAATGGTCAGTGAATCCCTCCAGTAGCAGTAAGTGCAGATGCTAAAATAATTTTTTCAAATTCTCCAACAAATATTTATGAGAAATTCTAGCTCCTCATCTGCAACCCCACATCTTTTTAGTGCCCCAACACCCTTTAAGGTTTAGATAAATTTTGATATCCATATATTTGAAGATAAAATTAATACTGATACAGTAGAAAATTGGTTGGATCAATTGTCATCCTATTTTTCTATAAATAAATTCATAAATAAAGAGAAGATCACTTTTACTCTTTTGAAAGCATCATTGTTTGTCAAAAATGAGTAGAAAGTGTACAAGAAGAGATTCAATATAGATGATATTGGCCTTGAGGTAGAACCACCTAAGATAATTTCATAGAAGTTATAAAATAAGAATACTACCCCATTGGATCATATGATGATATGTATATAGAGTGAAAATAATTTTTTTAAGGTAAGGAATAATTTATTTAAGATTACACTGACATTTTTTATTCTCTATCTATGAGTTGGGCATCCAAGAAAGTGAGAAACATAAGGTTCTCAAATATCATGGTGGACTACAATGGTATATATGGAGGAAATAGAACTCTTCAATTTGGAAACCCTCGATGAGGGGTACAAGTTGATGATGAATATTGAGAAAAAGCATGCAAGAATAAATATAAAGAGTCATCTTTCAAAATGGAAAAGTGATAAAGAAGATCAAACATGAGGCCAAAATTAGAAGAAAAAGGAAGGAAAGACTAGAAAATGGTGTGATTACCACAAATATGGAACTCACTCTAAAGAAAAATGTCGGGCCATCAAGTCCCTAATTTTTGAATCACAATACAGAACATCTACTGTTATGCCTCATACACACCCTGAAATTGAAAAGGATGAAGATGAGATTGTAGATACTGAGTCTGATGCCATCATTTCTTCATCATAGACCCATGAGGAGAGGCTAAATGACAAAGAAAGGTTGTTCCACTTTAAGTTATGGGTGAAATGTAAGCCTCTACATTTTATTCTTGATAGTGGGAGTCAAAAGAATTTAATATTTTCTAATATTGTGAAAAGATTAAAGCTATCTATGAGCCCCACCCAAATCCATACAGTATTGGATGGTTGATTCTAGGGAGAAACCACTATGTTACCCACCAATGTGTTCTTTCATATGCAATAAAACCTTTCCAAAGTGAAGTCTTGTGTGATGTGATCAATCTAGATGTTTAAGATGTACTCCTTGGTTAGCTATTCATGTATGATTGACATGGCATCTATGAATCAAAAAATTGAAGGATCACCCTCACTCTTAGAACACAATGCTACATGATACCAGAGGTACCACTTTTTACATCTATCTCCATAATTCATGCTAAGAAATTTATTTTCATGGTGGTCAAGCCACAAAAATCTAAAAGGGTCAATATTACAACTTTGTCTACACAAACAACACAACAACAAAAGAAAATATATACCAAGTTGAGGAAGTTCATATCCTTCCATCCATAGACTGATGGTCAGACAAAATTTTTGAATAATCAGGCCTTGCACAGCTCCATAAAACATAGCTCCACAAAGCATAGTCCATTCCAAGTATGTATCGAGAATCAAATCAAAATACAACTACCACACTTTATGACAAATATTGATGAAATAGGAACCATTTCTTCTAGAGGAAAGAGGAATGATCTGAGCAATATTTCAGGTGATGGTTCTACCCTAATTGGTACCAAAATTTTTGGGAGCCATAACTTTTGTACCATAGCTCTGTTTGACTCTCCGTTTGAACCGTTAGAAAGATAAGAATGAAGAGAACATGATGAGATGACATTGAGATATGCTTAATATTTTTTTACCCCTAGAATATTAATAAAAGTATCTTAAATTTCAATTTTAATAGTGTAGTCTAAAAATAATAAGTTTTTAAAAATAGTATTTTATCAAGTTCTATAATATTGTAAATCATGGAAGTCAAACCAATTCATCTCCCTCGATATTGGTGACCTTTCACATCCTCCTCCTACATTCAAAGTATGTATAAAAATAGATGTATCTTGAAAAGACAATCAAACATCTCTTCTCAAAGATAGACATGTTGTATCTACAATTTTGAGCAATAAAACATCTCTTCTTAGAGATAACATTATTATTTGTGTAGTTTTGAAATATTATTCAACCAAAATTTTGGAGTTTTATATTAGTGGTATCAGAGCAATTTGTCTTTAGAGTGTATGATCTAGAGGATGAAGTCAGATTATAAGAAGCTTGGGTGGAAAATAATAGAATCAGTAGACTATCCACCTATTCACTCCAAATAATCTTAAATGAAGGATAACACTGAGACATCTAATCCTTTCAAGGAAATGGTGAATGAAGCCTGTTATTAGAAGCAAGCATATATGATTCAATAATTTATCTAAATTCTCTAATAAATCTTGATGAGAAATTTTGTCTCCTCATCTACAACCTCATATATTTTCATTACCCCAACACCTTTCAAGTTTTAGGTGAATTTTAATATCTTTACATTTGAAGGCAAAATCAATGCTGATGTAGTTGAAAATTAGTTAGATCAATTCTCATCTTATTTTTCTATAAATAAATTCACTGATAAAGAGAAGATCACTTTTTCTCTTTTGAAAACATCATTACCTGTAAAAAATTAGTGGAAAGTGTACAAGATTTAGTATGGATGATATTGGCCTTGAGGTGGAACCTACTTGGGTCAATTTCATAGAAACTGTAAAGAAAGAATACTACCTCATTGGAGCATATAATGATCTATATATAGAATAGCAACAACTTCACCAAAGTAATGAATAGTCTATTCAAGATTATACTGGCATTTTTCATTCTCTATCTACGAGATTGGGCATCTAAAAAATTAAAAAACACAAGGTTCTCAAATATCATGGTGAACTAAAATGATATATACCAGGGGAAATGGAACTCTTCAATTTGTAAACCCTCGATGAAGTATATAACGTCAAGGTAAAAATTGAGCAAAAGCATAGAAGAATGAATATAAAGAGTCAATTTTTAAAATGGAAAAGTGATAAAGAAGGTCAAAGACGAGACTAAAATTAGAAGCAAAAGAAAAAGAAGACTGAAAAATGGTATGATTATCATAAATCTTGAACTCAATCCAAATAAGAATGTCAAACCGTCAAGTCCCTATTTTCTGTGTCACAATCCTTAATATCTATTGTTATACCTCATACACACCCTATAGTCAAAGAGGATAAAAAATAGATTATAGATGTTGAGCCTGATGCCATTGTTACTTCATCATAGACCCATGAAAAGAGGCCAAATGATAAATAAAGGTTATTTCACTCTAAGTAATGAGTGAAAGGTAAGCCTCTGCATTTCATTCCTTATAGTGGAAGTCAAGAATTTAATCGCTACTAATGTTGTGAAAAATATAAATATATCTATGAAGCCTCACCCAAAGCCATAAAGTATTAGATGGTTGAGTCTAGGGATAATCCTCTACATCAATCACTAATGTCTTCTCTCATATGCAATAAAACCTTTCCAAGATGAGGTCTTGTATGATGTGATCAATTTGGATGTTTGTAATATGCTCCTTGGCTAGCCATTCATATATGATTGACATGGAATCTATAAATCAAGAACTCAAAAGGTCACCCTCACTCTTAGAACATGGTGCTACAAGGTTCTAGAGGTACCACTTTCTACATCTATCTCCCTGATTAGTGCCAAAAAATACATTTTTATGGTGGGCAAGCTATAGAAATCCAAAAAAAATAATGTTATAGCCTTGACAACACAAATAACAACAACAACAACAAAATAGATACCAAGTTGATGAAGTTCACGTATTTCCATCCATAAACTAATGGTCAAACAAAAATGGTGAACAATCAGGCCTTGCATAGCTCCACAAAGTACAGATCTATAAAACATAGTCCATTCTAAGTATGCATCAAGAATCAAATCAAAACACAACTGCCACACTTGATAACAAATCTTGATGTAATGAGGACCATTGATTCTCAAGGAAGGAGGAATTATTCGAGCAACATTTTAAGTGACATTTCAATTGATGGCTCTACCTAGATTGGTTGCAAAACTTTTGAGAGCCATAACTTTTGCACCATAGCTCTGTTTGACTCTTCGTTTGAACTGTTGAAAAGATAAGAATGAAAAGAATGAGATAATGTAGCATCTAGCTATACTTGATGGTTTTTTATTTAAGAAATCCTAATATAAGTGTTCTAAATTTCAATTTTAATAATGCAGTATAAAAATAGTAATTTCTTGAATTTTGTAATATTGTAAATCATAGAAGTTGTACCACTTCATCTCTCTTGAGATTGGTGACCTTTCACATCCTCCTCCTACCTTCAAAGTATGTATAAAAATAAATTTACCCTAAAAAGGCAATCATATATCTCTTCCCAAAGATAGGTATATGTTGTATCTATAATTTTGAGTAATAAAACATCTCTTCTCAAAGATAGTATTATTATTTATGTGTTCTTTAAATATTCTTCAACAAAGACTTTTGAGTTTTGGATTAGTGGTATCAGAATGGTTTGTCTTTAGAGTGTATGATATTGAGGATGAAGACAAATTATAGAAAACTTGGGTGGAAATAATAGAACCAACATACTATCCACTTGTTCACTCCAAATGAATTCAAATGGTGAATAACACTAAGACATCCAATCCTTTCAAGGAAATAGTGAATGAAGCCCTCCAGTAGAAATAAATGTAGATGCTACAAAAATTTGCAAAAATTTTCTAACAAATCTTGATAGAAAATTCTAGATTTTCAAGTGCAACCCCACATCTTTTTAGTGCCCCAACACCCTTCAAGATTCAAGCAAATTTTGATATCCTTACATTTAAATGCAAAATCAAAGTTGATGTAGTATAAAATTAGTTAGATCAATTGTCATCCTATTTTTTTATAAATGAATTCATTGATAAAGAGAAGATTAATTTTATTCTTTTGAAACCATCATTACCTATCAAAAATTAGTGAAAAGTGTACAAGAAAATATTTAATATGAATGATATTGACTTTGAGGTGTAACCTACTTGGGATGATTTTATAAAAGTTGTAAAGGAAGAATACTACCCCATTAGAGTATATGATGATCTGTATATAGAGTGGCAACAACTTCATCAAGGTAAAGAATAGTCTATTTAAAATTACACTGATATTTTTTATTTTCTATCTACAAGATTGGGCATCCAATAAAGTGAGAAACATAAAGTTATCAAATATCATGGTGGACTACAATGATATATATGGGATGAAATAGAAATCTTCAATTTGGAAATCCATAGAGAGGCATACAAGTTCATGATGAAGATTGAGTAGAAGCATGGAATAATTAATACAAAGAGTTAGCCTTCAAAATAGAAAAGCAATAAAGAAGGTCAAATATAAGGCCAAAATTAGAACTAAAAAGAAGGAAAGACTAGGAAATGATGTGATTACTATAAATATGGAACCCACTACAAAGAAGAATATCGATCCATCAATTATTTGCTTTTTAAGTCATAATCCTCAACATCTACTACTCTACCTCATACACACCCTATAGTCAAAGAGGATGAAAAAGAGATTGTAGATGTTGAGCTCGATGCAATCGTTACTTCATCATAGACCCACGAGGAGAGGCCAGATGATAAGAAAAGGTTATTTCACTCTAAGTTATGGGTGAAAGGTAAGCCTCTATATTTTATTCTTGATAGTGGGAGTCAAAAGAATTTAATCTCTACTAATGTGGTGAAAATCCTAAATCTATCCATGAAGCCTCACCTAAATCCATATAGTATTGGATGGTTAAGTCTAGGGAGAAACCTTTACATCACTCACCAATGTATTCTCTCATATATAATAAAAAAATTTCAAGATGAGGTCTTATATGATGTGGTCAATATGGATGTTTGTGATGTGCTCCTTAGTTATCCACTCATGTATGATCAACATGACATCTATGAATTAAGCACTCAAAGGATCACCCTCACTCTTGAAACATGACATTAGAGGGTACCAGAGGTACCACCTTCTATATCTATCTCTTTGATTAGTGCCAATAAATTTATTCTCATGGTAGTTAAGTCATAAAAATTCAAAAATACTGATGTTTCAACCCTTACTACATAAACAACATAACAATAGAAGAAAATAGATACCAAGCTAAGGAAGTTCATGGCCTTCCATCCAAAGACTAATAGTCAAATAGAAATGGTGAATAATCAGACCCTGTACAGCTCCATAAAGCACAATCTATTCTAAGTATATAGTGGAAATCAAATCAAAACAAAATGTACACACTTGATGAAAAATATTTATGTAATGAGGATCATTTCTTATTAAGGAGGGATGAATGATTCAAGAAAAATTTTAGATGATAATTCGAGCAATGGTTCTAAATCAATTGATAGCAAAACTTCTGAGAGAAATAATTTTTGCACCATAGCTCCATTTGACTCCTCGTTTAAACTGTTAAAAATTTAAGAACTCAGAGAACATGATGAGATGACATCAATATATGATCAATATTTTTTTACACCTAAAATATAAATAAAAGTGTCCTCAATTTTAATTTTAATAATGTAGTCTAAAAATAGTAAGTTTTTAAACACAATAATTTCTTGAATTTTGTAATGTTGTAAATCATAGAAGTTGAACCACTTCATGTCTCTCGAGATTGGTGACCTTATACATCCTCCTACTTCTTTCAATATATGTATAAAAATAGATGTATCTCAATAAAGTAATCAGACATCTCTTCCTAAAGATAGGCATATGTTGTATCTACAATTTTTTTCAATAAAACATCTCTTCTCAAAAATAGCATTATTATTTATGTGTTCTTAAAATATTATTCAACCAAGAATTTCTAGTTTTGGATTAATTATATAAGAGAAATTTGTATTTAGAGTGTATGATCTCAAGGATGAGGTCAAATTACAAGAAGCTTTAGGAGAAAATAATAGAATCAATAGACTATCCACCTATTTGCTCCAAATAACTTAAAATAGTGGACAACACTGAGACATTTGATCATTTCAAAGAAATGGTGAATGAAGTCCTATAGAAACAACAAACATAGATGCTACAAAAATTCACCCAAATTATCTAACAAATCTTGATGGCAAATTCTAGATCCTCATCTATAATTCCACATCTTTTCAGTGCCCTAACACCTTTCAAGGTTTAGGTGAATTTTGATATCCCTACATTTGAAAGAAAGATCAATACTGATGTAGTAGAAAATTGGTTAGATCAATTATAATTTTATTTTTTTGTAAATAAATTCACTAATAAAGAAAAAATCACTTTTGCTCTTTTGAAAGCATTATTACCTGTCAAAAAATAGTGAAAAGTGTATAAGAATAGATTTAATATGGATGATATTAGCCTTGAGGTGGAACCTACCTGGGATCATTTTAGAGAAGTTATAAAAGAAGAATACTATCCCATTAAAGCATATGATGATCTGTATATATAATGAAAACAACTTCACTAAGGTAAAGAATAGTCTGTTCAAGATTATACTAACATTTTTTATTCTCTATCTACAACATTGGGCATCCAAAAAAGTTAGAAACACAAAGTTATCAAATATCATGGTGTACTATAATGATATATATGGGGGGAAATGGAACTCTTCAATTTATAAACCCTTAGTGAGATGTACAAATTTGTGAAGATTGAGCATAACCATAGAAGCATGAATATGAAGAGTCAGTCTTCAAAATAGAAAAGTGATAAAGAAAGTCAAACATGAGGGAAAAATTGAAAGAAAAAAGAAGAGAAGATTGAAAAATAATATGATTATCACAAATCTAGAACTCACTCCAAATAAGAATAGCAAGCCATCAAGTCCTTACTATTTGAGTCACAATCCTCAATATCAATGGCTCTACCTTATACACACCTTACAGTCAAAGAGGATGAAGATGAGATTATAGATATTGATCCCAATGCCGTCATTGCTTCATCATAGACTCACGAGGAGAGGTAAGATGACAAAGAAAGGTTGTTTCACTCTAAGTTATGGGTAAAAAATAAGTCTCTATATTTCATTCTTGATAGTGGGAGTCAAAAAAATTTAATCTCTACTAATATTGTGAAAATCTTAAATATATTCATGAAGTCTCATCCAAAGTCATATAGTAATTGATGGTTGAGTCTAGGGAGAAACCTATGCATCACCCACCAATGTCTTCTCTCATATGTAATAAAACTTTTCCAAGATGAGGTCTTATATGATATAATCTGAATGTTTGTGATGTACTCTTTAGTTAACCATTCATGTATGATCAATATGGTATCTATGAATTAAAAACTCAAAGGATCACCTTCACTCTTACAACATGATGCTATAAGATATCAGAGGTACTAACTTCTACATCTATCTTTTTTATTAGTGTCAATAAATTCATTCTCATGGTGGTTAAGCCAAAGAAATCCAAAAGGACTTATATTGTAGTTTTGACTAAACAAACAACACAATAATAGAAGAAAATAGATATCAAGATGAGAAATTTTATAGTCTTCCATTCACAGACTGATAGTTAGATAGAAATGGTGAACAATCGAGTCCTACAAAGCTCCATAAAGCATAGTCAATTCTAAGTATGCATCAAGAATCAAATCAAGACACAAATGCCACACTTGATGAGAAATATTGATGCAATGGGGACCATTGATTTTCAAAGATGGAGGAATGATCTGAGAAACATTTTAGATGATAATTTGGGTGACGATTCTACCTCAATTGGTGGTATAACTTCTAGAAGCCATAACTTTTGAACCATAACTCCGTTTGAACCGTTGAAAAGTTAAGAATGAAGATAATGTGATGAAATAGAATTAAAATATGCTCAATACTTTTTTACTCCTAAAATCTCAATGAAAGTGTCTTAAATTTCAATTTTAATAGTGTAGTATACAAATAATAAGTTTCTAAAATTAATATTTTTTTGAATTTTGTAATGTTGTAAATCATGGAATTCAAACCACTTCATCTATTTCGAGATTGGTGACCTTCTGTATCCTCCTCTTACCTTCAAAGTATGTATAAAAATAGATGTAGACTGAAAAGGAAATTATATATCTCTTCTCAAAGATAGGTATATGTTGTATCTATAATTTTGAGCAATAAAACATCTCTTCTCAGAGATACTATTATTATTTATGTGTTCTTAAAATATTCTTCAACCAAGACTCTCAATTTTTGGATTAGTGGTATCAAAATGGTTTGTCTTTAGAGTGTATGATCTTGAAGACAAGGTCAGATTACAAGAAGCTTGGGTAGAAAATAATAGAACTAGTAGACTATCCACTTGTTTACTCCAAATGACCTCAAATGGTCGACAACATCGAGATATCTGATCCTTTTAAGAAAATAGTGAATGAATCCCTCTTATAGTAGCAAGTGAAGATGCTAGAATAATTTGGTCAAATTCTTCAACAAATCTTGATGAGAAATTTTGACTCCTCATCTACAACCCCATATCTTTTTAGTGCCTGAATGCCCTTTAAGGTTTAGGTGAATTTTGATATCCCTACATTTGAAAATAAAATAAATGCTGATGTAGTAGAAAATTGGTTGGATCAATTATCATCCTATTTTTCTATAAATAAATTCATCAATAAAGAGAAGATCACTTTTACTTTTTTAAAAGCATCATTGCTTGTCAAAAATTAGTGGAAAGTGTATAGTAAGAGATTTAGTAGAGATGATATTGACTTTGAAGCAGAACCTACCTAAGATGATTTCATAGAAACTATAAATAAATAATACTACCCTATTATAGCATATGATTATCTGTATATAGAGTGTTAACAACATCATTAAGGTAAGGAATAGTTTGTTCATGATTATAATAACATTTTTCATTCTCTATCTTTGAGATTGGGCATTTAGGAAAGTGAGAAACACAAGGTTCTCAAATATCATAGTGGACTACAATGGTATATATGGAGGGAAACAGAGCTCTTAAATTTAGAAATCTTCAGTGAGGTGTAAAAATTTGAGATGAAGATTGAGTAGAAGTAAGGAAGAATGAATACAAAGAGTCGGCCTTGAAAATGAAAAAGTGACAAAGAAAGTTAAACACGAGGTCAAAATTAGAAACAAAAAGAAGAAAAGACTAGAAAATGGTATGATTACCACAAATATAGAACTCACTCTAAAGAAGAATGTCGAGCCATCAAGTCTCTATTTTTTAAGTCACAATCCTCAACATCTATTGCTCTTCCTCATATACACCCTACAGTCAAAGAAGATTAAGAAGAGATTATATATGCTGAGCTTGATGCCATCGTTGCTTCATCATAGACCCATGAAGAAAAGCCAAATGAAAAAAAAAGGTTATTTCACTCTAAGTTATGGGTGAAAGGAAAGCCTCTACATTTCATTCTTGATAGTGGAAGTCAAAATAATTTAATCTTTGTTAATGTTATGAAAACTTAAATCTGTCTATGAAGCTTCACCCAAAGCCATACAATATTAGATGATTGAGTCTAGAGAAAAACCTTCACATCACTAACTAATGTCTTCTTTTATATGTAATAAAACCTTTCAAAATATCACTTTTACTGTTGGAATATGGTACTACAAGTTACTAGAAGTACCACTTTTTATATCTATCTCTCTTATTAGTGCCAAAAAATTTGTTCTCATAGTGGTTAAGCCACAAAAATTCAAAAGGGCTAATGTTACAACCCTAACTAAACAAACAATACAACAATAAAAGAAAATAGATACCAAGCTAAAGAAGTTCATGGATTTCCATCCATAGATTGATGGTCAGACAAAAATGATGAACAATCAGACCCTATATAGTGTCAGAAAGCATAGCTACACAAAGCATAGTCTATTCCAAGTATGCATCGAGAATCAAATCAAAATATAATTACCACACTTGATAACAAATATTGATGAAATGAAGACCATTACTTTTCAAGGAGGGAGGAATCATCTAAGAAATATTTTAGGTGATAATTCGGGTGAGGATTCTACCCCAATTGGTGATAGAACTTCCAAGAGCCATAATTTTTATATCATAACTCTGTTTAACTCTTCATTTAAATTGTTGAAAAGCTAAGAATGAGGAAAAGGAGATGAGATGGCATAGAAATATGATTGATGGTTTTTTATCTCCAAAATCCCAATGAAAGTGTCTTAAATTTTAATTTTAATCGTATAGTCTTAAAATAGTAAGTTTTTAAAAATAATAATTTCTTGAATTCTATAATGTTGTAAATCATGGCAGTCAAACCACTTCATCTCTATCAATATTGTTGATATTCTAAATCCTCCTCCTACCTTCAAAGTATGTATAAAAATATATGTAGCCCAAAAAAGTAATTAGATATCTCTTTCCAAAGATAGGCATATGTTATATCTATAATTTTAAAAAATAAAACATCTCTTCTCAGAGCTAGCATTATTATTTGTATGTTTTTAAAATATTCTTCAACTAAGAATTTAAAGTTTTGGATTAAGGATATCATAGCATTTTATATTTAAAGTGTATGATCCTGAGAATGAGGTCAGATTATAGAAAGCTTGGGTAGAAAATAATAGAACCAGTAGATTATCTACTTGTTCACTCCAAATGACCTCAAATAGTGAACAACATTAAGATATATGATCCTTTCAAAGAAATCATGAATGAAGCCTTTTAGCAGAAGTAAGCATAGATGCTACAACAATTTACCCAAATTTTCTAACAAATTTCAATGGAAAATTTTGGATCCTCATCTACAACCCCACATTTTTTCAGTGCCCCAACACCCTTCAAAATTTAGGTGAATTTTGATATCCTTACATTTGAAGGCAAAATCAATGCTACTCTAGTATAAAATTGGTTGGATCAATAATCATTTTTTATATAAATAAATTCATTAATGAAGAGAAGATCACTTTTACTCTTTTGAAAGCATCATTCCTTATCAAAAATTGGTGGGAAGTATACAAGAAGAGATTCAATATAGATGATATTAGCCTTGAGGTATAACATACTTAAGATGATTTCATATAAGCTATTAATAAAAAATACTACCCTATTGGAGTATATGATGATTTGTCTATAGAGTGACAAAAACTTCACTAAGGTAAGAGACAATTTATTCAAGATTACATTGATATTTTTAATTCTCTATCTATGAGATTGGGCATCCAAAAAAGTGATAAATATAAGATTATCAAATATCATGGTGGACTATAATGGTATATATGAGGGGAAATAAAACTCTTTAATTTGGAAACCCTTAGTGAGGCATACAAGTTTGCGATGAAAATTGAGTAAAACCATGGAAGAATGAATATGAAGATTCAGCCTTCAAAATAAAAAAGTGACAAAGAAGGTCAAATATGAGGTCAAAATTAGAATCAAAAGGAAAAGAAGAGTGGGAAATAGTGTGATTACCACAAATCTAGAACTCACTTCAAAGAAGAATGTCGAGCCATCAAGTCCCTACTTTCTGAGTCACAATCCTCAACATCTACTACTCTACCTTATACACATCCTGTAGTCAAAGAAGATGAAGAAGATATTGTAGATGCTAAGCTCTATGCCATTTTTGCTTCATCATAGACCCATGAGAAGAGGCTAGATGACAAGAAAAGGTTATTTCACTCTAAGTTATTTATGAAAGGTAAGCCTTTGTATTTCATTCTTTATAGTGGAAGTGAACAATATTTAATATCTATTAATATTGTGAAAAACCTAGATTTATCCATAAAACCTCACGCAAATCCATATAGTATTGGATGGTTGAGTACATAGAGAAACCTTCATGTCACCTACCAATGTCTTCTCTCATATAAAATAAAACCTTTATAAGATGAGGTCTTGTGTGATGTGATCAATTTAAATGTTTGTGATGTACTCTTTGGGTAGTCATTTCTATATGATCAATATGACATATATGAATCAAGAACTCAAAAGATCACCCTCATTCTTGAAACATGGTGCTATAGGGTACCATAGGTACCACCTTCTACATCTATCTCCCTGATTAGTGTCAATAAATTTATTTTTATGGTGGTCAAGCCATAGAAATCCAAAAAGGCCAATGTTGAAGCCTTAACTACATAAAAAACACAACATAAAAAAATAGATATCAAGTTAAAGAAGTTCATGGCCTTCTATCCATATATTGATGGTTAGACATAAATAGTAAACAATCAAGCACTACACAACTCCACAAAGTAAATATCCAAAAAGCACAATCCATTCCATGTTTACATCAAGAATCAATTCAAAACATAACTACCACATTTGATGACAAATCTTGATGCAATGGGGACCATTACTTTTTAAGGAGGGAGCAATAATCTAAGCAACATTTTTTATGACAATTCAGAAGATGGATCTACCCCAATTGGTGGTAGACTTTCATGAGCCATAAATTTTGTATCATAGCTCTGTTTGACTCCCCATTTGAACAATTGAAAAGTTAAGAATGAGAAGAACGTGATAAGATCGCATCAAGCTATGATCGATGGTTTTATTCTCCTAAAATCCCAATGAAAGTGTCTTAAATTTTAATTTTAATAATGCAATCTAAAAATAGCAAGTTCTTAAAAATAGTAATTTCTCAAATTTTGTAATATTATAAATCACAGAAGTCAAACCACTTCATCTCTCTTAAAATTTTTGACCTTTCATATCCTCCTCTTGCCTTCAAATTATGTATAAAAATAGATGTATCCTAAAAAAATAATTAAACATCTCTTTTCAGAGATAGGTATATGTTGTATCTATAATTTTGAGCAATAAAACATCTCTTCTCAAAGATAACATTATTATTTTTATGTTTTTGAAATATTCTTCAACCAAAATTTTAGAGTTTTAGATTAGTGGTATCAAATTAGTTTATCTTTAGAGTGTATGATCGAGAGGATGAGGTAAGATTATAAGAAGGTTGAGTGAAAAATAATAGAACTAATAGACTATCTACCTCTAAGCTCTAAATGACCTCAAAGGTGAACAACACTGAGACATTTGATCTTTTCAAGGAAATGGTGAATGAAACCCTCTAGTAGAAGTAAGCATAGATGCTACAATAATTCACTCAAATTCTACATCAAATCTTGATGAGAAATTTTGGGTCTTCATCTATAACCCCACATTTTTTTAGTGTACTAACAGCCTTCAAGGTTTAGGTGAATTTTGATATCCCTACATTTGAAGACAAAATCAATGTTGATATAGTAGAAAATTGGTTGGATCAATTATCATACTTTTTTCTATAAATAAATTCACCATTAAAGAGAAGATTAGTTTTGCTCCTTTGAAAGCATCATTACCTATAAAAAATTGGTGAAAAATGTATAAGAAAATATTTAGTATGGATGATATTGACTTTGAGGTGGAACCTACCTGGGATAATTTTATAGAAGCTGTAAAGGAAGAATACCACCCCATTGGAGTATATGATGATTTTTATACAGAGTGGTAATACCTTTGCTAAGATAAGGAACAGTCTATTCAATATTACATTAATATTTTTCATTCTCTATCTCCGAGATTGGGTATCCAAGAAAGTGAGAAACACAAGGTTCTTAAATATCGTAGTGGACTACAATGGTATATATAGGGGGAAATAAAACTCTTGAATTAAAAAACCCTAGATGGGGAATACAAGTTCATGATAGAGATTAAGTAGAAGCAAGAATGATCTGAGCAATATTCCAGGTGATAATTTAAATGATGGTTCTATCTCAATTGGTGGTAGAACTTTTGAGAGCCATAACTTTTGTACAATAGCTCCATTTGACTTCTTGTTTGAATCATTAGAAAGATAAAATTGAGGAGAACATAATGAGATGGAATCAATCTATGCTTGATAATTTTTTACCTCTCAATTCTCAATATAAGTGTCTTAAATTTTAATTTTAATAGTGTAGTCTAAAATTAGTAAGTTTCTAAAAATAGTAATTTCTCGAATTATGTAATGTTATAAATAATAAATTTGAACCATTTCATCTCCCTCAAGATTGATGACCTTTCACATCCTCCTCCTACCTTCAAAATATGTATAAAAATAGATGTAATCTAAAAAGGAAATCAAACATCTCTTTCCAGAGATATTCATATGTTGTATCTCTAATTTTGAGCAATAAAACATCTCTTCTCAAAGATAGTATTATTATTTGTGTTCTTGAAATATTTTTTAACAAAGAATTTTGATTTTTGGATTAATGGTATTAGAGTAATTTGTCTTTAGAGTGTATGATCCCAAGGAAGAGGTCAGATTATAAGAAACTTTGGTGAAAAATAATATAACCAATAGACTATCCACGTGTTCGCTCGAAATGACTGCAAATGGTAGACAACACTAAAACATCTAATATTTTCAAGAAAATAGTGAATTAAGCCCTCTAGCATCATTAAGTGTAGATGCCACAAAAATTCACCCAAATTTTTTAACAAGTTTGACTAAAAAATTTGTCTCCTCATCTATAACCTCACATCTTTTCAGTGCCCTAACAACCCTCAAGGTTTAAGTAAATTTTGATATCCCTACATTTGAAGGAAAAATCAATGTTGATATTGTATAAAATTGCTTAGATAATTTTTCATCTTATTTTTATATAAATAAATTCATCGATAAAAAGAAGATTACTTTTGCTCTTTTGAAAGTATCACTACCTGTCAAAAATTGATGGAAAGTGTACAAAAAGAAATTCAGTATGAATGATATTAGACTTAAGGTGGAACCTACCTAGGATGATTTCATAGAAGATGTAAAGGAAGAATACTTCTTCATTGAAGCATATAATGATCTGTATATAGAGTGGTAACAACTTCACCAAGGTAAGGAATAGTCTATTCAAAATTCTACTGACATTTTTTATTTTCTATTTATGAGATTAAATATCTAAAAAAGTGAGAAACATAAAGTTCTCAAATATCATAGTGGATTACAATGTTATATATGGGAGGAAATAGAAATCTTCAATTTGGAAACCCTCAGTGAGGTGTACAAGTTTGCGATGAAGATTGAATAGAAGCATGGAAAAATGAATATAAAGAGTTAGCCTTCAAAATAGAAAAATGACAAATAAGGTCAAATATGAGGCAAAATTGCAAGAAAAAGGAAGAGAAGATTGAGAAATGGTGTGATTACCATAAATATGGAACTCACTCCAAAAAAAAATGTTGAGCCATCAAGTCCTTGCTTTTTGAATCACAATTCTTAACATCTATTGCTCTACCTCATACCTTCAAAGTATGTATAAAAATAGATGTAACCTAAAAAGGTAATAAAACATCTTTTCTCATAGATAGGCATATGTTGTATCTACAATTTTGAGAAATAAAATATATCTTCTCAGAGATAGCATTATTATTTATGTGTTCTTGAAATATTTTTCAACCAAGAATTTTGAGTTTTGGATTAATGGTATAAAAGCAGTTTGTCTTTATAGTATATCATCATGAGGATGAGATCAAATTATAATAAGTTTGGGTGGAAAATAATAAAATCAGTAGACTATCCATCTGTTCACTCTAAATGACCTCAAATGATAGATAACACTGAGATATTTGATCTTTTCAAAGGAATTGTGAATGAAGCCCTCCAACAATAACAAGTGCAGATGCTACAATAATTGACCCAAATTTTATAACAAATCTTGATGAAAAATTCTAGGTCCTCATCTACAACTCCACATCCTTTTAGTGCCCCAACACCCTTTAAAGTTCAAGTCAATTTTGATATCTCTATATTTGAAGGCAAAATCAATGCTAATGTAGTATAAAATTGGTTGGATCAATTTTAATCCTATTTTTATATAAATAAATTTATTGATAAAGAGATCACTTTTACTTTTTTTAAAGCATTATTACCTATCAAAAATTGGTGAAAAGTGTATATAAAGAGATTCAAAACGGATGATATTGACCTTGAGGTAGAACTTACCTTGGACAATTTCATAGAAGTTGTAAAGGAAGAATACTATCACATTGGAGCATATGATGATCTATATATAAAGTGGTAACAACTTCATTGAGGTAAAAAAAAGTTTGTTGAAGATTACATTGACATTTTTTATTCTCTATTTGTGAGATTAAGCATTTAAGAAAGTGAGAAACACAATATTCTCACATATCATTGTAGACTACAATGGCATATATGAGGGAATCTAGAACTCTTTAATTTAGAAACTCATGATGAGACGTACAAGTTCACAGTGAATATTGAGTAGAAGCATGAAATAATAAATATGAAAAGTCAACCTTTAAAATAAAAAAATGATAAATAAGGTCAAATATAAGGCCAAAATTAGAAGAAAAAAGAAGGGAAGACTAGAAAATGGTGTGATTACCATAAATCTAAAAATCACTTCAAAAATAAATGTTGAGCCATCAAGTCACTACTTTTTAAGTCAAAATCCTCAACATCTACTATTCTACCTCATACACACCTATAGTCAAAGAGGATGAAGATAAGATTGTAGATGGTGAACCTAATGCCATCGTTGCTTCATCATAGACTGATGAGGAGAGGCTAGATGATAAAAAAAAGGTTATTTCACTCTAAGTTATGGGTGAAAGGTAAAGCTCTACATTTTATTATTGATAGTTAGAGTTTAAAAAAATTAATCTCTGCTAATGTTATGAAAAGCCTAAATTTATCAATGAAGCCTCACTCAAAGCCATACAGTATTAGATGGTTGAGTTTAGGGAGAAACGTCTGCATCACCCACTAATGTCTGCTCTCATATGTAATAAAACTTTTCCAAGATGAAGTCTTGTGTGATGTGATCAATCTATGTGTTTGCGATGTACTCTTTGGTCATCCATTCATGTATGATCGACATGGCATCTAGGAATCTAGAACTTGAAGGATTACCCTCACTCTTTGAATACAACTTTACAATGTACCAGAGGTGCCACCTTCTACATCTATCTCTTTGATTAGTGCTAATAAATTTGTTCTCATGGTGGTTAAGACACAAAAATTCAAAAAAATTGATGTTTCAACTTTAACTACATAAAAAATACAACAATAGAAAAAAATAGATACCAAGCTGAAGAAGTTCATGACCTTTCATCTATAGACTCATGGTCAAATAAAAATTATGAACAATCAAGTCCTGTATAGCTTCACAAAACACAGTCCATTCCAAGTATGCATCAGGAATCAAATCAAAACACAACTACCACACTTAATAATAAATCTTGATAAAATGGAGACCATTTCTTCTCAAGGAGAGAGGAATGATTTGAACAAAATTTAAGGTGACAATTCAAGTGACGATTCTACATAAATTGGTGACAAAACTTCCAAGAACCATAACTTTTACATCATAGCTCTATTTAACTCCTTGTTTGAACCATTGAAAATCTAAGAATGAGGAGAACATGATGAGATGGCATCAAGTTATGATCGATGGTTTTTTGCCTTTTAAATCATAATAGAATTATCTTAAATTTAAATTTTAATAGTGCAGTCTAAAAATAATAAGTTTTTAAAAATAATAATTTCTTGAATTCTATAATATTGTAAATTGTGAAAATTGAACCACTTCATCTCCCTCGAGATTAGTAACCTTCCACATCCTTCTCCTACCTTCAAAGTATGTATAAAAATAGATGTAACTTGAAAATTTAATTAGACATCTCTTCTCAAAGATTGACATATATTGTATTTATAATTTTGAGCAATAAAACATCTCTTTTCAGAGATAGCATTATTATTTGTGTGTTCTTGAAATATTTTTCAACCAAAACTTTTGAGTTTTGGATTAGTGGTATCAGAGTAGTTTGTCTTTAGAGTGTATGATCCCAAAGATGAGGTTAGATTATAAGAAATTTAAGTCAAAAATAATAGAACCAGTAGACTATTCACATGTTCACTCTAAATAACCTCAAATAGTGGACAACACCGAGACATCTAATCCTTTCAAGGAAATGGTGAATGAAACCTTCCAATAGTATCAATCATAGCTGCTAAAATAATTCACCTAAATTCTCTAGTAAATTTTGATGAGAAATTTTGGCTCCTAATCTACAACCCCACATATTTTTTGTTTCCTAACACCCTTCAAGGTTCAAGAGAATTTTGATATCCTTATATTTAAAAGCAAAATCAATGTTGATGTAGTATAAAATTGGTTGAATCAATTATCATCCTATTTTTCTATAAATAAATTCATCAATAAAGAGAAGATCACTTTTACTCTTTTGAAAGTATCATTGACTTTCAAAAATTGGTGAGAAGTGTACAAGAAGACACTCAGTACAGATGATATTGGCCTTGAGGTAGAACCTACCTAGGTCAATTTCATAGAAGTTGTAAAAGAAGAATAATATACCATTAGAGCATATGATGATCTATATATAGAGTGGCAACAACTTTGTAAAGGTAAGAAATAGTTTATTTAAGATTACACTGATATTTTTCATTCTCTATCTATGAGATTGAGCATTCAAAAAAGTGAGAAACACAAGATTTTCAAATATCATGGTAGACTACAATGGTATATATAGGGGAGATATAACTCTTCAATTAAAAAACTCTCAATGAAGCCTACAAGTTCATGGTAAAGATTAAGCAGAAGTATGAAAGAATGAATATAAAGAGTCAGCCTTCAAAATAAAATAATAATAAAGAAGGTCAAACACAAGGTCAAAATTGGAAGTAAAAGGAAGGGAAGATTGAGAAATGGTGTGACTACCACAAATTTATAACTCATTCCAAAGAATAATGTCGAGTGATCAAACCCTTGATTTTTGAGTCACAATCTTTAACATCTACTACTCTACCTCATATATAACCTTTAGTCAAAGAGGATGAAAAAGAGATCATAGATGTTGAGCTTGACACCATCGTTACTTTATCACAAACCCATGAGAAGAGGCTAGATGACAGGGAAAAGTTGTTTCACTCTAAGTTATGGGTGAATGGTAAGCCTCTACATTTCATTCTTAATAGTGGGAATTAAAAGAATTGGATATATATTAATGTTGTGAAAATCCTAAATCTATCCATGAAGCTTCACTTAAATCCGTACAGTATTAGATGGTTGAGTCTATAGAGAAACCTCTATGTCACCCATCAATGTCTTTTCTCATATGTAATAAAACCTTTCTAAGATGAAGTCTTGTGTGATGTTATCAATCTAGATGTTTATGATGTACTACTTAGTCAACCATTCATATATGATCAACTTAGCATCTATGAATTAAGAACTTGAAAAATCACCCTCACTCTTGAAACATAAAACTATAGGATACTAGAGGTACCACCTTCTACATTTGTCTCCTTGATTAGTGTCAAGAAATTCATTCTCATGGTGGTCAAGCTATAGAAATCTAAAAGAGTCAATGTTGCAAATTTGATTACACAAATAACACAATAATAGAATAAAATAGATACCACTTGAGGAAGTTCATGAACTTCTATCTACAGACTAATGATCATTCAAAAATGATGAAAAATCAAGCCCTACATAGCTCCACCAATTACATCTCTATAAAATGCAGTCCATTCTAAGTATGCATCAGGTATCAAATCAAAATACAACTACCATATTTGATGATAAATCTTGATGCAATGGTGACCATTACTTATCAAGGAGGGATAAATGATCTGAGCAATATTTTAAGTGATAATTCGGGTGATAGTTCTACCCCAATTGATGGTAGAACCTTTGTGAGCTATAAATTTTGCACCATAGCTCCATTTGATTCTCTATTTGAACCATTAAAATTTAAAAATGAGAAGAATATAATGAGATGACATCAAGTTATGCTTGATAGTTTTGTAAATCTTGAAAGCTCAATGGAAGTATTTTAAATTTTAATTTTAGTAGTGTAGTCTAAAAATAGTAAGTTTCTAAAAATAGTAATTTTTTGAATTTTGTAATATTATAAATATTAGAAGTTGAGCCACTTCATCTCTCTCAAGATTGGTGACCTTCTACATCATTCTCCTACTTTCAAAATATGTATAAAAATATATGTAATCTTAAAAGGCAATCAAACATCTCTTTTTAGAGATAGGTATATGTTGTATCTACAATTTTGTATAATAAAACATGTCTTCTTAAAGATAGCATTATTATTTGTGTTTTTTTTAAATAATCTTCAACTAAAACTTTTAAGTTTTGGATTAGTCGTATTAGAGCAATTTGTCTTTAGTGTGTATGATCTTGAAGATGAGGTTAGATTAAAAGAAGCTTGGGTGAAAAATAATAGAATTAGTAGACTATCCACTTGTTCACTCCAAATGACTTCAAATGATAGATAATACTGAGACATATGATCCTTTTAAAGAAATGGTGAATGAAGCCCTCTAGTAGTAGTAAGCATAGATGATACAATAATTCTCCCAAATTCTCTAACAAATCTTGATGAAAAATTTTGGCTCCTCATTTGTAACCCCACATTTTTGTAGTGCCTCAACACCCTTCACAGTTTAGATGAATTTTTATATCCCTACATTTGAAGGCAAAATTAATACTGATACAGTAGAAAATTGGTTCGATTAATTATCATCCTATTTTTATATAAATAAATTTATCGATAAAAATAAGATCACTTTTAATCTTTTTAAAGCATCATTGCCTATCAAAAATTGGTGAGAAGAGTCTAGAAAGAGATTTAGTATGGATGATATTGGCCTTGAGGTGAAATCTACCTAAGATAATTTTATAAAAACTATAAAAGAAGAATACTACCTCATCAAAATATATGATGATCTATATATAGAGTGGAAAAAACTTCACTAAGGTAAGTAATAGTCTATTTAAGATTATACTAAATTTTTTAATTCTCTATCTATGAGATTAGGCATACAAGAAAGTGAGAAACATAAGGTTCTCAAATATCATGGTAGACTACATTGATATATAATAGGGGAAATGGAACTCTTCAATTTGAAAACACTTGGTGAAACGTACAAATTTGTGATAAAGATTGAATAGAAGCATAGAAAAAGGAATATGATAAGTCAACCTTAAAAATAGAAAAGTGATAAAAAAGGTTAAATATGAGGCCAAAATTAAAAGAAAAAGAAGAGAAGACTGAGAAATAGTGTGATTATGACAA
The DNA here is from genome assembly GCA_037957365.1 of Torreya grandis. NCBI lineage: Eukaryota > Viridiplantae > Streptophyta > Pinopsida > Cupressales > Taxaceae > Torreya > Torreya grandis. Next base: position 756,492 of record JARHVA010002383.1, on the reverse strand, counting down.
ATTTGGAACTCACTCTAAAGAAGAATGTCAAGCCATCAAGTCCCTATTTTTTGAGTCATAATCCTCAACATCTACTGCTCTACCTCATACACACCCTATAGTAGAAGAGGATGAAGAATAAATTGTAGATGTTAAGCTCAATGCCATCCTTTCTTTATCATAGACCCATGAGGAGAGGTCAGATGACAAGGAAAGGTTGTTTCACTTTAACTTATGAGTGAAAGGTAAGCCTTTGCATTTTATTTTTGATAGTGGGAGTCAAAAATTTTAATCTCTACTAATATTGAGAAAAGTTTAAATTTATTCATGAAACCTCACCCAAAGCCATACAGTATTGGATGGTTGAGTCCAAGGAGAAACTTTTGCATCACCCACCAATGTTTTCTCTCATAAGCAATAAAACCTTTCTAAGATGAGGTCTTGTGTGATGTAGTCAATCTTGATTTTTGTGATATACTCTTTGATCAACCATTCATGTATGATCGACATGACATCTATAAATCAATAACTTGAAATATCACTCTAAATCTTAAAACATGATGCTACAAAGTACCAAAGGTACCACCTTCTACATTTGTCTCACTGATTAGTGCTAAGAAATTCATTCTCATGGTGATCAAGCCATAGAAATCTAAAAGAGTTGATGTTGTAGACCTGACTATACAAACAACACAAAATAGAAGAAAATAGATACCAAGTTGAGGAAGTTTATAGCTTTCCATCCATAGACTGATGGTCAAATAGAAATGGTAAATAATCAATCCCTACATAGCTCCATAAAGTATAGTCCATTCTAAATATGCATCATAAATTAAATAAAAATACAATTGCCACACTTGATGATAAATCTTGATGCAATGGGGACCATTGCTTCTCAAAGAAAGAGGAATGATTTGAGCAATATTTTAGGTGATAATTTGGGAAATGGTTTTATCTCAGTTGATGGTAGAATTTTTGAGAGCCATAACTTTTGAATTATAGCTCCGTTTGACTCCCCATTTAAACTATTAGAAAGCTAAGAACAAGGAGAATGCAATGAGATGAAATATAGATATATTCAATGGTTTTTGACCTCTAAAAGCTTAATGAAAGTTTTCTAAATTTTAATTTTAATAATGTATTCTAAAAATACTAAGTTTTTAAAAATAGTAATTTCTTGAATTCTATAATATTATAAATCATGAAAGTTAAACCACTTCATCTCTCATGAGATTGGTGACCTTTCACATGCTCTTTTAGCCTTCAAAGTATGTATAAAAATAGATGTAGCTTGAAAAAGTAATTAGACATATCTTTTTAGAGATAGGCATATATTGTATCTATAATTTTGAGCAATAAAATATCTCTTCTCAGAGATAACATTATTATTTATGTGTTCTTGAAATATTCTTCAATCAAGACTTTCAAGTTTTGGAATAATGGTATAAGAGTGTTTTTTATTTAAAGTGTATGATCTTGAGAATGAAGTCAGATTACATGGAGCTTAAGTGGAAAATAATATAACCAGTAGACTATCCACATGTTCACTCTAAACAATCTCAAATGGTAGACAACACCGAGACATCTAATCTTTTTTAGAAAATAGTGATTGAAGTCCTACAATAGTAAAAAATGTAGATGTTATAATAATTCTCCCAAATTTTCCAATAAATCTTGATAATAAATTCTAGCTCCTTATCTACAACTCCACATATTTTTAGTACCCTAATAACCTTCAAGGTTCAAGTGAATTTTGATATCTCTATATTTAAAGATAAAATCAATGTTGATGCAGTAGAAAATTAGTTGGATCAATTGTCATCCTATTTTTTTGTAAATAAATTCATCGATAAAGTGAAGATCACTTTTGCTCTTTGTTGAGTTGTGGAGCTAAAAGCTTCACTAATGAGCTAGATTGAGGTTGTTGAGTTTACACAGTAACTGACGTTAGTTACACAGTCGACCGACATCAGCAGTATCACCGACATCAGTCAAAAATAGACATAGGACCGATCGACATCGGTCAGGGGTCAGTTGACATCAGTCCCCTGTAGAGCGACACCGACAACTGTGCATTTACATGCATTTCCAAAATTAGATTTTTTCTAATTTTAGAAGAATAGTTGGTTTGCATCTAAATACTAATTTTAGTCTTGAGTCTATTTTTCTAATTATTATTTGCCTTGGATCCTATTTAAGAGACCCATGGGGCAGTATTGTAATTAAGAAGAAAAAAGAAAAGAGGGAATAACAACTTGGTTATTGAGTTAATTGTAATTGTGTGTGTGTGTGTGTGTGTGTGTGTGTGTGTGTGTGTGTGTGTGTGTGTGTGTGTGTGTGAGAGAGAGAGAGAGAGAGAGAGAGAGAGAGAGAGAGAGAGAGAGAGAGAACTCTTGAGAGAGAAATACTGTACACCCAAGAGGTGTGGGAAGAGTAAGATTTCTTCATTGTATTTTGGAAGAGTTTAATGCAAGATTGGTTGTTTCTTGTATCTCTTATTATTTGTTGTTTCTGATTTCTAGTTACTTATTACTTCTAGTTCAATTCCATGTTTAGTTGCTTATACAAAAGTAATCAATTGTACTCCAAGTTCCTAACAAGTGGTATCATAGCTTGGTTCACTAACAAGTGGTATTAGAGCGTGTTAGTGTTTGTTGATTACAAAATTCACTTACAGGGGTTTTTGATTGAGTGGGAGTAAAGCAATGGTAGAAGAAAGTAAACTAAGAATGGAGAAATTCAATGGCAAGAATTATCAATTATGGAGGATGTAGATAGAAGATTATATGTATCAAAAAGATATATAATTACCATTGGGTGGGGTTGCAAGCAAGCCCACAGATATGGAAGATGAAGAATGGAATGTTCTTGATAGAAAGGCTCTTGGAGCTATAAGGCTGAGCTTGGCAGCTTCTGTGTTTTCAAACTTATCACAAGAAAAGACAATGATAGAGCTAATGGATACTTTGGCAAATTTATATGAAAAACCTTCAGCTTCCAATAAGGTATATCTTATGAAGCAATTATTTAATTTGCAAATGCAGGAAGGTGGATCTGTATCTAGTCATCTTAATGATTTCCATGGAATTGTAAATCAATTAAATTTAGTCAAAATAGTTTTTGATGATGAAATTAAGGCTCTCTTATTCTTATGCTCTTTACTTGAAAGTTGGGATAACTTGGTAATGATAGTTAGTAATACTGCATCTGCTTCAAATATCTTGAAAGTTGATGATGTTGTTAGTGTAATCTTGAATGAAGAAATTTGCAAGAAAATCACAGGGAAAACATCAGGTAATGCTTTAAGTTTTGAAAGCAAGGGAAGGCAAAGAGAGAAGGGCAAGCAAGGAAAATCAAGGTCAAAGATGGAAGGAAGATCCAAATCCAAAAATGGAAGAATAACCTGCTAGAATTATGGAAAGAAAGGGCATGCAAAGAAAGATTGTTGGTTGAAGGATAACAAAGAAAATCAGCATGAAGATAATAAATAAGAAAAAGTTGTAGGTATTGTTGCACAAGATGCTCTTATATTTTCTTTGGATAATAAAATAGAATCTTGGGTTTTAGATTCTAGTGCCTCTTTCCCTGCAACCCTAAATAGAGAATTTTTAATGATTTTGTCCATAGAGATTTTGAAAAAGTTTATTTAGGGGATGATGAGCCTTGTCAAATTGTTGGCAAAGGAAAAGTGCTGCTAAAATTGTAGAATGAAAACACATGGGTGTTGAAAGATGTCATGCATGTACCCATCCTGAAGAGGAATCTGATTTCTATAGGAAAGTTGAGTGATGAGGGTTGCACAGTAACTCTCACAGTTGAATCTTGAAAAGTTTTCAAGGGTGCACTTGTATTAGCTAGAGGTAAGAGAGTAGGTACACTTTATCTATCTACTGGTATTACTGATTATTGTCCTTCTATTTTATCTACTTCAGATATAGATGCAAATTTGTGGCACTATAAGCTTGGTCACATGAGTGAGAAGTGAATGGATATTCTTAAGTCAAAAGGTAAGCTTTCAGATTTGAAAACCATAGATCTAGATTTCTGTGAGCATTGTATTTTTGAGAAACAGAAGAAAGTGAGGTTTCTCAAAACTTGGTCAACAAAGAAGAAGCACAAGTTGGAGCTTGTTCACACAGATGTATGGGGACCAACTTAGGTAGCTTCTATTGGAGGATCATGGTATTATGTTTTTTTCATTGATGATGCTACAAGAAAGGTATGGGTTTATTGCATAAAGAGAAAATCTGATGTTTTTTACATATTTAAGAAATGAAAAGCTTTGGTTGAGAATGAAATAGGTTTGAGATTGAAGTTCCTTAGATCTGACAATGGTGGTGAATACTGCAGCAATAAATTCAACAGTTACAGTTCTATGAGTGGAATACATAGGGAAAGGATGGTTCCAAGGACACCTCAGCAAAATGGAGTTGTTGAAAGGATGAATAGAACAATAATGGAGCGTGTACGGAGTATGAGGTTACATGTTGGTTTGCCCTTACAGTTTTGGGTAGAACTTGTAGATATTGTGGTTTACCTAATTAATAGAGGACCTTCTACTGCACTAGATGGTGGAATTCTAGAAGAGGCATGGACAAGTAAAAAGGTAGATCTTTCATTTCTTAGAGTTTTTGGTTCTGAAGCTTTTGTGCACATTGATAAAGAAAATAAAAAGAAGCTGGATGCTAAATCTATGCGATGCACTTTCATTGGTTATGGTTTTGGAGAGTTCATATTTTGATTGTGGAGTTTAGAAACTAACAAAATTATTAGAAGCTAGGATGTAGTTTTTGATAAGAAGGTGATGTACAGTGATCAGCTCAAGAGGCTAAAAATTCTAAGTAGGGAAATCTTGATTTGGTAAAGGTTATGATCCAAAATGATCTCACGGGTAAAAATCATCACTCACAAGAAAACATAGAAACTGACATCGGTCAGGTGGAAACTGACATCAGTCAGGCAGAGATCGATGTCAGCAACCAGGAGGCATCAACGTCAGTCAGGTGTAGACTGACATCAGCCAGAGATGATTGAGATCGATCACTAATAGAAAGAAATTTGAGCAGATAACAAGCTGTCAATGAGTCTCAAATGCCCATAAGGAGGTCTAAAAGGGTAAGTAAACCTCCAATTCATTATTTCCCTTCTTTATACTACTTGTTGCTCATTGATGGTGGAGAACCAGAAAGTTTTGATGAGGTAATGTAGGTAGAATCCAAGGAACAGTGGGAGCATGGCATGAATGAGGAAATTGATTCCTTAGAAAAGAACCATACGTGGGATTTGGTTGAGTTGCTAGCCAGAAAAAAAACACTGAAAAATAGATGGGTTTACAGGTTAAAGGAAGGAGAGAATGGACAAATGAGACATAAGGCCAGGTTGGTAGTAAAGGGATTTGCACAAAAACCAGGTATTGATTTTGGTGAAATTTTTTCTCCTATAGTAAAGATGACTTCTATTCAGACTGTATTATCTTTAGTTGCTATTAAGGATTTGCATCTTGAGCAGCTTGATGTTAAGACAATGTTTCTTCATGGAGATTTAGATGAAGAGATATATATGGATCAGCTGGAAGGTTTTGAGGTCAAAGGTAAGGAGAAACTTGTGTGCAGGTTGAAAGAAAAGCTTATATGGTCTTAAGTAAGCTCCAAGACAATGGTATTTGAGGTTTGATAGGTTATGACAGAGCATGGCTTTAGTAAATGTCAATTTGACTATTGTATTTAGTTTAATAGATTAGATAATGGTAGTTATATTATCCTGTTACTGTATGTAGATGATATGCTTGTTGTAGGTTCACACATATAGGAAATTGTTGAGCTTAAGGTAAAATTAGCTCACACATTTGCCATAAAGGATTTAGGAGTAGCAAAGAAAATCCTTGGCATGAGTATTAAGAGAGATAGGAAAAATCACAGTTTGATTTTGTCTCAAGAGAATTATGTGAATAAGGTGTTGGAGAGGTTCTATATGCAAGATGCAAAACCAGTAAGCACACCTATGGCTGGACACTTCAAAATGAGCAAAGAACAGTGTCTTAAATCACACGATGAGGTTGAGTACATGAACAACATTCTATATGCTTCAGCAGTTGGGAGCTTGATGTATGCAATGGTATGTACTAGACCTGATATTACCCAAGCAGTGGGAGTTGTCAGCAGGTTTATGGCCAATCTAAGAAAGGAGCACTGGAAAGCAGTTCAGTGGATTCTCAGATATTTGAGAAGGACTAGCAGTAGGCATTTATGCTATGGAGGGTCAAACACTTCTCTAAATGGGTATGTAAATTCAGATATGGTAGGTGACTTGGATGGTAGGAGAAGCACCATAGGATATGTGTTCACTATTGGTAGAATGGCAGTTAGCTGGATTTCAAAGTTGCAGAAGGTTGTTGCCTTGTCTACTATAGAGGTAAAATACATTGCAGTCACCAAGGCTAGCAAGGAAATGATATGGATGACTCAGTTCATGGAAGAGTTGGGAAAGGAGCAAGAGAGTTGAAGATTGTACAGTGATAGTCAAAGTGCAATTCATTTGGCAAAGAATTCAGCCTTTCATTCAAGAACCAAACATATATAGCTTAGGTACCACTTCATTAGATAGGTATTGGAGGATAGACAATTGAAGTTGGAAAAGATCCATACAGATAAGAACCCTGCTGATATGTTAACAAAGCTGGTAACAAAGGAGAAGTTGTATCTTCATTCAACTTTTGTTGGTCTTCAAGATTAAACTTGAAGTTGGAGAAACAAGCTAGAGAATGTTGTTGTATAGGTATAGGTGTAGTTTTTTATCTCCAAGTGGGAGATTGTTGAGTTGTGGAGCTAAAAGCTTCATTGATGAGCTAGATTGAGGTTGTTGAGTTTACATAGTAACTGACATCAGTTACATAGTTGACCGACATCGGCAGTATCATCGACATCAGTCAGAAATAGACACAGGACCGATTGACATCAGTCAGGGGTCAGCTGACATCGATCACCTGTAGACTGACACTAATAACTATGCATTTTCATGTATTTCCAAAATTAGATTTTTTCTAATTTTAGGAGAATAGTTGGTTTGCATGTAAAGACTAATTTTAGTCTTGAGTCTATTTTTCTAATTATTGTTTGCCTTGGATCTTATTTAAGAGACCCATGGAGCAGTATTGTAATTAATAAGAAGAAAGAAAAGAGGGAATAACAACTCCGTTATTGAGTTGATTGTAATTTATTGAGAGAGAGAGAGAGAACTCTTGAGAGAGAAATACTATACACCCAAGAGGTGTGGGAAGAGTGAGATTTCTTCATTGTATTCTAGAAGAGTTTAATGCAAGATTAGTTGTTTCTTATATCTCCTATTATTTGTTGTTTCTAATTTCTAGTTACTTATTACTTCTGGTTCAATTCCATATTTAGTTGCTTATACAAAAGTAATCAATTGTACTCCAAGTTCCTAACACTCTTTTTAAAGCATCATTGTCTATTAAAAATTGGTGGAAAGTGTACATGAAGAAATTTAGTACAGATGATATTGGCCTTGAGGTGGAACTTACTTGAGATAATTTCATAAAAGTTGTAAAGGAAGAAAACTATCCCATTGGAGCATATGATGATCTATATATATATATAGTGGCAAGAACTTTGTCAAAGTAAGGAATAATCTATTCAAGATTACACTGACATTTTTCATTCTCTATCTATGAGATTGGGCATCCAAGAAAGTGAGAAACATAAGGTTCACAACCATATCATGGTGGACTACAATGATATATACGGGGGGGTGGGGCAGGGGGTAGGGGAATAGAACTCTTTAATTTAGAAACTTTTGATGAGATGTACAAGTTCACGATGAAGATTGAGCAGAAGTATGGAAGATTGAATATGAAGAGTCAGCCTTCAAAATAGAAAAATGACAAAGAAGGTCAAACATGAGGTTAAAATTGGAAGCAAAAAAAAAAAAGATTGAGAAATGATGTGATTACCACAAATCTAGAACTCACTTCAAAGAATAATGTTGAGCCATCAAGTCTTTACTTTTTGAATCATAATCCTCAACATCTACTACTCTACTTCATACATACCTTACAGTTAAAGAGAATGAAGAAGAGATTATAGATGCTGAGCTCAATGCCATCATTTATTCATCACAGACCCATGAGGAGAGGATAGATGATAATTAAAGGTTGTTTCACTCTAAGTTATAGGTTAAAGTTAAGCCTCTATATTTCATTCTTGATAGTGGGATTCAAAATAATTTAATCTCTACTAATATTGTGAAAAGCCTAAATCTATTCATGAAGCCTCACTCAAATCCATATAGTATTAGATGGATGAGTCTAGAGAGAAACCTTCATGTCACCTACCAATGTCTTCTCTCATATGTAATAAAACCTTTCTAAGATGAGGTCTTATGTGATGTGGTCAATCTAGATGTTTACAATGTACTCCTTGGTCAGCCATTTATGTCTGATTGATATAGAATTTATGATTCAAAAATTTGAAATATCACCCTCAATATTGGAACACAATGCTATAGGGTACCAAAGGTACCACCTACATTTGTCTTCTTTATTAGTGCCAAAAAATTTATTCTCTTGATGCTCAAGCCATAAAAATCCAAAAAAGCCAATATTGTAGCTTTGACTATATAAATAACATAATAATAGAAGAAAATACATATCAAGCTAAGAAAGTTCATGGTCTTCCATATATAGACTGATGGTTAGACAAAAATAATGAACAATCAGGCCCTACAAAGCTCTATAAAGCACAATCCATTCTAAGTATGCATCGAGAATCAAATAAAAATACAACTGCCACACTTGATGATAAATATTGATACAATGGAAACCATTTCTTCTCAAGGAGGGAGAAATGATCCAAGCAATATTTTATATGATAATTCAAATAATGGTTCTACCTTAATTGGTGGCAAAAATTCTAAGATCCATAACTTTTGCACCATAGCTTCATTTGACTCCCCATTTAAATCATTGGAAAGCTAAGAATGAGAAGAACATGATGAAATGACATAGATCTATGATCAATGGTTTTTACCCTTTAAATCCCAATTAAAGTGTCATAAATTTCAATTTTAATAATACAATTTAAAAATAATAAGTTTTTAAAAATAGTAATTTCTTAAATTTTGTATTGTTGTTATTTGTGAAAGTCAAACCACTTCATTTTTATTGAGATTGGTGACCTTCCACATCCTTCTCCTACCTTCAAGTATGTATAAAAATAGATATAGCTCAAAAAATTAATTAGATATCTTTTTCTAGAAATAGGCATATGTTGTATCTACAATTTTGAATAATAAAACATCTCTTCTCAAAGATATAATTATTATTTATATGTTCTTGAAATATTCTTCTACCAAGAGTTTTGAACTTTAGATTAGTGGTATTAGAGTAGTTTATCTTTATAGTGTATGATCTCGAAGATGAGGTTAGATTATAGGAAGCTTGGGTGGAAAATAATAAAACCAATAGACTATCCACTTATTCACTCTAAATGACCACAAATGGTAGATAATACTAAGACATCTAATCTTTTCAAGGAAATGGTGAATGAAGTCTTCTAGTAGTAGTAAGCATAGATGATACAATAATTCTTCCAAATTCTTCAAAAAATCTTGAAGGAAAATTTTCGCTTCTCATCTACAACTCCACATCTTTTTAGTGCCCTAAAACCCTTCAAGATTTAGGTGAATTTTGATATCTCTACATTTGAAGGCAAAATAAATGTTGATGCAGTAAAAAATTAGTTGGATCAATTATCATTCTATTTTTATATAAATAAATTTATTGATAAAGAAATGATCACTTTTGATTTTTTAAAAGCATCATTTCCTGTCAAAAATTGGTGGGAAGTATACAAGAAGAGATTAAGTATGGATGATATTGACCTTGAGGTAGAACCTACCTGAAATAATTTCATAGAAGTTATAAAGGAAGAATACTACCCCATTAGAGCATATGATGATCTGTATATAGAGTAGAAAAAACTTCAACAAGGTAAAGAATAGTATATTTAAGACTACACTGACATTTTTCATTTTCTATCTATGAAATTAGGAATCTAAAAAAGTGAGAAACACAAGGTTCTCAAATATTGTGGTGGACTATAATGGTATATATAGGAGAAAATAGAACTTTTTAATTTAGAAACCCTTAGTGAGATGTACAAGTTCATGATGAAGATTGAGTAGAAGCATGGAAGAATGAATATGAAAAGTCATCCTTCAAAATAGAAAAGTGACAAAGAAAGTCAAATATGAAGCTAAAATTGGAAGCAAAAGGAAAGGAAGACTAGGAAATGGTGTGATTATCACAAATCTAAAACTCACTCCAAAGAAGAATGTCAAGCCATCAAGTCTCTATTTTTTGAGTCATAATATTTAATATCTATTGATTTGCCTCATACACACCCTGTAGTTGAAAAGAAAAAAGAAGAGATTATAGATGATAAGTCCAATGCCATCATTGCTTTATCACAAACCTATGAGGAGAGGTCATATGACAAAGAAATGTTGTCTCACTCTAAGTTATGGGTAAAAGGTAAGATTTTAAATTTCATTTTTGATATTAGGAGTCAAAATAATTTAATCTTAGCTAATGTTGTAAAAAACTTAAATCTATCTATGAAGCCTCACCCAAAGCTATACATTATTAGATGGTTGAGTCCAAGGAGAAATGTTTGTGTCACCGACTAATGTCTTCTCTCATATGCAATAAAATCTTTCCAAGATAAGGTCTTGTGTGATGTGGTCAATCTAGATGTTTGTGATGTACTACTTGGTTAGCCATTCATATATGATTAACATGAAATTTATGAATCAAGAACTCAAAATATCATCCTCAATATTAGAACACAATGTTATAGAGTACCATTTATCTCCTTGATTAGTGCCCAAAAAATTCATTCTCATGGTGGTTAAGCCACAAAAATCCAAATGAGCTGATATTTCAACCTTAACTATACAAAAAATATAACAACAAAAGAACATAGATACCCAGTTAAGGAAGTTCATGGCCTTCCATCTAGAGATTGATGGTCAAATATAAATGGTGAGAAATTAGGTCCTGCACAACTTCACAAAGCACAGTCCATTCTAAGTATGCATCAAAATTCAAATCAAAACATAACTACCATAATTGATGACAAATATTGATGCAGTAGGGATCATTGCTTCTCAAAAAGGGAGGAATGATCTAAGCAATATTTCAAGTGACAATGTGAATGATGGTTCTATCTCAATTAGTGGTAGAACTTCTAGAAGTCATAACTTTTACACCATAGCTCTGTTTGAATCCCCATTTAAACCATTATAAAGTTAAGAATGAGGAAAATGTGATGAGATGACATCAAGTTATGTTTGATATTTTTTTACCCTTAAAATTTCAATGAAAGTGTCTTAAATTTTAATTTTAATAATGCAATCTAAAAATAGTAAGTTTCTAAAAATAATAATTTTTTGAACTCTGTAATGTTGTAAATTATACAAATTGAACCACTTCATCTCCTTCGAAATTGGTGACCTTTCACATCTTCATCCTACCTTTAAAGTATGTGTAAAAATAGATGTAGCCTAAAAAGATAATCAAACACCTTTTTCCATAGATAAGTATATGTTGTATCTATAATTTTGGAAAACAAAACATCTCTTCTCAGAGATAACATTATTATTTGTGTGTTCTTGAAATATTATTCAACCAAGACTTTCAAGTTTTAGATTAGTGATATTAGATCAATTTTTCTTTAGTGTGTATGACCCCGAGGGTGAGGTCAGATTATAGGAAGCTCGAGTGGAAAATAATAGAACTAGTAGACTATCCACCTGTTCACTCCAAATGACCTCAAATAGAGGACAACACTGAGACATCTGATCTTTTCAAGGAAATGGTGAATGAAACCCTCTAATAGTAGTAGATGTAGATGCTACAATGATTCTCCCAAAAAATTTAATATATCTCGATGAGAAATTTTGGCTCCTCGTCTACAACCCCACATCTTTTCAGTGTCCCAACACCCTTTTAGGTTCAGGTGAATTTTGATATCCCTACATTTAAAGGTAAAATCAATGTTGATACAGTATAAAATTAGTTGAATCAATTATCATCATATTTTTTTCTAAATAAATTCACTGCTAAAAAGAAAATTACTTTTTCCCTTTTGAAAGCATCATTACTTATCAAAATTAGTATAAAGTATATATGAAGAGATTTAGTATGGATGATATTGATTTTGAGGTGGAACCTACCTAAGATGATTTCATAGAAATTGTAAAAGAAGAATATTACTCCATTGGAGCATTGAATGATCTATATATAGAATGAAAACAACTTTGCTAAGGTAAGGAACAATATGTTCAATATTATACTGACATTTTTCATTCTCTATCTGTGAGATTGGACATCTAAAAAGTGAAAAATATAATGTTTTCAAATATATTGGTAAACTATAATGGTATATATGATAGGAAATAGAACTCTTCAATTTAGAAACCCTTGATGAGGCATACAAGTTCACAGTGAAGATTGAATAGAAGCATAGAAGAATTAATATAAAGAGCCAGCCTTCAAAATGGAAAAGTGACAAAGAAGGTCAAACATGAAGCCAAAATTGAAAGCAAAAGGAAGGAAAGACTAGGAAATAGTGTGATTACCACAAATCTAGAACTCACTTCAAAGAAGAATGTCAAGCCATCAAGTATCTACTTTTTAAGTCACAATAATCAATATATAATATTTTACCTTATACACACCCTACAGTCGAAGAGGATGAAAAAGAAATTGTAGATGCTGAGATTGATACCATCGTTGCTTCATCATAGACCCATGAGGAGAGGTTAGATGAAAAGGAAAGGTTGTTTCACTCTAAGTTATGGGTGAAAGATTCTACATTTCATTTTTGATAATAAGATTAAAAACAATTTTATCTCTAATAATATTATAAAAAGCCTAAATCTATCTATGAAGCCTTACCTAAATCCATACAATATTGGATGGTTGAGTCCAAGTAGAAACCTCTATGTCACCCACTAATGTCTTCTCTTATATTTAATAAATCTTTTCCAAGATGAGGTCTTATGTGATATGGTTAATCTAGATATTTGTGATGTACTCTTTGATTAATTATTTATGTATGATCGACATGGCATATATGAGTCAAGAACTTGAAGGATCACCTTCAGTCTTAAAACATGGTGCTATAGGGTATTATAGGTACCACCTTCTACATCTATCTCTCTGATTAATGCCAAGAAATTTATTCTCATGATGGTGAAGCCATATAAATCTAAAAGGGCTGATATTGCATCCCTGACTACATAAATAACATAATAATAGAATAAAATAAATACTAAGCTAAGGAAGTTCATAGCCTTCCATCCATAGACTAATGGTCAAATAGAAATAGTGAATAATTAGGCCCTACATAGCTCCATAAAGTACATTCCACTCCAAGTATGAATCAAGAATCAAATCAAAACAAAAATACTACACTTGATGACAATCTTGATGCAATGGGGACCATTACTTCTCAAAGAGGGAAGAATGATATGAGCAAAAGTTTAGATGATAATTTAGGTGATGGTTATACCCTAATTGGTGGCAAAACTTTTGGGAGTCATAACTTTTGCGACATAGCTTTGTTTGACTTCCCATTTAAACCATTAGAAAGTTAAGAATGAGGAGAATGTGATGAGATGATATCAAGCTATGCTCAATAGTTTTTACCCTTAAAAAAATAATGGAAGTGTCCTAAATTTTAATTTTAATAGTACAGTCTAAAAATAATATGTTTCTAAAAATAGTAATTTTTTAAAAATCTATAATGTTGTAAATCATGGAACTTGAACCATTTCATCTTCCTCGAGATTTGTGACCTTATATATCCTCCTCTTGCCTTCAAATTATGTATAAAAATAGATGTAGCTCAAAAAGGTAATCAAACATCTCTTTCCAAAGATAGGCATATGTTGTATCTATAATTTTGAGTAATAAAACTTTTTTTTATTAGAGATAGCATTATTGTTTGTGTGTTCTTGAAATATTCTTCAACCAAAACTTTTGAGTTTTACATTAGTGGTATCAGATTGATTTGTCTTTAGAGTGTATGATTTCAATGATGAGATCATATTATAGAAAGCTTAGATAGAAAATAATATAACCAACAAACTATCTATCTATTTGTTACAAATGACTTCAAATAGTGGATAACACTGAGACATTTGATCCTTTCAAATAAATAGTGAATGAATCCCTCTAGTATTAGTAAGCACAAATATTACAAAAATTTATTCAAATTCTCTAAAAAATCTTGATAAAAAATTCTAGTTCATAATCTGTAACTCCACATCTTTTCAATATCTCAACATCCTTCAAGATTTAGGTGAATTTTGATATCTTTATATTTGAAGGCAAAATCAATGCTGATGTAATAGAAAATTAGTTGGATCAATTATCATCTTATTTTTTTATAAATAAATTCATTGATAAAGAGAATATCAATTTTTGTCTTTTGAAAGCATCATTGCCTATCAAAAATTGGTGGAAAGTGTACAAGAAGAGATTCAGTATAGATGATATTGACCTTGAGGTAAAACTTACCTGAGATGATTTAATAGAAGTTGTAAAGGAAAAATAATACCCCATTAGAGCATATAATGATTTGTATATAGAGTGGCAACAACTTCATCAATATAAAGAACAGTCTGTTCAAAATTACACTGACATTCTTCATTTTTTATCTACGAGATTGGGAATCCAAGAAAGTGAGAAACATAAGGTTTTCAAATATTGTGGTGGACTATAATGGTATATATGAGAGAAAATGGAACTCTTCAATTTGGAAACTCTTAGTGAGGCATACAAGTTCATGGTAAAGATTGAGCAGAAGTATAGATGAATAAATACAAAGAGTTAGCCTTTAAAATAGAAAAGTGACAAAGAAGATTAAATTATGAGGTTAATATTGGAAGAAAAAAGAAGGAAAGACTAAGAAATGGTGTGATACCATAAATCCAAAACTCACTGCAAAAAATAATGTTGAGCCATCAATTCTTTTATTTCTGAGTCATAATCCTTAACATCTATTACTCTACCTCATACACACCCTACAGTCAAAGAGGATGAAGAAGAAATTGTAGCTGTTGAGCTTGATGCCATAATTGCTTTATCATAGACCTAGGAGGAGAGACTAGATGACAAGGAAATGTTATTTCACTCTAAGTTATGGGTGAAAGGTAAACCTTTGTATTTCATTATTGATAGTAGGAGTCAAACTAATTTAATCTCTGCTAATATTGTAAAAAACCTAAATTTGTCTATGAAGCCTCATTCAAAGCCATACAGTATTAGATGGTTGAGTCCAAAGAGAAACCTCTGTGTCACCCACCAATGTCTTCTCTCATATGTAATAAAACTTTCCTAAGATAAGGTATTGTATGATGTGGTCAATTTGGATGTTTACGATGTGCTCTTTGGTCAACCATTCATGTATGATCAATATAGAATCTATGAATCAAGAACTCAAAGGATCACCCTCACTCTTAGAATACTATGCTATAGGGTACCATAGGTACCACCTTCTATATTTTTCTCCTTGATTAGTATCAAAAAATTCATTTTCATGGTGGTCGAACCACATAAATTGAAAAGGGATGATGTTGCAACATTGACTACACAAATAACACAATAATATAAGAAAATAGATACCAAGCTGAGAAAGTTTATGACTTTCCATCCATAGACTGATAATCAGATAGAAATGGTGAACAATCAAGCCCTGCACAACTCTATAAAGCACATCACCACAAATTATAGTCTATTTAAAGTATGCATAGTGAATCAAATCAAAACATATTTACTACACTTGATGATAAATATTGATGCAATGGGGATCATTACTTCTCAAAGAAGGAAGAATGATCCAAGTAATATTTTAGGTGATAATTCAAGTGACGATTTTACCCCAATTAGTGGTAGAACTTTTGGGATCCATAAATTTTGTATAATAGCTCTGTTTGACTCTATATTTGAGTCATTGGAAAACTAATAATGAGAAAAATGTGATGAGATGGAATCGATCTATACTCAATGATTTTTTACCTCTCAAAATTTAACAGAAGTGTCATAAATTTTAATTTTAATAATGTAGTTTAAAATTAGTAAGTTTTTAAAAATAGTAATTTCTCAAATTTTGTAATGTTATAAATCATGAAAATTGAACCACTTCATCTTCCTTAGGATTGGTGACCTTCCACATCCTCCTCCTATCTTAAAAGTATGTATAAAAATAGATGTAATCTAGAAAGGAAATCAAACATCTCTTTCTAGAGATAAACATATGTTGTATCTATAATTTTGAGCAATAAAACATCTTTTCTCAGAGATAGCATTATTATTTGTGTATTCTTGAAATATTTTTTAATAAAAACTTTTGAGTTTTGAATTAATGGTATCAAAGCATTCTATCTTTAAAATGTATGATCTCAAACATAAGGTCAAATTATAACAAAATTTAGTAGAAAATAATAGAACTAATAGACCATTCACATGTTTGTTTCAAAACACCGCAAATAATAGACAACATTGAGACATCTAATCCTTTCAAAAAATAGTGAATAAAGCCCTCCAACATCAGCAAGTGAAGATGCTACAATAATTCACTCAAATTCCTTGACAAATTTTGATAGTAAATTTTAGCTCCTCATCTATAACTCCACATCTTTTCAATTCCCCAATAGCCTTCAAGGTTTAGGTGAATTTTGATATCCCTACATTTGAAGGCAAAATCAATGTTGATGCTGTAGAAAATTAGTTAGATAATTTGTCATCTTATTTTTTTGTATATAAATTCATTGATAAAGAGAAGATCACTTTTGTTCTTTTGAAAGCGTCATTGCCTATCAAAAATTGGTGGGAATTGTACAAAAAGAGATTCAATATGGATGATATTGGAGTTAAGGTAGAACCTACCTAAGATGATTTCATATAAGTTGTAAAGTAAGAATACTTCCCTATTGGAGTATATAAATATTTGTATATAGAGTGGTAACAACTTCACTAAAGTAAGGAACAGTCTATTCAAAATTACACTGATATTTTTTATTTTTTATTTATGAGATTGGATATCTAAAAAAGTGAGAAACACAAGGTTATAAAATATCATGGTGGACAACAATGGTATCTATGAGAGAAAATGGAATTCTTTTATTTGGAAACCCTCAGTGAGACGTACAATTTTGTGGTGAAGATTGAGTAGAAGTATGGAAGAATGAATATGAAGAGTTAGCCTTCAAAATAGAAAAGTGATAAAGAAGGTCAAATATGAGGCCAAAATTAGAAGTAAAAGGAAGGGAAGATTTATAAATAGTATGATTACCATAAATATTGAACTCACTCTAAATAAGAATGTTGAGCCATCAAGTCCCTACTGCTCTGCCTCATACACACCCTGCAGTCAAAGAAGATGAAGAATAGATTGTAAATAATGAGCTCAATGTCATCATTGATTCATCACAGACCCATGAGTAGAGGCCAAATGATAAGGAAATGATGTTTCACTCTAAGTTATAGGTAAAAGGTAAATCTTTGTATTTTATTCTTGATAGTGGGAGTCAAAAGAATTTAATCTGCACTAATATTATAAAAAGTTAAAATCTATCCATAAAGTATCACCTAAAGCCATATTGTATTAGATAGTTGAGTCTAAGGAGAAACCTCTGTGTCACCCACCAATGTCTTCTTTTATATGCAAAAAAATGTTTCCAAAATGAGGTCTTGTGTAATGTGGTCAATCTAAATATTTGTGATGTACTTCTTGGTCAACCATTCATGTATGATCAACATGGCATCTATGAATCAAAAATTCAAAAAATCACCTTCACTTTTGGAACATGTTGCTATAGAGTACAAGAGGTACCACCTTATACATCTGTCTCCCTGATTAGTGTCAAGAAATTCATTCTCATGGTGGTCAAGTCACAAAAATCCAAAAGGGCTAATGTTGCAGCCATGACTACACAAACAACATAATAATAGAATAAAATAGATACCAAGTTGAGGAAGTTTATAGCCTTCCATCCATAGACTGATGGTCAGATAGAAATGGTGACCAATCAAGCTCTACATAGCTCCACAAAGCATAGTCCATTCCAAGTATGCATTGAGAATTAAATCAAAACACAACTACCATAGTTGATGACAAATCTTGATGAAATGGGGACAATTGATTCTCAAGGAGGAAAAAATGATCTGAGCAACATTTCAAGTGACAATTTGGGTGACAGTTCTATCTCAATTGATAGTAGAACTTTTAGGAGTCATAAATTTTGCACCATAGCTCCGTTTGACTCTTTATTTAAACTGTTGGAAAGATAGAAACAAGGAGAATGTGATGAGATGGCATCGAGGTATGTCCAATGATTTTTTATCTTTAAAAGACAAATGAAAGTGTCTTAAATTTTAATTTTAATTTTAATAGTAAAATCTAAAAATAATAAGTTTTTAAAAACAGTAATTTCTTAAATTTTATAATGTTATAAATCATGAAAGTCAAACCACTTCATCTCCCTCAATATTGGTGACCTTCCACATCCTCCTCCTACCTTCAAACTATGTATAAAAATAGATTTAGATCAAAAAGATAGTCAAACATCTCTTCCCAAGGATAGACATATGTTGTATCTGCAATTTTAAGCAATAAAATATCTCTTCTTAGAGATAACATTATTATTTGTGTGTTCTTGAAATATTATTCAACCAAGACTTTCAAGTTTTGGATTAGTGGTATCAGAGTGGTTTGTATTTAAAGTGTATGGTTTTGAGGATAAAATCAGATTACAAGAAGCTTGGTTGGAAAATAATAGAATCAGTAGACTATCCACCTATTCAGTTCAAACGACCTCAAATGGGGGACAACACTGAGACATCTGATTATTTCAAGATAGTGGTGAATGAATCCCTCCAGCAATAGTAAGCGTAGATGGTACAATAATTCACCCAAATTATCCAATAAATATTGATAGAAAATTTTGACTCCTCATCTACAACTCCACATCTTTTTAGTGCCCTAACACCCTTCAAAGTTTAGGATAATTTTGATATCCCTACATTTAAAATTAGAATAAATGCTGATGTAGTAAAAAAATAGTTGGATCAATTATCATCCTATTTTTCTATAAATAAATGCATCGATAAAGAGAAGACCACTTTTGTTCTTTTGAAAGCATCAGTGCCTATGAAAAAATGGTGAAAATGTAAAAGAAGAGATTTAGTATGAATGATATTGGCTTTGAGGTGGAACCTACCTAAAATAATTTCATAGAAGTTATAAAGTTAGAATACTACCCCATTAGAGTAAATGATGATCTATATATAGAGTGGCAACAACTTCACCAAGATAAGGAATAATTTATTTAAGATTACATTGATATTTTTTATTCTCTATATACAAGATTGGCCATTTAAGAAAGTTAAAAACATAAGGTTCTCAAATATTATGGTAGAATACAATAGTTTATATGAGGAGAAATAAAACTCTTCAATTTGAAAACCCTTAATGAGATGTACAAGTTTACGGTGAAGATTGAGTAGAAGTATGAAAGAATGAATATGAAGAGTTAGCCTTAAAAAATAAAAAAAGTGACAAAGAAGATAAAATACGAGGTCAAAATTGGAATTAAAAAGAAGGGAAGACTAGGAAATGGTGTAATTACTATAAATCTGCAACTCATTCTAAAAAATAATATCGATCTATCAAGTCCCTACTTTCTAAGTCATAATCCTCAACATCTACTAATCTACCTCATACACACCCTATAGTCAAAGAGGATAAATAAGAAATTATATATGTTGAGCCCGATGCCATCATTACTTCATCATAGACCTATGAAGAGAGGCTAGATGAGGAGAAAAGGTTATTTCACTCTAAGTTATGGGTGAAAGGTAAGCCTCTACATTTTATTCTTAATAATAAAAGTCAAAATAATTTAATCTCTACTAATGTTGTGAAAATTTTTAATATATCTATGAATTCTCACTCAAAACCATACAGTATTGGATGGTTGAGTCCAGGAAGAAACCTTCATGTCACCCACCAATGTCTTCTCTCATATGTAATAAAACTTTTTCAAGATGAAGTCTTGTATGATGTAGTCAATTTAGATGTTTATGATATACTCCTTGGTCAGTAATTCATATATAGTCAACATAGAATCTATGAATCAATAACTCGAAGGATCACCCTCACTCTTAGAACATGATGCTACAAGGTATCAGAGGTACCACTTTCTACATTTGTCTCCCTGATTAGTGACAAGAAATTCATTCTCATAGTGGTCAAGCCATAAAAATATAAAAGATTCAATGGTATAGCCTTGACTACATAAACAAAACAAAAACAAAAGAAAATAGATATCAAATCGAGGAGATTCATAGCTTTCCATCCATAGACTGATGGTTAGATAGAAATGGTGAACAATCAGGCCCTGCACATCTCTATAAAGCACAGCTCCACAAAACATAGTCCATTCTAAGTATGCATCAAGAATCAAATAAAAATACAAATACCATACTTGATTAAAAATCTTGTTGCAATGGGTACCATTACTTCTTAAAGAGGGAGGAATGATCCAAACAATATTTTAGGTAATAATTTAAGTGATAGTTCTACCCCAATTAGTGGTAGAACTTTTGGGAGCCATAACATTTGCATCGTAGCTGCATTTGACTCCCTGTTTGAATCATTAGAAAGTTAATAGTGAGTAAAATAGAATGAGATGACATCTAACTATGATCAATGGTTTTTCAATTTTTAAAACCTAATAGAAGTGTCCTAAATTTTAATTTTAATAGTGTAATCTAAAAATAGTAAATTTTTAAAAATAATAATTTTTTGAATTCTATAATGTTGTAAATCATAAAAGTCAAACCAATTAATTTTTATTGAGATTAATGACCTTCTACATCCTCCTCCTACCTTCAAAAAATATATAAAAATAGATGTAACCCAAAAAAACAATCAGACATCTCTTCCTAGAGATAGGCATATCTTGTATCTATAATTTTGAGCAATAAAACATCTCTTCTTAGAGATAGAATTATTATTTGTGTATTCTTAAAATATTTTTCAGCTAAAAATTTTGAGTTTTGGATTAGTGGTATCATATTGTTTTGTATTTAATGTGTATGATCCTAAGGATGAAGTCAGATTACAAGAAGCTTGGATAGAAAATAATAGAACCAATAGACTATCCATCTGTTTGCTCTAAACAACCTTAAATGATAGAAAACATTAAGACATATGATCTTTTCAAGAAAATAGTGAATGAATCCCTCTAATAGTAGTAAGCACAGATGCTACAATAATTTTTCCAAATTCTTCAACAAATTTTGATGGAAAATTCTAGGTCCTCATCTGCAACCCCACATCTTTTCAGTGCCCCAACACCCTTCAAGATTTAGGTGAATTTTGATATCCCTACATTTGAAGTTAAAACAAATATTGATGCAATAAAAAATTTGTTAGATAAATTATCATTCTATTTTTTTGTAAATAAATTCATCGATAAAGAGAAGATCACTT
This sequence comes from Torreya grandis, assembly GCA_037957365.1. Classification (NCBI taxonomy): domain Eukaryota; kingdom Viridiplantae; phylum Streptophyta; class Pinopsida; order Cupressales; family Taxaceae; genus Torreya; species Torreya grandis. The sequence continues at coordinate 734,935 of JARHVA010002383.1, read as the reverse complement.
TTACTCTTTTGAAAGCATCTTTGCCTATCAAAAATTGGTGGGAAGTGTATAGGAAGAGATTTAGTATGAATGATATTGGTCTTGAGGGGGCACCTACCTGAGATGATTTAATAGAAGTTTTAAAGAAAGAATACTATCCCATTGAAGTATATGATGATCTGTATATAGAGTGACAATAACTTCATCAAAGTAAGGAATAATTTGTTCAAGAGTATAATGATATTTTTCATTCTCTATCTGTGAGATTGAGTATCCAAGAAAGTGAGAAACATAAGGTTCTCAAATAGTGTGGTGGACTACAATGGTATATATGGAGTAAAATGAATCTCTTCAATTTGGAAACCCTCTATGAGGCATACAAGTTCATAATGAAAATTGAGCAGAAACATGAAAGAATTAATATAAAGTGTCAATCTTCAAAATAGAAAAGTGATCAAGAATATCAAACATGAGGCCAAAATTAGAAGCAAAAGGAAGGTAAGACAGAAATAATGTGATTACCACAAATCTAGAACTCACTTCAAAAAAGAATGTCGACCCATCAAGTCTCTGCTTTCTAAGTCATAATCCTCAACATCTACTACTCTATCTCATACAAACCTTACAGTCAAAGAGGATAAAGAAGAGATTGTAGATGTTGAGCCTGATGCCATCATTACTTCATCACAAACCTATGAGGAGAGGTCAGATGATAATAAAAGGTTGTTTCACTCTAAGGTATGAGAGAAAGGTAAGCCTCTACATTTCATTTTTAATAGTGGGAGTCAAAAAAATTTAATCTCTATTAATATTGTGAAAAACATAAATCTATCTATAAAGCATCATCTAAAGCTATACAGTATTTAATAATTGATTCTAGGTAGAAACCTTAGCGTCACCCACCAATGTCTTCTCACATATATAATAAAACTTTTCCAAGATGAGGTCTTGTGTGATGTGGTCAATCTAGATATTTTTGATGTACTTCTTTGTCAACTATTTATGTATGATTGACATGGCATCTATAAATTAAGAACTTGAAGGATCACCCTCACTCTTGAAACATGGTGCTACTGGGTACTAGAGGTACCACCTTTTACATCTGTCTCCTTGGTTAGTACCAAGAAATTTGTTCTTATGATGGTCAAGCCATAGAAATCCAAAAAGACTGATGTTGTAACCCTAACTACATAAAATAGATACTAAGCTAAGGAAGTTCACAGCCTTCTCTCAACAAACTGATGGTCAGATAGAAATGGTGAACAATCAGGCCCTACACAGCTTCACAAAGCATAGTCTATTTTAAGTATACATCGAGAAACAAATAAAAACACAACAATCAAATTTGATGACAAATCTTGATGCAATGGGGACCATTACTTCTTAAAGAGGAAAGAATGATGTAAGCAACATTTTAGGTGACAATTCAGGTGACAGTTCTACTCCAATTAGTGGTAAAATTTTTAGGAGCTATAAATTTTGCACCATACCTCTATTTGACTCATCATTTGAATCATTGGAAAGTTAAAAATGAAGAGAACATGATGAGATGGTATTGAGCTATGTTCAATGGCCTTTTACCCATGAAAGCATAATAGATGTTTTCTAAATTTCAATTTTAATAGTGTAGTCCAAAAATAGTAAGTTTCTAAAAATAATAATTTCTCAAATTTTGTAATGTTGTAAATCATGGAAGTTGAACCACTTCATCTCCCTCAAGATTGTTGACTTTCTACATCCTTCTTCTACCTTCAAAGTATGTATAAAAATAGATGTATCCTAAAAAGGCAATCAAACATCTCTTCTCAGAGATAGGTATATGTTGTATCTACAATTTTAAGCAATAAAATATCTCTTCTTAGAGATAGAATTATTATTTGTGTTCTTGAAATATTTTTCAACCAAAACTTTTGAGTTTTGGATTAATAGTATCATAGCGGTTTATCTTTAGAGTGTATCATCCTAAGGATGAGATCAGATTATAATAAGTTTAGGCGAAAAATAATAGAACTAGTAGACTATCTACCTATTCACTCCAGATAACTTCAAATAGTGGACAACACCAAGACATCCAATCTTTTCAAAGAAATGGTGAATGAAATCCTCCAGCAGAAATAAGTGTAGATGCTACAACAATTCACCCAAATTTTCCAAAAAATATTAATGAGAAATTATAGCTCCTCATCTACAACTCTACATCCTTTTAGTGCCCCAACACCCTTCAAGGTTTAGGTAAATTTTGATATCTCTATATTTAAAGGTAAAATTAATGCTGATATAGTATACAATTAGTTGGATCAATTGCCATCTTATTTTTCTATAAATAAATTTATTGATAAAGAGAAGATCACTTTTGCTCTTTTGAAAGCATCATTACCTATCAAAAATTGAAAGTGTATAGAAAGATATTCAATATAGATGATATTGGCCTTAAGGTGGAACTTACCTTAGACAATTTTATAGAAGTTGTAAAGGAAGAATACTACCACATTAGAGCATATAATGATCTACATATAGAGTGATAACAACTTCACCAAGATAAAAAAAAACTAGTTCAAGATTACACTGACATTTTTCATTCTCTATTTGTGAAATAAAGCATCTAGGAAAGTGAGAAACATAAGGTTCTCAAATATCATGGTAGACTACAATAGTATATATCAAGGAAACTAGAACTCTTCAATTTAGAAACCTTCGATGAGGTATATAAGTTCACGATGAAGATTGATCAGAAGCATGGAAGAATGAATACGAAGAGTCAACCTTCAAAATGGAAAAGTGATAAAGAAGGTCAAATACAAGGCCATAATTAGAAGCAAAAAGAAGGGAAGAGTTGGAAATGGTGTGATTACTATAAATCTAAAATTCACTCCAAAAAAAATGTTGGGCCATTAAGTCACTGCTTTCTGAGTCACAATCCTCAATATCTACTACTCTACCTCATACATACCCTACAGTCAAAGAGGATGAAGACAAGATTGTAGATGGTGAGCCCAATGCCATCGTTGCTTCATCACAGACCCACGAAGAGAGTCTAGATGATAAGAAAATGTTGTTTCACTCTAAGTTATGGGTGAAAGGTAATTCTCTATATTTTATTCTTGATATTTGAAATTAAAAAAAATAATCTTTATTAATATTGTAAAAAGTCTAAATTTGTCAATGAATCCTCACTCAAATTCATACAGTATTAGATGGTTGAGTCTAGGGAGAAACCTCTACATCAACCACCAATGTCTTCTTTAATATGTAATAAAATCTTTCCAAGATGAGGTCTTATATGATATGATCAATCTAGATGTTTGTGATGTACTCTTTAGTCATCTATTCATGTATGATCGACATGGCATCTATAAATCAAGAATTTGAAGGATCACCCTCACTCTTGAAACACAACACTACAAGGTACCATAGGTACCACCTTCTACATCTATCTCCTTGATTAGTGTCAAAAAATGTATTCTCATAGTGGTAAAGGCACAAAAATCTAAAAAAATTGATGTTGTAACCTTGACTATATAAACAACACAACAACAAAATAAATTAGATACCAAGTTGAAGAAGTTCATGACCTTCCATCTACAAACTCATGGTCAGATAGAAATTATGAACAATCAGACCCTATACAGTTCCATAAATCACAACTTCACAAAACACAGTCCATTCTAAGTATGCACTAAAAATCAAATCAAAATATAACTACCACACTTGATGACAAATCTTGATGCAATGGGGACCATTGCTTCTCAATAAGGGAGGAATGATTTGAACAACATTTAAGGTGATAATTTGAGACAATTCTACCTCAATTGGTGACAAAACTTTTAGGAGCTATAACTTTTGCACCATAGCTCCATTTGACTCCTTATTTGAACTATTGAAAAGCTAAAAACAAGAAAAATGTGATGAAATGACATTGAGTTATGATTTATGGTTTTTAACCTTTAAAATCTCAATGAAAGTATCTTAAATTTAAATTTTAATAGTGTAGTCTAAAAATAGTAAGTTTCTAAAAATAATAATTTCTTGAATTCTATAATATTGTAAATTGTGAAAGTCAAACCACTTCATCTCCCTCGAGATTGGTGACCTTCCACATCCTCCTCTTGCCTTTAAAGTATCTATAAAAAGAGATGTAACACATAAAGGCAATCAGACATCTCTTCTCAGATATTGGCATATGTTGTATCTACAATTTTGAGTAATAAAACATATCTTCTTATAAATAGCACTATTATTTGTGTATTCTTAAAATAATCTTCAACTAGGACTTTTAAATTTTTGATTAGTGGTATCAGAGCAATTTATCTTTAGAGTGTATGATCACAAGTATGAGGTCAGATTATAAGAAGTTTAAGTGAAAAATAATAGAACCAGTAAACTATCCACCTGTTTACTCCAAACAATTTTAAATGGTGGACAACATTGAGACATCTTAACCTTTTAAGTAAATGGTGAATGAAGCCCTCCAATAGTAGCAATCGTAGATGCTAAAATAATTTGCCTAAATTTTCCAATAAATTTTGATTGAAAATTCTAGATCCTCATCTACAACCTCACATCTTTTTAGTGCCCTAACACCCTTTAAGGTTCAGGTGAATTTTGATATCCATATATTTGAAATCAAAATCAATGATGATGTAGTAGAAAATTGGTTGAATCAATTATCATCCCATTTTTTTGTAAATAAATTCATTGATAAAGATAAGATCACTTTTGCTCTTTTAAAAGCATCATTGAATTTCAAAAATTGGTGAGAAGTGTACAAAAAAAGACTCAATACAAATGATATTGACCTTGAGTTAGAACCTACCTAGGTTGATTTTATAGAAGTTGTAAATAAAAAATATTATACCATTGAAGCATATGATGATCTGTACATAGAGTGGCAACAACTTTGTAAAGGTAAAAAATAGTTTGTTCAAGATTATATTGATATTTTTCATTCTCTATCTATGATATTGAGCATTCAAAAAAGTGAGAAATACAAGGTTCTCAAATATCATGGTGGACTATAATGGTATATACAGGAGGAAATGTAACTCTTCAATTTAAAAACCCTCAGTGAGGCCTACAAGTTCATGGTAAAGATTGAGCAGAAGCATGAAAGAATGAATATGAAGAGTCAGCCTTCAAAATATAAAAATGATAAGAAAAGTGAAATACAAGGTCAAAATTGGAAGAGAAAAGAATGGAAGATTGAGAAATGGTGTGATTACCACAAATCTAGAACTCACTCTAAAGAAAAATGTTGAGCAATCAAGTCCTTACTTTTTGAGTCACAATCCTTAACATCTAATAATTTGCCTCATACACAACCTATAGTCGAAGAGGATGAAGAAGAGATCATAGATGTTGAGCCTAACACCATAATTACTTCATCATAGACCCACAAGAAGAGGCTAGATGACAAGGAAAAGTTATTTCACTCTAAGTTATGGGTGAAAAGTAAGCTTCTACATTTCATTCTTGATAGTAGGAGTCAAAAGAAATTAATATCTACTAATATTGTGAAAATACTAAATCTATCCATTAAGTTTCAATTAAATCCATACAGTATTAGATGGTTGAGTCCATGGAGAAACCTTTGTGTCACCTATTAGTGTCTTCTCTCATATGCAATAAAACTTTTCCAAAATGAAGTCTTGTGTGATTTGGTCAATCTAGATGTTTGTGATGTACTACTTGGTTAGCCATTCATGTATGATCAACATGACATCTATGAATCAAAAAATCGAAGAATCACTCTCACTCTTGGAACATAACACTACAAGATATCAAAGGTACCACCTTCTACATTTGTCTTCCTAATTAGTGCCAAGAAATTCGTTCTCATGATGGTCAAGCTATAGAAATCCAAAAGGGCCAATGTTGTAGCCTTGACTACACAAATAACACAATAATAATAAAAAATAGATACCACCTGAGGAAGTTCATGACCTTCCATCTATAAACTAATGATCATTTAGAAATAGTGAAAAATCAAGCCCTACACAGCTCTACAAAGCACATATCTATACAACATAGTCTATTTTAAGTATGCATCAAGAATCAAATCAAAATACAACTACCATATTTGATGACAAATCTTGATGCAATGAGGACCCTTACATCTTAAGGAGGGATGAATGATCTGAGCAATATTTTAAGTGATAATTTGGGTGATGGTTTTACCCCAATTGATGGTAGAACCTCTGTGAGCCATAAATTTTATAGCATAGCTCTGTTTGAATCTCTGTTTGAACTATTGGAAAGATAAGAATGAGAAGAACATGATGAGATGGCATCAAGATATACTTGATAGTTTTTTAACCTTGAAATATCAATGGAAGTGTCTTAAATTTCAATTTTAATAGTCTAATCTAAAAATAATAAATTTCTAAAAATAATAATTTCTTAAATTCTAAAATGTTGTAAATTTTAGAAGTTAAACCACTTCATCTCCTTCGAGATTAGTGACCTTCCACATATTCCTCATGCCTTCAAAATATATATAAAAATAGATGTAACCTTAAAAGGCAATTAGACATCTCTTTTTAGAGATAGGAATATGTTGTATCTGCAATTTTGAGTAATAAAGTATATCTTCTTTATGTGTTATTAAAATATTTAACCAAGACTTTCAAGTTTTATATTAGTGGTATCTGATTGATTTTTTTTTAGTGTGTATGATCTTGAGGATGAGGTCAGATTACAAGAAGTTTGGGTGAAAAATAATAGAACTAGTAGACTATCAACTTGTTCACTCCAAATGACCTCAAATGATGGACAATACTGAGACATCTAATCCTTTCAATAAAATGGTGAATGAAGCCCTCTAGTAGTAGCAAGTGCAGATGATATAACAATTCTCCCAAATTCTCTAATAAATCTTGATAGAAAATTTTGGCTCCTCATTTGCAACCCATATCTTTTCAGTGCCCCAACACCCTTCAAGTTTTAGATGAATTTTGATATCCCTACATTTGAAATCAAAATCAATGATAATATAGCAGAAAATTGGTTCAATCAATTATCATCATATTTATATATAAATAAATTTACTAGTAAAAAGAAGATCACTTTTATTCTTTTGAAAGCATCATTGTCTATCAAAAATTGGTGGGATGTGTACAAGAAGAGATTCAATATAAATGATATTGGCCTTCAGGTGGAACCTACTTGAGATGATTTCATGGAAGCTGTAAAAAAAATACTACCCCATCAGAGCATATGACGATATGTATATAGAGTGAAAACAACTTTACTAAGGTAAGGAACATTTTATTCAAGATTACACTGATATTTTTCATTCTCTATTTGCGAGATTGGGCATACAAGAAAGTGAGAAATGTAAGGTTCTCAAATATCATGGTGGACTATAATGGTATATACTGGGGGAAATGAAACTCTTCAATTTGAAAATCCTTGATGAAATGTACAATTTTTTGATGAACATTAAATAGAAGCATGGAAGAATGAATATGATGAGTTAGCCTTCAAAATATAAAAGTGACAAAAAAGGTCAAACATGAAGCCAAATTTAGAATAAAAATAAGGGAAGACTAAAAAATAGTGTGATTACCACAAATCTGGAACTCACTTCAAAGAAAAATGTCAAGCCATCAAGTCCTTATTTTCTAAGTCACAATCCTCAACATTTACTACTCTACCTCATACACACCCTATAGTGGAAGAGGATGAAGAAGAGATTGTATATGTTGAGCTCAATGCCATCTTTTCTTCATCACAAACCATGAGGAGAGGCTAGATGACAAGGAAATTTTGTTTCACTCTAACTTATAGGTGAAATGTAAGCCTCTACATTTCATTCTTGATAGTGAGAGCCGAAAAAATTTAGTCTCTGGTAATATTGAGAAAAGCTTAAATCTATCCATGAAGCCTCACCCAAAGCCACATAATATTGGATGGTTAATTCCAAGGAGAAGCTTTTGCATCACCCACCAATGTCTTTTCTCATAAGCAATAAAACCTTTCCAAGATGTGGTCTTGTGTGATGTGGTCAATCTTGATGTTTATGATGTACTCTTTGATCAGTTATTCATGTATGATCGACATGACAAATATGAATCAAGAACTCAAAGGACCACCCTAATTCTTAGAACATGATGCTACAGGGTACTAGAGGTACCACCTTCTATATCTATCTCACTGATTAGTACCAAGAAATTTATTCTCATGGTGATCAAGCTACAAAAATATAAAAGAGTTGATGTTGTATTCTTGACTATAAAAACAACACAACAATAGAAGAAAATAGATATCAAACTAAAGAATTTCATAGCCTTCCATCCATAGATTGATGGTCAGATAGAAATGGTGAATAATCAAACCCTGTACAGCTCCACAAAGTACAGTCCATTCCAAGTATGCATCAAGAATCAAATCAAAATATAATTACCACACTTGATGACAAATATTAATTAATGGGGACCATTACTTTTTAAGGAGGGAGGAATGATCTGAGCAACATTTTAGGTGACAATTTAGGCAATAGTTCTACCTCATTTGATGGTAGAACTTTTGAGAGCCGTAAATTTTGCACCATAGCTATGTTTAACTCCCTGTTTAAACTATTGGAAAGCTAAGAATGAGGAGAATGAGATGATATGGCATCAAGATATGCTCAATGGTTTTTGACTTCTAAAATTCCAATGAAAGTTTCCTAAATTTTAATTTTAATAGTGTAGTCTAAAATTAGTAAGTTTCTAAAAATAGTAATTTCTTGAATTCTATAATGTTGTAAATCATAAAAGTCAAATCACTTCATCTCTCATGAGATTGTTGATCTTCCACATGCTCTTCTAGCCTTCAAAGTATGTATAAAAATAGATGTAGCCTGAAAAGGCAATTAGACATATCTTTCTAGAGATAGGCATATGTTGTATCTGTTATTTTGAGCAATAAAATATCTCTTTTTAGAGATAGCATTATTATTTGTGTGTTCTTAAAATATTCTTCAATCAAGAATTTTGAGTTTTGGAATAATGGTATCAAAGTGTTTTGTATTTAAAGTATATGATCTCAAGAATGATGTCAGATTACAAGGAGCTTAGGTGGAAAATAATAGAACTAGTAAACTATCTATATGTTTGCTCAAAATGACTTCAAATAATAGACAACACTGAGACATCTGATCCTTTTAAAGAAATAGTGAATGAAGCCCTCTAGTAGTAGAAAATGCAGATGCTACAATAATTCTCCCAAATTTTCCAACAAATCTCGATGATAAATTCAAGCTCCTTATCTACAACCCCACATATTTTTAGTACCCCAACAACCTTCATGGTTTAAGTGAATTTTGATATCTCTACATTTAAAGATAAAATCAATTCTGATGCATTATAAAATTGGTTAGATCAATTATCATCTTATTTTTTTATAAATAAATTTATCCATAAAGTGAATATCACTTTTACTCTTTTGAAAGCATCATTGTCTCTCAAAAATTGGTAGGAAGTGTACATGAAGAGATTCAATATGAATAATATTAACCTTGAGGTAAAACCTACTTGAGATGATTTCATAGAATTTGTAAAGGAAGAATACTACCTTATTGGAGCATATGATGATCCATATATAGAGTGGAAAGAACTTCACTAAGGTAAGGAACAATATATTCAAGATTAAACTGACATTTTTCATTCTTTATCTATGAGATTGGGCATCCAAGAAAGTGATAAACATAAGGTTCTCAAATATCATGGTGCACTACAATGATATATATGGGGGGTGGGGGGGGGGGGGGGGGGGGGGCGGGGTGGGAATAGAAATCTTCAATTTGGAAACCTTCGATGAGACGTACAAGTTCATGATGAAGATTGAGCAGAAATATGGAAGAATGAATATGAAAAGTTATCCTTTAAAATAGAAAAGTGACAAAAAAAGTCAAACATGAGGCTAAAATTATAATCAAAAAGAAAGAAAGATTAGAAAATGATGTGATTACCATAAATTTAGAAATCACTCTAAAAAAGAATGTTGAGCTATCAAGTCTTTACTTTCTAAGTCACAATCCTCAATATCTACTACTCTACCTCATACACACCCTATAGTCAAAGATAATGAAGAAGAGATTGTAGATGTTGAGCCTGATGCTATCGTTGATTCATCATAGACCCATAAGGAGAGGCCAAATGATAAGGAAAGGTTGTTTCACTCTAAGTTATAGGTGAAAGGCAAGCCTCTACATTTAATTCTTGATAGTGAAAGTCAAAATAATTTAATTTATGCTAATGTTGTGAAAAGCCTAAATATATTCATGAAGCCTCACTCAAAGCCATATAGTATTGTATAGATGAGTATAGGGAGAAACTTTCATGTCACCCACCAATGTCTTCTCTCATATATATTAAAACCTTTCCAAGATGAGGTCTTATGTGATGTGGTCAATCTGGATGTTTGTAATTTACTCTTTGGTCAGCCTGTAGACACCAAAATTGTGTCTACTCCTTGGTCGACTCCCCCCTTGGTCCCCTTGGTCCACTTCTAAACATTCCTAACCCACACACTTATTAATTTAAAATAATAACTTATTTTAAATTATTAACACCTCCCTTGACACCTCACCCATGACACATCACCCTTGACACCTCATCCTTGGATTCCTCACCCTTGGATACCCTCATTCATTATCCTATGACCTATTTCAACCCTCCCACTAACCTCTCACACCTATTATACCTACCTTCAACCATTTTACCATGACCACTGAACTCGACAAATGGAGGAATGGGCAAAAGGCTAAAAATAGCCTTTTTACCCATCTTCTAGCCGTCGACGTCGGTTACCAGTCGACCAACGCCGGTGGAATCACCAATGTCAGTTAATTAAAACCAACTTGCCAAGCTAAATGGAAAAGGGAATCGATCAATCAATCAATCATAGCCTGAATCATAGACCTGAAGGCTAATTCTCTGGTGCCTGGTATTCGACCTTTCTCTCTCTCTTAGACGCACACCAAGCATCACAGGCTACAGGAACTTTGCATCAGTCACTCCACCCCTGATTCAAATATTTTAGGAAGCCTTCTACGTCAATGGCATCAACAACAAGTCTTCTACACTTTTGGTTCTCTATCAAAGAGCTAAGTATCCCTCTTTTAATTCATTTCATTATTTAGAATGTATTAGTAATTGGTTCTCTAGTTACTACTTTTAAGCCATATTATCAACCAGACCCAGCTATCAACCAAACCTGACTATCAACCAGACCACACCTGACTCTCTTCTCAAAAAGGCTAAGAGGCCTTTCCCATATCTTTCCCTCTTTTGACAACCTATCCTTTGCTTTTGCCCCTCCTAAGACCTTATCTACTATCTTACCACCCTACATAGACTCTCAGACTACCACAGAGCATTCCATTGACCAGAGACCCATTCAAAACCTATCCAAGGCCATTGCCCTGACCGACATTGACCATTTCCCCTATCAACATCGATAGACTAATCAGTGTCAGCCACCTTAACCAATCGACGACGGCAGACTAACCAGTGTCGATGACTGTGGGAGGTAGATAGTAGAATACAGGTACACATTATCTTTATTTCTTTTGTTTAGCCTTTCATTATTTCTCTTTCTAGCAACATTATTTTATCAACTAGTGGAATTTCATCCCACAAGGAAGTCTTTGTACTTTCGGGACCGAGATTTGCTTGGCAGTCCACCTTATATCCATCTAACAATCTCCTTGTTTAAGTCTTTCTCTCTACAGGTGTCGTCCTCCATAGCAAAAGAGGAGTCCCTACAATGTTTGGATAACGGTGTGCAAACTTCATCTGGGTATCATCAAACCCTTGACCATTTAATCTTAGTTTCTTACTTCCTTTGAATGTAGAAAAGCAAAAAATAGTTAGAAACATAGCCATTTATATTTGATCGATATGGAATCTATGAATCAAGAACTTAAAGGATTACCCTCACTCTTGGAATATGGTGTTATAGTGTACCGAAGGTACCACCTTCTATATTTATCTTCTTGATTAATGCTAAAAAAGTTGTTCTCTTGATGCTTAATCCACAAAAATCCAAAAAGCCAGATGTTGCAGCCCTGACTACATAAATAACACAATAATAGAAGAAAATAGATATCAAGTTGAGGAATTTCATGGCCTTCTATCCATAAATTGATGGTCAGACAAAAATGATGAAGAATCAGGCCCTAAAAAGGTCCATAAAGCACAATCTATTCTAAGTATGCATCAAGAATCAAATCAAAACACAACTGCCACACTTGATAAATATTGATGCAATGGGGAACATTTCTTCTCAAAGAGGGAGGAATGATCTGAGAAACATTTTAGATGACAATTCGAGTGGCGGTTCTACCTCAATTGGTGGTAGAACTTTTAGGAGTCATAGTTTTTTCACCATAGCTTCATTTGACTCCCCACTTGAATTATTGAAAAGCTAAGAATGAGGAGAATGTGATGAGATGACATGGAGATATGATCAATAGTTTTTTACCCTTGATATCCTAATGGAAGTATCCTAAATTTTAATTTTAATAATATAGTTTAAAAATAGTAAGTTTTTAAAAATAGTAATTTCTCAAATTCTGTATTATTATAATTTGTGAAAGTCAAACCACTTCATCTCCTTCGAGATTGGTGACCTTACACATCCTCCTCCTACCTTCAAAGTATGTATAAAAATAGATATAAGTCAAAAATTTAATTAGACATCTCTTCCCAGAGATAGGCATATATTGTATTTGCAATTTTGAATAATAAAACATCTCTTCTCAGAGGTAGAATTATTATTTATATGTTCTTGAAATATTTTTTAACTAAGAATTTCAGGTTTTGAATTAGTGGTATCAGAATGATTTGTCTTTATAGTGTATGATCTTGAGGATGAGTCAGATTAGAAGAATTTTGGGTAGAAAATAATATAACTAATAAACTATCCATCTATTCGCTTTAAATGACCTCAAATAGTGGACAACATCGAGACATCCAATCCTTTTAAAGAAATGGTGAATGAAGTTCTATAGCATTAGTAAGCATAGATGCTACAATAAGTCTCCTAAATTCTCCAAAAAAAATTGATGGGAAATTATGGCTTCTCATCTACAATCCCACATATTTTTAGTGCCCCAACACCATTCAAGATTCAGGTGAATTTTGATATCCCTACATTTAAAGGCAACATCAATACTAATATATTAAAAAATTGATTAGATAAATTATCATCCTTTTTTTCTATAAATAAATTCATTGATAAAAATAAGATCACTTTTAATATTTTGAAACCATCATTACCTGTCAAAAATTGGTGGGAAGTGTACAGAAAGAGATTAAGTATGGATGATATTGACCTTGAGGTAGAACCAACCTGAGATGATTTCATAAAAGCTGTAAAGGAAGAATACTACCCCATTGGAGCATATGATGATCTATATATAGAGTAGAAACAACTTTACTAAGGTAAATAATAGTCTATTTAAGATTATACTAACATTTTTCATTCTCTATCTATGAGATTAAGAATCTAGGAAAGTGAGAAACACAAGGTTCTCAAATATCATGGTGGACTAAAATGGTATATATTGAAGAAAATAAAACTCTTCAATTTAAAAAATCTTGGTGAGATGTACAAGTTCATGATGAAGATTGACCAGAAACATGGAAGAATAAATATGAAGAGTCAGCCTTCAAAATATAAAAGTGACAAAGAATGTCAAATACGAGGTCAAAATTGGAAGCAAAAGGAAAGGAAGACTAGGAAATGGTGTAATTATCAAAAATCTAAAACTCACTCCGAAGAAGAATGTTGAGCCATTAAGTCCCTATTTTTTGAGTCGCAATCTTCAACATATATTGCTTTGTCTCATACACACCTTATAGTTGAAGAGAATGAAGAAGAGATTATAGATGCTAAGCCTAATGCTATCATTACTTTATCACAAACCTATGAAGAGAGGCTAAATGATAAAGAAAAGTTGTTTCACTATAAGTTATGGGTAAAAGGTAATCCTCTACATTTTATTCTTGATAGTGGGAGTCAAAAAAATTTAATCTCTGCTAATATTGTAAAAATCCTAAATCTATCCATGAAGCCTCACCCAAAGCCATATAGTATTAGATGGTTGAGTCTAGAGAGAAACCTCTGTGTCACTGACTAATATCTTCTCTTATATGCAATAAAACCTTCCCAAGATAAGGTCTTATGTGATGTGGTCAATTTAGATATTTATGATGTACTTCTTGATCATCCTTTCATATATGATTGACATGACATTTATGAATCAAGAACTTGAAATATCACTCTTAGTCTTAGAACACAGTGTTATAGGGTACCAGAGGTACCACCTTCTACATCTATCTCCTTGATTAGTGCCAATAAATTCATTCTCATGGTAGTTAAGCCAAAAAATCCAAAAGAATTGATGTTTCAACCTTGACTATAAAAACAATACAACAATAGAAGAAAATAGATACCAAGCTAAAGAATTTCATGGCTTTCCATCTAGAGACTAATGGTTAGACATAAATAGTGAAAAATTAGGTTCTAAACAGATTTATAAAGCACAGTCTATTATAAGTATGCATCAAAAATCAAATCAAAACATAACTACCGCATTTGATGATAAATATTGATGCAATGGGGATTATTGCTTCTCAAATAGGGAGGAATGATCTAAGAAACATTTCAGATGATGGTTCTACCCCAATTGGTGGTAGAACTTATGGAAGCCATAACTTTTGCATCATAGATCCGTTTGACTCCCCATTTAAACTGTTGAAAAGCTAAGAATGAGGAGAATGAGATGAGATGATATCAAGTTATACTCAAGGTTTTTTATCCCTAAAATTCCAATGAAAGTGTCTTAAATTTTAATTTTAATAATACAATTTAAAAATAGTAAGTTTCTAAAAATAGTAATTTCTCGAATTCTATAATGTTGTAAATTATGCAAATCAAACCACTTCATCTCCATCAAGATTGGTTACTTTCCACATATTAATCCTACCTTCAAAGTATGTGTAAAAATATATGTATCCTAAAAATATAATCAAACATCTCTTTCAAGAGATAAGTATATGTTATATCTATAATTTTGGAAAACAAAACAACTCTTCTCAGAGATAACATTATTATTTGTGTTCTTGAAATATTCTTTAATTAAAAATTTTGAGTTTTAGATTAGTGATAACAGATTAATTTGTCTTTAGAGTGTATGACCTTAAGGATGAGGTTATATTATAAGAAGCTTGGGTGGAAAATAATATAACCAATAGACTATCCACTTGTTCACTTCAAACGACCTTAAATGGCAAACAACACTAAGACATCTGATCCTTTCAAGAAAATGGTGAATGAAGCTCTCTAATAGTAGCATATGTAGATGCTACAATGATTCTCCCAAATCCTCTAACAAATCTTGATGAAAAATTCTAGCTCCTCATCTACAACTCCACATCTTTTCAGTACCCCAACACCATTTTAGGTTTAGGTAAATTTTTATATCCTTACATTTGAAGGCAAAATCAATGTTGATGTAGTAAAAAATTGGTTGGATCAATTATCTTCATATTTTTCTATAAATAAATTCACTGATAAAGAGAAAATTAGTTTTACTCTTTTGAAAGCATCATTGTCTATCAAAAATTAGTGGAAAGTGTACTGGAAAGTTTCAGTATGGATGATATTCACCTTGAGGTGGAACCTACCTAGGATGATTTCATAGAAGATGTAAAGGAAGCATATTACCCCATTGAAGCATTTGATGATCTATATATAAATTAGCAACAAATTTGCCAAGGTAAGGAATAGTATGTTAAAGATTATACTAACATTTTTCATTTTTTATCTATGAAATTGGGCATCTAAAAAGTAAAAAACATAATGTTCTCAAATATCCTGGTATATTACAATAGTTTATATGACGAGAAATAGAACTCTTCAATTTGGAAACCCTCGATGAGGTGTACAAGTTCACAATGAAGATTAAGTAGAAGCATGGAAGAATGAATATGAAAAGTCAGTTTTCAAAATAGAAAAGTGAGAAAGAAGGTCAAACATGAGGTTAAAATTGGAAGAAAAAGGAAAGAAAGACTAGGAATGATGTGATTACCACAAATCTAGAACTCACTCCAAAGAAGAATGTCAAGCCATCAAGTCTTTACTTTCTAAGTCACAAAAATCAACATCTACTTATCTACCTCATACATACCCTACAGTCGAAGAGGATGAAGAAGATATTGTATATGTTGAGCTCGATACCATTGTTGCTTCATTATAGACCCATGAAGAGAGGCCAGATGATAAGGAAAGGTTGTTTCACTCTAAGTTATGGGTGAAAGGTAAGCCTCTACATTTTATCCTTGATAATGAGAGTAAAAATAATTTTATCTATACTAATATTATGAAAATCTTAAATCTATTTCATAAAGCCTTATATAAAGCCATATAGTATTGGATGGTTGACTCTAGAGAGAATCCTTCATGTCACCCACCAATGTCTTCTCTCATATGCAATAAAACCTTTTCAAGATGAGGTCCTGTGTGATATGGTCAATCTAGATGTTTATTATGTACTCTTTGATCATCCATTCATGTATGATCAACATGGCATCTATGAATCAAGAACTTGAAGGATCACCTTCACTCTTAGAATATGGTGCTACAAGGTACTAGAGGTACCACATTTTACATCTATCTTCCTGATTAGTGCCAAGAAATTTATCTCATAGTGGTGAAGCCATAGAAATCCATGAAAACCAAAAGAGCTAATGTTACATCTTTGACTACACAAACAACATAACAATAGAATAAAATAGATACCAAGATGAGAAAGTTCACAACCTTTCATCCACAGACTAATGGTCAGACAGAAATGGGAACAATCAGGCCTACATAGCTCCATAAAGCACAAACCACTCCAAGTATGTATCAAGCATCAAATCAAAACACAAATAACACACTTTATGATAAATATTGAAGCAATAGGGACCATTTATTCTCAAGGATGGAGGAATGATCTGAGCAACATTTTAGATGACAATTCGAGCAATGATTCTACCCTAATTAGTGCTAGAACTTTTTAGAGCCATAACTGTTTCACTATAGCTCTGTTTGACTTCTCATTTGAACCATTGGAAAGCTAAAAATGAGGAGAATGAGATGAGATGAAATCAAGTTATAATTGATAGTTTTTACCCTTAAAAACCTAATAGAAGTGTCCTAAATTTCAATTTTAATAATCCAGTCTAAAAATAATATATTTATAAAAATAGTAATTTGTCAAATTCTATAATATTGTAAATCATAGAAGTTGAATCCTTCATCTCCCTTGAGATTGGTGGCTTTAAATATCCTCCTCGTACCTTCAAAGTATGTATAAAAAAATATGTATCTCGAAAAGGTAATCAAACATATCTTTCCAAAGATAGGTATATGTTGTATCTACAATTTTGAGTAATAAAACATGTCTTCTTAGAGATAGAATTATTATTTATGTGTTCTTAAAATAATCTTCAACCAAGACTTTTGAGTTTTAGATTAGTAGTATCAAAGTGGTTTATCTTTAAAGTGTATTATTCTAAAGATGAGGTTAGATTACAAGAAGTTTAGGTGGAAAATAATAGAACCAACAGATTATCTATCTATTTGCTATAAATGACTTCAAATGGTGGATAACATCGAGACATCTAATTTTATAGTAGTAAGCACATATGCTACAAAAATTTGCCTAAATTCTACAAAACAATCGTAATAAGAAATTCTAGCTCCTAATATATAACTTTACATCTTTTCAGTACCCCAACACTCTTCAAGGTTTATGTGAATTTTGATATCCTTACATGTGAAGGCAAAATCAATGCTGATGTAGTAGAAAATTGGTTGGATCATTTATCTTCCTATTTTTTTATAAATAAATTCACCAATAAAGAGAAGATCACTTTTTCTCTTTTCAAAGCATCATTGCTTGTCAAAAATTGGTGGGAAGTGTACAAAAAGAGATTCAGTATGGAATATATTGGCCTTGAGGTGGAACCTACCTAAGATAATTTCATAGAAGATGTAAAAGAATAATACTACCTCATTGGAACATATGATGATCTGTATATAGAGTAGCAATAATTTCACCAATGTAAAGAATAGTTTGTTCAAAATTACATTGACATTTTTCATTCTCTATCTATAAGATTGAGCATTTAGGGAAGTGAGAAATACAAAGTTCTTAAATATTATGGTGGACTATAATGGTTTATACGAGAAGAAATGGAACTCTTCAATTTATAAACCATCGATGAGCATTCAAGTTTGTGGTGAAGATTGAGTAGAAGTATGAAATAATGAATATAAAGAGTCAGCCTTTAAAATAGAAAAGTGACAAAGAAGATCAAATATGAGGCCAAAATTTGAATAAAAAAGAAGGAAAGACTAGGAAATGGTGTGATACCATAAATTTGAAACTCACTACAAAGAAGAATATCGAGCTATCAAGTCTCTAATTTTTGAGTCACAATCCTCAACATCTACACACCATATAGTCAAAGAGGATGAAGAAGATATTGTAGGTGCTGAGCTTAATGCCATCATTGCTTTATCACAGACCTAAGAGGAGAGGCTAGATGACAAGAAAAGGTTGTTTCACTCTAAGTTATATGTGAAAGGTAAGCCTTTGCATTTCATTATTGATAGTGGGAGTAAAAATAATGTAATCTCTGCTAATATTTTAAAAAGCCTAAATTTATCCATGAATCCTCACTCAAAGCCATACAATATTAGATGGTTGAGTCCAGGGAGAAACCTCTATTTTACCCACCAATGTCTTCTCTCATTTATAATAAAACCTTTCTAAGATGAGGTCTTTTGTGATGTAGTCAATCTGGATGTTTATGATGTGTTCCTTGGTCAATCATTCATGAATGATTGACATGGAATCTATGAATCAAAAAATTGAAGGATCACCCTCACTCTTGGAACATGATATTATAGGGTACCAAAGGTACCACCTTCTACATCAGTCTCCCTGATTAGTGCCAAAAAATTCATTCTCATGGTGGTCAAACCATAGAATTTTAAAATAGTTGATGTTACAATCTTGACTACACAAATAACACAACAAAAAATAGATACTAAGCTAATGAAGTTCATGGCCTTCCATCCACTAACTGATGATCAGATAGAAATGGTAAACAATTGAGCCCTACACAGCTTCATAAAGCACAATCCATTCTAAGTATGTATCAGGAATCAAATCAAAACATAAATATCACACTTGATGAAAATTATTGATGTAATGGGGACCATTTCTTCTCAAAGAGGGAGGAATGATCTGAGAAATATTTCAAGCAAAAATTAGGGTGATGGTTCTATCCTAATTGGTGACAAAACTTCTGGGAGCCATAAATTTTGCACCCTAACTCCATTTGACTCCTCATTTGAACTGTTGCAAAGTTAAAAATAAAGAGAATGTGATGAAATAGAATTGAGCTATGCTCCATGGTTTTTTACTTATAAAACTTCAATGGAAGTGTCTTAAATTTTAATTTTAATAGTGTAGTCTAAAAATAGTAAGTTTCTAAAAATAGTAATTTCTCAAATTTTGTAATGTTGTAAATTATGGAAGTTAAACCACTTCATCTCCCTCAAGATTGGTGAGATTTCACATCCTCCTCCTACCTTAAAAATATGTATAAAAATAGATGTATCCTAAAAACACAATCAAACATCTCTTTTCAGAGATAGACATATGTTATATCTGTAATTTTGAGCAATAAAACATCTCTTCTTAGAGATAGTATTATTATTTATGTGTTCTTGAAATATTATTCAACCAAGAGTTTTGAGTTTTAAATTAATGATATCAGAGAGGTTTGTATTTAGAGTGTATGATCCTAATGATGATTCAGATTATAGGAAGTTTGAGTGGAAAATAATAGAACCAGTAGACTATCCACTTATTCACTCTAAATGACCTCAAATAATGGATAACACTGAGACATTTGATCCTTTCAAAGAAATTATGAATCAAGCCCTCTAGCAGTAGCATGCATAGATGCTACAAAAATTTACCCAATTTTTTTAATAAATATTGATAGGAAATTTTGGCTCCTCATCTGCAACCTCACATCTTTTCAGTGCCCTAACACCTGTCAAGGTTCAGGTGAATTTTGATATCCCTAAATTTGAAATTAAAATCAATACTGATATAGTATAAAATTATTTGAATCAATTTTTATCCTATTTTTTAAATTTATTGATAAAGAGAAGATCACTTTTGCTCTTTTGAAAGCATCATTACCTGTTAAAAATTGATGGAAAGTGTAAAAGAAGAGATTTAGTATGGATGATATTGGCTTTGAGGAAGAACTTATCTGAGATGATTTTATAGAAGTTTTAAATAAATAATACTACCCCATTAGAGCATATGATGATCTGTATATAGAGTGGTAACAACTTCACCAAGGTAAAGAACAATATGTTCAAGATTACACTGACATTTTTTATTCTCTATCTATGAGATTAGGTATCTATAAAAGTGAGAAATACAAGGTTCTCAAATATCATGGTGGACTATAATGGTATATATATGGGGAAATAGAACTCTTCAATTTAGAAACCCTTGATGAGATGTATAAGTTCATGGTGAAGATTGAGCAGAAGTATGAAAGAATGAATACAAAGAGTTAGCCTTAAAAATAGAAAAGTGATAAAGAAGGTCAAATATGAGGTTAAAATTAGAATAAAAAGGAAGAGAAGATTGAAAAATGGTGTGATTACCACAAATCTAAAACTCACTCCAAAGAAGAATGTTGAGCCATCAAGTCCCTACTTTTTGAGTCATAATCCTCAACATATACTACTCTGCCTCATACATACCCTACAGTTGAAGAGGATGAAGAAGAGATTGTAGATGGTGAGCTTGATGACATCATTGCTTTATCACTAACCCATGAGGAGATTTTAGATGACAAGGAGAGGTTGTTTCACTCTAAGTTATGGGTGAAAGGTAAGCCTATGTTATTCATTCTTGATAGTGGGAGTTAAAATAATTTAATCTCTATTAATGTTGTGAAAAGCCTAAATTTATCCATAAAGCCTCACCTAAAGCCATACAATATTATATGGTTGAGTTTAGGGAGAAACCTCTGCATCATCCACTGATATCTTCTCTCATATACAATAAAACTTTTCTAAGATAAGGTCTTGTGTGATGGGGTCAATCTAGATATTTGTGATGTAATCCTTGATCAACCATTCATGTATGATTGACATGACATCTAAGAATTAAAAATTTAAAGGATCAACCTCACTCTTGGAACATGGAACTATAAGGTACCATAGGTACCAATTTATATATCTGTCTCTTTGATTAGTGCCAAGAAATTTGTTCTCATGGTGGTCAAGCCATAAAAATCTAAAAGGGTTGATGTTGCAACCCTAACTACATAAACAACACAATAATAAAATAAAATAGATACCAAGCTAAGGAATTTCACAGCCTTCCATCCATAGACTAATGGTCAAATAGTAAAGTAAACAATCAGGCCCTACATAGCTCCACAAAGCATAGCACCATAAAGCACAATCTATTCCAAATATGCATCAAGAATCAAATCAAATTACAACTGCCACACTTGATGAAAAAAATTGATGCAATGGGGACCATTGCTTCTCAAGGAGGGAGGAATGATCTGAGCAACATTTCAAGTGACAATTTGGGCAATAGTTCTACTCCAATTGGTAGTAAAAATTCTAGGAGTCATAACTTTTGCACCATAGCTCTATTTGACTCTCCATTTGAACTATTGGAAAGATAAAAATGAGGAGAACATGATGACATGGCATCAAGCTATGCTTGATGGTTTTTTACCCCTAAAATCACAATATAAGTATCCTAAATTTTAATTTTAATAGTGCAATCTAAAAATAGTAAGTTTCTAAAAATAGTAATTTCTCAAATTCTATAATATTGTAAATCGTGAAAGTCAAACCACTTCATCTCCCTCAATATTGGTGACCTTCTACATCCTCCTCCTACCTTCATAGTATGTATAAAAGTATATGTAGCCTAAAAAAGCAATTAGACATCTCTTCCCAAAGATAGGCTATGTTGTATCTACAATTTTGAGCAATAAAATATCTCTTCTTAGAGATAGCATTATTATTTATGTGTTCTTGAAATATTCTTCAACCAAGACTTTCAAGTTTTGGATTAGTGGTATCATAGCAATTTGTCTTTAGAGTGTATGATCTTGAGGATGAAGTCAGATTACAAGAATCTTGGGTGGAAAATAATATAACCAACAAACTATCAACTTGTTCACTCCAAATGACCTCAAATGGTAGACAACATCGAGACATTCTATCCTTTCAAGGAAATGGGGAATGAAGTCTTCTAGTAGAAGCAAGCACATATATTATAACAATTCACTCAAATTTTCCAATAAATCTTGATGAGAAATTTTGGCTCCTAATCTACAACCCCACATCTTTTCAGTGCCCCAACACCCTTCAAGGTTTAGGTGAATTTTGATATCCTTACATTTAAAGGCAAAATCAATGCTGATGCAATAGAAAATTGGTTGGATCAATTATTATCCTATTTTTTTATAAATAAATTCACTGATAAAGAGAAGATCACTTTTGCTTTTTTGAAAGCATCATTACCTATCAAAAATTGGTGGGAAGTGTACAAGAAGAGATTCAGTATGGATGATATTAGCTTTAAGGTGGAACCTACCTGGGATGATTTCATTGAAGCTATAAAGGAATAATACTACCCTATTAGAGTATATGATGATCTGTATATAGTGTGGCAACAACTTCACCAAGGTAAGGAATAGTCTATTCAAGATTACACTGACATTTTTTATTCTATATCTATGAGATTAAGCATCCAAGAAAGTGAGAAACATAAGGTTCTCAACTATCGTGGTGGACTATAATGGTATATATAGGGGGAAATGGAACTCTTCAATTTGAAAACCCTTAGTGAGGCATACAAATTAATGATAAAGATTCAATAGAAGCATGGAAGAATGAATATGAAGAGTCAGCCTTCAAAATAGAAAAGTGACAAAGAAGGTCAAATATGAGGCCAAAATTGGAAGCAAAAGAAAGGGAAGACTGGTAAATGGTGTGATTACCATAAATCTAGAACTCACTCAAAGAAGAATGTTGAACCATCAAGTCCCTGCTTTCTAAGTCATAATCCTCAACATCTACTACTTTACCTCATACACACCCTGCAGTAAAAGAGGATGAAGAAGAGATTGTAGATGCTAAGACCAATGTCATCATTGCTTTATCACAGACCCATGAGGATAGGCTAGATGATATGGAAAGGTTTTTTCACTCTAAGTTATAGGTGAAAGTTAAGTCTCTACATTTCATTATTAATAGTGGGAGTCAAAAGAATTTAATCTATGCTAATATTGTGAAAAGCCTAAATCTATCCATGAAGCCTCACCCAAAGTCATAAAGTATTAGATAGTTGAGTCCAGGGAGAAACCTTTGCATCACCCACCAATGTCTTCTCTCATTTGCAATAAAACCTTTCCAAGATCAGGTTTTGTGTGATGTGGTCAATCTAGATGTTTATGATGTACTCCTTGGTTAGCCATTCATGTATGATCGAAATGGAATCTATGAATCAAGAATTCAAAGGATCACCCTCACTCTTGGAACATGATGCTACAGGGTATTATAGGTACCACCTTCTACATCTATCTCCCTAATTAGTGCCAAAAAATTCATTCTCATGGTGGTCAAGCCACAAAAATCCAAAAGGGCCGATGTTACATCTTTGACTACATAAAAAATATAATAATAGAATAAAATAGATACCGAGCTGAGGAAGTTCATGGCCTTCCATTCATAGATTGATGGTCAAATAGATATGGTGAACAATCAGGCCCTACACAGCTCCACAAAGCACAGTCTATTCCAAGTATGAATCGAGGATCAAATTAAAATACAACTACCACATTTGATGAAAAATATTGATGCAATGGGGACCATTTTTTCTCAAGGAGGGAGGAATGATTTGAGCAACATTTCAGGCAACAATTCGGGTGACAATTCTATCCCAATTGGTGGCTTAAATTTTAAGAGCCATAATTTTTGTATCATAGCTCCGTTTGACTTCCCATTTGAATTGTTGAAAATTTAAGAATGAGGAGAATGTGATGAGATGGTATAGATCTATGATCAATAGTTTTTTACCACTACAATCCTAATAGAAGTGTCTTAAATTTTTATTTTAATAGTGCAATCTAAAAATAGTAAGTTTCTAAAAATAGTAATTTCTCAAATTTTGTAATGTTGTAAATCATGGAATTCGAACCGCTTCATCTCCCTCAAGATTGGTGACCTTCCACATCCTCCTCCTTCTTTCAAAGTATTTATAAAAATAGATGTAGCTTGAAAAGACAATCAGATATCTCTTCCCAAAGATAGGCATATGTTGTATCTACAATTTTGAGCAATAAAACATCTCTTCTTAGAGATAACATTATTATTTGTGTGTTCTTGAAATATTATTTAACCAAGACTTTCAAGTTTTAGATCAAAAAGTGATAAGTGTCAAGCTCATGGTGCATAGTTAAAAGCTCAAGCATATTCTTATCAATCGATGGTACGTGACAAAGCATAGAGATCCTGATCTATGGTGAGAAATAGGTCAAGACTTCAATAAAGCTTGAGGATGATCAAGAAGAAGACAAGTGTCACCATCTCGAGGGTGGTTTAAAGATCTAATAAAGAGAAAAGAGTTAAAATGTCAAAGGTTCCAAGAGATCTATGAGAGTGACAAGTGTCACCATCTTAAGAAGCATTCCAAAGATCTAATGGCACATGATAAAGTCAACATATCAATATACCCACTAAGGGATCTGAGAATGACAAGTGGCACCATCTTGGGCGCCTAGGTGGTAGATTAATAGTTCACATGCCCTTCCATAATTTAATTGATTCAACAAGCTTGTGAGCAAGTGTAGAGAAGATGCATATTATAATTATGATTAATGGAATAAAGATCAACCAATATCATTTGACCTAAATTTTGATTTGATGGTGTGAGGTAAACGTGGAATTCTCAAAGAACTCAATCCAAATGAGAATTTTCCACATGGTGAAAGGGTATTATCCCAGTAAAGACTAACTATGTAGGGTGAAAAAAGCCTACAAATTATCTAAGTGGTAATATTTCATGGATCTTAATAGAGATCTAATGGCTTGTAGTAAAATCTAATTCTAAAGGGATGTCGAGAACCCACAGGGTTGCAAGGTGGCACATTCACATTTATCATGTAGACAAGGATCTAGAAATGCAAGTCTTAGGTGAAATTTTCAAATATCTAGACCTAATGATGTATTGACATGTGTTCTAGGGGAAATAGTAACATTTTGAGTTAATAAATAGAGTGACATGGAATTTCCACATAGGCAGACAATTCACATTGAAAGTTTTTTTGGTGCTTGAGTTAGAGTGTCATTAGATGCACAATTAATTGGGCAAGGAATTTTCCTTAGGTAACTAAGTTTATGTAATATTTTGAAAATGAATACTCCTTTGTAAAGGCATATACAACTTATAGAGCATGTAGCCTATAGGTGAGTCATAGCTAAACAAGGTCAATGTTCAACATTTGATCCTAGGTTTAAAGGATCAATGGAGTGCATTTGATATGAGCAAATGAGATCAATGACACGAGATGAAGGTGGACATTTCAACAGATCTCAAACCAAATGTGAAAGTTACACATGTCCAAATTAGGGCTAAGTAAGTGGCTTAGTCACTTTTAAGCCCCACAAATGCCTAGTTGGATTTGATGTGGCATTTCATGTGTCAAAATGTGTAAATATTTGGCTTAAGAGTTAAAATTGATGTCTCCTTCATGGATAGGAAATAATTCAAAGCACAAAAAAGGGTCTGTGGGACATTTTAGAGCATAGTTTTGGCCACAGATCATTTTCTACCTCTACCACAATCATTGCAAGATCAGGTTATTCCATGGTATGCATAAGAAGAAAGGCAGTTGTCCAAGAGGTTCTAACTGTGCAAGCAAGTAGTCAAGGGAATCTCTAGATAGTTACACATGAGGACAAAGTTTGTTTATCCTCCACCACAAAATTTCACCTTCCATATCATGTAAAAATGCATCTTTAGTCAAGAAATCAAAGTGTTTATTACAAATCTTCATCATTCCTTGTAGAGATAGTTAGAGCAATGATTTTTATTGTAAATAAATGAATATTTTAGGCATGGTAGGGAATTTTTTCCATCTCGGAGCATCTTGGTGGAATTTGGAGGGTTGCTTTGCAATTTTGCAAATTACAACCCACAGGCCCAAATTTGAGCAGGGTGAAAAATGCATAAATAGAGGGATTCTCCTCTATTGTCAAGGTTGTTGTTGTTCTTTGTCTTTCCTAAGTATAGGCTCTTCCAAAATTTTAGGATCACTACTATGTGTGTATTTTACATCCCTTGCTAAGATGGTTGTAGTTGTATAGCAATTAGCAAGCTCTGAGAGCATGTTTATATGTCTCTCTTGCCCAATATGGAACAAATCCACCATGTGTGTCCCCATGGAAACATTTTGAAATAATGATGTATGTAAAATTTTCTTGCAAAGTTAATGGAAAATATTTGTGGTTCTTACTGTTTCTTTTTGATGAAGTGTAGTGATATGTTTTGAAAATGTTGTTGATTGGATATCTTATTCTATACTCATTACTTGTTGTCATCTTGGGCTTAGATCTAGATTATAAATCTCTTTTTGAATTATGTCTATAAATATGCTACTAAATAACTTGTTAGGGCACCCTAGGTTTATGGATTTAATGGGAAAAAGTATATAAGATTCTAGTTTTATTATATGTTCTAGGGTTTCAAGATCATTCGGGTATTTTCATTTCATTGGCACCAATAGGTGAAAATTAATCCTAATAGTTGTACTAGCTTGCATTTTAGTTTTCTACATCTTTGCAATATGTGATGTCATGAATTTTGAAAAAATCCTTGATGTTTGAAAACCACCAACACTCCACCCTCTTTTCATAACTAACAAGTTGTCCTACCTTGTCCTACCCTACATATAATACACAATTGTTGCATATCATAAGTGTTATTTGCCTACAAATGTATAAGATGTTGCTTATATAACATGCATTTATATCTTGTGCTTTAAATATTAGCATTGTCATCTTCCATCTACCCCTATTATTGAAAATTCTTTAGAATGAAGATTGCAAACACTTTTATATCTATATTTAGTAGCTTGTATGTGATCTAGAGCATTTATTCATTCCATGTGACAACCCTTCTTGGGTGGACTGAACAAGTTTGGGTGTGCCCTGGTCATGTTTACATATTTTTGTGCCAAAAATACCCATAGAGGTTGAATTTTATAATCTCTCCATGTGAGCAAGCTACCCCATAGGTCCTCTAACCTTGGTTTAAGTAGAGCCAAAAGTAGTAGGGAGATAACCATACCCTTTGTCAGTGCCTCTCAGTCATTTTTTGCATCCAGTCCATTTTAGATGTCAAACCCTTCCCTGACTAAAATGACATACTAGTGGGTTTTTCATCTTTGTTTTCCATTTTCTTCAAGTGTGCAAAACTGAGCAATAGAGGTGTATAACTAGGAATCAACACATTCCTCCAATTATTGTAATAAAAAAGGGTAAGGTTTAGACATATATATAAAAAATTAGAACTAGTTCAGACACACAGTCCTTTATTAATCCAAATATAATATAATCACATAAAATACAAATGTGATTTGAGAAGAATGGCCCAAAACTACCATCCTCATAACTAAGTATGAGAACTAATGAACATAAAACAATTGCATAAATATATAAATTAGGTGTTCTTGGGAAATTGAATACATTTATGCTAATATCTAAATTCATTCACATAAAAATTACTAATTTCTACTATCCTACATGTGTATCTATCCTAAATAATTGATAATGTAAAAATAAATTAGTTCAAAAAGATAACAGAACTTGAAATTGTCAAAAGTGCAACCTTGATGTACACGATTGTGAGTACAAGTACATTTCAAAATTCATATTAGAAGACATGACTATCACCATATGGACAAATGAATTTCATGAATGCAATCATGGGTATCATAGCATGACACTTACAATAACTATTAGCATCCCTCAATGGTACCTAGGAGTTTGTCAAAAAAGTTCTCTTTTGCAAGTATCATTGTACTGTGTCTACATGATTATAATTATATAATGGAAAGGAACAAATGCACTATACTTTGATAGGTGAAAGCAAAGATGAATTTGCACCACTAGTTATAGCTTTGCTTATTGTGGACTTGATCTAAGTTGATACATATATGCAATCACCCATATTTTGTCACCTGTAATTTTGGTTGGTTTGAAAATGTATAATTTGTATATATGATGCTTATTTTTTTGTGTTATAGTTACATGAACTATAATATTCTCACTTATTTTTTGCTACCCAATAATGAATATAGCATTTAGATTTTGATATTCATAAATATAAGCTTGAAATGTTATTTCCCTTTAAATCTTTACTTGTATGCACCATTTACTATTCCCACCCTAAAATAAAATGAGCACAAAATATACAAGAAACATGTATCTAAATTATCTACCATTATTACTATGGGCATGCATGGAAGAATTAATGTAAATAAGTGGGCTTAGTTTCATTATGCAACCCAAAAGGATCATATTAACTCACATCATCACCTTCAATACTATGTACATACAAAAAGTACTGACTTTTATGTGCCCAATGGTAATATTACATAGGTCCATAGACGCTTCCATGAAAGAGCGGACACTCCACCCTCAAAAAATTCATGTTTCACTTGCAACAAATTATATCCAAGTATCCAAACAAAACATTACAATGGCAACCAAACTTGTCACCATTGCATTACTAAGGAAAATAATAATCAATTTTCAACTGCTAATGACATGAACCCAAGCATACAACCTATATCTTTGTCAAAATTGACATAAGTAGAGGAAATAATTATTGCTTTAGTGATACTAATTATATAAGTAACACATTCACGTGGTGGGAAATACAAATATAGTGGCAATACTATAATATTTCTCAAGTTTTATCCTCCACTCTTAGGCAACTACCTCTTTAAACAAAGAATTGGATTAGAAAACAAAACGTATGATTGCTTTGTTATAATATCACATGTCATACAATCACTTCTCTACAAAATTGAAAATGATCCTTACTATGCAAATGTCAAGCTAGACCAACAATCACTAGATTTACTACCATTAGAACCTATTGATGATTGTTTTATCTATCCACACAATAGTATGGATATTATGGCTGTAGACATTAATGACACATAATTTGATAACATCATAACTACACCTCATGGTCCTCATTATACTCAAATTTCATATTTTTTTGCATCCCTTCCACATGCACAAAGAGAGGTTGACAAGATAAGGAACTATGTAAACAATCATAAAAACTGCAATGCATCTATAATTGACTATCCCATCATCAACAAGTATCCTATCAATGAGTATAACACTAAAGGCTTATTTTCTATGGCTTTTCATACTCTTTTCCCAAAAAAGGTTTGTATGTACCAACAACCCATTATTAAGCAATTTAAACTCCATGAGTATGTTTTACACATGGTTAAGTATAAATATAATTGGTTTAGAAGTTATCCATGGTTATGATATTTTTTGTTGAACCTAATGATATGCCATCGAACACAGGCAACATCTGTAGTCTTTACCAAGAAAAACCTTGAGGATGAATTCCTTGTTATAATTTCTAAGTTGTGTGGGCATCTACCACAAATGTTAGATTCACACATTATGGATCAACTTATGTATTTAGGTCTTGTCTTAGAGGAACACATTCATTTTGGTTGAAATTAAAGATTGAATTAATGTATATTATTACAAAAAAGGGATCCCTGACACTATTCCTCACCCTAAGTGTAATAGACACAAGATGGCTAGATCTACATAGAGTCATGCCAACAACACCAACATCCCACCTACACAATAATTCCTACTACATAAATCAAAGCATAATTACAAATACACATCTTGCATATTCATATATGGATAAAATATTTTCATTTTTTTCATAAATAATTTATACATAAGCATCTCAACAACAAAGACTATTGGTATAGGTAATCATACTTATACTTTTTTTATACACTCAATAAGTACTGCAAATGCCTCTACAACCATTGTTAACATATTGGTGGTTTTTAAGGTATGAATGGAAACATAAAGCCTCCACACACATCCATGGATTTTTATGGTTGGAAAATGCACCTATTATGGACACATTGGATTAGGACACTCTGGTTGAACTTGATTCTATAAGGAAATTTTATAACCACCATGTAACTACATCGAATCCATGCACCATTAAAATGATACATACTAGAATACATTGTTTTGATCTTGACGATCCATGCTTGCTCACCACTGATCATATTCTTTTTATTGATCCTACTAAATATTATGAGGGACTTTTAAATTTAGTATAGTGTTGGTTGAATATTTTGCCGATCAGTGTACTGATAAAAAAAATAGGTCTGATTAGCCAAAGTAGGAAGATTAGTCATCCAAATGTGTAGGTTCACCACATCAGAAGGGGACTGATCTCTCCTCTCATCAAGGGGAGGTTCCCTATAGGTATGTTATATATATATATATATATATATATATATAGAAAATTATACTCAAGGGTAGGACAAACCATCCATCTCTCTCTTTTTAGAGATGATGCATGTGGGTCAAAGGGAAAAACTCAAGGGAAATGACAGAAAGCACTTCTCTTCTTTCAGATGTACTAATCAACAAACCACAAGAATACTCCTAGTAGTAAATGCAAAATGTATCAAAGGATGTAGTAACTAGCAAATCAAGATGCAGCACAAAGTCTCCACCTAAATTGCTCAAGAGTAAGATACGAAGGATGATGAGGGCACAAAGTCGTCCCAAAGTCCTTTACACAAAAATGAAAAGAAAACACACTAAAGGTAATTATGGGGGCATAAAGTCTCTCCACACTTGACTCTTCAAGACACCTTCTTGACTGCTGTCACTAATTCTACTTGTTGAATTAAAGGAACAGAAGATATATTAAGGAAAAAGATATAAGAATAGTTTCCCCAACAACAAAGATATCACAACACAAAGTCTGAAAAATCACTTGCTTTCTTATTCCAATAATAAAGTATGATCAACAAATTGAGCTCAAAGTCTCAGAAGTGCCTTTCAAATTGGGCATAGTTTCATTCTAATTGTCAAAAAGAGATACATTTACAATAGAAGAGAGTCCCTTATATAGCCTCTTCAAGAAGGACTCGGGAATAGTAACACATCATGTTGCATTAAAATCTATTAAGAAGATAGGCTAGAACTTAGGGGTGTTTACCCATTTGATTTTGTCAATGCAGAGAAATAAGTCACGCTATTAAAAGTTTGTAACTTTCAATGTCCACCTAGAAATCTAATCCTACCTTCATCGTTCCTCCTTTTCTGGTTAATTGAATCGGATCTTGGATTCAATTTGCTATTTTGTTCCTTCCTTGCTTTCTGCTGGTCTTGGCCTTAAAAATTGTGAATGCATTTAGGTCTATAGATTCAAAGGATCAATGGCTATTTTATGAGCTTTGAAATTGACGTTCACGCACCTGTCACTATGTTTTCAACGGCTAGTTCACTGCCTTAAATTTGACGTCTTTGGGCGCATCACTCCTTGGTCCTTCTTCGGCTTTTCTATTTAGCACTTTCCTAAAAATAATTTGCCCTTTTGGGGCTTAAGAAATGATTTGCTTTGGGTTGGGAAGAACCCCCCACAAGGGTATTTGCCTTTCGAGCGATCTTTGAATAGCCTTCGGGCTTCTTATTTTACATCTTCCCGAAGGGAAGGTGACTCTTCAATTTGGCAACCAAGAGTCCCCCGCAAGGGCACTTGCCCTTCGGGGTCCTTCGGCAGCCTTCACCTTTGAAGTCTCTCATGGCCTTTTCATTAGTGGACTGTCTCTCAGACTGTCTCTGGGGGCATTTTCCCATGGACAAATTGTCTGCAGACAAAAAGTCCATGGATAATTTCCCCGGGCTTTCTCCACGGTTATTATTCCCACGAACAAATTATTTGTAGAAATTTCCTATGGACAAAAAGTCCACAGAATTTCCATTTTGTTCTATTTTCCTTTGAGAATTTCCAGTGGGTTTTCTTCCAGCAGTTAGTTCTTGAATTCTTTCAGACTTTTTGTCTGAAGGAATTCCTTCAGACAAAAGTCTGAAAGAATTATGCCTTAGACTTTTTTAAATGCCTTAAACAAAAATTTGAAAGAATTTATCTTTGCAGCCTTCTTTGAAAATGACCCTTTCGAAGGGTATTTTTGTTAACCAAGTGTCGTCTGCAAGGGCACTTGTCCTTCGGGAAGCTCTCTTGAACTTTTACATTTGAACCGCTCCTTTGAACCACTTTGTTGAACCAAGGCTTTGAACCAAAATGGTTCAAGCCAATGGTTCATTTGATTGAACTGAAGTGATGAACCAACCGTTAAACCAAAATACATTAAACCAACCATTGAACCAAGCTTTGGTTTAATGGTTCAAATGAAGCCTTGAACTGACTGACGAACCATTTGATTGAACCAAAGGATGAACCAAAGCATTGAAACAAAGCGGATGAACCACCTAAGTGAAACAAAGCATTGAACCACTTGGTTGAACCAAGCCATTAAACCATTCCTTTGATTGAACCTGCCATTGAACTGGAAGCATTGAACCTTTTAAACTTTGAACTCGTTGAACCTTTGAACCAAAGTGGTTCAATGGTTCAACAGTTCAAGCCTTATTTGCTTAGATGCTTGCCGATGGAGATTTTTTATTTAACCAAGGTACTGAACCAACCCTAAAAATGACCAAGTGTTAGAAACTAATTCTTTTGGTTGAAACCACCTACAGAAGCCTTTGAACCTATAAAAATGAACTTGCCTGCAGAGTCCATAGAAATCAATTTTTTTGAGTCCGTAGATTTTCTCTTCCTACAAAGTCCGTAGATTCAAGCCTGTAGAGTCCATAGATTCAATCATGCAAATTCCATAGATTCAATCCTGTAGAGTCCATAGATTTTTGAGAAGCTTGAAAAATGAGGAATTTGAATGCCCATGACAAATTTTGAAAAGGGAAGAGACAATTTTGGTCTGTAGGACCAAAATAGTTCAAATTTTGTCCCAAAAATGAGTGATATTTTTCGGGGACAATAGCTGGCTTTAGTTGGGGAACTTCTATCAATTGTAAAAAGAATTGAAAGGAGTAGAATCCAGAATCTCCAGTGTCTTCATGTGTACCATTGGGTTACGAAGTCATCCTACCCAGAAATGGAAGGCATAAAAAATGGAAACAAACAAAACAAAATAGAATTAAAAACTATACAAATATACATATATATATATAGATGCAATGATTTGATACTTCAAGAGTTGAAGTGTTTTAGATGCTACCCATTGTGAGATAGAGAAAAGAGTGTGCCATCTTGATATTTTAGTAGAAAGCTATTTTCACCAATGTGTTGATGAATTATAAATGGGCCTCTCCAAAGGGAGTCAAACTTTCCATGCATCCCCTTTGGTTCTCTTATTTTGTCCCGTAGCAGGACTTGATCCCCAATCTAGAAATCATGATTTATGGCCTTCTAGTCAAGGATTTTCTTTACCAAACTTTGATGAGTATCAATTCTATCCACCACCATGGTTCTTTGTTTCTCCAGCTTAGTCAAGCACATGATTCTCTTATAAAGAGAACTTTCATATGTCTGATCTTCAATTGCCTTTACTAATTTCAAGGCTGCCAATTCTAAGGTGATTGGTATCTCAGCATTGATACCATAAAGAAGTTGAAAAGGAGACATACCAATTACTCTCTTTGGTGTGATTCTATCTACCCATAGAGCATCAACCAATGCTTTGTGCCATGTCCTTTGATTGTCATTTGCTAGCTTCTTGATGATAGTTACCAGGTTCTTATTACTGGATTCAGCTTGTCCATTCCCTTATGGAAAATAATTAGAAGAGTGAGAGAGTATAATTCCATAATGGAAATAGAATTTTGTAATCTCCTGAGAGGTGAAACAAGCTACGTTATCAGTAATAATTTTGATTGGAACTCCAAACCTAGAAATGATATTCTCTTTGAGGAAGTTGCATACAACTTCTGAAGTAACATGCTTAGTTGGGATTGCTTCTACCCACTTGGTGAAATAGTCAGTTGATGTAAGGACATAATCATGTCTAGCACTTGAAGATGGGTTTATTGTCCCAATAAAATCAATCCCCCATTGCTGGAAAGGTTCTTCTATGATCACTGGCTTGAGAGGCATATCAGCTAACTTTGGTCTTCCAACAAATTACTAACAGAGTTCACATTTTCTCACCCACTTATGTGCATCTTGGAAAAGGGTTGGCCAGTAATATCTATCTCACAAAATCTTGTGAGCAGTCGTAGGAGTAGAAAAATGTCCTCCATAGACCAGATTGTGGAAAGATTTCAAAATATGGCTTTGTTTCTCTTTGTCTACACAGTGAAGGAATACTCCATCTATGCTTCTCTTGTATAAGCCGTTGTCTCAAAGGACAAAATTGGCAGCTTTCAACTTGATAGTCCTTTTTTCTTTGTAAGACAAATGAGCAGGAAATTCACCATAAGTAAGGAAATGAGCGATACCTGAATACCACTCATTGGTAGTGGAAACAAAAAGGATTGTTGGAGTCTCTTTCACTTTAGTTTCTTCGCGCTGTGTGTCTTCTAGCTTATTGTCAGCAATTAATTGGCATAGGCCTTTACCCCTGACCAGCTTTGTCAGCTTGATGTCTAGATCAACCTCTTGGATCTTTGCAATCCAATTACCTCTTTTTTTGCCAGACTCTTATTGAGTTAATATAGACTTGACTATAGTGTCAAGAACTAAGGCAGTAGTGTGTGTATTTAGAATATAGAAGCGAAAATGTTTGACTTCTTTCACCAACACATAAGCATGCCTCTCTACATTTGAATGCTTCATCTCATAGGTTTTGAGAGGGCAACTCATGAAAGAGATAGGAGATTCCATACCTTCCTTGTCCTATTGAATAAGAATTGCTGAAAGAGTGTGTTCAAACGCATAGCTGTATATGATGAAATCTTTGTTGTAATCTAGACAAACCAAGGTAGGGGCATGAGCAATGGCGGTCTTGATATCTTGAAATGCTGATTTACCTTCTTTAGTCCAGCTGAAGATGGTCTTCCCTTTCATCATGTTCACAATGTGTCTAGTCTTCTTAGCAAATTCAGGGATGAACCTCCGTAATAAATTCACCTTTCTGAAGAAAGAATGAATATCATTCTTACTTGTAGGAAAATTAAGTTCTTGAATAGACTTGACTCTGTCTGAGTCAATCTTTATGCCTTCTTTTGACACAATGTGTCCAAGGAGTTTCCCTTCTGTTACTCCAAAAATAGACTTTTTAGGATTTAAGAAAATACCATTCTAGCGACAATGCTCTAGCACTTGTTATAAGTGGCATACATGATCAGATCGATGCTTTGAAAAGATAGTCAAGTCTTCAAGGTATACCACTATGAATTTACCAATCTCATCTTTGAAAGCCAGATCCATTACTCTCTAAAAGGTAGCACTATTATTTATTAAACCAAAAGGCATTCTTCTATATGCAAATGTACCCCAAGGTGTGGTGAATGTAGTCTTGTGTTGGTTTGCTTTACCAACTTCAACTTGATTATATCTGGAGAAGCCATCCAACATTGATAACATCTCTGAACCTGTCACTGTTTGAAGCACTTGATCTATAATTGGCAAAGGATAATTATCTTTCAAAGATGCTTGATTCAGATTTTTGAAATCTACACAAATGCAAATTTCACCATTCTTCTTCCTTACAGGCACTATGTTTGCAATCCATGTGGAATGATGGATTGGGAAGATGATTCTATCATTTAACATTTTTTGTATCTTAGACAGAATAGTACCTGATATTTTTGGATTATAATATCTAGATTTTTGCTTGTAGGGCATTGAGTCAGCCTTGAGAGGAATGTCATGGAAAATTTCATCAGGTCTAAGAGGCTTCAAGTCTTCATAAGAATATGCTAAGACATCTATGTATTGATGGAGTAAAGAGATGAACTTGAATCTTTCTTCAGGGGTACAACACTTACCAATGTTGACCATCTTGGATTTTCTTTAGTGGTTAGATTTACTTGATCGAATCCCTGAGAGAAACTTGAGTCTGTTTGTTGTTGTTTGATAAATCTATCATGCTTGTCAAACAGCTTCTCAAGAGAAACTAGGCCTTCAGAAATTTTGTTTCCTGTCAGCTGTAAGAACTCTTCATTTATATCTGAACTAGATTCAGAGGCTGATTCATTATTCTGAGGTTCACTACCTTTAAAATGTAGTTGTTCAAAATTGTCTTTTCATTCCAAGAAAGCAATGATTTGATGATCATCATTGAATATTTGCCAATAATCAACATTGTCAGGAACACTTGGTCTATAGACCAGCTCAATAATATACCTATCTTCTTTGAAATTTGAATGAGAAACTAAGAGAGTTCTTGAAACAACAAGTGCATCAGCTTTGTCATTAGACTCTCTAGGTATGGTAGAAATGTTGAAAGCATCAAAGCTTTCAATTTGTTCCCAAACCAAGTTATGGTAGTGGCATAATATTTCATTCTTGGTTTGGTAAATATTTCTTACTTGACAAACCACTAATTCAGCATCCCCTTTGTCATGAATAAACTTGATGCCTTTGTCTTGAGTAGCCTTCATGCCAAGCAGCAGAGATTCGTATTCATCTATATTGTTAGTGTTGTTAAACTGTAATTTGTAAGATGAAGGAAACATATCTCCTTGAAGAGATATCAACACAATCCCAGCTCCTGAACTGGTAGAGGAACAACTACCATCAAATTCCAAAGTCCATATCTCATCAGATACTGATTTTTCTTTAGAATGTCCTTCATCAAAGATGGAGGATCCTTCTTCATCTATATTATAGCCTACTATTTCTTCTGCTATTTTAGTTGAACTAATTTTTTGAGTTGATATTTTCAAGAATTATATCAGATGTTTCATGTACTTCATCTATAGATAGAAAATAGTTACCCATACCTGTGGATTCAAAAAGAATTTGAGCTTCAAGGGCTGATGTCTGGGTGACCACATATTTTGCTTCCTTTTCAGGGAGCAACCTCTTCATTATGCCTTGTACAGGGATCCTTACCTCAGATAGATCCATGCTTAGTTCTCCTCCCACATCCTTGCAGAAATTTCATCCAAGCAAAATGCCATAGGATGCTGCGACGTCAGCGACCAAGACAGTCATCTTGATTCTCTTGTTTAGAAAGGCTGCAAATGTGAACTGGGCATCTTTGATTTGCCCCAGCAATGGTACTTGCTTGTTCTCCATAGAGAAACATCTCCCAAATGTCTTGGTTAGTGTGAGACCAAGAGACTCAGCTACTTTAGCGGGCATGACATTGTCAGATGCACCTGAGTCTATAATATAGTTACTCAGCTTGTGGCCATTAATTAATAGGGAAACATAGAAAGGTTCTATTTTTCTAGGAGCAGCTAGGGGAGTAATGACTAGATTATTTGGAATAGGCATGTTTTTTGGAGAATTAAGAGTTGCCTTTTTAGCTTTTTGTCCTACAGGGATGATTTGGTTCTTAACATATTGGACCAACTTATTTATTTGATCAGGATTGGATTGCAAATATTCAAACTCAGACATTTGTATTTTTATCTTTTTGACATGATCGATTATGTCAAATGGTTGAATTGAGCTAGGTACAGAGAAAGGTACTTCAACTTTCTGAGTTTTAGGAGGGATGGGAGGTGGGCTGGTTTGTGAATTTGAAGTAGAAGGGGAAGGTGAAATTGATGTATTTTCCTTTTGGGTGATTACCGAATCTTTTGACTGAAAAGGCAAAGTGGTTCCACACTTAGCAATCATGACTGCTAGCTGCGGTTAATCTTTTGTCTTCCCTTTATCAGCTTGTTGGACTGATTGGTTCTTAGATCTAGTAAACACTGCATATGATCCATCAAAAGCTTCTCCTTTGCTTCCGAGTTCATCCTGGTAGTTCAAGAAACTAATGTGGGAGTTTCCAACTAATTCTTCTTGATTGTCTTCAAGGAGATCAACATCAATTTCTTGATTCAATTCAGGATGGAAAGAGAACTCTAATTTTGCTTCAAGATTCCCATTGCTGAATTGGTTAGAGGAGCTTCTAGGGCAAGTTTCCCTTGTGGGGGAGGAAGGCGATTCTATTGCCCTTGATTCCTAGCATCATTGCCCTAATATGACTGATTTGGGAATGTCCTTCTGTATGAAGGAGCAGAAGACATTCCTTGAGCCATTTGCTTTTTGAGAGCAAGTAACTCATTTGCCAATTTCTACACCATTGGATCTGTGGTGCTTGTAGATGAATATTCAGAAGATGATGAAGCTCTATTTCTATTTGGATCTCTTCTTATCTTCCCTGATAAAATGAGATCATCTTCTACCTTAGTGGCCAAATGTTGAGATGCAACAAGATCTATTTGACCAGCACATCTCAAGAGAAAACTTACTTCAGGTAACTGAGAATTAATGAAGAAGCATTTGAGATTCTCAGCTGTAGGTCAAGCAATTACAGGAATTTTGTTTCTTAGTTTGTCAAATTGGCTATGAAGTCTCTCTTAAGCTCATAAGGCTCTTTCTTCATCTGTGTAAGTTGAGCCAAAAGTGCATGTGCATCTTCTACAGGTTTGAATCTGGCTTCAAACTTATCTTTGAGAGTATTCCAATCAGTCACTGACTGAGCCTGTAGATGATAAAACCAATCTACAGCAGCACCTTGTAATGTTTCTACAAAAATCCTGACTGCTACATCTTCAAATTCTATTCTAATTACTCCACAAGCCATGCTGAAGGCTGTAATGAGTTCATTAGGACGAACTTTCCTATCACCATAGAATTTGGGGAAATTCTTCCTTGAACTGCGTAGAAGCTCATGTAGAGGTGGAGTAAGATTGAGAGGACCAAAAGAATTACCCCAGAGGCCTTAAACTACCATTATAGGATTATGAAAAGGAGGGATAACAAATCTCAGAGGGGTAATTATTGGCAAAGATTTATCAACAGTAGAAGTAGTTACTTCGTCTGGCAATGGAGATCTGACTTTAGTAGGAGGAAATCTCTTTGTTCATTGGAGATGAGATGGTGAAGGAAATAGATCAAAATCACTTTGTTGTACCAACTCAAATATAGGGTCAACAATCCCTTTAGCCCTTTGGCTTCGCGTATTCCTTGAATCTGCCAGATTGTGAAACAAAAATGGAAAAGAATTGACCTTGCTTCAGTTTGAAGCTTGAGGCTTTAAACTATGCGTTCTTTCCTGGTTAGTGTGGAAGTGAATGGTAAGGCTATAAATAGATAATGGATTTTATATCCCTAGTGGAGTCACCAAAAACTGTTGGTTGAATATTTTGTCGATCAACGTACTGATAAACAAAATAGGTCTGATCAGCCAAAGTAGGAAGATTAGTCGTCCAAATGTGTAGGTTCACCACATCAAAAGGGGATTGATCTCTCATCTCATCAAGGGGAGGTTACTTATAGGTATGTTATATATATATATATATATATATATATATATATAATACTCAACGGTAGGACAAACCATCCATCTCTCTTTTTTTAGAGATGATGCGTGTAGATCAAAGGAAAAAACTCAAAGGAAATGACAGAATGCACTCCTCTTCTTTTAGAAGTACTAATCAACAAACCACAAGAATACTTCTGGTAGTAAATGCAAAATGTAGAAAAGGACGTAGTAACCAGCAAATTGAGATGTAGCACAAAGTCTCCACCTAAATTTCTCAAGAGTAAGATACGAAGGACGATGAGGGCACAAAAGTTGTCCCAAAGTCCTTTACACAGAAATGAAAAGAAAACACACTAAAGGAAATTATGGGGGCACAAAGTCTCTCCACACTTGACTCTTCAGGACACCTTCTTGACTGCTATCACTAATTCTGCTTGTTGAATTAAAGGAACAAAAGATATATTAAGGAAAAATACATAAGAACAGTTTCCCCAATAACAAAGATATCACAACACAAAGTCTAAAAAATCACTTCCTTTCTTATTCCAATAACAAAATATGATCAACAAACTGAGCTCAAAGTCTCAGAAGTGCCTTTCAATTTGGGTAGAGTTTCATTCTGATTGTCAAAAAGAGATACATTTACAATAGAAGAGAGTCCCTTAAATAGCCTCTTCAAGAAGGACTCAGGAACAATAACACATCATGTTGCATTGAAATCTGTTAAGAAGACAAGCTGGAACTTAGGGGCATTTACCCATTTGATATTATCAATGCAGAGAAACAAGTCACGCTATTGAAAGTTTGTAACTTTCAATGTCCACTTGGCAATATGATCCTACCTTCATCATTCCTCCTTTTTTGGTTAATTGAATCGGGTCCTGGATTCAATTTGCTATTTTGTTCCTTCCTCACTTTCTACTGGTCTTGGCCTTAAAACCTGTGAATGCATTCAGGTTTGTAGATTTAAAGGATCAATGGCTATTTTATGAGCTTTGAAATTGACGTTCATGCCCCTGTCACTATGTTTTCAACAGCTTGTTTGCTGCCTTGAATTTGACATCTTCGGGCATGTCACTCCTTGGTCCTTCTTTGGCTTTTCTATTTGGCACTTTCTCGAAAAGAATCTACCCTTTTGAGCCTTAAGAAATGATCCACTTTGGGTCGAGAAGAGCCCCCCACAAGGGTATCTGCCCTTTGGGCAGTCTTTGAATAGCCTTCGGGCTTCTTATTTTACATCTTCCCAAAGGGAAGGTGACTCTTCAATTTGGCAGCCAAGAGTCCCCTGCAAGGGCACTTGCCCTTTGGGGTCCTCCGATGGCCTTCGTCTTAGAAGTCTCTCGCGACCTTTTCATTAGCAACTGTCTCTCGGGCTATCTCTGGGGGTATTTTCCCATGGATAAATTGTCTGCGGATAATTCCCCCGACTTTCTCCATGGGTATTAATCCCGCAGACAAATTGTCTACGAAAATTTCCTACGGACAAAATTTCCATTTTGTTCCGTTTGCCTTTCAGAATTTCCTTTGGGTTTTCTTCTTGCAGTTGGTTCTTGAATTCTTTTAGACTTTTTGTCCGAAGGAATTCCTTCTGACAAAAGTCTGAAAGAATTATGCCTTAGACTTTTTCAAATGCGTTAAACAAAAATTTGAAAGAATTTACCTTTGTGGCCTTCTTTGAAAATGACCCTTCTGAAGGGTATTTTTGTCGACCAAGTGCCCTCTGCAAGGGCACTTGTCCTTCTGGAAGCTCTCTTGAACTTTTACATTTGAACCGCTCCTTTGAACTGGCA
This sequence comes from Torreya grandis, assembly GCA_037957365.1. Lineage (NCBI taxonomy): Eukaryota > Viridiplantae > Streptophyta > Pinopsida > Cupressales > Taxaceae > Torreya > Torreya grandis. The sequence goes on along the minus strand of JARHVA010002383.1, from coordinate 693,528 downwards.
CAATGAACCACTTTGTTGAACCAAGGCTTTGAACCAAAATGGTTCAAGCCGATGGTTCATTTGATTGAACCGAAGCGATGAACCAACCGTTGAACCAAAAGATGTTGAACCAAGCTTTGGTTCAACATTTCAAATGAAGCCTTGAACCGACTGACAAACCATTTGATTGAACCAAAGGATGAACCAAAGCATTGAAACAAAGCAAAAGAACCACCCAAGTGAAACAAAGTGTTGAACCGCTTGGTTGAACCAAGCCATTGAACCGTTCCTTTGATTGAACTCGCCGTTGAACCGGAAGCATTGAACATTTTGAACTTTGAACTCATTGAACCTTTGAACCAGAGTGGTTCAATGGTTCAACAGTTCAATCCTTCTTTACTTAGATGCTTGCCGATGGAGATTTTTGATTAAACCAAGGTAATGAACCAATCCCGAAAATGACCAAGTGTTAGAAATTGATTCTTTTGGTTGAACCCGCCTGCAAAAGCCTTTGAACCTATAAAAATGAACCTGCCTGCAGAGTCCGTAGAAATCAAGTCTACTGAGTTCATAGATTTTCTCTTCCTGTAGAGTCCGTAGGTTCAAGCTTGCAGAGTTCGTAGATTCAAGCATGCAGAGTCCATAGATTCAAGCTTGCAGAGTCCGTAGATTTCTGAGAAGCTTGAAAAATGAGGAATTTGAATGCCCAGGACAAATTTTGAAAAGGGAAGAGACAATTTTGGTTTGTAGGACCAAAATAGTTCAAATGTTGTTCCAAAAATGAGTGATATTTTTGGGGGACAACATTGGATTAGGACATTTTAGTTGAACTTGATTCTATAATGAATTTTTTAACCACCATGTAACTACATGGAATCCATGCACCATTAAAATGCTACATTCTAGAATACATTGTTTTGATCTTGATGATCCATGCTTGCTCACCACTAATCATATTTTTTATTGATCCTACTAAATATTATGAGGGATTTTTAAATCGAGTATAGTACCACACCAAATGTAGTGATTTAGCATGTTTGTACAAAAAAGGCATTGCTTTCCAATGCAAGTATAAATCCCCATGGATAGTAGAGCCAACCTCAACCATGTTTATCAATGATGAAGGGTGAAAAACTTATCTCCCAGCATGGAATGATGAGAGAGTCAACATCCACAATACAATCATGCTCTCAATATGATGTGTAATTGTAGATCGCCAACCAATTATTTGTCACTATGTTTTGCTCAAATATATAACAAAGTATGTAGCTAAGGCTATAAAAAAATCTGAAATCTACCACTATATGCTAACTAGAATATCATCTAATATTGCAATAAAAACCCCAAAAATGAGTTCCTAAAATAATGTTTTCTCTAAAACAATTGTTGATCGAGACATCGATGCACAAGAAACATGCCACATGATACAAAAACTAACCTTAATAGTTTTTAGTTGAACATTTATTACCTTATCTATTGGCAAACATAAATTCAAGAATATCTTCCATACCATACCAATAGAGGAAATATTACCATATTTCATTTATGTATATGTATCTCTCGCAGCATTCTTTGAGGCCATCCCACTCACTGAAGTAGCACGAAGTTGGTCTTACAGCACTAGGATAAAAATTAATGAATGGAGACAGAGATACTAATATCATATTATTCAAATATTTACTCAATTCTTTTCTAATTCCCCAGTTGATTCACCTTCATTTGATATTTTTTGTTGGGTAGATCTCTTGCTTTATAAACCATTCTAGAATTTTGCTATAGACTTTAGCTGCAATAGGGAACAAATAGTTACAAATTTGGAGCAATTCAAAGACACTTATGATCCATGGCATATTGAATGAACATGTGTATAAGATGACATCACCCTTGATTGCATCAGTGATGGCACTAAACACAATAGGGATATAGGAATTATCGATAGGTAAATGAGTGAGTGATAAGTCCTCTCATGAATGCACCCCTCAGGGAATAATGACATATATGACATTACAATGCTTTGCCACCACATGAATTCAATAATAAACACAATTGGACTCATTCTAATGTAAGGACTCATTATGATACACATATCTGCACAATAATTTATAGACTAGCAAAGCACATCTACAACACATAGATAATGGTTCCCCAAGCAATCCATCAACACATCAACTCTTGATTATGTAACAACATGCATTCAAAATAATTGAGAAGCATGCCCAAATAAATACAACCACCCCCCTCATCATGATTGTATAGAGAATTTCAATTATAGGTAAATCATTCCTTATAAGTAATGTCAAGCATTGCTTGAATTCACTTGCATCTATAGGTAAATTTCCCCTAATTCTAATAACTTTAGCTGATGTTTCAACATTTAACATCAATGCATTGATGATACATTCAATCATCCACATTCCTATCTAAGAAATGTAATCGCTTGATGGGCATGCATTAACAATGTTTTAAGAGGAAATGAGATACATTGAATATGTGCTCATAGATGAAATGAGCTTCATAGACCCAAAGATTCTTGGTAATATAAATAATCGATTACATGAATCATTTCCACACCATAACAACATAAACTTCAATGGTTGTTCAATGATACTTGTTGGGGACTTAGGATAGCTTCCATATTTAAATGACATTCTAATGTATACAAGTAGGTCTTTTGGTCATATGTTATGGTGCACATTTGATATATTTGTGACATTAGAAATAATTTTTTGTCAATAAGGATGCATAAAACAAAAACTAGAATTCAGAAATTCACTATCGAATATCAGAGATGCAAAACCTAAAGAAAAATATTCGTATGCTCTCATGTCAAGGACATCATCATTCATGCCTACAGAAGAACAACATCATTTTAAACACTCAAACCAGTTATATGCAACTAATATATTGGCAATAATGCATATAAATAAATGTTAAAATCATTAAACACTATAGTTACAATTTGTAAATCTAAACAGAGCAAAGCTATGGAAACATGCCACCAAAATGATAGTCAACTTGAATCAATTGTGCTTCTATGAAAGGGAATGAAAATCATGCTAATAATAAATATATGGGTGAAATCAAGATTGGTGAATGGAGCAATTGGAGAACTTATTCACATTATCTAGAGTCTAGACCACCATGGGATATTAACAATCATTACCAATGTACATAGTTTTTGCATTCAAAAAATACTTCAGTCCACCATGGGATATTAACAATCCTATGCATCTTCCAGTTCCTCCTACTACTCGAGGTAATTGTAGACAAATACTTATCAAAATGTCATGGGGCATAACTATACATAAATCATAGGGAATGACTCTTGAAAAAGCAATAATTGATATTGGCAACATAGAACGTCAAGGCTTGACCTTCACTATTATATCAAGAGTACGCTCCCTTGATGACATATTTATCTCCCCTATTTTTACATTTGAATATTTTGAAAGAATGAAGGATTCTTAATATGTAAATGTAAGGAAATGAGAGGAAAAAATTCTAAAAGAATTGCCTATTCCAATTCATTTGTATCAACCCTAGCTGTAATATACCATTGTATACATTTACCAAATGGAATTTTATAAACAAAATAGTTGGGATCATCCTATTTTCTAAGCTATTATGTAGTTTTATATATCCTATTTGTAAAAGTTTAATGTGTAAAAAGACAAATCATTTCCCATAATAAACTAACATTATGTTTGCATATTGGGCTATTGAAATGTCTAGGTGCAAACCTAGTGTCAAAAATGCTTGTAAGAACCACTGGATTATTTGGGTAAATGGATGGGTGCCACATGGTGAAAACATAGAGCTAAAATAGATCCCAGGTGGTTTGTGCCCAACCTCATATAAGTTTGGGTAAATTATGGCGAGTTGAAGGTGAAATCAAGGCAGTTTCAAGCTAATCAAAATAATTTCAAATTTGAACATAGAAAAAATGCATAGGACACCCTAACAACTCCACCATGAATAATGGCAAATCCCCATTTATGCCTCATGACTTCAGGGAATAAATGAACCCCTCCAATTTAGATGATTTGCCTCCTGATGTTATTCCTAGTGTTTGACAGTGGGACTACCACCCAACAATGCATCAACATCCCATTAATCATCATCATTCTCGAGTGACGTGTAACACCCATATTTGTCAAATTAGACAACCTTTGCCAACCCACCCATTAAGGCTTGACATCAAACCATATGATGCCGCGTGTTTGTGACAATGTCTGTGATTCCTTCTTGTATTCCTTGCACCCTTTAGGCAACTGCTAGTTTATATTTTACATCTAGCATATTGGGAAAGGAAAGGAAAGTAAAGTTTTTATTATGGTCCACAATGTTATGTTCCTTCACTATGATCTGAAGGCAATTTACAACATATGAGACCAACTTCGCATATTCCCATTTTACATGAAGCACCTAATTATACTTCAAATATGAGGTGTATATACTTTACCACTTATAGGTATTGAACTTATGACCTCCCTTTCAAGAGCACAAATTCTTATGCATTAGGCCAACTCAATTATTAGGAATTGAAATGGAGGGAAAGTCACAATTTGAATTAATTTAAAATATATTTTTCAAAATATATAAAAAACTATGTTGTCTAATACTTGATTATGGCATAATATGTTGAGCTTGTGACCTCCGTTTGAAGAGTGTGTGTTCTTCATCATTAGGCCAATGCAACTATAAGGAATTGAAGTAGAAGAAAAAGACACTTGAGTTGGTCTAATTGTGAAGAACTTGTGCTCTTAAAAGGGAGGTCACAACTTCAAAGCATGTAGGTGGTAAGATATGTACACCTCATATTTGAAGTATTGTTAAATGTCTTTTGTATACTACAAGTACAAGATGATTGCATATGTTATAAGTTAACTTACATACTGTAAGCGAATTCCCTAACATTACGAACCTTAAAAGAATTCCATTCCATTCCAATTCAAATTAATTTAATATAAAAATTTTGAATGAATTATTGAAAAAAATATCTTCTAATACTTAAATATAAATATAATATTGTACATTAATAATAAAATAATTAATACATAGTACTATAATAAATATTAGACAGGGCTTGGTGTATTGGTGAGGTACAAGTAGTTTGTACTCATCAACCCAAGTTCCATTCCCATTGAATACATGAAGACTCTTTCAAAAAGTGGCCATGTGGACACGTTGAGGTAGGGGTCACACTTCTCCTTGTGGACCACGCAGAACACAGTAGGGCGTTTTGGATGCGAATCGTTCGGTGGACATTACAGACCCAGGCCCACCCACATGTCCCACTTCGAGAAGGTGCTCCCCCATTACTCCGGTTCATAGCTCCAGTATATCAAAAGCGCTTATCCCAACATTTTAGTATCCAAGGGTTTGGTGTATTGGTGAGGTACAAGTAGTTTGTACTCATCAACCCAAGTTCCATTCCCATTGAATACATGAGGACTCTTTCAAAAAGTGGCCATGTGGACACCTTGAGGTAGGGGTCACACTTCTCCTTGTGGATCACGCGGAACACAGCAAGGCATTTTGGATGCGAATCATTCGGTGGACATTATAGACCCAGGCCTACCCACATGTCCCACTTCGAGAAGGTGCTCCCCCATTACTCCGGTTCATAGCTCCGGTATATCAAAAGCGCTTATTCCAACATTTTAGTATTCAAGGGCTTGGTGCATTGGTGAGGTACAAGTAGTTTGTACTCATCAACCCAAGTTCCATTCCCATTGAATACATGAGGACTCTTTCAAAAAGTGGCCATGTGGACACCTTGAGGTAGGGGTCACACCTCTCCTTGTGGACCACGCGGAACACAGTAGGGCGTTTTGGATGCAAATAATTCTGTGGACATTATAGACCCAGGCCTACCCACATGTCCCACTTCGAGAAGGTGCTCCCCCATTACTCCGGTTCATAGCTCCGGTATATCAAAAGCGCTTATCCCAACATTTTAGTATTCAAGGGCTTGGTGTATTGGTGAGGTACAAGTAGTTTGTACTCATCAACCCAAGTTCCATTCTCATTGAATACATGAGGACTCTTTCAAAAAGTGGCCATGTGGACACCTTGAGGTAGGGGTCACACTTCTCCTTGTGGACCACGCAGAACACAATAGGGCGTTTCGGATGCGAATCATTCGACGAACATGACAAACCCAGGTCCACTCACATGTCCCACTTCGAGAAGGTGCTCCCCCATTACTCCGGTTCATAGCTCCGATATATCAAAAGCGCTTATCCCAACATTTTAACTCTTCAAGGGGCATTGCTCCCCACAGAACTTCAAAAGTTCCCCTATTTAAATAATAAAAAAAGAACCGCTTACCAATATCAAAACAATACAAAGTCAACTATGTTTTATATATTTAAACCCTATTTTAACTTTTTGATACATACCAAACATTAGTGGCACTTCCCCATAATATTTCAAATTCCAATAAATAGCCACTCAATATGTTTAGCCACATTCGCCGTCAGTGACGTCTGCCACTGTCCCCCACAACAATAAGAATATTATTAGGTTTGACATAGGAAGCAGGTAGGGCGTATTTAAAACTGCAGAAAAATTCAAAGTTCAACGTGCTAGGCTGTAACAGCAGGGTATTAAAGTCTACCCTTTACGAGGTTGATTTCTACTCCCGATCGCCGGACCATCTAGCTATGGATTCCTCTTGTGTTAAGAATGGATCACTATATGTATGGTGTTTACTACTGCTGTATATGGTTTCTTCTTCGCAACAGTCTACACCAACAACAGGAGGTATGTAATTCTAACCCATTTCCTTCTCGTTCAAATTATGTTAGATCTCATAACATGATGTTTTAAACTTTGGTTGTGGTTTCAGATCTTCATGTGAACGCCCAACATGTTGATGAAAGGCATACGTTAAGCTCATATTTTCCTGTGAGAAATGGGGTTGTGCAAATTATGAGCAGAAGTAGTTTAAGGAGAAGAGTTCCAGTCCCGCCGCCTCCAAAGTCAGATGGACCTACTTCATATTTTAAACCAAATCATCCTTCTGCTCCACCGCCTCGCAGTTCTGGCTCATTTACTCCGCCGCCGCCATATTGTTGAACCTTTTTATTGTTATGGATGGGAATCGATGGTTGCAAAGTATAGATTTTACTTTTTCCCGAAAATGTTAATCTGTATGCATCGAGTTCTTGTTTTCCAATTGTTTCCTGGAAGAAGCAACGCTTCTAGCGTTTTGCAATAAAACATGTGCCCAGTTGTACAGTTAAAAATAAATAAAAATCTTATTGGAAATTTTATAGAGAAAAATAGCCCGCTCTTTGCTTCTTCACTGACTTAAAAGAATGGTAACGGAGATTTTTTTTTTTTTACAAGAACGGTTTTTAATTCATGACATTTCCAGACGCAGTTGCAGGTGGTGACATGAAGTGAGAAAATAAGCTTTCGGAAAACTGTGTGAAATCATATAGATCAAGCATGAGTTGAATCTTAAATTTCTATAAATGAGCTTCTCAATTTATTATTGGTTTTGTTCTTGCTTCTCTTCTTCATTTCTTACAAATTTTGGCATAGAGCGTTATGCGCAAAGAAAGGTTCCTTCACGAATTCTTGTCGTTCAAATTTGCAGAACATAAATCTCTCCTTTGCTTTTCAAGTTCAAATAATGAATATAAGATCTCCACCTCAAATGTCTCAAATGCCTTGGAAGAATGAACACGTCTAACTTTCTCTTTCTCAAGCTTGATAAAGATTACACATATTGATTTGGCTTCCTTCTCCTCTAGCATAATGATTTGGCTTTCACAAGGATGACTTGGAATAATGATAAAGCCATCGTCCTTGACGGATTTCCACATGCCTTAAGAAGATTCAAACTTACAAGGAGTTTCCTTACCATATTTCTTTCCCATAAGATAGATCCTAAGATTTATAGTGAATTTTGAATTGATTTAGGTGCCAATTAAGTTTCATTAGAGTTGGTAAAATTTGAACCAACAGAGTTAGAGTAGACACAGGATTTATTACTGAGAGGTTATGTGCCCTAACTCTATGTATATAAAATCAAAGTTATATATATATATATATCATCACAATTAAAATAGAAATTTTACTAGCTAGAAACTAAAGATTGAAGTGAAAAGAACTTTAATTCTCATATTTATTATCTTTACCAGAAGTAAACTGAAAAAAAAAAAAAAAAAAAGATTATGTTGTAAAATATAACCTTTTACTCATCCAATATTACAATGTTTCCTTTAGACGTGAGAAACCTGACCTTGACGACTACTGAACTTGAATAAAGAAATCTTGTTATTCAATGATCTTCATTCTTAGACAAAGGCCAGAGGTATGAAACTATACTCAAATACAGAACAAATTTGAGAAAGTGAAATGTTTCAATTTTATGTTCATCCAGAGTTTCAAGATTGTCACCTATCAAATACGGTTGAAATGTACTATAAAGACAAATATCCCAAATGAAAACACATCTTATACATGATCAGATCCAAGATAATTCAGACAGAAATTCTGACATGATGCTAGGTTGGATAGATGTTATATTTGGCTATGATTTATTCCATAAGAAGTTGTGGCCCGATTAGAGTTTCATGAATGCCTGGCTTGCCTGGCGGGTGCCCTTGTGAATTTCCATCTAGTATGTGTTATTAAGACTTCCAATAAATAAATTTTTCTTGCCTCTTTTCTTGTTTGAAATAGTTACAGTGGAGGTTTTCTATGAGGACAAGGAAGAAAATGGATTGTGTAACTTAGATTTCCTTCCACACTTGGCGGGAACTGGAGCATGAGAAGGAAACCAAGATTCTAGATTTGCCTCTAATGTGTCTAGATGGCCAAGGATGAGAGGTAACTCAAGCTTTGCTTTCTAGTCTACCTTCTTATTCTTTGCGTCATACCTAAGTTCCGATACCTTCACCAGATATTACCCATAGTTTTGAGTGTCTTCCTTAATTTCTTTGTGTGGTTGGTAGAGAATCTAACTAATTTTTATCTCCTCAGTATTATAAGGGGAACGGTGGGGAAATCTCTTTCAATAATGTATTAAAAGGTAGAGAAAGTGGGCATCACAGGTGCAAGAGCATAGATGATATCATTGACCAAGCTTGACGAGGTAAAAACAGTAATTGTGAGTGCATTGTGAACAAGATAAATGAGTTGTTCATGTACGAGAAGATATTTTCTTAGGTCCTCCTCAGATATCATGGATTTGGTGGGAGGTGGGTCTTTAGAAGCAGTGAGGGATGGTTTACAAGCCATCGTTAAAGCAAGGCAAGAATCTAAGAAGAGTTGAATGCAAATAAATAGTAATGGATGGAATGAACATAACATAGAAAGATGAATGGAACAAGCATAATAAATGTTATGTCATATATAAGCGTAGGTCGAATGAGTTGAAGTATGCCAAATTGAAGTGGGGAGGTGGTATATGATCATTTCATAATGAGGTTGAGTAACATATGATTAATGATTAGAATGAAGATTACCCCTCTTTTTCAATGATATATCCTATCCCTTCAAAATCGGGACGCTGAATGCTTTCCATTAGATTCAAGGTTTTTAGTTTGACTCTTAGGTTTGTTAGATGATCTGTTACACCATTTATTTTCATTTCTTAGAAATAATGGTTGGACTTGGCCTCCTCATATTTAGTGAGAAGAGAGAACACACTCCTAAGAATTTCAACTAATTTCAAATTTCAAATTGAATTCTTTTTTAAAGTTGATATCATGTGTTATAAATCCCTTTCAATTTCAATCTTAGTGAAGCCCCTTGTATATGCTAGTTGTAGGCCCTCTGTGAGTGTTGTGCATTCTGATTGATTTTTTTTAGTTATGGGAACATAAAAAGGGGATGTTGCTATAAATGTTATTAAATGATCTCTCATGATACAACCTACACCTGCTTTATCTGGATTCCTTTTGGAGGCCCCATTAAAATTCAATTTTACCCAGCCTTGTTATGGAGGGGACCATTTGGATATATGTTGAATTTGGTTGTTTAGTTTTACCCCATGAATAAGGTATGCTTATGTTGGTCTTAACATGTATCTAAATTTGAATTTTATGTATCAATTGTATTGGTAAGTTTTGATATAAGATTTAAATTATAGAATTACAATTTTTTGGAAATCAAAATGAACATCTACCAAAAAAAATCAATCCAAACTGGTCATGTTTAAGCAAATTCCAATACCAAGATGAAAGAAAATAAAGACTGAAATTTTCATTTTTGAAAGATGTTGTCTAATACAAATAATGAAAATGAATATAGATAAGGTGCCCAATGGATCTATAAAGAAAAATTTAAGTTTTAGGTCTAATAGATTTTTTATAATATTTGCTTTGATTGCCCAGACTATATCAGAAAAGTAATACATTAAAATTATGTATTGCATACAAAAACTATGGGTCTTGTTTTATGATGGTGCATATTTATAGATATAAATGAAATGTGCTTTACTAATAATAATATAATAAAAAAACAACTTTTTACAAAAATAATTTGAATATCAAATTAACAATGCTTCTCAAATAAGTAGAGTTAGTCGTAATTTGCATGTTCCCAAATAAAAATAATGTTGTTATTAATCATATGGTAGACTAGATGAAATAACCCAACCTACATTGCCAAATAAAAAACGGTCTAGAAATTACATTAATATAAAATAAAATAATTTTCAAATTATTCAAAAAAAATTGATTGGGTGTTAAGATGATGAAAATTTTCAAATGAGCCACTCCTCTTTCTCAGACTTTATTCAAAACTAATATATGGAATAACCAAGGAAACTAGACTAGAAGGAAAGGGAGATGGGAATTCAAATTGAGCTCTTTATCCCCTAGTTTCATTTTAATTTAGAATTTCAAAAAGTTTTTGATACTGTGGCATTTTGGAATAGGCAAAATCTTTTGAAGGTAGTTGAAGAGACACCTGAAATTTTTGGCAACAACAAATAAATCATAGAAATGTGTGTGTGTGTATGCATGCACACACATGCATACATATGTTTATACATACATACATACATATATACATGTACATATACATATACTATATATATTTATCTATATATGTATATATATTTGTGTGTCTATAGATATACATACATACATGTATGTATATGTATATACATATATATGTATATGTATATGTGTGTGTGTACATACACATACACATATGCATACATACATGTGTGTGTGTGTACACACACACATGTATATATAGACAATATATATACACACACATGTATATATCTATATATATACATACATACATACATACATACATACATACATACATACATATACATATATAAGCATGCATGTGTATGTGTGTGGGGTTTCTAAAATAGTATGTTAATTCATGGATTCATACTATAAATTTATAAATTATAAACCTTAAATAAACACTAGAGCATATGTTAGATGGAAGCCTCATGAGATTCCAAAAATCAAGTTCAATTGGGGTGGCAAGAGAAAATCCTAGTCCACCAAGTGGTGGAGGCATATTCCAAGATAATAATGATAGTTAGTATTTATTATAAGATTCACTTATATTAGCCATTCAAATTTCATAGACAGACATAAAATCTAAAAGGGACTCCAAAATTTCCATTCATGTGATGAGGAAAAGGGAATCATGATAGAATAAGGAAACTAGGGCAGAAGAAGGAAGTCATGGCAAAATCAGTAAATGAATGAAATTCTAAACGTAAACTTTGTTTTTAGGTACTTGAAATTTAACCACATAAGGAAGAATTGAAACATTATTGTAGACTACTAGGCCAATCAAGGCATAGGCCTTAAAGGACAAACAAGAAGCCCTGCTATTATTCTAGATAAAGGGGATATTGAGCTCCATTATCATAAACTTAGGTAAGATTACCTTGGTGTTGAAAATAATTCCTATATACCTACAAAATCACATAAGGGAACTATAGGGTGATTATAAGTCCTTTACTTATATATATTTGCATGCTTTTGTAAGTTGGCATTAAAGGGTAAATATGGACATGGGCTCACACATGTCATCACATAATCACTATGAGGTAGGTATTATACAATGTCTGGTTGGTAGAATAGAGAGGTCTTGACATATTGTCGAAATGAGGTCGAATTTAAGGTATGAGTGATTACAAGGGTAAGCATTCTTATTAATATTTTTTTGGTTTCCTTATTAGTTTCTTGTAAAGGGTTAAATTTAAAGATTTTATTATTAAAAAAATCATATCCTTTCATAGGGAAATTTTTTCATTATTATTTTTGTTGCTTAGAAAGTGAAGTTTATAAATAATATTTTTTCTAGTGTTACTAACAGGTGAAAAATTAATTTTTTTTCTTGGCTTCCATTGAATAATTATTTGTCATTAATATTATGGAGACCAAACTTTATAATTAGTGCACTTTATTATATATACCTAAATCTAGTCATAAGTACTTGGCAATTATAATTCTTGACAGATCCTAAACCACATCATTATGCCCAAGTGCATAACTCTTTTTTACCATTACTCTAAGCCATTTATCTATATGTATAATTGACCCTCTATTAATCATCAATATAAAAAATAAATTTCCAATTCAAATGGTCAAACTGATTTATACTACCCTCAAATTATCTCCATCTCAGGATAGTCATCCTTGATTTTTTGGGATAGGTCTATGTTAGGGAGACAAGTCCACTATCGTGAACATGTCTACCAAGATCATCCTACATCAAATACTAACTAATTTATAAATTTTTTATTAACATTTTGGATCTTCCTGCATATTTCATAAGGTTGGCTAAAGGAAACTCTCAAAAGGCTTCACTATATAGGGAAATCAAAAACCACATTTCAAAGATAGTTTGTTCCTATCTTGGAACTATCTATTGAGAACTTTCACACTATTGCACATTGATCGAATCTTACCTATTATTCCCAAATTGATGATCATTCACAAGGATCATCCATGTGGCATGTCTAAATCCTATCAAAAAGTCAAAATTTATCATTATAAAGTATTAATGCCATATTTCTAGTTGCACACTTATAGTCAAGGAGCACAATTGCAAAATCACTCTCAATGGGATAACTACGTGTGGCTTAATTTACCTCTTTTGAGAATTTGGATATGTAGTTAGTGTTCAATCATTAAGGGGGTGATTGGGGTCATCTCACTGCACTACACTCCCCTTATATTTTTGAATGTTTTAGCTAAATTGAAGGTTTAATTTATATTAACGATCAACAAAGATCTATAAATATAATAAATAAAGATCTAGATGTATTTCAAAGGGATGAAATATGGATGCCAAACCATTATAATCTTTAAAAAAAATAATAACATATTAAATGAGTCAAAAAAATTGTAGATAGTACATAGAGGTATAGAAGGCCCAACTAGAACTAGATATATAGACTATAGTTAAGTTAGAGCACCCTATATATCTTATATATTATCTATCTAGTGAGAGATGTTGATAAGGTAAGGGTTTAGAAGGGATGCCCTATATATATATATATATATATATATATATATATATATATATATATATATATATATATATATATATATATATATATGGTAAGGGTTTAGAAGGGATGCCCTATATATATATATATATATATATATATATATATATATATATATATATATATATATATATATATATATATATATATATATATATATATATATATATATATATATATATATATGGCATCCCTTCTAAACCCTTACCATATATATATATATATATATATATATATATATATATATATATATATGGCATCCCTTCTAAACCCTTACCATATATATATATATATATAGGGCATCCCTTCTAAACCCTTACCATATATATATATATATATATATATATATATATATATATATATATATATATATATATATATAACTAGAGGGGGAAGGTGTATAGTAGGCCCCATGTCTATATCTCTAACAAGATGGGGGATAGGGTATAGACATGGGGCCTACTATACACCTTCCCCCTCTAGTTATATATATATTATATATAACTAGAGGGGGAAGGTGTATAGTAGGCCCCATGTCTATACCCTATCCCCCATCTTGTTAGAGATATAGACATGGGGCCTACTATACACCTTCCCCCTCTAGTTATATATATATATATATATATATATATAACTAGAGGGGGAAGGTGTATAGTAGGCCCCATGTCTATATCTCTAACAAGATGGGGGATAGGGTATAGACATGGGGCCTACTATACACCTTCACCCTCTAGTTTTATATATATATATATATATATATATATATATATATATATATATATATATATATATATATATATATATATATATATATATATATATATATAACTAGAGGGGACCTATCACTCACTCCTCCCCTATCCCCCATCTTGTTAGAGATATAGACATGGGGCCTACTATACACCTTCCCCCTCTATATATATATATAGAGAGAGAGAGAGGGGGAAGGTGTATAGTAGGCCCCATGTCTATACCCTATCCCCCATCTTGTTAGAGATATAGACATGGGGCCTACTATACACCTTCCCCCTCTAGTTATATATATATATATATAACTAGAGGGGGAAGGTGTATAGTAGGCCCCATGTCTATATCTCTAACAAGATGGGGGATAGGGTATAGACATGGGGCCTACTATACACCTTCCCCCTCTAGTTATATATATATTATATATAACTAGAGGGGGAAGGTGTATAGTAGGCCCCATGTCTATACCCTATCCCCCATCTTGTTAGAGATATAGACATGGGGCCTACTATACACCTTCCCCCTCTAGTTATATATATATATATATATATATAGATATAACTAGAGGGGGAAGGTGTATAGTAGGCCCCATGTCTATATCTCTAACAAGATGGGGGATAGGGTATAGACATGGGGCCTACTATACACCTTCCCCCCCTCTATATATATATATATATATATATATATATATATATATATATATATATATATATATAGAGGGGGAAGGTGTATAGTAGGCCCCATGTCTATATCTCTAACAAGATGGGGGATAGGGGAGGAGTGAGTGATAGGCCCCATCTACCCATCTATAGGGGCCCTTGACTAGATAGATATATAGGGTCAATCTCAATCGAGTGCATAGATAAGACCCTCATGTCAATAGTAACAGATTATTGATTAGTCACTTCTATATATATGGTGGGGAGATCTTAATATTTTTATATACACTAGATTCATCTATACTTAGAAATATTATTTGTTTCATAATGATCATTTAGGGATTTTCAGTAAGGTGTTTATTAAAAAAGGTCATACTACAAAAATATTATCTCTTATGGGTTTCGGAAACAAGAGTTTCTTCGATTCTAGGTTCTCTTATCCATATAGATATATGGTAATGGCATAAATGAGAGGTACTTCTATTTGAGGTATGTGTATATATATATATATATATATATATATATATATATATATATATATATATATATATATATATATATATATATATATATATATATGGTGATGGAAAAAAGGAAATTCTATTCTCTGTTGGCTACATTAATAGCTAATCTGATGTGATTTGATATATAGGTTGGCTATAAGAAAACTCTATATGACAAAATATCCATCTCATATCTATCTATTTTTAGTGGGTTAGACTCCTCTATATATCCCACCAAATAATCAAATGAGATCTCTTTTCTATATCACAATGGATTTTTACTCACCAAACATGTGAGCATAGTGTGGTTATGGAATATATCAATCTAAATATATTGGGGCTTACAACAACTGGGTATCAGTATGGATATTATCCAAAAATCAAACTAAAGCATGAAAGGATTTGATAACACTTGATGTCAAGTCTTTAGGATATTACCATTGGATTTACAAATAGAACCCAAAATGATACCTACTATATTTCACTTCTATGGAGACCATGCAGATATGCAATAGAAAAAATATCATCTAAATTACATAGGTATTTCAAATTCATACATAATGGCTACTCATATTCCCTACCTAAAGATGATGAACCTTTCAGATATTGAAAATGACACAATGTGCTAATAAGAGTCGATCATAATCATAATTTGAGGATTATTTCCTAATACCTCCATCAAAACACATCCCACTAGATCAAATTCATACATATGAGGTGGGAGAAATAAGTAAAATAAATGATAAGGATCTAGTTATGAACATTCATAAAGATAAGAAAGTACAATAAACTATTACAATATTAAATGAGAAAATTATAGATATTCCTTTGGTGGTAAACTCATAAATGAAAAATGAATGCCATCTCTTATATTTTGATTTTTGAATTGCATATTGACTAATTAACGAATCATCCTCTCACAAATACCCCTAGGGTTTCAAAAGTAATATAAAGAAGACAATGATATCCATGTGGAAAATTTTGAAACATAACACTCAACTCAATTAGTAGATGCAAGTGTAGAAGGTGGAGAAGTTTAATTTTTATCACAGTCAACACAAAATGTCTCTAGTCAAAGGACACAACTCACCTACTTTATTGTCTAGGGAGCATGATCTTGTCTAGGAATATCTTTAAATTAATATTTTGTCTTTCAACTATTATAGTTTATATTTTCTCTATTTTTATTGTCAATCATCAATAACAATCAACCAAGATAATCTTGTACTCAATAGACATGACCAACCTACATTATTGTCTATAGAGTGCAGACCTATCCAGAATCAGTTTGATATACTATTACTAATCAAGGATAGTCATATTCCTCTCGTCTATTTGTTGACACTTTCAAATATAAAAAATAGTCAATATAAATCTATATTTAAAATAAGTACATCCATTCTTAGTGTTTTCTAAAAATAACATATTTCCATAATAAGCAGCCAAAAACTATTAATTGTTATTTATTATGTATCTTTAGCATTTTGATCTCATTCAATTTGTATGCCCATTACAAAACATATTAATTTTTAAATCATAAATATGTTAAAACATATTGGTGAACTAATACATTTATTTTGAGCATTACATTTATTTTTCAAATTTTTTTTTTATGTTTTTAGCTAAATTCATGATTTCCAGACACTAAAGAAAATTTATCTTTAAAATTGAGGCTTTAGATTGAATTCCTTATCTCATTACACAAAAAATATTTGTTTTTCATTGGTTTTCAATTTATTTTTTATTTTTTATGATTTCTATAAACTATGTTCCAATAGCTTTAAAACTCATAAGAGTTGTCATTTTGGGAAAGTTGGCTTTTAGTTTTATTAGAGCTATGGTATAAGGGGTACTACCCCAATACGCAACCCATTAGACATTATTATATATGGATTTTAGTTTCCATGTACCTCATAGTATATCAAAAATTTGTAGATTGTTATTATTTATCCATAAAAAGCCTTCGACTGTTTATTCTTATTGTGCACTGGTAAGTGGTTAGTCCTAGTAAGTTACTTTCAACATACCCTAGAGACATGACAGTGCAGCTATGGGGTGGTGGGATCTTCTATAATTATTATTTTTTGGGCCTTTTTTAAAATATTATGATTAGTATTAGTATATATGAGAGCCTAAAAATCAAAGATAACTTGTCTCATTACACCTTTAATCTCCTTTTGAAGTTCAATGTTGCAAAATCAGATAAGGGAAAAAATGAATAATGTACAATATTGTTTCATTCCTCAACTACATCCACCTCCCACAAATCCTATTGATTATGTATGTATGTATATTCAAAAAAAATACCTAAGGCTTATGCTTTTAAATCCTTTCAAGATCAAATAATCACTATGAGATCATCCATATAAAGTTGGAAAATCAAAATCAATATTTTAGTTTCAAGATCATATCACTTGAGGAAAAGAGATTAAATATAAGTAATCTAGAGCATGTCATTGTTAAATACACACACAAACACACACACACACACACACACACACACACACACACACACACACACACACACACACACACACACACACACACACACACACACACACACACACACACATCTCCATCCAAATGTTTTATGCCTAAAAATACTTCATATCAAGATTGGAGTCCATAAGAAGACATGTCTACAATTAGTGATTCAAAAAGTGTACACAATGCTAATAAAAGTTCAAGTGATATTCTAAGATGAATTCTTTAAATCAATTTGATGACATTACTTCCTATGCATTCTGTTAGGAGATAAAAATAATATTTTACATTTCTTAGAATTTGTGGGCATCATATAGATAGTTTTTGGGATTTAAAGAATAAAATACAAAGTATCATTGATAATGATGATCATATAAGGAAAAAGTGAAAAAAGAACAAAAGGAAAATTATTAACATGAAAGGCTACAAAATGTGAAGTTATAACAAGACAAATTGCACAAATTGCATCAAGGGAAGTTACAAAAATAAACTCAAGGTAAGTAAAAATAACATCCTTATGAAAGGGTTTGTCGTGTATCAATATCGAAAGCAATATGTTCCTAAAAAGACTAATGGTACAAATGTGGTTCCTAAGTGATTTTTTGAGTCGTGGTATACCTCTACTTAATCAAAAAAAGTGGTTATTACCTTATATGATACATGACTTACATGGGGGCATTCTACTGATGGGATCATTGGTTAGTAGGAACAAAATAGACTATACATAGATTATTGATGCTTTCTTAAGTTGATTATGTATTCTATTCTTCTATATTGGTAAACATGAGTACATATGCTCTTATATAATCCATTCTTCTATAACTTGGCTCTTTTTTATTTGGCCCTTTCCTTGAATATCTTGATTCACATATCTATGACACTCATCTTATAGTGATTATAGTACACATATTTTTTAGCATGTTAGTTGCATATTCTTGCATATTTACCATCTACACATGCTTTAGATTTTATTTGAGCTTACATGATTACATAATTTTTCTTATACAAACTACATGAGCATGTAGTTATTCTTATCTACTAGGGGCATGCATATTCTTATCTCCAAATATGATATTGAGTTACATTGTTTTAATACACATATATAGTGGGGGCAAATTACTTGCTTTTACTTTCTCCACATTACCATGCTAACACATCTAGTGCATAGTATACCTTAATGCATGTTATAGATTATTTGGATATTTTCCATTCTTTTATTTTTGAAGCCTTTATACCTTCCTTTGCACATATGTCAAAAATACAAAAAAAAATATGGTATAAAAAATAAAAAATAAAAATCAAGCCCTGAGTATGACATGAGTTATTATTTTATTTCTTTACATATGTTATTCATCACATATTTTGGTATATAGCATATTAATTTTCAAATTCACATGAATTTCATGAGGTATGTGAGTGTGATGTAGGATATACATTAGATGTTAAATTACATTATACCTAGTGGACATGCCTATGTTTGGGGAAGCTTACTCTACATGTTAAATTATACTAGGTTAAATTCATCTATGACCTCAAATTCCATGTTGAGATACATATCCTACAAGTGTTTTCCTAATTACTCATACCTAAAAATGGTGCTACATGAATATGTTACTTTTCTATGATGTGACATTGATAAATATGGATGGTGTAGACTATTTTTCACATGTTCTATGCTCCTTCGATGTTGTTTACTTTCTTGCATGATAAAATAAACATTGTTTAATTATTATGTGTGTGGCGCTTGGCCCTATATGTGAAATATTTTATTTTACAAAATTTTAACATTTTTAATTGCTTGTGGCCCTTTGCCCCACGTGTGTGAAATCTACTTGTGCAACATTTTAACACATCCATTATTTGTAGCCCTCAGAGCTATTTGTGTAATATTTTATTGCTTGAAATTTGAACATGTCAATTGCTTGTGGCCCTGGGCCATATGTGTGTGATATTTTCTTGTACCAATTTTTAACATATCCATTGCTTGTGAACCTCAACTCAATAACTGAGATATTTTATTGGTTAACATTTGAACATGTCCATTACATGTGGTCCTCATCCTTATGTGTATGACATTTTCATGGGAAATATTTAAGGATGCCCATTACTTGTAGCCCTTAACTCTATGTTTGTAGTAATTTTTTATGTGACATTTGAACTTATCCATTACTTTTGTCCATTAGTCATATGCATACAAATTTTGCCTCTAAGTGCTATATTTAAACATGTCCTTTATATGTGGCCCTTGGCATTACCTATGACATTGCTTGACTTTATGTCTTGTTCTTATTGTGCTTGTTGAGATTGAATAGTGATCAAATGATACATATCATGCACATTTACTACATAGGCTACTTCAAAGATAGTTACTTTATTGCATGCCTCTTTGATATATTTATCCATACATGACACTTGTATGCCTCACATTAAATATGTTGCATACATGCTTCAATGACAATTAAATTACTATGATAACATACTCTTCACATGGTTACACAATTATAAATGATTTCACCTTTATTATAATATATAATTAGCTCTTCTTTTGTCATGAGTGAATTATATGCTACATCCCTCATCTCAAACGGGGGAATGACAATGGGCTTGTATTAAATATCTAAACCTTCATGAATAGACAATATCAGATTTGGCACTGAGTATAGATTTTTTTTAAAATATACAGATTTCAAAGAAACAAATTAATCCAAAATAAGATTTTGTGTCAAAGTACAAGCTTCAAAGATACAAAGTATAGGTTCCAAAGATACAAAGTAAATGTTTATAAAGATTCAAAATATAGGTTTCAAATATTCAAAGTAGTTCATAAATCAGATATATTACATAAATTGGTCCTGTTTCTATGCAAAATTGCTTTCTACATTCAAAGAAGAAATAAGAAACTAAAAGAAATGGTCAAGGCTAGAAGATACCTGATAAAGTCATGCGCACCAAAATCAAACATTGGAAGATTCTCCTCTTTGGCTGTGGAGGAATGACACCTGCGAAGAAAAGAGACTGAAACACGAAAAAATGTTAGTCAAAGATATGGTGGGCTGTCAGGCGAACACCCGATCGTGGAAGTATGAAGACTTCCTAGAAGGATATCAACCCACTGATAAAAAAGCAGAATATTAGATTAAAGTAGATAAAATGACAAAAATAAAGGACAAAAAATAAAATGCTTACCTGATAATGAAGTAAAATGTTCTGTGCAGTCGCCGATGTCGGTCTCTGTGTTGCCGGTGTCGGTCGGAAAGGTGTCGACGTCGGTTAAGATACCGGCGTCGGTAGGGGTGTGACCGGCGTCGGTCGGGTCAAGTTCTAGACAGAGTCTGGATGAATTGTAGAAGGTCTGATAGAGTTGGGATAGGGTCTGGTCAAGGTCGGGACAGGGTCTGGACAGGGTCGGGACAGGGTCTGGACAGGGTCTGAACAAGGTCTAATCAAGGTAATGTCGAGTTTGGACAGGGTCTGGGGGTTTTGGTCGAGTCTGGACAGAGTTATAGACTAGGATAGTGGGCAGAGATGTAAGGAAGGGACTCAGGGCTCAGGTCTACGGTTTGAAGATCCGAGATGATAGAAATAACAAACAAATAATAACCAGAAAGAAATAAAACAAACAGAGTAAATACTTACCTGCCAGAAGACATGATAAAAGCCATGATTGAAGTTGTTGAAGCGTTGCCGTAAGTTGATCGAAGCGAATGCAGATTGGTTGAATGCTGGAGTTGATTGATCGCCAGAGTTTGTGAATGTCTGAGTTCGGGGGTCGATTGATCGATTGATTAGTTGATTAGCCTTTGGGATTGATCGGCGGATGCTGATGAAGGCAAGGGGTGGTTCGAGAGATGGTTCGATAATCGTTTGGGAAACCGATTGGGAACCGAATGATAACTGATAACAGATAACGGTAAGGTGACCGACGTCGGCAGGATTGCCGACGTCAGCAGATAAGTGACCGACGTCGGCGACATCGGCCGGGTAATGACCGTCATCGGCAGATGCACAATGGGGATAGAGTCTAGCTTTAGCTCTGTGCTCATTTTTACATGCTGCCAGGGTCAAGGCTAATGGAAAAAGTGATCGACAAGGGTTAAATAGGCGAAGAAGAATAAGACGGGGGATGACCAGGGGAGTCGACACGATTTCGGTGTCTACATTTGCCCCTTTTTGTCTTGTTGGTTGTTCTGGACGAACTGCAAGACAAAAATAGGAGTGATTGCCCCAAGTGAGGGATAAGGTTGATTTCGTCTTGTTGGTTGTTCGAATGAACTGCAAGACAAAAATAGGTAGCGGATTGCCCCGATTATGGATAAGGTATTCCCCCTCAAAGCAGGAGTCGAGGGAAGGGAACCGGGAATTGGGTGCTGATTTGACAAAGAGTGGATGGAAAAGGGGTGAGGGTGAACGCTGTAAAAATTGTGATTGCGCGCATACCATTGCACGAGATGGTCAAGTCAAAAGTGTCGCAGGTCAAGGGTCGAGGAGTGCCAAAATTGAAATAACTGAGCTCCAGCATTTAGTCGTTTGCTGATCGGGTTATTCAATCTAAGCTGAAGCTCCAAATGGGTCGTCACGTTCTAGGTATCTCGGGCTCAGGAAGTGCTCCTAGAATCACGAAAAAGTCACAAGTAGTGCAAATCAACCAGTTGGTGATCCTATACTTGTGAGGGTCCAAAAAGGTCTACGCACAATTCTGCTAACCAGGCATGAGGAAGCATACATGCAAAAACAACCAAGGCAACAAGGTCTTGGAATTGGTCGAGGTTAGAGGAGATAGGCATGATCTCCAATGATTGGTGGTCGATGGATGGATGTAAAAGTGATCAAAATGACTTTAGATTAGATGATGATAGATGTGATATTGAATGTTTAACTTGTGGATGATGTGAATGTTTAATGAGTTATGATAAATGAAATTTATGACTAATGACTTATGATGTTATAATGAAAAGGAGAGTATACTAATGATTATGTGAATATGTTATTGACTGTGATGTGATTGACAGGTGACGAGAGAAGGAGATGGAAGAAAGTGACGAAGAAAATGGCCGAGCTAACCTTAGAAGACCCCATGTCAACTGAGTGTTGCCTACATAGCCCTTGTCGTAGGGCCTCAGGCCAATGTAGTTCTCCTTAGAAGGGAGGGAGGGATGAAATTGGTCGTGGTCAAGGGCAAGGTTATGGTTAAAAGAAGGAAAGAAGGTTTGTCCATCAGAGAGACGAACAAACGAGGGTGGTCGAGCTAAACCCAGAAGACAGTCATGTCATCTGAGTGCTGCCTACATAGCCCTTGTCGTTAAGGCCTCAGACCAATGTAGTTCAGACAAAGGGTCTGAGTAGTAGACAGGTGATCAAATTGGTCAATAGATTGGTCTTGGTTATGATGAAATGATGAGGAGAAGAGATGTTGCAGCCTTTTCCAAATGGTGTATTCTGCAACATTGGTTGAGAGGTCTTTCATCCCTAGCAATATTCCATATTCGTGATGGATGTATGCTAAAAATTAATGGAGGTCTATTTATGCTTCAGCAAGTATTGGTTTATGCTGAACATAAATTGCGGTGGGTCGATAGTTTCCATGTGTATTAGTGTCCATAGAAACTAGGGGGAAGAGGCTATGGGGGTGGTCTGAAAAGAGAGTTGAGCTGAGTCGATTGACAAGTGATGAAGGTGAATGTGACCAAAGTGCAGAAGAAGTGAAAAGCATATTGCTCTTTCATTGACAAGGACCAAAAAGATAGCATAGATAGGGGTTATGAGAACCAAGAGCCCCATTCATGCGTGACGTTGTTGACCATAGTTATGTTAGAGCGGTAATCGAATCACTTCGACATTAAAGTGAGCTCGAAGTCCCTTGAGCAGGTGATAGGAGGAGGAAAGAGGGTAACCCATTTTAAGAGCAGAGATAACTATGCCCCTTTTTATAGGAGACCCTGAGACAACTATAAGTCAAGTCCATGACTCATTTTTTTTTTTTTTTGGGGCAGACTGATCAATGCGGGAAGCCTGCATAAAGATGTCATTTGCTTGGTGGTCAGTTGTGAAGCTGATCAATGCGGGAAGCTTCTAAAATAGTGTTGTTTATTGCCAGATTAGTCATAGCCATCCTTTAAGGGAGTGGTCTAGATTTTTGTTTAATATAAGGGCTTTTGAATAGCTGTCCTTCGAGGGAGCAGTCTATTAATTACAGCAATGATAGTATAGCTGTCCTGCGAGGGAGCAGTCTGCTTTTTGATTTTGATATTGATATAGTGACCATGGATATTGTGACATCTTGATTTATTTTTACAGAAATGTGAGTTGTGGACAAGATTATAGAAGGTCAAGGGCTCCCTTTTATGAGGACAAAGCATCCATACAGCATAAAAGGGTTATAGGAATTGTTAAGAGGAATAGGGTTGAAAGGAAGTAGGATTAAGAGGATGGGGATTGCTCAAGGGATGAGCTCAAGTTAAGTGTCAAGTGGATGAATACTCGACTAGCAGTAGAACGGTCACAGATGCAACGCATTAAGAGGCTCAGGTTCTGGGCATCCATCAAGAGAAGACAGACGATAAGTCCCTGATCCATACTTGTGCGTGATAATAAAAGGTCCAAGCCAATTAGGAGCAAACTTGCCTCGTTTACTCTTTTTAGATTGGTCAGGTGTTGATTGATGAGTGGATGTGAAGTTGGTTGATATGGTTGCTGATTGGTCGAGACGGGTTGAATATTTTGATAAAAAGGTTAGTTGAATGTTTGGTTGAGATTTGGTCATTTGATAGTTGGTCAATGGTTGGTCAAGGGTTAATTGGTTGGTATTTGGTCTTTGGTTGGGTCGAATGTTTGGTTGAGGTCGGGTTAAATGTTTGGTTGCTAGCCTGGTTGAGGCTAAGTTGAAAGAGTGATTGATATGTGGTCGAGACTAGATTGGAAGGTTGGTCGAGGCATGGATGAAAGTTGAATTCCCCCAGTGGTTAGGGAGACTTTTTGACGGATTGGTTAAGGTCGATTGAGGTTTAGTGGTCAGATTGATAGTGTTGATTTCGAATAAGGGGGTTAAAGGTGGCGAAGGGACCCTAGTCTGGCGTGGAGATCCTGATTTAGGTGACGAGGTTGGAGAGGCATGGGTCGGTGTGGATGATTTTTCGAAGGGGTGGTCAAGAGGATCCTTGATGAGAAGGGTATCCTTTTTTCGGTGGTGATGAATGACAGCTTTAAGAGCGCAACAACGCTCAGTGTCATGTCCCGGAGTGTGATGATAATGGCAGAATTTAGAGTTGTCAAACCAAGATGGTCTTGATCTGAGAGTTGATGAGTGGGTCGGTATTGAAGGTTGATTAATGATGTGGTCGAGAAGAAGGGTGTCATTCCCAAGACATTGGTGAATGGCGACCTTGAGGGCACAACAATGCTCCGTGTCGTGCCCAGGTGTGCGATGATACGCACAAACTTGAGTGTTGTCGAACCAGGGGGTTTTGGTCCGAGAGATTGATATGGTCTAAGTGGCGGGAGATAGATATGAGAGGACTGCAATAATTGCCGTAACAGCAAGGCATAAGAACCTGCTAACGGGTCTGAGTGTCTTGTTACAGTGAGGGTTGGTGATTTTAGTTTGAGAGGCGTAAGAGGTATAGGTTGATGGTTTGGAGGAGATATAAGTCTGACGGGTTGATAGAATAATGGAGGCGACTTGCCTCTGTGAAGTATGGGAGTGGGAAGCACTCCAAATAAAGTGGACAGATATGGGCCCAAGATTGAAGGTAATGACGAAGATAGGGGAGGAGGCCTCTGGTGTGGGTTAGTAGCCTTCTTTGGTTTGAGTTGAGGGCCACCTATATGCGAGGTGAGGTTAGATGTGGGGTGAACAACAAGAGGTTTAATCTCTTTGGGCATGATGGATGCCTGCGCGGGTTTGGACTTAGATGTAGACGGTTCTTCTCTTGATGGAGAAGAGATTAAAGGTGTGGGCTCTTTAAGAGGAAAGAGCGTCAGAGTAGTCATGGCTTTTGTGTGTGGTTGGGGAGTCAAAAAGGTATGATCATCTATGGATGATAAGAAGGATGAAGGCGAGGTAGCTGGTGTTGATGTGGTCAAAGCATCCTCCAATATGGGAGAAGTTGATGGAGGACAAGTAGGAGAAGAAAGTTCTTCACCATGTGAAGGAGGTATAGGAGAAGAAGGGTCTTCCACCTATGAAAGAGGTTGGTCAGGGATAAGAGAAAAGATAGCGTCGACCGTGTGTATATCATGGTCTTGAGGGTCATTGATCATGGTTTGGACATTGTCTTGAATAGGCAGGTGATTAGGAAAGGGTTGCTTGAAGATGTCGAGGTTTTGATTGGGTGGTGCATTCGGGTTGTCTAAGATAAGATCCCCCTTGTCTAGCATGTCCTGGACGATGTTTTTGAAAGTTTGACAGTGATCCGTGTCATGGCCTTTGACACGGTGATAGTTGCAGAAGTGGTTTTCCCTGTACCATGTAGGGATAGGTGTTGAGGGGTCGAATTGATGTGGTCAGATTGAAGGGAGATTGAGGACCCCCTGTTTGATGATTTTTTCCAAGACAGAGGCATATGACTCCTCAATTGGAGTGAATTGACGCTGTATGGATTGACGTTGAAAATGTTTATTGATGTAGTCTAATGTTGAAGATGTTGGTCGGTTGGTTATTGTTGAAGATGATGGTCTAAAGATGACAGTGTTTGCCAACCCCTTAGATTGAGAGTGGGCAGAAGAAGGTTTGGAAGAAGAATGGTCATTGGTTCTTGTGTTAGTGTTACACAATTTGACCTTATCTTCTTCAATGGCGCAGAGTTCAAGCTTTCGGGCCATGGTGAAGGCCTCGTCAAAAGTGTGGAATGTTTGAACCCACAAGGTGGATGAGATGTGGCTGACACATGCTCGAGAAAAGAGCTCAATGAGCTCGGGTTGAGGCAAGGAGAAGGAGAGCTGGTTGATCAGGCCTCTCCAACGGGCGACAAAATCGACTATTGATTCATCGTCAAATTGCCTAATAGAGTAAAGGTCTGTGATTGAGATTTGTTTAGTGATATTGATTGAGAAATGGTCAACGAATAATTGGGCAAGTTGAATGAATGAAAAGATAGAATGTCTGGCAAGAGAGCTATACCAGTCAAGGGCAGGGCCAGAAAGAGACATAGGAGACGTACGTAGAAGTAACGCATCGTCGTGGGCGATAAGATAACAGGCATGTTTGAATGCCCGTAGATGTTGTTGTGGGTCTTCCTTACTCTGAAAGTGAGTAAATTTAGGAAGCTCCCAATGGTTGGGGTATGGTCGGATAGGGACAGAAGGATGGATGGGCTCATTGTAAATTTGGTCATATGAAGAGACATTACTTGAACCAGAGATAGAAGCTTCGAGACTGGACATTTTATCCATCAACATCTTGATGACGTCTGCTGACAGATTGGTGGATGGAGCACCCCCTAGGTTGTAAGGCGCTTGAAAGAGGCTAGAAGAGGCGTACGATGTAGTCGGTTGTACCAGTAAGGGCGTAACGTACAGATGACTAGTCGCAGGGACAGAAGTGGAGGCAAAAGGTGGTTGGGTTATGAAAGTAGAAGGCATAGGCTGACTAGATACTGCCAAAAGAGGTTGTGTGGCAGCATGGGTGAAAGAGGAGGTAGGCACTCCTGCATATATGGGTGCAAGAGTGTGAGGGGTCGAGACAATCAAGTTCTGATATGATGTAGAACTTGGTTGAATTGCAGGTGGTTGAGGGGGTAATGAAACCCCGGTGGAGGTTGGTCTAAAAATAGATGAGGAGGCCAAACTTTGCGTATAGGCCATGGTTGGGTTAACGGTTGAGGCAAAAGGCTGAGTCATAAAAGGTTCGGTGGTGAATGGTGTCAATGTCGTTGCCACGTCACCCGAGAGGTCTCGCGTTGGGTTTCTCGCGAGATAGTTTTGGAGGGCTGCAGTATTGAGGTCCAAGAATCGTGAAAAATCTTGGTCCCCTTCTGGGATGATAGGCGTCTGGGTCGGAGATGGTCTAGTAGGAGTTCTTTCGGTTTTCGAGTTGAACTCCATTATAAGATTGGTTATAGACGGGGTAGACGGAAGAGGATGACATCTAGCGTGGTCAAGAAGAGCCTTGGTTTGACTATGAGTCAGAACCATTCAAGGCAAGGAAAGGTACATCCTCACAAGCTCAAACAAGCAGATAAGAATTAAAAAAAGGATGAAGACACAAGCAGATCCTAAAACCCTAGAAGTAAATTATTAGGATTATAGTGACTTATGCCTTAGAATGTGTGTAGAGGAAGGTTGGCTTTGTGAGTCAAGTCCTAGAAGAAGTAGTCTATGGATGGTTTCGGGTTTTGTTATGGTGCTCAAGAAGTCTGTGTTAGCTTCCGTACAGGCCTGGTGCTAAGGAGCAAGCTCTCCTCACTTCACGATTCTAGTGGTTAGCTGGTTTCGCTTAGCCAAAATATACTTCCACTATAGTTTAGACTCTGCCAGAGAATAGAGTTGGCTCTCCCCTTGGTGATGAAATCCAAGTAAGATCGCTGGGACGGGTAAGGTATCCGCTGGGGGATGAAATCCCAGTCGGGCCTTGTCTCAGGTAAGTTAAAATGTTTGTTTTATGCAGGTGGTTTGGTCGTGTAACATCAAGTGATCTAGATTAATTCAATATGTGGTTTAATTACTATGTGTGATCTAAGAGATGCAGGCAAACAGAAATGAATGCAAAGTGTTTTAATGCCCAAGTCGAAATGTTTGTTCGTATGAAGATGAATGGAGAAAGAGTCGAAGAATATGAGTTTTAGCTAGTCTAGAAGTGCAAGAAAGAAGAGAAAAGTTCGTTTTAGTCCTGCTTATGATGTCATTTAAGAAGAGACGAAAGGAGGCAAAAAGGAAGGAACCTAATGCACCTATATGAACGAAAGAAAGAAAGAACCCAAGGAAGGCCCTAGGGTCCCACCGGGTGTGCCAGAATGTTTCTATGCAAAATTGCTTTCTACATTCAAAGAAGAAATAAGAAACTAAAAGAAATGGTCAAGGCTAGAAGATACCTGATAAAGTCATGCGCACCGAAATCAAACATTGGAAGATTCTCCTCTTTGGTTGTGGAGGAATGACACCTGTGAAGAAAAGAGACTGAAACACAGAAAAACGTTAGTCAAAGATATGGTGGGCTGTCAGGCAAACGCCCGATCCCGGAAGTACGAAGACTTCCTAGAAGGATATCAACCCACTGATAAAAAAGCAGAATATTAGATTAAAGTAGATAAAATGGAAGATAAAATGACAGAAATAAAGGACAGAAAATAAAATGCTTACCTAATAATGAAGTAAAATGTTCTGTGCAGTCGCCGATGTCGGTCTCTGTGTTGCCAGTGTCGGTCAGAAAGGTGCCGATGTCGGTTAAGATACCGGCGTCGGTAGGGGTGTGACCGGCATCGGTCGGGGCAAGTTCTGGACAGAGTCTGGACGAATTGCAGAAGGTCTGACAGAGTTGGGATAGGGTCTGGTCAAGGTCGGGACAGGGTCTGGACAGGGTCGGGATAGGGTCTGGACAGGGTCTGAACAAGGTCTAATCAAGGTAATGTCGAGTCTGGACAGGGTCTGGGGGTTTTGGTCGAGTCTGGACGGAGTTATAGACTGGGATAGTGGGCAGAGATGTAAGGAAGGGACTCAGGGCTCAGGTCTACGGTCTGAAGATCTGAGATGATAGAAATAACAAACAAATAATAACCAGAAAGAAATAAAACAAATAGAGTAAATACTTACCTGCCAAAAGACATGATAAAAGCCATGATTGAATTTGTTGAAGCGTTGCCGTAAGTTGATCGAAGCAAATGCAGATTGGTTGAATGTTGGAGTTGATTGATCGCCAGAGTTTGTGAATGTCTGAGTTCAGGGGTCGATTGATCGATTGATTAGGTGATTGGCCTTTGGGATTGATCGGCAGATGCTGATGAAGGCAAGGGGCGGTTCAAGAGACGGTTCGATAACCGTTTGAGAAACCGATTGGGAACCAAATGATAACTGATAATGGATAACGGTAAGGTGACCGACGTCGGCAGGATTGCCGACGTTGGCCGATAAGTGACCGACGTCGGCGACATCGGCCGGGTAATGACCGTCATCGGCAGATGCACAATGGGGATAGAGTCTAGCTTTAGCTCTGTGCTCATTTTTACATGCTGCCAGGGTCAAGGCTAATGGAAAAAGTGATCGACAAGGGTTAAATAGGCGAAGAAGAATAAGATGGGGGATGACTAGGGGAGTCGACACGATTTCGGTGTCTACAGGTCCATCAAATATAAAGTATGGGGGCATATGACATGCATATGCACTCACTTTACAAAAACTTGAGGTAAAAATTCATAAACACTCGAATGCATATGAAAAAATAGTTACAAGTATCAAATACAGTTATAATTGAGCATATAAAGGCATGGAATTTTATATCATTTGTGACAAATTCAAGTGGCATGATACTTGTTCATGCACATTTTCAAACTTCAAAAGTCAAAAATTCAGAGATGAAATGTTCATTTCAATTAAAATATATTGGCAATGAGATCATCATTAGGGTATGAATATTATTCATTCTCTTTTGAACATCCAAGTAAAATCTATATATGTCTATGATGATGTGATTCATTTTATTATGGGTAATGTGCACTCAATCCTAGTGACACTCAATAGCCTTGGTATTACTTCCATCAAACACATTGTATAGTTCCATCTTTTAGTACAAGTGATGTACATTCAAGTCTAGTGTAACTCAATCACCTGTACATCCCTTCTAATGAATCCATCATGGTACCAAATTTTATGGATTAGTACATTTTGTACTTTTACCCATTCATAAGAGTTGTAATATGCATCTTTATGATTCAAGGGCTTGATTAGTTATTTAATATTGGGAATTGATCGCTCTAAAGTTTCTAATGGTTCAAATTATCCAAGTGCTTTCATAAGGGGATACATTTCCCCATATTATTGGAGAATAATGACTGAATGATCTGATATTTTTATTATTCAATAGCAAGTGTATATATACAATGAAATATTTGATTATGTAACCATTTTCCATAGATGAATCCACATGTTGTTCCTTAGTTAAGCTAATCATCTAACCAATTCAACTAATTGATTCTACATAGCAGATCACTGAACTAATTATAATAATATAATATATAATTTATTCTAACAATCCCCCCTTTATTACATTATTTTTACAAACATCATATTTCTTGATAGTGGTCCCCCCTTTACTTCAAACACTGTAAAAAGAATTACACTCTCTGCATAGCTTGCTCACCTTTGAGGTGGCATGCCATTTTTTATGGCTTCGTGGTCTTAGTGGCACCTTAGTTTTTATTTGTATAATAACCATAAAATTGGTAAGTGATAGGAGTACATCTCTCTGGTAATAAATTTGATGGTTTTTAGGATTACCACAAACCCATATGGTTTTGTGTTTTAGGTTGACCATGAACCTGAAGGGTGTTGGAGGTCTCTACTATTTTATACACTTCGGTGGTTTCTTAGATTTACACAAACCCTTTTCTAAGAACCATGCACTATTTTAGCACTTTTTCTCCCCACAATGTTCTTTATTAGGAGGTACCAAACTGGAAATTAATGTTGAGTATTTTTATTAAAAAACACAATATGTAGAAAAATAAAAAATGAGGACTAAATCCTCATCACCTTTTATAGCCTCTATATGCAATTATTGCCACTCAATCTTACATAGTGTAGATATTCACCACTTCCACTGGTGATCATCCTCAGCATAGTTGATTTAGCATAAAGCAAACCATATTGAAAAAAGAGAAAAACACACCATGATAAAAATAACACACCACACAAATGTCACCATAGAAATGATGCAACCCTATCGTAGGTGACTCATGAAGGATGCCAATTATCCTCAAGCTTCCATATATCCTCCAAACTCCAGTAGGTTGTTAATTATTCAATAGGTTTGACTTTAAGGATCAATTTTATAATGATTGATGTTGCTTACCAATGATATTACATCCATACAATTTTTTTGACTCTATATGATACAACAAACATTTTGACAAAAATATTTGACCCACAATGTTTTTTAATTGATGAAAAAATGATTTTATCTTTTATAAAGATGACTTTAAACATATATTTTGACATAAAATGACTTAATGTCTTTGAGAGAGACACCTAAAATACTATGACTCCTTAATGAATAAAGAATAAAATAAAGAGAATAAATGACATATAAAAAATACTATAATAGACTTAAAACAAATTGACCTAAAAATACTTTGACTTTCAACTTTGAGATACAATATTCACTACTGACACATATCATACAATCCAAAAGTAAATAACACTTAAAAAAGAGACTCCATCCTAAATTTAAAATGATACTAATAAAAGATTAGACTCAAAACTTTTAAAGCTATGAAAAATTCAAATTGGTTAGCTATCACAATTTGTTGTATGCAGATCTCAAGGTGTATCAGTTCACAATATCTTAGGTAAGTTACAAGAAGATACAGATAAGGATCAACTCCATGTCACCATAGAATATGATGATAATTCCATAAAATAATTTGGTCTATGTGTAGGCAAAAATAGAGACTAAGCTTATCTGAGCATGGAAATATCATGTTCTAGATCGTAGTATAGTTAACAAGCCATGTATGGTTCTGATTGTATTTTCACTTATGTACCTAGTTTCTAGTGACTTCTACTTAGTAAAAATTTTGTAATTACATGATCTAGTTTGAATTTGGTTTGAAATATATTCAATTGATAAGAATTTATTGTGTACACATATAACTCTATCCAAACATTTATACCGTGACCCACCAGAATTTTGTATAGAATTCAAGATTTTAGGGTATGTATAAACTGATCTATCAAATCATGACAATACTGCACCAAAATAAAAAATATTTTATCTTTAAGTGTAAAGAGTGAGTTGGGGAAGCATATTTGAGTCAATCTGAGAGGAGATCAAAAATCAAATAACTTTGGTTTGCAATTACCAACCGTGAGAACATAAACATATACTAGTATACATTCTCATAACTTATTACAAGCTTTCATACATTGGGATAACAAAGAAAAAATAGTGTTACCCCTCTTAAAAAAATTATTCATCCATCATGGAAAGAATTCGGCAAGACTCTAATACCACACTATTAGAGAACAATGACTGAATGATCTGACAGTTTTAGTATTCAATATAAAGTATATATATACAATGAAAGATTTGATTATGTAACCATTCTCCATAGATGACTCCACCTATTTTTCCTTAGTTAAACTAATCTCCTAACCAACGTAACTAATTGATTCTACATAGCAGATCACCAAACTAATTATAACAATGTAATATCTAATTTATGCTAACACATATATTTTAGTTTATAAAGAAACATGGTTTCATCTCCATACAAGTGTACTACTTCCTTTCTCTATTTTTAATTTTCAATTTCATAGTTTTAGCTTTTTCAAATTTCAAATATGGATAAATGACTACTTCATATGTTATTTTAGGTTTTGGTGCCCTACACAATTGAAGTGTCCTCTCAAAGACAGTGTGTTATACACAATCAAATTTAATTATTTTTCCTTTAATCTAACAATTTTATTACTATAATAAATGGGGACAAATGTAGATACCTAAATTTCACTGTAAGTACTTGATAATGTTATTTTTTGACACATCTTAAACCATATGACTTGCACCCAATTACATAAATTTTACTCACCATTCATTTAATAAATTTATCTAAATGTGAGCTCTACCATTTGCTTTCCATTTATGATACAAAAAAAATTCCATGTAAAATGCTCAATCTACTTTATACTACCCTCAAACTATCTATGACTCAGGATAATTGCCCCTAATTTTTTGATACAAGTCCATGTTGGGCAGATATGTCCACTATCGTGGACCTATCCACCTAGAGCAACCATATCCTTCACTAAATAATAAATAGTTTTCTAATTTTTAATTTATCCTTTGGGTCATCTCTCATGTTTTATAATTTTGGATAAAGTAAAATTTAAAAATGTTTCACTATATAAGCAAAATAAAACCTCATTTCAAAGACACGTGCTTCCTAGTTTTGCACTATTTATTGAGTATTTATACACTATTGTACACTAATTAAAATATGCCCTATTCTTCCAAAATTCAATATCATTCACAAGGATTAATAATGAGCCAAATCTAAAGCATCTTAAATCAAGTCAACATTTATCAAAATCAAGAATCAAAGCCATATTTCTAACTACATATATATAGTCAAGGAATACAATTTCATAATCACTCTAGGTGAGAGAACTACATGCGGATTGATTTCTCACTTTGGATTATCTAAATATATAGGAAACATTCAATCGACAAGACATGATTATTTTTATATTATCTCATTAGACTCCCCCTCTCTTTTTTCAACTTTTCTCTCTCATGGAGGCCCCTGGGGTTAGGAAAACAATGATATCTACACATCACAATGTAAATCATAACATATAAGCCCAATTAGAAAACATAGTCATAGAAGGTAGAGGATTCTTATTTTTATCATGGTCAAAATAGATAAGTATGTAGTCAAAATATGTGGTTGGCCTACACTATTATCTAGGGAGTGCAGTCGTGTCCCAGAATATATTCAAATTCTCTTCGTGACCCTGCATTGTCATATATATATATATATATATATATATATATATATATATATATATATATATATATATATATATATATATATATATATATATATATATATATATATATATATATATATATATATATATATAATGGTAGTCATCAATCAAAATCAACTGGGATAAGTTTGCAGTCAATAAACACAATCATCCTACATTGTTTTCTAGGGAGCCGACCCTATTTACAAGTAGTTTCAAATTCTACTACTAATCCCAGATATTCATAGTCTCTCTTTTGTTGGTTTGCACTGTTAGATATCATAAATAGTCATAAAAAATCCAAATTTAATCTATGTTCATGTCTTCTTAGTGTTTTCTAAAAATAATAATTTTCTATATTTAACATTCATAAAATCATAATTTTTAAATAGTATTAATGATCTCTTTCATGTTTTTTGTACCTATTATACAACATATTAACTGTTAAATCAAAAATAGGGTAAAACATTATCAAATATATATCTAGAATTGGTCAATATTAACTCTATTCTATATTACACCTTCTAGGAAGGTAATCCTCCCTTAAAATATCATCAATCTTAATTTTGATACACCTTTTTACATGGCCAAGGATCCCAATGATGATAATCCCACTTATGATGATTCTTATTTTTGGGGTGAATATCCTAATTATGACACCAATATTGGGACCAAATATTATTAATATGGAACTCTCATGTATGATGATCCCTATGAGTATTTTCATAATATCACTTTTGATACATCTAATATTTATTAATATCAATATGATGATATTTCCCTCTATGACCCTAATGATCCTTATTATTAGGGTGAAGACCCCATTGATGATACTTATAGTGGGACCAAATATTATCAATATGGTCCTCCCATTTATGATGATTCCTATAAATACCTAATGATCCCACCTTTGACACTTCTCACATGGTTAAAATCAATATCATAATTTTTACTTCTATGATGATGATTCTATTCAATGTGAAGAACCTAACATGATATCATTTACTCCCATTGATGATATTTATGAAATGGATGAAAATGTCTCTTCTAATTTTACCATCTTTATCAATACCCACTATAAGTTAAGTAATGATTATCATGGTTTCATTAATGTCTACCCATCCTCTACCCCTCACTTCAAATGCCATATAAGGATAAGTCATTGAACCCCATGTCACATTCAACAAAATTTTATCAAATCATCAACTTATAAAGAGAACCTAATACAATTTCCTACCAAAATACACATTATCAATAATTATTATCCTCAAGTATCTATGAAAATTCAAACCTATCCAATTGGTCATACCTAAGTTTTAACCTCTTCCAACCTACCCAAATTACCACTAAAATGACTTCTTTATAAATATATCATCCAATACAATATTATTAAGTCATAACCACCTATAGTTAATTGAAACAACCATGAATCAAAATATGTCGATATAATTCTATTTATTATAAATAACTACACCAACCATGATACAAAATGTACTAATATAGTTCTTCCTCTTTTACCTAATTGTATCAACTACCCACAAATACAAAGTGTTGATCTAGGTCATTTTCCATCACCAAACTATATTAACTAGACTAATATAGTTCATTGTAATCATATTTCACCAAATTATATTAGCCTAGATGATAAAATGCATTTTTATCTTGTTTCACCAAACTATATATAACTAATCAATAAATTTTGTTTTAGTTATGTTAATCTAATGTATATCATCATGGTAGATACCACACATCAAACCCTTATATCACTACCTAAATACCTAGACATTGTCTTAGATTCTATATTCCCTATTATAACATAGATTTCCACAAAATTTGACATCATTACTAGGCACGTCCATATTGAAGTTAACTCCAATCCATATATATACCATATATTAGGGAATTTTTTATGCCCATCCTCTTCTTATCACACATATTGGGGAATTTTATGATGCCTATATTTTTCATACCATAAAAATTGGAATACATTAGGTTGCTCACATTTTTATTCATTTAGGAATTGGGACATCTTATGATGCACATCCTTAAACTTATACACACTTTTCATAATCTTATGATACCCATCCTCACTATCTTGGATTTTTTATCTCTCATCCTTAACATAAAGAAATATTCGAGAACCTTTTGCATCTTACCAATAAATAAATTTGGCCTCAAGAAACTTTCCAAGATAAATATGCTCACATTTCACATGTTTTTCATTTATATAGTTATTAGCATAGATATTAATTATTATTTTGTAAAGATTGTTTCTTTTATTTCTTGAATTTTATTCCTTTATCATCATTTTTGTTACACCATTGCTTCCTTATTGGTTATTTGGTATCTTAAATTCATCTTTTGTTTCCTTTTTGGATCTTAGGTATCACCTTCAAGTTTTATATCACTTTACAATCAGCCTTAGTTTCCTTTTTGGATCTTAGCTAACACCTTCATGTTTATTTTTTCATGATTTGTATTTCAATAGTTTTAGTCAAACTTAGTTTCCTTGTGATTCTTTGGTATGTTTTTTATTCATCCTTTTTTGGCATGATTGCTTGTATCAATGTTTCTATTAGACATATTATAGGTATGTATAGAATCTCTAGTGACACTACCACTATGTTATTCATATTACATATTACTTACATTCTTATAGTTAATTTTATATATTATGGAACTAAAAAATATTGTAGGTTCTAATTTCAATTTCTTTTATTGCAAGTTAGCCTTACTTTATCAAATCACCTACAGGTTTCTTTAACACTATCCCTAATTCCTATATTTGGTCTTTAGGTATTTTGTATATTTTTTCATCTCTTGGTTTTATGTGTTTGGGTTGCATTGTATTACCTCAAAGAATAAAACTATGCCTTCCTCACAAACAACCATCTTTTCTTATAGTTATTTTATTTTTAAATGAAACCATTATTTTTTTAATGATTATTTAGTATCTTATATCACTATGTGCATGCTTTGGGTCTTTTTCTATCATTACATTTATCTTACTTGCACCTCTTCATTTTTAAGTTTATCAGTCTATTGGTAAGACCTAGGGAGTCAAAAAATATATCCTCATAACTTTCCATCATTTTGATACATATACTTTTTTTTTCTCCCAACCTTATCTATATCTACATATATCATTGGTCAATTCCCTTCATTTTCAATTATGTTTTTTATATTTCTATGTTACCTTTCTAAAGTACCATCCCATCATACCCTATTTTTACACATGATGAGATTTCGGTGGGGCATATGTGTACACATTATATTTTCAAATTTATCATTTAATAAGGATTTCTCTTACAATGGCTTGTGAACCGATCAATATCCTTAAGTGTAAAAATTAAAGGGTGCTTAAAAGAGGTTGGGAATGGATATTAGTAATATTTTAGATATGTTTTCAATATTTCATGTTATATCATTTATAATATCAATGTAACTTCCTCTAATTTTCTATTTATGAATCCATTTCAACTACTTTTTATACATATTTTATAGTTTCCTAATGTCCTATGATATCAACCTAGCCAATACCACCAATTTTATTCATTTATCCTTATTGCATTATAATGATCAACTTTATACAATTTTAATTTAGTTTTTTACCTTTTTACTATATTGGCTTAACTAATACTTTATTGTTCCATCCAACATCTTCCAACCATATGAACTTTGCCAAAACCATCAGCTTACATTTTAGAGTTGATTTTGGTATTAGAATTCTGTGTGTGTGTGTGTGTGTGTGTGTGTGTGTGTGTGTGTGTGTGTGTGTGTGTGTGTGTGTGTGTGTGTGTGTGTGTGTGTGTGTGTGTGTGTGTGTGTGTGTGTGTGTGTGTGTGATATTTTATTCATATTAATATATATGGCATTCATACACTTGTCTTTCACTCATATTTTGAGCCAAAGTTGTATTTGGGATAGTTAGTGGTTTAGATATGGTCAAATCATAATAGTGTGTCCCACTTTTTAAGCATAAAGAAGACACATTCACTTTCAATATATCCTTAAAATATAATGAGTTTAGGTCATTGATATTAATCAAACATATATTTTTTAGCTTATATATACAAAAATTTAGTGCATATGCATTTTTCCAAAAAAGGAAAAATCATTAAATATGTATTATGATTTATTTTTTAATTGTTTTTAAAAAACGTTGTCCCCTTAGTGTGACATGGTATTATTATTTGACCACTTAACTTGGAATTCTTGTGTTTCGATGTCATTTAAGATCAAAAGTATTAGTCATTGGGATTTCATAATAAGAATATTTAAGACTTCATCCAACCATTTTAATTATTTTACCTATAACATTCTCTTGTAAAGATCCACTTGAGGTAAGGAGGAAATTGAAGCATCGATGAGTCAATTCAAAGATAAGTATTTATATCTCTACACTCTTTCATATATTTACATAATATATTAGATATTGTTTTTATTATTATATTTTATATGTACCATTGTTTAGTATCTTCCCTATATCAAATAAACCGATGTAGACATAAGATTGCTTAGACTTTCCATTTCTTACTTTAGATTGCATAAACCCCCACTTTTTTAACCATTAAATTATAACCATACAACCTAACAGTTAATTTAATTTATAACTATTTATTTGTCTTGTAAATTTATAACCATATGTACAACCATTTACCTTTGTTCAGTTCTAATGAGATATATAACCTTGTGTCATAAGGTTAGTATTGGAAAAATTTCCTATCGACGTTTTATTTTTAGGTTACCATATATATATATATTTCTTATGTAATTTAAAAAGTATATGTAAGCTCTCTTCAATTGACCTTATTTGAGACCTAGTATATTGAGATAAAGATGATAGTTGTAGGTCATCCTATCCTATGCATATAAAGTGGAGACATTATATTTTCCCTGAATAGTTTATTTTTTATATAGATAAATAGGAATTATAGATCATAAAAATTTAGAGTAAGTTTAATCAAAGACATATGAAGTTTGTTGAATTTTTACATAGCTATTCATTTTTTTTAAACATATGAGTGTAAAATCAAAGAAAGTTGCAAATGTGTTAAGTTTCAAAGTTACATTATTAAGTGAATTGAGAGTATAAGTCATAATATTTGATCTTATGAATGAGCATGTTATAAATGATGATAATTTTAAATAATAATGGAAGGCATGTGTAGAACCAATGAATGGTGATAAGACACCTTGATTTGATTAATTTATTCAATAATGATTATTTTTCAAAGGACAGTAATTGTGTGAAAGTAATTATGTATACCTATATTTTAAATGCAACAAATTTTGATTAAGGATAACCAAATTAGAGGGATGGAAGGTCATTTTGGTTATGAAAATGCATTAGCACAAGTTCTAAAAAAATAATTTTGATTTTGGATGAACATATATGTGCATAAATTAATTTAGGAATGTATAATTTTTCAGTTAGCGAAAGGGGGAGGTTAGAATACAGGGTTGTATTAACCATTTCCTATTAGATACAAACCTTATGAGGATATAAGTATGTATTATTTTATGATAACCTACTAGTTAATATATTTTTTAAGATGACATAATTTGTTTCTTGTAATAAGATATCTATTTGAAAAAACATTGCTAACTTATTTTTTCATGGAGATTGTAATGTTGCATGGTTATCCATCTTACATAGTATCAGACATAGATGTAAAAAAAATTACACCTTTATGGATGACATATTTAAATAATTTAAAGACTGATTTATAGTTTGTTCAACATATGTTCGGAATGATGGAGAAATAAATATATTCAACAAATATTTAGGTAATCTATTGAGATGTTTAGCTGAAGGAAATCTAGGAACATGGAATAATATTCTAGTGTAAGCTTGAGTTTACATATATCAATTTATTTTGTAGGAGTATATAAAATACACATTTCATATTGTATATGTGTTAGTTATAAGATTATTTATGGAGTTATGCAATATTAGAAGTGATCAAAGGAAAAGTTTTCACACTGAGGATTTAATAGAACATATGAGATAAGTACATAAGAAAGTGCATGAAAAATTGAATAATATTATAACACAGTATAAGAAACACATGTATATGAAGAAAATGGAAGTATAATATGAGTTTATAGATACAGTCCTAGTAGACATAAAGAAAGAGAGATTTTCAAAAGGAACATATAATAAGTTAAAGTGGAAGAATATTGGACCATACATAGTGTTATAGAATTTTGTGAAGAATTAATATGATATTTATTTTCCTAAAGGAATTTGCATTTTGCCTATTTAAAATGTAGCATATTTCTATGCTTATCATGAAGAAAATTGTATTAGAAGTGGATATTGAGATTCCAAAGAATATATTGGAGAGTGTAGATGAGAAAAGTAAGTTTGAAAAGGTAGAATACATAATTATTATAAGAAATAGAAATATGACACCAAACTAAAATTATATTAATAAAAGGTTAAGTGGAAGGTCTAAGACATTGAAAATGTACCATGGATAAGCACATAAGAAGCTAAAAAATATGGAGTATTGCTAGTAGAAGGCACATATGAAGGAGATTATGTTCATTATATTTACTTAGGGTGTATGATATAAGATCATCGAGGTACACATGTAATCCTACATCAACCAAAAATATTCTAGACTAGTATAATGAGCTGAGTCTAGTTCTTATGAAAGTTTATAATCACTTATAAGTTTTTCTTTGCAATGTTTAAAGAAGTCTACTAATGTGTGTAATTATTTTCTTAGTTTGAATAATCTTGAAAATATTTGTGAAATTAGGATTTTGTAGATACTAAGCCCCAATATGTATAGAATATTAGTCTAGTATATTTGACAAATATCAATAAGGGCTCTATCATCCAGTTGTGGACCACCTTACTTCCAAAAGGCTCACATTCACCATCTCATTATGCCTAAATGATTATCTCTTAGTTTGATTCATATAATTATGATGACCCAGATCTCTTGTACTACACATAATGTTTAAAACCTAATAAACATCCTTCATTGTTAGTTTTAGATCCATACATTTTTTATAACCTTTTGGACACTACTGACCACAAAGGGACACTACCATCAATGGTAGTGTCCAGATCCTTATCTAGTGTCCAATTTATAAAATTCATCCAAATCGTAAATGTTTCAAAACCTATGGGTTACCATATTTTTCCTATTGAACCCTACCATGAGATATTTTCAAAATGTCTAGTATAAATACAAGTGTAATCCTTCTCATTCATCATCTATCAAATACCAAGAAAAAATCTACCAAAGCTTAATCAATCAACTACGCAACCAAGATATTATTCCCTATTCATCCCTATTTTCATATCAAGGATAGAAACAAATATATAAGAGGTTTAAAACATAC
Source organism: Torreya grandis (assembly GCA_037957365.1). NCBI lineage: Eukaryota > Viridiplantae > Streptophyta > Pinopsida > Cupressales > Taxaceae > Torreya > Torreya grandis. The sequence continues at coordinate 651,604 of JARHVA010002383.1, read as the reverse complement.
AAAGAATTACCCATGAGTGATATTTGTCAATTTACAAGTTATATCACTGCATGTATCTTCATATAGTATATTGTACCTTTGTGCAAACACAATCCCACACATAGGGAATAATTAAATAATTTTAAGACCCTTATTCAAGTATTGGCTATGTATGCAATACTTAGTGACAAAGGGATCATAGAGGTTAGTTATACATTGTGATCCCACTAACCCATTTTTAACAAAATGTATTCTAAGGGTGAATAAGGTGAATAACTATGGTTTGATCAATTATTAAAGAGCAAGAACATGTATCCCATATATAAATATATCATTATAAAGGTGACATAAAACCTAGGATATTGAAGTTAGTCACATCAAAATCTAGTCATTATTTCAAATTGAACACCAACGTCATAGTGAAATAATAGTGTCAAGATCTGATGGTAGTGTATATGACTACAAAATTATAGATTCCATAATATAATGACTAATCCATGATATTGACCCTTCATAATTTCCAATTGTTTCAAGTCCAAATATTCTTGCACATAGTAAACCAAGCTATGTATCATTTCTCTTTGGTATTACAATAAATTAAAAATATTTTGAATTCATTTATTTCTATATTTATCATATCTAATTATTATAAATTAGAATATTTATTTATCTTAGTTTTCAATTAATTGGCTTGATATGAATTAGTTTGTAATCCTCACACTTAAACTATTTGTATATTCTTAAACCTATCCCAAACCTTTAAAAATATAGGGTTAAATTTTTTATGAACCTAACCTTTGTGTATCTTTATGAAAAAACTATCTTCCCCTTGGTTTTTTAGCCTTCTAGGTTTTCAAATTATAGAAATTATTTAGTTTTGATTTTTCCTATCATGTTGGAATATTCACCAGCATTTATATGTCTCTTGTTTCTTTTTCTCATATTATTCTTTGGAACATTCAAGATGGATTAAAAATAACCTCTTCCTCTTTATAAACATAAGGAGGGTGATAGATACCATCCTTCTAACCATGTCCATGTTAACATTCTTCCAAGGGGTAAAGTATCCAATTTCATGTTTTCAAATGCAAGTAATAAATTTATCCTTCCTCAAACCCATCCAACTCCCACATATAATTTTAAATTATGTGTGTATGCATATTCAATCTAAAGTACATGGGTTTTGTGTTTATGAATCCCTAAAATATCAAAACATCATTATGAGTAACTTAATAGAAGAGTTAAAAAAATAAAATCAATATTTTAGTTCAAGGATCATATCATTGAAAAATAACATTACATACCTTAAAAAACCAAAATATGCTAGTGTGAATCAAGTGTTTTCATCTTCTTCTAGTAAGGTTTCATATCCAAATGAAAAGATACCATAGAAAAATCAAAAGTACCAAAGGATAATTTATAATAAAAACACGTGAAAATGAAACACTTAGAGCAATAAAAGATTCAAAGGTCACAATTAGAGTAAGAATATAAGTTGAAAATAGAAAATCAAAATAATCAAACAAGAATTATAAAATGAGGGTTTATAACAAATGAGTTTTCTAATAAAGACATGCCTGCAAATTCAAATGATACAAATATGGTTTCTAAGGATCTAAACATGATATCTATTTCATGCATAGAGTAACAAAATTTTAAGGTGAGTACTATGAGTTATATGCTTTCATCCTCAAATAAATAAGTCAAGGCACATATTACATCTTTTCCTAGTTTTCAAGCAAAGATTCTTGACTCTTGTCTAGTCTATAATGAGATACAATATCTAAATAATGACGAACATATTTGAAAATTAACTCCAATCAATGGTGCAATGAAGTTTCCATACATAGATGCTCAAAATGATATATCACATGTTCATGAACAACCTAAAAAACTACATCTATCCTATAATATTGATTACATTAATGATTATGATCTTAATAATATAAAATATTGGTATGATCCTGATGATATTGATTATGCAACATATGAATATGACACACATGATATAGGGCCTTCATAGAGGCATCCCGTGGATGAAATCCACAAATTTGTGCTTATCATCCCAAAAATTCAAAAATACCAAAAAATCAAATATTCAATTAAATACAAAAACATTCAAATAATTTCAATACATACATACATACATATATATAGCATTGCCATTTTTTATTAACTCTTTGGTATCTATGTTGTTCGGTTTATAATAGTAGATAGTATATCATTTCATTTCTATATACACATATGTTTCATGCATCTTTGAGTGTAATACATGCATACCTAGACACATGATATATACACTTACATATGTTAGACCTCTCATCTACCCATGTCATATAATACATTAGAGGTATATACCTCTTTGATCATGATTGATATAGGCTAAAAATCCTTTATGATCATTTATATACTATCATGTTTAAACTTATATATTAATTCTTACACATGTCTATAGCCATGCTCGTATCTTTTCATAGTTTACTTGATGTGATATGTTGCATACTATTTTTTTCTAACACATATATGCAAGGACTAGTATGATATGCTTAGGATTCATCTATTTTTCACTTACTTGAGTGTATTACATTACTTGTTATGATATTGTTTGTGTAACATTTGAATATGTTCCTTGCTTATTCACCCTTGACCCATTATATTGTACATTTGAATATATCATTCTATGTTTGTTGGGAATTTGAATATGTCACTCCTTTTGATTATGCATAATTTGAACATGTGCCTTGCATGAGGTCTCCTTAGACAATTATTTTGAATTAGATTGAGTACTTTTATGTGTGTTATTGATTATTTGTTTAGTTTCTATTATTAGTCACTATATATTTCAATGATCCATATTATGCATCATAGGACTTGAGGTGATAACATAGTATGAGATTCATTGATATGTCTTATTCGACATGTTATCCATATATGCTACATGATTCATAAATAAATTATATATACGTTATACTTTTGAGGTAAGGTACCTACTAGTTTCTATATCCATCACCTCAAAAAGGGGGCATATCAGTGGGGACAGGTCATAGAATCATGAACTCTACATTTTATAGATTTTAATGGGGGCATGTCATAAATTAATTACCTGCACACTTAAACACTTAGTATATTCAAATTTTAGTGGGGGCATCCCATAAATACATGACCTCCACACTTGCATAATCTTCAATTCAGTTTCATGATTCAAATATACACTTGGATCATAATCCTATATATTTAACCAATTTTTTCATAGATTTGAAATATATTTTTCACATTCATAACACATATACTAATTCTAATATTCATGGGATGCACAAATTATACCAAGATGTATTATTATTAATCCTCCTTCTATTGAAATAATTGGTTTAAATTTATAAGTTGAAATTATTAAATAAATAAACCTTACCATATTTAAAGGTTGGAGTATCAAATAATCTAATCTCACCATATTTATAGGATGATATAATTAAATCACTTTCCCTTACTAGATTATATATTCAAAATTGGGTCTTGTTATTAAGATATAATGATCTCAATGGCCATGTCATACCTCATCCTTTCATTATATTAAAGGAATAATACCTTCAAATGTACCTCTTCAAATTCTCCAAGTTTTAGATGTGAACCTCTTCTATCTCAAATGTTTCATAAGGAATCATCTTTTTGAATTCAAATCATTAAGACACAACATGGTTGAATAGACACATTGGTGTAGTCTTTCCTTGCTCTCTTTCTTTTCAAGAATTTAAATTATTTCAAATTTTAGATTATATGCAATGGTTTCACTACAACATGATCTTGGTTATAATTCATACACAAAAAAATCACTCAAATTGGGCTCAATAAAAGACAAGGAAGGTTTTACAAACCTAAGTACTCATTTATTTCCTCTAAACTAGTAATTTCATCCAAATACATTACTATATTAATGGGGAATGTAAATGATAAAATGAAATATTTATATCATCTTAATATGTATATATAACAAATATCAATTTGGGATTCATCCTCTAGTTCTAGACCTCATTGCTACCAAAAGGCTCACATTCACCATCACATTGTGCCTAAATGCGTATCTCTTAGTCTAATTCATATCACTATGATGACCCAATTTTCATGCATGACACAAAAAAATTTAAACATAATAAACATCCTTCATTATAAATTTTAGATTCATACTTATTTTCTATCCTTCTGGACACTACCCACCATACAGAGACACTACTATTAACGGTATATTTAGATCTTTATCTAGTGTGTAGTTTCCAAAAGTCATCAAAATTTAAAATGTTTCAAAACTTATGGGTTGGCCTATTTTTATTATTGAACCTTACCATGAGATATTTTCAAAATGTGTTATATAAATATAGGTCTAAGATTTCTCATTCATCATTTATCAAATAACAAGAAATCACCTACCAAAGCTCAATCAATCAAACACAACCAAGCTATTATATCTGATTCATCTTTATTTTAATATCAAGCATTTAAATAATAACCCATGGTTAATATTTGTCAACTTATAACTTAGATCATTGCATGCATATCCATATAGTATATTTCACCCTTGTGAAAAAACACTCCCACAAATAGGGGAGAATGACATAAGTCTAAATCCATCCTTTGAGTATTAATTATGTAGCTAGTGCTTAGTGATAGAGGGGACATTGAGTTCAACTTGACACTATAAGTGCGCTAACCCATTTCTACCAAAACTCATTCTAAGGGTGAATGAGGGTGAAGAGATACAGTTTGATAAATTAGCAAAGAGTGTGAACCTGTATTCTAAATCTAAATTTATCAATAGAAAGGCAAAATAAAACCAAAAAAGATCAAATCATTAATCCATATTGGACATTTATGTCATAGTAAGACACTATTTTCAATGGTAGTGTTCAAATCCAATGTTAGTGTATGTAAATAAAAAAGTACAACTTTCATAATCTAAGGATAGATCCATAATAATGATTCTACATAATTTCCACATGTTTCCAGTCTAGATCTTCTTGTGCATAATAAACCCAATTAAGTATCATTTCTCCTTAGTATTATAGTCAATTTAACATCTTTTGAATTTAGTATTTTTTATATTTAGCATATCTCATTATTATAATTTAGAATACTAATTTATCTAAATTTTTAATTAAATGGAATGCTATAGATTAGTGTATTATCCTTGTGCTTGAATTATTTATATATTCTTAATCATATCAATAACATTTATAAATTAAGGGTTAAATAGTTAGTTATGTCCTTAATCAATCAGAGTAGTGTAAAGCTTCGTGAAGCATTTTAATGTTTGGTAGTATAGTATAAAGCATTAGATCATTCAATGAAGTCATTGCATAATTTTATTTTTTTATACATATGTTGGAGAGTTGATGTAAATATCCTAGAGGATCTTTATCTTCACAACATAAGTATTATTTTAACTTTTCATAAGATTCAAGAGCTTTGAATTAGCATTAGGTGTGAGTCTAGAAATAGTGTACTCAATTTAGAATATTTAGAGTTGGTATATAATTATAGTACATTCTAGAGCCATTTGGGAACATTTTAGTAATGTAGGTAAGATTTATGACATAACTAATGTTTTTGGTAAGACATCAAGTTCATTTTAGGTTTTTATAACTACTAGTTTAACTACATAGCTTATGGAGATATTTAATGGTTTTTATGATCCAAACCATGGAAAAATGGTCTAAGTATTATCTAAATAATTATTTATTATTTGGTAGGTTGTATTGGAATAACAAGAGAGGATAATAGATTTATTGTGAGGCATTATATGCATCTATATGTATTAATATGTAATATGCTCATTTGTGATGTATTAGTATGGGATTGTGTCATATCATTTAATGAACATTGTTAGTGGTTTTTTTAGCACTTATTTAAGTAGGGGATTTTGTGCCTTTATAAACATCCTCCTAATATGTTTTAGAGACTTATGGTTGTCAAGTTTTAAGGATAGATCATAATGACTATTATAATATATAGGTAAACTTGAAAAGACTACAGTTACCAAGTTGAGATCCATAGATCTAATATTATAGTGCATCTCATATGATATTTCTATGTTGTTTTCATTATAAATTCCTTTTATTTTATTAAAATTAAATTAGTAAATATTTGACTTGTTTTGATATTGTATTTATTTGCATATTCCACTATGTAACATTTAAGGTTGCATGGTTTAAGGCATTACTTAATTGAAACCCTTAACTATGATTGCATCAAATATTTACCATGGAAATATGTGAAATAAACTTTTTTGTATTGTTGTTTCATTTTTATCAAATAAATTTAATGTTTCATTCAATTCAAACAAAAGATTTATGAACTTTTTTGAATTCCACATTGTTTAATATTACTATAATATTAAATAAACTTATTTTAATTTATATGAACACGGTTACAAAAAAACATATTTATAATTATAATTAAATAATATATGAGCATGGTTTAAAATATATATACTAAAACTAAATATTTATAGCATTTTAGTCTTTTACATTTTAAAAATATCAAACAGGGTTATCTCCTCCAATTTTAGACCTCCTTGTTTCTTAAAGGCTCACATTTACCATATCATTTTACCTAAATTATTATATCTTAATATGATTCATATTATTTTAATGACCCGTGTCTCTTTTAGTACACATAAAATTTAAAACTTGATAAACATCTTTCATTTTCAATTTCAGATCTATACCTATTTTATAGCCTTATGGACACTATCGACCACAAAAGGGACACTACCACTAATGGTAGTGTCCAGATCCTTATTTAGTGTCTAGTATCCCAAATTCATTCAAATTTACAATGTTTTGAAACTTATGGGTTATCCTATTTATCTTATTGAACCCAACAATGAGATATTTTTAAAATTTGTGGTATAAATACAAGTCTAGGCCTTCTCATTCATCATCTAGAAAATACCAAGAAATCCTCTACCAAAGGTCAACCAATCAACTAAAAAATTAAGATATTCATCCCTAGTTGCATATCAAGCATAGGAGTAGTCATATGATAAATATGAAGCATTCAAATAATAGCCCATGAACTATATTTGTCAAGTTACAAGCTAGATCATTGTATGCATATTCATATATTATATTTCACTTTTGTATACACACATCCAAAAACATAGGGGACAACTACATAAGTCTAAGGCCTTCCTTGGAGTTGGAATATGTAGGCAACACTCAGTGATAGATGGGTCATTGAGGTCAGCTCAACACCATGAGCCTACTAACCCATTTTTAGAAAAACTCATTATAACACTTAAGAAGGGTGAAAATATATGGTTTGATCAATTACCTAAGAGCTAAAAACTATATCTGAGATTTAAATATATTAGTAAAAAGGAGACATTAAACCTAGACTAATAAAGTTAGTTGAATTGAGATCTAGTCATTATTCTATACTAGACATTGGATCATAGTGAGACACTATTGCCGATGGTAGTGTCTAGATTTGATGTTAGTGTTTGTGGCTACAAAAGTACAATCTCTAGAATCTTAAGACTGATCTAGAATATTGATCTTACATACTTCCCACTTATTTCTAGTCTATATCTACTTGTAGATAATAAACCTAGATAAGTATCCTTTATATTTGGTATTACAATCAATTGAACATCTTTCAAATTTAGTACTTTATATATTTAGAATATTTCAACTTTATAGTCTTGAATATTCATTTATCTAAGTTTGCAATTATTATCTAGCTAGAGATTAGTTTATCGTACTTATGGTTAAACTATTTATATATTCTTAACCCTATCCCTAACTTTTAAAAAATAAGGTTTAAATATTCTGGTATATCTTTAATCAATCAGATTAGTGTGGAGTTTTATGAAGCATTTTTAAGTTTGGTAGTATATTATAGAGCATTAGAGCATTCAATGAAGTCACCATAGAGTTTGGTTCTTTTCTACAAAAGTATAAGAGTTTTTATAAATATCCTAGAGGATATTTATCTTCACCACATAAGTAGTACATTATCTTTCAATAAGATTCCAGATCTTTGAATCAGCATCAAGAGCCAGTCTAACATCAATGTACATAAATCAAAGTTTTTAGATTTGGTATATAATTATTGTACATTCCATAGCCATTTGGGAACATCATGGTAATTTAGGTAGGATTCATGACAAATGTGAAGTTTTTGATATGACATCATGATCATTCTAGGTTCTTATAGGTATTAGTGTAACTAAATATCTTACAGAGACATGTAATGGTTTTGGTGATCCAAAAGATGGGAAAATGGTCTAAGTATTATCTATCTAATTGTTTATTTTTTGGTAGGTTGAATTGAAACAACAAGAGAGGGTAAAAAATTTATTGTGATGCATTATATGCATCAATTTGTGTTACTATGTAATATGCTAATTTGTGATGCATTAGTGTATTTTTGACACTTAATTAATTGGGGGATTATGTGCCTTTATAAACATGCTCTTAAAAATGTGTAAAGATAACTTACATTTTATAGAGTTATGGTTGTGAGATTTGAAGGATAGATTATAGTGACCACTCTAATATATAGATAAACTTGAAAATATTATGAGTTACCAAGTTGAGATCGAAGGACTTGATATTATAGTGTATCTCATTTGATATTTCTATGTTGTTTTAATTGTACATTCCTTGTAATTTCTTTATATTGAAATGTATAAATATCTAAGTTATTTTTATAGTTTATTTATTTTCATATTTACTATGTAACATTGAAGGTCGCATGGTTTAAGGCATCACTTAATTAAAAATTCTAGTTATGACTGCATAAATATTTACCATGGAAATATGTGGAGGAATTTTTTTTGGTATCAATGTTTCATTTTTATCAAACAAATTTTATTTTTAATTCAATTTAGACAAAAGATTTATGAATTTTTTCCAATTCCATAGTGTTCAAGATTAATAAAATATTAAATAGACTTATTTTAATTTGTATCAGCATGGTTGCATGAAAATACATTTAGAATTGTAATGAAATATTAAATTTTAATTTAGTGGGACACACTTAATATATGTATTGGAAACACATATATAATGAGTCTAGTTTAGATATTCATAAAATAAACTCATAAAATTAATGAAGCTGAACACAAAATAAAATAATTCTTCACACTCTAAAATATATTTCCTATTCTTTTCTATTACATATTCATTTGGGTGTTACAATTATATAGGAATATCTTTCTTATAATAAGGGTGAACCATATCACCACAAATATCTCCCATAATATCTCCTCACACCCTATTCTTAATCACAAACCTATTATCATAATATTATTGTAACATAAAATAATATATCTATCCAAATATTACAGAAACCAAATACAATCTACTCAAATATATCTAACAGTGAATTATTACTTTCATAATTATTCACACTAATTAATGTGAGGACTAATCATTTCCTAACATTCGCCACTTAGGCCTTACATGATAATTTGTGTTTTACAGTGCGGGAACTTACCATCAAGAACCATTTGTTCAACTTTTAATCATGCATCTCTAAGAACTTGCTCGAATACAATCATATGCCAATACATACTTTTAGGATTACATAATACTATCTAAATCTTGTTGAAAATAACCACTAATATGAAAATAATGCATCTCACATTTACTCCATATGAATGCAATAGATGTTTCACTGGCTGATCATCTTCATAAATAAGGTGGTGAGAAGATTTCTATAGTTAGCTTCTCTCCTATACAACTGTTACCATATTACATGACACTTTTCTTCAATCTAGATGGGATAAATAGGAAATACACCTATTATTTATCATACATAGAAATAAGTGCTGAATATAAAAAATGTATATGCACCACTATAGCAAAATCACGCCTTCATTAGTGGCTAATGAGAGGCATAAAAAGCCTCCATCCTCTAGTGTCCTCCAACCTCCAATAGGTGAAGTTGCTCACTCAAGAAAATATGTTGATGAAGCTCAGATGCATTAATTTTTTAAGGAGAAATCCCTCTCATAGTTTGGATGTTATGTACAAGTGATAATGTGTCCTTTACAATATTAATTTTATTAGACATACTTGACATTGACTCAATGATAAAATGACTCTCTAAAAATATACTAAGATTTTTTTGCATAAAAATGAATTTTGACACATTTTTAATGACTTTAAGCAATTTGACATAAGTACAAAACTATAGACTTTAAAATACTTGGTCACATTTTATAACTTGATCTATATTACTTTTTTAATACTCAAATAACATACTATTGACAAAATTATGACTCAACAAAATACAACCTAAGGACATGCTTATGAATAAACCAACCTAAATAACTAAATATAGAATATAAAAAACTATAATAACTTATTCACACCTACCTTTAAAATCACTGTACAGAATGGACATGTGCACATGACTAGACTTATGGAAAGCTTGGTTGAGTTGTAAGTTGAGGTGGATTTATGGAGGGATCTATGTTCTTTGGAAGCATTTGCATTGCCTGAGTTGCCTTGCATGCCAAGGAGTAAAAATAACTCTTAAACAAAGATTAGTTCTCCTACAGCTTCATCTCAAAGATCGAATGTAGGAATAGAGATCCAATACAGGTTAAATAAATGAAAAATAGAGCTCTTATTTTTTATGCAAGAATAAATGTTATGCTAATAAAGATCAAGATATTCAATACACATAATAAAATTATGATTGATGAATGTAGTATTTAACCATACAAAGGATGGCCAATGATGAGCAACACTTTGTTAAACTAAACCTACACAAGGGACCACATGCTAAGGATAATTGAATTTATTTTCTCCTTCTTGGGTTATTTTGATCTACATCTTTCTTGTATCACTTTCTCATCTAGTGCCTACTCTATAAGAAGCCTTTTACTCTTGAATGTGGATAGAAGTCATCACCAATATATATACTATGGTATAAGACTATTTGTAACAGAGGCTGAGACAAGGATGGAACAAACTACAAGTTCTTTTAATGACTACCAACATTTTTCTTTAATGAACTAAAAAAGTATTCTTTTGATGTTTTGATTAATATGATATGCATAGGTAGTGTAAGATACAGATCAATGTTATGCTCTAAAAATTGATCTAGACTTTCTCATCCACTACACTTTTCTGATAGAATTCATTGACCTGTAATAATTTTCTTCAAATAATGAGTGAGGACATAAAATCTATGAATCCAAGAATCAATCCATGTGAGAAAAGGTCATATGGATGAGTGCACTTATTCAATATTTGTAGTAATCCCTACTATTGACACTAAGATAGAAGTGAAAACATAAACGCCCATACTAACAAATTTACATGGTAAACTAATTTTGAATAAACCTATATTACAAATATTTTCACAATAATTTTGTTGTCATCTATAGGAGCAAATTATTAAACAATTGTTCCTATTTTCTTCTAATCCTCCATCACAAAAAGATCAAACACTAATCTGATACCAAATAATGAGTCTCGTTCAAATCTTCATAAAATAAACACATAAAATTAATGAAGTTGAACATAGAATAAAATTATTCAAAACCATATTATATTCTCACACTATAAATTATATTTCCTATTCTATTTTATTACATATTCATTCAGGTGTTATAATTATATAGGAACATCTTTCCTATAATTAGGGTGAATCATATCACCACAAATCTCTCCCATGATATCTCCTCACACCCTATTATTACTCCCAGACCTATAATTGTAATATTGCTGTAACATACAACAATATATCTAGCCAAATAATATATTCTAACAACTAATCTATATTCATAATATCGTTATAACAATATTATGACAACTAAATATATTCCACTCAAACATATCTAATTGTGAATTATTAATTTTGTAATTATTCACACAAATTAATGTGAGGACTAATCATTTCCTAAAAATAAACCCCATATACCATGATCATTATGACAACATAGGTGATACCACAACAAAATTAACATTATCCTCTTCCCCTCACGCTATCTTGTATCTTTAAAGATACACTAGAAACTTTTTAATTGGTAGAAAATTATAAACTTACCAGGGGATATTAAAAATTGATTGGTATGACCTTAATGTATAACATGTCTTGGGATATGTGTGGTTGAATTTTGAGCTCTATAAAAAATTTTACTATATTATCACATCTCTCCATGTTCTCATTTTATTTATAAGGTTGGCCTAAGGAATAAACATGGCTACTAGAGTATATATAATAGGTAGTGGTTACCATTTTGATATCATATTATGAATTTTTGTTATTATTGAATTTTATGGAGGTATCCCCCATGTGACTCAGTCATATTTATAAAATATTCTACTTTTATATCAATTATTATTGTGGATATAATTATTCTACTTTTCAACAATATATTGTTGTTTATCTATTATCAATATTCTATTAGTGTGAATTATCTAAGTAATTTCATTACAAGTGGTATCAAAGTTTTGATTTGGGAAATACTTTACAACAATTTATTTAGAGTATATATATTGTTCAATGAGTTGAAGGATAAAAAAAACATAACTTACAATCTGAGAAGAATTTATTTTTTTCGTCAGCAAAAATTTTATGGAGTTTTTTTTTAAGTTTGAGAAAAAAATTGAACCCTTATAAAAATTAGAAATTATTGAATTTTTATCATAAAGATGATTGTAAATGTATAATCCCCTAGTAATTTTTTTTAAATTATGAAACTGTAGAGATAGTACATTACAAGACCGAACACTTGAGGGCATGGGAAAAGACAAGTAACTCTAAAAAAAAACCTAGAAAAGAAGAGATGGATTTAAAAACCTCTAAATTAGGGGCCACTAATGTGCACTCCCACTTTTAGATAGAGATGCAAAACATGGATAAAAAATAATATCTAGATAATATCGCTAGAGATATATATGCCATGCAAGGAACGATGGCTAATTTACAAAGTCAAATGTCAAATATTTTTAATTTGTCAAATATAAACATAAATCCACCACCAAATAATGTTCAATCTATCCATTTAAGGATGATCAACTAGAAAAATTGAAGCCCATACATAGGTAGAAGGAACATGCTTCCAAAAGTGGAGCTGCACAAGTTTTATGGTAAGGATTTGATTACTTAGATCAATAAAATAGAACATATATTTGACTTATGTCGAACCCTATGTTCACAAAAGGTGGTCGTGGCATCCTTGTATTTAGAACTAGATCAATTTAGTTCATACAAATGAGTTTTTACTTATAAAAATAAGGGTATTATGGTTATTGGTTAGTGTTCATGAATGACCTAAATATGTACTATTATAACAATGTAACAAAATACTATTCTAGTTGGTTAGTGAAGATACATTAAAAAGGGACCATCAAGGATTTTATTTATAAATTATATAACCTATATTTATGTTTGGATGAAATCACATAACACAGCATGAATGATATGTTCTTGGGTAGCCTCAAAGATAGCATCCAACTTGATGTCCACATGTCTAATCCAAGTTTTGGGTCATAATGGATAGTTTTTGTGCATCAGGTAGAATAATGAGATATGGTCAAAATAATGGATTTCACTTCTAAAAAGTAGCACCATGTTTTATCATAATCACTCATGTAACCTACGAGATTAACTCCTTAACATATTAAAAATAAAAGAGCAAAAAGTTTGTGTTTCAATTATGATAGCAAATGGAGTAAAGGCGATAAATGTGTTGATAATAAGTTTCTCTACATTGAAGAGCATAGTGAGGAAAAAGATGATGGTGAAGCATCAATTGAAGAAGAAGAGATTCCAGAAGTAGAATCATAAGATTTCCAAGCAATTATCTCATGACATTCACTTTTGGGTATCAACACTACACAACGTTTTAAGTTCATGGGTTTTTTCAAGAAGAAAAAGTTGACAGTCTTGATTGAATTAGGGAGTTCTCATAATATCACTATCAGCAAGTTGGTGGCACATCTTAACTATTTTATTTTCCCATGTCTCCAATTTTAGGTCATGATTTGTGGTGTATTAAATTTCTAAGGTAAATTGCATAGTGTCAAACTAATAATAAGAGACTATAAGCTAGATTCCCTATGTTTTTTATTCCCATTCATGGAACATACAATATTTTGGGGGCCTAATAACATAACATTCAACATAATATTAAAAAAAAATTATAGGATTTATTCATGCACTTTCACTCTAAAGGTAGGATATTTAAACTATGAGGATTATGGGAAAAATATCCACAATTGGTTACTTTCTATTAAATGTAAAATATTATTAAAAATGGGGTTAAAGGATTTGTATCCAGGTTTTTTACATAGAAGTTTAGCTAATGAAGGTATCTACATATTCTGATCTATAGAAGATTATTAATGACAACTTTGATGTTTTTATAGTAATGCCAAAATGACTACACCAAGAAGAGAACATGATCATGTCATTTTAAAGATTCATGGGTGTCAACCACCAAACATCCAACCATATAAGTACCCATATGTCTAGAAGATTGAAATTGAAAAGATAGTACATGATATGTTGGAGGCCGATATTTCAAAAAATAGCTAATGTGAATATTTATCCCTGATGGTAATGGTGCATAATAAGGGTGATACTTGGAGGATATGCCTAGAATACATAAAAATCCAATAGTTTCAACATCAAAGATAAGTTCCCTGTCCTAGTAAATGATGATTTTCTAGATGATTTATGTGGTGTTGTCTATTTTACAAAGCTAGATCATTCTTCTAGGTACCATCAAATTCAGATCAAAGATGAGGATATCCCTAAAATAACTTTTAGAACTCATGAATTCCATTATGAGTTTTTGGTCAAGCCTTTTGGTCTCACAAATGCATCATCCACATTTCAAAGTTTGATGAACACTATTTTTAAGTTTGTTGAAGTAATTTGTTTTGGTATGTTTTGATGACATCCTCATATACGAACATCAAGATTCATTATATCCTACGCTATGTATCATACAATAACGTGGAACCTTCCATGTTTATCATCAAAGAAATTTTGTATTACCATGTTTCTATGGTTACTTATTATTATAGTTCTTCTTATTCTCATTTTAGAATAAATCTTACATTTTTATACCCCAATATATAGAGTAAGAATGAGTATGAAAAGGGTGTCAAAGTTGTACATGATTTTTTTTTCAAACATGGAAAGATGACAAATTCTTAGACTTAATTTTCAAAACAAATATTCAAAATGGAAACAAAAAATAGAAGAAATCAAAGTAATAACTAAGAATAAATAATACAGGAACATATTTGGAAAGAACTATCATATTAACAATTATTTAAAATGGTGATAAACCCCATATAAAGTAGTTACTATCTAGAATAGAAAAAATATTTTAAATGGTTTATGTAATTATATGTGCCTAATTCAAGTATTTATAAGAAGATTTATATTTATTATTATCCCTTAAAATCATCCCTAGAATCCTATGTATCAAGTCGACTTGGTAGGGCAATACAATAGGCCCTCATTTTGAAATCTATATTCTCTCTGTACTTCATCAGAAGCTTTGTGAATAAAGGTTGTTTGATGTTCTATGTTTTAATTACAAACATCTATATGTCTTCTCCCATATAAAATTCCACATGTATATGTGGAGTCATTCCACTAGAGGATGACTTTTCATTATCCGAGTACCCTTCATCTGAGTTAGCAAATAAGGGATGCCATGAATTGCATCCCCTTAGAGATATAAGTGGTGCAAGATAACATTTAATCATTGGTTTTATTCATACATGTATTTTTATTCTTATATTCCCAATAATATTGATTTTTCTCTCCTTTTTAATGCTTCAAATCTCCATTCTCTCAAAATATTATTACATTATAAATAGTGTTAGCAAAATTAAAATTATATGCTATGTTCTTTTATTAGATATTATTATATATTATCGCACAAGAGAATGTTATTCATAAAATATATATACAACAAAATAAATTTTTTTTTCACTTTTATATATATATATATATATATATATATATATATATATATATATATATATATATAAGAATAAAAAAATATAGCTTACATATAACATAAAAATACGTTACTATTGCTCTAAACTGTTATTCTGCTCTATCTCTTTCTTAAATCTTCTACTCGTCTCATTATAAGTTGTTTCTATATTATATATTATACATTTTCATCCCAATACATGCATATAAATAAATTTCAATCTAAATTTTATATCTAATTCTATACTTTTATATGTTATAGTTGTAGTCAAAGACTCTAGATGATTCCTTGGTTTCTAGACTTTTCTACTATACTACGACAATAGTTAAAAATTCTAGATAGTTCATTATCTAGATATTTCTAATACAATGAAATATATTTTTGTATAAAATTTTCTACATGTTCAAGAGGGATTAATAACACTAAAAGACCATATTATTATATTTTAATTTTATCATCCTTCCTTAATCTTAACTTGTCAGATCAATGATGCCCAAATTTTCTCTTGGCTGCTCAAAAGTGTCCTTTTTCAATGATTTTATAAATATATCCATGAACTACTTCTTTGACATAAAAAATTCTAAATTTATCTATCTAGCATCAACCATTTCTCTTATAAAGTGATATATTATGGATATGTGTTTTCTATGTCCATGAAAAACTAGATTCTTTGATAGAGCTATAGATGATAAATTGTTTTTTTTAAAATATTTTTATCACTTATTTTTGGACCCCATTCAAATATAATAAAATTATTATGATCCAAATGGCTTAATGAT
The DNA here is from genome assembly GCA_037957365.1 of Torreya grandis. Classification (NCBI taxonomy): domain Eukaryota; kingdom Viridiplantae; phylum Streptophyta; class Pinopsida; order Cupressales; family Taxaceae; genus Torreya; species Torreya grandis. Next base: position 634,867 of record JARHVA010002383.1, on the reverse strand, counting down.
ATGCTAAATGTAATATTATATACTTGAGTTGTACTGTGAAGAATAACACAATAGGTTATTTCTTGTAAGACCATGACATTGATCCAAACCCAATTTGAAAAACATAACCCAATGTACTCTTTCTATCATCAATACTACTTTCCCATCCATTATCATCTCTATGTGATAATGTAGTGGCCAAAAATGTTGCGGTAAAAACCATATCAGTAGAAACATAGTATGACAAAAATGTAGTATGACAAAACATCATGAGGACAAAACATGGTGAGGAAAAAATGTAGCGGTGTCGGTAATGTCACAAAAATATAGTGAGGAGTATAACTAGGACATTTAGTGATTAGCATATTGTTTATTTATTTTCTAGTTAATTTTGGTGATAGTAGTTAACATTTCATGGTGGAAATGTAATGCACCAAAATTACAAGCAAAATAACAGAGGAAAATGTGATTTCATGAGTTTTGACCTTTAGTTGAAAGTTGTTTCATATTTTATGTGAGCACGTCCTTTAATATGTTTTATTTTTATGATGTTTTGTCTTTGTTACATTTGTCCTCACTATTTTTTATCCTTTTTATGTTTTTTACACTACGTGTTTAACTGCTACATTTTTATCTGCTACATTTTCAATGGATACCCCATTATCTATATAACCAACTAGCACAAAATTATTAGAAGTAATCTAAAAAATTCCATAAATTTTGGTTCCATTGATATATTTTAAGATTAATTTTATTTCTTGTTGATGTGCTTCCTTTAGAGTCTCCATGAACTTATAGATTAAACTAAATGCATAAATTATGTCTAGTCTTATTGATGTTAACTTTAAGATTCCAACTAAACTCTTTTATAATCTTGGATCCACATTACTACTACTATCATATTTGCTCAACTTCAAACTTGTTGGTATTGATGTTGATGTAGGTTTATTATTCAACATTATAAACCTCTTCAAAATATCATTTGTGTATTTGGATTGAGAATATGAAAATACTGTCATTTAGTGTTTTTCTAAACTCAATTCCAAGAAAGTATTTTAATAGTCCCAAATTGTCATTTCAATTTTTTTCTTCATTTTTAACCTTAAATCTTCTATGGACAAATTTCCATTCTCAATAAAAATTAACCATCTACATATAAGCACCAAATCATAATTTCATCTTGATTTTTGGTTTTAATGTAAGTGTTAGTTCATTGATATTATTGATAAAATTATTGATCAACATGTATAATGAATCAATGTGGTTGTACCATGACCAAGGCACTTGATTGATCCTATATAATGTTATTTATAGCTTATATACCTTTTCTTCATGACATGTAATCTCATAGCCTATGGGATACTACACATACAATTCCTCCTCTAACACTCCATTTAGGAATGTTGATTTGACATCCATCTAATATAGTTTACTATTATGTTGAGTTGTTATTGATAAAATAGTTATCATAGTTTACATCCTTGCAATAGGAGCAAATGCTTCATTGTAATCTATTTCAAGTCATTACTTATATCCTTTGGCTACCAGTCTTAACTTGTGCTTTTCAATTTTTCATTATATGGTGTTCTTGGTTTTATAAACCCACTTGATAACAATAGCTTCCTTTCCTGATCAAAGGTTTAACAATTCCCAGATCTGATTTTTCTCAATTTATTTCATTTCCTCATTCATGACTTCACACCATTTTTTATCCTTTACAAAATTTTAAAATAAATAGGATCAACATCAAAAAATAAATCAAAGTTTACAAATTCATTATATTCTTCATACCTTGATGCCTCATATATCTCCCTCAAGCTTCTTGTTTTCATTGATGTATCCCCTAAGTAACATCACATAGGTGATGAATTACACCTTTCTCTTATGTTGGGAGTAGTAAATTGATCAATATAGTATGAACAATGCCTTATCTATGATGAAGGTGTTTCTTGAATGACACCTTTAGTTTCAAGATGATTACTAATATTATTTCTTGGAACATCCATAGTTGGTATTACCAATGAAACAAGACTCCAATTGGGTATTGAAGTTGAATCATTATTTTTTGATCTCACACTAAATCATCATCAAATATTACATCTCTATTTATTTTTAGTTATTTTATAACTAGATTATATAACCTATAAGCTTTTGATACCTCACTATATCTAGAATAAAGATGCATTTTTCTCCTTTCTCAACTAATTTCTTCCTTATTTCTTCCAAGACATGTGCATATGCTACACAACCAATAAATTTTTAATGTCTAACATTTGGCCTTTTCTAATTCCTTTCCTCCTGAGGGGTCATATTATGAACACTTTTTGTGGGGCATCTATTTATTAAATAAACTACACATCCTATAGATTCATCCTATAACTCATTTGATGGCCTTTTAGTCTTTAGCATGCTCCTTGCCATTGATTGAATGGTTCTATTTTTTTTATTTTTACAACACCATTTTGTTATGGTGTATACCTAATGGTAAACTATTTCTTAATTCCATTTTCATTATGAAAGTTTAAAAAATAATTTGAGATATATTACCCCCCTCTATTAGTTATAAGGACTTTAACATAGTGTCCACTCTATTTTTAAACTAGGGCCTTGAATTGTATGAAGACACAAAAGGATTCAAAATTATTATTTAAGAAATAAATTCATGTTTTTCTTCTAAATTCATCTATGTATATTATAAAATACCTTTTTTTATTAAGAAAGAGGGTTTTCATAGGACTACACAAAATTTAATGAATCAATTCAAGTGGAGATCTTGTTCTCCATGATTTACCTAACAAAACTCTACTTTCACTCATGTTGTTACAACTAACTATCCAAATCCATGTGACTAAATTCTAATTTCACTCATGTGTGTTGACTTCTACACCCAAACATTTGTGCATTTGTGCCCTACAGTCCAAAATTAAAAATTTTCACAAAAATAAACTTTGGTGATGCAAGATTGTTATTTTACCTGGGATGTTCCTACATCAAATGTATTAGGTAACTAAAAAATTTAGGTCCAACTCACAAGTTTAAATCTTTAAGATTATGGCCATAGTGACCAATTTTTTCAAGATCTAACCATGTTGAGTCTTAAATTTTATCTCTTTTCACTTGGCCAAATATTGTTTATACTCATTCTTTCACATCTTCTTCATCAATATAGATTCCAAAATGGCCTCTATTTCTTCCTTCTCCTTATTTATTACATACACTTTCGAATTAGGTATTTGTGATTTTGTTTCCTTCTCTACATTATGTTTTTTCCCTTCATGATTATCATACAAATTATCACATTGCATATGGGCAATATTTCCATTCCTATAGGCAACTCAATTTCATATGCATTTTCTAAAAAAATATCTCAGTGATCCTATTTTACTCATATTAAATTGTTTGTTATTAATTTAAGTAACATGTTGATTAGTTATAACCTCTAAGAGTAAGCTAGACATTATATTGAATATCTCAACATGAATTAATCTACCTTAAAAATTGTGGTCAAACTTATCCATATTTTATTCGGGAGTGATTTGGAGTGAGGATGTAAAAATTTAAAAATATAAATATGATAAAAATAATTATAAATAAAGAAAAAAGTGTTTAAAAATGATGGAGCTTGGGATAGATTATTAATTTCATCATGGTTAAGACATGAATAAAATGATTTTTTTAATGTCAATCATGAATCCCATTTTATAGAAGAAGATATAAAACTTTCTTAGAATAAAAATATTCACCAAGCAAATTAAGAATAGTGCCACTAGTGTAAAAATATTTGAGCTATTTTTTTAAATTACTCAATGTGTAGGGGTTAATATTAATTAGAGGTAATTTTTATTAACCATGAAAGTGTGAGGATGTATCACTTGAATTAAACATTTTCTGGTATCTCTACAACACAAGAAAAAACATTTACTAATATCTTCCTAGGTGATCTTTCTTCCTCTTTGCTTTCATAATTTTACATTATGTCTTTGTTGCTTTATAACACAATGTCATATGTTAGTCATTTAACTAGTGTTTAAAATTCATGGCAATTTATACATTTTTATAATTCTTAATCATAGAACACTTTATGCAAATGGTGTTTTTGAGGGTGAAGTATGATTTGATTATTTTAATATTTATTTATATATTTTCGAGTCAATCTACATTGACTTATATTTTACAAGTAATAGTTTACAATAAATTTTTACAAGTAGTGGTTCACATAAATATATCTTTCATAATCATGGATGCTCTACTTAACATTCATTTCAAATATTGGTTGCCATCTTAAACTAAGATATTTCAAACATGTGCTCCTAGGGTTTTCCTCACTCTAGGCCAAGTTTACCTAGGAGAAACAAAATTTATATGTTGGATTTATGATCCAAAGTAATATTTAGTTTATTATTAGTATTTTTAGTATAGTTAATAATGTTAGTAATTTAATTAATAAATGTTAATTTTCATAGTTGGGTAATTGAGCCTATTAAGATCATGTTAGTGTGTTAATTAATAGATGCTAGTTTTGGTAGTTGAGTGATTGAATATGTCGAGGTCCCATAGAGTAACTACCAAAAAATATTTTATAAGCTTAACATTTATAAATATTAGATAATAAGATATTACTTTATTATGAATATTTCTTTCTTTTTTTTTTTTTTTTTTAATGAAATATATCCATATATTAACCAAAAAGAAATATATAAATAATTCACAAAAAAATAAGGTGATATGAGATTATGCCATGACAAACTAGGCAGAGCCTAGGAGTAAAACTAAAGTATCAAGTAACAACTAGGCAGAGCCTAGAAACAAAAAACTACATCACAAAGCCATAAAAAGAGAACTTTTAGGTAGCAAGAATAAGGCTCATAGGTGAAGGATCCATATCATCTAGACCCTAGATTGAGCTTGGTATATCATTTCCATCTATAATAGGCTCTTATTCAATGACTTCAGTAGTGTCTCTATCATCATCAACTTTTGTTCAAGTGGGCAAGATAGCCAAAGAGAATATGGGTAAATTATCTATCATGTTTGCACATCCTCCAAGTGGTACCCCCAAAGTATTTGGGCAAGGAGTATGAGGAGGAATACCCTAGCCATCCTACCTAGTAAGGGAAGGAGGTGGTGGTTTCCATGCTTGATACTTCCTAAGAGGGAAACATGTTAGTATGTGGTACCACTATGAGAGTGGTGCTTGAAATGGTTGTGATGATGTCCACCACAAGGTGGTTGAGGCACTTTATCATCTAATATCGGATCCCTAGGCAGAGAAGGCAGAACTTGAGCCATAGTGTAGGGAGCATCACCCCAATGGAAGAGGAGATCCTAATGGTACCCAAGCTCTATAACCACTTTATTGGCTTGGACTTGAATCTACAAAATAACATTAGAGATGATATAAGATTTGTGCAAAGCATAATCATTACAATTAGTAGAAGCATGATTAAACATAGAATTATTTTTTTCTTTCCAAAAATAGAAGAGAATATCCACTCTGAAAGTATGTCAAACTTGCACATAAATGAAGGACATGGTGGGTTTGTCACTAAGGAAGATATGCTACCAAATGAAAAATTTGGGTTAGAAAGGCCTAATAAGATCATGGATCTAAGTATAGACCCTTTGATCTTTGGAATAGTACCGAAAGAGATGAGGGAGTGTCTCAAGGTAAACACAAAAGGGGCAAGTAGCCTAGTGAACTTCCAACTAAACAAGTCTTCGACCAATAGGCAAACCTTGGTAGATTATACACCAAGAAAAGTGGGAAAGCTTGGGCTCCATACAATCCCCCTAGATAGTGTTGAAGTGAATTCTCCACATTTTAATAGATGAGTGTAGCCCTTAATGAGATTATTTACCATGGGAAAATGGGGGGGTGATCCAAGCATAGCCTAGTTGAGGAGTGTAATTATAGAAATGGGTCTCAACATACCATTTCTAGTCCTTCCACCAAGGTTGAGTGGAATGGACCAATATTTTGTGGAACATATTAGCAGGGATGACATTGATAATCTGCTGGTAAGATTCTTGGTCTGCATTGGCTAACTAGAGTTGAGCTTTCACCTCTTCTTAGGATAGCCAAGAATAATAACACCTACAAAAGATATCCTAGATGAAATGAATTCATTTGGGAAAAATATTGAGGGTATTGATCCAAGGGACTTCTACTAGGGGTACTTCATTGTAAGAAAAAATGAGAGACCACCACAAAGAGTGGGAATTGGTGGAGATCCCATTATAGAAATTGGAACCATTCTAGAGAATCTAAGGCTTAATATTTTCCCAATCCTTCGAGATGATTTTGGCCACAAAGGAACTCGTGATCTGGATGGAGAGACTAGATGAAAAGTAAATTGGGGAAGCTAAGCCCTTTCCAAGATTTATTACCCTTGGGTAAACAGAAGGAGATATAGTGTTTGAATAACATCATTCAAGATTTTTGGCCCTTAATGGCCCATACAATCTATTTGGCACATAAGGTAGTTCCTTACCAAACTATGTTGATGAGACCCATCCCTCCAGCTTCATGTGTGAGGCAGCAATATTCCCAAGCCACCTTGTGGAATCCTTTACCTTATGGGGAGTTTTCCCAAAGGAAATCTTAGAGAAATTTCTCCAAATTATTGTAAGATTTTTTAGAAGGTACCCAACATGATGAATAATACACATGGGTAGATGCAAGAATTTTTGAGTAGATTTAAAAATTTCCTACCAATGAAAGAGACTTGGTAACCTAGTAAATAGCTTCTTAGCAACTCTGTCAATAACATATTTCCAAAATAAAGGTGGTATCAAAATCAAAGGGGATGATAAATAATTTAAATATTTCATCATGTTAGATCCACTTCCAACTAAATTTAATAGCCCACACTAGTTGAGCAAGGTAAGACTATCTATAACAATGAGTTTTCTACCATTGCATGCTAGAACCAGAGTCTAGGTAGAAGGTGTAAAGATACTATAATAAATTGTCAACATTAGATTCATATTCAATGAGGGTAAGAAAGGATTCATATGAAAAGTGGCCATTGAGCAATTTCATAGCTTCATGTAGATTAGTTACACTAGGAGGGAGATAAATTCCCTTAATAAGGCCATTAGCTTGGGCATTACTAAGAAGATATCCAAAACCCTTAGCTTCAATAATATACAAGGTGGGAGCTAGAGGGCACCCTTGATTAATGTAATGGAATAGGAGAGATTAATCATAGGTAACTCCATTGATGGAGAGGACCATTAAGACATCATAGAAAATCACCTAAACAATTTGAATGAAGATGGGCCCAAAACCTAGAGCTTAAAGCATAGCTAATATAAAGGGTCATTTGATGTGAACATAGGATTTTTGAAAGTCAATTTTGATAAACATATCTTGTTTTTTATACCATCTAGCCCAATCCATCCCTTCCCAAATGGAAATGATTTTATCCAAGATATAACAACTTCTAATGAAACCTGTTTGTTCTAGACGCACAATGAGAGACAACATATTACGTAGCTAGATTACCAAATACTTGGAAATAATTTTATAGGACACATTTATGAGGGTGATGGGATGAAAATTTTAGATCAACTTAGGATCTCCCTAATTAGGCATGAATTTGATATTTCATTTATTTATATTTTTACCTAGTGAATGTATGTGAAATTCTTCTTGATAAACCTTATGCAAATCACTACCCACAGCATCCCAAAGAGTTTTGTATACTTCATAGGGAAAGACATCAATGATAAGGGATTTTTCATTATCCATATGAGACATAGCTTCATACAAATATTCAATAGTGAGGTGCCTATTTTAAATCACCCATTGGGTGGGAGTGAGTTTTCATGACACCACCGAAAGACATTGTTAAAGGGAAGAATCATGCTCAGTCAAATACGCTTGAGCTTTTAAAACTTGTTGATAATGGTAGATAACATCTTGCATGATTTGAGGAGTCTTAGTGAGTTTGTTACTATCCACAATAATGACTTGATTTTTTTGCTTCAAGTTTTTGGCTCACAACAATTGAAAGAATTCCTTACAAGTGTTATCCCCTATTTCAATCCAATGAAGCTTGGCTCTGACTTGGACTCCCTAAGAATTGTAGTTATCTACAATTTTAATGTGGTGCCTTAAGTATGCAAATCTCACCTACAAGATCTCATTAAAGGGATATTTTTCCAGAGCTAGAGCCACACAGATCAGCTCTGAAGTAGTAGTAGAGTAGGAGTGTCTCTAAATTTTGGTGAGTTAGTATGCATAGATTTAAAAAAATTAGGAGGTATTTCTATTGGCATCATTCCACTAAATAATCTAACCAAATTATTTTGAAGGATGTAGATCTAAATTCCAAACTCTCCTAATGTGTACCAACATGGGCCCATGTTTGAGAAATGAGGTGTTTAGGAAGAATTACATTTTGTAAACTTTGGCTTCATGAACTTCCATGTCACATGAAACCAAATGGGGGATTGATTGGAAAGCCTAAAATCTAGCAACACCTATTCTAAAGGAAAAAAGCCATTGTCAAAAGAGAAGTATGGTTAGGTGGACATCATTACCCTATCTAGATACTTCAAAATCCAAGTGAGGCCTTCCCTAAAATTACTCTAGGTGTACCAAATTCTATTTGTAGGTTAGTAGGTAAAATTAGGGTCATAAAGGCCCCATTTAGTGCACATGTAAAATCATGCCTCCCTTTTTCTAGCTACCCACCTCATAGGTAAGTGGCCCAATTTGTCCTTGGGAAACACCACCATATTAAAGTAACCATATAATACCCAATGGGAATCAAGGAGATCATCTGCTATCCATCACCATAAATGGGTACACTCTAAAGTGTAATTTGAGGCATAAACATTAATAAAGCCAAAGGAGTGGCTTTCAATGTTAAAAAGAGCCCAAACAACCAGATTACACTAAGTGTGGCTACCACATTAGAAAAATTAATGTGATCACCCCTCCACATCTTATGGCATGATTGCTATGAAAAATGATACTATCATGCTAGATGGAATTATTGATATCCATAAATAAAAAATATGCCACCTGGACTTCCTACAATCAGAGAATGTCCATCTCGAGAAACTTCCTTTTGAACTCATGCACAACAAACTTGTGTTTTAGATCTATGAGACCTAGAACATTCCATGAAAATAAATTCATAGATGATGGGATTCAAGGAACATGTCCTCTAAATCTAACCCTTCTATGGAATCATACCCATTCTATAAAAAGTGCCCACGATTAGCACTCAAGAACTCATATTTTTTCCTCAAGTTAGGGTTAGCTAGAAACTCTCCTTCCTCCACCTCATGAATACTCTAAAGAGGGATGTGAGAGAATTTGGGTGTATCCAACCAAGAAGGAAGTGGAAAATTGGCCGGCTGTGAGTCTAAAGAATTGGTCCCAGAGGTCTCAACACCTTGGGATAAAATGTTAGTAGTTAGAGGAGTGTTGAACACCCTAGGCTTTTCTATCAATTTAGAAGCTGTAGCTAGTGAGGGCTATTTTTTAATAGGATCCTACTCCTGTGGGCCATTACTCAAATATGGATTTCCTCCTTTGTAGTAGAAACTAATTTTGTAGCTTGGTGTAAGTGTTATTCTTCCCAACTATAGTCCAACCATCCTCAGCTAGTGCTTTGCTAGCTTCAAGAGAGGAATTGGGGGGAGAGGCTGAGTGGTTGGACACATTATTGTGATCCAATTGAAGGGGACAATCCCTTATCTTATGGTTTATGGCTTGTAATTAGAATTAAGTGTTAGGCAAGTTCATATACAGGACTCACTGAGAGTACCTTACATCCTTGACCTAGATTTTCACAAACTTATTGAGGTCCCATGAGAGGTTTACTTCTATGCAGACCATTTTTGTGTTCTGGTAGAGTAGAATTAGTTTTGTTCATGATAAACCACACAGCCTATGAAGGATGCTATCTGGTGAATAAAGTTCCATCATGGGAGCTAAAGGCCTAAAAATTCCACCCAAATTAGGACTTTAAGAGTGAAGTGCTTCGAGATTAAAAAATATCATGTCCATATGCGAGTTCTTGACATACCAAGTGGTAGACTTATGGAGGATTCCTCTAACATAGGATGGATAAAAAAAGTAGAAGAGAAAAAATCCTTAGTCATGTTTTGGATGCTCTATAGCTTAATGTTGTGAGATTCCAAATGAGTTTGAACCCAAGACTATAACATACTTTTAGAGGGGATTCTCCTGACAAAATATCCTATTAAATAAAATTACTCTAACCATTTACATGCAAAATTAAATTCAAGAATAGGAAAAACAACATCAGGTTATGAAACATTACCTCATGGTATAACTTCAAGATAAACTTCCTTAGGTGCTTGTAGGGGGCCATTGCTCTAAACTCCCCCATTCTTTTCCATAGCTAAAATAGCTAGGATAGAATGGGGAAAATACATTATAAAGTTGGCCTTACCCGAATGTGAGAAACCCTAAATGACAATAAATGTTAAGTCCCATAAGCACTTAAGGCCGTGGTATGATACAAGACTGGTCAAGCAAGGAACTAAGGGCCGACTCAATAACGTGCATGGAGAAAACCCTAGCAAAGAAAAAAAACTTCCTTACTTTTCCTCTATGTCCAACTTTGCTATCATTATGAATATTTCTTCAAATTAATATAATTTAGATTCTTACATTTACCCATGTGTATTCTTAATAGTGGTATAAAAGCTTTATTTACCATTTGAATGTGAATGTGATGGCATGAGTCAAGTTTCATGTGGAAGAGAGAAATGTTTTTAGGAAAAATGCATGTGAAGGTACTATATCACTTTTATATATTTTTTATTATGCCTGAAAGTTTAAAATATAGTTTTTATGACCTCTAAAGCCCTCATTTAGGAAATAACATTATGTATTTATTTTATGACCAAATAAACTCTTAAATCAGCATTGAGGCTTCCATTTGTTGTTATACATACCAAATATCCATCTTGTCCAACCTTTTTAATTAGAAAGCCCAATTTTTTTAATTTTTACAACCTCCCAAAACTCAAACAAATATTGTATCATGTGTTCATGTAGTAATTATAAATTTGTATGTTTTGAAATTTAATTTGAAGCATTGTTTTAGTGTTTATACATCTTCAAAACCTTGTCAAATAAATAAATGCATTAGTATGGATAATCAATATAGTTGTATAGTCCATGATTGTAATAGTGGCATTCAATTTTTAAAATTTATGATCTCTAATCCTTTGTTTGTTTTTGACAAGCTTAGAACTTCTCAAAACCTAGTTTTTATAGCCTTGTACGAATTCCAACCCTTTCTTGAGGTAATTTACATAATTCTCAGCATCATGGATGGCATTTGAAAAAAATGTTTTGTTTGAAATTTTTATTTTTCATTTTATTTTTCAAAGTAATTAAGTGGGTCCAATAAAAGTGAAGGTGCAATTTTTAACCCAAAAAAAAATCAATTCATGAGTAAAGTAATTTTAATTTACATAGGTAATTTTTTTTCAACTCAAAAAGTATAGTTCAAATATAATATTATCTATTTATTTTGCCAAAATTATTCTAGATGAGTTGGTGACATATCTTTTGCAAGTCATTTACAAATAAAAGGTTCAAGGTTCAAAACTCACCATGTCTAATTTTTAGTCAATACTTTTTGACCAAAACTAATACATAAATAGAATATTATCTGTAATTTTTTATTCTTAAAATATTTTAAAATAGAAAATAAACATTAAAGTGTGATTTTTTAGATAAAATGGTGTAATTTGTGCAACTTTTATGACTTGTGACTTTTTCATCTTTTACAATAAAAGAGTCTTGATATAATTTTTGAGAAACATATACTAAAATAATTATTTTCATGTCTATGGGTGCATTTTCAGTGTAAATTGATAACTTAAAAATTAAAAAAAGCATCCTATCATCTCACACTTGTGTTATGAGAGTTATCACTAGAGTTTGCAAACACAACTATGCCATATATTACACTTCTACCAAGATCTTTCTGATTGATGTTGTATAAGTGTAAAAATAAAATTTGGAGGATCCATCAGAGGCTAAAGAATAAGTTCTATTATCTAGTGAGATATTTACCCAAAGTGTGGGTGCAATCCTTAATAACACGAGTTTTTGGTAGCATTAGTGCACATTATTTTAGTTTGGTGTTGCTTTCCATTCAATTTTGTATTTTTTCAATTCATTGGCATTCATGATGAAGAGTATATATATTAGTTTTGATTTAATTTCTTGTTACATGGGATTCTCACCTCTCACTTGATAAGGGGAAGATACTTCATGGCACTTGATCAGTCATCAATGATTGTACGAGTTAGTAGGTGAGTTGCTAGCACCATAGTTTTGGGCAAAGGTTCATCATTATCATTGGGATCAAAGAGACATGCCACCTATAGTAAATAATAGTCCTAGATGGTTTCTATGTGAGACCTTATATAGATTATTTTATTCAAGTATAACTTGATCATGTTTGACTATAGTACGGTATGGAATGGTCAAATGGGATGAGCAGACCTTGATTTTGATCATCATTCATCGCATAACTCATAGGGTATTGAGAATATTGGAAGTGTCACTCATTGATTAGTACCATGAATAGTGTTTCAGTTGTAGGTGCAGTAGATACTTTTGATGACTTCATTGTCATATGTAAGCCAGATCGTCATCTTCTATACCCCTTTGGATCAAGTTTTTTTTGGAGTTATAAGTCATATTTAATTTATTATTATTGGTTTTAGTATAATTAATAATGTGATTAGGTTAATTTAAAAAATCTAGTTAAGGTGGTTGGATGGTTGAACCCATTGGGGTCCTGTAGAGTAACCACTAAGAAATATTTTAAAATATTGATCTTTGTAAATATTAGATAATGATATTTTATTGTATTGTGAATACTTTGTTAAATTGACATAATGTATATTCTTAAATTTACCTATCTTCATGGTCCTAACATTATATTAGTTTCTAATTAAAATTGAGCCCCTAAACATGATGAAATAATAATAGATATATAACCAATTCCATTCTAGATATTTAACAAAAAAACATACATTTTAGCACTCACATATCTAAATACTATTCCATATCAAGATCCCCTAATCACAGAATTTTATACAATCAAATCTATTTCACTTCCTACCATTTTTTAAGTGAAATTACAAAATTATATAACTATTAACATCTATATTCATGTATTTAAATAATGTGAAATTCACCTAATAACTGAACCTAATTCTATCTCTTACTATATATCCTTACAAAATATCTAGAAAAAATTGTACTATAAAAAATTGTATTATAATAGATAATGTAAAAAACTATCATTCTCATGATTAAAACTAAAACCCTTCCATGTTTTTTATTAAATTAATAAATAGACATAATTACCAATGTTAAAAGAAAATATAGTAGTCAACTTTATATAGGGGAATTATATCTAAAAGTTTATTTCTAACAATTCCAAATTTTATTTACTATTTCATCTCTTTGCATCTTATAATGTTAAAAGTTTGTTTATCCTAATGGCATGTTTTTTCACCTCACCATCTCTTCACATCTTGTATTTTTAAGATATAGGGATCAATATTTGGGATAATTGTTGCTAAGAGATATTTTTTTATTTAGTTTTAGACAATAATAAAGCCACAAAAGGCTATGGATCATATTAATTTGTTGAATACTAGTGACTTTTACTTTTATCTTTTTTATATATAGAGTTAGACTAATCTATTTTTTTAAAATCATGTTCACATAAAAAAATTTAAATAGATAAATTTTATTGATAAAGAGGAAAAAATAAATTAAAATATATGTTGGTTTATTTTTTTGACTATGTATAGTTCTTTAGTTTTGGCTAAAAGTAATTTCTTAATGAAATTTTATTGTTTGTAAAATATGAGAATTGTTTACTTTTTATTAAAAAATATTCAATTGGCATTAGAGAAAGGTTTAGGTTTTAAATTTTTATTTTTTTATGTATCTCTAACAATTAATCATTTCAAATTCTAATTCTTTTCCCATTCTAAATTTTAGTGCAAATGATTATGATTGTTAAAGCATCAAGATGATGACTATTTTGACAAGAGAAGATTTATGGGAGGTTGTATAAACTGTTTAACCATAAATTTATATGATGGCAGTATCTAGGATATGAGGATTAGATTATTTTTTACACAAGGGTAGTGAACTAATCTAATAAGTAGTTTAATTAATAGAAAAACTCAGACAAAAAAAATATTTTAAATTTATACAATTGAAATTGTTAAAAATAGTAAAGTACAACTATTGATAGATATTCAAATTAATTGGAAAGAATGATATTTATCTAGTTTACTATGTGCATGCTTGTATGAGTAGGAATAGGATAGAAGTGGACTAGATGACAATCATATAATATTATTTAGATTCTTTAAATATCCTTTCTATAACCATGGATGCTTGCATCAAATCTGGTTAGATGCATTGATGAATATGTATAACACTACCATAGGTGTCTTATACAAAATATTAACTAATTATAGATTCAACCAAGTGGATCCTTTTAGGATTTTTATCACCATTCTTCTTATGTCCTCACATCTTTCATGCAAGTTGGCATTCTTTATCAAAATATCAAACCCTATGTCTTCACCCTTGGAATAACTATGGTAAAAATGTGTTAGTGGGCTGAAGGTTTTGACCTAGCCCTAAATACCCTTATCAATGGGTGCTTCTGATATATCCACTACATTCAATAGAGTCTCAGACTGATGTAGTTCTACACCATGTGTTGGCTTGTGTGTGAACAAGGATGCAATGTGTGATAAGCAAAGACATGTAATGAAATAACTTGTAACTTGGAAAATATGGATCATGGGATTACATTTTAATTATTTAGACTTGTATAAATACTAATCCTATTATTTATATGAAAATAGGGAAAAATAGGGTAGATATTCTCACTTGAATGCTTGATTGAATTCTTCTTGGTATATTGCCTTGTGAGTTGTATATGTTTTCCAGGTGGTGAATGAATGAAAGTTGGTCTTGTATATATACCAATCCATTTTGGAAATATCACACAACTAAATCAATTAGTCCAACCTTTTTCATATTTTTATTTTACAAATTTGATGAATTGTGGGCACTGAACACTTTGTTAGGAAAATAAATTGTGGCATTGATATAGGTGTCCACATGGGATGCAAGTTTCTAGGGAGGTAGAAAATAGTTATAGGTATAAAATTGGAAGTGAAGGATAATAATTAGGTATTTATATTTTGTATAATATATAAGGCTTGGGTTATCAAAATAAAAATGGTAGACTAACATATAGGTAATTAGGCAAAAATAGAAGGTGTAGAACTAAAAGGTGAAACCATGATAGGTATTTTTCAAGTGTACAATGTTGATGTACTATATAAATAATATTTTAGTATCTATAACCCCCATATAGGAATGAAATTTATAGTTTATTGGAATGAAATGTGTATATAGGTGTGTACAACACACCATGTCTTTACATGAGCCCACCTTGAGTGCTTTACTAGTCATTGACCTGTAACTAGAAAAATGTTAAAGTATAGAATTCATGTATGAAATATTAAATTGAAATAATTTTAAATTCTTGAATGTAAGGATAGAAAGGTTAGGAATACACGTGTCACAATACAACCATATTGCCTTTTACAATTTGATTGGAAAGGATGCCTCATTATCAATCATTAAGGCTAAGATTAAGATAATTCTAAACATAGAAGTGTTTATATATATGTTTATATATATATATATATATATATATATGTTTATATATATATATATATACACACACACACATGAGGAAAAAATTTCACCAATATTGGTGTAAAAGTGAATTTCAACATGCCCATTGAGCTTATTTAATCTCAATTATGCAACCCAAATATGTGCATAAACTAGTGAGGGTGAATGATTTAATGAAGTCACCCTATATATTTGGTGATGGTGGATTATTTAATCAAATACAACCTATAAGTGTGGTGAATTTAGATTATTTAATCAAATCTAACTTATAAAATTCATAAATTGAGTGATTTAACTACCTCAACCTTCCAAAGGTGAACCAACTATTGCAGTATATTGGCCTGAAGTCCATAACATTACATCATAGGTATGATAATAGTCTATAATGGTATTTAAAATATTTAAATTTATTTTATTTTTCAATTTTAGGTTCCCTTTTCATATCATATGCACCTCACATATGTCTTACATTTAAAAATGGGTATAATAACCATACCAATGTATAGAATGATACCAAAAAAATGGAAATAAATAATATAATTATGAAATTTGGTGAATTTGAATTTATTACATGTGTGTATGACATGTTTTTATGACATGACCCCACTAAATTTGGAGAATCTAATGACTAGTGAAAATTTAGAGAACATGATTCTACAATATCCACCCATTGTAAACTTAAACTATGGAAATGTGGATGTCATGCCTCTATGATATTGACATCATTTATATCACCCCATTTTAAGGTGATAGGAAATATAATATGGTAGTTAAATTACCTCAAAAGGATAAGATAATTATATAAGTTAGGTATATATCATGTAGCATATAAGAATAATATGTCTATGTAGATATAACACTTAACCATGTAGTATGTGTGTTGGTTCCCAATTGTAAACTCTTTTGCTTAGCCTTGTACACTTGAGAAAAATGGAAAACATGGATGATAAACCCATTGATATGGTGTTATAGATAGGGAAGGGTTTATCACATGGATAGACTGAATACAAACAATGGTTGGGGGCATCGATAGAGGGTATGGTTAGCTACCTGCTACTTCTGGCTCTTCCTTAACCAAGGTGAGAGGATCTAAGGGGTATCTTGCTCACATGGATTGATTATTAAATTCAATATCCATGGGGATTTTTGGCACATAAACACATATTTGAGTAGGTCATAACCAAAGTTTCACACTCCACTTAGGAAGAGTTGTCACACAGAATGCACACATGCACTAAGTCAAACACAAGCTACTAAATATATATGGGGATGTGCTTTAAAAATTTAGTTTAGTAGAAATTTTTAGAAATAGGGGTCAAATAAAAAACTAAAATTCTAGGATTTAAAGAAATAATATACAAAAACATTCTAAGTATGCAATTTTGATGCATCTATAGAAAAATAAAACTTGTTATATGCAATAAATATATTATTTTTAGGGTAGGATAGGTAGGAAAAGTTAGGTAGTTATAAAAAATAATGGTATGTTGGTGGTTTTCAAATAGCAGGGATTATTTCAACATTCATGATGTTATTCCTTTACAAAAATGCAAAAAACTTAGATGCAAGCTAAGGGAAATACTAGGAGTGGTTTGCAATTATTGGTGATAATACAATGCAAATACCCAAATAATTCTTGAAACCTAAATCATACAATAAAACTAGGATTTTAAATACTTTTCCCTATGAAATACATAAACCCAAGGTGCCCTTAAGTGGTATTCAACAACATATTTCCAAATCATATATAAAAAGGGATTTATAACCTAGATCTATTCCCAATATGACAACTAGTAATGAACATAAACCAAATATCCAATTAGAAAAACTTTAAAAACACATCATTGCATTTGATCAATAGGAAAGAGTAAAAACTAGAAGTATTTTTCATTACCTTAAAATAAATCCTTACACACATCAATGTTTTAAAATGCTACCATGGGGACAAGCATGGTGAGTTTGCTCCTTATTAGACAAGGGAGACACATTATAATACTATTAGATCTTGATAATGGATGTATAACTGAAACCAACTTATTAAGAGAGAGAAAATACACATAAAATAATGGATCCCAAAATTTTGAAGAACCTAGACTTAGGAAAAATAAAGACCAACAATAACCTTTAAAAAGAGGGCAAGCCCTCTTTTTATACATTTTTATCACCCATTTGCAATCCAAGAATGTGGGTTATAATTTGAAATATTGTAAAATTTTAAATAGCTCTCAAATTTTTACCAAGATGCTCCCAACTGAAATATGCTTCTTGCCCCACCTAGAATAGTTATGTTTTTGCCAAAAAATGATGTTTTTAACTACCTCTACAAGAAATGATGAATATTTTCAATAGAACCTTGCTATTCTTGGATGGAAATGCATTTTACATGAGTTGAAAGGAGAATATTAGCCTTGGGAGCCAAAAAATATCTTTGTATTCTTGTGAAACTACCTCGACATGCTATTGACCACTCATTTGCACAGTTGGAATCTTCTTGGATAGCTACCCTTCCTCTTATGCATGCCAAATAACAACCATGCATTGTAATGATAGTATTTTAACACCCCAAATCCAAGGCCATTTGAAAAATATTTTTTGGAATGGCCCACCTTCATCTTGTAGACCTACAATATTTATCCCATGGAGGTGTTTCAAAAAGTAAAACAATGAAAAAAGCAAAACTTAGGTTATTTTTACCTTTTTAATTTTTGGCTTGAAATTGATTTTCCATACTTTTTTTTTCACATTTTGAATTTTTAGGGTTGTCTCCAAAAATTTTAATGCATAAATGCATTACTTTTAAATTTTTAGCCTTTTGAGGAAATCTAGGTCCCTTTTGCAAATTTACACTTTTCTTTATTTTGGGGAAATTTAGGTCCTAATAGCACTTTTTTAATTTGTAAATTATAAAATTACAATTTACAATTGCATTTCCCCTAAAAATTTCCCAAAGGGAAATGGAAACTCCAACTATAATTTATAATTCACAAATTTTCAAATTTCAATTCATAGTTGTATGTTAGGTGTGAAGTTATTATTCACACAAACATTATTCATTTGGAACTATTAACTTTAAATATTCATGGGTGATGTGGATGTGTAACTAGGTAGTGAGGTGGCTCCAAAGGTGATGTGGCATGACCCACAAAGGAATGAGGTGGAGTGGGACATATTTATCAACTATGAGGAATTTTTTAAATTAAAAATTCATTTTCTTTTCATGTGGGATGTCGCATTTGGTGGAGCCATGATTATGTCCAAAGGAGAAAGTCAAAATTGATGTGTGGGACATAAAATTTGGTGGATAAATAATTAAGTCTAAAGGGAGAAAGTCAAAATTCATTTGGAATCTTCAAAAGTTGATTGGAGACATGTGGGGTAGTGGGGACAATCACTATTCCTAATTGGGTATCTTTTGACCCCTTTGTATTTGCACATGGAGAGTGGGGCATGCCACTTATAAGCACATGGGAAGAAGTCAACAAAGCATCATGAGATTCTCTTTGAAGGAAGGACTTGAATGATGATCATACCTTTACACTATTTCTCAATAGTGATGCCATGAGGAGTGGAAAGAAATTTTTCCTCACATGTGTTTTCTCCTTAGTTTTTCTTTCTTCTCATTTATATTAGGATTTAAGTATGGGATTTTACTTAGCTATTTTGTAAGGATATTTTTTATGCATGTATTTGTGTTGGAATCTTGGTTTTAATCTTGGTGTATTTAAGTAATAATAAAGAGGTGTAAGAGAGTGAGGATAGTGTGAGTGATAGGTTTATTGTCACAGGTTGTAATTCTTTAGGATTCTAATATAATAGAGAGTTGTAAACTTCTCCGTGGATGTAGCCCAAGTTGGGTGAAGCATGTAATCTCAGTGTCATCCTCTTATGATTTCAATTTAAATTTAAATTTTTGATTTGAAATTATTAATTTTGTTTACATAGTAGCCACATTTAATTACAACTTAATATAAGATAATTCCACATTCAGTTTTTTATCCTAACAAGTGATATCAGAGCAAGGTTGTTTCTACTAGATTTAAGTTGCAAGAAGCTAAAGGGATTTTTAGATTGAGTGGGAGATATAGGAAAATATGCAAAGTGAAAGGTGGAGAAATTTAATGGTCATAATTTTGGATTGTGGAAGATGCAAATGAAAGATTACCTTATCAAAAAGACCTCTATTTACAAGTGGGAGGAAAATCAAGACAACCTACAACTATGATGGATGAGTAATGGGAATTGATGGACATAAAATCAATTGGGACCATTTTATTATGTCTTGCTTCAATGGTGTCCTTAAACATATCCTAAGAAAAGACTACAAAGAGTCTTATGAAAGCCTTGGGAAAGTTATATGAAAAACCTTCTGCCTCTAACAAGATTTTTATTATGAGAAAATTATTTAATATGAAAATGGATGAAAATGGTTCTATTTCTAACCATTTAAATTATTTTAATATGGTTACTATTTAGTTAGATTCTATTAGTATTAACTCTAATGATGAAGTTAGGGATTTCCTCATTTTGTGTTCCTTACCTGAAAGCTGGAACAATTTGGTCATGGTAGTGAGCAACTCTGTCTTGAACAACACAAAGCTCAAGTTTGAGGATATGGCAGGTGTGATATTTAGCAAGGAAATTTGGAGGAGAAGCATAGGTGAGACATCCACATTGATAAATGTGTTATGCATATAGACACAAGGGATATTAAAGACCAGAGGAAGAGGAAACCATGAGAAATCAAGGAAAGGTTCAAGGTCAAAATCCACAAAAAGGATGGAGTGTTGGCATTATAGGAAGTCAGGTCATAGAAAGAAAGAATGTTGGGATATTCATATAAAATCTATCAAGGACCAACATGAAGGTAACAAGGAGGAAAATGTAGTAGGTGAGACACTACAAGATGCTCTTATATATTTTTTAGATAACATTAATGAATCTTGGGTTTTAGATTTAGAGGCTTCATTTCATGTAACTCCTCACATGTTGGGTTAAATATAGAAATTTTAAAGATTTTATTACATACAATATTACTCAATTGTCCAGATCATAATAATTGAGTTTACAAATATGTATTAAAATCTACTTTGTAACCCATTGATTAAAAATAATTTAAATGTGTACTTGCAAGTTAAACAAATAAATATGGAATAATAAATACATGCAAAAAATAGAGAAATAAGAGATGCTAAAAAAGAACATACAAAAATACTAACATAGTATTTAACATGGTTCACACAAATGTTGGGTTACTATCGGAGTTGTTGCTAGAATCCAGATAATGCGAGTGCAATGGAGATGTGATCACACGAGTTGAAGCAATTGCACACCACATAGATGCTAAAGCAATTTGAAAATAACACAATAAGATAAATTGCATAAGACAAAATGGAGAAAACAAAAATTTGATTAACATGAGATGGCCAAAGTGAGGAATACATATAGGAGAGTACGTAAGTAACTCCTCTACAAAAGATGGACAAGGCACCCCAAGAATAGACAATAGCTCCTCCATGAAAGGTGGTGATAAGGTGCTAAGAATAGAGAAGTAACTCCCATCAAGGAAGTTACTTATGACATTTTTATGACACCTATGACACATCTATGACACACACCTCCACATAAGCTACCTTATCCCACAAATGTAGGAAAACTCCATGTATACACAAGAAATACAATTTCTCTAATTAATAAATAGGAAAAAAATAAAAAACTACACTAATACCCCCCCATAAGCGCAGCTTAGGTGGGCAGTGTGGAAATAGAAAGTGGGTCCCAGCAACTAGGCCTGATGAGGTACCCATGTACAAATGAAATCTCCCATAAGATAGAGAAAAGGAGAAAACCCATAGGAAAAAACTCCCCCCCCCCAAAAAAAAAGAGAGACATAAAAGAAAAGAAGAGGCTAGAAGGCCCCCCTTGAAGATGAAGATGCTACAGATGTGGACCGCACCACAAGAAGAGCTCGTAGATGAATGAACTTGCTCTTAGTGAAAGGTTTGGTGAAGATGTCTGCAACCTGCTTCAAAGATTGGTATAATATCAATTCAATGACTTGACTATGAATAAGCTCCTGAATGAAATGCATGTGAATCTCTATGTGCTTGGTCCACTGGTGTTGAAATAGATTCTTGCAAATCTGAATGGTACTCTGGTTGTCACAATAAATGATGGTGGGTTGCCTGATAGGAATGCCAAACTTAGAAAGAATCCCCTAAATCCAAATAGCGTCAGTAGCTGCATTAACATCTCCCCTGTACTCTGCCTTTATGGATGATATAGCAATAGCATTTTGCTTCTTGCTAGACCAACTGATAGGACAAGAACTTAGAGAGAAACTATAACCAGAAGTGGACTTGAGAGGCTGTGAATCACCAACCCAGTCTGAATCTGTATATCCAACCAAGTCAACCTCTATGCCAAATCTATAATGAATCTCATATCTATGTGAACCCTGTATGTACTACAAGATCCTCTTAGCTACTTTCCAATGTAGATCATGAGGTTCTTGCATGAATCTGGAGACAAGTCCCACTATATATGATATGTTGGGCCTAGTGTGAGTCAAGTAGATGAGACTACCAACAAGTTTTTGATACCAAGTGGCATCAACCAATGGTGAAGAATAATCAGCCTCAAGCTTGACTTCTGATAGAAAGGGAGTCGGAGATGGCTTGCAATCAGCCATGTGAAACTGAGCCAATAAGTTAAGAGCATACTTAGGTTGTGCAAGAGAAATCCTTGAATCTGACTGTGAGATCTCGATGCCAAGGAAGTAGTGCAACAAACCCAAGTCTATCATATCAAATCTATCATAGAGAGATGCCTTCACTACTACAATAGCTGATGAAGAACTCTCAGTGATCAAAAGGTCATCAACATATAAAACCAAAATCAAGAGCGAATCATCCTGCCACAAAAATTAGACATTGGGATCAGAATGGCACCTAGTGAAATCTGCTATGAGAAGGAAGGAATCCATCTTGGCATACTAAGACTAAGGGGCCTATTTGAGGCCATAGATAGATTTCCTAAGTCTACATACTAAGGAAGAATCCTGAACAAATCTTGGTGTTTGCTCCATGTAGATCTCTTCCTTTAGGTCTCCATGAAGAAAGGCACTCTTCACATCCATTTGATGCACATCCCAACCATGTGCTACGGCAATATCCAAGGTGAGTTAGATATAATTCATCTTTGCAACGGGTGCAAAGGTCTCTGAGTAGTCAATGTCTACCACCTATGAGAAATGCTTGGTGACCAATCATGCCTTATACTTATCAACTGACCCATCTTCTGCAAACTTGGTATGATATATCCACCTACATCGAACCATCTTTCTTCCCTTAGGTAGTGAATTCAAATCCCAAGTGTGATTTTTGATTAAGGAAGAATATTCTTCTCCATAGCATTATCCCACTCAGGTACCCCTGATGCCTCTCAAAAAGTTTGTGGATCCAAAACTATAGCAAAGAAGGCATGTGGATCTCTCTAAAAATCCCCCTTATTACGTCTATCATCTACAGGATATCTTGCCCAAGTGTCAGCACTCTCAAGTGTTTGTCTGGCCGAAAGTGGCCTGAAAGTGGGTGAGTCAAGTGCTAACTCCTCATCCTCTGACTGACTAGAGGTGGATGACTCTGTATCACTGTCCTCACTGTCTAAACTCAAAGAAGAAGAAGATCACTCTGGCTCAAGAACCTGTTATGGCTGATCTAAATATGATGAGGAATCATCATGAAGAAGTAGATCTGATGAGGGAGAAGAAGTGTCAAGTGTTGAGTCTCTAGGACTCTCCTAAAAATGGACACTTCTCTCGATGAACAACTCATGAGTGATTGGATCTAGAAGGCGATATCCCTTAATACCATCTGGATATCCTACAAAGATGCAAGGTTTGGACTAACATTCCATAGCTTTGTGTTTCTTCTTTAGAATGAGGGCCATGGATAGGGATCTGAAAACTCTAAGGTGCTCAACATCAAGTTTCCTTTTATGCCAAGCTTTAAAGGGTGTTATCCCTTTAAAATCTTTGTGAGGAACCCTATTTTGAATGTAGCAAGCACAATTGATGGCTTCAGCCCAGTACTGTGGTGCTAAGGATTTAGAGTGAATCATACAACTACCCATCTCTTTCAAGAACCTATTCTCGTGTTCTGAAACCCCATTCTATGAAGGACTGTAAGTGACTATGCACTGCAAATCAATCCCCTCTGTAGTGCAAAATTAATCAAACCTGATGCTGACATACTCCCCTCTATTATTAGTTTGAAGAACCTTGATGGATTTCTCACTTTGTTTCTCAACAAGATCCTTGAAGTCCAGAAATTTTCAAACACTTTAGACTTTTGTTCGAGAAAATATATCCAAGTGTACCTAGAGAAATCATCAATGAAGTGAGGATGTACTTGGCCCTTGTGAAAGATGGTTTGGGAAAGGGTCCTGATACATCACTGTGGACTAACTCCAAAGGTTGTGAAGCCCTCCAATCTTTGCCTTTGTCAAATTTTGCTTTGGGATGCTTCCCAAGGGAACACCCCTCGTAAAGTCCTTTTGAGAATTAGACACGAGGCAAGCCAATGACCATGTCATTTTTGCAAAGTTGCTCAAGATAGCGGTAGTTAAGGTGGCCAAACCACTCATGCCATAATTTGTTAACTCCATCTAAATGAGTCAACAATGCTATTGGAGAAGAATCTGATGCAAAATGTGAGGTGTATAACCTGGCTTGGTGATCTGCCTTGCCCACTGCCACTGTAGTATCACTATGCAACTCCCTGATAGCCACTGAATCTGGTGAAAACTCAACTCTCATACCCTGACCAATGTGAGTGATTTGGTACACTGATAGGAGATTGGTTGAAATAGAAGGAACACTTAGAACATTATTGAATGTTCCTCCTTCCATTACAACTAACCCTCTCCTTGTAACAAATACTGATGTGTCATCACCCAAACTAATTGAAGTCATGCTACAAGGCTCTAAAGATGAAAACTCAACTAGTGAAGAGTCCATGTGGTGAGAAGTACCCAATTCAATGACCCATGAAGATGTAGAATCTATTGTAGCTACAAGGGCCTTGCCCTTTTCTTTCTCCTTACCCTTGCCTTTTTCCTTGGTAGAATATGGGGTAGATGAATTCTGCTTGATGGACTCAGGAACACCTATGTTATTCTTCTCTAGAAGATGAGTTAGGTGATCTATTTGTTTCTTCATACATTTGTGTTCATCATGCCCTATATTTTTAAAATAGGCATACTTAACCTTCTCCTTCTTAGGTTTAGCATTGGAAGAGGAAGTCTCAGTGTTGTTTTTGGCAGGATTGGTGTTTTCTTTCTTCTTCTCCTGGTCCTTGTTCTTTTTCTTCTTCTTTTTTATTGAAGTCTTATCCTTACCATTTCTAGCTATCAAAGCTTGGGGTTGAGTAGACTTCATTGTTCCCATTTTAATTAGCTTATCTTGTTCCCTAGTCAAGTCGGCAATGAATGGATCCAAAGAAGGCATTTTCCATGTAGTGCCAAGGGCACTTTTTATGGCATAGAAAGTGGAGACAAAGACTGAATAGCTTGGACCTAACTTTGTGAGAATAGAAAGAATGAGTTGATCATCTTTATTCTCTATCCCACATTATTTCAATTGCAATCTAAGGGCCTTAAACTTAGTGAAGAAGTCCTGTAGGGTGTCAAAGTTGGTAGGATTTAGACTTATGAGTTTGTTTTCGAGCTCATGACCTCTCATCTCATCAAGCTTTCCAAATAAATTTTCTAAGGTGTCCCATATGTCATTAGGAGTCTGGGAGGATTATAGATGGAAGAAAAGTTTTGGAGACATAGACAAGCTCAGTAATCCATAGGCTTCATCACTACAGTTGTACCACTTGACCTTTTCAGCATCAGTGTTGGGTTCAACTTCAATACCCATGGTGATCCTATACAACCCTTTGCTTCTAAGAATGATTGACATTTTAACCTTCCATTCATGATAGTTGAAGGGTGTTAGGGGTTTAAGTTGAAAATAATCTATTTTTAGCTGAATTTAGGTGAAGTTGTGTTGATTGCAAGTTGTGAAATTATGCAGAAAGGAGAATGAAAGCAAAGATTTGTAAGTTGTGAAAAGTAATCACACCCCCAAAAAATATTGAGCCCCCCAACCAAATATGCAAGCGCATGCTCAAAATATGTCTAACCCAATTGATAATGCATCTTAGAGTAATCAGTGCAAGACTAAAGCAAATAGGACGTCGGACTCAGTCGAAAATGCGTCCCGAGAGACCCAAATTTTTGGCACTTTATAAACTAGTGTATTTTTGACAAATAACAAGCCTACACTATGGAGAATTGAATTACAAACACTTTTGCAAAAAATGGCACCCAAATTTGAGCTACAATTTGCAAGATATTAAAGGTTCAATTTTCTCATAAACTAGTGTTTTTGCAAAAAAAGCACTAAAACATTAAAAAAATGCTTATTTTGAGAGAGAAAGTGGCCTTCCAACCACTCATTGGATTTGGCATAGAATGAAGAATCCAAAGGAGGTTTTTGTGAGGGGGAATTGGCATCCTACCAACCCAGGCCTCACCCTTCGTCTTCGACAGGCGAAAATACAAGTTTAAAAAGAAAACCCCCAAATTACAAAACTGTCTATAAAACTAAATATTTAGTCAAATTGATTGATTTTTATTTTATCAAGTCAATTTTAACTAAAAAATTGAAGCATAGATAGAATTGAACTGCTGGCCAAGCATCTAAGGGTCCACATGGGATGCCAAGTAAGGAAGGGGTGCCCAAAAGGGCACAGTCTAGAATTTATCTTTCAAAAAAGACAAAAAAATAGACCTGTTGGAAATGCCGTATGGCCTAATGATTCCTTATTGGTAGAAAGGACTATGGTGTGGACCAGAAGAAGGCATTGCAGAAGTTGGCGCAGACTTGCAAACTGCTGAGCAGAAGAGTGCGCCGTACACCCTACAGAGTTGGAAAGAATGCAGCTGCTGAAGCTTGGTGTGGTAGAAGTGAAGGCCAAAAGTTAGGCGCAGAAGCTTGGCTATAGAAAGATGATGGAAGGACTTCTATTTGGAGTTGCTACTCCTCCCTCTACTACTCCACACAATAATGGCGCCCAAGAAGAGAAATAGATGAACCAGCGCCTGAAGTGAAGACAACGAAGACACCCAAAGGCCAAGGATTTCCAAGAAAATGATACCAAAAATGATATATATATTTTTATTTTAGATCAGATCTAGAAAATTAAAAAAAATAAAGAGAACTCCACTCCTCTTGATTTCAAAATGAACTAAAAGCATAACTAGACACACGATTACCGTTCTTGCTCTGATACCATATCGGAGTTGTTTCCAGAATCTGGATAATGCGAGTGCAATGGAGACGTGATCACATGAGTTGAAGCAAGTGCACACCACATAGATGCTAAAACAATTTGAAAATAACATAATAAGATAAATTACACAAGACAAAATGGAGAAAACCAAAATCTGATTAACATGAGATGGCCAAAGTGAGGAATACATATAGGAGAGTATGTAACTCCTCCACAAAAGGTGGACAAGGCACCCCAAGAATAGATAGTAACTCCTCCATGAAAAGTGGTGATAAGGTGCTAAGAATAGAGAAGTAACTCCCATCAAGGGAGTTACTTATGACATTCTTATGATACCTATGACACATCTATGACACACACCTCCACATAAACTAGCCTATCCCACAAATGTAGGAAAACTCCATGTATGCACAAGAAATACAATTTCCCTAATTAATAAATAGGGAAAAATAAAAACCTACACTAATAGTTACATCCACAAAGAAACTCAATAATTCTTCTATTCAAACATCCAAAGGAGTTTATACAAGTGCCTAACACTTCCTGCCCCTCAGTCTCTATATCAGAGCACTCTAGCAACACCTTTGTCTGAAGATAAATTTTCTCTTCCTATCAATTACCATGAAGTTTCATTCATTTTTTGTCTACAATTCACATTTGCATTATTGTTTTACCTCTTTTCCCACTTTTAAAGGGATGATCACTAAAAATAAAGAAGTACAATATCTATTTTAACTTCTTATAATTACAATCTATTACAACTTCCTTGCAAAATAAGGAAGTATAGAACTATTACAACTTCCTTTTGTTAAAATTTGTTACAACTTCCTTACATAACAAAGAAGTACAAATATGTTAAAACTTCCTACAGTTACAATCTTGTAAAAATATTAAAAACAAACTACTTTAAATAGTCATATGGCTATGACAATGATGCACGGGCTATTGACAAATCATCATTTGACCATCCTTAGGTTTCTCTTGCATTTAATCAATGGCTACAAGATCATCATTAAAAATAGACCTTCACGGCCCTACCAACATAGATCCATAGAAAATGTAATCATGACCACATTGTGCTTATATCGATTCAAAACATTAAGACTAAAATTTGACATTAACCTATCACTATCAATTAATAACAACACTTATATATAGAAGCCTATAGCACTAGTCAAGTTTTAGGCTTTTTATTTTTAGGTTGCCTATAGCAACTGTAGTCTTCACCTATAGGTTGCCTACAACAACTAAAAGTTTCATCTATAGGCTACCCACAGTAATTGTAGTCTTCCCTTATAGGTTTCCTGTAGCAACTA
Organism: Torreya grandis; assembly: GCA_037957365.1. Classification (NCBI taxonomy): domain Eukaryota; kingdom Viridiplantae; phylum Streptophyta; class Pinopsida; order Cupressales; family Taxaceae; genus Torreya; species Torreya grandis. Next base: position 606,476 of record JARHVA010002383.1, on the reverse strand, counting down.
TAAGTTTTCACCTATAGGTTGCCCATAGCCACTATAAGTTTTCACCTATAGGTTACCCATAGCAACTGTAGATTTATTCTATAGGTTGCATGTATCCACTACAAGTTTCATCTATAGGTTATTTGTAGAAACTATAGGTTTCTTCTACAGGCTACTCATAGCCACTATAGGTTTCATCTATAGGTTGCCCATGACAACTACAAGTTTTAGGCTTTTCTATTAGAATAAAATGAGGCATTATCTTTCCACATCTCCAACAATCTCCCACTTAGAGACATAAGGCCACAACACCAACTACTGCAACCTCCCACTTAAACTTAGAGCTATTGATTTCTTCTTCTTCAAGCTCATGCTTGAAGTCCCATATAAGTTAAGTGTTCCCTTAACTTCAATTTTGAAATTACCTTAGTAATAATATCTACAAGATTCTCCTCTGAGTGAATCTTCTCGAGATTAAACCACCCACTTTCCAAAATTGTATGTATGAAGTGGTAACTAAGCTCTATATGCTTTATCTTGCTATGAAAAGTGGAGTTTTTAGCTAGGTGAATAACACTTTGGCTATTAGAATACAGAGTATACCCATCTTGCTTCACTCCCAACTCCTCCAAAAATCAACTCAACCATAAAAACTCTTTACTTGCTTTAGTGCAAGCAATGTATTCAGCCTCAGTGGTAGAAAGTGAAACAACTTTCTACAGCTTATAAACCCATGAGATTGTAGTTCCTCCAACTATGAAACTATAGTTAGTGGTAGACCTTCTACCATCTAAATCACCTGCCATGTCACTATCCATAAAACCTTGCAACCCACTAGTAGAACCTTCAAAACATAAACACATACTAGAGGTTCCATTCAAATATTTTAAAATCCACTGAACTGCTAATCAATGTTGCTTACCAGGGTTACTCATGAACCTACTCACTACTCCCACTACTTGGGATATGTCTGGATGATTGAAAATCATATCATACATTAACATACCCATATCTAAAGCATATAGCACCTTTGCCATATAATCTTTCTCCTCTTATGGCTTAAGAGACTATGTCTTACTCTATTTGAAGTGGCTAGCTAAATGTGTAGAAATGGATTTACAGTTCTGTATACCAAATCTTAACCACACCTTTTCAATATATTCAAATTAAGTTAAAGTTAGTTTCTTACTCAATCTATCTCTGTCAATTCTCATTCTTAGAATTTTCTTGGCTAGTCCAAGATTCTTCATGGCAAATTCTGAAGAAAGTAATTTCTTCAATTCACTTATTCTCTGCATGTTAGCTCCACACAACAACATAAACTAGATGAATAATGAATTCACCATTTTCAAATTTCTTACTATAAACACAATGATCACTACGAGTACGAGCATATCCATGTTCCAAAATGAAAGTATAAAACCTTAGGTACATTGCCTAGGTGCCTATTTCAAACCATATAAACTTTTTAACAATTTACAAACCTTTCTTTCTTTCCCCTTTACCTCAAAACCTTCTATTTTCTTCATGTATATTTCCTCTTCTAAATCTCCATGTAATAATGTTGCCTTCACATCCATTTGTTCTAAGTGAAGATCATTAGAAGCAACAATACTTAATATAGTTCTTATTGAGGTAATTTTGATAATAGGAGAAAATACCTCTGAGTAATCAATTCTAGCCTTCTGTGTAAAGCCTTTAACATCAAGCCTTGCTTTATATGTTATCTACCCACTCTCATCTTATTTTAAATGGAAAATCCATTTATTTTGGAGTGCTTTCTTATTAGGTGGCAAATCCACCAATTCCCATGTTTTATTATGTTTCAAGGCATCCAATTCTAATTTCATGTCCTTTTCCCATTACACACAATCTTTGTCCTTCTTCGCTTCTACAAATGATACAGGTTCCCCATTGTCAATTAGTAACAAATAAAATAAAGATGGAGAATATCTATTAGGATGTTTACTTGCTCGTGTTGACCTCCTTACCATAGGTGTGACTAGTTCACTTTGAGCTTCTCTTGGCCCAATATTCTTAGAAGACTCAATTGGGTCATTAATGACCCTATTCCCATTATCTAATTCTGTAGAGGTAAATGGAGTATTGTGTAAGTTTTATTTTCTTTCTCCAAATGCACTTGGAGGTATGACAAGATTTTCTTTACCAAGTGGACTTTTCACTTTCTTTTCTGCAAGGTGGTCCCTATACATCACACTTTCATTAAAGATCACATCACGCAATCTCACAATATTTCTAGCATCTAAACACTAGAAATGATAACCAAATGAACTATCACCATATCCAATGAAAGTGCATCTCATTGATTTATCATCCAACTCATTTATATTTTCTTTATCAATGTGCATAAATGTTTCATAGCCAGAAAAAAATTAAATGAGAGTAGGAAACACTTTTACCTATCCAAACTTCCTTAGGGATCTCACCATCCAAAGCACTAGATGGTCCTCTATTAATCAGATAAATAGTAGTATGAACCACATCTACCCAAAAATTAGGGGGCAAACCAGCATGGAGTCTCATGTTTCTAGCTCTCTCTATAATTGTTTGGTTCATTCTCTCACTTACCCTATTCTATTGAGGAGTCTGAGGCATTGTTAATTCTTTTTAGATTCCTTCTTATGCATAGTAGTTCTAAAATTATTTTGAGGTGTATTCACCTCCATTATTAGATCTTAAGCATTTTAGCTTCATGCCTGACTCATTTTCTATAAAGGCTCTCCAAATTTTAAAGGTTCTAAATACATCAGACTTATTTTGGATACAATAAACCCACAACTTACGAGTTGCATCATCCACAAATGTAAAATAATACTTTGAGCCTCCCAATGATTATACAAGGATTGGTCCCCAAACATCAGAATGTAATAATTCTAATTTCTTTTCTTTTCTTTTAGGCCCAACCTTCAAAAAAGAAAATTTCTTTTGTTTACCAAAAACACAATATTCACATAAATCTAAATTAATAGACTTTAAGTCTGATAACTTCCCTTTCTTATGTAAAATGCTCATACCTTTTTGACTCATATGACCCAATCTTGAATGCCATAAATTAGTTTCTAGATCAAAAGTAGAAACTAATGAAGTATTAGAATCAATAATGCAATTACTCAGATATATTGTGCCTTCCTTTTTCTCTTTGGCTACAACAAGATTACCTTCTGTTACCTTCCAGGATTCTACATTGAAAGTACTAGTACATCCATCTTCTAACAATTGACCTACAAAAATGAGATTTTTGGTAAAACTTGGGACATGCCTTACTTCTTTGAGTATCTATTCATTTCCATGCTGTAGCTTGATCTTTACTGACCCTTTGCCAATAATATCACAGGGTTCATTGTCTCCCAAGAAAACTTGGCCAAACTTGCCACTTACACAGATTTTAAAATACTTGGGATTGAAAGTAGCAAGAAAAGATGCCCCTAAGCCAATCACCCATGACTCAACCTTTGTATCAAATGATAAAACTAAAGCATCTTGATACACAGTAGTAGTATCACTTGAGGCAATATTTGCCTCCTAGTTATTATCATTATTTTCTTGCTCCTTGTGATTCTTTTTAGGAGACCAACACTACTTTCTCATATGGCCAGACTTTCCATAGTTATAGCATACAACACTTCTTCCTTTTGACTTGGATTTATATTAGGAAGATAAAGATCTTCCCTTAGATCCACAACTCTTATTCCTTTATCTATTCTTTTATCTCCCTCTAGATTCAACATTTAGTGCATTGCTTGTTGAAGTTTCACTAGATGTCTTCCATCTCATTTCTTCAAAGATTATAACACTAAAAACATCCTCTATTTTACAAGTATTTCTCTCATACACACTGTTACTCATAGACACAACAAGATTATTCCAATATTTAAGTAGGGAACATAGTAACAATAAGACCTTGACTTATTCATATAGTTTCACTATCAAAGAATTCAATTGATTTGTAATAGTATTATAATCATTCAGATGTTTAGCTACACTTGAATTCTCATTCATTTTCAGGTTGAATAACTTCTTCATCAAATACACCTTATTTTCTATTAAAGGTGTCTCATATAACTTGCATAAGGTGGTCATAGGTTCTTTTATAGTCTTTTGTTCAAATATATTAGAGGCAACACTTCTTCCCAAGTAGAGCCTTATATCTCCCAAATATTTTCTATCCAAGACATTCCATTCCTCATATATTCTCTTTCCCTATCCTTTTGCCTTTCCTTCAATCAGTAGATAGAGGTCCTTTTGATACAGATAGTCAATCATCTACATCTTCCATAGAATAAATTTTTGTCCATTAAACTTATCAACCACTCTTCTTCCATCATCTACCATTTTTCAAGATCTCCCACTTGAGAAGATATTACTCTGAGTCTGAGATCTGATAAAGATTTACAAATTGAAAAATAGTACACAAAACCACACAAAAATGGCTTTGATACCACTTGTTGGGTTAAATACAAAAAAATTCAAGATTTTACTACATACAATATTACTCAATTGTCCATATCAAAATAATTGAGTTTACAAATCTGTATAAAAATCTACTTTGTGACCCATAGATTAAAAATAATCTAAATGTGTATATGAAAGTTAAACAAATAAATATGGAATAATAAATACATGCAAAAAAAAGAGAAATAAGAGATGCTAAAAAATAGCATACAAAAATATTGACATAGTATTTAACATGGTTCACCCAAATGTTGGGCTACGTCTACCAAGAAACTCAACAACTCTTCTATTTAAAATTTTAAAGGAATTTATACAAGTGCCTAGCACTTCCTTTAGACACCGAAATCGTGTCTACTCCTTGGTCGATTCTCTCCCTTGGTCCCCTTGGTCCACTTCTACACATTCCTAAGCCACACACTTATTAATTTAAAATAATAAATTAATAACACTTCCCTTGACACCTCACCCATGCCACATCACCCATGCCACCTCACCCCACCTTGGATACCTTTCCTTGGATGCCTTCCATCCCCCATGCCAAATCTTAATTGCTTAAACCCCATTTCATCCCTCCCACTAGCCTCTCACGCTCATTTAATCTGCCTTCAACCGTTTTCTAATGACAATTAGACCTAGCAATTGCAAGAATGGGTAGAAGGCTAAAAATAGCCTATTTTCCCATTCTTCAGCCACTGACATCGGTCAATATTTGGTTGATGTCGGTAGTTTTACTGGCATCGATTCCTTTAAGACTACATTTTAGCTTCTATTGCCCTCCCCGCGAACGTGAATTCTCTTGCTCTAGGCTTATAGCTCTCTCACTCCTTAATTCCTTATAGGCATCAGCATTTCAACAACACTCTCCAGGCTCAGAGGTTTTACACCAGTCATTCCACACCAGATTGAAGGTTACACGACATCTCCAACATCAGCCACAATAGAAACAGACCTCCTGCATCTCTGCCTCTCCACCCATAACTAAGTATTTGTATTGGTCTTACTTTACTGTCCTTTTAAATACATTAGCAATCAGTCCACTGCCCATTTCCAAGCATTATTGACACAACCCAATCTATTCTTCCTGGAGAGGCTGAAAAGCCTTCTCTCACCCTTATCTCCCTTTTTCCCCTATCCTCCATCTGGTCTCTCATTTAGGCCACACTCTCTGCCCTGCAAAACCAACACAAGTCACTAAAACTCCCACAGACACCCCAAACCACTTTGTTGACCACAAACAGTCCTGAGACTCATCCAAAGCCTTATTGCCCCGATCGATGCCGTCCACCAGGCCCATTTCCCCTACCGACGTTGGCAGACTAATCAATGCTGGCGACCTTGACCTACCGATGCTGGCATAACTACCGACGTCGGTGACTGTGGAAGATAGATTACCATATACAGGTACACATTTTGTTTTTATTTCTTTTGTTCAATCTTTTATCATTCCTTTTTCTAGCAGCATTCTGTTCTTTATCAATCAGTGGACTGTCATCCTTTTAGGAAGTCTTTGCACTTCTAGGATCAAGCATTGCTTGGTAGTCCACCACCTATCTATCTAACAATTTTCTTGTTTAAGTCTCTCTTATTTGTAGGTGTCATCCTCCACAGCCAAAGAGGAGTCCCTACAATGTCTGGATAACGGTGCACAAACTTCATCTGGGTACATACAAACCCCTGACCATTATCATAGTTTCTTTCATCTTTTGAATGTGTAAAAGTGAAAAACTTGTTAGAAACATTCTGGCATGCCCAATGGGACCCTAGGACTTTTCCTTGGGTTCATACTTTTTCTTCTACAAACAAACTTTTCATATAGGTGCATTATGTCTCTTCTTGCATCTTTTTCTTCTATCTCTTCCAAAAAGACACCATCAGCAAAGTTAAAAAGAATCCTTCTTTTTCTTTATTTCTTGCATCTTAGAGTAGTGAAGTCATACTCTTAACCTTTTCTCAACTTGTTTACATCCGAACACACATTTCAATTTGTTCGTAAAATCTATTGCATCTCATTTCTGATTGAATGGATACTTAGCTCTCACATCTAATAACTTAAAACCTCATTATGAATAAATTGTAGCACACTTATGTTACACATCCAAACCACTATCACAAACCAAACATCAAAACATACCTAAGACAAGGTCCGACTAGGATTTCATCACTGTAGACACCGAAATTGTGTCTAACCCTTGGTCGACTCCCCCCTTGGTCCCCTTGGTCCACTTCCTAGCACACACTTATTAATTTAGAATAATCATCTATTTTAAATTAATAACAAACCCCCTTTGCCACCTCTCCTCTCCTTGGATTCCTTTCCCTAGGATACCCGTATTTATCACCCTATGACCTATTGCAACTTCCCCTCCACTAATCTTCACATTTATTTAACCTGACTTCAATCATTTTTGCACGAACAATCGACCCAGGCAGTTGGAAGAATAGGCAAAAGGCTAATTTAAGCCTTTTTGCCATTATTCTAGCTGCTGACATCAATTACCTGTCGACCAATGCTGGCGGGATCACCGACGTCGATTGCTTAAGACTAGCCTGAAGGCAATTTTTGCTCTCTCTCTCTCTCTCTCTCTCTCTCTCTCTCTCTCTCTCTCTCTCTCTCTCTCTCTCTCTCTCTCTCCTCTCTCTCTCTCTCTCTCTCTCTCTCTCTCTCTCTCTCTCTCTCTTGGATGTACAACAAGCACCACAAGCTACAAGTACATTGCAGGAAGTCTTCTACACCAGCAGCATCAACAACAAGTCCTCTACACCAATGGCATTAGCAAGCAACAGGTAAGTATTCCTCTTTTGTTCCATTTTTGTATTTCAGAGTGCTTCTATAATCAGTTTTTTTGTTTATTGCTTCTAAGCCATATTATCCAGACAAGACCTAACTTTCAACCAGAGCACCCCTGACTCTCTTCCCAAAAAGGCTGAGAGGCCTTTCCCATATCTTTCCCTCTTTTGACACCCTGTCCTCACCCTGACTCCCTCCTAAGACCCTGTCCATTGACCAGTAACCCTACACAGACTCTCTAACTGCTAGAGACCCCTTCTAGACCATAGACCTTCTCTGAAACCCAACCAAAGACCACTTCCCCCACTGACGTCAGCAGACTAACCGACGTCGGCAGACTTGACCAATCGACCCTGGCAGCCTAACCGATGTCAGTGACTGTGGAAGACCGATATCAGCATATAAGTACGTATATCTTTATTTTCTTTGCTTAATCTTCCATTTATTTCTTTTTATCAGACATTCTCTTTTATCAACAAGTGGGCTGTCATCCTCCAAGAAGTCTTTGCACTTCTAGGACCAAGCTTTTGCTTGGCAGTCCTCTTTTTAGCCATCTAACAACTTCTGTGTTTTAGTCTCTCTCTCCTATAGGTGTCATCCTCCACAACCAAAGAGGAGTTCCTTCAGTCATCTGAATTCAGTGCGCAGACTTCATCTAAGTAACATCTAACCCTAGACCATTTCTTCTAGTTTCTCATTTCCTTTTGAATGTGAAAGTGAAAACTTGTTTGGAAACATTCTGGCATGCCCGGTGGGACCCTAGGGTCGTCCTTAGGTTCTTTTCTTTCTTTTCATATAGGGTGCATTAGGTTTCTCCTTTTCACCTCTTTCTTCTATCTCTTCCAAAAGACACTATTAGCAAAAATTAAAAAGAATCATTCTTGTTCTTTCTTTTCTTGCATCTTAGACTAGTCAACTCATACTCTTCAACCCTTTCTCAACTTGTTTTCATCCGAACTCACATTTCGTTTTGGGCTTAAAATCTTTGGCATTTCATTTCTGCTTGCTTGCATTTTTAGTCCACACATCTAGTAATTAGAAATGCATCATGAATAAAGCGTAGGCCACTTATGTTACACATCCAAACCACTTGCACAAATCAAACATCAAAACTTACCTGAGACAAGGCCCGATTGGGATTTCATCACCCAGCGGATACCTTACCCGTTCCGGCAATTCCACTTGGACTTCACTACCAAGGGGGAAAGCCCACTCTGTTCTCTAGCAGAGGATAATCTCTAGGGGAAGTATATTTTGGCTAAGTGAGACCAGCTTATCACTGGGCTCGTGAAGTGAGGGGAGCTTGCTCCTTAGCACCAGGCTAAGTATGAAACCTAACACAGACTCTTGAGCACCGAAATTGAACTGAAACCATCTTTAGACTACCTCTTCTAGGACCTGTTTTACAAGCCAACCTCTAAAACACATTCTAAGGCATAAGCCAACATGATTCTAAAAGTTGATTCTTAGGATTTAACGCTTAGGGTCTGCTTGTCTCCATCTATTTTTCTATTCTTATCTAGTTTTTTGAGCTAGTGAGGATGTTTTCTTCTTTCCAAAAACTTTCAAATTTCTTGAGTTTCTAGAAAACACAGTAACTGACATCAGTTTTTCCACCGACATCGATAACTTTCTTCACTAGCATCAATCATCTGACCGACATCGGCAGCCTCTATCACTGACATCAATTTTTATACTGACGTCGATCACTGTCCAAAATTCTTTTCCTTAAATAGCAAGCCTAAAATCTGACTTTCTTGCTGTCGAAAACCCATTCTAGTTTTTTTGAGACTCAAAACACAATTTCTGGAACCTGACCCTTCTTGCCTTGAATGGTTTTGACACGCAGTCAAACCAAAACTCTTCTTGACCATGCGAGGAAACAACCACTCCCACCTTCGCCATCTATGCCTAGTCCTTTAATGGAGTATCAATCAGAGACCGAATGAACTCCTACCCGACCAACTCCCAATCAACCTTCAATTATCCTCGAAGGGGACCCAAACTTTGAGAGACTCCTTGACCACAATGTCAAGGCTCTCCAACACTATCTCGCAAGAAGCCAAATGCGAGACCTTTCGGGTGAAGCGGCGATGACATCAACACCATCCACTACCCAGCCTTTTATGACTCAGACTATTGCCTCAACCATTAACCCGACCATGGCCAATATGCAAAGTTTGGCCTCCCCATCTATTTTTGGACTGACCTCCATCGGGGTTTCATTACCCCCTCAACCACATGTAATTCAACCAAGTTCTACATCATACCAGAATTTGATTGTCTCGACTCCACACACACTTGCACCTATAAATGTAGGAGTGTCTACCTCCCCTTTTGCCAATGCCACCATGTAACCACCTTTGGTGGTATCTAGTCAACTTATGCCTTCTACCTCCATGGCACAACCATCCCTGGCTTCCACTTCTATCCCTATGACTAGTCATCAATACGTTGCGCCTATACAAGCACAACCGACTACATCATATGCCCCTTCTAGCATCTTCTAAGTGCCTTACAACCTAGGGGGTGCCCCATATACTAATCCGTTAGCTGATATAATCAAAATGCTGATGGACAAAGTGTTTAGTCTTGAGGCTTCTATTTTTGGTTCAAGCAATGTCTCTTCATATGACCAAATTTGCAACAAACCCATCCATCCCTCCGTCCCAATCTGACCATATCCCAGTTAGTGGGAGCTTCCTAAGTTTACTCACTTTTAGAGTAAGGAAGATCCACAATAACATCTACAAGCATTCAGATATGCTTGTTATCTTATAGCACATGATGATGCGTTGTTGTTACACACTTTCCCCATGTCACTTTCTGGCCCTGCCCTTGATTGGTACAGCTCTCTCACCAGTCACTCCCTCTTTTCATTCACTCAACTTGCCCAATTATTCCTTAACCACTTTTATATTAATATCACCAAAAAAGTCTCAATCACAGACCTCTACTCTATCAAACAGTTTGATGACGAATCAATAGTCAATTTTGTCACCCATTGGAGAGGATTAATCAACCAACTCTCCTTCCCTTTACCTCAACCCAAGCTCATTTAGCTCTTCTCTCGAGCATGTGCCAAGCACATCTCATCCACCTTGCGGGTTCAAACATTCCGCACTTTTGATAAAGCTTTCACCATGGCTCGAAAGCTTGAACTCTGCGCTATTGAAGATAAGGTCAAATTGCGTAATACCAATGCAAAGACTGATGACCCTTCTTCTTCCAGACCTTCTTCTTCCCACTCCAAACCCAAAGGAGTGGCCAACACTATGGTCGTTAGATCACCATCTTTGACAATGATCGACCAATCTCAACCTTCAACATCACAAAGCATCACAAAACAATTCCAACAACGGTACATATAGCGTCAATACACTCCAATTAGAGAGTCATACACTTCCGTGTTGGAAAAACTCATCAAGCAGGGGGTCCTCAATCTCCCTCCAATTTGACCACCTCAATTTGACCCTTCAAAAGCCCTCCCTACATGGTATAGGGAGAATGACTTCTGTAACTTTCACCATGTCCAAGGCCATGACATCAACAATTGCCAAACCTTCAAAAACATTGTCCAAGACATGATCGATAAGGGTGACCTTGTCTTGGACAACTCGAACGCCCCACCCAATCAAAACATGGACATCTTCAAACAACCATTCCCAAACCATCCTCCTAATCAAAGCAGTGTCCAGACCATAACCAATGACCCCCAAGACCATGATATACGCACGATCAAAATGGTCTCGCCTCTTGTCCCTGACCAACCTCCTTCACAGGTGGAAGACCCTTCTTCCCCTATTTCTCCACCACAGGTAGAAGGATCTTCTTCTCCTATTAGGCCTCCATCGACCTCTCTTATATTAGAGGATGCTTTGACCACGCCGACACCAGCTATCTCGCCTTCATCCATCTTATCATCAATAGGCGATCATACCTTTTCAACTCCTCAACCACACACAGAAGCCATGACTATTCTGGTGCTCTTTCCACCTAAAGAGCCCACATCTCCAATCCCTTCTCCATCGAGAGAAGAGTCCTCCACATCTAAGTCCTCACAAGCAACCACCAAGCTGAACCTCACTCACCCATAAGTGAAGGTCGACTTAAACCTTGCCTCATACAATAGTGGCCCTCGCCCTAAACCAAAGAAGACCACTAAGACACACTGGAGACTTCCTCCCCCACTTTCATCATTGCCCTCTATTTTGGGCCCGCATCCATCTACCTTAATAGGGGTGCTTCCTACTCCCATACCTCACAGAGGCACATCGCCTCCATTACTCTCTCAACCCATTAAACATATATTTCCTCCAACACAACCAATGTCTCCTACACCTCCAAAACAAAAGTCATCGACCCTTACTGCAACAAAACATGCAGACCCATTGGTGAGTTCTTATGCCTTGCTGTTATGACAATTATTGTAGTCTTCTCGCATCAGTCTTCCTCCTCTTAAACCATATCAATCTCTCAGACCAAAATTGCCCTGGTTCGATGACACTCAGATTTGTGCATATCATCACACACCTGGGCATGACACTGACCATTGTTGTGCCCTCAAGGTTGTCATTCACTAATGCTTAGAGAAAGACACCCTTCTTCTTGACCATATTATCAACAAACCTTCAACACCACCCCACTCATCAACTCCTAGATCAAGACCATCTTGGTTTGACAACTCTAAATTTTGTCACTATCATCACAAATCAGGACATGACACCGAGTGTTGTTGTGATCTCAAAGCTATCATTCATCAACACCAAAAAAAGGATACCCTTCTCATCAAGGATCCTCTTGACCACCACTTCGACAAATCATCAACACCGACCCATGCTTCTCAAACCTCATCACCTAAATCGGGATCTCCATGCCAGACTATGGTCCCTTTGCTGCCTTTAACCCTCTTATTCGACATCAAATCAATCAATCTGACCACTAAACCTTAACTGACCTTGACCAATCTGTCAAACATTCTCCCTAGCTACTGGGGGAATTTAACCTTCATCCAAGCCTCGACCAACCTTTCAACCCAGTCTCGACCAAATATCAATCACTCTTTTAATCCTAAACCTCGACTAGGCCTCAACCAAGCCTCGACCATGCCTCGACCAAATAAGCATTGACCTGACCTCGACCAAACATTCAACCCAACCTCAACCAAACATCAACCAACCTTGTTAATCATGATCTCGACCAGTCTCGACCAAACATCAACCGACTTTTTCATCGAAATATTCAACCTGACCTCGACCAGACCATCGACCAAACCTCAACCAAACCTTGACCAAACATTCAACCCAACCATTGACCAATCATCGACCAAATATCCATCGACCCGACCCTCGACCAAACATTCAACCAGTCTTGACCAATCCAATAACACATCAACCAACTTCATGTCTAACATCAACCAACACGTGACCAATTTGGAAAGAAGTAAAAAAAGACAAGTTTGCTCCAAATTGGCTCGGACCTTACATCATCACGCACGAGCATGGACTAGGGACTTATCAGAACTTGAGCCCTTTAATGCCTTGCATCTGTGACCATTCTACTGTTAGTCGAGTACTCATCCACTTGACATTTAACTAGAGCTCATCCCTTGAGCAATCCCCATCCTCTTAATCCTCATTCCTTTCAACCCTATTCCCCTTAACAAATCCCTATGTAACCCTTTTATAGAGTATGAATGCTTTGTCCTAATAAAAGGGAGCCCTTGAACTTTTATAGTCTTGTCCATGACTCAAAATTCTATCAAAAATAAATCAAGATGTCAAAATATCCAAGGTCACAAACTCTAAAGGCAGATTGCTCCCTCGAAGGACAGTTATACTATCATTGTTGTAGCTAATAGACTGCTCCCTCAAAGGATAGCTATTCAAAGCCCTCATATATATATAAAGCAAAAATATAGACCACTCCCTCGAAGGATGGCTATGACTAAACTCTTGCTATAAATAGCACTCTTAGAAGCTTCCTGCATCGATCAGCTTCACAAATGACCACAAAACAAAATGACATCTCTATGTAGACTTCCCGCATTGATCAGTCTGCTTAAAAAAAAAACCTTGGGTCATGGACTTGGCTTGTAGTCATCTCAGGGTCTCCTATAAAGGGGGCAAAGTTATCCCTACTAAAAGGGGTTACCTTCTCCTCACATATCACATCACCTACTCAAGGGATTTTGAGCTCATTTTAAATATCAAAGTGATTCGATTACCTCTCTAACACAACCCATGGTCAATGACATAATGCATGAATGGGGCTCTCGGTTCTAACAATCCCTATCTATGCTATCTTTTTGGTCTTTGTCAATGAAAGAGCAACTCGCCTTTCACTTCTTTACACCTTGGTCACAACCAACCAAACCAAAACATTTTCAAACCAATAACGTGACATCATGACATCATACATCATCATAGTCCATTTCACATAGTTTCTATGGACAACAATACACATGGAAACTATCAACCAGACACAATTTATGTTAAGCATAAACCATTACTTTCTGAAGCATAAATAAACCTCTATTTATTTTTTAGCATACACCATCACAAATATGGAAAATTGCTAGGGATAAAAGACCCCTCAACCAATCTTACAGAATACACCATCACACAATATGGAAAAAGCTGTGACATCATTTTATCCTCATCATTTCAACACATGACCACACCAATCATCGACCTCTTTGACCCTTCCTCCCTTTTTGGGAGAACTACATTAGTCTGAGGCCCTAAGACTGGGGCTATGTAGGCAGCACTCAGATGACATGACGCCTTCTGGGGTTAGCTCGACCACCCTCATTTGTTCATCTACCTGATGGACAAACCATAACCTCCTTTTGACCATGACTTGACCTCGTCTAAGACCATCGACTAACTTTGACCCTTCCTCCCTTTTTGGGATAACTACATTGGCCTGAGGCCCTAACGATAGGGGCTATGTAGGCAGCACTCAGTTGACATGGGGTCTTCTGAGGTTAGCTCAGCCATTCCTTCATCCATCCATCCAATGGACCATCCACCTCGACCAATGACCATGGAGATCATGACTATCTCCTCAGACTCTGACCACTTCCAAGACAAATGTTGCTTTGGTTGTTTTTGCATGTATGTTACCTCACAACTGGTTAGCAAAATTGTCTGCAGACCACATTTCGACCCTCATAAGTATAGGATCACAAGCCGATTGATCCCCACTACTTGTGACATTTTCATGTTTCCAAGAGCACTTCCTGAGCCTGGGATACTTGGAACATGACGACCCATTGGAGCTATAGCTTAGATTGAATAACCCGATCAGCTATGACTAAATGCTTGGGCTTGGTTATTTCAATTTTGGCACTCCTTGACCCTCGACCTACGATAATTTGACCTAACCATCTCGTGAAGTGGTATACATGCAATCACAACTTTTATAGCATTCACACTCACACTTTCACCCTATCCATCCATTATCTATCAAATCAGCACCCGATTTCAGGTTTCCTTCCCTCGACTCTCGCTTTGAGGGGGAATACCTCATCCCATAATCAGGGAAATCTACATTCATTTTTTGTCTTGTAGTTTGCCAGAACAACCAATAGGATGAAAACAATCTCATCCTATACTTGGGGAAATCAACTCCTATTTTTGTCTTGTAGTTTGTCAGAACAACTAACAAGACAAAAAAGGGAAAATGTAGACACCAAAATCATGTCTAACCCTTGGTCGACTCCCCCCTTGGTCCCCTTAGTCCACTTCCTAACACACTTATTAATTTAGAATAATCATCTATTTTAAATTAATAACAAACCCCCTTTGCCACCTCTCCTCTCCTTGGATTCCTTTCCCTTGGATACCCTCATTTATCACCCTATGACCTATTCCAACTTCCCCTCCACTAATCCTCACGTTTATTTAACCTGCCTTCGACCATTTTTGCATGACCAATTGACCCGAGCAGTTGGAAGAATGGGCAAAAGGCTAATTTTAGCCTTTTTGCCATTATTCCAACTGCCAACATCGGTTACCTATCAGCTGATGCCGGCAGGATCGCCGATGTCAGTTGCTTAAGACTAGCTTGAAGGCAATTTTTGGTCTCTCTCGCATCCTCTCTTCCCTGAATGCAAAAATCATCTGGCGCCTAGACTTCGACCTCTCTCTCTCTCCTAGATGTACAATAAGTACCACAGGCTATAGGTACATTGCAGGAAGTCTTCTACACTAGCAGCATCAGCAATAAGTCCTCTACACCATCAGCATCAACAACCAATCTTCCACACTCCTCCTTCAGCAAGCAACAGGTAAGTATTTCTCTTTTGTTCCATTTCTATATTTCAGAGTGCTTCTATAATCAATTTTTTGTTTATTACTTCTAAGCCATATTATCCAGACAAGACCTGAATTTCAACCAAATCACCCCTAACTCTCTTCTCAAAAAGGCTGAGAGGCCTTTCCCATATCTTTCCCTCTTTTGACACCCTGTCCTCACCCTAACTCCCTCCTAAGACCCTGTCCATCGACCAGTAACCCTGCACAGGCTCTCTGACTGCCAGAGACCCCTTTTGGACCACAAACCTTCTCTGAGACCTGACCAAAGACCACTTCCCCCATCGACGTCGATAGACTAACCGATGTTGGCAGACTTGACCAACTGACGCCGACAGCCTAACCAACGTCGGCGACTGTGGAAGACCGATAGCAACATACAGGTACGCATATCTTTGTTTCCTTTGCTTAATCTTCCATTTATTTCTTTTCATCAGACATTCTCTTTTATCAACAAGTGGGCTATCATCCTCCAAGAATTCTTTGCACTTTTAGGACCAAGCTTTTGCTTAGCAGTCCTCTTTCTAGACATCTAACAACTTCTATGTTTTAGTCTCTCTCTCCTATAGGTGTCATCCTCGACAACCAAATAGGAGTTCCTTCAGTCATCTAAATTCAGTGCACAGAATTCATCTAGGTAACATCTAACCCTAGACCATTTCATCTAGTTTCTCATTTCCTTTTGAATGTGAAAGCAAAAACTTGTTTGGAAACAATCACCTAGCGGATACCTTACCCTTCCTGGCAATCCTACTTGGACTTCACTACCAAGGGGAAAGCCCACTCTATTCTCTAGCAGAGTATAAACTCTAGGGGAAGTATATACTGGCTAAGTGACCCAGCTTATCTCTAGGCTCATAAAGTGAGGGGAGCTTGCTCCTTAGCACCAGGCCACGTATAAAACCAAACACAGACTCTTGAGCACCAAAACTAACCTGAAACCAACCTTAGACTGCTTCTTCTAAGACCCATTCTAGAAGCCAACTTCCTAAACTCTTATAAGGCATAAGCCAACAAGACTCTAAAACTTATTCTTAGGAATTAACATTTAGGGGTTTACTTATCTTCATCTATTTTTCTGTCTCCATTTGGTTTTTTGAGTTGGTGAGGTCGCATTTTGAGATCTAAAAACAACTCAGATTTTCTTCTTTTTTTCCAAGAACTTTCAGTTTTTGGAAACACAATAACTGACATCGGATTTCCCACCGACGTCGACAACCTTTCTTCACCAACATCAGTTATCTGACTGACATTGGCCCCCTTTAACTCATTGACATCAATTTTTATACCGACGTCAGCCACTGTCAAAACTTCTTCCAAAACAACAGGCTTAAAACCCAACTTTCTTGCTGTTAGACACCTATTCTGAGTTTTTGAAACTAAAAAAACACAGTTTCTAAAACTTGACCCCTTTTTTTTTGCCTTGGATGGTTTTGACATGTAGTCAAACCAAGACTCTTGTTGACCACGCGAGGCAACAACCACTTCTGCCTTCACCTTCCATAACCAGTCCTCTAATGGAGTATCATTCAGAGACCGAACGAACTCCTACCCAACCAACCCCGACTCAGCCCCCTATTGTCCCTGAAGGGGACCAAGACTTTGAAAGGTTCCTTGACCTTAATGTCTAAGGCCCTTCAACACTATCTCGCTAAGAGCCAAATGCGAGACTCTTCAATTCAACCAAGTTCCTCACATTTTTAGAACTTGATTGTCTCGACTCCACACACTCTTGCACCTATAAATGTGGGAGTGACTACCTATCCTTTTACCAGTGCCACCATTCAACCACCTGTAGCGACATCAAGCCAAGTTGTGCCTCCTAGCTTCATGACACAACCACCCTTGGCTTCCACTTCTGTCCCTATGACTAGTCATCAATATGTTGCACCTATACAAGCGCAACCAACTATGTCATACGCCCCTCCTAACACCTTCCAAGCACCTTACAATCTAGGGGGTACCCCACCCGTAAATCTATCAACTGACCTAATCAAAATGTTGATGGACAAAATGTCTAATCTTGAGACATCCATTTCCGGTTCAAGCAATGTTCTTTCATATGAACAAATTTGTAATGAACCCATTCATCCCTCAATCCCAATTCGACCATATCCCAGTCAGTGGGAACTTCCTAAGTTTACTCACTTCCAGAGTAAGGAAGACCCACAGTAGCATCTACGAGCATTCAGACATGCTTGTTACTTGATAGCACATGATGATGTGTTACTACTACGCACATTCCCCATGTCGCTTTTTGGTGCTGCCCTTGATTGATACAACTCTCTCACCAGACACTCTCTTTTCACATTCACCCAACTGGCCCAACTTTTCCTTGACCACTTCTCGATCAATATCACCAAAAAGGCCTCTATCACAGATCTATACTCTATCAAACAGTTTGACGATGAATCCATGGCTGATTTTGTTGCCTGCTAGAGAGGCTTAATCAACCAACTCTCCTTTTCTTTGCCTCAACCTGAGCTCATCGAACTCTTTTCCCAGGCATGTGCCAAACATATTTCCTCTACCTTGTGGGTCCAAACATTCAGCACCTTTGATGAAGCTTTCACGATGGCTAGGAAGCTTGAACTACATGCCGTCGAGGACAAAGTCAAATTATGGAGTAAAGACCCCAACACCAAGTCAAACGACCCTTCTTCCCAACCTTCTTTTTCATATTCCAAGACCAAGGGATCGATAAATGCTATGGTCCTTAGGCCATCATCTTCAACAACAACCAATCAATCTCAACCCTCCACATCTCAAAGCATCACCAAACAATTCCAACAATGGTATATATAGTGTCAATACACTCCAATAGGAGAATCATACGCGTCCATGTTGGATAAACTTGTCAAGCAGGGGGTCCTCAATCTCCCTTAAATTCAACCACCTCAATTCAACCCCTTAAAACCTATCCTTGCATGGTACAAGGAGAATGACTTTTGTCATTATCATCGTGTCCAGGGCCATGACATAAACAATTGTAAAACTTTCAAAAACATTGTCCAAGACATGATAGATAAGGGGGGTCTTGTTTTGGATAACCCAAATGCGCCACCCAATCAAAACATTGACATCTTTAAACAACCTTTTCCTAACCATCCCCCTAGCCAAAACAACGTGCAGACCATGACCAATGACTCCCAAGAGCGTAATATATGCACAGTCAACACGGTCTCACCTCTTATGCCTAACCAACCTCTCTCATAGTCTGAAGAGGTTAGCCCACCCATTGGTCCATCACAGGAAGAAGAGCCTTCTTCTCCCATTCATCTTCCACAGGTGGATGAACAGCCTTCTCCTGTTAGTTCTCCATCGACCTCTCTTATATTGGAGGATGCTTTGACCATTCCAACATCGGCTGGCTCGCCTTCGTCCTTCTTATCAACAATGGGGGATCATACTTTTCCCGTGCCTCGACCACACGCTGAAGCCATCACCATCCCTACGCTCTGCCCTCTTAAAGAGCCAAACTCTCCAATCCCTTCTCCATCGAGAGAGGAACTCGCCACCTCACCTACTTCAGTTGAAGAAGATTCGGTGAGGGTAGACTTGAACCTGACCCCCCACAATAGTGGCCCTCAAACCAAACCAAATAATGCTACTAAACCACATTAGAGAACTCCTCCTCCACCATCATCATTGCCCTCCATTTTGGGCCCACACCCATCCACCTTAAAAGGAGTGCTTCCTACTCCAACACCTATCAACAACAAGTTGCCTCCATTGCTCCCTTTACCCAATAAAAAAAATCACCTCCATTACGACCAACACCTAACAAAAGCATACCTCCTTCAAAACATCCAATGCCTCCTACCAAAAAAGTGTCATCTACATGTTTGGCCACACTGCTAAACAAATTGATGATACAAAACACTCTCTCAACAGCTTCTAAATAGAAATTGTCAACTTTTACTGCAACCAACGTGCAGACCCATTAGTAGGTTCTTACACCTTGTTGTTATGCCAACTTTTGCAATCCTCTAACATCACTCTTCCACCTATCAAACCATTTCAACCTCTCAGACCAAAACCATCTTGGTTCGATGACACCAAAATTTGCCAATATCATCACACACCTGGGCATGACACGAAGCATTGCTGCACCCTTAAGGTTGCCATCCACCAATTCATGGAGAGAGACACCCCTCTTATTAAGGATATTGTCAACAAATCTCCAACACTGTCTCATGTCTCCCAAACATTTTCACTGTCACACTCATCAACTCTCAATCAAGGCCATCTTAGTTTGATGACACCAAATTTTGTGCGTATCATTGCACACTTGGACATGACACTAAGCATTGTTGTGCTCTTAAATCTGTCATTCATCAACACCTCAAAAAGGACACCCTTCTCACCAAGGATCCTCTTGACCACCTTTTAACCAAACCATCGACATCATCCCATACCATCTTCACCTAAATTGGGAGCCCATCATCAAATTGTGGTCCCTCGATCACCTTCAACCCCTTTGTTTGAAATCAACACCATCAATGTGGCCAATAGGTCACAAATCATGTAGGATAAAGGGAAAGAGAAGGTTTCTCTCCCCCAAACATATCCATTCGTCAACCCCCCTCAACTATCAAAACCAAGGTTTCAATCTTAGGCACATCTCGACCAACTTTTTCAAAACCAATTCATGACCCCATGGTGAAACACTTTCACCAAACCTCTATGAAGACATCTTTGTATGACCTCATTCAAAGCTCTCCACAACATCATCAAACCTTAATCAAAGCCTTACAGGCAATGGAGGTCCTACTCAAGGACCCCCAACCACTAGCTACCTTAGTCCAACCATTTTTCAAGCATTCTCCTCATCACCAAAATAACTAGGGGAATTTGACTCTATCCTGACTATCATGACCTCGACCAAGCCTCAACCAAACCTCAACCAAGCCTCAACCAAACCTCAACCAAGCACCAACTAAGCCTCAACCAAGCATCGACCAAGCCTTGACCAAGCCTCGACCAAATATCACCCAACTAAGTCTCGACCAAGCATTGACCAAGCCTCAACCAAGCATCGACCACGTCTCGACCAAGCATCGATCAAGCCTCGATCAAGCCTCAACCAAGCATCGACCAAACATCAACCAACTTCTTAATCATATTTAACATGTGACCAATTTGGAAAGAAGCAAATGAGGTAAGTTTGTTCCTAATTGGCTCAGACCTTACATCATGACGCACAAGCATAGATCAGGGACTTATCATCTATCTTCTTTCGAAGGCCAGCCATAAATTGAGCCCCTTAATGCCTTGCATCTACGACCATTCTTCTATTAGTCAATTACTCATTCACTTGACATTTAACTTGAGCTCGTCCCTTGAGAAATCCCTGTCATCTTAATCCTTATTTCTTTCAACCCTGTTCCCCTAAAGCAAACACCATGTAACCCTTTTATAAAGTATGAATGCTTTGTCTTAATAAAAGGGAGCCCTTACACTTCTATAGTCTTGTCCATGACTCAAAATTTTGTCAAAAATAAATTGATGTCAAACCAAATATCAAAAGGTCATAAATTCTAAAGACAGACTGCTCCCTTGAAGGACAGTTGTACTATCATTACTGTAGCTAATAGATTGCTCCCTCAAAGGATAGCTATTCAAAGCCCTCAAAACATATAAAGCACAATATAGACCACTCCTCGAAGGATGGCTATGCCTAAATCTTGCTACAAACAACACTTTGTCAAAATCTTCCCGCATCGATCAGCTTCACAAATGACCACAAAACAAAACAACATCCCCATGTAGACTTCTCGCATTGATCAGTCTACCCAAAAAAAAAAAAAGAGGGTCATGGACTTGGCTTGTAGTTGTCTCAGGGTCTTCTATAAAAAGGGGCAAATTTATCCCTACTAAAAAGGGTTATCCTATCCTACCATTTCACATCACCTACTCAAGGGATTTTGAGCTCATTTTTATGTCAAAGTGATTCGATTACTTCTCTAACACAACCAGTGGTCAACGACGTAATGCATGAATGGGGATTTTGTTTCTAAAACCCCCTACCTATGCTATCATTATGGTCCTTGTCAATGAAAGAGCAATGTGCCTTTCACTTCTTATCCATTCCTTTGTCACATTCAACCAAATCATTTTTTTAGACCAAACCAAACCAACCCAAACATTTCCAAGACCACTCACACTATCATAGCCAATTCACACTAGTTTCTGTGGACAACAATACACATGGAAACTATCAACCACACAATTTATGCTAAGCATAAACCATTACTTGCTAAAGCATAAACATACTCAATTTATTTTTAGCATACATCCATCACTAATATGGAAAATTGCTAGGGATGAAAGACCACTTAACTGATGTTATAGAATACACCATCACATAATATGGAAAAGGCTGTAACATCATCATATTTCATCGACCCTAACCTAGTCCAAACCAACTATCAACCACCTATCAACTAGTCTAAAATACATTGGTCTAAGGCCCTTCCAACAAGGGCTATGTAGGCAGTAGTCAGATGACATGACGTCTTTTGGGGTTAGCTTGGCCACATCTATTTGTTCATCTATCTGATGGACAAACCATATTACCTTTAACCATGACTTAACCTAGCCCAAACCAATCATCAACCATTTTTCCTCTTAGTCTAAACTACATTGGTCTAAGGTCCTTTCAACAGGGGCTATGTAGGCAACACTCAGTTGACATGATGTCTTCTGGGGTTAGCTCGGCCACATCCATTTGTTCTTCTATCTGATGGACAAACCATATTACCTTTGACCATGACTTAACCTCATCCAACCCATCCATAACCGACCCTCTTCCTCCCTTTTAGGGAGAACTACATTGGCCTAAGGCCTTTAAAACATGGGCTATGTAGGCAGCACTCAATTGACATGGGGTCTTCTGAGGTTACCTCGGCCATTTCTTCATCCGTCCATCTAGTGGACCAACTATCTCAACTTGCCTCAACCAACAACCTTGGAGATTGTGACTATCTCCCTAAACCATGACCACTTTCAAGACAACTTTGCCTTGGTTATTTTTACATGTATGCTACCTCACAAATGGTTAGCAAAATTATTCGCAACCCACATTTCGACCCTCACAAGTATTGGATCGCGAGCAAGTTGATCCCCACTACTTATGACATTTTCATGTTTTCCAGGAGCACTTCCTGAGCCTGAGATACTTGGAACATGACGACCATTGGAGCTACAGCTTGGATCGAATAACCCAATCAATTATGACTAAATGTTGGGGCCCAGTTATTTTGATTTTGGCACTCCTCGA
The DNA here is from genome assembly GCA_037957365.1 of Torreya grandis. NCBI lineage: Eukaryota > Viridiplantae > Streptophyta > Pinopsida > Cupressales > Taxaceae > Torreya > Torreya grandis. The sequence continues at coordinate 583,636 of JARHVA010002383.1, read as the reverse complement.
CCCTTGACCTGTGACAATTTGACCTGACCATCTCGTGAAGTGGTATGCACGCAATCTCAACTATTGCAACATTCACACTCCATCTTCACCATATCCATCCACTATCTATCAAATCGGCACCCAATTTCAGGTTCCCTTCCCTTGACTCCCGCTTTGAGGGGGAATACCTCATCCCATAATTGGGGCAATCTTACTCCTATTTTTGTCTTGTAGTTCATCAGAACAACCAACAAGATGAAAACAACCTTATCCCATATCTGGGGAAACTTACTCTTGTTTTTGTCTTGCAGTTCGTCAAAAAAAACCAACAAGACAAAAAGGGGCAAATGTAAACACCAAAATCGTGTCTAATCCTTGGTCGACTCTCTCCCTTGTTCCCCTTGGTCCACTTCTACACATTCCTAATCCACACTTATTAATTTAAAATAATAAATTAATAACACTTCCCTTGACACCTCACCCATGCCACATCACCCATGCCATCTCACCCTACCTTGGATACCTTTCCTTGGATGCCTTCCATCCCCCATGCCAAATCTTAATTGCTTAAACCCCATTTCATCCCTCCCACTAGCCTCTTACACTCATTTAATCTACCTTCAACCATTTTCTAATGATAATTAGACCTGACAGTTGCAAGAATGGGCAGAAGGCTAAAAATAGCCTATTTTCCCATTCTTCAGTCACCGACATCGATCAGTCTTCAGCCAACATCGATGGTTTTGCCAGCGTCAATTCCTTTAAGACTACATTTCAGCTTCTATTTCCCCCCTCACGAACGTGAATTCTCTTGCTCTAGGCTAACAACTCTCTCACTCCTTAATTCCTTGTAGGCATCAACATTTCAATAGCACTCTCTAGGCTCAGAGGTTCTACACAAGTCATTCCACACCAAATTGAAGGTTGTACGACATCTCTAGCATCAGCCACAATGGAAACAGACCTCCTGCATCTTTGCCTCTCCACCCACAGCTAAGTATTTGTATTGGTCTTACTTTACTATCCTTTTAAATACATTAGCAATCATTCCACTACCCATTTCCAAGCATTCTTGACACAACCCAATATGTTCTTCCTAGATAGGCTGAAAAGCCTTCTCTCACCCTTATCTCCCTTTTGGACCTATCCTCCATCTGGTCTCTCATTCAGGCCACACTCTCTACCCTGTAAACCCAACACAAGTCACTAAAACACCCATAGACACCCCAAACCACTTTGCTGACCACAAACAGTCCTAAGACTCATCCAAAGCCTTATTTCCCTGATCAACGCTGGCCACCAGGCCCATTTCCCCTACCGACGTCGGCAGACTAACTGACGCTGACGACCTTGACCTACCGACGTTGGCATAACTACCGACATCGGTGACTGTGGAAGACAGATTGCCATATACAGGTACACATTTGTTTCTATTTTTTTTATTCAGTCTTTTATCATTCCTTTTTCTAGCAACATTCTATTTTTTATCAATCAGTGGACTGTCATCCTTCCAGGAAGTCTTTGCACTTCTAGGATCAAGCATTGCTTGGCAGTCCACCACCTATCTATCTAACAATTTTTTTGTTTAAGTCTCTCTTATCTGCAGGTGTCATCCTCCATAGCCAAAGAGGAGTCCCTACAATGCCTGGATAACGGTGTGCAAACTTCATCCAGGTACATACAAACCCCTGACCATTATCATAGTTTCTTTCATCTTTTGAATGTGGAAAAGTGAAAAACTTGTTAGAAACACTTCCTATCCCTCAGTCTCTGTATTAGAGCACTCTAGCAACACCTTTGTTTGAAGATAAATTTTCTCTTCCTATCAATAATACATAGTTGCATTCATTTTTCATCTACAATTCACATCTACATTATTTTTATGCCTCTTTTCCCACTTTTAAAGGGATGATCACTAAAAATAAGGAAGTACAAAATCTATTCTAACTTCCTATAGTTATAATCTATTATAACTTCCTTGTAGAATAAAGAAGTATAGATTTGTTTCAAATTCTTTCTATTATAATTTGTTACAACTTAATTTCATAATAAGTAAGTACAAATCTATTAAAACTTCCTGTAGTTATAATATTTTATAGATATTAAAAACAAACACTTTAAATAATCATAAGACTATAACAGTGATGCATAGGCTATTGACAAATCATCATCTGACCATCCTCAGGTTTCTCCTACATTCAAGCAATGCCTAAAAGAGCATAACTAAAAATAAACATTCATGACCCTACCAACATAGATATATGACCAATGTAATCATTACCACATAGTGCTTATATCAATTCACAACATTTAGGACTGAAATTTGACATTAACCTATTCCTATCAATTAATAACAACACTTATATATAGAAGCCCATAGCACTAATCAAGTTGAAAGATTTCTATTTTTAGGTTACCTATAGTAACTACAATATTCACCTACATGTTTCCCACAACAACTATAGGTTTCATCTACAGGATGCCTGTAACAACTATAGTCTTCCCCTACATGTTACCCACAATAACTATAGGTTTTCACCTATAGGTTGCCCATAGCCACTATAGGATTCACCTACAAGTTGCTCGTAGCAACTACATGTTTCTTCTATAGACTACCCATAGCCACTGTAGGTTCATCTACAGGTTGGCCATATCAATTGTAGGTTTCTTCTATAGGCTACCCATAGCCACTATAGGTTTCATCTACAAGTTGCTCGAAGTAATTATAGGTTTCAAGATTTTCCATTAAAATAAAATGAGGTATTATGTTTCCACATCTCTAACATCACAACCACTATTTTATAGATTATGTTCAAGATGATTTTAGACATACATATCTTGGTGTTGATGAGCCTCACATTATTGTTGGAAAGGGTAGCATACATTTGAAACTATAGAATAGGAACACATGGGTACTTAAGGCTGTTAGGAACATTCCAAAGTTGAAGAGAAACCTAATTTATATAGGAAAATTGGGAAGTGATGATTATGTTGTCACTTTTACTTATGACTCATGGAAAGTTACCAAGGGTGCTCTAGTGGTGGATAAAGGTGATAATGTGGGTACTTTGTATTTATCTACTAGTTGTTCTAGCTCATCTTGTGATCTAGATGCTTTAGGTGTGGATGCAACTATATGGCATTACAAACTTAGTCACATGAGTGAAAAGGGATTGAAAATACTTCACTCAAAAGGGAGTTTACCAAGTCTCAAAGAGATAGACTTGGACTTATGTGAGTACTATATTAATGAAAAATAGAATGGGTGTGGTTTTTGAAGGTTAGACTAGCCAAGAAGATAAGGATGTTATAGCTTGTGCAAATAGATGTATGGGGGCCCACTCGAGTATCTTCACTTGGTGATTCAAGGTATTATGTCACATTTATTGATGATGCTACTAGAAAATTTTGGGTTTATTACATTAAAAATAAATATGATGTATTTGACACATTTAATAGATGGAGATATTTAGTTTAAAATGAGACAAGTCTAAATCTAAAGTGCCTTAGGTCAGATAATGGTGGGGAGTATTGTAGCAAGGTGTTTAATGACTACTATTCACAAAATGGAATCTAAAGGTAGAGAATAGTTTTGAGAACACCACAAAATAATGGTGTGTCAAAGAGGATGAATAGAACCATCATAAAATGTGTTAGGAGCATGAGGTTGCATGTAAGGCTATCATTGTAGTTTTGGGTGGATGTAGTTGATACATCTATGTACTTGATAAACAAATGACCTTCAACAGCCTTAGATGATGGCATACTAGAGGAGGCATGGAGTGGTAAGAAGGTTGACTATTCTTTTCTAAAGTTTTTAGTTATGAAGATTTTGCACTTATTGATAAAAAGAATAGATCCAAGTTAGAGGCTAAATCTCAAAAATATATGTTCATTAGATATGGTACTGATGATTTTGGATTTTGATTGTGGAATGAGGAAGATAGGAAAATCATCCAGAGTAGAGATGTGATATTTAATGAGAAATTCATGTAAAAATATTAGTTTTAGGAAAATAAGCAAGAGGAAGCCAAGAAAGAATACACAATGTTGGAGGACATCATGAATGAAAATGTCCCAAAGGCACCAGTGTATAATTTGCAGCAAGAACACGAACCCCAAACTCCTATTGTGAGAAGATCTAAAAGAGTAAGTAGACCACCTAAATAGTTTTCTCCTTCATTCAATTATTTATTACAAACTAATAGTGGTGAGTTAGAAATCTTTGAATAATTAGTGTAGGTTGATGCCAAAGAGAAGTGGGAATAGGCTATAAATGAGGAGTATGACTCTCTCATGAAAAACTAAACATAGGATCTAGTTGAGCTTCTAAAGGTTAAGAAGGCATTACAAAACAAGTGGGTTTACAAGTTGAAGGAGTATGGTGACACAAAGAAGTACAAGGCCAAACTAGTGTTAAAATGGTTTGCATAGAAGAAAGGTATAGACTTTGATGAAATCTTTTCTCCTATTGTTAAAATGACTTCTATTAGAACTATTTTGAGTATAGCTGCAATGGAATATTTTCATCTAGAATAGTTTGATGTGAAGACTGCATTCCTTCATTTGGAATTGGATGAGGAGACATACATGTAGCTTCCATAGGTTTTTGAAGTCAATGGTAACGAAAAGTTAGTGTGCAAACTGATGAATATCTTGTATGTCTTGAAACAAGCTCCAATACAATGGTACTTTAAGTTTGATAGTTTTATGATAGAACAAAGTTATTATAGATATCATTCTAACCATTGTGTGTACTTAATTTTTTTGATAATGGTAGATATATTATCCTAATTTTATATGTAGATGACATGTTGGTGGCAGGATCTAACATGCAGGATATTAATGTACTCAAGAGATAGTTGGGTGATTCTTTTGCTATAAAAGATCTTGGTGCTACTAATAAGATCATTGGGATGAGGATATCTAGATATATAAAGAATAAAAAATTGACACTATCATAAAAAGAGTACATCAAAAAGGTATTGGAAAGGTTTATCATTCAAAATGCAAAACCTACTAGGACTCCTTTGGTATGACACTTCAAGTTGACAAAGGAGCAGAGTCCCGAGATAGAAGAAGAGAATCACATGCACAAGATCCCTTACTCATCAGTGGTGGGTAGTTTGATGTATACGATGGTGTGTACAAGGCCTAAGATTATATATGTAGTGGGAGTGGTGAGTATATTCATGAGAAATCTAGGAAAGGAGCATTGGTAAGAAGTTAAGTGGATTCTTTAGTATCTAAGAGGGACCATAGATTTAGTGTTATGTTATGGTGGATCAGACATTGTTCCATGGGGATATATTAAGTCATACATGGTAGGGGATTTGGATGGTAGGATGAGCACTATCATGCATGTATTTATTTTGGGTGGCATAGTAGTGAGTTAGATCTCATGTTCATGTCTATAGAAAGTGATGGCACTTTCTACCACAGAGGCTGATTATGTTGTTATAGAATCAATCAAGGAGATGATATGGATATAGAGACTGATGAAGGAGTTGGGACACCAACAAGTAAAAGGGATCATTTTTAGTAATAGTCAGAGTGACATTCACTTAGCCAATAAATTTACATTTAATTTCATGATAAATCACATTTAGTTGAGGTATCAATTCATTTGATCAATATTGGAGGTAGAGAAATTAAAGCTGAAGAATATACATAAAGATGAAAACCCTATAGATATGTTGACCAAAATGGTAATTAGAGTGAATTTGAAATTTTGTTTAACTTCAATTGGTCTTCGTGGATGAGGAAGATTTGGATGAGAAGTTTGTGCAGTGGGTGCATCAACAAAAAGTTGTGAATACTAACATCAAGTGGAATAATTATTAGGTGTGAAGTTAATAATCACACAAACACTATTCATTTGGCACTATTTACTTTTACTATTCATGGGTGATGTGGATGTGTGATTGGGAAGTGAGGTGGCTCCAAAGGTGATGTGGCATGAGTCACAAAGGCATGTGGTGGAGTGGGACATATTCATCCACTATGAGGAATTTTTTCAATTAAAAATTCATTTGATTTTCATGTGGGATGGTGCATTTAGTGGAGCCATGAATATGTCCAAAGGAGAAATTCAAAAGATATATGTGGGACATTTCATTTTGTAGAGCCATGATTATTTCCAAAGGGAGAAATTAAAAAGTCATTTAGAATATTCAAAATTTGATTGGAGACATGTGGGGTAGTGGGGACAAGCACTATTCTTGATTGGGTATTTTTTGACCCCTTTGTATTTGCACATGGAGAGTGGGATGTGCCACTTATGAGCACATGGGAAGAAGTCAACAAAGCATCATGAGATGCTCTTTGAATGAAGGACTTGAATGATGATTCCACCTTTACACTATTTCTCAATAGTGATGCCATTAAGAGTGAGATGAAATTTTACCTCTCACATGTGTTTCCTCCTTCGTTTTTATTTCTTCTCATTTGTATAGGGCTCTAAGTATGGGATTTTACTTATCCATTTTGTAAGGCTCATTTTTATGCATGTATTTGCATTAGAAGCTTGGTTTTAAGCTTGGTGTATTGAAGGAAGAAGAAAGAGGTGTAAGAGAGTGAAGATAGTGTGAGTGATAGGTTTATTTTCATAGGTTGTAATTCTCTAGGATTCTATTGCAATAGAGATCAGAAAACTTCTCTGTAGATGTAGCCCAATTTGGATGAACCACATAATCTTGGTGTCATCCTCTTATGGTTTGCATTTATGTTTTATATTTTGGTTTACAAGTATTAATTTTATTTCCATAGTATCCACATTTAATTATAAATTAAATAATGAATGATTCCACATTCAATTTTTTATCCTAACATTGTAATTCCCCTCAAAAGTTCCCTTATGGAAATGGGAACTCCAACTATAATTTCCAATTTGTAAAAGTGCAAAATTTTAATTAGCCTTGAAAGTTCCCTCAAAAGTTCTCTCAGGGAAATGAGAACTCCAACTGTAATTTACAATTTGCAATTTGCAAAAGTGAAAAATTTTAATTGGCCTTGAAATTTCCTTTAGGGAAATGCGAACTCCAACTACAATTTACAATTTGTAAAAGTTCAAAATTGTAATTCGTATTTGTAGTTCCACTGAAAATTTCCCACATGGAAATGGGAACTCCAACTACAATTTGTAATTTGCAAATTTGTAATTCCCCTCAAAAGTTCCCTCGGGTAAATGGGAACTCCAAATACAATTTGAAATTTGCAAAAATGCAAAATTGTAATTGGCCTTGAAAATTCCCTCAAAATTTGCCTCAGGGAAATGGGAACTCCAACTACAATTTGCAATTTGCAAAAGTGCAAAACTGTAATTAGCCTTGAAATTTTGCTCAAAATTTCTCTCAAGGAAATGGGAACTCCAACTACAATTTGAAATTTGTAAAAATACAAAATTGCAATTGGCCTTGAAATTTCCCTTAGGAAAATGGGAACTCTAATTACAATTTTCAATCTGGAAAAGTTCAAAATTATAATTAGCCTTAAAAGTTCCTTTTTTCACTAGGACCTCATGTTGACCAACGTTGACTAGCAGGTTTAGGAGATCCAAGTGCAATTTGAAATTTGTACATTTACAAAATTAACAAATTGCATTCCTCATCAAATATCCCTCAAGCTCCTCTTGAGTTGAATTTTTCAAATGAGTTGACTGGTGGGTTTGGGAGAGTTGACTGCAATTTGTAACTTGCATTTTGTAAGTTGTTTCTCCCACACAAATTTCTTAGGGACATTGGAGCCTCATCTGTAACTTTGTAAACTTGTAATTTTTTGGCTTTCAACCTAACTCCATTCTAACCTAGTTCACCTAAGTACCCTGTAAAAGATTTTTCTAGAAACCAAGCTCTCCTCTGTTTGATGCCTTAACTCAAAAATCTATACTTTATGCACAATGCATTTGAATCTAAAGCATTCACCAATGAAAATCTTCATTTCCCTACAGACATGGAAATTTACAAATAAATAATATCAATATCATTTTAAAACCTAATTATCCTTTTTGACTCAAACTTCAATGGAGGCTTTGAATCTTCATTATTCCTACTATGCCCATTATCTAGTCTTTGACATCTACAGTTACAATCTCTAGACCCCATGTGATGATCCTTTAATTAGACAATCCTTGGTTGGATGTTCACAATCTCCACATATCCTACACAAAGCACCACTCTCAAATGTTAAATCATGATTTTTACATGCATACAATCTATGACCTAGATCACCATACTACCTATAGATTTGTACCATTTTAATACAACCAACTCTCTCTTATTATAGGCATGTTAGATAAGTCCTATCCTACTTACTTGTCCAACAAAAGTAGTTTACCAGAAGCCTCCAAAATCATCCTATATGCTTCATTCAAATCCTTAACATTAGGATCCACTCCTTCAAGTTTCTAAATGCTTCTTGAGTCATTCTTATCTTGGGAAATATATGAACTTCAAATCCATACATGTTAAAAAGTAAATTAGGATTGTCCTTGATGTAAATAGAAATAAAATTATTTTCCCACTCAAATGTTGTAATACTAAGAGGAATTTTATTTTTTATATCTTAGAAGACACTCCTCCCAAGATTAACATCATGTTTCATTAGCATCATGTGAGCATCTCTAGGCCAACACTTATTGTTTTAACCAACCATGTTTCCATTGTTTAGATCTAGATGTTCTATAAGGTAGTTCTAGATAACATCCCTAAATAAAAATATAAAGAGAAATATACAACTCCCTGCACTCATCAATGGGTTCTATCTTATGGTCTGAGATTCAAAAATTAGACTTTTGTTCCAAAAATACACACTAATTATAATAATTTTTAAGGGTTTTCTTTGTCAATTTCTGAACAACACTAGCCTCAAGATAGTCTATGATATCCAAAAGTGGTTTCATATGCATTTGGCTATTATCTATGAGTAAGATAAGATGTTATCTCTAGTTTTGGACATTATCTCATTAAAATCCAAAGAAAATTCCAAGCCAGTCAAATGATCTACCAACATATTGTGCACAAGAAAGATGTTATAGAACTCATTCTCATTACCTTCAAATGAGAATTATCTAATCACTGGATGCTTGTGTGTGACACTCATTTCCATAATTAATAAAGGATAGTGAATGAAAAATCTCAATAGTATTACCCTTCATTTATTCATTAAAAATACAAAATCGTAAGTCTATAGGTAGTTGTTCCAACCAAGTAATAACTTTTGAAAACTTGGAATTCTAACATTCATCTATTATCAAAACTTTTCTGTCTAGGTGTCAGATAAATTTCACCTTACTGTATAAAATAAAACCTTTATTGCTTTTTAATATGGGTAGGAATTTCAAAATATACCTTTCTTAGTCATGTACTTCACTTTACCATGCTACGAGATCTAGGAGTTTGACCACAATTTGAAACTTAGAAAATTACTAAGTTGCATCTCAACTCCCATTTTCTGCCACATCCTTTCCATATTTTATTTTATATGGGATCTAAAAGTGGGATAATATTTTTTAATATGTAATTGAAAAATTGAACTTGCAACCCCAAGGAAATTATCTACCAACCACCATATGGTCATATGACTTTCACTTTTGTAGCAGACTTCAGAGGTGGACACACAATTTTCAAATTACAAATTTGATATTTGTTTTTTGCAAATTGCTTTCCCCATGTGTTTCTCCCATGGACTTTTTGGGTGTCACTTACAAGTTTGATCAACTTACAATCAATAGATCAATCTCCTCCATATATTTATTACATTCATACATTTTGTTAAAACTTTGATTTTCTTTGATTCCACATGGAAAGTCTTTATGTTGGTTCCCAACTTAGTTTTAAATCCTTTGTCATGTTCATTTACATTTGACATGTTTCCATGTCAATGCCCTTCCATTTTCCATGCGGTCTTATGCTTCCTTGGATATTTTCACACTGTTTACAATTTTCAATTCAAAAATTAAATTGTAGTCTTGCCTCTTCTACCAACCACTCCATGTGGGCCCATACTCTACCAAATTTTTAAGTTTTATTTGTTCCTTTACCATTTCCTTGTGGCACTCACCAATGGTGTTGGGATGCTATCTATATGTCATTTTGAAACCTTCCACATGGACCTTTTGATCATGTTATTTAATTAGAAAATGGTGTAGATACGTGGTCCATATTTGAACACAAACATTGGCTCTCACTTAGGGATGTACACCCCCTATGAGTGTGAAAATAAACTTAAAAAAAGACTAGGTGCCAATCCATTGGGCCATAGAATCAAGACTTCAGCAACTTCTAGAAAAAACCCATGAAGGCTTTACAAAATAAGGTAGATCAACAAAAATAGATAAGGGGGATCTAAAAATGAACACACCACAAAAAACACCAAAATGAATTTTTTAAACAAAGCCCAAAGTAGAGGGGAAACAAAATAATGAAGTAACAAAACTATACACTATACAATTATGTACATAGTTACAAACATAGTCTAGGAAATGATTCATATGTATGTCATTAATTGGTGGCTCCATAATCTTGCCATCCCTTACTTTATTTAAATTTTCCAATAGATTGGTGGCCAAGATGAAGTAAACAAATCTATGTACTTGCATGAAGGTATTACTGCTAGGCTATAATAGGTTGAAGTGCTAAAACAAATCCTTCATGTATGATCTCAAATCTAGATATGACCAAGCCAAGCATCTTGGTACCTTTTCAGCACCTATAAATAGGCTTATTTCTTAGTTGTATTCAAGTGATTACTAAGCAGGAGTACCTCATAATCCACAAGGCCATTCATGCACTGGAAGTATGGCTTGAAATAAAACTTAAAATATTCATCCTCAGGGGCATAAACGATAACCCCAAATCCATCTAATGACATTCTCCAAACCTTGCCTTTGTTGTTAAACTTAGCATCAAGAATAACATGTTGTCGAAAAACATCCAAATTCCAAATGAAGTTACCCAATCCCATATCCATGTACAACACTTCATTTAGAGCGCACTTCAGATCTTCAATTATATCATGATTGGGTAACTCATATGCTTGTGTCATATTAACATCACAAGTAAATTCATAAGTTGGGACACACCTTCTTGATCACTCTCCAAAAACTTTATCCATATTAGTACCACTTAACAATTCCATGGAGGCAAAAAACTTACTTTGGGATACTTGATAATCAACCATCAAAATCTCATCATCATCAGATGTAGATTCAGGATCATCTGCATCTTCATCAATTGGTTCAATAGTTTCAAAAAGAGGATGTGGAAGGAAGAATTTATCACACCAATCAATGTCTAAATCATAATTTACTATATTCATTTTGGCATTTAATGGATTAGGGACTTCCTTCCCAACTCCTATATTTTGATTTATATCTATTCTTTCATTACGAGCAGGCCTCTTCCCTCAATCATTGTCTCAATTGTGGAAAGCAAGATTTACTTATGCTTGATTCAGATTTGGAGCTCTCTCCTAACTTTTAGATCCATGAGGCAGCCCCTTCTTATCTCTAACTGGCTTATAGGACATCTCTTTAACAATGGAGGCCAAAGTTTTAACGGTCTCCATAAGGTTGGTTATCTTAGTGGACTATGTTTTTAATGGATTAACCAATTTTAAATTAGTCTACTTGTTCATGTAATTTCCCACAACTTTTATGTTGTTTTCAATTTGGATTTCCATGTTAAATTTCAATATCACATTTTTAGGAGCCTTGTCCCTCAAGTAGTACACAACCTTCTTGTCAAATTCATCACAATATTTAATCAAGCATGTTATATCACTAGGCCTAATGTTTTCAGGTAGCTGCATTATGGTCTTATTAAGCATCATGTTTAAATCCTGAACACACTCATTGGTGTTGTTTTTAATGTTTTCAAACTCAGCCAAAATAAACCTTGGATCAATCCTATCACCATACTAAATTTTGAAAACATTCTTCATCTCTTCCCATGAATCAATGTATCCATGGGGAAGGGAATTGAACCACTCACGAGCATCTTATTCTATCATATGCAAAAACAAACTAATGCAAACATCCTCATGCTCAACCTCATAATACTCAATGATAATTTGAAAGGACCTCAAGTGTTGATCACTAGTCATTGTATTGTTACCTTGAAATTTTAGAAGGTGGTTCCTTAATTCATTCAAGAATTTATTGGGGTAGCCTTCCAATTCATCAAAATTGATAGGTCTAAATCTAGGAATTTGGAATGCAAGATGTTCATTCTCACCTTGATCCCTATGCCTCATGATTGGTTCAATGGTGGGTTCAAGATCTAATGGTAAAGGGTTGTGAGGGGGTGAGTGAGGTGGACTTGGTGGATCAAACTTAGGAGGGAATTCAACTAGTTGATAAAGTGCTGAATAGTAAATGGGACTACATGATTTTGAATGATCATAATAACTATGATAATATTCAATAAAATTAAGTTCAACAAATAAAAGTTTAGATTTACAAGAATCTTGATAGCCCAAACACTCTTTTATAGTTGCATGTTGTCCTTCAATCAGCTTCCAAAGTTATCTCCTTATTTTTTGATGAACACTTAAGGGTGAGACAAGTTATTTTGATGAGTCACCTTTGAAGGATGATCTCAATACTTATAGATTTACAAGAAAAATAACTCTCAAAGTTGAATATATTTGAAGTGGGCACTAATCTTTCTTTGAAACCAGATGATGTTTTGGAATCTCCACTAGAAGTGAGATTCTATAATATAACAATTTATAGACTTGTAGTGATACATATTGAACCCATATATTTATTAAATTAGTGATGATTTATGAAATCAAAGACACTAAAAATTTTAGATTCATGATCAAACAGGGGAAACCACCTTAAAACATGACAAATAATCAACTCTTTGTAATAAATTTAGCAATGTCAATTTATCAAATCTCTCAATTTCTGGCACGTCCCCAATGGAGTACTAAACTTTTGATTTCCAAGATAGCAAATCACACTCAAATAACCTCATATTTAAAACTCATGAGATAATATGAATAAACTTGTCTGAAAATGTAGTTGAGATTAATTGTAACAAATAATAGGTAGAGAACTTTTTCAAACTTTAAATTACAACAACTCTCTACAAGAGTCCCTAATAATATGGGTGACAAATATTATCCTTGGAAATGGTGCCATTGAAGTGTTGGTTACTAATTGTATAGCTCATTTGTTTGGCCTTTCACACTTGAGAAAAATGGAAAACATGGATGATAAACCCACTAATATGTCATTATATCTAGGGAAGGGTTTAGCACATAGATGGACTAAATGCAATCAATGAATATGAGGCACTGATAGAAGGTATGGTTAGCTCCCTACTACTTTTGGCTCTACCTGAACCAAGGTGAGAGGACCTAATGGGTAGCTTGCTCACATGGAGTGATATTGCAATTCAATCTCCATGGGGATTTTTGGCACACAAATATAGATCTAACCAAGGCATAAAGAAAGTTACACACTTCATCTGAGAAGGGTTATCACACAGAATGCATAAATAAAGTCAAACACAAGTTACTAAATATATATGGGTATGTGCTTGAAACTTTCATTTCAATATAAAATTTTAACAACACGGGTCAAATAAAAGACTTCAATGCTGGGGTTTAAAGCACAAAATATAGACATATTCTAAGTATGCAATTTTTATGCATATGTAGGAAAATAACACTTATGATATGCAACATTTTTATTATTTTCATAGTAGGATAGGTAGGGTAAGTTAGGTAGTTATAAAAAAGGAGTGGTGTGATGGTGGTTTTCAAATAATAGAGATTCTTTCAACATTCATGACATAATTCCTTTACAAAAGTGCAAAAAGCTCAAATGCAAGATAAGGGAAATACTAGGAGTGGTTTACATTTATTTGTGCCAATACAATGAAAATAACCAAATGATTCTTGAAACTCTAAAGCATACACTACAAGGATTTCAAATAATTTTTCCTATCAAATCTGTAAACGCAGGGTGCCCTTAAGAGATATATGCCCAAAATGACAACCAATAATGAACATAAAACCAAATATCCAATTATCATAACTTCCAAAATACACCATTGCATTTCATCAACAAGAAAGAGTAAAAACTACAAGTATTTTCCATTATCTTGAAAGAAAATCTTACATACATTAGTGTTTCAAAATGCTGCCATGGGGACAAGCATGGTGAGTTTACTCGTTGTTGGATAGGGGAGACATATTACAATGCTCTCAGAGCTTGCTAATGGATATACAACTACAAACACCATAGCAAGAGAGACAAAATGTACACATAATAATGGATCCCAAAATTTTGAAGAGCCTAGACTTAGGAAAAACAAACACCAACAACAACCTCATAAAAGAGGACAAGCCTTATTTTTATACATTTTTCTTACCCATTTACAATCCAAAAATATGGGTTACAATTTGAAATATTGAAAAATTTTAAATAACTCTCAAATTTCTGCCAAGATGCCCCACCTAGAATCTTTATGTTTTTTTAAAGAAAAATTATGTTCGTAACTACCTCTACAATAAATGATTAAGATTTCAACAAACCCTTGCTATGCATGGCTGGAAATTCATTTTACATGAGATGGAAGGAGAATATTCACCTTTGGAGTGAAACAATATCTTTGTCTTCTTGTGCAACTACCTAGACATGCCTTTGACCACTCATTTGCATAGCTAGAATCTTCTTAGATAGTTTTCCTTCCTCTTATGCATATAGAAGAAAAACCTTTCCTTGTCATGATGTCATTTAAAAACCCAAAACCATGGACATTTTTAAAATATTATTTGGAATGGCCCATTTTGATCTTGCAGACCTACAATATTTCTCCCATGAAGGTGTTTGAACAAGCTAAACAATAGAAAATGTAAAACTTAAGTTATTTTACCTTTTTTTATTTTTGGCTCCAACTTGATTTTCCATACTTTGTTTTTGTTTTTTGTTTTTGTTTTTTCATATTTTGACTTTTTAGGGTTGCCTCCAAAAATTTTAATGCATAAATGCATTAATTTTCACTTTTTAGCCTTTAGGGGAAATTTGGGTCTCTTTTACAAATTTGCACTTTTCTTTGTTTTGGGGAAATTCGGGTCTCAACAACATTTTTGAAATTTGCAAATTAGAAAATTATAATTCATAGTTGTAGTTCCTTTTAAAAGTTCTCGTAAGGAAATGCAAACTCCAACTATAATTTGTAATTTACAAATTTGCAAGTTGAAATTCACAGTTTCAATTCCCCTCAAAACTTCTCTTAGGGAAATGGGAACTCCAACTGCAATTTGCAATTTGTAAAATTTAAAAATTATAATTGGGCTTGAAAGTTTCCTCAAAAGTTCCCTTAGGGAAATGGTAACTCCAAATACAATTTACAATTTGTAAAAGTGAAAAATTGCAATTAGCCTTGAAAGCTCCCTCAGGGAAATGGGAACTCTAACTACAATTTACAATTTTCAAAAGTGTAAAATTGTAATTCATAGTTGTAATTCCCTTTAAAATTTCTCACAAAAAAGGGAACTCCAATTGCAATTTAAAATTTGAAAATTTGCAAATTGTAAATCATAGTTATAATTCCCCTCAAAAGTTCCCTCAAGTAAATGGGAACTCCAGCTACAATTTACAATTTTCAAAAGTGCAAAATTGTAATTGGCCTTGAAAGTTCCCTCAAAACTTCCCTCAGGGAAATTGGAACACCAACTACCATTTTTAATTTGTAAAAGTGCAAAATTTCAATTTCCCTTGAAAGTTCCCTAAGGGAAATGAGAACTCTGACTGTAATTTGAAATTTGCAAAAGTGTAACATTTTAATTGGCCTTAAAATTTCTCATAGGGAAATGGGAACTCCAATTGCAATTTTCAATTTTCAAAAGTGCAAAATTGTAATTGGCCTTGAAATTTCCCTTTTGCACTAGGACCTCATGTTAACTAGTAGGTTTGGGAGATCCAAAGTGTAAAATACAATTTATAGATTAGAAAAATTGTAAAATTTCGTTCCTCATCCAAATCTCCCTATATCTTCTCTTGAGTTAATTTTTTTAAATGAGTTGATCGATGGGATTAGGAGAGTGGATTGCAATTTGCAACTTGCATTTTGAAGACTTGCATTTTGTAAGTTGTTTCTCCCACATAAATCTCCCAAGGAGATTGGAACCTCATCTTCAACTTTTGAAACTTGTCATTTTATTACTTTCAACCTAACTCCATTCCAACCTAGTTTAGCTAAGTACCATGTAAAAGATTTCTCCAGAAACCAAGCTCTCCTTTATTTAATGTTTCAACTCAAAAATCTATACTTTGTGCACAATGCATTTGAATCTAAAACATTCATTAATGAAAATATTCATTGCCTTATAGACATGGACATTTACAAATAAACAAGATCAATCACATTTTGAACCCTAATTTTTCTTGTTGACTCGAAATTTGATGGAGGCTCTAAATCTTCATTATTCCCACTACACCCATTATCTAGTCTTTGAAATCTACAATTTTGAGCTCTAGACCCCTTGTGATGATCCTTTCATTGGGAAATCAACGGTCTGATGTCTACCATTGGCACATATCCTACACAAAGAACTAATCTCAAATGTTGAATCATGATCTAGATATGTGTATTGTCTATGGCCTGGTATTGAGTTGTGGAGCTAAAAGCTTCACTAATGAGCTAATGTGGAGGTTGTTGGGATTACATAGTAATTGACATCGTTCATAAACAATTGACATTGGTTAGGGGTTAATCGGCATTGGTCATGGCATCAGTCAGAACCAATGGGCATCGGTTAGGGGTTGGCCAGCATCGGTCATCTTTAGACCGACATCGAACTTCTATGTGTTTCCTACATTTCTATTTTTAGAAGAACATATTTGAGCCTTTGATTTAAAAGGTGGATCTAAGGGTGGTGAATGCATGGCTCATGAACTCTAGTGTTGTAGTATACTATATAGTAGGGTTAGATCCTCATAACATGTACAACAATTCAATAATTGAGTTGATTGTAATTGAGAGAGAGAGAGAGAGAGAGAGAGAGAGAGAGAGAGAGAGAGAGAGAGAGAGAGAGAGAGAGAGAGAGAGAGAGAGAGAGAGAGAGAGAGAGAGAGAGAGAGAGAGAATTCTTGGGGGAGAATTACTGCACATCTATGAGGTGTGAGGAGAGAGATATTTCTTCATTGTATTTCCTTCTGGAAGAGTTTAATATAGATTGGTTGTCTCTTGTATCTCCTATTATTTGTTGTTTTTAATTTCTAGTTACTTATTACTTCTGGTTTCAATTCCGTGTTTAGTTGCTTGTACAAAAGAAATCAATTGTACTCTAAGATCCTAACAATTGGTATCAGAGCATGCTAGTGTTTATTGATTACAGAATTCACTCATAGGGGTTTTTGATTGAGTGGGAGTAAAGCAATGGCAGAAGAAAGTAAAATAAGAATGGAGAAATTCAATGGCAAGAATTATCAATTATGGAGGATGCAGATTGAAGATTATCTGTATCAAAAAGATTTGTATTTACCATTGGGTGGGGTTTCAAGGAAGCCCACAAATATGGAAGATGAAGAATGGAATGTTCTTGATAGAAAGGCTCTTGGATCTATAAAGTTGAGCCTAGCAGCTTCTGTGTTTTCCATCTTATCACAGGCAAAGACAATGGTAGAGTTAATGGATTCTTTGGCAAATTTATATGAAAAACCCTCAGCTTCGAATAAGGTATATCTTATGAAGCAATTATTTAATTTGTAAATGCAGGAAGGTGGATATGTATCTAGTCATCTTAATGATTTCCATACAATAGTAAATCAGTTAAATTCAGTCAAAATAGTTTTTGATGATGAAATTAAGGCTCTCTTAATCTTATACTCTTTACCTAAAAGTTGGCATAGTTTGGTAATGGTAGTTAGTAATACTGCATCTGCTTCAAATATCTTGAAAGTTGATGATGTTGTTAGTGTAATCTTGAATGAATAAATTCAGAAGAAAAGCGCAGGGGAAACATCAGGTAATGCTTTAAGTGTTGAAAGCAAGGGAAGGCAAAGAGAGAAGGGCAAGCAAGGGAAATCAAGGTAAAAGACGGGAAGTAGATCCAAATCTAGAAATAGAAGAATAACCTGCTAGAATTATGGAAAGAAAGGGCATGCAAAGAAAGATTTTTGGTTGAAGGATAACAAAGAAAATCAACATGAAGGTAATAAAGAAGCAAAAGTTGTAGGTATTGTTGCACAGGATGCTCTTATATTTTCTTTGGATAATAAAGTAGAATCATGGGTTTTATATTCTGGTGCCTCTTTCCATGCAACCCTAAATAGAGAATTTTTCAATGATTATGTCCATGGATATTTTGGAAAAGTTTATTTAGGGGATGATGATCCTTGTAAAATTGTTGACAAAGGAAAAGTGCAGCTGAAATTGCAGAATGGCAACACATGGGTGTTGAAGGATGTCATCATGTACCCATCCTGAAGAGGAATCTGATTTATGCAAGAAAGTTGGGTGATGAGGGTTGCACAGTAACTCTCACATCTAAATCTTGTAAAGTTTCCAAGGGTGCACTTGTATTAGCAAAAGGTAAGAGAGTAGGTACACTTTATCTATCTACTTGTATTACTGATTATTCTCCTTCTATTTTATCTACTTCAGATGTAGATGCAAAGTTGTGGCACTGTAGGCTTGGTCACATGAGTGAGAAGGGCATGAATGTTCTTAATTCAAAAGGTAAGCTTTCAGATTTGAAAAGCATAGATCTAGATTTTTGTGAGCATTGTATTTTTAGGAAACAGAAGAAAGTGAGGTTTCTCAAAACTGGGTCAACAACGAAGAAGCACAAGTTGGAGCTTGTTCACACAGACGTGTGGGGACCAGCTCAGGTAGCTTCTATTGGAGGATCACAGTATTATGTTTCTTTTAATGATGTTGCTACAAGAAAGGTATGGGTTTATTGCATAAAGAGGAAATCTGATGTTTTTGACACATTTAAGAAATGGAAAGCTTTGGTTGAGAATGAAACAAGTTTGAGATTGAAGTGCCTTAGATCTGACAATGGTGGTGAGTACTGCAGCAATAAATTCAAGAGTTACTATTCTATGAGTGGAATACGTAGGGAAAGGATAGTTCCAAGGACACCTCAGCAAAATGGAGTTACTGAAAGGATGAATAGAACAATAATGGAGCGTGTATGGAGTATGAGGTTGCATGCTAGTTTGCCCTTACAGTTTTGGGTAGAAGCTATAGATACTATGGTTTACTTGATTAACAGAGGACCTTCTACTGTAATGGATGGTGGAATTCTAGAAGAGGCTTGGATAGGTAAAAAGGTAGATCTTTCATTTCTTAGAGTTTTTGGTTTTGAAGCTTTTGTGCACATTGATAAAGAAAATAGAAAGAAGCTGGATGCTAAATCTATGCGATGCACTTTCATTGGTTATGGTTTTGGAGATTTTGGATTCTGGTTGTGGAATTTAGAAACTAACAAAATTATTATAAGCTGTGATGTAGTTTTTAATGAGAAGGTGATGTACAATGATCAGCTTAAGAGGCTGAATAATTTTGAGCAGGGCAATCTTGATTTGGAAGAGATTATGATCCAAAATGAGCTCACGGGTAAAAATCATCACTCATAGAAAAACATAGAGACCAACATCGGTCAGGTGGAAACCGATGTCAGTCAAGTGGAAATCAATGTTGATTAAGAGGAATCAACATCGGTCGAGTGTAGACCAACATCGATCAGAGATGACTGAGATCGGTCACTGTCAGAAGAAAATTTGGGCAGACAGCAAGCTGTAAATGAGTCTCAAATGCCCATAAGGAGGTCTAAAAGGGTAATTAAACCTCCAATTCATTATTCCCCTTCTTTATACTACTTGTTGCTCACTGATGGTGGAGAACCAGAAAGTTTTGATGAGGCAATGTAGGTAGAATCCAAGAAACAGTGGGAGCATGGCATGAATGAGGAAATTGATTCCTTGGAAGAGAACCATACGTGGGATTTGGTTGAGTTGCTAGCCAGAAAGAAAGCACTGAAAAACAAATGGGTATATAGGTTAAAGGAAGGAGAGAATGGACAAATGAGACATAAGGCCAGGTTGGTAGTAAAGGGATTTGCACAAAAACTAGGTATTGATTTTGGTGAAATTTTTTCCTTGTAGTAAATATGACTTCTATTCGGACTATATTGTCTTTAGTTGCTATTGAGAATTTGCATCTTGAGCAGATTGATGTTAAGACAAATTTATTCATGGAGATTTGGATGAAGAGATATATATGGATCAGCCGGAAGGTTTTGAGGTCAAAGGTAAGGAGAAACTTGTGTGCAGGTTGAAGAAAAGCTTATATGGTCTTAAGCAAGCTCCAAGACAATGGTATTTGAGTTTTGACAGGTTTATGACAGAGCATGGCTTTAGTAAATGTCAATCTAACCATTGTGTTTATTTTAACAGATTAGATAATGGTAGTTATATTATCCTATTACTGTATGTAGATGATATGCTTGTTGCAGGTTCACACATGCTAAAAATTATTGAGCTTAAGGTAAAATTAGCTCACACATTTGCCATGAAGGATTTAGGAGAAGAAAAGAAAATCCTTGGCATGAGTACTAAGAGAGACAGGAAAAATCACAGTTTGATTTTGTCTCAAGAACATTATGTGAATAAGGTGTTGGAGAGGTTCAATATGCCAGATGCAAAACTTGTAAGCACACCTATGGCTGGACACTTCAAGTTGAGGAAAGAACAGTGTCCTAAATCACATGATGAGGTTGAGTACATGAGTAGAGTTCCATATGTTTCAGCAGTTGGGAGCTTGATGTATGCAATGGTATGTACTAGACCAGATATTACCCAAGCAGTGGGAGTTATCGGCAAGTTTATGGCCAATCTAAGAAAGGAACACTAAAAAGTAGTTCAGTGGATTCTCAGATATCTGAGAGGGACCAGCAGTAGGCATTTATGCTATGAAGGGTCAAACACTTCTCTACATGGGTATGTAGATTTAGTTATGGTAGGTGACTTGGATGGTAGGAGAATAACCAAAGGATATGTGTTCACTATTGGTGGAACGGCGGTTAGCTATATTTCAAAGTTGCAGAAGGTTGTTGCCTTGTCTATTACAGAGGCAGAATACATTACAGTCACAGAGGCTAGCAAGGAAATGATTTGGATGACTCAGTTCATGGAAGAGTTGGGAAAGGAGTAAGAGAGTTGTAGATTATACAGTGATAGTCAAAGTGCAATTCATTTGGCAAAGAATTCAGCCTTTCATTCAAGATCCAAACATATACAGCTTAGGTACCACTTCATTAGACAAGTATTGGAGGATGGACAGTTGAAGCTGGAAAAGATCCATACAGATAAGAACCCTACTGATATGTTAACAAAGCTGATAACAAAAGAGAAGTTGAATCTTCATTCAACTTTTTTTGGTCTTCAAGATTGAAATTGAAGAGGGAGAAACAAGCCAGAGATGTTTAGAGGATGTTGTTGTATAGGTATAGGTGTAGCTGTTTATCTCCAAGTGGGAGATTATTGAGTTGTGGAGCTAAAAGCTTCACTAATGAGCTAATGTGGAGGTTGTTGGGCTTACATAGTAATCGACATCAGTCACAACCAACTGACATCGATTAGGGTTTGATTGGCATCAGTCATGGCATCGGTCAGAACCAATCGACATCAGTTAGGGGTCAGTCGGCATCGATCATCTTCAGACCGACATCAAACTTCTATGCGTTTCCTAATTTTCTATTTTTAGAAGAACAAATTTGAGCCTTTGATTTAATAGGTGGATCTAAGGGTGGCAAATGCATGGCTCATGAACCCTAGTGTTTTAGTATACTATATAGTAGGGTTAGATCCTCATAGCATGTACAACAATTCAGTAATTGATTTGATTGTAATTGATAGAGAGAGAGAGAGAGAGATAACTCTTGAGGGAGAATAATTGTACATCTATGAGGTGTGAGGAGAGAGATTTCTTCATTGTATTTCCTTTTGGAAGAGTTTAATATATATTGGTTGTCTCTTGTATCTCCTATTATTTGTTGTTTCTGATTTCTAGTTACTTATTACTTCTGGGTTCAATTTCATGTTTAGTTTCTTGTATAAAAGTAATCAATTATAATCTAAGATCCTAACACCTGGCTCACCATACTACCTCCAGATTTGTGAAATTTCAATACAACCAACTCTCTCTTATTATAGGCATGTTAGAGCTATCATATCCTACTTACTTTCCCAACAAAAATATCTTACCATAATCCTCTAAAATCATCCTATATGATTTTTTCAGATCATTAAAATCAGGCTCCACTCCTTTAAGTTGATAAATTCTTCTTGAGTCATTCATATCTTAGACAATATATGAACATCAAATCCACACATGCTAAAAAGTAAATTAGGATTGTCCTTGTAAATAGAAAAAAAAAATTCCCACTCCAATGTTGTAATACTATGAGGATGTTTATTCTTTATATCCCAAAAGACATTGTTCTCAAGATTAACATCATGTTTCATTAGCCTCATGTGAGAATCTCTAGGCCATCAATTTTTATTGTTTTAACTAACCATGTTTCCAGTGTTTGGATCTAGATTATCTATAAGGTAGTATTGTTTTGGTTGATAAATATCACAATAACATAGAAATAACATAGTAACAATGAATTCTCTAAGAAGAGATGTAGTATTACTCAAGATTGCAATACAAATATATGCTTATCTCTGGGAAGAGATGTCTGTCTTCACATTTTGGGTTACCTCTTCTTTTATACACAATTTGAAAGCATGGGGAGGATGTGGAAGGTCACCAATCTTGAGGGAGATGAAGTGGTATGACTTCCAATATTTAAAACAATACATAATTCAAGGAATTACTATTTTTAGAAACTTACTATTTTTAGACAGCACTATTAAAATTGAAATTTGAGGCACTTCCATTGGGTTTTCATGGGTCAAACTTCATTGATCAGAGCTCATGCCATTTCACGATGTTCCCCTCATTCTTAGCTTTCCAACGGTTCAAACGGCGAGTCAATTGGAGCTACGGTGCAAAAGTTATGGCTCCCGAAAGTTTTGTCATCAATTGGGGTAGAACTGTCACCCGAATTGTCGCCTAAATTGATGCCTGGATCATTTGGATCATTCCTCCCTCCTTGAAAAGCAATGGTCCCCATTGCATCAAGGCTCCCCATTAGGTGTGGTAGTTGTTTCTCAATTTGATTCGCTGTGAGCCACTCACCTTGATGGCTAAGCTGGCCCCTTTTGACCACTCGATAAAGTGGAATAGAGCATCCTCTGGTTGTCTTCATCTAGGTATCCACAATATGATCCTCTTCCACTGGAGCAAAACTCTATGGATCAAGTTCATCAATGTCAAGTTGTTCTGCTACAACTGAAGTGTCTAAGAGAGGTGGATGATAAGGTTTGAGGAGCTCCATATTGAATATTGGGTGCAGACCAAGGTAGGCTGGGAGGTTCAACTCAAAAGCATTTTCTCCAACTCTTCTAGTGATGGTGTATGGACCATATTGCAGAGGCTAAATATTTTTGTGTGGGCCTGCAAGTCGTTCCTTCTGAAGTCGCAACCAGACCTTGTCACCCACAGCAAAATGGTGTGCAATCCTGTGTTTATCATGGCATTGCTTATACTTTTGATTCATCTTCTCCAGGATGTCATGAACTTGTTGCTGGAGGTGTTGCATTTGTTCATTAAACTTTGTAGGTTTTGCTGCCTTAGATCTTCCATGAGGTGTGTATTCCATGGTGGAAAATGGAACTGCTATATCAACTGGTGCCATGGGTTGGAACCCAAAACATACTTGGAATGGACTGTGCTTGATCGAGCTGTGCAGTGCTCGATTGTATCCATGTTGTATGAAAAGAAGTCCCTCATCCCATGTGCGTGGGTGTTTGGAGTGGTACATATGAATCATGTGAACAATCAAATGGTTTACCACCTCTGTTTGACTATCAGTCTGTGGATGTAAGGCTGTGGACTTCATCAGCTTAGTATCCATCATCTTCCATAGAGTGGACCAGAAGATGCTCAAGAACCTGCTATCTTGATCTGAGACAATGGACTTGGGAAGACCAAAATGGAGCCATACATGACTAAAATATAGTTGAGCAGTTTCCTCAATAGATATATATTTTTTTATAGGCAATCATGAAAGCCATTTTTGAAAAATGATCAACTACCACAAAAATATAGTCCTTACCATGTTTTGAAGTGGGCAAACCTGATAGAAAATCCATTGAGACAGATTCCCAAGGCCTGGTTGGTTCTGGAAATGGCGTGTACAATCCTTGCTTCTTATTTGTCAGCTTGGCTATTGCACATGGGGTGCAAGATTTGAGATATCTTTCCACATCCTTTTGCATATGGGGCCAGTAGAAGTGTTTTTGAAGAACTACCAATGTTTTCTCAATACCAAAGTGTCCAGCTATCCTACTGAAGTGTGCTTCCCATATCATCTTTTGTTACTCTGCAACTGGAACACAGATGTGTCCCATATGACAAAGGACATTATCTTGCAAATAGAAATCAGAAACATGTGTACCTTTTTGAAGTGCTTGATATGTATCAGCAAAGGTAGGATCTGCTTCATATAGGGCACCCCAAGTGGTAGTCTCATGTCTGCACAGGTCCAAAACTGTTGTGAGTGCAGTAATTGGTGGGCGGCTCAAACAATCTGCAGCTGTATTTGAGCTCCCATTTTTGTGTTTTATTATCAGGTGGAATTGTTGAAGATATGTGGCCCACTTTTGATGCCTCTCATTTCAGAGCTTGCTTTGTGTCTGGATGAATTCCAATGGTCTATGGTCAGTGTAGATGACCGTTTCTTTCCCCAAGATGTAGTGTTTCCATTATTTGTAGGCTTGCACAATGGCATAGAGCTCTTTATCATATGTTGGATATTTCCTGACTGTATTAGTGAAAGTTTCACTATGATATGCAACAGGATGGCCATGTTGCATGATGACAGCTCCCATGGCATATTTAGATGCATCTGTCATCAACTCAAAAGGTTGATGCAAATCTGGCAAGGCAAGAACAGGGGCTGAGCAGAGTCTATTCTTCAAATTCTCAAATGCCCTTTGTTGTATTTCACCCCACTAAAATGTAGCTTTAGCTCCTCCTTTAGTCACTTGGGTTAGTGACCAAGCAACATGTGAAAATCCAAGAACAAACCTGCAGTAGAAATTTGCAAGACCCAAAAAGCTTTTAAGCTCTATGAGGGTCCTTGGTGTGGGCCATTCTCAAATAACCTGAATCTTTTCTAGATCAACATGGACCCCTTCCTCACTCACAACATACCCGAGGTACTGAATTGTTGTCATCCCAAATGTGCATTTGTCAAGATTTGCATACAACTTGTGCTCCCGAAGAGCTTGAAGCACCTTACGAACATGTTGCAAATGTTCTTCCCACGTTCTGCTATAGATGAGTATGTCATCTAAGTAGACAACCACAAATGAGTTGGTGAAGGGTCGTAGGATGTCATCCATCATCCTCATGAAGGTTGTAGGTGCATTAGTTAAGCCAAAAGGCATAACTAACCATTCAAAGAGCCCTTCCTTAGATTTGAATGCCGTCTTCCAGACATCAATGGGATTGATGGGAATTTGGTGATAACTAGATTTGAGATCAATTTTGGTGAAGAACTTCACACCACAGAGCTGGTCCAATAGGTCATCAATCCGGGGGAGAGGATAGCGATTCTTCATAGAGATTTTATTCAGCGCTCGATAGTCAATACAAAGCCTCCATGTTCCATCTTTCTTCAGTGCCAAGACAATTAGGCTACCACAAGGTGAAGATCTTGGCCTGATGTGACCCTTTTGGATCAATTCTTGAATCTATCTTTTTATCTCATCATTCTCCAAAACTGATCTGCGATACACAGGACTGTTAGGCAAAGGTGATCCTGGGATCAAATCGATAGAACATTTTACCTGGCAATGTAGTGGAACTCCTGTGGGTGACTTGAATAAGTCATCATATTCTCCTGTGATGCATCCTATCTTCTTTTATTGTTGTGTTGATTGCGTAGTCAAGACTGCAACATCGGCCTTCTTGGATTTTTGTGGCTTGACCACCATGAGGACAAATTGCTTTGTTTTCTCCACCAATCTCTTGCATTGCTTTGCACTGATTAGGGAGACAGATGTGGGAGGTGGTACCTCTGGTACCCTATAGCATCGTGTTCCAAGGGTGAGGGTAATCCTTCAAGTTCATGATTCATAGATGCCATGTCGGTCATACATGAATGGCTGACCAAGGAGTACATCACAAACATCTAGATTGACTACATCACACAAGACTTCATATTGGAATGGTTTTATGGCATATGAAAGAAGACACTGATGGGTGACACGGAGGTCTCTCCCTAGGCTTAACCATCCAATACTATAGGGATTTGGATGAGGCTTCACAGATAGATTTAGACTTTTCACAACTTTAGCAGAGATTAAATTATTTTGACTCCCACTATCAAGAATGAAATGTAAAGGCTTACCTTTTACCCATAGTTTGGAGTGGAACAATCTTTCCTTGTCATCTAGTCTTTCCCCACGGTTCTGTGATGAAGTGACAATGGTGTCAGGCTCAGCATCTACAATTTCTTCTTCATCCTCTTCGACTGTGGGTTGTGTATGAGGCAGAGTAGTGGACGTCGAGTATTGTGACTCAGAAAGCAATGACTTGATGGCTCGACATTCTTCTTTGGAGTGAGTCCCAGTTTTGTGGTAATCACACCATTTTCCAGCCTTCTCTTTCTGGGATTTCTTATCTTGAAAATCCTTTTACTTCTAATTTGGGCCTCGTGTTTGACCTTCCTTATCACTTTTCCATTTTGAGGGTTGACTCTTCGTATTCTTTCTGCCATTCTTCTGTTCAATTTTCACTACAAATTTATATGCCTCACCAAGGGTTTCCAAATTGAAGAGTTCCATTTCCCCCCGTATGTACCATTGTAGTCCACCATGATATTTGAGAGTCTTATGTTTCTTACTTTCTTGAATGCCCAACCTTGCAGACAAAGAATGAAAAGTGTCTGTGTAATCTTGAACAGATTGGTCCTTAACTTGGCAAAGTTGTTGCCACTGTATGTAGAGATCATCATATGCTCCAATGGGATAGTATTCTTCTTTCACCGCTTCTACAAAATCATCCTAGGTAGGTTCTGCCTTAAGGCCAATGTCATCGGTGCTGAGCCTCTTTTTGCACACTTCCCACGAGTTTTTCACAGGCAATGTTGATTTCAAAAGAGCAAAAGTAATCTTTTCTCCATCGGTGAACTTATTTATAGAGAAGTAGGAAGACAGTTGATCTAACCAATTTTCTACTGCATCAGCATTGGTTTTACCTTCAAATGTAGGAATATCAAAATTTACCTGGACCTTGAAGGGTGTTGGGGCACTAAAAGGACGTTCCCTGGATGAGGAGCCAGGAAGTTGAGCCGTGGAGCCAGGATTTCCCATCGGAAGTGTTTGAAGAATTTGGGCAAATTGTTGCAGCATCTATGCTTGTTGCTATTGGAGGGCCTCATTCACCATTTCCTTAAAAGGATCGGATGTCTCGGTGTCGTCTGCCATTTGAAGTCGTTTGGAGTGAACAGGTGGAAAATTTGGAAGCTCTGTTGTTTCCCACCCAAGCTTCTTATAGCCTGACCTTGTCCTCGAGATCATACACTCTCAAGACAAACCGCTCTGATACCACTAATCCAAAACTCTAAAGTTTTTGTTGATAAATATCACAATAACATAGAAATAACACAGTAACAATGAATTCTCTGAGAAGAGATGTAGTATTACTCAAGATCGCAATACAAATATATGCTTATCTCTGGGAAGAGATGTCTGTCTTCACATTTCGGGTTACCTCTTCTTTTATAAACAATTTGAAAGCATGGGGAGGATGTGGAAGGTCACCAATCTCGAGGGAGATGAAGTGGTATGACTTCCAATATTTAAAACAATACATAATTTGAGGAATTACTATTTTTAGAAACTTACTATTTTTAGACAACACTATTAAAATTGAAATTTAAGGCACTTCCATTGGGTTTTCGAGGGTCAAAATTCATTGAGAAAAGCTCATGCCACTTCACGACATTCCCCTCGTTATTATCTTTCCAACGGTTCAAACAGCGAGTCAATTGGAGCTACGGTGCAAAAGTTATGGCTCCCAGAAGTTTCGTCATCAATTGGGGTGGAACTGTCCCCCGAATTGTCGCCTAAATTGATGCCTGGATCATTTGGATCACTCTTATTATAAGCATGTTAGAGATATCATATCCTACTTACTTTCCCAACAAAAATATCTTACCATAATCCTCTAAAATCATCCTATATGATTTTTTCAGATCATTAAAATCAGGCTCCACTCCTTCAAGTTGATAAATTCTTCTTGAGTCATTCATATCTTAGACAATATATGAACATCAAATCCACACATGCTAAAAAGTAAATTAGGATTGTCCTTGTAAATAGAAAAAAAAAATTCCCACTCCAATGTTGTAATACTATGAGGATGTTTATT
This sequence comes from Torreya grandis, assembly GCA_037957365.1. Classification (NCBI taxonomy): domain Eukaryota; kingdom Viridiplantae; phylum Streptophyta; class Pinopsida; order Cupressales; family Taxaceae; genus Torreya; species Torreya grandis. The sequence continues at coordinate 555,140 of JARHVA010002383.1, read as the reverse complement.
CTTTATATCCCAAAAGACAATGTTCTCAAGATTAACATCATGTTTCATTAGCCTCATGTGAGAATCTCTAGGCCATCAGTTTTTATTGTTTTAACTAACCATGTTTCCAATGTTTGGATCTAGATTCTCTATAAGGTAGTATTGGATAAGATCCCTAAATAATAAGATAAACATAAATTTATATCAACTTCCTACACTCATCAATGGGTGCTCTCCTATGGTCTGAGATCCAAACATTAGACTTTCATGCCAAAAAATTGTCATAGTTTTTGAGGATTTTCTTTCTCAACTTTTAAACAACATTAGCCTCAAACTAGTTTATGACATCCAAAAGTGGTTATAGATACATTTGGTTTTTATCCAAGAGTATGATAAGATGTTCTCTCTAGTTTCAGACACTATAAATTGAAATCCAAATAAAATGCCAAGCCAGTCAAATGATTTTCCAACATATTATGTATAGGAAGGATGTTGTAGACCTCATTCTCACTACCTTCAAATGAGGATTCTCTAAGAACTGGATGCCTATGTGTGACACTCATTTCTAGAATCAAGAAAGGATAGAAAATGCAAAATCTCAGTAGCATTACACTTCATTTATTCATTGAAAATCACAAATTGAAACTCTACAGGTAGTTGCTCCAATTGAGTAATAATTTTTGAAATTTTGGAATGCTAACATTCATCTATTATCAAAACTTCCCACTCTAGGAATCGAATCCCTTTCACCTTACTACAAAAAATAACATCTAGATTAATTTTTGCTATGGGAAGGAGTTTCAAATAGTACATTTATTATTCATGTACTTCACTTTACCATGTTGTAGGATCCAGGAGTTTGACCATACTCTGTAACTTAGCAAATTGTTAAGTTGCATCTCATCTCCCATTTTGTACCATGTCCTTTCCAGGTTTTGTTTTCCATGGGATCCAAAAGTGGGACAATAATTTGCAATTTGTAATTTTAAAACTGATCTTGCATCCTCGAAGAAATTCTCTGCTAACCACCATATGGGCCCATGCCTTTCACTTTTGCATCAGACTTTGGAGGTGGATGTGCAATTTTCAAATTTCAAATTTGATATTTGTTTTTTTCAACTTGATTTCCCCATGTGTTTTTCCCATGAAATTTTTGGGTGTCACTTGAAAGTTTATCCAAATTGTAGTCAACGGATCAATATCCACCATGTATTCCTTGTAGGCACATTTTTTGTTAAAAGTTTGCTTTGTTTTTCTTTACTTTCATATGTTAGGTCTTCATGTTGGTGCTCAGTTAAATTTTAAAGCCTTTTTTGTGTTCATTTGCATTTGACCTCTTTCCATGTCAATGCCCTTCCATTCTCTATGTGGTTTTATGCTTCCTCAAATATTTACATGTTGTTTACAATTTATAATTCAAACATTGTAGTTTAGTCTTGCCTTTTCTGCCAACTACTCCATGTGGGCCCATGCTCTACCAAATTTTTAAATTTTATTTGTTCCTTTACCATTTCCATGTATCACTCACCAACAATGTAGGGTTGCTATCTATGTCACATTTTAAAACATTCCATGTGGACCTTTTGATGGCATTCCTTAATTAAAAAATGGCATAGATACTTGGTACAGATTCGAGCACCAATAATGTGATCACATCAAGACTTAATATGCATGATAGAGACCATGGAAATCTCTAGAGAGTAACAATACAAGCTCAATAAGAAATCAATCACACACAAAAGATCACTCAAAATCTAGGTAATAGGAAATGTTCTAAAGAGACCTCATACAAGGGGCATGTTTAAATGCTACATAATTAAATGGAAATAACTTAGTCAACTATCAACAAATCATAAAATGACATATTCAAATTTCCATACAACAAATAATGACATATTTAAATGTCCAAATAGGAAAACAATGACATGGGGGCCACAATAAGTTAATCATATTAAAACATTCAAATAGGGAATACAATGCAATATTTTAAAAAGGAAGGAATATGCTCAGGGAAGTTTGTAAATAAAAGCATGGAATATAGGCAACAAACATGAACATAGAATACTAGTTCCTACAAATATGTGTTTTCAAAGAATGTTAAGTATATAGCATATAAAATACGTTGTGAAAGGTATAAGCATGGCTATAGTAATGTGCAATTATATAATCTCAAACATGATAATGGAAAGTTATCATTTAATAATATAGTCTCATTATATCATGATCAAATAATAAGTTTCCCACAACATACTTATGACATGATTAGCGGTAAGGACCAACACATGTATGTGAATATATCATGTAACTAAGAATGCCTGTGTCACACTCAAATTATGTGTGAAACATATGTATATATATGGAAAGGAATGATATGTTATCTAATAACTATTGTCACTCAATTTTTCACCATTGGAGACATAGTTCAAGCCTACTCCAATTGAGTGAAAAAATGGGATAACCCATAAACTTGTGGGTTGTATATAATGGGTGTAAACATTTAGATTTGATGGCTAGCTCCCTTGATATATCTATTTAAGCTCATAACCTATGCTAATAACTTGTTAGGATGAAATGGGATAGATAAAACATGAAAGAAACCTAACATAATGAGGTGATGCACCAAATGTAAATTGATCACTACCAACAAACTAAAATTTCATTTTAAATAAGATCCTAACCTACACATGACACTAATCCAAATCTACCTCTCTACATTAGTATTTATCATGGAGGTTTGTGAAGTAAGCTTGAGCTAGGAGGATTAAAAAAGAGGTCATGACATGACATTAGTAAAGAGACAAATCATAAAAATCATACTTAATTTATTTGAAAACTTAAAGAAACATGCAAAAAGAATTTCAAAATTGAATATGAATGCTAACAAGGACAACATGCCAAAGAAGTAAATCTATCACTTATCAAGATCAACTAATATAACTTACACATTGAAACAATCCATGGAGAATCTAAAACCAAGTTTTTCTTCCTTGATCAAAGTCTCCAAATAGGCAGGGCTTTGCCATACCTAAGTGGAGGATAAAAATTTAGCCAATTAGGGCTCAATATATAATACAAGTGAGAGAGAAGAAGAGAAGGGCATATAAGAGAGAGAGTTAACAAGTGTATCATGAGTTAAAATAAAGAGATAATTTATGAAACTAACTGAATAGGTAATAAACCCCATGTGTGGCTCCTCTAAATTTGTTCCCCTGATCTAAGTGGTGTTGGAGTTAGAATGTTTGCTTGACACCTTGACTAGCTCTCTAAAACTGCACTTTACTTTGGCTTATTGAATGAAAAATGGCTTGATTGATAGTCAGATCAAGTTATTTTACAAATTTTCTCTATTCTTGACATCTATTAAAGGATCTCTTCAAGTTCTCATTGACACATCACTTCCTTTTCTTGCTAGGTGTCTAGAAGACTCTTCATCTCCTTAGGCAAATCTTGCATACAAGTGCCAAAACTTGAATTATTATTCTTCAGCATATCATAACTTCATAGATGAGATATTCACATCATCTTATACCTAAAAAAATTATCTATAAGTCTCAAACCATCCCCAAGAATTCATTCTCTACCAAAATATCTAATTAGGCCTCATTCTTTATAGCCCTAAAATCATGTAAACCTACTTGTGTGGAGAAATTTACACATAGTACTAAGAATATGGAGGCATATAATAGGACCCAGTATGTCCTTACATGTTAATGTTCAATTTAATGTCCTGAGAGTGAATGAAAGTGTACTTTTCTATTACTTCTCTCTCCTAACTAGGTCTCAATTAGGCCTTCCTATATAGAGACTAAACATTGACTATTGAGGATTCCTACATGTGCCAAACCCTAAATAAACATGTGAATCAATTATATGACCTCCTCCCCATTCCTTTTTTTCAATTTTAAATTTTTGACACCTTGTACAGACCTTCCAACTAGATAAAACTATTTTTTTGACTTATTTTGTATATTTCTATACTTGCAATACAAACCAATGGCATGGGGTGATTCTCAGAAGAGTTGTGGACATGACTCAGGTAATTTGAGAGTTTATCCAATCCATATAGAGGTATATAAATCCATTTTTATCCCATTGGGTCATTTTATCTCTCCTACATAGCCTAAAATTGCTTTAAGGTCTTAAAAATTATTCATACAACTCAAGGCATCAATCCTCTAACCAATTCTAAAAAATGTAATAACATTAGGGTAGATAAATTCCCATAGGATACCAAGGTCAAATTCAACATATCTATACCATACCAAGTAAAATAAGATAGCTTATTAGGCTAATAGTAGGCATTCTATGAGGGTTGAGAGAGAAAAAGGTTTAGTGTGTAGCATCCTAAATTTTTTATGACTTTGAGCAATTCAAAGAGGTCAATGACAACCTCATTGACTTATCCCCATGGTTATCCAACTATTTCATCTCCATTAGGTCTCCTCCACTCTTTTTTTCTTTAGGTCTAGGGTTTTTAAGCCATCTTGCATAAAATACCCTAGCTTTAGGGTTCTTGGTCCTCATGGGATGCTTGTATATATCCCTCACAATCTCCTTAGTGTCCTCAAGGTTCTTCTTGACTTCACTTCACCCTACTACCCAAACTGGATGTCCATATAGGCTTGTTCATGTGATTAGGCCTGTATGGCCTAAAACAAAGATTGACATCATTTTAGTTCTTTGTTTCTTGAGTCTGAAGGATACTTGGGATTGTATCATCATTATGGAAACATCCTCTCATTGTATCATCATTATGGAAACATCCTCTCAGAATTCACATAGACCTCAAAACCTTTCAAGCAAGAAACTATCTTTTGTCAAAGTATGCAAACCTATGTGTATAGTATTAAGACTGTTGACTCTATCTCCTTGACCATTTTTGCACTTTTAAATGGCTTAAGTGTATTTAATGAATTGATAAAATTGAGTTATATTCTAAAATTCAAACACTCACACACCATTTTCTCAAGTTTGGAAGACCTTTAGTCACTTACACAGACTTACAAGTGACCATCTACCTATCTATATGATCTTAAACTATGCATCCAAGGTTAGGAATCTACTTTACTTGCTTCAAGTGCATTTGAGAGTTTTGTGAGATAATATAATTATTTTAAAACCTTTTTCATATGTTTCATTTCTCTTCAGATCCCACATATGCCTTTGACCCTTTCAGGCATGCAACTTCCTCTTATAGCAAAGACTATGTGTGACTAGTTGAGCAGGGTTTGATTGTTTGGATAATAGGTATAAGAGCTAAAATGAGATTCCATTGACACTCAATAAATATATTCATGGCTATATTTTATTTTTGAAAGTATAAAACTTTATAGTGTCTTGAAACTCAATAGTTTATCAACCCATTGTTCAAGATAACTTCCTCAAAAGGTTATTGTCGGTGGCTGTTGGAGAAAGTTTGAACATGTAGTTTTGAGTTTAGCCTTTCTCACTACACCATGATATATTATCAATGGATATAACTCATCAAGAGTTCATTATCAGTATCCTCAAGTCTATTAGCATTCTCAAAGCATCTTACTACCTCTACCTTCACTATCTCCCTATATAGTGTTGTAGGTGTGTCTTAGTCTTCTTTATTTTGTCATCAAGTCTCTTTGACTTCAGATGTCCTTGAATCCTTCATTGGTCTATGAACATTTAAACTAGAAAAACATTCAATGATTTCATGCCTAGACATTCAACCTTGAACATTGACACTATTGTATTTCTCTTGAAGTTGTAGACCTACAGATCTGTAGACTTGTAGGTCTACAATCTTGTGTAGAAACATTTGAGAAGTGTAAACATAATTGTTAGGCCTAAAATATCATACCTCTCTTATATAATTAATTTAGTTAAGATATCATAACTCTCAATATTTATGGATATACATATATAAACCCATTCAAATCACCATGTTATACAAGCACACTAGAACATAGTCCAAAATGTGAATGAAGGTGTGACCCTTTTGAGACCAATATAAAATTTTTAGCTAATTAGAGGGACATAAATGGATTTTGAGGATGGTATGATCATATGAAGAAACAATTAGTTATATTAGACCATTTAGATAACCCTCAAACACATAAATATTGATAGTTAATTAAAAATTATGTACAAGAGTAACTCTGCCAAATAACTTTCCACATGTGCCAATGTGGTGGATGAATATGTATTATGAATTTATAGACCTCTAAAAACTCATTCCAATTGGTTTAATGTAGCCAAATATTTCACACTTACACTGTGGGGATTTATGTCTTCAAAAATTAGTTTAGATCCTTAGCAATTGTTCAAAAATCTAAGGATCTCAATCTAATGACCAATGCCAGAAATTATAAGCACATAGGAGTCCCAAACTCTGGATAAAATCATATCCCCCAAATCCACTTGTAAATCCTATACCATGTAGTTAAAAATGTCCTTCAAGAGTTTGTGAGTGGAGTGATGGAGGAGATAGAGATATTTCTAAAATTATTGACTTAAATTCTTCCCATGCTTGTTTCTAACTTGAGGAAGCCCAAAGGACACTTCTTCAATGTTAAATGACTTCAACAAGTCCATACAAGTCTCTCAACTCTTCTCTTTGGCATTAAAACTCAATATTATGACCTTTTTCTAACTTGTTGATAGGTGTGGCAGTTTTATAACTTCTCTAATGTCTTTGGAAGGTTTTATGTATGGATTTACCACCTGGTAAGCATTGACATACATTGAAGTTAGACAAAAATCACATTTTCCCTCATTTTCACTACCTTAAAGTTCATAAATGAACCTTAAACACTTTAAAACATAATGAAATGTTATGATGAAGTGATTAAGACATAAAATGACTTTAAAAAGCTCCTAAAAACCTATGACACCATTTGACCAAGCCTTATCTCTCCATGACATGTCTAGACCACTATATGACCAAAACAAGACATTACCTTAACTTCTCCAAACTAACCTTAAACAATGTTAATAAGGTTTTAGGAATAATTATAGCTACCATATAAGGCATGACAAGACCACATGACAGCCCTATGAAAGTTTCATTTTAGATGGGTTTGATCCATTTTGAATTTAGGTCAAAATTTGGTCAATAATTTGGTGATTCACAGAGGTAGCATGGCTACAATGCTAAAAATACCAGTAGCCTTATTCTTCCATTAGGAAATGGAGTCATTTACACTTAGTTTAATACTTTATTAGACCTTGATCGTGACACAACAAACTTATTTGAACTTCAAACACACATAAACAAGGACAACAAGACACAACACAAAAAACAAGACACACATATGTGTTATCAAGCACTTAAGGAACATAAAGACAACATAATAAAACTAACTATATATACATAACCTAAAAATAACTTATTCTTATTGGATCAAAGGGGAAGCTTGTATAATCTCTTGATCTATGAAATGAAGGATGACATGAAACAACATGTCTCTTGAGCTTTGTTCTTGATGTCTTCATCCCTTTCATGCTTATCAATCCATTTGGCATGATCCTAAATTAAGCAATGGCAGATGCAAACTAATAAACTATGAAGGTGAATTTATATTGTGTTTCAACAACCTTATCATGACCTCTCTTGATGTTTGTGTTTGTCTCAAACATAGCCATTTCTTGACTTATAAGAACATCCTCAATCATGGTACTTTGGAGGTTATCATATTTTACTTCAAGAGGCAAGGCATATTTAAGAGCATCTTCAAACTATCCAATAGGGTAGGATTTTAAAGAGCCTCAAACTCATCACAAATCTCCTTTAACTTCTACCATAAGTCCTCTTGATCCATGAAGGTATAAACAGTTTTGTCTTCTATTGGTTTTTAAAAATCAATCCCTTGATCATATTCAAGAGTGTCATAGTTATCATAAGTGACCCCATCATGGACTTCAGACTCTTGGTGGTGTCCTTCAAGGCATGTTTTCTCAATAGTATTATTATAGTCCTCATCCACAATATGATTTTTCTCTTCATTAGTAGCTGAAACAATCTTGGCATTCTCTTCTTAGGTAGTTGCAACCTAATCTAGATTATCTCTTTCTTCACTCAAGAAGAATTATTTATGTTTGTATTCACTAAGGGGAGTACCAATAGTGAAATATTCATCATAGGCACTTGAGTCATCTTATTTAGATGCAATTATATTTTGATCCTCTTCACTTTCTTCCCATAGTATAGGTTCTTCTTCAAGGAGGGAGATGGTGGGAGGGCGATGAATAAGTTTATGGGTTAGAGAGGGAATATGAGGTATGGCATATGGATCATGAATAGGCTTGGGGATGGAGGTAAATACTTTCATAGCTTTATATTCTTCCATAATAGTTGGCATGGTATAATTAGGAATCATAGTCCAAGAAGGCTTACAAGATGATGAGATATTGATTTCTTGAGGAGGGATAGGTATATCTTGATGAAGACTTGGAGTCAAAAGATGAGTACTAGGAATAGGAGATGATGCTTGAGGTTTCTTGGATTGGGTATATTTATTCTCCCACCTATCCAATTTATTTATCCACCATTGGATAAAAATTTTCATTTCATAATTTTCCTGATTGATAGTATATTGGGTTTCTTCTTCAACTAACATCCACTTACCCATCAAGAATTGAACTGACTTCCTCATCCTCTCTATGAGATGGAAAGGGATCACATCAAGTTCTCTATCCCATTCTCTCATCACCTATTTTGATTTTATCATATTTGTATTGAATTATAACAAGGATATAGAAGTGAAAACATAATTTTGAGATGGAAAAGAAGTAGGAAGGGAGGAGTATGACTACTACAAGTCTTGGTAAGGCTGATGAGGTGTGTAATTGAAATTATGTGAGGAGAATGTAGGACAATCATAGGGATGATATGACTCATGACAAGGATCATAAGAATCAAATTAAGGTTTATATAGATCATAGGGGTAGCAAAAATAGGGAAACTTTTAGTGTTGAATCTTTGTTAATTCATGAATATTCCAATTTTATAAATCTACATTTGGCAATTTTTTGGGGTATTGAAGAGTCTGGAATAGCCTAATTTTTTTGGATGCAAGTTAATTTTTAGGTTTAGATCACCTACTATTTAAAATAATTCCATTCATATAAAAAAATTTCACAAGTACTTCAAAAGTAAATCTAGGTACATACATTTTCCTCATATCACACATATAGATGATCATCTTCATATGCTAGTGACCATCTGCATATCTACACATGTTGATGACCATATACATATCTATATATTTTGATGGGTATCTGCATATGTTGATGGACATATGAACTTATTAATAGCTATATATATTTTTATGTCACTCATCTACAACTTAAATTGACATAAAGACACTCAAAACATAAATATTATTACTTGTTTGGATTCTTCTCTTAAAGTTATGCAATTTCAAAAAAAATCATCACAATCCAAGTCTACATGCAAAATTTATAGCCTCTATAAATTGGTTATTGATAGTGCACTTGAATATATAGGTCCACATGATGTCAATGACCTTTTGCATGATGTTGATGGCCATTGGCATCACGCAAATGTCAATTAGTAAGTGCACTGTCAACTAGACAACTTTTTGAGGCCGTAACTTTTGCATACATACTCGAATTGTGATGATTTTTTTTTTGAAATTATATAATTTTTTGAGTGTAATACAAATATGTAATAATATTTAATCTTATGTAATTTTTTTATAAATAAAATCTTGATTCATGTGCATAATTAATCACCTTCTAAACTGAATTGTCACCATTATGAATCCAATTTTCCTAGAAAGCTTCAAGGATTTTTTAATATATCCCACTAAAATTAACCCTAAGTAGTAATTATGTTGAGGTTGATATCAAGGTATAAAATATAAGTTCTCTTCATGAGTCTAAGAAAAACACAAGATATTATCAAATACTTTTCCCAATAAGTACCTAGGCTAATGAAACCAACTAATTACATTCTGAGTCACCATTGGTGTTTGTTGAATTCCTCCAAAGGTTGATAGGTAGAAGAAAAACACCAAAAATTCTTCCACAACTTTGGACCTTAATCCCATTGAGCATGTCATAACTGTTGTCACTCATTTTTTCACCCTTGGAGAGGTAATTCAAGCGTACTCCAATTGAGTGAAAAATGGGATTACCCCTACACCTTTAGGTTGTCTATAGTGGAGATAAACCTATATATTAAAGGGTTATCTACCTTGACATATCTATTTAAGCTCATCATCTATGTTACTAACTTATTACGATGAAAGGGATAGAGAAAACATGAAATAAACCTAACCTAATGAGGTGATGCACTAAATATAAATTTATCACTACCAACCAACTACAATTGCACTTCAAAAAAGACCCTAACCTACACATGACACTAATGAAAATCTTCCTCTCTACATTATTATTTCTTATGAAGGTTTGTGAAGTAAACATGAACTAGGAGGACTAAACAAAAGGTTGTGACATGTCACTAATGAAGATAAAACTCACTAAACTCATACATACTTAATTTGAACACTTAAAGAGACTTGAAAAAATACTTTCAAAATGGAATATGAATGCTAACAAGGACAACATGCCAAACAAGGAAATCTATCGCCTAGTAAGATCAACTAGTCTAACATGCACATTGAAATAGTCTATGTAGTAGGTAAAACTAGGTTATTATTCATTGATCAAAGGATGAAAATAGGTAGGGATTCACCATACCAAGGTGGAGAATACAAACTTAGCCAATTAAGGCTCATTATATAGCAAAAGTGAGAGAGAAGAAGAGAAGGTTATAGGAGAGAGAGTTGACAAATGTCTCATGAGTTATAATAAAGAGAGGAGTTATGAATCTACCTCAATAATTCCTAAACACCATGTGTGGTTCCTTTAAATATGCTCACTTTCTCCAAGTGGCATAGGAAATAGAATGCTTCATTGACACCTTGATTAGCTCTCTAAAACTACCCTTTATTTTGGCTTGTTGAATGACAAATGGTCTTCTTGATAGTTAGGCCAATTATCTTACACCTTATCTCTACTCTTGACACCTATCAACTAATCTTCTCATGTCTTCTTTGACACATCACTTCATGTTCTAGTTAGGTGTCTAGAAGACTCTTCATTTCCTCGGGCCAATCTTGCATATAAGTGTCAAAAATTGAATTATTCTTATTCAGATCATCTTATCTTCATTAATGGACTGTTAAGATCATACTAGATATATAACAATCTGTTATAAAGTCTCAAACCATTCTTAATAATTCATTATCTACCAAAAGATCTAATTAGGCCTTATTCCTTGTATCCCCAAAATCATGCAAACCTCCTTGTGTGGAGAAAATTATAAATGGTACTAATAATTAGAAGATATAGTATATGATCTAGTATGTTCTTATATCTTCATGTTCAATTTCACGTTGTGAGAGTGAGTGGAAGTGTACTTTTATATTGATTCTCTCTCTTGACTAGGTCTCAATTAGGCCTCCCTACCTAGAGACTAAAAATTTACTCTAAAGGCTTCCCACACATGAAAAACCCAAATAAAACATGTGATTTAATTATATGACCTCATTCCCTTTCTCCAAAAATAGTTTTGAAGTTCTAACACATTGTACAAACCTTCTAAATAGCTAAAAATAAGATTTTTAACCTATTTTGTATAGTTTCATACCTATAAGTAAAAAATTGTGGCATGATGTCATTATAAAAAGAGTTTTGGACATGATTAAGGTCATTTTATAGTTATCTAATCCATCTAGATTCATATAAATCCTTTTATCTCTCATCGGGTCATTCTGGCTCTCCTAAATAGCTTGAAAGTGCTTCAAGGTCTTAACAATTGTTCATACAACTCAGGGTATAAATCCTCCAACCAATTCAATAAAATTAAATAAAACTTGGGTATATAAATTTCCCTAATGTCCCACTATCCCATGAAACATATTTTTACCATACCAAGCAAAAGAAGTTAGCTTCTCGGGCTGCCAATGGGCATTTTGTGAGGGATGAAAGAGAAAAGGGATCAATGTGTAGCATCTTGAAATTTTTTTTCCTCTCAAAAATTCAAGGATATTAATGAAAACCTCATTTAATTTTCCCCATGGTTCTCCAACCCTTATATCTCCATTAGGTATCTTACACTCTCTTTTGCCTAGGCTTAAGGATCTTAAGTCATATTGCATAAAATACCATAGATGATTGTATTCACTTATTTCTCTCAATTTCAAATTTATAGGTCCTCACCATATTATTTTATATATCCATATCAATATCCTCAAGGTCCTTAGGGTAATTCTTGACTTCACTTCAACCTACTACCTCAATTGGCTACCCATATAGGCCTATGCATGTGATTAGTCATGCTTAGCCTAGAATGGAGTTTGACATCATTTTCATTTGTTGTTGCTTGAGTTTGAATGCCACTTGTGATTGTATCATAATTATGTAAACATCCTATCAAACTTAAAAAAACCTCAAAACCTTTCAAGTAATCAACTTTCTTTTGTTAGAGTATGCAAACCTGTGTGTATAGTCTTAAGATTGTTAGCTCTATCTCCTTGACCATTTATGTACTTGAAAATGGATTAAGTGTCTAGAATGACTTTATAACCTTGAGTTATCCTCTAAAATTTAAACACTAACACACCTTTTTATTGATTTTATAAGACCTTTAGTCACTTACATGGATTTACAACTGACCATTTGGCTGTGTGTATGATCTTGAACTATGTATGCAGGGCTAGGAATCTATTTTTCTTTCATGAATTTAAGATTTTTTTGAGATTTTATAATAAAAATTAAAACTTTTTCATATGTTTCACCTATCTTCATATCCCACATATGCCTTTAACCCTTTTAGGCAAGCAACTACCTCTTGTAACAAGGATTATATGTGACTAGCTGAGTAGGGTTTGATTGTTTGGCTATTAGGTCTAAGACAAAAAATGAGATTTAATTGCCACTCAATAAATAAATTTGTGGATATATTTCATCTTTAAAAGTATATGAATTCATAGTGTCTTGAAACTCAATACTTTATCAACCCACTATTCAAGATAACTTCCTCAAAAGGTGACTAAAGGTGGTTGTTGGAGAAAGTTTGAACATGTAGTTTTGAGTTTATCATTTTTCACATCACCATGAGATCTTATCAATGTCCAGACCTCATCAAGATTTAATTCTCACTATCCTCAAGTCTATTAGCATTTTCAAATCATCTTACCACCTCTACTTTCATTGTCTCCCTACACAATCCTGTAGGTGTGTCTTAGGCTTCTTTATTTTATCGTCAACTCTCTTTGACTTCAGATGTTTTGGAAGCCTTCATTGGTATATGAAATTTTTTAATTTAAAACATTATAATGATTTCATGCCTAGACATTCAACCTTCAACATTGACATTTTCGGATTTCTCTTGAAGCTACATACCTATAATCTATAGACTTATAGGTTTATTACCTTGTGTATAAGAATTAAAAAAGTGTAAACATAACTATTAGGCATCAAATATCATGCCTTCATTGTATCAAAAAATGAATAAGGAGATCATAACTCTCAATATTTATGTAAATACATATTTAAACCCATTCAAATCACCCTATTATGGAGGCACACTAGAACTTAGTCTAAAAGTTGAATGAAGTTGTGACCCTTTGAAGACTAGTATAGAATGTTTTGCTGATCAAAGGGTCATGAATTTATTTTGAGGATGGTATAAGACAATGAATAAATAATTAGATGCATTAGACCATCTAGAGAATCTTAAAACATAGAATTATTCACAGTCACTTGTAAATTATGCACAAGAGAAACTCTCTTTGACAAAAGACTTTCCACACATACCAACCTAGTGGATGAAGATGTATGATACATTTATATACCTTTGATAACTCATTCCAATTATTTTCATGTAGCCAAAGATTTCACACTTCCACTGGAGTTGCACGAAATTCAATCTATGGGGATTTTAGTCTTCAAAAATTAGTTTAACTCTTTAGCAATTATTTATAAATATAATGATATCAATAAAATGACCAATGAAAAAAACTATAATACCATAGGGATCCCAAAATCTAACTAAAATATTATCCCACAACTCTAATTGTACAACCTATTCCATGCAATTGAAAATGGCCTTCAAGAGCTAGTGAATGGAGCAATGGAATAGAGAGAGATTTCTAATATTATTGGACTTGAAACATCTTTCCAAGTTTTTTTTAAACCTGAGTAATCCCAAGGGATACATATACAATGTTTTTACCTCTTCTTAACTCTTCTTTTTGATGTTGAAACTCAAGATTCTAACCTTTGTTTGACTTTTTGATAGGTGTGTTAGTTGTGTAACTACTCCAAGGTCTTGGTAAGGTGTCTTGTATGGATTTCCCACTTAGAGAGTGTTTTGTAGACTAATTACCTAGTGATTTATAGATTTTTGAGTTTGATTAACATTAATTATCAACCCAGGGTGTGTACATTTTTCAAATATATCAACAGTATATATGCATCATCGATTCAAAAATCAACTTGCTTTTCTAGTTGTAGTACAATGAATTTATGTTGAATTCACCAAAAAACTATATTATGAAACTATTATGACATAATTACAAAACTACTTCAAACTTATGAATCACACATGCATCACACCTATATAATCAAACTAATAATAAAATCAACTTACACAACACATTAAAACTAAAGAGGGTTAGGATCTTCACTGCAACTCCTTTCGAGGGGGTCCTTCCTCATTCAGAACTAAGTCCTAATCCTTCTTTGAGAGAATTCACAAACTTCTTACAAAATCAACCTTCTCATTACTCAATTATATATCAATTAAATATTGCTATATAAGGTTACAATATTCATAATGCAATTACTATAATTCTAATACTTATGCTATTATATATCCAATTAACTAACTCCTAATCTGATTTAGGTTCTACCATTAAATACAGAAGGTAGTTTATTAGCTTTTAACCAAAGACACCAAATTAGGAAAAACACAAATACTTTAGAAACTACCCCAATCAACCTTCAAGTGGTTGGTAATTAAAGTTACTTATTTTAAGCTTGACTAGGTTAAGGACAAGGTATACTATTTTTCTATTTTATTTCTTTTTGTCTTTTTTCCATTGTCCTTGTCTTTCTCATCTTTGGTAGAAAATCCAAATATCCTTGTATGTAGGGAGTCTGTACAACAAATATGATCCTTTTCAATCATCCATTCAGTTCCCAAGACAATTCGGTATGTCCTTAAATTTTGATCACAATAATAGCTCTATTTTAAATAGTGGCTACGTGAAACCTCTAGGTGAAGCCTACAATTACTACAGGCACTCTATAGTAGCTATAGGAAACCTATAGGTGAAGCTTACAATTTCTATAGTCACTCTGCAGTGGCTATGGGAAACCTATAAGTGAAGCCTACAGTTGCTACAGGCACTCTATAGTGGCTATAGGTAACTTGTAGATGAAACCTATAGTTGATGTGGGCACTCTGCAATGGCTATGGGAAACCTGTAGGTGAAGACTATAGTTGTTGTGGTACCACCTATAAGTGTTGTGCCCTAACAAGATCTTGTAACTTTATGTTATCCTTCAAATGCATGTTAAATAAAGTTACACAAGTATAATCTAATCAAGGAAAAAACATCAATAATACATAACATATATATATATATGTATGTATGTATGTATGTATGTATGTATGTATGTATGTATGTATGTATGTATGTATATGTATGTATATATATATATATATATGTATATATATATATATATATGTATATATATGTATATATATATATATATGTATATATATATGTATATATATATGTATATATACATATATATACATATATATATATGTATATATACATATATATGTATATATACATACATATATATACATATATATATATATATATGTATATATATATACATACATATATATAAATATATATATATATATATACATATATATATATATATACATATATACATATATATATATATGTATATATGTATATATATACATATATACATAATATATGTATATATATACATATATGTATATACTTATATATACATATACATATATATATATATATACATATACATACATATATATATACATATTATATATATACATATATATACATACATATATACACACACACACACACACACACACACACACACACACACAAAAAAATCATAAAGTCATTCATTCATTTGCATAAGTCATAGATAGTTATGGGGTTTATATGGAAAAATATATATACTAGGTATGGATGAGGCTATAAAATGAAGAAATTGGTGGCCTCATCACACCCCCTACTTAACCTCTTACTTGACCTCGAGCAAGCCTTGGCTACATTTTGAAACCAAAAAAAATTCTAAAGTCTAGGGTCTCAGGGTAGTCTGACCCTTCAAAGATGTAGAAACCTTTAGCATTCTTAATGTGTTCCCATATATTATTCTCTATCTCTATATCAACTAAAATATTTCCCTCCAAATCAGAAATTGGGAACCAGAATATAGAGGGTTGAAACACCAACCCCAACTATTGTATCCTCCACTTTCTAACAAGTTCAATATACAAGTATACTCTATGGATGACCTCCCTAAGGTTTTTAGGGGAGTAAGGCTCCTTTATTTTCAAAGCATTTGAGATTTTTTCACATTTATGAGAACAAGCAACAAAAATTTGCTTTCCATCTCGTTCCATAAGACTCAAATAATGATTCTAAACTTCTACCTATTTTTTGATAACCCATTTCTGTGGAGTGTCTATGTTCATGAAGGAGATCCATTCATCTATTATAGCATCTAGATTTATTGATTCACCCCTAATCATCAGGGTAACTTCTTTTTCTTTTTCTTGATATTCTTCCATTTTTTTCTTTCTTCTTGTTTTATTCAGAACATATGAGGAAAATGCATTTAGTAGGACATCCCCCAAATAGATGTTTGGATTCCATTCTATATCACTGGGTATATCATATTGGTGGATGCAAAACTCACTTAACTGAGCTTAGAGGTTAGGATCAACATGTATATATTCTTCAAATAAATATTTGGGGTCACAAACCATGTAAGATTGAGCATTATAGATCTTGTCATATCTAAATTTAAGCTCTCTCTTCCAAGTATACAACATACACCCTAGAAGGTGGTCTCCACTCCATCAATAGTTTAGTGGTTTCATGTATTTTACCAATATTTTCCTTTAGATGACTGATCCTAAGTTCAACAATTTCTAATTTTTATTGTAATTCATCATGTCATTCCTTTGATTAAACATATCCCTTGAATATCTACACCAATTCATTGTGGTAAGTTTCAGTATCACATAATAGGTTTCTTTTCTTTAGTTTTTATTTTCCTTTTAGGAGGGATGATTGATAACACTTGTTCTTCTTGTGCAAAAGTTGATAGAAGAACTTCCTCCTATCCTGAAGGAGCCATGGTGGAGGAATCAAATCTATGGTGCGGAGACATTGAGAGAAGGAATATGTTGTTGTGGACTTTCCTCCTATATGTTAAAAGGAGGTAGGACTAGTTTTCTTCTCTTTCTTCTACCCATAGTAGTTTTAGATGGACCCTTAGTAGCTATGGGTTAGCTAGTAGCATTGGTGCCCATAACAACTCCCTGAATAATCTATTGGGAATGCTCCTTAGGGGATTCCTTCTCATTATTACCCTCTTCTTGTTGAGGTTCATTATTCCCTAGGGCTAGAAATTGCTCCCAACTTAGATTAGGTCTGACAGAGTTTACTCCTTGTTTAGTTATCAACCATATTAGGTAATGATGGGATAGGATTGTTTCAATAACCTTTTGGTACTCTTTGGACATCCTTTTTAGAATGTTCCATAATAAATTTAGAAAATTAATGGTTTTATTATGCCTTAAGTGATTCAAAAATTTAAACTGGAGGGTATAAATTAGGGAATACCTTCCTTCATAGGTCATGTACCTAATGATATATGATGCTATCTACCTCCATGCTATAGGTAAGATGAGTCTCTCCACACCACCTTTCTTTAGTACCAATATTTCATTCTCTTGACAAAATTGATGTTTGGCTTTTTGGCAATTGGGTTTGTCTTGCCAATTCTCTCCTCTACTTGGCAACCCAGTTATCTGGCTCACCAGTTCTTCAGTGACTAGGAATGTGATGCCATATATAGTAGCTTGGTATCCATTAAAGGATCATACAAATTCTCTAGCAAGAAGTTCTAAGAAATGTTGCAAATTTTCAAAATAAATGATTTAATTAGCTCTATTAAAGACAACCCAGTTGGCTTGGTCTCCCTGAAGTTGCCTATGATCCATGGGTTCTTTCCTCACAATTGACCCCTTTCCATCTTGCTAAGTTCAAGTTATCTATCAGTTATTTAAAATAATAAGTGGAAAACCCCTCTTGTTTGGCTTATGAAAACCTATCTATAGCAAAGTAGGGTTTTTTCAACAATGGTGGATGTGTGGTTGTAGGTTGCAGGGTTGTAAGTTATGGCATGTTACAATTTTACATGAATGGTTATACTTGCAAGGGGAAAGTAACAAAATTGATTTCTTTCCCTATAGGATATTATGGAATCCTTATGGCATCTAATCTCACACATATGGTTCCCATAGTGCATGGTATTCTCACCCACAACATCCTCTCCCCCCCCCACTTGCGATGTCACATGTCCTCAGGTAATGTGGAGTGAATACGAAGAAAAGGATAGAATGGGGTCATAATTAGGGGTATAAGTGAGGGTTTAGAGTGGAGTTGAAATGAATGATGTGACTCATGATTGAATATACTTATTAATATTATACATGCTATATTAAAATAATGAATACTTTTCAATGATTAAAATATATAATGTACCTTTTTGTTAACAATGTATCGAGGGTGATGCTGAGGGTTTACGTGTGTGTTTTGGCATGTGAGTGTTTGTATGTGAGTGAGTGATAGAATGCAATGATTAGGCTGGAAGTTGAAATTGGATTGAAATGGGCCCCTTTTGAATAATTATGAGATCATTGGATGTTAGGCTTTAATGGTGCCCTCAACTCACCTGCATAGAACTGGAATAGGGGTCTTAAGTTAGATGAGATATTATTACTCTCCTACCACAAGGTGTTTATTTTAGAGTTGGGTGATCTAAGTCATATGTTGTATGACCATGGAAAAGGGTAGTTAAGGGTTATGTTGATGTGTGATCTTCCTTTTCATGAGCCTCCTAATAATTGTCTTTGTGTTGTCTTTTGCCCTATAGGTTTTGCACCTGGTAGATGTGTCTTTTAATAATTAGTAGGATATTCAAAAATGGGGTATGTGTGTTAATAAAATATGAGATCTCACTATTTAACATAGTGAAATCACCTCCATTAAATGACCAAAAACTAAAAGTGAGTCATGTGTGTCCCTATAGGCATAAATTCTGGTCTATAACACTCCAAATGGAGATTGAAAGTGTTTTTTGTTGGTGTGGATATTTAGCCTATTATTCAATGGTAATTCTAAGTAAGAGGCTTGAATTTGGTGCTCCAATCCTCCTTCACTCCTCTACAAGGTTGTCTGATAACTTCCATGCATTGCTTAAAAGCCAATAACCCAACCATAGCTTAGAGTTTAGGAGGATCTAACCTGCATGCATTAGAAAGGTGAAAATAGGCATTGGGAGGTACCTATAGCAACTACAGGTGGAGCCCATAGTAGGTTACAAAGTTATTCCCAAATATGGAAAAGGTACCCATAGTAGCTACAGAATTGCCTATAGCAACTAGACAATTGTGCTCAGAATGCCTACCTTTTCTCCTAGCTTCTTTTTTTATTTTTATTTTTCCCCTAAATAGCCTGCAAGTTGGTTTTCTATTTAGGCCCATTTTACAATTCTAGGTAGCCAGCAGGCTAGTTTTCTACCCAGAATCTGCCAACAACACCCAAAAATAACTTTCCATTATTGGATTTTTTTTAAACTCTAACTGTTACTTGTAGTAGAATGTTTATTTAAGGTCCTTGCCAAGGCACCTAGAAGGGTAACTATTAAGGACCAAGTGAAGGTCTCATTCATCATACTAGAGGAGGGTTAGGATGTCCTCCTCTCCTTTTTCATGTGAGTCTTAGCTAGTGCTCCCTTTATCTAGTGAGACATCATGCCTATCTAATACATCACTGTATCCATATTGTAATTTCTTGTGCATGTGCTTGGTAAACTCCTCTTGAGTGATTAGATTTTTATACAACTTTAGTCTATGGCTATTGACTAGTAGATAAAATCTTATTGGATTAATGGTTTGGAGTTGCATTGCTCCATTGTCATAAACATGCTCAATCTTAAAAGGACCAAGCCATCTGGTCTGGAGTTTGTCCTTGTGATCCTGGTATTTAGAGTAAAAAAGAAGGGCCCAATCTCCTACATTGAATTGCTTGGTCTTAATGTACCTATCATGACATCTAATCCATAACTTCTATACAAAATCTATGTTCTATAATGCCTATTGTCTACATTAATCTAAGGTATTCAATTATATAAGCCTTTCTTTCTATGCTTCAGATATATCCATCCCAAGTTTTACTGTTATTCATAAGGTCTTGTGCTCAAATTTAATTGGCAAGATAGGTTTGTTCCCATAGACCAAATTATATGGGGTGAAGCCTATAGTGGTCTTCCATGTGATTCTATAAGCCCAAATAGCTTCATGAAGTCTAGCCTCCCAATCCTTATGAGACGTATTAACAGTCTTTGTCAAAATATTTTCTAACTCCTTATTGGTGACTTCCACTTGTCTATTGAACTATTGATGATATGGAGTTGATTTCTTATGTCTAATCTCATATTATTGGACCAAGGTAGTAATTAAGTTAGCAGTGAATTAGGGTCCTTGATCAGTGACTATTTCTCATGGCACGCCATATCTTATAAATATTTATTCATAGAGAAAATCTTCCACCTTCTCATCCTTAGTGCGTGTGAGAGCCTTTATTTCCACCCATTTAGTGACATAGTTAGTACATACAAGGATATACTCTTTGTTGTTGGATTTTGGATCAAAAAGTCCTACAAAGTCTAGGCCCCATTTTTCAAATGGTTTAAGCACTATTTGAGTCTGAAAAAGCATGCCATCTGAATGTGTGGGTCTCCTCATATGCTGACATCTATCACACTAAGCAGTATACCTTATTGCATATTTATGGAGTGAGGGCCAATAATATCTTGTATTCAAGATTTTTACTGCTATATGCTTGGCTACAAAATGTTCTCCATAGGGTTCATCATGGTAGGCTTTGAGGATATCTGTAACTTCATCTTCTCTAAGACATCTTTTGATGATGGAGTCAGGCCCAATATAGAAAAGAAATCTAGACAGCCATGAATATCTACCATATTTTTGAATCAAAGCTCTTCTTTATTTAGGGAGGAAGTGTTGTAGAAGTAGATATTTTATAAGGTATTTCATAATATCATCATACCAAGGTGTGGTAAGGGTAAGGGAGAATAGGTGCTCATCTAGAAATGATTCATCCACTATGGTATCTTCTTTAGGAAATTGTAGGCATGATAAAAAAATTAGCCACAACATTGTCCCTAGCAGGATTATCTACAATGGTGATATAAAATTCTTATAATAAGAGAAACCATATTATCACTCTGGCTGGAACAGTTGGTTTATTCATAAGGTACCAAATGGTTGCATGGTCTGTATGAACAAAGACTTGATACCCTATGATGTAGTGATGGAACTTGTTGATAGCATAAACTACTACCAAGAAATATTTTTAAGTAACTGTGTAATTTAATTTTGCTACTTGTAGGTTCTTACTTACAAAATATATGGCATAATTGAGTGCTTTCTCTTTTGGCCTATCACAACTCCTAAGGTAGTATCTAAAGCATCTATGTGAATATGGAAATGAAGCTTCCAATCAGGACCATGTAGAATAGGGGTGGTGGTCAATAATTCCTTCAATTGTTTGAAGGTTGTATAACAAGCAGGAGTCTATAGAAATTCATCATCTTTAATCAAAAGAGTGAACAATGGTACTGTTACCTTGATGAAATTGTTGATAAATCTACTGTAGTAATTAGTATGTCCTAAAAAACTCATAACATCTTTCTATTTTTGAGGAACAAGTAGGTTTTTTATGATGCTAATTTTTATAGGGTCAACATTAATTCCTTCAATATATACATGGTGGCTTAAGACAATGCCTTATATCATAAGCATGTAGCATTTCTTGTGACTAAGAGATAGATGGTGCTCTTGATAGCATTGCAACACTTTCTATAGGTTTTTGAGGCACTCATCAAATGTTTCTCCATAGACAATGAAGTCATCCATATAGATTTATACATATTCATTGGTCATATCTGCAAAGATACTTAGGATAGCCCTCTAGAATGGTGTAGGGGCATTACATAGTATAAAAGGTAATAAAACATAAGCATAAGTACCCCAAAGACAAGTAAAATTGGTCTTTTCTTGGTCCTCAGGAGTAGTTCTAATTTGGTTGTAACCACTGAAGCCAAATAAAAAAGTAAAATATTTCTTTCCTGCTAGTGTGTCTAACACTTGATCAATGAAGGGTAGAGGAAAGAGATCCTTCCTGGTTGCTATGTTAAGTTTATTATAATCTATGCATACACATTGTCCATTTTTCTTCAGTACAATTACCAATGGTGAAACCCATTCACTATCTGAGATAAGATATATAAATCTAGCAGTCATAATTTTTTATAATTCTACTTTAACTATTTCTCTAAGAACTAAATTCATCTTATGTTATGGTTGTCTGATTGGTTGGGAATATTCTTTGATATAGATATGATGTGTGCATGTTTTTGGGTTGATTCCTTGCATATCCTCATAATACCATACAAAAGCATGTTGGTTTGCATGCAACATGTTGACTAAGTGATTTTCCTCATTTAACTCTAACTTGTTATTAATAAGTAGTGTTATTCCTAGAGAGATTTCAATTTGTTGTGAGAGTGATTTCATCATTTATATATTTTTAATGGATCTATTTTGATTGAAGTTATGAGGTTTTAGCTCATGGAATATTTTCTATATAGATGCATCAATATTATTTGATTCTTAAAGGCTAGAAAATGGGCACTCAACACATCGCAAGTGGTTGAGATCTGTTAAAGGATTTTGATGATTATGTTGAATAAAATCGGAGAGAATTATATCTTCTTATTGATTAGCCAATATGTATGCATGGTCTATGGTAAATACAAGAATCAAGGGAGGCTGATTTACCTCATCTTCTTCAGTCCATAATGTATGCTCTAGTGTCAAAATTGATTGTGTTAGGAGATAAAGGACCAACTTCTTAGTGTGATTACCATTGGATATCATCATGTTACCTGATCTACAACTGATGAAGGTATCAGTTGTTGCAAGCCAATGTCATCCTAAGATAAGAGGATATCCATCCAAATTAGACTTAGGCTACAACGCAATGAAATCTACAAGATACTCTCAAGAATTCATAATAATGACAAGGTCTTCAATGATTCCTTTTGGTCTGACTATAGACCTATCATCCATTTGTAGAATTGTAGATGTGGGATGAATATTATACAGATTTATTTTATGCATAGTTTCAGTTGTCATTAAATTTATTACAATCCCCAGGTCTATCAATGTATGGGATAACTACTGGTCATAGATCTAGACTGTTACTATTGGGTATCCTAGATCTAAATATTTCTTTGGTAGGGTGTTTCCCAGAATGATGTCTACTAGCTAGCCAATCACATGCACAGTATTGGGATCTTTCTTCTTCCTTCCAAGTTTTCATAGATAGAGGTCTCTAATAGCTTTAGAATATATGGGTGCATCCTTGATGACTTGGAAGAGAGGGATTTTTACATAAAGATTCTTTAGTTCTCCCGTGAAATCAAACTTAGGTTCAATTGCATGGCATTGAAGGGTGAGACGTTCTATAAATGGTGGGGTTTTTTCATCAACAACTTTATTTATTAGTTCAGAGAGTTCTTGTGGTGATGGAGGTGGGTTAGCATGATCTTATAGGGTTTCATGATCTAATTCCATTATTATGGGTGGTGTTGGGGGTGGTATAACTTTCCTTGAATAGAGGTGAACTTCATTGATGTTCACAGTGTATGTTGTGTAATAAATAGGTTCAATACTAAATGTGGGTTACACCAACTTATTTGTAAGATTTTTTATGAGTTGGATAGGGAGCTGGCTAGGCTTGGGTGTAGCATGTGTATTAGTCATAAGAGCAAGAGGTTGTTTTTATTGTTGTGGAGGAAATCCACCTTAAGGGTTTTCCCAGGGCTGATTGGGTCTCCAAGGCTATTGTCATTGGTTTGTGAAGGGTGGGCCTTGGGGCAGACCTGGAATAATTTTTTCTTAGCTATTTGATTTTAGCTAATGTCATTTGAGAGATATCTCCCCCACTCATTAGGTCCAAAGCTTTCAGATAATATTCTCTGACTCCTTTCAGGAAGATGAGTTTTAAAGGCTCTTCTCCAAGTGCACTTTGCTTAAATTTTTGTACACTAAACATGAACCATTCAAAATAGTATTCCAAAAATTCATCCCCTTCTCGAGTCATCCTAAAGATGTCATTTCTTCTATAATTTCTTTCTCATCCATATTCCCAATACTAAGATTTTTTTTTTCATGTCCCTCCAAGTATGGACTAAATTATAACCCAGTCCCATGAACCAGCAAAGTGCTGAGTCTTTGAGGGTGGCTAGAAAAAGTTTTAATTTTTGTGCATCTTGCTTCTAGTCATAGATTTTATAGAGGATTTCAAACAAAAATGTGTCTAGATCTTTTGATAATATACCTCTAAAACTGGGCAATGTTGAGGGTAGGATATTTTTTATTTGTGTTATACCTATTGCATCTAGAGTAAGAAATTCAAAAGTAATTATGTCTGGAGTCCTATTGTTATCCACAAAGTTTCCTTCTCTATTCATGATGTATTTTATTATGATATGGATACCAAAGGTTCTCAGGATCTCATCCTCAAATTCTGTATCAATCCCTTGGTCAGCACAATAGTAAATATTTATCTATTGACCCTTGATCTTTTTACTGGATGAAAGGTCTAAATATTCTCTTGAGCTTTCTTTGATTTGATCAAGAAAGCCTTGCTAAAATGTTGTAAATATGTTACTCTCTGGAGTATCTGGTTCTTTTAGTTCCTGTCCTTCATTTATTCTTACTAGCTCAGCTAATGCTTCCTCTACTTCTGTTTCCTTTTTCAAAGCTAGCAGTGCTTCTTCTATAAGTTGCCTCCTTCGGTTTGTAGTGTTCTCTTCTTCAAGAGCCTTCCGACTTATGGTATATTTTTTAATAAGATTATTAGTTGCTACAAGTATTTGTGGTTCTTTCTTGGTAGCAACTTGTGGCTTATTTGGTAGGAATCTCCCTTGAGAATTTCTCTCTCTACATAAATGTTATGCCACTCTTTCAGCTATCCTGTCCCTTCCTACACAGGGTTAATTTTTTTTTCATTTTTGTGTGTTTAAGGGAGTTGTTTCTGAATAAGTAAAATATAATGTAGGAAATAAAAGAGTGTGAAAATCAAAACAACAAGAATTGAAATTTTACTTCTATAAAGCATTAAAATTATCTACTAAAAGTGGGAAAATTATTCTAGAAAGTAGGAAATGAAAGCAAAAAAATTATCCTAGAAAATAAGAAATGAAAGTAGGAAAAATATCCTAGAAAATAGGAAATGAAAGAAAAAACATTAAAATCACACTTTGAAAAAAATAAATCACTCTTGCAGAAAAAATTCTAAAAACATGAACTTAAGTGACTTATGCACCATTTACTTCTAGAAACTTAAACATTTGGCATAAGACACCATAGTTCCCTTACTCGACTTGCTTAGTTGGAAATATATGTTTAAGAACTTAGACATTTGGTATAAGACACTGCAGTATCCTCACTTGACTTACCCGACTAGGTAGAATAGTGCATTAACCAATCTTAAAAAAATAATGATTGATTTTAAAAAACAATAATTGACATCCTCCTCAGCAATGACGTCAAAATGTTATGTAGACTAATTATCCAGTGATTTCTAGATTCTTGAGTCTGATTGACATTAACTATCAACCCAAGGTGCATATACTTTTCAAGAATGTCAAAACTATATATGTAACATTGATTCAAAAATCAACTTGCTTTTCTAGTTGTAGTATAATGAACTTATGTTGAATTTACCAGATAATTATATTATAAAACTATTATGACATAATTACAGAACTACTTCACACTTATGACTCACACATGCATCATAATTATATAATCAAACTAATAATAAAATCAACTTACACAACACATAAACTAAAGAGGATTATGATCTTCACTACAACTCTTTCTGAGGGGGCCCTTCCTCATTCAGAACTAAGTTCCAATCCTTCTCTAAGATAATTCATAAACTTATTACAAAACCAACCTTCTCATTGCTCAATTCTATAGTAATTAAAGATATCTCTAGAAGGTTATAATATTTAAAATGCAATTGTTGTAATTCTAATACTTCTACTATTATCTATCTAATTGATGAACTCCTAATCTAATATAGGTTCTACCATTAAATAAAAAAGGTAGTTTATTAACTTTAAACCAAAGACACCAAACTAAGAAGAATAAAATTACTTTAGAAACTACCGCAATCAAATTTCAAGTGGTTGGTAATTGAAATTACTTATTTTAAGCTTGATTGGGTTAAGGACAAGGTATATTGTTTTATTTCTTTTTGTCTCTTATTGTCCTTGTCTTTCTCATCTTTGGTAGCACATCTAAAGTTTTTTGTATGTAGGGAGTCCATACAACAACTATGATCCTTTCTAATCATCCATTTGGTTCCCAAGACAACTAGATATGTCCTTAAAATCTGATCATAACAATAGCTCTATTTTTCACAGTGGCTATATGCAATCTCTAGATGAAGCCTACAGTTGTTATGGGCACTCTGTAGTGGCTATGGGCAACCTATAGGTGAAGCCTATAGTTAATTCAGACACTCTATAGTGGCTATGGGAAACCTATAGGTGAGGCCTACAGTTACTATGGGCACTCTATAGTGGCTATGGGCAACCTATAGGTGAAGCCTATAGTTATTGTGAGCACTCTGCAGTGGTTATGAGCAACCTATAAGTGAAGCCTATAGTTGTTGTGGGCAGCCTATAATTGTTGGGCCCTAACAAGATCTTGTAGCCTTACATTATCCTTTAAATTCTTGTTAAATAAAGTTACACAAGTATAATATAATTAAGAAAAAAGCATCAATAATCTATAACATAACATATAGATATCAATGCACACACAAAATCATAAATTTATTCATTCATTTGCATAAGTCACAGATAGTTATGAGGTTTACATGGAAAAATATATATACTAAGTATGGATGATGTTATAAAAGGAAGCAATTGGTGGCCTAATCAGAGAGCTTTTCCATACATTGGAGTTAGCCAAAAATCACCTTTTTCTTCATTTTCACTATATTAAAGTTCATAAATGAACCTTAAACACTCCAAAACATCATAAAATATTATAACAAAGTTACCAAGACATAGAATAGCTTTAATAGACTCCTAACAACCTATGACACCACTTGACCAAGCCTTAACTCTTCATGACATGTCTAGACTATTATATGACCAAAAAAAGACATTACCTTCTCCAAACTAACCTTAAACAATACTAATAATGTTCTATTAAGAATTTTAGGGACCATATAAGGCATAACAAGACCACATAACAAACCTATGAAAGTTTTAATTTAGAGGGGTTTGACCCATTTTGACTTGACATCAACATTTGGTCAACACTAACATGGAGAGAATATAACATAAGTATAATAAATAGTACAACTAAGAACATGCTAAAAATGTTTTTTTTTTCAATTATTTGTATGATTTTATACTTTTTGAAATATTTAGAATGAAAAAAGATACCCTGTGATCAGATTCAAAGGATATTAATAGGTAACTCTGAGATCATAATATGTTATATAAAATTGGTGGTACTATTGAGGATCATATATAGGTATAATGTCTCGAACTATAGGCTCTATGATACTCTACATATATATCATAAGATTCTGTGATCTCAAAGAGGTAATGAAAGGATTAAGGGTTCATTGAACCCATTATTTTTCCCTCTATAGTTTATTAGAAGTAGAAATAAAAGGAAGATGTTTAGTTTCTCTAGATAACTAAATATGTTGCATAATAGTATAACAAGATATTGTTTAACCCATTGTGTACCTATGATGTAATGATATCTGAAGTATGGGACACTTAGGAAAGTGGATTTATTATTTATTACCCTTTCGTAGAGGATTAAACTTATTACATTTGATAATTAGCTATTTTGGAATAAACTTATTTTTTTCAAGTGGATGTTCATATGGAATTCCAAAAACTATGACTACCTAGGATTTGTATGAATGTATTTAGTACACTGATTCACTATATATGATATTGTGTAGATTTTGTGTATCCAAGGTCATGCCAATAAAATATTAAATTCTCCCGTGTATGGTATAAATAATAAGTTAGTGACCACATGTGTTGGTCCAACCTATAAATGTAATTCAATCTCACCAAGAACATGTTATGAGGTCCTATCAAATACTTTGACCCTATTGGTCAAAGGACACAAAGCATCATGTGTATATTCCAAATGTTTAATTAATGTCATGGTTGAAACATTATCACTATCACCATTATCAATCATAACATTGTGAATAAGATGGTGATCAAGATATGCTTGAATAAATAATGAATGAAAATTTGAGTCATCATCCATAATCTCACTATCATCCAAAGTAATATATGGTCTCTAAAACATAAGAGGTATATGTAGTGTATATTTACCAATAATTCCATTTAATGGATGCCCATAATGTGGTGGAGGAGGATGTGCATTATATACAATTTGCAATTTGGGATTCTTCTAATAATAATCTTGTAATAGATCACTAAACATCTTTTGATTCTAATAGTAACAATGTTGTGACCCTGAATCCTTTGGAGGATCATCAAACATAAGTTGTTTGTTATTGAAAAGGTCTTGGATACTATTATTCAAGGGATAACATTGACTATTAGATTACCTAAGGACTTGGTGATAATAAAAATAATCATTTGCATCATATCTATGAGGTATGGGTTTACTTATATCAACCTCTATGTAAATATGGAGAGAGATAATATGATAATCTACAAACTTCTTAAGTAGTGAAGCTAGAGATTTGACTAATCATGTAAATTGTCTCGTGGGTGAGTTGGATAAGACAAGCTGATTAGGTTGATCTAACACTGCATTAATATTTGTAGTTGTTTCCTTTTTAAGTTCTATAGGTTTTTATATTATAACTCAGTTTGGTATGAAACTTGGCATTAGATGTAGTCGATGTGTTTTCTACATTCTTAAACTTGTTCAATTAAATAAGTTTCATTTCCAAATCTTGAAAAATATGACGTAAGTCATCAAAAGATTTGAAATTTTTGAAAACAATGGACTCATTAATGGGGAAAGTAAGGTTTTCTTTAAGATGTCTTGAAACTCTTTATCTACCATTTGATTAGTCATTTTGGCCAACATTGTCTTGTACCTCAAGACATATTCATTGATAGGTTTAGTGGTTCCTTGTTTGATATTTAAAATTTGGGCATATGATACATTTTAAGTAATGTTAATAGAGAAGTGTGACAAAAACTAATCCATAAGAGGTTTAAAAAAAAATTACTAATTTTATTGGGAAATCATAGAACCACCTTACAACATAGTCCTTAAGGCTCCTTGGAAATAGATTAGTCAAAAGTGTATCATTATAAGGATAATCAAGGCATGACACATGCTATAAATATTAGAGATGTTATTTAGGATCACCCTTGACATCATGAAATGTGAACTTAGATGAAACAAAACTAGTTATAAATCTATGAAAATATAACTCATGTGCAAGAGGGTTATGTAACACCTCTTGTGAATCAATGGCATAAGGGTACTTCATAGAATTTTACTAAATATTATTATCCTTATCTTTCAAAAGTTTTATAGTTTGGACAATATATGGTAAATTTTTATTTCTATGATTGGAAGTTTGAGAATCCACTAAAGGATGTGTACTCGTGGTTTAATTTGATATAGGCATTACAACTGGTAATTGGTTTGAAGTGCCAATGTTTCCCATGGAGGATATAGTAATAATAGTATTTATTTCAATAAAAATGTCATAAAAACATAATTCATGCCTCGATTGGATGTATGAAGCAATTATGTGCTTAAAGGGAGAGTTATTGAAATATGAAGATGTCCCATAGTTGTAATATCATGATCAACTAGTTGTTCATCTATGTTTTTTTCCTCTTTTATCTTCCAATATGTTTTTTAGAATCTCATCAATATATTTGGGGTTTTGACTGGTACACTCTTGAAAAAGAGAAATAACTTGCACTTGATCTTGATCTATTTGTTCATGCTCATTATTTTCATTATCAAAATCATCTTCTATGATAACCTCTTAATCCTTTTGTTTAGTTTCATCATTGGCACTTGTATTAAGCATAGGGTTTGATACTTCATGAGTCTGATACATCTTAAGTAGCACAAGAGGAAGCATTAAGCTTTCAATAGAAACACCACCTAATCTAGGGATAGGCCTAGGTTTCATATTGATAATAGAATAAATCTAGAAAAATTGACAATGAAAAACCTCATGAGTTTGAAGATCCTACGAAAAATTAGGATTCACATAAAAAGACGAATAGATTAGGTTCACCAAATTTGTAACCTTAAATTTGGATAGATCATGTTCAAGTTAGGTTCACCAAATGTTTAACCCTAAATTTAGATAGTATGAGTATCTAGGGTTAAGAGGATTATATTAGTTTTTACATAAAGGTGGTGAACTAACCTAAAAAATACGGTAATTAATAAAAAAACTCATAAGAAAATATTTTAAATTTATATAACTAAGATTGCTAAAAATCGTAAATTACAACTATTGATATATATTAAAATAAATTCAAAAAATTATACTTTGTTGGTTTACTGCGTACGTGCAAGTCTGAACAAGAACATGTTAGAAGTGGATTAGATGTTGATCCTAAAATAATCATAAAATTTTATAAATATCCTTTCTATAGCCTCAAATGCTTACATAAGATTTAGGCAGTTCCATCAATGTAGGTGTCTACCTCTTACACAGGTTTATTGTATGTAATATTTATTGGATCTAGATATGACCACCCTAAGCCTTCTCGATATTTTTTATCCTTTCTTCTAATGTATTTAGATCATACGTGCAGGCTATCACTCTTTGTCAAATGATCAAAACCTAGCTCTTAACCTTTGGAGTGACTGTGATTAAATTAATGGGCTCACGATGTCGATCTGATCCCAAATACCCCTCTATCAATGGGTGTTGCCTACATAGCCATTACTCCGAAGAGGGACTCAAACTGATGTTACTCTCCCCTATGTGTTGGATTATATATCCACAAGAGTAAAATGTGTGATAAGCAAAAAACATGCAATGACCTAGCTTGTAACTTAGAAAATATGTTTTATGACCTACTCTTTGAATGCTTTAAACCTTTAGAAATATTTCTCATATGATTGATATGGAAATAGCGATAAATATGGTAGATTTAATCACTTGATTGCTTTATTGAATGGTTTTTTTGTATATTGTCTTGTTTAGTTGTATGTAATTTCCAAGTGGTGAATGAATGATGATAATCTGAAGAGAGTCTCAAACTAATGTAGTTATCCCCTATATGTTGGTTTGTATGTGAACAAGGGTGAAATGTGTGATAAGCAAATATATGTAATGACCAAGGTTATAACTTGGAAATTATGGATCATGGGATTCTCTTTGAATGCTTCAGACTTGTAGAAAGACTGCTCCTGTAACTAATATGAAAATAGGGACAAAGAGGGCAGATTCTCACTTGAATGCTTTAGTGAATGCTTCTTTGTATATTGCCTTGCAAGTTTATATGATTTCCATGTGAGTAATGAATGAGTGTTTAACTTGTATATATACTAATATCTTTTGGAAATATCTCACATTAAAGAACTTAGGTTGACCTTTTGGATACGTTTTTTTTTTAAAAGGGATGATTTTTGGGCACTTGACACTTTGTTAATAAAATAAATAGTTGTGTCAACTTAGGTGTCCACTTTGGAAGCAAGTGTCCAGGGAGATAGAAAATAAATCGAAGTCCAAAACTAGGAGTGATGGATAATTATCAAGATTATATCTTTTTGCATAATATAGAAGGCCTAGGTCATCAAAATAACAATGGGCAGACTAAGGGATTAGAAATTAGGCACAAAAAAAATAATGAATGTGAGTCTTTCGATATCAGTAATGTCAAGAAAACAAATTATAGCGATAATAAGTATTTTCCAAATATGCAAGACTGAAGTACTATATAAATTATATTTTAATATCTACAAAAACTAATTATGAATAGCTAATTGATTGGGACATTACTCTAACCAATGATATAAAAGCAACGGAGGAAGCTAAGAAAAATTCTCACAAAATTTGTTTCCCGAGGCCATGCTTTGGTTAACCTTTATGTTGGATACACAAGGCATCATGTCTACGGCCTTCTCAAATCACTCAAACTTTTGGGTGAATTTCCCAACCCCAAATGCTTTGGCCTGCAAATGATGAGAATGGATTAAACCACATTACCTCACAGATATTTGGTATGGTGAGAGGAGGCCGTAGGGTAAGTACATGCTTTGTTTGTTAATGCGATTTCGAGAGCCATCAATAGGTGAGGTTGGTCACAGATTGCGGTCATATTTTCCACACAGAATGTTTGGATAAATGGGTTTTCTATCTTCAACAAAATCATTTTCCTCTGTAGAACACCTGTCAATATTTAAAAAAATTAGATATGTACCCAATGTGTGTCTCGTATGTGTACGTATTAGAGTTTTCAACGTCTACTCTTTGTTGGATTGTTCCCTAAAATATGTGTAATCTTTTGAGCGGGACATTTTCTCTATGGTTACAAATCATATATAATAAATACAGATCCATGAAATGTACTCCAATAATCATGGCTATTTCAAAAGTTAAAAAATGGAATAGGTTTGTTGAAGGCTAGATTTTTCATATTTCATTGCAATCGTAGTGCAATGGATGGAAGTAATTTTTAAACGGGTTTAAATCTCATGACCACCCATGCCTGTCAAGTTCTCTATTTTTAAAATAATGTGGGCATTTAGTGATCAATGGATTGATGGCCTCACAAGACTTAAAACTAAGTTTTGAATTAAATTGACAGCTATGTCAGCCAGGTTCTGGTATATTACTTTCTGATTTAGATTTTTGCATTGCAATACCTTAAAATTACAAAACAATGTTTATTTTTCATGTGTTAAAATGGTTTGTAATATCTTTAAAAAAAATTCTCCTCGATTGCAATCTATAATATTTATTTTATCTAATACACTATTTTATTAATTATATATATATATTTTTAATATACTTATTTGATTATATAAAAATGTTTTTCTTTTTTAAAAATAATAAATTAATTTTATTGTTGTGAATGGACAGGTGTTCATTCTTATTATTTGTAAAGGGATAGATAAAAAATACAACAAAAGTCAAGACCACCTTGCTCAAGTTTTATATTTATTTTTCAGTGCTTATAAATATAATATAAAATGTAAGAACAGTCTATAATCAAAAGAGTTGGAAAAAATATTAATATAGATCATTTTCAAGACTGATTAATATATGTTATCATTGTACTTAGTACACTAACACATTCTTGCATAGTGGAAGGAAACTGTTATTTTAAAATTTCAAAATCTTATTTAGAACTGATTTTTTAGTCAATTCATCCTATACAAATTTATTTCTACTTTTTAAATTTATGATTTGAATACCTCACAACAATATTAATAGCATTCCCAACCTTATCTATTTCAATCTCCACATATACCTTAAAAAAATATAAAACAACCACTTAAATTATAATAATTCAGGCATACAATCAAAAAGAACAAACATTAAAGAAATGCATATACAAATTTAATGTTATTAAAATCTTAAATATTTATGAGAGAGTAAATATGTTGCAGGTCCATTCATGTAATAAACCCTTCCATACCAATTCTAACCTCCCTAATTTCACCTCCACTATCCCTTTCTGCTTCGATGTCTTCACTTTTTTCACTCCTACCGAGACGTTTTCTTCATTCTGTTTTCACCACTCACACTACTCTGCTCTCATCATCCATTTTTATAACTTTGCTGATGCTCTTTTACTCAGTTCGTTCATGTTTTCTTGTTGCTGCTGCTCTATCAGCTGGACTCCACTTTTTCATTATTCCTGAGCTTTTCTGCTAGTTCAGTTGCTTTTCGTGCCCTTTCTTGGAATTCTTGTGCCCATTGGCTGCAGTATTGAGGTAACACATCTGTTAGTTCTAAAACACAAGCAGGTGATTGCCAGATTCATTAACTCCCTCTCATTACTGTAAGAATGCGCGGAGATAGCTTTGCACACACATTCCATGCCACTGTTTTTTTCTGTATCCACCTCGACACGATACAATCTGTTATACAACGGTGTTTTACCCATCCAACCTTGATATTTCCAGACTTGTTTTCCGTGAATTCTTGGGATACGTGCCAGCTGGGTTGGCCTTTGCTGGCTCGGGAGTAAGTTGGACGAATATAGCAGATTTGGCAGCAAGTTTATCCTTTCATATGGCCTCTAAAGTTTATGCGCTTCAAAATGTTAACAATTTCAACAATAAAAAATGACGGGAACGTTTGATTCATTTCATCTAGTGCACTTCTCTCTGTTGGAACCATATCCCTTGTGTTTTACTTAGTTCGGTGACAATCTAATTCACAATGTTCCGCAAATGCTTCCAGTCGGGATTTGCCCGAGCGGGCGTTAAGCACTTAAAAAGGAAACTCTGGTCTTTTCTGTTAGCTAAACATGAGTCATCTGCTTCCATCAAAAAAACTCAGAGGGAGAGTTAAAAGTATGGAAAAGTATATGATACGAGGTGAGGTTGAACATACCTCCTGGATCTTCATTCAACTGCATGGAACTATGGTGATTTAGAGTCTGCTTCGCTGACATGAACATATCCACCATGGAAGTCGCATAGAAATGGTTTCAAAGGTTTGCGAAACCTTGTGAATTAGATGGTCACTGAAAGTCTTACCATCTAAAAGTGCGCAGCCTAAGTAAAACACAAGAGATATGGTTCCAACAGAGAGAACTGCACTAGATGAAATGAACCAACCGCTCCTTTCATTTTTGATTGCTGGATTGTTATAATTTTGAAGCTCAAAAACTTCACAGAGGCCATATGGAAGGATAAACTTACTGAAAAAGCTGCTATATTCGTCCCGCTTCCTCCCGAGCCAGCAAAGGCCAACCCAGGCAACACGTATCCCAGGAATACACAGAAAGACAAGTCTGGAAATATCAATAGAAAATTGTCTGGTAAACAACATTTTCAATCTTTTTCTAGGGATTTACCAAAGCCATTGACATTTTGGTTGTCAAAGTATCCCAAGAATTGAACAGTGAAACCCCTGATTCCAGTAATCCCCTCTTCTGCATGACTTGACTACATCCCATGTAAACAATATTAGGAATGCAGATATGGCAAGTAACACTTTCCAATGTTGGAGACCTCACAACTCCATATTCTACCCAACGTTTGTGATATTGGCGAATCAATGAAATGGTTTCTTTTTTCTTCAATAAAATTATTTCTTTCGGCCGAGTATTTCTTTCGGCGAGTAAAGCAAAGGTAATCATAGCTCGTTCCCCTCTACCGACAAAATTTTTTCCAAGTAGAAAATGCAAACACATATAGCACTAGAAGCAACCTCATGATATGCATAAATTTAATATAATTTTTCATTATTTTATTATTATTTCCCAAGTTTGTGAGTATTGGCCACTTTAGTACATCAATACAAATTTGAAGGTGTAAACATTCATAAGAGAGTCTAATAAGTATGATTAAAATTTTCAAGAAGTATCATAAATATTATATTATTGTAAAAAAAATCATCGTAAATGTAATGCAAGTATTTCATATATTTTTTAGTGTCATAAATGTGTTGTAAATTTATGATATTTGTACAATTTTTTATATCTAATGTTGTTTTTTTGGTTTTTTTTTTTTTTTTTTTTTTTTTAAATGAAAAAATGAGAAGAAAAAATGATAAGCCTTTTATTATTTTTATTTTCGATAAAGATAATTCAAAAATTACTCTCAATTATTGACAAGGTTTGGAGATTGGATAGTAGATTCAAAAAGGGGAGAAATTTGAAAGAGAGTCTAAAAAAGGCTACATTGTGGCAGAGGTATATGACAATAGTTGATTGTCAATATAACATCTGACACAATTCCTTCTAGTATGATGGATGTCCACAGCGTATTCCAAATCTCTTATTTCCACACATGTTAGGAGTATGCTCATTGTTTTTTGGATTTAGTGAAACAATTTCAATGCCTCGCAAAGATATAGAGGGTGCACGTGCAATTTGGATTTATTCTATGAGTATACTCTTTGTTCTTTGCTTTCATTGCATTTGATTAAAAATTTTGAAGGCCTCTTTAAAAAACTAATTTGTTTATATATTGAAATCTTTGTAGTCCAAGAGT
Source organism: Torreya grandis (assembly GCA_037957365.1). NCBI lineage: Eukaryota > Viridiplantae > Streptophyta > Pinopsida > Cupressales > Taxaceae > Torreya > Torreya grandis. Next base: position 518,497 of record JARHVA010002383.1, on the reverse strand, counting down.
GTGGGCATCTCTTTGAGAAATTTTTCATATCATGAGTGTGGCATCATGGAAAATGTGAATTTATTATTTTGTTGACAAACGATGGTTGTATAAATATTGAGACATTGATTTAAGATTTATATGACTTGTAAGGTGAACTACTAGAGTGAATGGAGGAATACATAACAAAATTGTGTGGGAGAGATGGAGAGGAATGGCAAATGGGTGAAAGAGAGAACTTATAGAAGTGCCCACAATTCGAATAGGAAACATTATGATTATTGAGAGTTTAAATCATGGGCACTTCCAAAGTTGAATTTGGTAGTGTTACATTTGGTGGAACTTCATGTAATGTAATTATCACATTCCATAAGTTTTTGAGTAAATAACTCTAGATACCTAATTTTAGTACAAGATCCTTCTCCAGATTGTATTACTTATCCTTTGTCATGATTTCTACACTTGAGTATAATTTATTATTTCTAGGACTTATCCAACTCCACATTACCCCTCATTTCATCCTAAGCCTTTCAAATGCATCTAATACTTCTCTAAATTTATTGGTTCTTAGCCGCAAGCTTATCTTCATAATTCCTATGTTCCTACTCAAATTATGTGCTACAATTTTACCTAGGTTAGGATTGTTTGTCATATCAATCTTTTCCTAAGCATGGTTGCCAAGCCCACTAACCCCATTCTTCATCTTTTTATGGGTCCCTCTACGTTTGGTCACGCTCTGTGCTCCTTAATTTTGACTTCTTACTATTTCCTGAGTTAATCTAAGTGTGAATCATATCCTGGAACATCCTATTTTGATGAATTATTAAGGGATGGGTTTCCAATTAAGGAAATCCCCAACACAACAACTAAGAAAACACGCATTCACACACACAAATCAAGTCTAAAACACTATTATTATTATTATTATTATTATTATTATTATTATTATTATTATTATTATTATTATTATTATTATTATTATTATTATTATTATTATTATTATTATTATTAAAAAATTGAACTAAATAACATATTACAATGTTTTCTTCCAAGGTGTAAGCTACAAACTATGCAATCTTTCTCCATATAGTAATGGATTCTATCATAATTCCATGCACTCAAGGCTATAAACAATTCTTCCTATGTTCTCTCACTTTCTCTTAATGTACATTCTGATAGATTTTCCCTGACAACTTTAAGATTAACACAAATTTTGGGGCTTACACTTCCTTATATAGGATCCTCCAAGTGCTAAGTGTCAAAATATATCATGAAAACTATCTCTAGTGAACACATGCCCCAAGTATCCCATTTTTCTTCACTTATAATTCAACTTTAAGAATATTAGAGTGAAATATTCATTCCAAAAATTTTGGAGTTAAACTATTTGATTTGTGCCAATTATTTTGTGTGATACTACTCTAAGAGAGTTGTCTCTGCATTTGGATGTGTTATTATGATTTTATCAAGTTCCTTACTCCATTTATGTTGCATATTGGACCCAAAACCTTATTTTTAAAATCTTTTCACATATTCACACCATGCTATCTTACACAAATAAAACATTGATCCTATTACAACTAATTATCCAACTACATGTCACAAAATTCTAATTCCACTTCTATGCATTGACTTCTAAACCCAAATATTTTTCCATTTTTTCCCTTCACTCCAAAGTTGGAATTTTTCACAAAAATAAACTTTGGGGATGCAATATTGAGCTATATTTATAGGCTGGTAGAAGAGTTTCATTGAGCTATATTTGTCATATTTTTTATCCTTATTTATAGGGTGGATTCCTTTTAAAACCCCTCATATTTACCATGAAATTTTTTTTTTTTTCAAATTAATCATTTTTTCTTTAGAATATACATATAAGCATCAAAATCAAAAAAAATCTAAGATGTTTGAGAGAGGGTTTCTAACCAATTCATGATTCATGTGGATTTTTATCAAACAGGACTGATATAGGTGATATATTGATCAAATGGTAAGCAATTGAGGTTGTTTCTTCCCAAAAATTTATTTCTAATATTGCATCACCAAGAATGTTTCTTAACTTATCCATCATATTCTTATTCATTATTTTTGTAATTCCATTCTACTATAGTGTATATGGAGTTGTCTTTTACCTTTCTATTCCATAGTCCTTGCAGAACTACTTGAAAACATTTGAGTGGTAAACTCCACCATTATCATTACTAAAGATGTTAATCTTTTTCTTTATTTTATTTTCAATAAGAGCCTAAAGTCCCTAAACTTACATAAATCCTTATAGTTAGCTTTGATACAATAAACCCTAGTTGTTATTGAGTAGTCAGCTATAAAAGAAACATAATATTGAGATTTCACTCTAGATAGACACTTCATAGGTCCAAATACATCATTATGCACTAAATGAAAAATACCTTCAAAAATTGTAACACTACTAGAAAAAATCACACAAATTTGTTTACCAAACATGCAATTCTCATTAAAATCAATGTTTAATGGGCAGTCAAAAATTCCTTCAGACATACCTTTAGATTTTAATGCTTAAAGGCATTTATATCCAATGTTTCCCATCCTTTATATCCATGACATTATATTCTCTAAAATAAATGTAGGATTTTGATTTGAAATATTGTTCACCTCGAGAACCACAAAGCTATTGCATTCATCACTTATTATGTTTGCCTTAATATTAAATAATATTCTTATAAGGACTCCTTTCACAATTATCATTGCTCTATGAACCATATTACAACTGTATTTATTAAATATTATTTTCACACTTTCATCATTCATATTACTTATAGATATTATATTTCTAGTCAAACCTAAAATGTGCATAACACTAGGGAGGGTTTTAACCCTTCCATAATTAAAACTCAATTTGAATCTCCCTTGACCTTTATCTTATAGGTTGATTTACCTCCTAAGAAGAAATCACCTCTATTGACCTTTTCATATTCATAAAACCAATCTATGTGAAGGGTTATATTAAAAGATACACCCAAATCAATAAACAAATCACCATCACATGCATGCAATCTTGAAGTTTCCAAGAATAAATCGCTTGAGTCTTTACTAGAGGACTTTGTTTCTACAAAATGGGTATCATTATATGACTTACCCTTTTCAATATTTCCATATTTAGGCTTTCTTACAATGCCTTGTTTTAACATAGTCATAGCATTTTATTTTATCTTTTATTGTAATCTTAGATTTACCTCTAGATTTTGAATTTATTGATTTTATTTAGTTATTCATTTGGAATGACCTCTTACAAATAAGGCATCCTTTATTCAATAATATTTTTCATATTTATACATCATTTATTTTGATAATAAGGCTCCCACTATGTTCTTAATTTTAATGTCAATGCACAATAGTAGTTATTTCTATAACTAAATTATCTCAAGACTCAATCAAAGAATAAATAAAATTAAGACACTTTTCTTCTTGAACCATTTTAACTTCAACAAAAATTAACTAACTTACCACAGTATTGAAATCATTCAAATGTTAATTTCTAGAGTCATCAATGTTCATTCTCAATGAATACAACTTATGTCAAATAAATAGTTATTTCACTAGATATTTTGTCTAATACAAAGTCCCCAACTTATCCCATAGTTCTTTAGATGTTTTCTCCATCAATAGATTCAGAAAAATTAAATCTAAAACAATCTTATTCAACTCTTTGTCTTTATATCAATATTTTCCTAATATTCTACCTTCATCCCCACATGTTTCACTCTTGATATAAAAACCCATTGATCTTTGTCCATGATAATATCTTCCATCTTGAGATTTCACAAATCAAAATATTTATAATCTAATTTTTCAATCTCTATCCTTGTGCTTCCCATTGTTCTCTTTTACTCAAAAAAATATCACACACATAACTCCCACTCGAATAATAGTTTATCACAATTTAAAAAACCCCTTACTATTTACATTGTAAAGATAAGACCGTGATATTGAAGATGTAAATGGCTTTGATGATTTTTAAATAACACAGTGTGGTGAATATATACAACAAAAAAATAGTTATAAAAATTATAACTAACATGTGACTACCAACCATACTAAAATAATAACTAATAGCTAAGATTAAAAATGTAATAATAAGCTAACATCCCCCCCTTAATTACATTGTTTTTACAAATGTACCCCCAAAATAGATCAAATTTCACCTTTCCAAGTGACTTGGTGAGTATATCTACCATCTTTGAATCGGTTAAGTAGTACTAAAGCTAAATGTGGTGGTTCAAGACTTATTATGAATGTAATGGCATTGGACCTCAATGTTTTTGTTTCTTTCATGAAACACTAGATTCTTGACAAGCTTCAACACACCTTTATTGTCATAAAAAAGGGTTGGTGTCTAATCTTCATGAATTTCTATGTTAAATAGAATGTGATGTAACCAAATTAATTCACACATAGATCCTTGTGCGACATAATATTATACCTATATATATGAGATAAAAACTACAGATTGCTTCTTACTAATACAAAAAATTAGTCCAAATATAAGATGAAAAATATATCCTAAAGTTGATTTGATATCATCAACAGATCTAGCATAGTCTGAGTCTGTGTAATCTTGAAAGAATAAATGTGAGTTCTTATTATATTCTAGATTATAATCTATTGTACCTCAAACATATCTTAAAATATGCTTCGTTGCAACCCAATGACACTTCTTTGGATCCTACATGAATCTCAAAAGATAGATGACAACAAAGCATATATTTAGTCTAGTACATGTCAAGTAAATGAGACTCCCAACAATTTTCCAATAGTGAGTTTCATCTACTTGAGGTAAATCCTGAAATCAGGATAGTTGCAAACCTTTCTCCATCAGAGTTGATAATGGGTTACAATCTGTCATCCCATATTTCTTAGTTAGCACCTTGGAATATTTCACCTATGAAATAAAAATATGATTCTTATTTTACCATATCTCTAAGGCAAGATAAAAATGAAGTAGCCCCAAGTATTTCATGTTAAATAATTTCTTCAAGTCATTCTTTACTTCTTCAAAAAGATCATCTAAACTTCTTATGATCCCAAGATCATCCACATACAAAACAAGAATGATAATCTATGTGCCTATCTTATTGATATATAAATTTAAATCTAAGGGGATATGAATGAATCCATGCTACAATATATGATCATCTATATTAATGTACCATGCCCTTGGTATTTTTTTAAGTCCATAAAGTGACTTAATTAGATGATATACCTTTTGTGGATGTTGTTCATCAATGAAGCCTTCTGGTTTGATCATGTACACTTCTTTGAGATCACCATTCATGAATGCACTTGTAACTTCCATCTATTAAAACATCCTTCCCTTTTATGCTACGAGTGTGAAAACAACTCTGATGGTATTGATATTAATAGTGAGTGCAAAGGTCTCCTCATTATCAATTCCTTTTATTGAGCATATCCCTTTGTAATAAGTCATGCTTTGTATTTGTTGATAGATCCATTTGCCTTGTATTTTATCTTGAAAATACACTTTTATTCAATGGATTTATTCCCTATAGGTAGATGGATAAGTTCCCACATCCCATTTTTTATTAGGACCTCATATTTAACATCCATGGCCTTCTTCCACTGAGGTTGACATAACACCAATCAAACTGTCTTTGGTTTGGTGCTATCAACTACTGAACTCATTAGTGCAAGATTAAATTCATTTCTCACCTATCTTATGTTCAAAACTCCTCATGATGTATATAGAATAATGTTCAAGTGTGAGTCCCTAATAGTGATTTATACTCCTTTTAGATGTCAATGTTACTACTAATTTGATTTATAATTTTTTCCAGATTTCCAAGATTGACAAACAATTCTCTTTAAAAATCACCTTCTTTGTGACAAGATTCTCCATTCTCATCATCTAACTATGGGAATAGTCTATGAGAGGTGGTATGTTCTGACACCTTCTATGTCAATGAGTCAAATGATGACTCATCACAAACCATGTATCAACTTTCATAAATCTTTTGTCTCAAAATCCATGAGACGATATGTTTTTGAGATAGTACTAAACCCCAATAGAAAGCACTAGAGTGTCTTCAATTTTATCTTCTTCCTCTTTTTAGTTAGGATATGAATATATGATGTACAACCAAATACTCTTAGATGGGAGATCAAAGGCTTATGACCACTCCATACCTATTTTGGTGTCTTCTATTTCAAGATCTTCATAGGTGCCCTATTGAGAAGATATATAACTATCTAAACTATTTATGCCCAAAATGATGCCTCTAACTTCATAGTGGAAAGCATGTAATGAGCCATCTCCATGACTAAATGATTATGTTTTTTTATAATTCCATTCTTATAGGGCATATAGGGAGTAGTCACATGTTGTTTGATGTTGTTTTGCTTCAAGAATGGCATGAAATCCTTTGATGTGAATTCCCCCCTCGATCTTAGTAGAATATATGAAGATGCATGCCTGACTAGGTGACAACAAACTAGTAGAAGACCTTAAAATGAGTAAAGGCTTCACTCTTCTTCTTGAGAAATAACACCCATGTATATCAAAATAAATCATCAATGAACAATTTGAATTACTTGAATCCTTAGAAAGAAGTAGGTAGGGATCTGCATAAATCGATATGTACCACATCAAGATGATCCTTTGCATGTGATGAACTTGGCTCAAATATAACCCTATGTTGTTTTCTAATAAAGCATTTAAGGCATACAATCAAAGAATGGGATAACTAAGGAATTCCATGTAACATGGCCTTAAATCTGAGCTGGTACAAAGAGCTAGTAGAAACTTGCCCATATCAATAATGCCAAAGTGTATTAGATTTTGTTGTAGAGGCAAAGAGAGTAACTGCATTAGATGAAACTAAATCTAGGGTAAATAATAAATCCTTCAAAAATAATCTAGAAATTATTGTACCTTCACATGAGAGGAGACAAGATTTGGTTCTATTATTGATCATGAACTCCACCTTAACCTTAGGATTCAAGAGCTGACTTATAGATAATAAATTTATTATCAAGCTGAGGACATATAGTCCCTTTGTGAGAGTATAGGTTCTAGTCTTGAGAGGAATGATGATAGTGTCAATTCTTTATGTAACATACCCTTTATCATTTCCAATTTGAAATTGATCTCTAGTGGGTTGATTCATTATTGAATCAAATACCTCCTTACATCTTATCATATGCTTACTTGTGTCAGAGTCAATCAACCAAACATTACTCATTGGTAATGAGGTTTGGAAGATAAGAACTACATTTTTATGTGTGTTGCAATCTACTTTTATTTTACTTCCTCTTTATATTCATCATCTTGTTCTAGTTGCTGTGATATTAGGACATCTTTTTGATTTATGTGAATCATCTCCACTAGATGTGCCCTCTTGAGTAGATGAGCCTTGTGTCAAGGCATTGTACCATAAACAATCAATATCATGTATATTGGTGCAGAAAATATGACACCAACATTTTGCCTTCTCATATTTATGTTGTTGTTGTGAATGCTTTGGTGGTCCTTTTGGGAGCTTTGAACCATGTTTCTTAAAAATTAGGGCTTTATTCTTGAACTCATCTTACACAGACTAGTTGAGTTCTTTTTTTGAAGTAAATTCACTAGTTATTTGAAATACATTGCTTGATTTTTAATGTTTAGTGTTGTGATGAATGTGCAAAATTGAGAGTGGAGAGCTCGCAATGTGATCAAAACTAACAGCTTATCCTGGATCATTTCTCCAAACACTACTAATTATGCTTAAAGTTATGCCACTCAGCATAAGAACTCTTCAAATTTCTTGCCATATTTCATACTAAAAATATGAAGCTTAGACTAGAGATAGAGGATATTAGTTTGATTCTTCACCTTGTAAATAGTGGATAGGATGTCCCATCCTCCTTTGATATTGATGCATATCGAATATGAGTTTAAACCTCATCACTGACACTGAGTGTGATAAAAATTAGTGCTTTAGCATTTGATTTTTCATATTTCATTTCTTCATCAGCTCTAGCAGGATGGGTCATTGTATCAATAATAATTCCCCATAATTATTTGAATTGAATAATCATTTGCATCTTCATCTTCCATGAGGTGAAATTTCACCCTTTGATAAGTTGGGGATCTGATAAGATTAATTTTAGTGTAGACATTATCTTTACTTATTTATATAAGATTTCACAATCAAAACAATATTTTATTACTTCAAAATTATTGTATATGCAAGCAGGTGTACCTTTTTCAAGGAGTAGGTTAAAAGCACCTTCTTTTCTCTTATAACAAGATATTCCTTCTTAGAGAAATAGTCATGGGATTTTCATCATTATTTAGAGGGGCAATAGTAGGATCATTTACTATAGGCACCTTTTTTACAAGCTTTGGCTTAGGATATTGTAGGATTCTTAGGCTTAGGAGCTAGTTTCTTGATGTAGGTATGCTAGTCACATGATTGACACTATAATTTATTAAAATAATACAAATGCTATCAAATATTTTGCCTATAAATTACCTACAACAAAACAAATGTTTTCACTATTCCAATAGTACAATTATCCTCCAGATATATACGTGGATGTAGAATTTCTTCATGGGGCATTCACTGCAGACTTTTAAAGTTTTTGTATTACTCTAACTAGCAAGTATTAGACTTTCTATAAACTCTTCCAGCATTCAGACATGGTCTCAAGTTTGGACTGTAGCCTCAACCAAAAATGCCATCACATCAATGAAAAGATTGACTCTGTCAACAATTCTTTTTGAGTGAGAAATATCCATAAATTATACTTATAACTTCTTTAGCCTACTCATAAATAGATCTGAAGTCACTAATGGAGATAGTCGTCCTCCACTTATTGTGGTGCTTATCAACACTTGGCTATTGTCTTGGTTGTTCGGTATACTTTGATACCAGATGAAGATGTAAATGGATTCTATGATTTTTTATTAACATATCATGGTGAATATATATAACATAAAAATAATTATAAAAACTATGACTAACCTATAACTACCAATCATACTAAACTAATTACTAAAAACTAAGATTAACAATGTAATACTACGCTAACACATATGATACCAAATAAAGAGAAAATAGACCTAATAAACTAAAACATGAGAAGGAATACAAAAAAATCTTTAAGGTAACATAATAAAAAAAAGTGTCATACACACAAGATTACACAATACCCATAATTTCACTTTGGAATCCTTTATGAGAAAGAAAAAAATAAAGTATGGTAACCTGCATTACTATTATATTAACTTAACCATCTTACAATATAATAGCATACTATCTAGTTTTGTTTTTCATGTATTATATGTGTGAGTATATATAGGCACATAAATAGGTAACAGTCAAATAAATATTACAATACCATGAGTATCAAAACCATGGGCTAAGACTACCAAATACATGCCCATATGGTCACAATATCTCCCCACCCTGATAAAAGAGGTGGGAAGGCTATATTCTAGATTTACAATCTAGTAGAATGTAAGTCATTAAATATATACAACACCTTTTGAATAGTCAAATTAATATAATATCCATTATAAATTTTAAAAAATGCACTGATCTATCTTAAATCCTAGTCATCCTCCCTCTGGTCTTCTATATGATCATGAAGGATGTAGATGTGTATGATGAGCCTTCCTCATCCTCAAAGTACTCAACATAATTAATATTTTTGTCACCATTATCCTCAATATCATGACCATCAACTATGATAAAATGTCTATCCACATACAAATTAGATATATTTTAACTGTTATATAGGTGTTTAAGGTTAAAATTTACATTATTAATCATAGATATAAATTATATATAATAACTTAAATAGTATATTTCTAACTGCCACATAGCCATTATGCTAGACCCACATGTCAAAATATTTTGTGTCCAATCCTAGAGCTTTCAACTATTTTTTCATGTATTTTTTGGCCCTACAATCATAGTGTTACTCCTATAATAAAATGTATGTCATAAATAGAGGTGTAATATTTTTTATAAAATAACATATAGATTTATTTAAAATAACTTATAAAAAACTTACAAACTTGTATGCAAAATATTTTCATTTATTTCCTCCAAGAGGTGAGTCACTAATATCCCCTAAGGTACACTCGTTACTTGAGCTATGTGCTTGTTACTATTTATCCCCACATTAGCTTAAATAAATGTAAAATATATAATTCTATAGTATATAAAATTTACAAACTTTCACATCTCACCAAAACAAATTACTCCTTACAACCTCTTTTTATCACTTTTGAGCTCAATATTCATCCCACAACTTTGATCAAATAATATTTTACATACCAAGGGTTTGAAGTCTTATCCTCTCTACATCTATATTTTTGTCATATAAAAGTTGCAAATCATAGAGTTGAAAAAATATTATAAGTCTATAAAATAAAAAATTATATTTAATTAGTATTTGGATACCTTTCCTTCATATGCCTCCTCATTATGTTAATCATAGTTTTCATAGCCTCTAATCACTTTTGTGTTATAATAGGATTTGTTGAATTCTTATTAAATTATTTTTGTGAGCCATTATCTATGCTCCTTGGAAATTTTTGGAGGCAAGATTGGAAAATTCATAAAATTATATTTTTTATTTCATTTTTATTCTTTGGTTAAAATAAATAAAATAAAAAATACAAACGTTAAATATATTTCAAATAAATGAAAATTTTAAAAAGAAAATGAAATTTAAAAACTTACGTAATATAAATGTTAAAAACTTAAATAACATAAATTCAAATACTTAATCTCCCTAAGAAACCTCCAATATTTTCATCTCATCATTCACATATAACTTCACTTTTAGATACATGTATTCTCAATGATTGTAATCATCTAATCTCATACAAGAGGGACAATTATTATCCATGTGTGGCTAGGCCTTTCCATCATCCACCTAGTAATCACATGGGATAACATCATAAATGATAGATGGGATGGTCCCATGGTATTTGTGATAATGTGTACCCTTATGTGCATGATAATCAAGAGGATGTTAAGAGGTTTTTACACCTATCATTCTAGTTGATGTAGAGAAATCATAAGGAATGGATGACATGGACTTGAAATACAAGTAAAGTTTAGAAAATATTTAATTTAAATTCTTCAATTTTAAAAATAAAATAAAAATTATATCTCTTTTATGGGTCACTAATAGTAGAGGAAATATATTGAATTGACACAACTTCATCCTCCCATAGGGCCATCTCACTAGTGGACCTATTATCAAAACTCTAAATATAAAAATATTAACTGAAATACTTTAATTTAAAAAATAAAATTAAAAAGTATACCTTTGTTTTCAGTCCCTAAGAGTAGATAAAGGACATCAACCCATCCTAGCCTCACCATCACACTATTATATATAACTAGTGGGCATGTTTTCAAAAACATGCAAAATAAAATAATATTAATATTAATTGAAATACTTCAATTGAAAAAATAAAACTAGGAATTATAACTTTATGTCAGGTTCCTAGTAGCATAGAAAGGATGTCAACTAATCCCAACACCCTCCTCATTCTCACCCTCCTAAATATCATTAATACCTAGAAATTATGTTAGTAAGAGATAAATGATGGAATTTAAAAACAAAATGATTTATAAAAATAATTAAAAATTAAAAGTTTTGTACCAATGATAATTTTGTTGAGCTTTTTGATAGGCATGGTAATCTTCATAAATCTCACATTGTGTATTCACATAAGCGTTGAACCCACCACAACTCACATTGTGAAATTCCCTCCTAATTGTATTTACACACAATGGCCTACTAGCCACTACATGTGTCTAATATTTAGAACATAAATTTAACTTGTAAATTTTACAAAGCTAATCCTATTTGTTAAGTCTAATTTTTATCCATTTACATAGTCAAATTTTCATTTTATTATCTTCAAGATAATATTTTTTATTTAATTTTTATTTTATTAGAGACAATGATGAAAGTTAAAAATTAGATTAAGATGTAATTAGGAATTTTATCAAATAATTTTCATGAAAAAATTTTACCCTAATTTTGATTACAGGGTAAGATTAATCTAATAAAGATATAAACTTGAAATGTAATTTAGATATTAAGATATGGGATTCAAACATACATATGAATGTAAAATACTAAGATTGATTGTATTGATTTGATAAGTGTCATATGATAAATATATTAATTACAATAAAGGAGTGAATACTTAGCTTTTCCAATTTATTGTCTAGCTATGACTATATTCTAGAAGTGAAAATCAAGATAAAGCACACATATTATTTGTTTGGTTCTATAACTGATTCTATTTATACATTAGATCTATTATGTCGATTTATCTTAGTATTTTTGGTTGATATTGAACTTATAGTTGGTAATAACATGCATGTAAATAGGGTATATTAGTTGTATGGTCACCTACATTTGTCTTTGCTTGCTCTATGTTTACAAACTTGAACCCTAATAATGCACACAACTTTATAAATCAACATTTTTTTCCTTGAAATACTAAGTGTGCTTGATAGGGTTATAAACCTACAAAAAATGGGGGAAAGTGTAATGCGCTGAGTTAATCACCCTCATTTTATGGTTGATAATTACTTACATATTGGATACTCTGATGAAGGAAATCAAACTACACATAGTTCTCCCATTTAGTGTGATTATGTAATTTTTCTCCTTCCTATATCTATGAATCTTATGATTAGCTTTGATACTTGACAATACTTTTTTGACTTATATTTTGAGTGCATCAGACCTAGTTTGTGATTGTTCCTAGTGATATGCTTGTAAATTTAGAAGAATAGAGTAGAATTTATCAATGATAAATAGTGTATAGATGTGTTCCAAATTAGTCTTCAGTCCATTCTAAATGATACCTTGATTTATTTATATATGGATCCAATTGAATAATTTTTCATGCCACTAAAGCACTATGTTAATGGTTTGACCATAAATATGAGTTTTATTTTAGATGATAGTCATGTCTAGGAGTGGGTTGATATTAACTAGATCAAGTTAGTATCAACTAGAAATACTAATTGAATATGGAGAAATTAACTTGTGTATATGCGGGCTAAACAAAAATTCTATAGATGTTTTTGCAATATATTTAGTAGGTTGTAAATAGATAATGAGTATCCTCTAGGTGTATAATAGTAAAATGGAAGGGTTGACTCATACAATAACATGCAAGTGTGAAAGAATGGTGGATTAGGACCTTGTTTGAATAATAAATTCATGTGTGGTAAATGTGTGTCAAGCTTTTCCATGTCGAATACCAAAGACTAGATTTTAGTATCTAAAAATCTCCCCTTCCCCAATTTTATTCTAGCAATATAATTGCTAGAATAAAATTATAAAATATCCCTGAGTGTGTATGGCACACTTTGTCTTCAGTATGAAGCTCCAATTTTGTAAAGCACTTAATAGAAAAACCTACAATTATGTGTAGTCAATGTCCATAGATCCATTATTTTAAATTGAAACTGAAATTTTGAAAAAATAAAGGTTAGAGTACACCTATGTGTTGGTGAAAACCATGCTTCCCTTGTAACTTGTTTTAGATGATGTTTCCTTGTTAAATAATTGAAGAAACTTGTTCTTCATTTTCAATCACATGGATATTTTTGGTGTGTGTGCCCCAAACTTGTATATATATGTAAGTTCTTGGGTTGGGAATATGTGTATCCTAACCATCATGAATGTGTGTAGAAGTACACAATGTAATAACCTAATTTAATAAACATGTAAAATAAAGATCCATCAAGCCAAGTTCACTTTTAAAAAGTAACCATTACAGATGGATTATATATTCACTTATATAGTTTTTCTCAAATTTGCTCTGTGTAATAAAAAAAGGCATGATCAAAAGGGAATGAACAATGTTTATGCCCCCATTAGGAACATAGGTTTCATTGTATATTTTTCTTAATTTAGAATAAAATTCATGATAAAAAAGGAATGAACAATGTTCATACCCACATCATGAATGCATATCTGATAAGCATAAAGTGGAATGATAATCATTTATTTTTCTATTTTAAATTATGTTGCTATGTATGTATATGAACTAGTGTCATGCACCTTGAATCAATGCCTACTAATATAGAATATTTTATTTGCATATGCTGAATTTTATAACATGTATCTCAAATGTATGTGTATGTGTAAACCTATCATTAATGTTCCTATAAATTGTGTAAATATGCCAATGCATATGCACCCAAGTGTGTATGAATTTATGCTCAAGTGTCTATAAATCTAGCTCATATGCATGGCATATACCCTCATAAAGTATATTAATTTCTAATGTGTATCAATTAAATGAACCATGTGATATTTGAACCACTCTGAATCTTTGAAATTTTTAATTTTATTTGATTTTGTACTCATGGAAGCTTTGTCTCTATGATAATCCTATTGTAATGTCACCATTCTGAGATGAGGGATATATATTTTAAAGTCACTCATCTAAAAAATGGAGTTAACTACATCATGTCATGTATAAATATAGCATCATGTAATATCATATGATTTATGGAGAATATGTCATCATTGTAATGTATATATTGGTCAAGGCATGTCTAGATAAATGTATCAATGAAGCATGTAGTAGTATAATCGTTAAATAAAACTATGTAATAAACTACATGATATAGATTATGGAACCACTTAAATTTTAGAAAGATAAACAATCATAAATGTTAGTGTCACATATATGGCCAAGGGTCACATACAAGGGACACAGAGATGTTGCAACAAAAAAGGCCAAGGGCCACATGCAAGGGACATAAAAATGTCACAAAAAAGGACATCAAGGATGTTTCATCACACAAGGACAATGGCCACATAAAATAGTCAAACAAAAAGTAACCTTTAATTTAATATAATTATAACATCAAATAAGCATTAAACAAGGTGCTAATCTAAACCATTCATATGTATCAATATCACATCATAATATGGTGTCATATTTATGTATCATTGTGTAATATATGAGTAACTAGAAAGGAATGTGTAAGAAATATAAGTAACTCAACATGGTAAAACATCATATAAAAATATAACATGCACTATTAAAACCTATGGAATAAGATGCCCCCAATATTTGTATGTTATAGGGTAGAGAGAAGACCAACATCTATATGTTCATGTGTAACTTGCATGTCTTTAATAGCACTCATATACCATGAAATTCATGTGTGTATGTAAATAGTATTCCATCTATAAAACATGTGATAGATAACATATAAATATAGTGTAATCTAAAAATCATATCATACTTAGGTCATAACTTTATATTTTTGTTAATATTGAATGTTTTTTGTATTTTTTGATAATTAGTTTTTTTATATTTTTAGAATATTTGGGACAAGGGATCATGAATCTAAAAGCATGTCAGCTTCATTGGGATTGATGTTGGCATATCCTAGCTTGACCCTGAGATTATTTAATTACATTGCTTCTTCTTTTGGTTTTGACAATTCAAAATTTTTAATTTCTATTGTCTCTAAATATTGTGCTCTTTGATGGTGAGCATCCCCCTCACATTGAATCATGATCATTATTCCTTCATGTGATAAAGTGAGATGTTGATTTATTTAATTTGTTATGGACTGATTTTCTTAAAACCATCATTGTCCTAATGTGAAGGGTGATCTATATTTAGGAGGCATGACACATATGCATGTGGTGACCACTTTTGGCCCATAATATATTGGCAAAATGATTTATCCAAGGGGTCATGGCTATTGTGTGCTATGCTATAATTTTATGTCCCAACTATCATAAATGTTCGACACTAAATATGGAATTTTATATATTATCATCAATTTGAATGTTGTTGTAATAGGCACCTTCCATGTAAATAATAATGGTCAACGGATCTTTTTGAGGATTCTTTCTAGTTGTTGTTATTGTATTTTACACCTTTATAGGGATTGATGTGGTTTGTTCATGTTGGTGTTGTAATAACCTAATAATGCTTTCGTTAATGTATTTATTAATCTACTTTTGTAATGTTTCATAGTGATATGTATCATATCCCATGATACTATGATGACTACAATATGCCTTGGTTTTTTATGTGAAAGACACCCCATATCTCGATGTTGAGTAGATTGTAACATGATAATATTATGATAAAGTAATCACTATAATATTTTTCTTGGTGTATCTTGAATATTTGTTAGTTTTAATGGTGTTAGAGTTTCATTATCTATGATTTCCACATTGTTTACCAAAATTTATGATTGGTTTTTTGTCCAAGTTGTATTTGAATTTAGTGTTACCTATGCCAAGTATGAGATAGTATTGTAACCATTTTTTACATTTGGATGTAATCATGATGATATCCTCAATACCTTGCCTTTGACCCTAGAATATTGTGTTTGAATAGGATTTTTTGATTTGTCCTTATTCTTTTATATACGAATCATCTTGATATGTTCCAATTTTAATAGATGTGAATAGAATGTGACATAAGTATTCTCCTACATGATTGAAGTATAAATTTGGTATCTAATCATTTTTCATATGTATGATGTTGATATCTTCATCATCCCTATCATAATAATATGTGACTATGCAATCTTAATATTATAAATTCACTAATAAAGGAATATCAAGAATAGGTTATGGTTATTCCATATTTGTCCTTTTTTTAATTTATTAACCCACATCATATGTTTGCATATAATTTATTTGAATGGGTTCAGATAGATAAATAATAGTATGATCTTCCATATGTGATTGTCATTAGTCTTCATTATTAGATTTTCTTTTTTACAATATCAAAAAATGGTCCTCATCTATTGGTTTTGAATAATAATAGTCTTCATGCATACATTTGATACATGTGTGTGATTTCAAATGTATTGGTTCCACAATGTAATGTAACTGACTAGGCATAATATAAAAAGTAGTAGGTACTCACTTGGGACCTACTATCACATCCAATGAGATGGTTCTAATTATTTGACATGGATTATTATCAAATCCTATAATAATTTGATCTAATTTTTGAATAGTAGTTGTGTTGATCCCCAATAATTTTAAAAAGATAGTAACAAAAATGTTCAGTCCAGAACCCTTATTAAAAAACACACATTTGACCAAGTTTTTTGTACTTTAACTTAAATGAGTAATTGAAAGTTTTGATCTATTATGTGTTTCATAAGTAATTATTCCTTTTCAAAAGTGATGATTTTTTTTTCCTTGAATGTATTCATAATAGAAGCAAATAATGTAGGTTTTGTGTCACTAGGTATATTTTTTTATTTTAATGTCTTGTATAAGATTTTTTTTGTATAATGTTAATTTCTTTATAAAATCCAATATATAAATCTTAGCATGTGTGTTCTTTACTTGATAGAGGATGTCATATCCTTTCAATTGGCTAGCTTGTCTTGTATGAGGTGGAGGGGGTTTGGGAGGAACATGTTAACTACCTTAAAATGTAATTCAAATATTAAGATATATAATTCAATCATACATATAAATTTAAAATATTGATATTGATTGTATTGATTTGACAAGTGGCATATGTTAAATATAGTCAATACAACAAAGGGGTGAATACTTAGATTTTATAGTTGATTTTCTAACTAAGTATATTTTATAAGTGAATATATAGATAAATTAAGATAGTGATTTTTTCAATTCTAAAATTTATTATTTATCTAATAGGTTGGTTTAATTGATATAGGTTAATATTTATGAATGATACTTGTCGGTGGGTTCTAGCTTGTACAAAATTAGGTCATGGTGATTCTATGATAATCTATGCCTATAATTTCTTCCTCAATATTTTTTGTCTTGAACCTTGATGATGCACGCAGCTTTAAAAATCATCCTTTTTTTCCTTGAAACCCTAGGTGTGCTTATAATGGATAAAAACTTGTAAAAAATGGAATAAAGTGTAATGAGTGTAGATGATCCCAATCAGCCACATCTAACGATTGATTGTTACCTGTGTATACAATACTCTGAGGAGGTAATTCATTCCATTGTAGTTATCCCACCTAGTGTGATTTTGAAATTATATGTATTTATTAAGTATATAGCTAATGATTGGATTTGATACTTGATAATGCTTAATTTGACTTGTCTTTATAGTGCTTCAAACATGGATTGTGACTACTCCTAGTGATAGGTTTGTAATTTGGGAAGAATAGGGAAAGACTTACACAATGTGTAATAGTGTATAGATGTGTTTCATATGAGTCCCAATTACATTTTGAATGAGACTTTTATTTTTTTATATATGGATCCAATTAAATAATTTATCATGCTATTGATATGCTACATTGATGGACTAACCTTAAGGATAGGTATGATTTTAAAAAATAACCATTTTTGGGAGTGGTCAATATCAACAAGATCAGGATAGTATATATTAGTGATACTAGCTATATGGTGAAACTTAATTATGTACAAGCAAACTAAACTAAAAGTTTGGAGATGTTTGTGTAGTATATTTAGTAAGATTGAAATAAATAGTGAGTTTCATGTAGATGTATGACAACATAAGGGAACAGTAAATAATAAGATAGCATGCAAGTGTGAGATAATGGAATATTATGACCTTGTTTGAGTGCTCATGTTATGCATGTTAAATGTGTGTCAAGATTGTCATTGTCAAATACCAAAGCCCATATTTTAGTATCTATAGGAACATAGAAAATAAAAGAGAGGAAACCAAATTATGAATTTTATTTTAAAAAATTGCATGCAACCTAAAAAACTAGGAAACCAAATAAATAATTTTGTCAAATAATTTGCATACAACCTACAAAATAAAGGAGAGGAAAACTAAATTTATAAATAACAAAGAGTGAGGTGGCTATTAAGAGCATGTGTATAGTTTTTAGATTTTGATAATGCTTTTTTGTATGGTTTTCTACTTGGGGTTTTACATGTTTATTTCATGGATTTTCCTATTATTTTTTGAAAGTTTTTACCATGTGTTTTTGTATGGTTTTACCTAAGATTGTTTTTAGGAACTACATAAACATTAATTACATTGACTTGTAAATTTAAAAAATTGTAACATCTATTTTTTGGTTTCATAGTAGTGACATATATTCTTCCATTTCTTCATTTTAAATTGGATCTCTTTTTTATTTCCCTCTACTCCTTCCCTTTTCCATTACTTTTCCCCCAATATCGTGTGGGTAGTTGTTTTATTATTTTATGGATTTAGAATTATTTATTTACAGACAATTAATTAAATTAGATGCAATGACAATATATACCCTTTAAAATTGTAGATTAATAATATGGATCTATCCTAGTGGCCATAAATAATAAACAAGCATAATAAAAAAAATTAAAAATAAGTAATGGACAATCTAAAAATTCAGAGATGGAGTGGTCACACCTAATGATCAATGCTAAATTTGGAAAGTGGTTTTTGACTATGTAGACCTCTATCTACATGTGTGTGAAATATAGACTACTAACTCAATAGAAACATAAATAACACATGTTGCCTAACCAATGTTTATTCCCAAGGAAAAATTAGTGTTATCCTCTTATGATCAACAATTGTGTCTGAATGCACCAAATATGTACTTAGCACTATTTTTTGATTTGTAATGTCCAAAGGCGATTAAAAATACACCAAATAAGTGTAGACATTTCACAACCACATTAAATTTATACCAAATAATCTTAGACATTTCATAGCCACATTAAATTTACACCAAATAAGCATAGAAACTCACTGCCAAATTTAAATTTATATAAGTGATTTAACTTTGCCATAATTTGGAAATTTTCATATTTTTCAAGTATTTAGTTGACTTTTTTTGTTTTATTTAGATTAAATTTTTTATTCAATAGCTATGAATTTTTTTAATTTTAATATTATATTAGCTTTTTCCATTAATTAAATATAATAGTTTGTTTAAACTATTTTTCCCACCATCAGTTATCAAAGGCCTCATAATGTATATGTTAATGTTTAATATTTATCATTGGGTCTCTATAATAGATTATTCACATACATAACTTACTTTATCCAACTCTCCTTTATCCTCATTCCTTGCTATCTATTAATCATCCTTAACTTGAGACAACTTACAAATATCATCCAAAATAATTGTTTATACCTTCTTCCTTAATTATTCAACTTCATATTTCAATTTTACAATTTTTTCTTCCAACTTAAAGTACTTAAATTGAATTTTATTTATATTTTCATCCAAATTTTCATTCTTTTTTACTACATCTTGCAAAGTATTGTGGAACACAACAAAGTCCTATTGAATTTGAGAATTCTCATTGGTCAATTTAGCTAATCATTGTTTTGTTTTTTTAATCCCACTATAGATAATGATTTACTTCCTATGACATATCCTACATCTACATAAAAATATAAATAACTTCAAAGTTCTCATGGACTGTAAATTCCATTACTTTTCCTTATTCTATTGAATTTCTCGTGCTTTTGATTTCTAAAGTAAGCATCTCCATGAATTTAGCATCGATTAAAAAAATTCAATAGCACTTATCCAAAACATCTATTATAAATTTTAATTTAGGCTCTTCATCCCCTTCCAAAACATAAACCAAGTCTTTTATATTTTGAGCCTCTTTGACCAATTTATCAGCTTGTTTATACACATGTTGAACACCCAAATCGACTCTAACATCTTCCTCCTCATCTATGTTGGTATGTATATCCCCATGTATTTTCCACACATCAATATCCATGGCATAATTTCAAATTTCTAGCTTCCCAATGTCTTCTTGAATCAAATCCAACTTTTTTTTCATTGAAATGGTTTTCTTATGGCCATGGTGTTTGGGGTTTACATGGTGATGTCTTCATCAAGTGAATCCCTCCACATAAAAATTGTGTTAATAATTAAAATGTGGCATGGATTCTCGGTTAAGTTGTGTATGCCACTATTTATGTCACTAACATCACTTATGTCATCATAAAAAATTACAAGTAACGTTTTTTCTTATCAAACTAAGTCTTGATTTACTATTTTTACTTATAGCAAATTAAGTATCCATTTCAAGAGTTTGGTGGATATTTCCTTTTCTTTTCCAAATTTTAACTAAATTAAGTCTTCATTACAAAGGTGAAGCATATTCACTCTACACATTGATGGTACATTGTATCTCACCCTCTCAAACTCATGTGATAAAACTTCAATAAGAATTTGAAAAACTAATGATATACTAAAAGAGTATCAGTACAACTTAAACCAAACAAGATAGAAAAAATATATATTTATATTAATGGAAATTTCAAATCTATAAGAATAATTTTGGAATTATACATCATGATAAAATAATATGTATACACATAAGTCCTTGTGATACTATTTTAGGAATTAAAATTTGATAAACACTAAATGTAGCATCTCATTTCTAAAAGGAAAAAATAACTATGACCTTACAAACTTAAATTTTGTACCTTTCCCATATAAATAATTATTTTAATCGTAAATCCCCCTTGAAATATACCCCAAAATGCCCAAAAACAAACCCAAACAATAGCATGCATGATTGCACACTTTATTTTCCAACTCATCATGTGAATTTTCATTTGTTTTTTCTTGCTCTAGTATTGAAATTTCACCACTTGGGGTCTAAGTACACATTTCCTTCCACTTTTTGTCACAAACATTGTTGGTATATGTTTTTGATAAAGTAAGGTGACAAACTAGGGGCCGAACCCTTACAAAGTACAGAAGACAAGAAGACAATCAAACAAAATATGCCTTCAGAGAAGAGACGGCACTAACAAAGTACCAATAGACACAGCAAACAAAAATAACCAAAAAATGGAAAGAGGAGAGTTAGAGAGATCTCTCCTTACATAACCATTGATTTGAGAAAATCATTTAGTTTCTCAGTATTCTCCACATTAACAATAGGCCCAATATTACCCACTTCTTTCAGCATAGCCATGTTCAAGAGAATAGAATTCTAGAGCCCAGTGGTGAAGTTCTACTCCAGCTTCTAAATACGATCCTTCAGGGCATCAATTTCAGATTTCAAACCAATCTCATTTTCAATTTCCTCATCAACTTCCTCGACATACATTTTCCCCCTTTTGTCAATATTTTCCATAATTTCAGCACCATCCTCCTCAGTGGCCTCAAATTCCCTAGTCTCTTAATTCCTTCAGTGTCCTCAGAAATTTCCTAGACTTCCAAATCCTTTGACTCTTCCTCCTCGGTGGCTTCCTCCAAGGTGCTCTCTGAATAGTCTATAATCTTGGCCTTAGGAGTGGGTTTACTAGCAATCTTCCCTGACCTTTGAACACCAGAGGATAATCCCTCCTTATTAACCTTAGAAGACTTATAAGATTTACCACCTTGACCCTTCATGGTCCTACCAAGATTTTTATGGGGCCCCACAGTGGTTCCCCCAATATTCTCTTCCTCCACATCAACCTTCCTCTTTTTTCCCTTCTTGCTCACAAAGGAGCTAGGGGTGTTAATAGGGGTCTCTTCTGGGGTAGAGAAAGAGACTTATTTAGTTTTGGTAGGAACAGGGAAAAAATATGACTCATCGATAGCATCACTAGACAAAGGATTAGAAGAAATATCCCCACTATCAATTCTGATAGTCTTGGATGGCTCAAGGGCTTGATAAAAATTATACAAGTAGAGAATGAGGCCCTGGTGTAGGGGAATAGGATTCATATCTAGTTTTTTAGACATTTTTGCCCTCACCCTAAGGACAGAATGTTTTAGAGAGGAGAGCAGGTAAAAAGGGAAACTGATGAGAGAATTACACTTGAAGTGATTTAAAAGGGGGAGATGGTAATTATAGAAACTGGTAAATCATCCTTTGAGTTTTAAGTACTTCATGATGATGAAGCACACTCCATCCCATGGTTTAGGTAGTTTAGCATGCTCGAATCCCCCTTGGTAAGGAATGAGTTCTTCGTCTTCACCCAGGAATAGTTTATGGCTTGAGAGATCCATAATTTTTGTCTTCCTTTGAAGTTTTATCCCCTACATGGACATTCCTGTAGCCATAGCAATCACCTTTTAAAAAATCTCAAAACTAATTCTGCCAATAGTGACTCTCCTATTTAACCAAGACCTCACAAATTACTCGAACAAGTTTTCATCAAACCCATTGAGCCTTTCCAAGTATGGGCTAATCCCCCCTTCTTTGCAGTAATGCCAAACCAATGTGGTGGCTCACAATTCAAAATACCATATAGATATGATGTTTACTACTCCCATGCTTGGAAATCATTTCCCATCAATCTTCATAATGAGACCCATGCACCTTAACATCTTAATACAATAAATCATGAATGATTTTCAAAAGAGTACAATAGTTATCAAGTTTTGAGATCCACAACAGCCCCCTTCAAATGGATCACCTACAAGAGCTATCCATCTCATAAGTTTGACTCATCCTTGACAAGTCATCTCCATTTGAATAATATCCCTAATGTTTAAAGGAATATGAGCAACTTGGTGCCAAACCTACCAATCTAAAAATTGCTGACCAAGATTGGCATAGGCATCAACAACACTATTTCCCTCTCTATAAATATGTGAGATATCCACTCTAGAAAACTTCTAAAAAATAAATTGGATATCCCTAATGATATCTTTTAGCTTAATTCCCACATTCGATGCTTTATTAACTGCATCTATGACCATTTTAGAGTTGCCCTATATACTCAAGTTCTTTATTCCTAGGGATATAGCCAATTTTAACCCCCATAAGAGAGCCATTACTTCAACATAGTTATTGCTCTGGAATCTTATTCTACCAGCATAGACAACAATCATCCATCCTTTGTCATTTCTTATAATTCCCCCTCCACTAGCTTTACCATTAGATTTAGATGCCCCATCAAAGTTGAGTTTCATCCAGTTAGGCTTTGGGGGAATCCATTTGGTATATAGTCTCTATAGAATTTTGGAGTTAGTATAATCAGGGATATGGTTTAAAACCTTCCAATTAGCTGCAATTTGATTTTCAACTTGAGTTAGGGGTTTCTCCGTAGAACGAATATGGGTAGTGGTGACACTTTCCATAAGAGTCTTAACAAAAGAATGAAACACCTAAGATGCATTTCTAGCAGTGTCCCTAAAAAATTTGTGGTTGCGCTCTTTCCATAAAATCCAACTCAAATAAAGTAGATTTTGATTCCATAATTCCATAAGCCAGGGATGTGTAAAGGTGGGAATCTAGCTGAGGATTACTTCCTTAAGGTTAGAGTTATAGACCCATTCAATACCAAATTTATTTAGAATTATGCCCCATAATTCTCGAGCAAAATCATAGTGAATGAAAAGGTGTGAAATTGTTTCCTCTTTTGAACCACACAAAAAAATCTATTGACCAGGGTAAACACTCTCTTTTGAAGGTTGTCCTATGTTAATATTTTGTTATGAGTAGTAGCCCACCAAAACATGTTAATTTTTGGTACAAGTTTATAATTCTAAACCTTTTTTCATAAGTCTTTATTCTGAGCCTCAAGAATCAGCAAATGATAAGCAGACTTGACAGAAAACCATCCATTCTTATCTAGCCACCAGTAATGTTCATCTTCATGGGGGAAGAGATGGATTCTGATCCCCTGAATCAACTACTAGATCTCTCAAACTCTCAGGAAAATCTCAAGCTGATGATCACAACAATCCATTAGATTTTTCCAGCTCTGCATACCATTGTTATTATCCATGTAATCACTGACTCTATCTCCAAAAAATTGAGTATCAATGTCAGTAATCTCTCCATAGTTTCCTTGTGTGATGAGATCCTTGTCCTTTAACCAAATATCATCCCAAAATTTAATATCCCAGCCATTTCGTAGTTTCCATCTAATTCCTTACTTAAGAAGGCTTTTGCTTTTTAGCATTTTATTCTATATCACAGATCCCTGAGGTAACCCCATCTGTTGAAGAAAGTTGGAACCATCAGTGCCATGCATATATTTGGCATACATTATTTCCCCCCAATAATTATTTTTATGGATCAAGTTCCAATTAATTTTTGAGAGAAGGGCTTTGTTCATATTCTTGATAGACCTAATATTGAGGCCACCATGTGATTTTGGAAGACACACTTTTTCCCATCTAACTAGAGACATTCTTTGTTTATCTTCCAGCCCTATCCATAATAATTTTCTTTGAATCTATTCCAATTTGTCATCAATATATGTAGGAATTTTAAATAGGAGATAGGAAGTAGGTAAGAATCCCTTGCAGAGAGGCCCGAAGAAGTTGCAGTTTTCCATCACTGCTGAGGAGTTTCCCTTTCCAACTAAGAATTTTATTCTGAGTTCTTTCCAAAATTTCATTCCAAAAACTAGGAGATACTTCTTTGACCATGAGGGGGAGACCTAAATAGGTAGCTAGTAGAATAGCTTCAGCACATTCAAGTATATCAATGATTATTTGTTTGAGGTCATAAAGAGTATTGAATAAATACACATTACTTTTTTGGAGATTTATGCTTTGCCCAGACTCTATGGCATAATTATTTAAAATATTCTTCCATATTCTAGCTTCAATCACTAAGGAGATGCCAAAAAGGATGGTATCATCCACAAACTATTGCACTGCCATAGGATAAAGGGAGGAGGCAGGTTTGATGCCCACTAGATTTTTTGAGGCAATATCTGCTTGTATGTATCTTGCCAGTGCCTCTACCATTATGATGAATAAGTAGGGGGAAAGAGGATCCCCTTTTTAGATTCCTCTTAAAGAAGAGAAAACCCTCTAGGGACCCCATTAACTAGAACTAAAATTTTTGTATAAGAGATAGCATTCCATATCAAGCGAGACATTTTATCATTAAACCAAATTTTTTTGATGACTTGGAAAAGAAAATTCCATGAGATCCTATCATATGCTTTAGAAATATCTATCTTAAGAGCCATACCAGGGATTCTACTCTTGTCCATGGAGTGAATAATCTCATGTGTGGTGATCATAGCATAAAAAATTTGCCTGCTTAGGACAAAGCCTTTTTGCACAGAGGAAATAATTTTGTCTAATAAAGGTTGAATCCTCATAACCAACACTGTAGTGCAAAGCTTATAAATAGTGTTACATAGACTAATAGGTCTAAAATTCATAAGGTGAGTGGGTTGTGACTTTTTAGGAACAAGTACTATGAAAGTATTATTAACTTTTTTCAAAAGTTTACCTGATCTGAAAAAGTCACAAACAACAATAGTAAGATCTGCTCCCATGATCTCCCATTATTTTTAAAAGAATATAGGAGGGAAGCCATCAAGACCCAGAGATTTGAATTCACCCATGGAAAATAAAATAGCACAGACTTTCTCCTCTGATATAGGCTTTAGCATCTCTAGATTATCTTCTTCAGTTATCAAATAGGGGATTTTATCAATGAATTGGTTCATAGATCTATCATTCCCATCATCATTATTTTCTTCAGTGAGCAAATTCTGAAAGAAAACCCTAGCTTATTCCCCTATCTCATTATTTTTTGTTATAATGTTTCCATTGTCCAAACATAGCTTTGTATGGATTTGGCCTTCCTGTGTTTCATGGCCAATAGATGAAAGAAGGCAGTGTTCCTGTCCCCCTCTTTAAGCCACTAAACATGAGATTTCTATTTCTAAAAAACCTCTTCTCTCTCCATAAGATTCTTCCATTCATAAGACATGACATTCTCTTCTTCTGAAGTGGCTTCTGAATCATCACCTTGAGGCATCCACTGCTGAATATCTATGAGTTTTCCTACTATGTTTTTCTTCTACTGAAAGACCTAACCAAAGCTGTATCTATTCCATCCATGAACTTCTTGTTTGATATGCTAGAGTTTTTTTACTATTTTGAACATAGGAGTGCCCTAAATAGGAATTTACCACCATTGGGCCACCATTTGTCTAAAGTCTTTGTGTTTGATCCACATAGCTTCAAAATAGAATGGGAAAGGACCATGTTGTCCCTGGTCTCTCCAACTGAGGAAGATTTGGCCGTGATCAGACATGGTTCTAGGAAAATCTTTCACATGCATATTATGATAATCATTCCAGTTATTCGAGATAAGAAATCTATCTAACTTAAAATGAATCATTTGATCTCCTCTTCTTCTATTGGACAAGGTAAAGTTTGGATTTTGTAATTCTATATCCAATAGTCCCCAGTCATTAACAAATTTAGCAAAGTTGAACATGTTGTCTAAGTAATCAATAATCCCACCCTATTTTTTAGAAGGGTATAGAGGAGTGTTAAAATCACCAACTAGCATCCATCTAGTGTTTTGGGAATTATTCTTGAAACTACTCAAGTCTATCCATAAATTTTGGCTCAATGCTCTGTTATTCAGGCCGTAGACATTGATCAACGACCAGTTAAAAGAGTACAAAGATAATTTGATAATCAAGAAATGCGTGTTATAAGCCACAAGAGATCCCTAAAGTTTAGCACTGTTCCACATAGTTACAATCCCCCCTAAAGCCCCTTCAGCTGGACTGATGCAAAAAGCAGCCTTAGGCCATATGTAGTCAACAATTTTCTTAAAACTCTCCTCATTCATCTTGACTTCTTGGAGTAATAAAATATCTAAATTATTATCTAAAATGCAGTTTTTAACCTCAAACTATTTTGAAGTACTATTAAAGCTCCTCGGGTTCCAAGATAAAATTCTCATTTAGAGGATTTGAGGGGATGGATCTCCAGTGTTTTCTATTTACCACTGGTAATCTCCCTAGAAATCTCTCTTTGTCTTGTTTCTCTTAGGTTTGGTCTCCCTTGTTTGGGATCAGTGCCAACATCTATAGATTTTTTCCCTTTTTGATTATTTTTCTTTAGGGTAACCCATTCATCTTGCTCATTGCTACTACCATTTTGTCTTATTTTGCCTATTGCTGAATAATTGTTTGCTTGGTCTCTGACTTCCAGTGCATGGAAAATATATGTGTTTAACTTTAAGGCTATTTCTCCTTTAGTAAGTAATATTTTTGGAGTTAATTTTATCTGTCTATCTCTTGAAACTTTGCCTTCTACATTATCTTCCTCTATCGGTTGGACACTTATTTCTCCTTCCTCAGACAAATTGGTATGTTGATCTAAAGGGTTAGCTGTGTCTATTATAGCCTTCTGACTATCATTGTCTAATACCTTCTTGTTATTTTCCTCTAGGATAGATTTTCCCCCATTACCAAAAACATCCTCCTTACTAGCCTTATCCTTTACCTCTTATGTATTGTCAGGGTTTTCCGCATTACCCCCATTCCCTGATTGCCAAAATTATTGGGATTGTGATACTGATCCTCACCTTCAATTGGGGAATCATCTTTCCTTCCCATTTACTTCACCTTGCATTGTGTCCTTATATGTCCCTTTTTTACATATTTTGCAGCAAGTGGTAGCATTTTCATATATGATCAGCTGAGTCCAAGTCCCATATTTACATTTTATCTCTATAGATGTAGGGAGGGTCTGATTATTCTCAACATTTACACACAATCAAGCATACACACATCTAGACTATGTTCTAGTTGTATGATCTATAGTGATGTATTGGCCAATATAATTGCCAATAGCCGTAAAAAAAATTCATCCCAAAATTCCAATGGGAACCCTAGCAATCTAACCCAAGCAGGAGCAGACTTACTGAGGTCTGAGTAGGGATCAAATCCTAGTTTCCACAAACACAAGTCAAGAGAATGTGGACCATATAGCCATGGTCCTCTAGCAATAATAGCTATCATATCCTCCCTATTCATAAATATAAATAGGAATAAGCCTCTTGCCATAGCAGTGATCGAAACACTACCCTTAATTTTCCACCTAAACAAAACATATTTCCTAACCATCTCAATATTAGGATGGAAGGAGAAAAACTTACCTACCAATGCAAGGTCCATGGATGCCATGATTTCCTCCACCAGATCATCTGGGATAGTCAGGGTCGTACCCTTAGTGGAAATAGGGAGGCTCGCCATGTTTTTAGTGGAACACATCTTTTCACCTATTAGTGCTTTCTTCCATCCTTTAGAGGGAATGTCCTCTATCAGATTCTAGTTCAGGTCCCCAGAGGCACTACCACTAGCAGTATCCTCCATTGGATCCATGGTCCCTCCGGTTGCACTCAAAGGGCCCTACTAGGCAAGATAAACCAGTTTCAAATTTTTCGTGTAGAGCTCCATTGTCATGAAAGGATCTAAAAAAGAAACATTACTCTTTAGATTTGTTTAGTGAGTTACCTTGATTTGTCATGTAGTTTTATCAACTTATAATCATTGAAATTATAGTTATAATTCATCTAATTATAGATTAGTTCATAATTAGTTTCCACCCATAACGCAACTTCCCCACATGCAAAGGATACATTTGGACCTTAAATAAGTGTTTTTTAGTATGCAATGTTGAGTTTACTCCCATATCTTAACTCATCTGATTTAAATTATATTTCAATGTTATAAGGGCCACAAAAAATGTATGTGTACTTGAATCCATCACTGTTTGGAAGTAAAGAAACTATAATTCATAACATGTATATTTTGTCCATACTAGTTCCTATAAATGTATAATAAATTATCCCATAAATTCACCTATTATGGGCTTCATACTTGCAATAAACACAAGATAAAATTTGAATATAAAGATATACTATAAAATGACTGGAACATATTCCAAAGTAGCATTAAGTGACCTAAATCCACACAATCATGTATTATTATGAAACACCTAAGGAGACACAAGAGACTGTTAGTCATTGCCTATTAGTCATTATAAGTTTTGATCGGTGATGACAACTACTATTTTTTATAAACACTAAAAAACTCATTGGCATCTACTATTAATGTGGTATTAACTAAAAAAATGCCAAAAACATGTAAATGTGACCCAAACATACTTTACTAGAAAGTGAAGGGGAGAGGTGGAGGAGAGGAGTCCAAAATAGGTGAAGGTAAGTTTTTATTTATATTAACATGCAATATTTATTTATAATACAAAAGATATAGCTCAATATATATGATAGTAGCCAATAAAATTATGAAAAAAATGAGATTCTAACCTTAAATTGAAATGTTTTTGAATGAATTTTAGGAAAACACATTTAAATACATTCTCAAAGATCTTGTGTTTTTTTTTACTTTTTTACTACGTAAATCCAATAAATCTTTTTTAATATGTCAATCCCAATGTTGTGTAATGGGGTAAAATGATGTATGGTTTACACACCATTTGCTGCCTAATAAAGCTAGTCTTCACACTTTCATCTCTCACTCTGTCTAATGATCATCTCATGCATTATACTCATCTTGAATAGTTTCTAATCACACTAGCAAAAATAAAATTGTGGGGGGTCATGGGTAGATTTTGAAAAAATCACACTTGTATATGTGTCAAACTCAAATGTGTGGCATGTGTATTTTTTTGCCACCCTATATTTTCTTAGCCTTTATGCCCTCTCCCTCAATACTTACCCCTCACAATAGTATTTAAAAAAATTATTAATCCATAAATACACCCTATTATATTGATGATGATTCTACCATATTAATAATCCCCCAATATGCATGAATGTGGTATTATATTGGTGCTTTTATGAATCCCCTATGATAATATCTAGTAGAGGTTTGCCTCTAGATGTTGTATAGTCATGTGTTTTACCTATTTGATACTTTTAAGTAGAATGTCTAAAATTCAACCTTCTTCCTTATCTTGATCTAGATTAGCACCAACTTAAAATAAAAATAATTATTGCTTAGGAAACCTCAAATTAATTGAAACTACATATCCCACATGTTAGAATCATACCATATGAAATTATTGTGCAGTGTAAATGGAACCTTGAGCAAGTGCTTGGACCTCTCTTCCCTAAGTTGAGATGCAATTGTATGCACATTTTTCTAAAATTTTGTTTTATTAAATTAGGTGATGTCACAAAGGTTAAGTATCAAGATAGATGAGTGCATCAAAAGTGTAGTAATAGATATGGCAATGGTTCATTGAAACTTGAAGCTGGACTAGTATTTCAGGTTTTACACAAAACTTGAATACCACTTTGATACTTGGTATTTAGATTGGCATGAATTGGTATAAATAGGGAAGCTTAAGGACATGCCATGAACTAATTCAAACCCTATAAAATAAAAATAAATGAACATCAAGTTTTGAGGAATATAACCATAAGTGAAAGTGACCACAAAATCATGGCAAATAGAATTATCAAGATCATTATTTATGCCTATCAAAATGCATGGAACTGTCAATTTCATCCCATGTAAAACATTGGTATGATGCATGAAAATATAAATATAAATATGTGAACATTAGGCTCAAGGATGAACACAAGTCATCTAGTGAAATATTAGACATATTTATAAGGTGTTGGTTCCCAATTTTACACCTCTAGAATTCAACCTTACATACTTGAGAAGATGGTAAACATAGATGATAAACTTGAATTATGTCATTATAGTCAGGGAAGGGTTTAACATCTAGATGGACTGAACACATACAATGACTAGAAGACACCAATAGAGGGTATGGTTATCTCCCTACTACTTTTGGCTCTACTTATCAGCATAAATCTAGGGTATGGTTATTTTCCTATCAAATCCATAAATCCAAGGTGTCCTTAAAATATTATCAGCATAATATTCCCAAATCACAATAAGAAAGGAATTTACAATCTACTTTCATGCTAATAATGACTACCATTAAGAAGCATAAAATGAGATACCCTATTAGTAGTGCATGAAAAAAGTGCCATTGCACTTCATTAACAAGATAGAGTTGAAATCATAACTAGTTTCCATTAACTTAAAAGGTAAATAAATATACATCAATGTTCATAATGCAGACAGTGAAAATCATGGTGGATTTTCTCTAAAATAGGGGAGATATATACAAAATGCTCTAAGAGTTTACTAATGACTATACAACTATAATCACCTTATCAATAGAAGTAAAAAAAAACACACAGCATAAATTCAAAAATCAAAAGCCTTGCAAAGAGGAGATTTTTGAAGGTTGAAAAATGCCTAATTGTAGAAAGTCAACCTCTATAAAGATGCCAAGTCCTCTTTATATATACAAATTTCTCACCCAAAATATTCATGGAAGATGTTCCATCTAGAATATGCCTTTTCATATGCCTAGAAGCTCATGCTCTGTAACATGATCATTATGGTGATTTAGTTGTACATGTAATGATGATATTGTAAACAAACTTTGATCTACCTATTTGTAAGCTTGATGTAGTTGATATTGAGGGAGAATATTCTTTTGAGGTGCAAAATAAACTTTTGTCTTCCTATGAAACTATTTTTCTATGTTTTCCAAACTAATCATTTACCCAATTGGAAGTTTTTGGATGACCTTTTAGCTAAAGATACAATCACTTCCTTCTATACAAATAATAATGAATGAATGAATGAATGAATGAATGAATGAATGAATGAATGAATGAATGAATGAATGAATGAATGAATGAATGAATGAATGA
Source organism: Torreya grandis (assembly GCA_037957365.1). Taxonomy (NCBI): domain Eukaryota; kingdom Viridiplantae; phylum Streptophyta; class Pinopsida; order Cupressales; family Taxaceae; genus Torreya; species Torreya grandis. The sequence continues at coordinate 486,070 of JARHVA010002383.1, read as the reverse complement.
ATGGAGGGAAGAACAAAAAATAGAAATTCTATTACATTTTATCTAATCATTTTGTCCATTAGACTAGTCCACAAACATATTTATAAAAACGATTTAGTATGATGTCAAGCCTATACTTTTCCATGGAGATGAGAATCACCTGGTTCAGTCATGATTGAAATGCAAACCTCTCCATTTGTTATCTTTTCATTGCATTTTTTACATATTCATTTTTATTTGATGAAAATATTTCACCCACATTACCTTTCTTGGAAATGGAACTTAACTCTTTGTTTTTACATTTTGCCTTTTTTCTTGGAAGGTCAATGCTAAACCCTATGTTGACACATGGCATATTTTCACTCCATTTTTCCTTGGTTTCAAGCTTCACATGAAAATTTAAACTTTCTAGCTCCAGTAGGATTGCAAACTTTATGTGCATATTTGCACTCTATGGATTTCGTGAATCTACATGCACTTTTGCATATTTTAAAAATTGCATAACCCCCAAAAATTTCCACTTTTTTTTCTTGAAAATTTATATCTCTACCTTTTTGGAACATGCTCTGGGATGTATACTTTTGGTTATAGTTTAAAAATTGCAATTTGCATATTAAAGTTGTTTTTTCCCTAGAACTTCCTATTGAGTTGAATTTTAAGTCGACAACTCTTTGAAAATTGACCACCATGGACTTTTTAACTTTACTTGCAATTTGAAAATTACATAAAAAATTTCAATATGATGTTGCACTTCCCTCCCCTACTCCTTTTCTCTCTCTTGTTATTTGCCAGTGGACTTCGAGCTCTTAACTTTCACAAGCATTTAACCTAAAACATTTATAGCAAAACATCCTCTTATGTTGTCTCTTTCTAATCCCCTAACAATAATGGTGGAATCTAGCACATACTTGTTCCTAAGGTTTTCTACCACATCTAACTTAACACTATGATTATGCAACATTTCACCATTTTTCTCCAAAGCCTTAATAGTTGTTTCTTCTATTTTAAAAGTAACATGATAGAAACCTTTCATAGATCCATCAACATTCTTAGCTATTTGAATATTTTCCACACTACTAACATCTTCAAAATAACTTTGTTATTCACTACTGCATGGGAATCACTAAAAGATGCTTCTTGAGAATAGCTTATACAGAAATTACCACTTGTTTCTTCAAAAATTGAATCAAACCCTTTAGCAAACTTGGTAATACATTTAGATATTATATTGGCATCTGATTTAGAAACACATGTGCCCACATTAGGTGATGTCATGGCCTCAGCTTATCACATAGAAGAAAATGTCAAATTTTCAAGACCTTCATTAGATTTAGGAGCCTATGCACAACCACCTTCAACTTTAACATTTTTATTTACAGACTGATCACTTTGTTTTTCTTCATGCATAGGGGTCACTTTAACTAAATTCTTAAAAAGTGTGAGAGTTATAATTGAATACTCTTATAAGTCATTATATTGTATTGAAGATAATTCAGAACCATTAACATGGAAATACCTATATATGTTAGTTACATCTTGAGAAATATATTGCCTACATTCTCATAAATCACAACACTCCTCATATTCTTTTTGGCTTTCAAAACACGAGAATGGATGCCATCTTTAGTATAACCTTAGAGAAAACTATGGCATGTGTATCCTTTTGGTGTGGGTTTCCCTTTTTGATAGATCATGTAGTGAGCATCAGATATTCAACTACATTTTGTAATTTACACATCCAAACTTGGTTTTACTTCAAATATTTCCACTACTCCCTTTGTGTTGGCATGTATTCCATAATTTAGGGCTCATAATTTTGATTCCACATTGAAATTTGAAATTTAAATTTACAAATGAATGTTTTACTCTAGCTTAAAATATTTTCATGGATAAGACTTAGCATGGATTTGAAATTCCTTTAGTAATACATCCAGTGGGTGGCAGACTTCCACTTGCACATTGCAAGTTGTAAGTTAAAATTGCATTATAGTGTTGTAATATCCACTAAATCCTCTAAGATTGGTTATTAAGTGTTGCATTCATCTTGAATATTCCCATGGACTTCCACATGGCTAAGACTAAATACTTTACCATGGACTTTATGATATTTTTGTGGCTTCTCTTTGCTAGCATGGGCTTCAAACATAAGCTATAGGTTTTGGGTCACAATTACACATTTTAATTTACACTTAACAAATGCAGTGTTCTATTGCATTTCCCTCTTAGATTTCTATTCCTTTTTAAATGTTTCATTGGATTTAACCTTTGATTAAGAACCTCAAGATTCTAATTGCAATTTGCAAATTGCAAGATAAAATTACAAATGTAATGTTGTTTTTCCCTCCCATATCTCTGCTCCATTTCCTTTTACAAATGGAAAGTATTAAACTTAGCATTTTAACACATAGTCACATTTATATTAATCCTAGATCAATTTTACCTTAAACCCTATTAATGCCACAACATACTTAAAAACATGAAAATGTTAAACATTAATCAAACCAAATATCATAGCATTTTTGAAACATGATTGTAAGAGAAAGGTTTTTGTTCCATATGAACACTAGTGGAGTTCCTTTAGATGGGAAACATTTAATGTTTTTAATACTTATTTCTTAGGAAAAAAACACAAATTTCTTTATCTCTCACCTGAATATGTACACCCCTTGAGGGTATACAAAGAACACTTGAAAATAAGACCAAGTGCCTTTCCCTTGGGCCACAGAGTCAAAATTTTGGCAATTTCATAACAACACCCATTGGAAATCCAAAAAAACATGGGAAGACTAATAAAAATATATTGAGAGGATCTAAGAATGAATACAAAATAAAAAATAATAAAATATCTGTACAAAAAAATCCCAATACATAAGGGAAACAAAATAATAGGAGTATACACTATAAAATTATTTACACAGACATGGACTTAGTCAAGGAAGTGATTTATATGTCTATCATTATCTAATAGTTCCAGTATCTTACCATCTGAATATATTAAGAAGAAATTATGTTCCCCAATTTTACAATCAATAGAATAAGGGCCCATCCATAAGGTATCAAATTTTCCATGTTTACCTTTCTCCTCATGTGTATTGTCCTAGAGTAAAACCAGATCTCTTACTTGAAAATTTCTTGGAGTGACCTTTATGTTGAATATTATTTTGAATCCTTCCTTAAAATTTGTGTGTATTTCATGAGCTTATATTTTATCTTCATCATGCTCAATGATCTAGTTCATTATGATTTCATAATGGCTAACTTCACCATCTTCTTCTAGTTTTTGCATGAAATGATAGGATGGAAACTGTAGATTCATAAGTAAAATATCTTGAGCCGCATAAATAATATAAAATGGGATCTTACATGTATCTCTATTAGGTGTGATACTATCATCCCATAAACCAACATTCAACTATTCACCCCACTTCGTATTGTTAGCTTCCAAAGTTCTTCTAATGAATTTGAGAAAGTTCTTATTACTAGATTTTGTCTACCCATTCCCCTAAGGGTTGTAATTGGAAGCATAATTTAATGTGATCCCATATTATTTACACAATGCCACTAAAGGTTTAGCTCAAAAACTCATGACATTATCAATAATTACCTTGATAAGCACACCAAATCTATAAAAAAATGATTCAATAGAAAGTCTATGATCACCTGATGTGTGGCCTTATTTATAGGGACCGCCTCAACCCATTTCATGAAGTAGTCAATTGAAACTAATATACACCTATGCACAGTGCTTGATACATTAGTAATTTCCCCAACAAAATCCATCCTCCATTGTCTAAATTGGATTTTAATTATTATAAGTTGCAAGGGAAGAGAGCCAAAAACTTTCAACCTTCCACCAAAGTGCTGACATTTCTCATATTTTATTACTTTTTGTGTAACATCCTTGAATAATAATGGACACCAATAAATAACTCTCATAATCTTATGATTTATGACTTTAGGTGAAAATTGACCACCACATACCCCACTATGAAAGTCTTCAATTAGATCAGTAGTTTTTCTTCTACTAAGCATCTTAAGAGAACCCCATTTGGATTATTCAATGCTAGTCCATTTTTAGTCAAGAAATGCTTTTGGGAAATAAGCTTAAGATTTCTCCTTTGATTCGTATCCAAGTTAGAGGAATAATTCAAACTTTTCAATTAATAAACAATGTCCTTATACCATAGAGACATGTTATTTTTACTCAAATCATCAACATTAAAAATAGTAATGTTTACCTCCACAATTTGAAAATTAGTCTCAACCATGAGCTTGGCTAAGCCCATCCCTCTCACTATCTTGGTGGTCTAGATTTTGTCATGTCCCCTTTTTAATTGACATCTTCAGAGTTGATGATTAGCCTATTATGCGACCTTCGTAGGCTGATAGGATGGATAGAGGGTCCTGATGGAACTTGGCTTGGCTTCAACTAGCAAAATTTTCCTAGTTGGCTTTCATTCGAGCTCTTTCAGACATGTTTCCCTGAGCTCCTATTATCTAGGGATATTTGGCATGCAGCGGAGCACCCGTGTTTTGGTATGGTCATGTGAAAAATCACTCCCTAATTCAACAGCTTTAGTCGGTTCGAGGATTGGACATATATTGAGGGAGATATTAATATTTGATTGATTTAATTAAATATTAATTATTTAGCATATTTTAATTATGAAACCCTAATTCTTAATTATGAAACCCTAATTAGGGCAAGCACACCTTTTAGAGGATATAAGGGTTTCTTATTGGAGAGAGGCCATAATGATGATTATTGATTATTGATATTGAAGAAAATTTTGCTAAGTATTTTTTTGAGAAGAAGGAGCCAAGGGTTTCCAATATTCCAGTTGCATTGGAGAATGTACACTCTTCAGTGTGTGCAATTTAGAGGTTATGAGAGATCAGCTGATCTATTGCCAGTTTGAGAGATAACTCCATATAGAAGTTATCACAGAGGTTTATAGGGGTCCAAAATATAGGCATGCTATATTCTATTTGTTGTTGTACAAAATCCATACAGATCCATACCAGGGTGTACCAGTCAAATCACAAATTGAAGAAGTCCACCGTTAGCAGTCGCAAGTTGCAAAGAGTGCAGAGACCGATGATAGCAATATTAGCTACCGATGATGGTAGGATTACCGATGATGGCAATATTAGCTATCGACAACGGTAGTATTACTGACAATGGTAGTATTAGCTACCAACCACGATAGTATTACTGATGATGACAGAATTATCTACCGACTGTGGTAGTATTACCGACGATGGTGACTGTGTTTTTACACAGCGACCCGAGCCATTCTAAATTTAGGGTTTATTTCCAGATTGTGGAATATTCAAGTTTTTTTAAGACAATATTTGTATTATTTTATAAGCATGACAGAGACTGAATACTATAATTGTCTAGAAGGATAATGAGATCATTGATTTGTTAGTTAAGAGATTATATTGTTGTTTATTTATTTATTTGAATTTATCTCCAAAATTGCATCTTTATTCATGCAAAAACATCAAAATACACAAAACAGTTCAAAAAATATATAGTTTCAAAATTCAAGGGGAACAGGGGATATTACAGTGGTATCAGAGCTTTTGTTCTGCCATCTTGTTGGGTAGATTGGTCATTGAATCAACTAAGTAACCATGATTACTTCAAGGACTCAGATATAGTGGGACAAGGATATGGAGATGCTTAAACAAGGTTTGAACAAGTTGGTTGAACACCAGAGGAGGATGAATGAATTTTTTTCACATCCTATAATAGAAGCCAAATTAGTACGATGTATGACCTCCATTTTTAAAGGGTCCACATCACAAAACAAGAAGGAAGAGGAGGTTGACCGATTTTCTCATGAGCTAGAGGATACTCAAAATTCCTTGGTGTGTACTCAGTTGGCTCTCTAGGGTTATGAGAGACATGTGGATGACCTTTGTCATGAGGATTTGGAGTCTCAGTTAGTTGTAGAGGATGGGGGTGCTAGAGATTGTGATGATGAGATAGTTTCAGCAGCCACTTCTTCGGAGTTAGATGAGGATGAGTCTGATGCTTGCATTCAGAGTGTGGAGGTGTACCTAGATGTTAGTACACTGAGTGTTGGTGATCCTGAGGTGAGTTTAGTTCAAGAGTTAGCACATGTGGTAGGGACTCAGCTTTCTTTTACAGTCAGGTCACATGTTGATGATGATATGAGTATGTCTAGCATTCACACTCAGAATTCAGAGATTGTAGAAGAGTCCCAAGATTTGATTATTACAGATGACACCCAAGAGAATGTAGTGGATAGTTTTGAGGACTTGGTTTCATCGGTAGTTTCTTTCAGTATGGAGGAGTTGGACAGCGATGCTATAGTTTTTGATACTCTGTATGTTGATATGAGCTTTGGAGTTGATTCGCAGAGTATGGATGGTAGTACTTCAGAGATCAGTTGTGATGTTGGTGAGCCAGCAGTTGGTTTAGTTCTTATTTATGATACTACTCCTTTGGAGGTGTCTTCAGAGGTAGTAGTTGGTTTGGGCTTGGTTAGTGATCAATTGCAGTTAGTTTTTCTAGATTGTAGTCTGAGCCACTGATTGAGAGTGGCACATTTTATCGACATTACACTATAAGTGCTTGTCATCAGTCATGGGATGATTTGACACCATGGGATGAGAGTTGTGATAGATATGGCATGGTGATAGGTGCTAGGGTTGACAGTTTGTTGGTGCATGACTTAGAGCAGGAGTTGGTGGCAATCAGATTTGGTTTGTCTTATTGCTATCTAGCATATGATGTCTCTTCATTATCAGCGATGCATAGAAGTTTGGGTGATGAGTCTGTCGTTGGTGATTTGCAAAGATATGTTGATCATAGTAGAGGTATAGCGTGTGGATTCTCCACACTTGGCATAGTTCCACTTGGGAGTTGTTGCAGAGTTGGAGTGTGCTTTCCACATAACATGGTGGAATGTGTACATGGTATTTGTGATCTTGGAGTTTGGTTGACTTGTATTTGCCAGTTTGATTATGGATTCCTCTTGGTTATATTTTAGAGGATATTGTAGGGCCTTGCATTGATTAACAGTAGTATAGATCATAACTACATTTGGGATCCAGGTGGATTGATTGGTTTGTTGTTTAGAGATTGCTTGGGGACAAGCAATTTTAGGAGGGGTGGATTGTCATGTCCCCTTTTCAGTTGACATCTTCAGAGTTGATGATTAGCCTATTATGTGACCTTCATAGGCTGATAGGATGGATAGAGGGTCATGATGGAGCTTGGCTTGGCTTTAACTAGTAGAATTTTCCCAGTTGGCTTTCATTCAGGCTCTTTTAGACATGTTTCCCTGAGCTCCTATTATTTAGGGATATTTGGCATGCAGTAGAGCACCCGTGTTTTGGTATGGTCATGTGTAGAATCACTCCCTGATTCACCAACTTCAATCGATTTGAGGATCAGACATATATTGAGGGAGATATTAATATTTGATTGATTTAATTAAATATTAATTATTTAGCATATTTTAATTATGAAACCCTAATTCTTAATTATGAAACCCTAATTAGGGCAAGCACACCTTTTAGAGGATATAAGGGTTTCTTATTGGAGAGAGGCCATAATGATGATTATTGATTATTGATATTGAAGAAAATTTTGCTAAGTATTTTTTTGAGAAGGAGCCAAGGGTTTCCAGTATTCCAGTTGCATTGGAGAACATACACTCTTCAGTGTGTGCAATTTAGAGGTTGTGAGAGACCAGCTGATCTATTGCTAGTTTGAGAGATAACTCCATATAGAAGTTATCACAGAGGTTTATAGGGGTCCAGCATACAGGCGTGCTATATTCTATTTTTTGTTGTATGGAATCCATATAGATCCATACCAGGGCATACCAGTCGAATCACAAATTGAATAAGTCTATCATTAACAGTCGCAGGCTACAAAGAGTGTAGAGATCAATGATGGCAGTATTAGCTATCGATAATGGTAGTATTATCGATGATGGTAGTATTATCTACTGATGATGATAGTATTACTGATGATGGCAGTATTAGCTACCAATTACGGTAGTATTACTGATGATGGTATAATTATCTACCGACTGTGGCACTATTACCAATGACGGTGACTGTGTTTTTACACAACCTGAGTTGTTCTAGATTCAGGGTTTATTTCTAGATTGTGGAATATTCAAGTTTTTTTAAGACAATATTTTTATTATTTTATATGCATAATAGAGACTGAATACTGTAATCATCTAGAAGGATAATGAGATCATTGATTTGTCAGTTAAGAGATTATACTAGTGTTTATTTATTTATTTGAATTTATCTCCAAAATCACATCTTTATTCATGCAAAAACACAAAAACATCAAAATACACAAAATAGTTCAAAAAATATTTAGTTTCAAAATTCAAGGGAAACAGGGGATATTACAAATTTCCATGTTGTACTCTTTCAACTTGTTTACCCACCTTCACCTATTAATTGACACTTCAAGCTGAGTCAAGATGTGTTTGACTATTATATGTGAGACATATGCAATAATATTTAAACTCAAAATGTAAGGTTTGGATGTTTTAATAGCTTTTAAGAGGGTGAAAGCTTGTTTTTCCATGATAGTATAATTTATTTCATATCCTTCCATAGCTTTATTAAATAAATATGTGGGATGTTCATGACCATCATCATTCTTTTGCAATAAAATAGTAGCTATCATACTCTATGATGTAAAAGAGAATATTTGAAACTCCCTAGTGTAATCAGGAATGGACAGAATAGAGGTAGACTTCAAGGTTCCATTGATGTCATTGAAAGATTGTATGGCATTCTCCTCCCACTTTTAGGTTTGGCCCTTCTTTAACATGGAAGTAATAGGTAGATTGATTTCTATAATTTTAGACATAACCCTTCTTACAAAGTTGATTTATCCAAAGAAGGACTGAATTCCCTTCTTGGACTATGGAATAGGCACTTTATCAATGGATTCCAATCTCTCTAGATCTATCATGACAATATTCTTAGACATTAAGTGTCCCAAAAAATTTGTATGTTTAAGTGAAATTTCTTTCGATTAAGGGAAATACAAAATTCCCTCCATCTAATGAACATGTTTTCTAGATGCTCTGAATGTTATTTTGTGTTTTTAGAGTGCACTATAATATCATCCCGATACGTAGTAATAAAATTATTAATTAACCCTAAAAAAAGTGACATCCATAACTCTATAAAATGTTGAACTATAATTTATTAACCCAAAAGGCATCCCCATATAGACATAAGTTTCCCAATCATTGTAAATGCAATCTTGGGTCTCTCAAATTCTTTCACCACAACTTGGTTATACCCTGAGAAACTATCTAAGTTGGATAAAAATTTTGATCCTATAACACTCTAAAATAGGTTCACTATATTAGGTAAGGGGCAATTATACTTCAAAGAAGCTTTATTCAAATTTATAAAATCCACACACAAGTGCATTTTACCATTCTTCTTTCTTACAGGGACTAAGTTTTCCACCCATGATGAATACTTGATGGGATGAATAATCCCACCATCCCTTAATTTATTTAACTCTTCACACATCTTGGTGGCCAAGATTGGGTCAATAGGTCTCTACTTCTGTCTGAAAGGTTTGTTGTCATGTTGTAATGGGATGATGTGTTGAAACATATACTCTCTATATGCTTTCAATTCATAATAATACCAAGCCAAGCAATCCTAATATTTCTTGAACAATTGAATATAGGTTTTCTTCTCTTATGCACTCAAGTGATTACCAAGCCATAATTTTCATGGATTTTCATTAGAGCCCAAGTTTCATTTAGTCACATCTTTTGAGATAAAGAGATCACTAGTTTTAGTTATATTTGCTCCATCAAAAGATGCCTCTAAACTCACTAATCCTCTTGGGATGGTGTTCATCTTCAACTAAATGATATATTTCCCAAAAAAAATTATTTCCCATCATAGATTTAGACCATGGATTCTAATTATATGATCTGATCTTGAAACTTTACTTCATAATTGAGAAACCTTTTGATTTTATCATCATCATTAAAAACTTTCTAATGATGAATGTTGTCTGGGACTGAAGGTCTGATAAGTACCTCCACTTGATACTGATAGTGAGGGTTCATATTTTCAATTTAAAACTAAGCATCCAACCCTTCAAGTTTGTCAACTTACTTGTTGAAACTTCTATCATGATAACAAATATTGAAAGCATCAAATAACTCTAACAAATCTCATGCAACATTTTTATATTGTTTTAACCCTTTATTTTTGGTGGCATAAGCACTATGGACCTATTTAACCACTAAATATGAATCACCCTTTACAATCAAAATTATAATTTCATGTTCTCAGTAAATTATCAAAATAAACAAGATTTCCTTAGATTATTCAATGTTGTTAGTGCACTCAAAGGATAGCTTGAAAGAAAACTTAAGAGATTTCTTATTAGGGGCATAAAAGACAATCCCAACTACTTTTTTAATATTGGAGAAAACCCCATAAAAAGACATTATCCAAACATCATCACCATCTTTTTTGAGTTTAACATCAATAAAAATAGATTTTTCAACATAATCAATGTTCTCAACAAAGTTATCAAGCTCCACATCAGTGTACAAAACCTCATTTTGAGCGCATTTTGGATCTTCAAGAACATGTAACATCTTGGGTTCTCTATGGAATTTCACCATCTTACCCTCCATAATAATGGTGGCATAAGAAAGGTCCATCTGAACATTACCACCCATGATATCTACCCATTTTTGTGACAAAAACATCCCCCACTTCAGAGGACAATCCATAACTACCACAACCATGTTTAAAAATTTAGCTTGATGAACCACCAATTTCACTACCAATCCTTTAACTTGCCCAAAAATTGGAACTTCTCTTGATTCCATGGCATACCACTTGCCAAAATTAGATGTTATTTTTAATCTAAGATCATTAAGGACACCCAAGGGTATCACATTATAAGAGGATCTATAATCAAACATATAGTTGTGAACAATTAAACCATTAATCAATAAGATGGTATAGAAGGGATCAACATCCAACTGACTTTCTATCAATGTAGTTCCCAAATAAACCTCTGGGACTAGTTCAATAACCTCATGTCATTCTTTATTATCATCTAAGGGTGCTAGGGGTGAGTTAATTTCACTGGAATTATATTCTCATTGAAATTCAAATACTCAAATACCATCCTTTTATGTTCTAGTATTCTTAGTAGCTCGACAAGTGGGATAGTGATTTTTAATTGACTTAATACTTGGGCCATATCACACATATTGTACTAAGGAAGTAGAGTATTAAGAGGAAGGGTGACAACACCTTCAACATGAATATAATCATTCAAAGTTAGTGTGGGAATAAGATGGGATGAACTAACATTCCTAACAACATTTTCCAAGGGTGGGTTTTTTCTTACATCATTCGTACCCTTAGGAATACTTTACAACAAAAGTTCTCTATTCTTAGCTAGAGCATATTTCTTATTGAAAATTTTGGAAACAAGTGTTGGTTTGGAAGAATTAGGGACTTACTTAGTTTTATTAACTTCTTTACTTTTATCTCCTACCCTTAGATCAACGGGGGTAGTCTCTTAAAGAGAAGCACCTTGTTGCTTGTTTCTCAAATTATATTCTTTCTTTTAGGAAACTACATCATTAATTAAATTTTATCTATCCTTAACTAATTAGAGGACTATTTCATATAATTTGGACTTATTAATAGTCCAAATTTTCAAAAACTATCAAAAATAAATTGGATTGTATCTAGATTAAATTGGACTGCATCAAGATTAAGTTGGACTTATTACAAATAACTCATATCTATCTAATGTATTTGTGATAATTCCAAATTATTTAAAATGATCATAAATAATTCATTTATTATTATTTGAAAACTATCATAAATATATTGGACTTCATCAAGAATTACTTGGACTTATAACAAATAAATCACATCTATATTATATATTTACAATAAGTCCAAATTATGAGACCATTCAAAATGGTTCATAGACCATGCATTTACAAATATTATAAGACTTAGTGGTATATTTTTTAAGGAAAAAAAATTCATACAAAAACTACATGCTCAGTTGATATGTGATTTAGAACTTCTAGGATGATTTGGATGCCACGTGTCATTAGTTGATTGGATTGTGAACTATATGTTTAATTTGATTCGAGTGACGTGCTCATGACCATCAAAGTTTATCTTGTATTATCTTGCACAATCTAGGGTGCCACATGAAAATATGAATAACATTTGTTGATACACAAATGCCAAACAAAAAATCTTGATGCACAAGTGGGACATTTAGAGGCATAAACCTCAAATACCTTTTCACATACATGGGAATGTCTAATTGTATTTTTCAAAACACAAAATATGAGATGTACTAAATTCTTAGTTGTGAAAATTATAAAGACCTTATTCCAAAGAACATTTTGAAGGATGAAAAAATGAAAAGTAGACATTCAAATAGTCAAATGCTATTAAATAGATGCACAGTTACTAAAATATTGAATTTTCATAGTAAAAAATATAAAACTCAAACGCTGAAGTGTATTTCTCAAGACCTAAAATGTGAAGTGCCATTAGAAATAAATATAAATAAATAAAATAATAAAAAATTATACATTCTAAAAAAATAGACTAAATTTTGAAAAAAAAAACATTCATATTTCTCATTCCAAAATTAAGAAAACACCATTTCAAATTTCCCAATCCTTTTATCACTATTATTGTTAGTGCCTAGTGAGATGATGCATTCAAATAATTTGTTATAATGCCTTTAAAAAAATCAATAAGAACAAGTGTATGACCTCTCTAATTTTTATGTGGTTTCCAAGCGTAGATGATACTATTTATGAGTACAGATGTTAAAGATGTGTCAGTTGGGTTTGGCTTCCATTTCTTGTCTAAGTAGCTTGAATAAATTTCAACTTCTTTTGCATCTTTTTTCTCTACATGAACTAGGATGAACCAAGCTACATTTGGGCACATATCATTTAAAATAATTTGGAGTTATACCCAGTAAAGTGGAGTGGAGAAACTTTTCTCTAAAAACAAAAATTTAAAATAATATAGAATTATTAGTAGTCTAAATTTTGAAAAACTATCAGAAATAAATTAGACAATATGTAATAAATTGCAAATATTAAATGAATTTGTGATGAGGGTAAAGTATTTCCAATGTAGAATCAATATATTTGAATAAATTTGACTATTTTAAAAAATGAATGGACTATATTTAAAATAAACTTAACTATATTTGAAATAAATATTCACAGTCATAGTTCACAAAGATGGTCTAGCTCACAAGATCAAAACTCTACAACTCTCCTTCACAAAAGTTATTGATAGGATATTTGTGTGATAAATAGGAAAAGAATCAAAATACCAATTTTAAATTTTAAGAGAGCTAAGTAATAAAGGAGGTTACAACATAACTCATAATTATATCCTTAGTATTTATTACTTTCCTCCTAGTGGATCTCTAAGCTTTCCATTTGCATTATTAATTGATTTATATGCCCTAGCTGAGCATCATTGTTAAAAGTTAATGCCAAAGTTAGGAGATGAAGTAAGATCCAAGAGATATCCATTCTTATCATTTGTTAGTCAACTGATAAATTTTCAAAAAACATGGTTCACCAGAAAAAAATGATTTGATCTCACTAAATGAATAAAATATTCATTCTATACAAGGTGAAGTAACATTTGCAAGATTTAAGAGGGATCAAAAGATTTAGAGAAAGTGATCAAAATTAATATCCTTAATTCATCATTTGAAAGAGTAAACAATGCTCAAAAGAGTCTCAATGTCTTCATTAGAATCTTCTATTATGACAGAAATGATTCTCCACAAAAAATTCATGATAAAAAACAACTAAAAAATTAATGAAAATTTATGTTTAGATTTGGGGAAAAAAAATTTAGACTTGAGTAATAGTGACAAAAGGAATCCCACTCGACATAAAGCTTCTCAACCAACTGTCGAATATGAGATTATTGATTTGGATTCTTAATCCTTTAATGATAAAAAGTCTTAACCCTCTATCCAAAATTAGTAACCCTAATAGATACAGTGAATAAGTTTATATTGATTAATTTGTATTTAATTTATTAAGGCAATAATAAATGAACTACATCCAAGTCTCATTTTCTAATGTTTAATGTACTATTATTCAATCAAAACCACACACCTAATCCAAATGTAAGAATGTCTTTCTTATATTCATTGCCAATATTTATACTGATTAATACTTAGAATCATAGTTACCATATTCATCTAAACCTACTTCAAGTTCGATTCAAACCAAACTTTCCTACCTAATCGAACAAATTTGGTTCGCCATTTTTTTTTCAAACCCTAAATGTAGGGAGAAGGAAAAACAAAAAATGGCCAAAGGGAAATTCATAATGCAAGTAATTAGAAGACGACTCAAAAAATGACAAATGTAGGAAACACAAAATCCACTTGGGATTCATTACTCGAAGTATTGAATGGGCTTCAATGTTTTCTCTAATTTTGTACTGTAAGTTTTTTTGCCATGAAAGAAAATAAAGAGCATGAAAGAAGAAAATCTAAAATTAAAATAAAAAAATTAAAATCTTCTTCTCTCCATGTTGGTTGTTTGACATTGTCATGGGAAATGATTCTGCTAACTGGTAAACTCATCAGAGATTTCAAAGTTATTTGCAAAAATAAATTTATTCCCCAATCTACCATGAATCAATGCCTACTGGTAAACTGCCTGGTCTCATTATTGTATTAGGGTTATCAGTTTATGTTATATAATTTTAATGTTGTCATGCCACATTATCTCGATTAATATTTTGAGATTTATTAAGATTTTCCCCACATACACATTCTATGGGAATAAATAGTTTATAATTTATAAAATATTAATGTAATATATTTATAATTTTATAGTTATATATTATAATTTATAAAATATTAATATATATTGTTTATAAAATATTAATATAGTTTTATTATATAATTTTTTAATTATATATTATAATTTATAATATATTAATATATATAGTTTATAAAATATTATTATATAATTGTATAGTTATATATTATAATTTATAAAATAGTAATATATATAATTTATAAAATCTTAATATAATATGATATATTTATAATTATATTAACATTTGAAAATACAATATTATATTAAATATATTTATAGTTTTATAGTTATATATTATAATTTATAAAGTATTAATATGTATAATTTATAAAATATTAATATAATATAATATTTTTATAATTATATTTAATATTAGTATTTAAAAATATTAGATTTAAAATGTTTTATATATTTAATTGAACCAAACTTTTTATAAAATCCTAAGCTTCCAAACTTTTTCCCCCTTTCAAACAACCCAAACGTTTTGAACATGGTAACTATGCTTAAAATTATTTTCAGATCTCTATTCACTAAATTTATGTACTAATCCTATAAGGAATGAATAATTGCACCTCATCCTAAAATTTATATCCGACAAAGACTAATCTCATCTTTCTCCAACGTAGATTAGGGTGAGTGAAGACTTGAAAAAATCGCTCCTTTAATAATTATTGCTTAAAACAATCTAGATGGATAACTTCACATGTTATTATGCTAAGATAAGGTTTAATACAAGAAATATGTCCTTTCCAAAGACCCAAATTACCTTATACAATGGTTTCCTTAAAAATAAACTACTTATAGTTTGACATTTTTCCTCTTGTGATAGGCCATTTCATGCAAGAGCAAATATTTCAAGTTCAGTGACAGAGAATTTCTAGCTATTGAAGAATCACCCAACTTCATACACTAGCTCAACATTAGTACATACATTCATATATCAATGTTTAAGTAAGGAATTACTTTCCATACTAAATATCTTACTTCAATATAGTAGTTGGATTAAGGATCAAAAGAAATAATACAAACATACATAAATCAAATAAATCTACCACTCATAAAAGAAACTACCACTAACTATAGTGGCAATCTTCATCAAATAAAGATGACAATAGAAGCATAATTTTATACTAAGAGAGTGTAACCCAAATTCAAACATATGGTTGTACATAATGCATTTTTAACTAATATACAAGCCTTATAATAATACAACATTATATAATAGTTGTAGATAATCAAAATACATATTAAGGATAAATCATAAAGTAATACATTCATGGATACAAATAGGGAGAGATTTGCTACAACAAAATAATACAAGAAGATGGATCCAAGAGAGGAAACATAATTAAAACTCTTTTCAAGGCAGCCCCCATATCATGATACTCAAAAATTCATTTCCTACACTCTGTAGTGATAAAGGGGATCATCTAATGTTGGCAATGTATATTCTCATATTAAGTAATAAATAAAATAAATGTCCAAATCAATCAAGGTAATTTTGAGTAGGTCAACAATAAGTAGGCATAGAATATAATGCAACTAGTCAAAATTTAAGACATAAAATTAGACCATAAAGAAGATGTCTCTTTTTCTCATATTCATTAGATAAGAAACTAAATATTTTTTCTTCACTGCAAGCCATAAATTAAATGATACTGAGAGGTCAGCAACCATCATGATAAATGGTACATAATAGACATATAACTACAAACTCATTTTCATCATAATCTTATCATAATAAATATGTCACACTAGTATAAAACTACCCTTCTGATATAATACAATATCCTTAACTCCTTGAACAAACCCAAACAAGAAGAGGATGAATTTACAACTACTACTACCAGTCACACAATGTTTATCAAAAATCATCATGAGGATATAAATAACGTAATAATGTTTCATACAAAACATATTTTATATTCAAGTAGTTTTAGAGCTAACAACTTCTTAACATACTGTAAAATGTTCAACTCTCATGAAATATAAAAATAAAAAATCAGCAATTCAATCAAAAATAACACATAATTGCTTGTTCACCAGAAATAAGATATAAAATAGAATATAAAATTGTATGTTAGCCATTAATTATTTCAATAATCAAGAGAATGGAAAAAAATTTATTTGGGTAATCAAACCTAATTAAATAATGCACAAAACCAAAATTCAAGACTTATGTATAGTGGTACAAAAATGACAAGGACTTCAATAGTATGCAAACAATGAATAATTTAACCATTGAAACTACCATTTCCATATGCATAACAACCAATTTAGGAGAGGATACAGGAAAAACAACCAATACACAGGTGCTCAAACCCTAGCATGGTATCAACTCATATATGCATACCAAGTATGCACATATGGGTTCAAGCCCACACCAAGCCTTGCAACACTAAACACATCATGCATGAAAGATAAATCCAATGCTTGGAGGCTTATCTAAGGAATGAATGCATTCTTGATAAGAATACAATAACCATATTTGCTTTCACATTACATCTTCCTCTTATTGGATGGTCAAAATCGATCACAATGCTTCTATGAAAGTGGCCTAACAAAGATAACATGTTCATGATTATGAGAAAAGAGGTATCAGATCCATATGTGTGTGATGGAATGGTGAGGGAGTTTTATCTATTGAGACCCATTATACCATTAACTTCACTAAAATAATATGTGATTTATCTAATCAATTTTTTTAAGAAATATCAATCCAAAACTGGGAAAAGTAACAATGAAAAATTATAAAACATGATGTTCATAGATGTCAATGATTACATAGTTTTAAATAAACTAATATTAAATTATTAAATGATATGCATATACAATTTTAAGGAAACCTAACAATCCTCAATAAAAGTATATAAATTGCCATTGTTTGCCTTATCTTTTCAAAATTGCAACAAATAGATTTTTAAAAAAAGTTAAATAATATATGAACCTCTTTCTTCTTAAATGTAAAGTGTAAATTCCCTCCTTAATCGAATGAAACAAATTTTTTATCATCAATATTTCTTTCTTTTATCTTTTAGTAAACATAACAACCAGAATTATAGATAAAAATCAATTCATGATAAATACAGTAAATTTATAGATGTATTTTTGACATTAAAACACAATAGTAATTAAAAACCAATTAAACTTACTGACACTCACTAAAATCATCTACATAAGCTAAATGATTAATATGTGAAACCAAAATACATATAAAATCAGGATAACTAATGGTAATAATGCATCTCGTGTAGATTTAAAAAACTCAAATCTATGTAGATTAATATCCATAACAAATTACAACTCTTCCATTACAAGGAAACATCCATACACAGATTTATAGACCTATTACATAACTATTGCATTTAATTTATGAGAATTTATAGGAAACCAAGGATATATCAAAAAATAATTGCTAGGGTAATTAAAGCTCTAATAAATAAATTAGTAAGCACAAGCAAGACAAACAATAGATAAGGGTGATGTTTTGTCAAACATTTCATTAAGTAGAAATGGACTAGCATCCATATGGATAGGAATTTCATCTCTCAAGGCTTTCAAATTTGATTCTATTGGGCATTTACCATTTGCATTCAAAGTATTTCATCAAAGGTCTTTGTAATAACTTGAAGGTATCTCATTGTAGATACCTTGAAGGTATCTCCTAGAAGGCCCTCATAATACCTTCAAATTATCTTGTAGGAGATAACTTGAAGGAGATACCTTAGGTCCACATAATACCTTCAATGTATCTCCTTGAATATATTTGTAATAACTTCAAGGTATCTCCTAGAAGATACCTTGAAGGTATCTCCTCAAAATCCCTTGTAATACCTTCAAGATATTACCTAGGATATATCCTTGAGGTCCTTATAATACCTTCAAGGTTTCTCCTAGGAGATACCTTGAAGGTAATATAAGTCCCTTCAAGGTATCTCCAGATATTTCATTAAGTATAAATGGACTAGCATCCATATGGATAAGACTGTCATCTCTCAAGGCTTACAGAGTTGATTCTATTAGTCATTTACCTTTTACCTTCAAGGTATTTCATCAAAGGTCCTTATAATAAATTGAATATATCTCAATGTAGATACCTTAAAGGTATCTCCTAGAATGCTCTCGTAATACCTTCAATGTATCTCATAGGAGATAACTTGAAGGAGATACCTTAAGTCCATGTAATACCTTCAATGTATCTCATTGAATATCTTTGTAATAACTTCAAGGTATCTCCTAGAAGATAACTTGAAGGTATCTCCTTGAAAACTCTTGTAATACCTTTAATATATCACCTAGGATATACCTTTAAGGTCCTTGTAATACCTTCAAGGTATCTCCTAGGTGATACCTTCAGGAGATACCCTGAAGGTACTACAAGTCCCTTCAAGGTATCACCTAGGAGATACCTTGAAGGGACTTGTAGTAGCTTCAAGGTTTCTCCTAAAGCCCTTCAAGGCATTTTTTAGGAGATATCTTGAAGGGACTTGTAATACCTTTAAGGTATATCCTAAAGTTATCTCCTTGGAGATACCTTTAAGGTACCCTTGAAGACATTACAAGGTCCTTCAAAGTATCTCCTAGCCTTGTAGTACCTTTAGGGTTATCTCAAGGTTATTTTGAAGGGATTTGGAGCACTGGCATGAAGATTGACACATTTGATAGGTATAGGACTACATAATTAGCAAGCCTAATATCATGTCACATTTCTCTTCAAGATTAAGCCATATTCTGACATAATCATACACTCTTATAACTAAAAAATGTAAGAAAATGTAGAATCTAACAAAACCCTTATTTAAACATTCAACTTGTATACAATAGAGGCTTGTATATGCATATGCAGGCCTTTATTATAACTAGGTCTGCCACTGATTTCTCATATTTATTATTTCATTAAGATGTTAAAATCTAGAGCAGGAATAAGGTGACTTGCCTTAAAAAATGTGCCCTAGATTACTTATGTCTCTTCCCAATTTGTGGTGAAATGAGAGCTTACAAAAGGGTATGAACATCCAACAAACCAGTAATTAAAATTAAGAAATGAGTATCTTGAAGGAGATACCTTAGGTTTGCATAATATCTTCAATATGTCTCCTTAAATATCTTTGTAATAACTTCAAGGTATCTCCTAGAAGACACCTTGAAGGTATCTCCTTGAAAGCCCTTGTAATACCTTCAAGATATCACCTAAGATATACCCTTAAGGTCCTTGTAATACCTTCAAAGTATTTCCTAGGAGATATCTTGAAGGAGATACAAGTCCCTTCAAGTTATATCCTAAGAGATACCTTGAAGGTACTACAATTCCCTTCAATTTATCTCTTAGGAGATTTGAAGGGACTTGTATCTCCTAGGAGATACTTGAAGGTACTACAAGTCCCTTCAAGGTATCTCCTAAGGCCCTTCAAGGCATCTCATAAAAGATACCTTGAAGGGACTTATAGTACCTTCAAGGTATATCTTTAAGGTGTCTCCGTGGAGATATTGAAGGTATTACAAGGCCCTTCAAGGTATCTCCTAGACTTGTAGTACCTTTAAGGTTATCTCAAGATTATTTTGAAGGGCCTTAGAGTACTGACACCAAGACTGACACATTTGATAGGTTTGAGACTACATGATTAGCAAGCCTAACATTATGCCACATTTATCTTCAAGATTGGGCCATACTCTAACATAGTTGTACACTCCTAAAACTCAAAAATGCAAAAAAATGTAGAATCCAACAAAACCCTCATTTAAACATTTGACTATATAGAGACTTGTATATGCATATGCAATCCTTTATTATAATTAGATCTTCAATTAATTTATTTTATTGTTATTTCATTAATATGTTAAAATCTAGAGTAGGAATAAGGTGATTTGTCTTTAAAATGTGCCCTGGCTTGCCTGTGCCTCTTGCTAATTTGTGGTGAAATGAGAGCTTACAAAAGGGTATAGACATGCAATGAACTAGTAATTAAAATTAATAAATGAATATAATATGCCTTGTCATATATGTAGGTAAAATTTGGAATCATACTAAATGCACATGACCTATTAGCAAAATGTAATCAAATCCACTCTCTCATTGCTTGGCTTGGCTCAAGGTGTAAAGAGGTGACCACATAGGCATCCAAATCTTCCCCCTCCCCAAACTACCATGAATCTCCTTTGCCCAAAAATGGTGCCATTGGTAGCTCCTAAGCATGCATAAAACCCAACTTCTTCCTCCAAGTTAAACTAGACAAAAATATTAAATCATAATGATTTATTTAAATTCTTTGATTTTGACTTAATAAAAATCAATCCATAATGACCCAAGCTCTCTTTTTTTTAATGGAAGGAATTTAGTAAATATATAAATTTGACTAAAATGTCTTTTTAATTTTTTTAATAGATTTAATCAAATCACGTTCCAATATAAACAAGGGCACTAGCACCAAGTCCCTACGGGAGTCTGGTAGGTAGAGAGTAGAGCTGGTGGTGGGTTGTTTTGTTTAGATTAAAATTGAAAATTGTTGTGGTCTTTAAATGAATCATGCCAATAATGGTGGTCATTTTTATCTATCATTAGAATTGTAAAGTTAGATTAGCCTTATTACAAGTACATAGTGAAAATGTTATAATGTATGGACAAAAATAAAGACAAAAAAATGCACTTTCTGTAGTTTGGTGAGATTACAATGAGATGACCTAGTGTTAAATTAACTTAAGACTATGCCCTATTATCTTCTTTGAGCTTATTCATGATTTGAGCTTTCATATTATACCTAGACAAATGATCATACTATATGTACTGCACTAAAAGAGTCTTGAAGAACCATATTTTTGGGACATAAAGGATAAGTTAAAAAAATACATTATTGATTTCAACCTCTCCCTCATCTTGATCATGTTACAAACATATATTTCCTTTATTTTGGAAAGGTTGAAACATGATCCATAAATGGTAGACTTGTTGACTTACTCTAGCAACCTTCATAGCTATTATATACAACCTTAATAAAGAAGATGCAGATGAATTTATTGAGGCTCATGTTTTGAAAACATAGCCAACCATTGAAATTGTAGATAGGTTTTCATACTTTTTTTTTATTTTTTATTTTAAATTTTGTGTTTGACTTTTTATTAGGCAAAATTGATAAAAAAATGCCAAAAACTAATAATAATAAGAAATGCATTATTGATTTCAACCTCTCCCTCATCTTTATCATGTTACAAACATTTATTTTCTTTATTTTGGCAAGGTTTAAACAAGATCCAATAACTATAAGACTTGTTGACTTGATCTGGAAACCTTCATAGCTATTGTATACATCCCTAATAAAGAAGATACAGATGAATTTATTAAGGCTCATGTTTTGAAAACACATCCAACCATTGAAATTGTAGATAGGTTTTCATATTTAATTTTGTTTTTAATTGTTTTTTGAACTCCATGTTTGTTAAGTTACCACCTCCACCTACAGTTGGCTTTATGTGGATTTAAATGAATCATGCCAATAATGGTGGTCATTTCTATCTAGCATTATAATTTTAAAGTTAGATTAGCCTTATTAAAAGTACATAGTGCAAATGTTACAATGTATGGACAAAAATAAAGACAAAAAATTACACTATCTATAGTTTGGTGAAGATTACATTGAGATGACTTGGTGTTAAATCAACTTAAGACTATGGCCTGTTTTGTTCTTTGAGCTTACTCATGAGTTTAGCTTTCATATTATACATGGGCAAATGATCATATTGTATGTATTTCACTAAAAGAGTCCTAAAGAACCATATTTTTAGGACATAAAGGATAAGCCAAAAAAATACATTATTGATTTCAACCTCTCCCTCATCTTGATCATGTTACAAACATTTGTTTCCTTTATTTTGGCAAGGCTAAAACATGATCCAATAATTGGAAAACTTGATAACTTACTCTGACAACCTTCATAGCTATTGTATACATCCCTAATAAAGAAGATATAGATAAATGGATTGAGGCTCACGTTTTGAAAACACAGCCATCAATTGAAATTATAGATAGGTTTTCATATTTTATTTTTTTAATTGTTTTTCGAATTCTATGTTTGAATTTTTATTAGGTGAAATTGAAAAAAAATCCAATAACTGATAATAATAAAAATGTATTATTTATTTCAACCTCTCCCTCATCTTGATCATGTTACAAACACTTATTTTATTTATTTTGGCAAGGCTAAAACATGATCCAATAACTGGAAGACTTGTTGACTTGCTCTAGAAACCTTCATAACTATTGTATATAACCCTAATAAAGAAGATACATATGAATTGATTGAGGCTCACATTTTGAAAACACAGCCAACCATTGAAATTGTAGATAGGTTTTCATATTTTATTTTGGTTTTTATTGTTTTTTGAATTCCATGTTTGTTTAGTTACCACCTCCACCTACAGTGGGATTTATGTGGATTTAAATGAATCATGCCAATAACTATGTTCATTTATATCTAGCATTATAATTTTAAAGTTAGATTAGCCTTATTAAAAGTACATAGTGAAAATGTTACAATGTATGGACAAAAATAAAGACAAAATGCATTGTTTGTAGTTTGGTGAAGATTAAAATGACATGACCTAGTGTTAAATCAGCTTAAGACTATGGTTTGTTCTATTATTTGAGCTTATTCATGAGTTGAGCTTTCATATTATACTTGAGAAAATGATCATATTGTATATATTGCACTAAAAGAGTCTTGAAGAACCATATTTTTTAGACATAAAAGATAAGCCAAAAAAATTGCATTATTGATTTCAACCTCTCCCTCATCTTTTGAGACATAAAGGATAAGCCAAAAAAATACATTATTGAATTCAACCTCTCCCTCATCTTGATCATGTTACAAACATTTATTTCCTTCATTTTGGCAAGGCTAAAACATGATCCAATAACTAGTAAACTTGCTTACTTACTCTGACAACCTTCATAGATATTGTATACAACCCTAATAAAAAAGATACACAGATGAATTGATTGAGGCTCACATTTTGAAAACACAACCAACCATTGAAATTGCATATAGGTTTTCATACTTTATTTTGTTTTTAATTTTTTTTTTAATTTTGTGTTTGAATTTTTATTAGGCAAAATTGAAAAAAAAATGCCAATAATTGATAAGCCAAAATAATACATTATTGATTTCATCCTCCCCCTCATCTTGATCATGTTACAAGAATTTAATTCATTTATTTTGGCAATGTTTAAACATGATCCAATATTTGGAATAAATATTCCCTTAAGCCTTTATAATTCAAAACCTTTGTATTTAGAAAACCTAGCAGAAACATTCAGTTTGAACCTATTCATGAGCAAGTAAAGGGCATAAAAATATTTTCTGGAGGCCGAAACAAATAAAACCCAAAAATAAGGAAAACAACCTTGTTCACATCTAAGACCAAAATGTCTAGTTAAACCACATATCAGATGCACTAATGGAAAAAAATAAAATTATTACCTAATATTTTTTGGAATCCTTTCCAAAAAAACTTTGAAAACACAAATATCCAAATCTGAAGAGAAATACATAGTGATTTTATACTGATGAAATGGTAAATTCAAGGGAAAAGGAAAGTGATGTGAGGATAAAGAGAAATAGCTCAGCAACATGGCACAACACAACAACCCAGAAACCCTTTTATGGGTGTAGGCTTAGAGCCCAACACTGTCACACTAATCTATGTATCTATCATTATATTTTATGTTGAATAAGTGTAGGTTATAATAGCTATTTCTCTATCTCCAATTTTTTAATCTCCCATGCCTTTGTAGCACCATAAAAACCATGGTCAAGCCTCTCGATGCCTTTACAACACTAATAACAACCAAACTAGTATTCAAGCATAGTGAAAAATTAGACAGCGAACTGTGAACAAAAGAGGAAATGACAGTGAATTGCTAGTGTGAAAAACATTTAGGGGAGCCTTTTGTCTTCCCACTTATTTACCCCTAAAAAAATTCAACATTTGATTAAAACTATGCCCTAAAGGTACAAAAAAGATAGAGGAATTGTATATTTTTGTTTTGTGATTATATCTAGGTAGTGTGTAAATTCAATATATTTTATTATCATATAATTTAATATAATATATATGTTAATAATAACTTATAATATATATATATAAATATATATTATCTAAAATATATAAAATGTATATTAAAATATATAATAATAAGATACAATACGATATAATATTAAAATATATATTATTTAATTAATATATATATCATTTTAATAATAAATTATAATATATATATATATATATTAATAATATTAAAATATACTTTGTAATAGGAAGGAATAAAAATTATAAAAATTGTTATCTACATGGTAAAACAGACTATTTCATTGTCAAATGACATGCCTTAACTATTTGTTGAGTTTCTCGCATTACAGTTGGTGAATTTCTTAGCCAGACATGAATCATAAACACTACATAATTTTAGCTTTAGAGAATATTTTCCCTCCATCACCAAATTTTTTCATTGCCATGAAGATCAATTCTCTATAGATTGTAAGGAAGGATATATAATTTTGCTTGTCCACCAATAAATTTGTATCTTGTCACACAAAGACCTTCATAACTATTCTATCTCATGAGGAATTAGATCCCATCATGGGTAATCAAGGCTTTGTGGGCTTGCCTCCTTCCATGGACAGCTGGAGGGAGTGTATATTTGAAGGCAAGATAGCAACAACAATATCAATGGGTCATGGTGAGCCCCTGGTTAGGATTCTTTGTCTTAGGATTGATGGCCTACATGTATCCACATATAGAGCATTTTGTGATGCTATTTCTATGTAATTTTTCTTTAGAAACATTGTTGATCATTTTGGGCCTCTGATGGTGTTTCTTGTCAATATGAGAGTCGTTTAAAAACATAAAGCTCCCCATATGAATATAAACCTATACAAGTCAATATTTACATTTTGCACAGGTATACATATTTTTCTACTTTGTATTATCTCTCAATAAGTCTCAAATAATACTTTATAATTTACAAAAGCCATTGGGTTTAGGTTAAAGATGATCAAGAGGTTCCACTCTCATTATCTATGTATATGTATTCACCTAGAGTGCATATATGATATATGTGGAAGAGCCACCATGCTGAAGAAATCCCCAGCTAAGTATTTACTCTTTGACAACCTATTCTCATACACATCCAAAAACTTGCCTAGATTTTCCACATTATAGCCCATGATGGTCTTGTCTGCCTTTCCTCCCATCATTGTAATGCAGGCATGATAAATAGGTAGAGAGATGTGGTCCATTTTCATCTTGGAAGATAATACTATATAGCAATCTCCACCCATGGTTTCACTCAAACTACTGACCACTTCTCACCCATTATTTTCACATGATGACATGTGTCTTTGGGTTCAGACCACATCATGATTCATTTAGTTATTTTTCCAGACCTTGAATTAGCATACATGCCTATTAGTCTATGAGGCCAGTTTCCAACAAAAACCTAAACCAACAATCCAATAAAAAAACTTAAGATCACTTGACATCTATTCCCATTTACTTTGTATCAAACCACTAATACAATAACATTGATCTAAATCCTCAATAATACACAAGGAATTATCATAAATATATATATATATATATATATATATATATATATATATATATATATATATATATATATATGATGCAAGTGATTAAACCATAATTTGATTTCATAACTAATTAACTCATGGTATTTCTAGTCTAGGCCTTGACACATGATGGTTATCATTCTGATTACCCTCAAAATCTATGTTGATTTCAATCCATCTACCCTATGCATTCCTAAAATAACTAAAATATAATGGTACCCTACATGGACACTCTTGCATTATGTCATTGACTTATCCATAAAAGGATCAAATGTCTAAAAGAGGCACTTCCTCAATTTGAATGTATAGTACTATGTTCGGCTCCACACCTATAACCTCTACAAGTCTAGCCTGTGCATTCAAATGCATCTGATCCAACAATGCTTGTTATCTCAAAACAACACACCTTATAAGACAACAAAGAATGCTATAGAGGAGTAGACATCTCCATCATTTCAAACAAATAATGTTCTTGAGAAGATTATTGGTATACATATGCAGTTTATAGTTAATCATACATGTAGTTGTAATAGTATTTCACCATTAAACATTCAGGATAAGTATTTGTCTTCATTATTAATTAATTCACTTGTGTAACCCACCATGTCATTCCAGGTCATAAATAATTCAAGCTCAAAAACTAGATATATCACCCTCCCTTGATCTTACATCTCAAGTAAATCATCTCATGCTAGGCCATTAGATTAGTGAAAGGAAACATGGAGCCATTATTCTTTTGAAACATCATATTCAATGTCCTCTAGAGGTTGAATTAATAATGTAAGACATATAAGGTTG
This sequence comes from Torreya grandis, assembly GCA_037957365.1. Classification (NCBI taxonomy): domain Eukaryota; kingdom Viridiplantae; phylum Streptophyta; class Pinopsida; order Cupressales; family Taxaceae; genus Torreya; species Torreya grandis. The sequence goes on along the minus strand of JARHVA010002383.1, from coordinate 458,745 downwards.
ATATGAGCCATGAAGGAAATTATATGCCAAATATCATGACAATGGTCACCAATTTAAATATCCATATACATTGAATTTCACTAATTTTATATCATCTATTTAAAATCCCCTTATGATTTTCATCGATGGTTCTCTCCCATGTTTTCCAACCAATGCATTGTTGCATTCTCCTAAATCACTTTCCTTAACCCCTACCATTACAGATTCAATAGTAAGGATTAAATTCTTCACATTTCTCATCAGGTCTATCTATTTATTTATTCATTTTCATATTTTATATGTTTCTAGGGAAGCTTTTTCTTATGTATATATTCACTTGTAGCATATGGATATATTCAAATGCATAAATAGGCAATTCTTTGAGGGAAAAATCCATGATCCCTCATATATATGTCATCTCATGTGTATATATAGGTCTTAGATGTCTGTAATTTCTAAGCATCAGATTCAAATATTAGTCAATAAAAAGGAAAACTCTACTTTGCCTTTCTTCGGATGTTGTTCTTGTTGCAAATAGTGAATAAAGGGCATCTGACCTATTTGTAGGCACATATTTATTAGTTTTAGCATATCTCACATCACTTTCCTCATCTCTTGCCATTAAAAATTCAATATTAAGCATTAAATTCTCTACACTTCTCTTCATATCTCTCTCTCTATCTCTCTCTCTCTCTCTCTCTCTCTCTCTCTCTCTCTCTCTCTCTCTCTCTCTCTCTCTCTCTCTATATATATATATATATATATATATATATATATATATATATATATATATATATATATATATATATATATATATATATATATATATATATATATGTTAGTTTTTTGTTATGAACTAGCCTCATAGACTAAAAGCATGCATGCTAATTTAGGGTCTAGAAAAATAATTGAATGAAGCAAGATATAGTTTGAAGGCAAAAACACTTATCATCACATGAAAATAATGGGTGAGAAGTGGTCAGTAAATTGAGTGAAATCATAGGTGGAGATTGTTATTTAGTATTATCTTCTAAGATGAAAATAAACCACATATATCTACCTATATATCATGCCTATGTTACAATAATGGGAGGAAATATGGACGAGGCCGCAATGGGGTATAATGTTGAAAATCTAGGCAAGTTGTTTGATGTTTATGAGAAACGGTTGTCAAATAGTAAATACCTAGTTGGGGATTTCTTCAGCATGATGGATAATCCACATCTATCATAGATGCACTCCAAGTGAAGACATATACATAGATAGTATGAGTGGAACCTCTTGATCATCTTTAACCCAAACCCAGTGGATTTTGTAAATTATGCATTATTGGTTGAGACTTGTTTAGAGATAATAAAGAGTAAAAAAATGTATACCTATGTAAAATGTAAATGTTGACTTATATGATATATGAAAAATGTAAATACTGACTCGTATAGGTTTATATTCATATGGGGAACTTTATGTTTTTAAACAACTCTCATATTGACAAGAAACACCATCAAAAGCCCAAAATTATGAGCAATGTTTCTTGAGACAAAATACATAGCAACAACATCACAAATGCTCTGTATGTGGAGACATGTAAGCCATCAATCCTAGGACAAAGAAGCCTAACTAGGGGCTCACCATGACCCATTGATATTGTTGTTTCTATCTTGACTTCAAATATTGACTTATATGATATATGAAAAATGTAAATATTGACTTGTATAGGTTTGTATTCATATGGGGAACTCTATGTTTTTAAACAACTCTCATATTGACAAGAAACACCATCAAAAGCCCAAAATGATTAGCAATGTTTCTTGAGACAAAATACATAGAAACAACATCACAAAATGCTCTGTATGTGGAGATATGTAATCCATCAATCCTATGACTATACCTTGGAGACTAAACAAACCCATCAAGGGGAAAATTTAAGAAAAAGGACATAATGACTGAAAGGGTTAGGGTCATGGAAATTCATTCATCAAAAAAATGTGCCAATAACACTTAATCTAGACCAATATTTAATAAATCCACTGACATATTAAAATAATAAAATTTGATGAATAATAAATGCATGGAGACCATTTTTAGGTGTCTAAATATCCCTAGTTATCTACTTTTAGATTGATGACTACTTAATTAAGGTATACTATCATATTGATAATTGTTGTAATCATTTCTATATTTTGTAGATTCAAATAGGTTATTAACTTTGTCATTTGAATTGCACTTCACTTTTTATTCAATCATTGCACTCTAAATTATTTATTAAATTCATTATAAAAGCTTTGATCGCATCAGACTCATGGGATGGTGACACTTGGTATAATCTCATTGAGTCACTTTTTTGAGAGATTTTGTACAATTTCTTTTGGTGAGCCAGTCTTTGGGTGAATAGGATGGTGACATTTGGCATGATCTTTCTTGCATGATTGCCCATAGATTTCATACATTATGTTCAATCTATCAATCTTCAGGTAAATGAGATGGAGGCACTTGTCATAATCTTGGAGAATCACTCGCATGGGAACTTAGAAAAAAATTGAGTGTCAAAATGTTGTAGGTTTATGATTGCAAGACACATATCATTTAATTTTGAAATATGAAGTCTTAAACTTAATTTATTTGTTTACTAGGGTTCCAGGTGAGCAGGCAGATGTCACATGGCATATCTTGATGAGTTGGCAAGCACTAGGGTAAAAAATGTAAAAAAATTATAAGTGTTGGACATCTTGTATAAAATAAAAGGAAAACCAAACAACACTTGAAAACTTATCATTACTATAAGGCCCTAATATATCACCCAATATTGCCTTCAATGAGATACCTTGAAGAGCATTATATTACCTTCAAGGGTACCTTAAAGATATCTCGTACGAGATACCCTTCAAACATGTATAAGGGTATCCTTGAAGGTACTACAAGGCCCTTCAAGATATCAACTAGGATCCCAAAATATAAGTAGCTAATCATTTTCCATGATTTTATTCAAAACCACTATTACTCAGTATCATTTTGTATACTATTAAAATTCATGGTTTAATGTTGATTAATTAGATATTTTTCATATAATTTGGACTCAAACCCACTAAATTGGAGTGGAGAAAATTTTATTAAAATACATGGTTTGAAGCAGTCTAATTTATTTGGAAAAAAAAATATTTTTGGAGAAAATCTTCCCCTGAATCATTAACCTTTTATAGGTATATGTCTAAATTATTCAAAATATCCTTATTTACTCAAAATGATCTATGCCCAAATTCATAGAAATAGTCCAATTCATTTATTTTTGGAGAAAATTCTCTTCACTCCACTTTAGTGGGTATAAGTCTATTTGATCTATTTCCAAATGGTTTTAAACACTCCAATTTATTTATAATATATGAAATTTATTTTTTAGAGAAAATTTTCTCCACTCCACTTTATGGGGTATAAGTACACATTATTCAAAATAGTCTAATTCATTCAAAATGATCTATGGCCCAAATGGTTTTAAATATCCATTTTATTTGGAACATAAGAAAATTGAGAATTGTCTTACCCAATCCATGGGGATGATAATTGAACCACTCACTTGCATCTTCTTATATCATGTGCACATAAACTTTAATACATACATCATCATGCTCAACCTCACAATCTTCAATTATAATCTAGAAATCCCTCAAATCTTACTCTCTAGTCACTTCATTATTCCCCCAAAACTTACCTCATTTGGAAATTCATTGGGATAAACCTCAATGCCATCAAAATTAATAGGTTTAAATCTAGGAATCATGAATGCAAGATGTTCATTTGTCATCCTAATCTCTATTCCCCATGATTATTTTTATGGTGGGTTCAAGGTCAAATGATAAAGGTATGTAAGGGGGTGAGTGAGGTGGACTTGGGGGATCAAACTTGGGAAAAGATTCAACGTGTTGAGGAAGTGTTAGGTAATACACAAGACTATAAGATTATGGGTCATAAGGAGAACTACGATAATATTCAACCAAAGAAAGTTCAACAAAAATAAGTTTAGGTGTACCAAAATTATGATGGTCTAATCACTCCCTATAAAAAAATTTCCTTAAATTGGCCTCCAAATTTGTCTCCTTCTTCTATCATGAACACTTAATGTAGAGACAAGTTACTTTGGTGAGTCACCTTTAAAGGAGGATCTCAATCCTTTTAGCTTTGAAAATAGGAGAAAACTCAAAACTTAATGAATTAAAATGGGCACTGATCTTTCAAAACCTAGATAAAATGTTAGAGTCACCACTACAAGAAAAATTCTATGATAGAATAGATCAAAAACACTGATACATTCTAAAATTACACTTTCTTGTAATTAGTGATGAGAGTCCCTAGAAATGGTGCCAGTAGTGTGTTATGTAGTTGATGGTCCAAGGTATAAAATCAGACTCAAACTACCTCAAATTTAAAACACATGAGATAATATGAGTAAACACTCCTTGAAACTACTCAGCATAGGTCAATTGATCAAATCTTTCAATCCCCAGCAATGCAGGTTCCAAGGATATTCTCCCTAGTAATGGTGCCAATAGAGTGGTGGTTCCAAGTTGTACACCTCTAGAATTTAGTCATGCATACTTGAGAAGATGGAAAACATAGATGATAAACCTGATGAGATTAGAAACAATCTTTGATCTTCTTGGCTGAACACTTGATGTAATTGAGCTTGAGGGAGGATATTCTTCCTAGGTGCAAAACAAACTTCTATGTTCTTCTACAACCGATTTTACCTATTCTCTAAAACTAATTATTTTCCCAATTGGAAGTTTGTGGATGACCTACTAGCTAAATATCCAATCACTTCTTTCCATACAAAGAATAAGGAATGAAAGAATGGAGGGAAAAACAAAGAATAGAATTTTTTTTACATTATAGCCAGTCATTTTGTCCATTGGAATAGTCCATAGACATATTTCTAAAAAAAAAGGGTATGATTCCAAGCCTGCACTTTTCCATGGAGATAAGAATCACCTAGTTCAATCATGATTGAGATGCAAACCTCTCTATTTGTTATCTTTTCATTAAAAAATTTTCATATTCATTTTTTTTTGATGAAAATCTTTCACCCACATTGCCTTCCTTGGAAACATCACTTAGCTCTTTGTTTTCACCTTTTGCCTTTTTGCTTGGAAGGTCAATTCTAAACCCAATTTTGACACTTGCCATATTTTCCCTCCCTTTTACCTTAGTGAGTTTTTGATCTTCATGTGTAAATTTGCACTTTCTAGATCAAGCAGGATTTTAAAATTTATGTGCTTATTTACACTTTATGGGTTTAGGGAATCTACATGAACTTTTGCATATTTTCAAAAGTGCATAACCCCCATGGGTTTTTTATTTTATTTTTTACTTGAAAAGTTCCATTTTTTTTTTGTTGGCACATGATCTAGGCCATGGACTTTTGGTTACAATTTACAATTTGTAATTTGCATATTAAAATTATTTTTTCCCAAGAACTTCCCACTGACTTGACTTTTAAGTCGATGCCTCTTTGAAACTTTACCACTAAAAACTTTGGAAATTTACTTTCAATTTAAAAATTGCATGAAAAAACATTGTAATATAATGTTGCACTTCCCTCCTTGCTCCTTTTCTCTCTCCTATTATTTTCTAGTAGACTTCAATCTCTTAACTTACATGGGAATTTGACCTAAGACATCTACAACATATCCTCCTCTTGAATTATCTCTTTTCCAATCCCCTAACAAGAATGGTGGAATCTATCAAACACTTGTTCCTAAGGTTTTTTGAAACATCCAGCTTAACACTATGATTATGCAACATTACACCATTTTTCTCCAAAGCCTTAAATAGTTGTTTCTTCTATTGAAAAATTAATTTGATAGGAACCTTTCATAGATCCATCATCATTCTTAGCCATTCTAATATTTGACATGCTCCTAACATATTTGAAATAACTTCATTATTAATTGTTGTATGATAATCACTAAAAGATGCTTCTTGATAAGAGCTTGTATAGAAATTACCACTTGTTTCTTCAAAAACTAAATCAAACCCTTTAATAAACTTGGTAATACATTTAGATACTATATTTGCATCTAATTTAGAAACACTTGTGCCAAAAATAGGTGATGTCATGGTCTCAACTTCTTGCATATAAGAAAATGTCTAATTTTCAAAACCTTCATTAGATTTAAAAGCCTGTGCACAACCACCTTAAACATTAACATTTTTATTTGTAGTCTAATCACTTTGTTGTACTTAATACACAGGAGTTTCTTTGATTGAATTCTTAAAAAGTATGAAAGTTAGAATTGACTTATCTTATAATTTATTAGATTGTATTGAAGATAATTCAGAACCATTAACGTGGAAATCCCTACAAATGTCAATTACATCTTGAAAAATATATTGCCTACATTCTTAGAAATCACAACACTCTTCGAGTTATTCTTGGATATCAAAACATGGGAATAGATGCCATCTATGGGAGAACCTTAAACAAAATTATGATGCATGTATCCTTTTGGTATGGGCTTCCCTTTTTGATAGCTTGTATAGTGGGCATCAGACATTTAACTACACTTTTCAAGTTACACGTACAAACTTTTTTTTACTTCAAATATTTCCACTACTCCCTTTGTGTTGGCACGTGTTCCATGCTTCAATCTTCAGAATTTTTATTGCACATTATAATTTTCAATTTAAAGTTGAAAATGAATGTTGTACTCCCACTTAAAACCTCTACATTTATAAGACTTAGCATGGGTTTTAAATGCCTTTAGCAACATGTCTCATGGGTGGTAGACTTTCACTTTCACATTGCAAGTTGCAAGTTAAAATTAAATTATAGTGTTGTAATCTCTGCTAAAACCTTTGATCCTATTTATTAAGTGTTGCATTTTCCTTGAATATTATTTCAAACTTACACATAGACAAGGCTAAAGACTTTAGCATGGACTTTAAGATATTTATATGCATTCTCTTTGCTAGCATAGGATTCAAACATAAGCTGTGGATTTTGAGGTCATAATTGCACATTGAAATTTTCACATAACAACTACAACATTCTATTGCATTTCCTTCTTGGATCTCCTCTCCTTTAAAAATGTTTCATTATATTTTACCTTTGAATATGGACCTCATGATTCCAATTGCAATTTACAAATTATAAGATAAAATTGCAAATGTAATGTTACATTTCCATCCTTGATCTCCTCTCCTTTTCCTTTTTCAATTGGAAATCATTAAACTTTGCATTTTAATACCTAGTCATATTTGTATTCTTCCTACCTCAATTTCACCATAAGCCATGTTGATGCCACAAAATACTTAGAAACATGAAAACATTAAACATTAATCAAATCAAATCTCATGGGGTTTTCAAAAAATTATTACAAAAGTGGGGTTTTTATTCTTGATGAACACTTGAGAGTTCCTTTAGATGGGCAACAATTAGTCTTTTAGATACTTATTTCTTAGTCGTAATCATATACTAATACATTTAAATAATACTACCTCAATCTATCTCCTATAAATCTCTTGCATCTTAATTGTATGCTTTTCAAAACCTATCTCTTACATAAATTTGACATGATTTCAAGCTTTACATTTTAAATCTAAATTTTATAGAATGGGAGAACTCTACAAAGTATCTTCCAAGAGATACATTGAGAGGTATTGCCTACGAGAACCTTATCAAGGTAGGACCTAAGTCACTCAAAATAAACATCTTAAAGTGAAATTAAATTCACCTTAAAGATACCTACTAAGCTATTTTTTAAAATATACTTTAACCATAAAATTTATCATTATAAAAAATTAAATATTACTACATTCAAGGTAGATCCTAGATGTGAATAGTTACATTTAAATTATATGATTTCCAAACCTACCCCTTATATCAATTTTACATGACTTCAAATGAAACCTATTGTACTCAAATCTAATAAAATAAGATACCTCTAAAATTAATTATAAATATATACTTTGTCCCTTAGATCCAATGCCATCAACACATAAATAGTATTACTTTCAAGGTATATACTATATCATACCTCTTGCATCACAATCATATGTTTTAAAAATATAGACCTTATACCATATTGACATAATTTCAAATCTACTATATAGTATCTAGTATTTTTAAGATGTAATATATCTCTCATATGCCTTCGACTCAAATTCTACACCATTAATTAAATATTAATTAATACCTTCAAGGAACTTCCTAAGTGATACATCTAGCATAAACATTAAATGTTTTATAATCATACCCCTTAAATCAAATTGGCATGATTCCAAAGCTAACATATATTAGAAATTTTTTATAAAATGTCATCTCAATTGAGAGATAGCTTGACATCCAAATCCACAATCATCAATAAGTAAATAAGAATATTTTAGGGTATCTCCTTGATAATACATATTACATTTAAATTAATTATTTTTAAAACCCACCTCTTATATCAAAAGGCAATAAATTAAATTAACATTTACACATTTATTATTACATTATATGTCTCTAAGGTGTCTTTAGGGTCATATTTATTGCATATAAAATGATATTATTTCAAAGCCAAAAACTTCTATCAAGATTTTATTAAATAAAATATATCTATCAAGGTATCTCTCTAGAGATATGAGAAGTATTTTCTATTAGAAACCTGTCAATTTTTTTCTCAAGAGACACCTTGGATACCAAATTTATTGTCATCAATAAGTAAACATTATGTTTGCCTTAAAAAATGTGTATTGTTATTTACACCTATGAAACTTATGTTATCATGGTCCAATATTTTTTAATTTTTTACATTGTTTCAACATTTTCCTATGAAATTTAGTATGTCATACCATTCAAGCTAAATGTAATATTAAGTGTAGAGTTAAATTTCAATTATTTGTATCTGATTAGAAAACTTAAACAATGTTATTGGAATTTACAATGTAAATTCTCAAGGCACAAATCTAATTCCAAACTAATAATGCAGGGAAATTCAAATTACATGAAATTAATTTTGAAGTAGTGGTTTAGCAATAATAAAACCTTTTTGGCACATTTAATTCCACAAGAGTCCCATTATTAAGCTTCACGTTATACACTCTCCCTAAAACATTCCTATCTAGTATTTGTTGTTAGAACTAAAGTATTATGAAGCACTACTAATCTTGACGGTAGGAGTAAAGGTCATTGTAAAAAATTTATTAACTACATTGAAGGATTTACAATTAATATTGCATTCAAGTAAATCCCTTAAAAATAGGGATTCACTTAGGTCTGTCACTATTGAATTTGAGCTTAGTGTAACCAAATTGAGTATGAGAATTCATGTTATCAAATTCAGTGATGTGAGCAAATGTAAGCAACAAATTCTTTTCCTAAAGTCAAAGAGTGACAAATCTAGGTTAAATCAGAAGGTAAAAACATTGATAATCAATCAGGTCTTAGTCAAGATGTTAAATAATGGAAAGCTTTGTCCATATCAAGACTAGACCTTGGAGACTAAACAAACCCATCAAAGGGAAAATTAAAGAGAAAGGACATAATGACTAAAAGGGTTAGGGTCATGGAAATTCATTAGTCAAAAAAATGTGCCAATAACACTTAATTTGAACCAATATTTAATAAATCCACTGACATATTAAAATTATACAATTTGATGAATAATAAATGCATGGGGACCATTTTTAGGTGTCTAAATATCTCTAGTTAACTTCTTTTAGATTGATGACTACTTAATTAAGGTATACTATCATATTGATAATTGTTGTAATCATTTCAATATGTAATAGATTCAAATAGGTTATTACCTTTGCCATTTGAATTGAACTTTCACTTTTTATTCAATCATTGCACTCTAAATTATTTATTAACTTCATTATAAAAGCTTTGATTTGGTCAGACTCATAGAATGGTGATACTTGGTATAATTGCATTGAGTCACTTTTTTGGGAGATTTTGTACAATTCCTTTTGGTGAGTCAATCTTTGGGTGAATAATATGGTGACATTTGGCATGATCTTGCTTGCATGCTTGCCCAGGGATTTCATACATTATGTTTAATCTATCAGTCTTTAGGTAAATGAGATAGAGACACTTTCCATATTCTTAGAGAGTCACTCACCTAGGGAACTTAGAATATTTTTCAAGTGTCAAAATGTTGTAGGTTTGTGATTACATGACACCTATCCTTTAATTTTGAAAATTAATTCTTAATCTTACTTTATTTATTTACTGGGGTTCTAAGTGAGTGGGTAGATGTCACATGGCATATCCTGATGAGTTGGCAAGAACTAGGGTAAATAATGTAAAAAATTCTAAGTGTTGGACCTCTTGTATAAAATAAAAGGAAAACCAAAAAACATTTGGAAACTTCTTGTTAATATAAGGCCCTAAGATATCACCCAATAGTGCCTTTAATGAGATACCTTGAAGGGAATTATATTACCTTCAAGGGTACCTTGAAGACATCTCATATGAGATACCTTTCAAACATGCATAAGGGAACCCTTGAAGGTATTATAAGGCCCTTCAAGGTATCACCAAAGATCCCAAAATATAAGTAGCTAATCATTTTCTATGATTTTATTCAAAACCCCTATTGCTCAATATCATTTTGTATACTATTAAAATTCATGGTTGAATGTTGATTAATTAGATATTTTTCATATAATTTGTACTCAAACCCACTAAAGTGGAGAGGAAATTTTTTTATTAAAATACATGGTTTGAAGCAGTCTAATTTATTTGGAAAAAACAAAATTTGTTTTTGGAGAAAATATTCTTCTGAATCATTGACCATTTTATAGGTATAGGTCTAAATTATTCAAAATATCCCTATTTAATCAAAATTATCTATGCCCAAATGCTTTGAAATAGTCAATTCATTTCATATATAACAAATTTATTTTTGGAGAAAATTCTCTTCACTCCACTTTAGTGGGTATAAGTCCATTTCATTTAAAATAGACCAATTTATTTAAAATGATATATTTCCAAATGGTTTTAAACACTCCAATTTATTTAGAATATATGAAATTTATTTTTTGGAGAAAATTTTCTCCACTCTAGTTTACGGGGTATAAGTCCACATTATTCAAAGTAGTCCAATTCATTCAAAATAATCTATGGCCCAAATGGTTTGAAATAGTCCATTTTATTTGGAACATAATAAAATTGAGAATTATCTTACCCAATCCATGGGGAAGATAATTTAACCACTCATGTGCATCTTCTTATAGCATGTGCACATAAATTTTAATAAATACATCCTCATGCTCAACCTCACAATCTTCAATTATAATGTGGAAATCCCTCAAATCTTACCCTCTAGTCAATTGATTATTCCCCTAAAACTTACCTCATTTTTAAATTCATTGGGATAAACCTCCATGTCATCAAAATTAATATGTCTAAATTTGGGAATCTTGAATGAAGATGTTCATTATTATCCTGATCTCTATGCCTCATTACTATTTTCATGGTGGGTTTAAGGTCAAATGACAAAGGTATGTAAGGGGGTCACTAAGGTGGACTTGGGGGATCAAACTTAGGAGGAGATTCAACTTGTTGAGGAAGTGCTAGGTAATACACAGGACTATAATATTATGGGTTATTAAGAGAACTATGATAATATTCAACCAAAGAAAGTTCAACAAAAAGAAGTTTAGGTCTACCAAAATTATGATTGTCCAAATACTCCTTTACTATAAAACTTTTTCCTTAAATTGGCCTCCAAATTTGTCTCCTTCTTCTATCATGAACACTTAACATAGAGATGAGTTGTTTTGATGAGTCACCTTTAAAGGAGGATCTTAGTCCTTCCAGCTTTACAAATAAGAGAAAACTCAAAACTTAATGAATTAAAATGGGAAATGATATTTCAAAACCTAGATAAAATATTAGAGTCACCACTAAAATAAATTTTTTAAGATAGAATAGATCATAAACACTAATACAATATAAAATTACACTTTATTATAATTAGTAATGAGAGTCCCTGGTAATAGTGCCAACAATGTGTTGTGCAGTTGATGCTCCAAAGTAGCAAATTAGACTCAAACTAACTCAAATTTCAAACACATGAGATAATATGAGTAAACACTCCCTGAAACTACTCAGTGGAGGTCAATTAATCAAATCTTTCAATCCCCAACAACATAGGTTCCAAGGATATTCTCCCCAAAAATGGTGCCAGTAGAGTGGTAGTTCCCAGTTATACACCTCTATAATTTAGTCATGCATACTTGAGAAGATGGAAAAGATAGATGATAAACCTAAATTATGTCATTATAGCTGGGAAAGGGTTTACATCTAGATGGAATGAACAAATACAATGATTGGAAGACACTAACAGAGGGTATGGATAGCTCTCTACTACTTCTAGCTCTACCTGAACCAAGGTGAGGGGACCTACATGGTAGCTTGGACACAAATAGGGATATTATAGTTTAATATCCAAGGGATTATTGGCACACAGAGACCTGATCGAAGCATAATCAAACTTGCATAGTCCACATGAAAAGAGTTTCCACATAAACTAAGTAAATGCTTTTGAACTAGACATAAGATACTAAAGATAGATGGAAAAGTGATTGAAGTATTCATTTATAAAAAAACTATTCACAACTAAGGGCCAAATGGAAAATTACAATGCTAGTTTTTAAAGACCATATATAGACACATTCTAGATTTGTAATATTCATGCATCTATAAACAAATAACACTTTGAATATTTAACATGTATTAATTACAAGGGTAGGATAGGTAAGATGAGTCAGGTATATGTGAAAAATTTATGGTGTCTTTCAACACAGTGAATTCCTTCAACAACCATGATATCATTCATTCCATGATGTAAAGACCAGTAAATAAGGTAAATAAAACTATCAAGAATGGTTTGCATTCATTGAGGCCAATCTAATACAAAGATTCATATGATCCTTGAAATATCTAAAGCATACACTATAAATATAGATTAAATCACCTTCTCCTATGAACTCCATAAATCTAGGGTGTCCTTAAAATATTGTTAACATAACATTCCCAAATCACAATGCATAAAGGAATTTACAATCTAATTTTATGCCCAGAATGACTACCATTAAGAAGCATAAAACTGGATACCCTATCAAAAGTGCATGAAGAATGTTCCATTGCACTTCATTGACAAGAAAGAGTAGAAATCACATCTAATTTCCATTAACTTGAAAGTTAAATCAATATACATCAATGTTCAAAATGCATACATGGTAAAAAGCATGGTGGATTTGCTCTAAAATAGGGGAGACATATACAAAATAATCTCAATGTTTGCTAATGATTATGTAACTACAATCACCTTAGAAATAGAAGAAACACATAGAATAGAGTGTAAAATCAAAAGCCTCTGTAAAGAGAAGATTTCTTAATGTTGAAAAAAGCCTAACCATAGAAAGCCAACCTCTGTAAAGAGGACAAGCCCTCTTTGCTTAGATAAATTTCTCACCCACAATATTCCTAGAAGATGTCTTTTCATATGCCTATAAGCTCATACTCTATAAGGTGATCATTTTGGTGATTCGGTTTTCCATGTAATTATGAGATTGGAATAAGCTTTGATCTTCTTGGCTGAAAGATTGATGCAATTGAGTTTGAGGGAGAATATTCTTCCTAGATGCAAAATAAACTTTTGTCTTCTTCTACAACCAATTTTCCCTATTCTCTAAACTAATAATTTTCCCAATTGGAAGTTTATGCATGGCCTACTAGCTAAAGATCCAGTCACTTCTTTCCATACAAAGAATAAGGAATGAAAGAATGGAGGGAAAAATAACAAATAGAAATTTTGTTACATTCTAGCCAATCATTTTGTCCATTAGACTAGTCCATAGACATATTTCTAAAAAAATGGTATGATGCCAATCTTGCACTTTTCTATGGAGCTAAGAATCACATGGTTTAGTCATGATTGAGATGAAAACCTCTATATTTGTTATCTTCACATCGCAAATTTTTCATATTCATTTTTATTCGATGAAAATCTTTCACCCACGTTACCTTCCTTGGAAACATCACTTAGCTCTTTGTTTTTACCTTTTTATTTTTTGCTTGGAAGGTCAATTCTAAGCCTAATTTTGACACTTGGCATATTTTCCCTCCATTTTGCCTTGGTGGGTTTTTGAGCTTCATGTGCAAATTTGCACTTTCTAGATCTAGCAAGATTTCAAAACTTTATGTGCTTATTTACACTCTATGGGTTTGGGGAATCTATAGGAACTTTTGCATATTTTCAAATTTTCATAACCCCCATGGGTTTTTTATTTTATTTTGTTCTTGAAAAGTTCCACCATTTCCTTTGTTGGCACATGCTCTAGGACATGGACTTTTGGTTGTAATTTTCAATTTACATATTAAAATTATTTTTTCCCTAGAACTTCCCATTGACTTGACTTTTAAGTTGATGCCTATTTAAAACTTGACCACTACAAAATTTGGAAATTTACTTTCAATTTGCAAAGTACATGAAAAAATATTGTAATATGATGTTGCACTTCCCTCCCCTACTCCTTTTCTCTCTCCTATTATTTGCTAGCAAATTTTAGGCTCTTAATTTTCATGGGCATTCAACCTAAGACATCTACAACATAGCCTCCTCTTGAATTATCTCTTTTCTAATCCCCTAAAAATAATGGTGGAATCTATCACATGCTTGTTCCTAAGGTTTTTTGACACATCTAGCTTAACACTATGATTATGCAACATTACACCATTTTTCTCCAAAGCCTTAATAGTTATTTATTCTATTGCAAAAGTAACTTGATAGAAACCTTTCATAGATCCATCAACATTCTTATGCATTTGAATATTTTAAATACTCCCAATATCTTCAAAATAACTTCGCTATTAATTATTGCATGATAATCACTAAAAGATGCTTCTTGATAAAAGCTTGTATAGAAATTACATTTCTTCAAAAATTGAATCAAACCCTTTAGGAAACTTGGTAATAAATTTAGATACTATATTATCATCTAATATAGAAACACTTGTGCCAAAAATAGGTGATGTCATGGTCTCAACTTCTTGCATATAAGAAAATGTCAAATTTTCACAAAACCTTCATTAGATTTAGAAGCTTGTGCACAACCTCCTTCAACATTAAAATTTTTATTTGTAGACTAACCACTTTATTTTGATTCATACACATGAGTTTCTTTGATTGAATTCTTAAAAAGTGCAAGAGTTAGAATTGATTTCTCTTATAATTCATTAAATTGTATTGAAGATAATTTAGAACCATTAATGTGGAAATACCTACATATGTCAGTTACATCTTGAGAAATGTATTTCCTACATTCTCAAAAATCACAACACTCCTCTAGTTACTCTTGGCTATCAAATCATGGGAATGGATGCCATCTACAGGAGAACCTTAAATAAAATTATGACACATGTATCCTTTTGGTATGGGCTTCCCTTTTTTATAGCTTGTACAATGGGCATCAGACATTTAATTATACTTTGCAAGTTTCACATCCAAACTTGTTTTTTATTTAAATATTTTAACTACTCCCTTTATGTTGGCACGTGTTCTGTACTTCAGGCTTTAAACTTTTTATTGCACATTATAATTTACAATTTAAATTTTAAAATGAATGTTGTACCCCCACTTAAAACCTCTACATGTATAAGACTTAGCATGGGTTTGAAAAGCCTTTAGCAACATGTTTCATGGGTGGTAGACTTACACTTGCACATTGCAAGTTGCAAGTTAAAATTTCATTATAGTGTTGTAATCTCTACTAAAACCTTTGATCTTGTTTATTGAGTGTTGCATTTTCCTTGAAGATTATTTCAAACTTACACATAGACAAGGCTAAAGACTTTAGCTTTGACTTTAAGATATTTCTATGGATTCTCTTTGATGGCATGGGCTTCAAACATAAGCTATGGATTTTGGGGTCATAATTGTACATTGCAATTTACACAAAAACTATAGCATTCTATTGCATTTCTTTCTTAGATATCTTCTCCTTTAAAAATGTTTCATTGAATTTTACCTTTAAATATGGACCTCGGTCTTCTAATTTCAATTTACAAATTATAAGATAAAATAAAAAATTTAATGTTACATTTCCATCCTTTATCTCCTCTCCTTTTCCTTTTGTAAATAGAAAACATTAAACTTTACTTTTTAACACCTAGTCAAATTTATATTCTTCCCAGCTCAATTTCACCATAAGCTCTGTTGATGCCACAAAATACTTAAAAACATGAAAATGTTAAACATTAATCAAACCAAATCTCATGGGGTTTTCACAACATGATTACAAAAGTGGAGTTTTTATTCTAGATGAACACTTGGGAGTTCCTTTAGATGGGTAACAATTAGTCTTTTTGATACTTATTTCTTAGGAAAAAGGGCACAAATTGCTTGAGAAATTTTGAGTACTAATAGAAGGCTTAAGAGCCAAATAGAAATTATTGTGGCATAGTAAAATTGATAGAAATAACCAATTATACAAAATTAGACCAAATATAACAAAATAAGGGGAAAACATGAATCCATAGGATATTGTATAAATAATTGTTTTTGACATAATTTCCTTATTTTTATTTACATAAGTGAGTTTATTAATTTATGTGTAAAAGTATAAAACTAAATAATTAAAGTGTATACCTTGACTTACCTAGGTAAGGCTGGATGGATTGAATGATGCTCGAGAAAGGATCTATCCACACTGATTTTTCATATGTAGTGCCTCATCTTGCCTCACCTTAACTTAGGCCCATGATTAACTATTAAATAGGGTTGGTCATGTTAATTAAGTTACTTTATATAGTTGTGATCATGTTTTGTTTCATATATCCTTTGATGATTTTATATTAGATCATGAGGAAATAGATATTGCTTATGGTTATGACCAGTAAGAATTTTATTATTATGATTTTGATTATATATATTCATATAATAGAGATGCCATGATGAGTTTGATTTATATGAAAGTAACAGGCATTTTCACTGTGTTCCAATTTTATATATTAAAAATGATATGATTTGGTAAGGATTTGCATTAAGTCCATCAGACACATCATTTAATCAACATAATAAAAGTGAGATCTCCATCAGTTAAAATGGATCTCGATAGTGGATTAGTGATGGAATTCACCATGTGTATTTAATTATGTGGTACATTATCCACATGGACACTTGTCATCGTATGCCTTGGTAGAATAAATACAAAGTGGGCACACCATATTCAAATGTGGAAAAGTGTCCACATTAGCATGGGATAATAATAAGGGAAAATATAAAATGAGATAGGGTAAATAGATCCCAAGGATTTTCATTAAATGATGTGAAAACTAAACATAAGACAAACTAATATAAAAGGCCACAATTATAAATTAAATTGGTAAATAAAAAAAGAAGCAACAATAACCCAAGTTTGGCAACCATGGTGGATAATCATCCTATAGCCAATCAATGTGTAAATGAAAACTACTCGAATAATAAATTTATATCAAATTAATTATTGAATGACCACAATATATAATATTAAAATTATTTCACAATAAGGAAGGTAGCTAGTGATAAATTAAAACAACCCAAATTATGTATAATAAGGAGAATATAGAGTGTGGAAAGAAAATAAGGTCAATCTACAAGAAATAAATATGAACATATAAAGGGAGTGGCCATGAAAATCACAAATTTGGAATAGATTGAGGGATTCCATTCTTTAATTAATCTTGATTATCCAAATATTAGTAAAGTGGCTCCAATAATTAATTACTGCAAGAACTCTCTTGAGAAATAAAAAATTATTTAAATAAGGCAACCAAAGGAAAAGTTTATCATTTATCCATTAACTGATGGGGGAAGATTAGATTATGACAAAACTCTATTTTAATTTCATATTAGATTTTAATATAATAGCATGCTATTTCTCAGCAAACTTGGGCATATTCTAGTGGCTTCAATATAACTCTATACACATACTAGTGGAAGGATTCCTCTGTATCACCTTATAAACTTTGTGTAAACACCATGAGGGTGGTTAAGTGGATCATGATACCAAAAACATCTCATTGCCTGGTATAATATTGTGATCTTATTGAGACCAGTAAATTAATAAAACATGTGATCAAGATTCTAGTCACATGGTACATGTATTTTAACTGTTACCTCTATCTTACTATGTTTAAGAATTAGCTTAAATTGAGATGTTTTATAATGGTGTAAAAATATACTCTAAGTTACTAAGTTTTTTATAATCCTTTTATATTACTTGGGTGATATATATTTTTTAGGAATGGATTAATTAACTTTCTAATTATTATAATTTTAGAAGTCATAATGATTTTCATTTGTTCATGTTTCTTTATAAAATGGAGATGTGTGTACTATTAAGTAGGAATATAGTTAAACCTTTGGAATAAGAAGTGAATGAACTCTTAGTAGAGATTCCTTCATCTATAGTTTATTAATTATTTAAGGGAACCTTATAACTATTACTTTTAGTTACACTTGACTTATAACCCATCTCGTGAATGGTGTTTGCAAAAAAAATTGCCTATATGTGAATCCATAAATTGGTAATGTTGTGGAATGATAATCACATATTATCCCTACACTTATTATTTTTAGAGAAGTATAATCAAACTATTTGTATGAGCCAATCCATTACCATTTTTATCAAACACACCCAGTAGATTCAATTAACTCTTTTGTTAATAAAAATAAATAATAATGTGAATAAGATTAGTTGGTTCTCGATAAGTCATGTGTTGTGAATGTGTCCATATACTATGGAAACATATTGAAAAATATATGCATTATTGTGTATTTATATTGAGTATTATGTGTGTCTTTATGTGTCAATGTGTTCATTTTGGCAAACACTATAAGGATTCATAGAAAATTCTCAAATTAAAATTCACTTAACAGTTTTTCCCACACATTTTACAATCCCCATTTAAAGGAATTACAAAATGATCACTATAATTCACATTTTCTATCCATTTTGCACATAAGAGTCTCATGTCTTAAAATCACTAGAATGTCTAAATGCACATTACATTAAAATTACCTATTCTTCCCAATTATAATTTCCTAAAGCCCACAAATCCTTGAGCTAGGTCTGCATAACATTCCAAGGTCATAGACCATTACCAAAGTACATAACAATACTAGGATTGCACTAGCATATAATATTTCACCAGTAACTCACATAGACCACCGTAACCTAGGATAACTAGATGGATTTTGATCCCTCTTCAGAGTATTTATATGTAGGAAATGCTCAACATAGGGTATTGAAATTAATTACAACTTCAACCACTAACCAATTTTCCCATTCATTATGATTATTCTTCATTATCTATTGATCTAGGTTTTCAAGTGAAGAATAAGTTACATAATAAATTTCATATTAATTTGAGATATTTCAAATAATACATAGGGTAAGATGCATAAGTCCATTTTTATACATAGTGCAAAACCTTATCACATGTTAGTATGCCCTACAAATTCCATCACAAGCTATCCATGTTTGAATAGTGTAGTCTTATCCTAGACCTACATAGATCCATGTTCTTGATTTGAAACACCATCATACAATCATACAATTAGTTACACAATCACATTAATAGACCTACATATTACATTTCCACTTGAGTTGTTATTATTTGTTATTTGCATTTTTATTATATTTCCATAATTTTGAAGTTCCAAATAAAAAATGCTTAATTTATGGTTGATTTATGTATTCTAATTTTATTTATTAGTTTATCATAGTTATGATTTGATTATCCCTTATATCCTAATTTTTGATAAAAACATATTAGTGAACTCGTCTATTGATTTAATATTACAAACCCTAACCATAGATGTTTTTAGGGTTTTAGTCTTTATTAGGGTTTTATATTTAATAAATTACTTATTAGAAACAATATTCCAATTTTATATTTCATATTTTAGTAATATAATAAAGTTTTTTATACTTATCTTAGACACAATTCTAGATTAAGTGGTACTCAAGTTGAGAATACTTAGATTTATTTTTATAAGACACATAAGATGGATAAGAATAAAGGTATCTTTAAAGCTTCAGGTGTTAATACACAAACTATATATGTATAAGTGCATGACAATAATTTTGATCATGAATATTATAATCAAGACAACATTGACTATCAAGAGGATGATGTAATTTCACTTATAGGTGATGAGTAACCAAAGCTTAATAAAGTGAAAAAAATTGAAGAAAATTATGAAATAATTCATGAACAATCTCAATAATATCAAGCAATCTTGTGCATATTAATATGTTAATTCCTACTCAGTTATTGGAGACACCACCATTAGTTAACTTACACTCTGTTTCTAATGTATAATCCCTTATGCATAATATTTTAGGTCTGAAAATTAATTTGGTATAAATGGAAAAAATTGATTCAAATTATAATTAGGCACTTGATTCATGGACTTTATTACATACTTAATTATCTCAACATATTTCATCATATCCATTACCAACCAATTTTTTTTCACCTAAGATTACATTGTATGATGTAAAAGGTGACCCTGAGCAACCCTTGACAGAATTTCACATAACATGTTTGGACTATACATCCAATGAACTATGCACCCAATGATATGTTGTTGACTACGTTATTTCTTAGAAGTTAAAGCAGTAAACGTTAAGATGATTCTATGATCTAAAAAATTAGTTAGTTAATGCATTTAATACATTAATAGATTTTTCCTCTTACATTTCACAATCAACATAAGTTAGAAGATTTCATATGTTCAAATTTCTCAACTCAAGCAGGAATCCATTGATCCTATTGCAAATAATATCTTAAGGTATAATATCATGCTATCTAAAATGAAAAATCCTATGGTATATAAGGAGTTTCAACGTATATTCAATTAAATTTTTCTTTCACCTTTGCATGAATCCATTATGTTTAAGAATTATCCATCATATACAAATTTGTATTACACAATGAAGGAAAGAGAAGTCAATTTGATAGCAATGAATAAGATCAAGTATGAAGCCACCCCAATTTACAATTCTCATGTAAATAATATGGGTAAGCTACCATAAAATGTGTAACCAAATGAGAGTAAGATTGATCAAAAGGTAATAATGAATTTAGATTCAAAACCTACTCTGTACATTGTATTATCAATCCCTCCAAGGAGATAGTTTACTCACTTACTGGAAGCTCCCAACAAGGTAATATAAACACTATTGGAATGCAATATAATATCACTCCTTCCCATTAAATAATTTGATATGAGTATTCTTATTCTAAAATTATTTGATCATAATGCTTTCTATGAATTCCATCAAGCATCAGGGCATACTACAAATAGATGCATCATTTTGAGGCACAAGATTTAGGATCTAATAGATGAAAGCATCATTGATGTCAACACATCTATCAAAAACATTGGGGTAAAAATAAGTAGATGTAAAAAAATGAAAATATTTAGTGATATATCTTGCAAGAAAAAAAGTCAAGATAAAAAAGGTACATTAGGGGTGCATTACATATACAATACACACTCCACTAATTTATTATCATATAAAGGCACCTCATCCCTTGAATAGAATCATTGGTACATATAATGTTATAGTGACATCTAAGCCAATAATCACATTTTTAGATCATGATAGTGTTTACAATGATGTCAATTTACACTCTTTATTAATCTAAGCTTATATCAAACATAAACCTATACAAAGTTTCAAGGTTGACAATGGGTCAAGTAATAATATGTGAACCATCACACATTTTTCACAATTTGGTTATACTAAAAGGGATATCTCTCCTTCAACAATAGTGATTTAAGGATTCAACAGTCACATTCATATTTCTATTGGTGATATCACCTTACCATTATAGGTTGGTCTAGCACACATGGCCACCAAATTTATAGTAGTACCTAGTGAAGGATTCTTCAATGCTTTATTTGGATGTCCTTGAATTTAGCAGCATTGTGTAGTACCTTCCATAGTTCACATATTCCTAAATTATTTTTTTACTGTTTGGGTAATCATGGCTCCTAATATTATATATGAATACCATCTCTAACAAAAGGTCATTATTATTACATGATAACTATCAATTAAACAACCTAAAAAGGTTCAACCCACTTTAAGAATTTAGAAATAGGGGGCCAATTATTTAAGGAGACCTAGCCTATAAAATCCACTTAATCACCAATCTATTATTTCATTTTATACTCTAACACATTCTCGATTTGAATCATAGGAAATTAATAATATCCCACACAGAATACCAAATCTATTAGAACTACTAATGTTTAAGTGGGTTATTTACACTTAACATTAGTCAATGGTTAATAAATAAATAAATATGTTTAATTTATTAACACAAGGTAATCTCGTATAAATAAATTAAACATATTTTACAAATTGGTTCCTTGGGGAGAGGTTAAACCCATTGGTTACAATGGTCCACATCCACACCCCATTATTTAAAGACATTTTACCCTTGGTAAATGTAATTTGACCCAATTTATTCTCACAAGCTTTGTGAATAATATATTTACATTTGTGTATGGAAAATATTGTTTAGAGAAAAGTTTTGTGAAGGCTTGTCTGATAATGAGTAAGAGGAAAAGGAATTATGTATTGAGGTGTTTTTTAAATATTGAATAATCACTATGGGTTTTTTAACCTCATTTTGAGTTTTTCCCACCTACATCTATGTTGTGGATATTCACTCTGAATTTTACTTATTAACTCACATCTAGATCTCCTATGCATTCATATTACTACATGAATCTTATCATGGTTTCATAGCTTGGGGATGTGTAGTTGATTAACAAGAAATTTACTAAAGATACAAACCCCTATGCATCAATTTTCTCACTCATATTCAACCATGTATAACATAAGTATGTCCATGAAATCACATAATTTGGCTTAAAATTCTTATTGCTTCAATTTTGGAGTTGTTGAGCCTAATAAAGATCAAAGTGAGCATTAAAACCTTAAGTATTCCCTTTGGCACCATTTTTAGACTTGTATAGCCTCCTGGCTGAATAAAATTAACAAAATTTGTTTAGAAAGCTTTTATTTTTGTTTTGTGGTGTTGAACATTATTTTTTATATCAAATTGAGTGGCAAACCCCCTATCAAACCTTGAAAAGGATGACTAAATTAGTTTTTTTATTTCTCATATAAGCACCATTTTACATCTGTACCAATGTTTAAAATCATAAAAAAAATGTGTTTAGGTATAAAAATTAGTTTTTGAAGCATTAGATGTTTCATCACATGATTTAAAGGATGTATAGCAATTTTTAGATCCTAAGAAGGTTTCCTCCATCCTGTAACTTCACCCTTATATCCTCCTGAGTGCCATAATCATGGACAAAAATATATTAAGGTTGATAAATTTTTTCTAAGTTTATTTAAAAAATAATCTATTAATTAAAATTTTAATTTTCCATGTAAGCCACCCGAGTCCCACATTGGGAATATTTTTTTAATCCAAAAGTTTTAAAAAGGTAATTTTGATTTACTGTTATTTTTACATGAAAATTATTATAATATTATTTTATTTTTTAAATTAAAATAAATTTAAAAAATATTTAATAATACATTTTTGCATATAGCTTTATGATTAGTCTAGTAGAAGGGTTGGCAATTAACATTTTACCAAAACATGCAAAAGGAGAGGTCAAGGGTTTAAAACTCATTGCCTCCAATTATTTTTGTCAAATTATCAAGTTAAGTTTTAAAATTTAATTATTTTTCAATTCTAGTTTTTGGTTTGTGTGCCAACTTCCACACATACAAAAACCCTAGATCTGTTGACTTTGTTTCGACATTTGACCTAGTGAATGTTTTGTCTAGAATGGTCATGCAACCACTCAATTCCTATGTTTTGGCACATTATGGATGAATTTTTGTGGTCCATTTTTTATTTTGAAGCATATTATTATATTTTTTACACCTTTTTTAATCATAGTGTTTAAATAGTTGTTTTGTGTGTGACTTTTACGACAGAAATTAGTACATTTTGCTTTAATGTTTTGTATTGTTTAGCATATATTTGAACAAATTTTAATTTTTTACACTTCTAATTTTATTTATTATCTAATAAATTTAAATTTCACATTAAACAAGATTTAATTTTTTATTTTTCTTATATTATTATATTATTGGGACAATTGTGACACCTTATTTTGTTGTAATCTTTTATAATTTTCTTACTTTTTCTATAATTAATTTGAATAATTATTATTTATTTACACTTAAAATTTAATTTATTTTTCAAATAAATTATAAATTCACATTTAAAAAGGGTTAAAATTTAATCTTTATCTAGTGTGATAGTGTTAATTTTTAAGGAAAGTAATGGCTTATCTTAATTTTGTACTAGATAAATCATAAATGCTTAAAAAATCTAACTATAATATATGAAAAATTCAAGTTAAAGAATAATTTATGGCTCAAAAACTATGGAACATTATTGTTGAGACCAAAAAATCCCCAATAAGATGACATGGGACACCTAACCTTTTGAATGCATTTTAATAGAAATCACAAGAAGCCATGTCGATTATATTACATAGTGTTAAGGATGAATTCGTACTACCTATCAACAATAAAGAGTCTCTTATTAATTCTTTAAAATCCTTAAATATATGCACGAGGCACTCATCTTTTAAATATTATTAAATTGATTCTTGAATTGTTGACTACACTTATGAAAGGTGATGAAAAGGTTGTTATTTTTATTGCTAAAATTAAGAATATTAAATCTCAATTAGATGGCTCTAACTATAATTTGATTCAAGATAAATTTATTTATTTTATTATTCAAATTAACATTCATGAAAAAAAATATATATATCTCTATTCTAAATTCAAAGTATAATACAAAGCAAGATATCCCAGACCTCACTACCTTGTCATCTCTTCTGATTCAAGAAGATCAAGTGATATCTAAATTTGATTATAAATAGAATGCCACTTAAGCAATTATAACTCTCAACATTTTTCTAAGGATAGTATAAACCATAAACCTAACCCTAACTCTACTAGAGGCAAAAATGGGAATAAGAGATCTGATAATAAGAATCATAAACCTAAGTTTAATGGGAATTGAAATCTATGTGGTAAATTTGGTCATAGAAGGGAAATGTGTTATAAAAATAAAGATAAAGTTAACAATAAGTATTTTTAAAATAACAAAGGGAATAAATCTAATCAAAACAAATAGAAAAATCAAAACCCTAATCAGAATAAAAATCAAGATCATAATTCAAATGTTACTACTTTATATGTTGCTTTATTTACTTAAAATAAGAATGAATGGATTATAGACAGTGGTTCATCCCACCATATGACTTTCTTATCTTATATATATATATATACTTAAGAGATAATTCATTTGTAGAAGCAACTAAGCAAAGAATTATAATTTTTATAAATGTTATTAATGATATTTTTTATGTACCTAAGCTTAATAAAAAAATTCTATCTTATTCTTAACTTAAAAATGATAATTTCATTTTAAAATTGCTTAAATATATCTAGTCTATTATAATTCAATCTATTTATCTAATTATTTAAAGTATTCAAAAGAATGGCTTATACATTTTTACTACTTCTTCTACATGTTTACTTTCATCATATGGTAAGAATGAATCTCAATTATGGTATGAAAGATCAGGTCATGTTAATTTTATAAACTTACATGACATGTCTTCTCATAATATTATTGTGGGTTTACCTTCTATCTCTTCCCATCATGAAACTTATGAAGGTTACTTGTGTGGTAAACAACATACTAATCCCTTTCAAAATAATAATGATGTGAATTCATCTCTTCCTTTAAAATTAATTCATATTGATGTTAAATGACCTCTTGAATTTATATCTCTTAATGTTTTTTTATATGTTTTTACTTTTATATATGATTACACTATAATGATCTGGTCATATTTCATAAAAAATAAATTTTAAGTGTTGTCTAAATTCAAGGAATTAAAAGCTATTGATTCTAGTTTTTTATAGTAAGAGATTAAGATCTGATAATGATGGTGAATACATTAGTAAAGAGTTTGATTATTTTTTCATTAGTTCTGGTATCCAAATGGAACTAATAAATCTCTATTCCCTTTTTAAAAATGATATTTTTGTAAGAAAAAACTGCACCATTATATAAATGGCTATAATAATGTAGCATTTTTAAAATGTTCTTAAGTTCTTATGGGTCAAAGCCATAAATACTATTGTGCATATTATGAATAGATTCCCTACTAAATCTTTGTATTTTTATACACAAAAATACATGTATGCTCATGGCATATCACTTTCCATTCTTATAATTTTGTAGTTACTTTAAAGATACTAACTAAATTGATAATATATCAACTACAATGGTATTTCTTAGTAAAACTATTTGATTTGATTATTGAAAAAATGCTAATTAAAATTATATTATAATAGATATATTAGTATTAGATAATAAATAAAAGAAAATAGAGATTATATTATTTTCAAAATGATTACATTTATTATTATTTTCAATTCATATAAGTTAGCATTGAAATACATTATATGCATAACATCTTGCTTAATTTGACAAAGATGATCATGTTTAGTTATGCATATGATCATGTTTAGTTATTAGTGGGGAAATTTCATGCTAACATGATTAGATGATTCATTTGATAATAATACATGTTATAGAATACAAAGCGTAAATGGATTTTGTATTATTAATTTGACTCTTCATCATTTACATTAATAAGCATTCTATTTATACATATATGAAATTATTTGTTTCAATTTCATATCCAGTTGATTGGATGAGTGCATATCATGGTAAAATTGTCCATATTTAATGTAGGAGAGGTTACATAGCTCAATCTTTTGTTAAATCCAATTCTATATCATTGAAAAATTGAAGCATATTAAAATTAAAAAGTTTTGTTAAAACTTAAATTATTGAATGAATTATTACTAATAAGATATCTAAGGTTTGGCTAAACTTTTTTTATTGTATAAGGATAAAAAGTGATAATAGGTTCTTGTACCCTTACAAAATACAGGTAAATATTTTCAATTAAACATGAGAGATACAAACATTTATAAAAATCCACTAGGGGCACATATGATTAGGAACTTTTCATGAAAGTTGGCTAAAAACTAAGAAAAACAACACCAAAAGACAACAAAGATAACAAAAGATTTAATGGCAATATTTCTCAAATTCTAAGTAGACAACCAACTTGTTGTTTTCTTCCTTTGTCTCATATTTCTTCTTACCTCTAGTTCTCTTACTTATGCCCTAGGATGAGTCTTCAACTGTGCTTTTCCTTTTGTTGTCTAGAGTCTTTTCCTCTGCTTTCTCCTATTTTTTCTTCCCCTGATCATTTTTCACATCCATGCTTTGTTCATGCTTTATTTTTTTATTCAAGGGAGTCTATGGCATGCATCCCCTCTTAACATTAAGGGGGAGTGTTGGAAAAAATAATGTTTAAGTGGGTTATTTAACCTTAACATTATTCAATGATTAATAAATAAATAAGTATATTTAATTTATCAACATGAGGTAACCTTGTGTAAATAAGTTAAACATATTTTACCAATTGGTTACAATGGTCTACCTCCACACCCCATTATTTAAAGACATTTTACCCTTTGTAAATGTCATTTGAACCAATTGATCCTCATGAGCTTTGTGTAGAATATATTTTTATTTGTGTATGGTAAATATTATTCAAAGGAGTTTTTTGAAGGCTTGTCTAAGAAGGAGTGAGAGGAAGAGTAATTATTTATTGGGGTGTTTCTAAATTATTTAATAATCACTATGGGGTTTTTACCTCATTTTGAGGTTTTCCCACCTACATCTGTGTTGTGGATATTCACTTTTTTTTTTCTTATTAACTCACATCTATATCTTCTATGTATTCATATTACTACATTAATATAATAAAAATAGAGTTTATACACTCCTCAAAATATTCCTATATTTCATGATGTTTCCCAACATACACATCATGATAGTGACATTCATATAATAGAGATGGATTAGTTTTCATATTTTGAGTTGAAATCAATTACTTCACAGTGGCATGATACTTTCCATTCATTAGGTATCATCCTTCCCATGTTAGACACACAGCCTCCTAATTTTAAGTATCTTACAAGACTCATCAATTATTATGTTCCATTTTCTTGGTTTATATATTCAAAGAAATACAAAAAATAAAATATTTCAAAACATTCTAAAAATTAGGACCTATGCATGATTTGTGTAGTTTATTTACATGAGTCACATGTGCTTTAGTTTATCCATTAATTATCTATATCCAAATTCATATAAAATATGCTTCACAAGTGTACTTGAGTGAATGTAAAACATGCAGGTTGTCATTTCCAGATGCAGGTGGTGACATGAAGTTAGAAAATAAGATTTTGTAAAACTATGTGAAATTTTTTTGTCATTTATATCAAGCATGATTTGAGTATTAAATTTCCATAAATGATCTTCTAAATATATGCTTTGTTTTTTCCTTGCATCTCTTCTTCATTTCTTACCAATTTTATCATAGATCCTTATGTGCAAACAAAGGTTCCATTTCCAATTCTAGTCTTTCAAATTTGTAGAATATAAATCTCTCCTTTGATTTTCATATTAAAATAATGAATATAATATCTCCACCTTAAATTTTTCAAATTCCTTGGAAGATTGAACACATGTCTAACTTTCTATTTCGCAATCTTGATAAATATTAGAGCCAATGATTGGGCTTCCTTCTCTATTTTGTTTTGACCAGTTGAAATCCATTGTCTTTGACATAGTTTTAGATTCCTTAAGAAGATTTAGAATTACAATCATTTTCCTTAGCATATTTATTTCCCACATGATAGAGCCTAAAATTTATAGTGAATTTTGAATTTATTTAAGTGCCAATTAGGTTTCATTAGAGTTGGTAAAGGAGGGAAATAGAGACTACTCATAATTTGAACCAACGTAGTTAGAGTAGACATAGAATTTAATACTAAGATGTGATGTGCTCCTTATTCCATGTCTATAAAATCAAAGTACAAAAAATATGAAAATCTACGAAAAAAATCATCATAATTAAAATATAAATTTTACTAGCTAGAAACTAAAGATTGAAGTGAAAATAAATTTAAATCTCATAGTTAATATCTTTACCAAATGTAAAAAACCAAAAGAAAATATTGTGTTGTAAAAGATAACCTTTTACTCATCCACTATTATAAAGTGTCCTATAAACATGATAAATCTGACATTGAAGACCACTTAACTTGAATAAATAAAATTAGTCATTCAATGATCTTCATTCTTAGGAAAAGCCCACAGGTATGAAACTAAACTCAAATACAAGATAGTGAAATGTTTCAATTTTATTTTCATCTATATTTTCAATATTGTCACCTATCAACCAGGATTAAAATATACTATAAATACAAATATCCCAAATGAAATCACAACTTGGATGGTCAAATTCAAGATAATTCAAAATTAATAGGATGTTAGGTTTCCAATGCTAGAATTGGCTCTACCAAACAAGGATTAAATAATAGAGATGAATCCCACCAAGTCATCTATGATTCCTACAATAAGATCACCTAATATCATTACTTATTGGAATCTAAACTTGATTTTATAATTTAACTGAGGAAAATTTACATGTAGGGTATTAACAAATATGTAAACAAAGTAAATCTAAATAATTTTGTATTCAACCCTAAAAATAAAGGTACAATAACTAATTAATAATTATAAAAGGGTCCAACAACTAAAGATATAAATCTGAAGCAAAATCTAGATAAAAATTATATATAAAAATAACCCAATATAAGGGGTATGCCGAAGGCAAAAAGTGATGTGGACTACATGTCAATTGAAATAGCATAACTAAGAATAATATAGAATTAGGCAGTCTTTCACATATTATTTTTCAAGAATATTTGAAAGCCCCATAGAGCCTCAAGATATTATCTATACCTATTCCACTTGTGGTTTGTGAATGGAAGTTGATAAAAAACCAATCTCCAACTAATGAAAAAAATGAACATATCCCTAATCATGTTTCCTTGTAAATGTAACCAAATTACAAGATCTAATAGTGTAAAAGGTATTAAAATCCCATTTTTCAAGCCTCAAAAGGAAAAAACTAAAAAGGTATAAAAATCCCATTTTGTAAAATCAATATATAATTTGTAAAAAAAATTGGAAGTTATATCATCCAAACTATAAGGTCATTATATTACTTACATAAAGAACCATAGGATCCTCCAATAAATAAATGCCTTTTATTTTATCCAAAAAATGATATGAACATGTCACATAAAAAGTTCAATATCATAATTATGCTAGTATTTTTTATATAAGTAAAATAGGTTTATATTAAGGCCCTCATTCTTAAAATTTTGAATATTTTTTATTATATTTAATATCATATACCATCATAATTGATAATAAAAAATAAAAATAGAGATATAATAAGTAAAAGGAGTATACTAGAGGAAATACAGTAGTAAATTTTAAGTAGAATACTAGAATTGAATTATGTGTCTTTGTTGAGTGGGTACTTATAATATAAGGATTGCATCCTTTTTTAGTAATCATCAAGTGTTTTGTGTGCATTAATGGGGGCCAAGAAATTTATTGTGTAAAGGTTTCACCAATGAAATATTTGGCTATGATAGAATATGTGGCCTAGTTAGAATTTCCTAAATTCTTAGATTGCCTAACACGTGCCCCTTATTAATATTCATCCAATATTTGTTATTAATAATCTTAGTAAATAAATTTTTCCTACCTATTTTCATGTTTGAAATAGTTACATTATAGGTTTTATTTAAAAATAAGGAATAAAATGGATTGTGTAGCTTAGTTTCCTTCCACGCTTAGCAAGAAATGGAGTATGAGAAGGAAACCAAGATTCCATTTTTCCTCCAATGTGTCAAGATGGCCAAGGATGAAAAGAGACTTGAAATATTATTTCTATTCTAACTTAAACTTCTTTACATTGTGTCTAAATTTCAATACCTTCACTAAATCATCATTCCATTACCCATAGTTCTAAGTGATGCAAGAGCATCTACAATAGTTTCAAATTCTAGTGTGAAATTTCAAATTCTGGTTTTCCCTCCAAATTGTGTTAGATTTCAAAATTTCACCTTAAGAGTAAATGTAATTGTCAAAAGTGAAGAGTGAAAAGGTAAAAAGTGATGGTTACGATGTTGAGAAAATAAGGGAGAAATGGTTGAAACTATTTTCTGTTAGGGGATCTAACTCTACCAATTAGAGCACATATGATTACTTCTCGTATTAGCAATTAAACATGGAATTATACAAGAATGATAAAGTAGCTAGAAACTTGAGACAACAAAGAATTTGAGAGACAATACACACTCTTGTATTAAATATTACTAGAAGAAAATACAATAAGGATGATGCCACTTCTTCCTCCACCTTAAAGGCTTGCCACACCTCAAGACCTTCTTCCCTCTCTCTCTTGCTCAACACAACAACTCTAAAGCCTGAGTTATTATCCCTCCTTGAATGCTTTAGCTGATCTCCTTGACCTTACACCTGTAGATCTCCTTGACCTTGCTAGCTTCAATGCTTTTACTTGCCTTCTTGCATATTACAATACATGCCTTATGGGTCTTTAAATAGGATCCCATGCTTACAAAAATAGAACTCTAGTTACAATAATTAGACACACAGCTCGTGACTATAATTAGTCATTTGACATGTAAACACTCACTTCACTTAACTGACTGTTCATCAACAGCAGTTCTGGAAATACATAGGCGACCAATGCCGGTCCCTGCTAGTCTGGTGCTGCCGACTGTCTGCCATCGCTGATCTCCTTCTCCACTGCATCTGACTGATGTTGGTCATACTGCCGATGCCAGTGGCTCTGGTTCTTTAGCATCCTTCCTTGTGTCTGCAAATAGTTAAAGATTTTAGCTCCACACCTTAACAATCTCCCACTTGGAGATAAACAGCTGCAACTTGTACCTGTACCTGTACACCATCTATTTTGTTCCTTAGGCTCTGTATCCCTCTTCATTGTCACTCTTGAAGACCAACCACCATGAAAACCTATGATGCAATACATGTATCTTATGCCACAAGAATTTTGCTGCTCCCAAATTCTCCATGACATAATTTTGAACCAACTCTACCCTTAGCTTAGAAAACCCCCTGTATATGAAACCCTACAACAAGTAACACAATAAAGTAACAGGATAATGTAGCTAATATTATCCAACCTGGTAAAGATAAAATACAATGGTCAAACCTCCATTGTTCTACAGCATACTCAAGACCATATAC
Source organism: Torreya grandis (assembly GCA_037957365.1). Lineage (NCBI taxonomy): Eukaryota > Viridiplantae > Streptophyta > Pinopsida > Cupressales > Taxaceae > Torreya > Torreya grandis. The sequence goes on along the minus strand of JARHVA010002383.1, from coordinate 426,425 downwards.
CATAGCCTTCTGTCTCATGTGTCCATCCACTCTCTTCTCTAAAACGAGAATCCATCCCTCTATCCAGTGCTTCCTTCCAGCTGACAACACTACCAATAGATACATGTTTAGTTCTCCAAGGACTCACACTCCTCATCCATGCCAAGCTCCCACTATTTCTGGATTCTACCTGCATTGCTTTTTCCATCTTCCTAGTTTGTGACTATCAGTAAGCAATATAAAGAAGGTGAACAATGAATATGAGGTTCACATACCTTTTCTGACCTCCACATGGGTGTTTGAGACTTATAGATCCACCCAACATCCGTTCTAGTGATCGATATCGGCCATCTCCTAGTCTGCTCTCGACCAATGTCGGTTCCCTGCACTGACCCTGACTACTAACATCGTTTCCCTGGCCGACGCTGGCATCCCCTGCCGATGTCGATCCTTATGACCGATGTCGAACTTCTCCTGCCTGACCTACCGACCCTATTGGTCTACACATGACCGATGTCAGTATCTGGATGACTGAGGTTGGTGCCAAGCAACCCACATCGGTGTCTGTGTGTTCCTGTAAGTGATGAAATTTTTATCTACGAGCTCTTCTTGGATCAAACCTCTGTCCATGCTACCCTGCTTAGATTTATTCAGCCCTTGTGACTGATCTCTGGCCTTCATCTCCTCCATAGACACCAAGGCTTCTTTGTTCCTATCAAAAGCATCAAATTTCCTCTTTCTGTAATGAACTGTATTTATGCTTTCCAAATTTGAATGCATACCTTTTGAATCAAGAACTTCCATTCCCTTCCTATTCTTGTGACCAAGCCTATTAGGCCACATCTTCGAATCTACACCAGAAGTAGAATCAGTAATACAAGTAGACAGATAAAGAGTATCTACTTTCTTACCTTTGCTAGAACAAGTGCTCCCTTGGTAACCTTCCAAGAATCCGTTGTGAGGGTTATTGTGCATCCCTCATCTCCCAACCTTCCTACAAAAATTACACTCTGCTTCAGAATTGGAACATGCATGACCTCCTTCAACACCCATGTGTTGTCAATCTGCAATCTCAGCTACACTTTCCCTTTGCCAACTATCTGACAAGGCGTACTATCCCCTAAATAGAGCACTCCAAAATCTCCTTGTTCATACTCAAAACAAATCTCTGTTTGGGGATGCATGAAAAGATGAACCAGAATCTAAAATCCATGATCCTACCTGACTATCTGAAGAAAGTATGAGAGCATCTTGCATCACAATATTTTCATCCTTTGCTTCTTCCATACCTACATGTTGATTCTCTTTATCTCTCAACCAACACTCTTTTATATGTCCTTTCTTTCCACAAAACTAGCAGGTAATACCTTTGGACTCGGATCTCCTTCCCAACCTTGATTTCCCTTGCTCAACCTTCTCCCTTTGCCATCCCCTACTTTCTGCACTTAGAGCATTCCCTAATGATTCACCTATGCTTCTCCTGCGTATATCCTCATTCAAGATCACACTCACAACATCATCAAATTTTAAGATTTTAGAAGCAGATGCAAAATTACTTACTGCCATAACCATACCATCCCAACTTTCAGGCAAAGAACATAAAATCAAGAGAGCCTTTACCTCATCATCAAAAACAATATTGACTGAAGCTAGTTGGTTTACCAAACCATGGAAATCACTAAGATGAGTATGTACCAATCCACCTTCCTGCATTTGCAAATTAAATAGCTGCTTCATAAGATATACCTTATTAGAAGCCGAGGGATTTTCATATAAATTTGCCAAGGACTTTATCAACTCTTTCGTTGTCTTGCACTGTGATAAGCTAGAAATCACAGACGATGCAAGGCTCAACCTTATGGAACCAAGAGCCTTCTGATCAAGAACATTCCAGTCTTCATCCTTCATATCTATGGGCTTGCATGCAACCCCACCCAATGGTAAGTACAAATCCTTCTGATACAAATAGTCCTCAATATGCATCCTCCAATGTTGATAATTCTTGCCGTTAAACTTCTCCATTTGTAGCCTACTTTCTTCTGCCATTATTGAACTCCCACTCAATCAGAAAACCCTGTGAATGACCTGTAATCAAAAAACAATACCCTACTTCCTGCAGATCGTAGCTCTGATACCACTTGTCAGGGGATCTAACTCTACCAATTAGAGCACATATGATTACTTCTCGTATTAGCAATTAAACACAGAATTATACCAGAATGATAAAGTAGCTAGAAACTTGAGACAACAAAGAATTTGAGAGACAATACACACTCTTGTATTAAATATTACTAGAAGAAAATACAATAAGGAAGATGCCACTTCTTCCTCCACCTCAAAGGCTTGCCACACCTCAAGACCTTCTTCCCTCTCTCTCTTGCTCAACACAACAACTCTAAAGCCTGAGTTATTATCCCTCCTTGTATGCTTCAGCTAATCTCCTTGACCTTACACCTGTAGATCTCCTTGACCTTGCTAGCTTCAATGCTTTTACTTGCCTTCTTGCATATTACAATACATGCCTTATGGGTCTTTAAATAGGATCCCATGCTTACAAAAATAGAACTCTAGTTACAATAATTAGACATGTAGCTCGTGACTATAATTAGTCATTTGACATGCAAACACTCGCTTCACTTAACTGACTGTTTGTCAACAGCAGTTCTGGAAAATACACAGGTGATCGATGTTGGTCCCTGCTGGTCTGGTGCTGCCGACGTCAACTGACTGTCTGCCGTCGTTGGTCTCCTTCTCCACTGCATCTAACCAACGTCGGTCATACTGCCGACGCCGATGGCTCTGGTTCTTCAGCATCCTTCCTTGTGTCTGCAAACAGTTGAAGCTTTTAGCTCCACACCTTAACATTTTCAACCTTAGTATATTGTTAAAACTTACAAATAGTATTTTGTTTTGCCTTAAGCCCAAATTGGGAGTAGAAGTTAGAGGGGAGATCCTTGAAAAGAGAAAAAAAGAAAAATTCATTAAAAAGAGGATGAAAAGAGAAGAAAGGATGAGAGGGGCGTAGAAGAGAAGAAGGACAGAGAGGAAAGGTCCTCTCATTCAAGGAAGAAGATAGAATGAAAAAAAGAGAGGAGAAACAGTGAGGGAGGACCTCATTTAAGAGATGTTAGAGTTAAAGAGAAGGTGCAGAGAATGTATGAAGGAGCATACAAGGCTTTGAAAGCCATGAAACATTGAAACTAGAACTGTGTTGAATTTTAATTCTTCTAATTGATCTAAGAAAGAATGAATGTTTTGTTTCATATATGGTTTCTTTATGAATTCTGGTGACAGACCTGTATATGTATGTGTATGTGTGTGTGGATGATGGTTTGCTATAGAACACTGAGAAAGCTACATGTAGACTGGTTATTTTGTATGTTGGGAACAAGTTAAAATTGGTATTATGTGATTAAGAAGTTTTAAAGAGTTTGGAATGTCATAAAAATCCTAAACAGGGTATTCAGGCATCCAAAACTACAGCCCATTGTCCAAAGTAAACCCACGTGAAAAAATTTGCGTAAAGATTATAATGACATGGAGATGAGTCTATAAGGCAAGTAGAAACTTAAAGGAATAAGAAACAAGTTTTAGAAACCTCTTTGATATCCAAAATCTCCAATTGTTGGCTCTCAGCCTGTAGGTGACAGTATACAGGCAAGGGTAAGACATTTGCATGTTTTGCAAGGTAAATGGATTGATAAGGTCATTTTTGATATGAGTATGTAATGGGGAAGTCATGTAATATAGTGACATGTTTATATATCCTCTTTAAAGTCTATTAAGCATTGAAATAGAGAAGAAGCTAATGAACTCTGTTGACTATCATACAAATACAGTCAAAGCCGACTGTGATGTCTTGCTTGGAAGGTATAGGAGGTTGATATGACCAAGGTGGTGATTGGATAAGGTGTGGGGTGTTAAAACAGACCCTAGGAAATTGATTTGAACCCTTGAAATAGGGTAAAACACTCTCAACCAAAATTTATATGCTCTCGGCCTGTGACAGGCTTTAAAAAACCCTGAATTAGGGTCTAGCCTTCAAAATGAGTTTAAATGCTTGAAAACTCTTGAAAATTTTCAATATTACCCTTGATGATGTTAAAAAACTATTGGAAGTGGTTTCAAGGTGTCACAGTATAGAGAAATATGGAAAAAGTCAATTGTCAAGTGAATCCTAGGTGCATGTGAGATGAAGAGCATAGGCCAATATAGGAAAAGTGGATTTCTCCAAAGAAGTGCACTAAAAAACATTTGACTCTCCTTTAATAAGGTAATTGGTATCTATAATGATGCTTGGTTTGATTATAAATTCCATACTTTACTCTGGACAAGACGTTTTGCATTCAAGGAGGGCTAATTAGAACAGGGCTTAAAGAAGGAAGTACAATTCTGTACAAAGAAACCTCAGGAGATTTTTCATTATGTTATAGAAGGTTTTAATGGGTACCTATAAATTCTTTTACTTTCATTATTGAGTTAACCTATAAATAATTATGGCCAATAAATAGAGAAGATAGGGCTAAAAGGAATGAGTGAACTAAATAGGCCTGTATAAGAAGTTAGCTCACAATTTGATGGTTAAATAGCAGTGTAAAGACGGTTTCATCACTAAGTGTCTTTCATAATTACTTTGTGTGGTTGATACAAACTCTAAATATTTTTTATCTCCTTAGTCTTGTAAGGCAGATTGGTGGGGAAAGATATTTCAGTAATCTATTGAAAGGTATAGAAATCATGCATCATAATCATAAAAGTGTAAATGGTATCATTGGTCAATCTTAATAAGGTAAAACTAGTAACTATGAGTGCATTGAGGATAAAATAAATGAGTTTTTCATCTATGTGAAGAGATTTTCTTAGGTCCTCCTTATATATCATGGATTTTGTGGGAGGTGGATCTTTATAATTAGTGAGGGATGTTTATGATTCCTCATTAAAGTAGGTTAGTAATCTAATAGGAGTTGAATGCAAATAAATAGCAAGGGATAGAATGAAAACATCATGAAAATATGGATGGATCAAGAATAATTAATGTTATACCGTATATGTACAGTTCAAAGAGATGAAGTATGACAAAGTGAAGTGGGGATGTGGTATATTATTATTTCATAATGAGGCTAATTAGAATATGATTAATTATTAGAATGAATATTACCCTCTTTTTCAATCTCCTAGCCCTTCAAAATTAGGAAGCTAAATACTTTCCACTAGATTGAAGGTTTCTAGCTTGACTCCCAGGTTTTTTAAATGATTATCTAAACCAATTTTTTATTGGAAATAATGGTTGAACTTGGTCTCCTCATATTTAGTGAGAATAGAGAACATAGTCCTAAAAATTTCACCTAGTTTAAAATTTGAAATTGCATTCTTTTTAGATCTGATATTACGAGTTATGAATCTAATTTAATTTCAATCTTAGTTAATCCCCTTGAATATGATAATTCTAGGAAATCTATGAGTGTTGGGTAGTCCACTTTATTGTTGCTAACTATGGGAAGGTATGAAGAGGATGCTACTATAAATTCTCCTAAATATTCTGTCAAGGTAAAACCTACACCTACTTTGCATGGGTTACCTTTGGAGACACTATCAAAGTTCATTTTTACCAAACCTTGTTAGGGAGGGAACCATTTGGATATCTATCGCATTTACTTGATTTCTTTTGCCCCATAAATAGAATCTTAATCTTAATCTAAATTTGAATTTTATGTATCAGCCATATTGGTAAGTTTTGATATCATAAATGAGTTATACATAGAAGTACATTTTTTTTTAAGTTAAAACAAGCATCTATTTGAAAACCAATCCAACCCAATCATGTTTAAGCATTCTAATACCAATATGAAAGAAAATAAAGACTAATTTTTTTTATTTTTTAAATAATTCATCTAACACAAATAACAATAATCAATATATGTAAGTTGGCCAATGGATCTATGAATAAAAAGTTAAGCTTTAAGTCTAATATAATTTTGATAATATTTAGTTTGATTGCACAAAATGTATTGCCTTCACATAGTAAGTGGAGGGACTTAGAACTATGTTTAACTAATAATATATTATCTAATAAGAAAAATTATGTAATAAAATTATGTACTGCATGTAAAAGTAGTGGTTTTATTTTTTTTATGGTGCATATTTCTAGCTATAAATGGAATGAGCTTCATTAATAAAAATATAATAACAAACAACTTTTTACAAAAAGTATTTAAATATAAAATTAATAAAGTTTCTCAAATCAGCAAAGCTAGCTGTAATTTTCATGTTTCCAAACAAAAATAATGTTGTTATTACTAATAAGGCTAGACTGGTTGAAATAACCCAACTTTCATTTCCAAATAGAAAAATAACGTCCAAAAATTACATTAATAGAAAATAAAATAATTTTTAATTTATTTAAAAAAATAATGATTGGGTCTTGAGATGATGAAAATTTTCATGATGAGCCACTCCTTTGGTTCAAACTTTAATAAAAACTAATGTATGAAATGACCAAGGAAATTAGACTAGAAATAAAGGGAGATAGGAATTAAAATAAAGATATTTATCCCCTAGATTTAATTTAAGCTAGTATTTTGCAAAGTTTCTGATATTGTGGGATTTGGGAATAGGTAACATCTTTTGGAGGTAGTTATATAGACACACCAAATTTTATGCATTGGCACATGAATTGTTGTGTGTTTGTGTGTGTGTGTGTGTATACTATAAAAGTGTATGTTAATTCATGGATTCATACTATAAATTTATAGATTATAAACCTTAAATAAACTATATACCATATGTTAGATAGAAGCCTCGTATATCTCCAATAATAAATTTCAATTGGAGTGAAAGAAAAATCTTGGTACACAAGGTGGTGGAGGCATATTCCTAGATAATATTGAAAGTCAGTGTTTATTTTAAAATTTGCTTAGTAATTCAAATTTCATGGATGGACTCAAAATTTTAAAGGGAATCCCAAATAGTTATTCATGTGATGAGGAAAATTAAATCATGGCAAAAGAAGGAAATCAGTGTAGAAGAAGGAAGTCGTGGCATAATTAGTGAATGAGTGATATTTTAAAAGCAAATTTGTTTTTAGTTACTTGAAATTTCACCACACAAGGAAGAATTAAAACATTATTGTAGAATACTTGGCTAATTAAGGCATGGGCCTTGAAGGACAAACAAGAAGCCATGTTATTATTCTATATAAAGTGGATACTGAGCTCCATTACCATAAGCTTAGGTAAGATGACCTTGGTGTTGAAACTAATCCTCATATACCTAAAATCTCTCATAAGGGAACTATTGGGTGATTATATATACATGCTTTTGTAAGGTGGTATTAGAGGGTAAATCTAGAGTTGTATCTCTCACATGTCATCAGGTAATTGCTATGAATTAGATATTATATAAGGTCTGGTTGGTGAAATATAGAGGCCTTGATAAGTTGTAAAAGGGAGGATAAATTCAATGTATGAGTTATTAGAAGGGTAAGCATGCTTCTCAATAGTTTTTTAGTTTCTTTGTTAGTTTCTTGGGAAGGGTTGAATTTCAGGATTTTATGTTGAAAGAATTCATAGCCTCTCAGAGGAAAAAACTTTCATTAGTCTCTTTGCTACTAAAAAGTGAAGTCTATAAATAGTCTTATTTCCAATGTTAAAAAGAGGTACAAAATTAAAATTTTATCTTATCCTCCATTGAATAATTCTAGCTCGTTAATCTTATAGAGACTAAACATTATTATTAGTGTAGTTTCTTATAGGTACCTAAATCTAGTCATAAGTACTTCATAATGCTAATTCTTGACACATCTTAAACCACATGACTCATGCCCAAATACATAACTTTTACTCAACATTCCTCTAAGCCATTTATTTAAATGTGGGATTGAAGCTCTGTTCACTATCACTATAATAAATAACTTTCCAATTAAAATTCTCAAATTATATACTACCCTTAAATTATCTCTAGCTCAAGATATTTATCCCTAATTTTTTGGGATAGGGCCATGCTAGGTAAACACATCACCTATCACAAACGTGTTCACCTAAATCAGTCACATGCAATGTCTAGTAATGAATAGATTATAGATTTTGAATTAATATTTTGGGTCTTCCTGCACATTTCATAAGGTCAGCGAAAGGAAATTGTCAAAAGTTTTCACTATATAAGTAAAATAAACCCTCATTTCAAAGACACTTGGTTCTAATCTTGGCACTATCTATTGAGAACTTTCACATTATTTCACATTAAGTGAATCTACCCTATTATTTCCAAATTCAAGATCATTCACAATTATCATCCATGAGGCAAGTCTAAAGAACCTCAAAGCAAGTCAAAATTGATCGTTGTTAAGTATCAAATCCATATTTCTAGTTACATACATATAGTCAAGAATCACAATTGAAAAATCACTCTAGGTGGGATAACTACATGAATCTTGATTTCCCTATTTGTATTATAGAGATACATAGGCAAGATTCAATCATAAAGCATCTGATTGGGGTTATTTCAGCCTATTACACTCCCCCTCTCTTCTTTTAGGTTTTAGCTCTCATGAAGCTCCCTAGGGTTTGAAAATCAATTGACGTAAAATAGTGACATCCATGTGGCAAAATTTGAATCATAACACTCAAACCAATTAGAAGATGCATGCATAGAAGGTGGAGAAGTTTGATTTTTGTCACAGCCAACATAGACAAGCTTGTAATCAAAGGACATGGCTAACCTACATTATTGACTAGGGAGCATGGTCAAATCTAAGAATATATTAAAATTTAGTTTTTGGATTTGAACTATACCATAATTAAATTTTTCTCTATTTTCACTATCAGTCATCAATCATAGTAAACTAGGACAATTATGTACGCATTAGACACAACCAACCTACATTATTGTCTAGGGAGTACAAACATGTCCAGAAGAAGTTTCATATGTTAATAATAATTAGGAATAGTCATAGTCCTCTCAACTATTGGATCACCCTATCATATATCATAAACAATGAATATAAATCCATAATTAATATAAGTACATATCTTCTTAGTGTTTTCCAAAAATCATAGTTTTCCATATTTAGTTTTCACAAAATCATAATTGTTAATAATTATTTATCTTTAACCTTTTGATCTCTTTCAAGTTTTTCTTATAAAAAAACATATTAATTTTTAAATGGAAAATAGGGTAAAAAATATCGATGAACTCATATGTTTATTTTTAGTATTGCTTTCTTTTTCAATTTTTGAATAGGATTTTAGTTGAATTTGTGATTTCCAAGCACTAAATATAAATTATCCTTGACCTTGAGGATTTAGATTAGATTCCTAATTCCCTTGCACAATTTTTTTTTATTGGTTTTCAATTTTATTTTATTTTTTTGCTTTCTACAAAGTGTATTCTAGTAACTTTAAAACTCATAGGAGTTGTTATTCTAGAAAAAGCAATTTTTAGTTTTACCTAAGTGGTGGTGTGTAAGGTACTACCCAAATAATCAAAAAATTAGATATTACTATATATAGATTTTATTTTCCATGTACTTCACAGTATATCAAAAAATTGAAGAGTTTTACTTTTCAACCATAAGAAGCTTTTGACCATTTATTCTTGTAGTGCACTAGTAATCAGTTAGCCTTAGGAAGTTACAATCAATAGACCCAAGAGATGAGATAATGTAATATTGGAGTAGTGGAATCCTCTATATTTAGTTCCCTTTATGTATTGTTAACTATTTTATGACTAGGATAAGTAGATATAACAACCTACAAATCAATCACACCTTATTCCATTACACCTCTAATCCCATTTCCAAGTTCAATGTTTCAAACTCAGATAAAGGTTAAAATTAATAATGTGTAGTCTCACATCATTACTCAACCCCATCCACATCACACACATCCTACATATTATGTATGTATGAATGTCTAATTAAAATTACACAATTCTTATTCTTTTAAATCCTTGCAAGATCAAATAATCACTATGAGAGTTTCCATATAAGAGTTAGAAAAGAAAAATTAATATTTCAATTTTAGGATTACATCACTTGAGTTAAAAATACTAGATATAAATAATATATATCATGCCAATATTAAACATATATTTACATATCCAACCAAATATTTTATGCCTAAAAGGACTTTATATCAATATTGGAGGCCAAAACAAGACATATATACAACTAATGATTCAAAAAGTGTACAACAGGATAATAAAAGTTCAAATGAGATTCTAAGAGAAATGATTCATAGAAATTTGATCACATTACCTTATATGCATTATCTAAGGAGATAAAAATAATATTACACATTGCATAGAATTCTTGGGCATCATACAGATAGTTTTTAGGCTTTGAAGAATAAAATACAAAGTATCATTGATAATGATGAATGTATACTAGTTAAATAAATCAAGAAACCTACTCATACTATAATTTCATCTCATAAAGAACAAGTGAAAAAAATAACAAAAGGGAAATTTATAACATGAAAGGATAAAATATGTGAAATTAGACCAAGATAACTTGCACAAATTATGTCAAGATAAGTAATTAAAATATCAATTACCAAAAGAGAGGTTACAAAAATAAACTCAAGATTAGTAAAAAAAACATCCATATGAAAGTGTTTATCATAAAGTAATTTTAAAATAATATGTTCCTAAAAATACAAATGGTATAAATGTGATTCCTAAATAATTTCATGTGTGATGGTATACCTCTACTTGCTCATGAAAATAGATCATCCTGTTATTTGATACATGACTTACATGGGGGTATTTCATTGATGGTGTCATTGGTTAGTAGGAAATATATCCATTATACATAGATTATTGATGTTTGCCTAATTTGCTTATGTATTGTAATATTATATCTTGGCACACATGAGTATATATGCTCTTACATAATCCATTATTCTATCCCTTGGATTTTCTTAATCTTTCCCTTGCCTTTTGATTGACTATGTTGATCCAAATGTTTATGACACTCATCCTATAGTGACTATAATACACATATTTTGTGGCATGTTACTTACACATCCTTACATAGTGACCATCTACACATACTTTATCTTCCATTTGATCTTACATGAGTGCATACTTTTATTTATACATATTACATGAGCACACATTGATTCTTACCTGATAGAGGCACACATATTCTTTTATCCACATATCATATTGAGATACATTTTTTAAATATGTATATATAGTGGGGCTATATTTATTGCTTTCACTTTCTCCACATCACCATGTTATCACATCTAGTGCACACTATACCTTAATGAATGTTGTTGATTGTTTGTATCCCTCCCATTCTTCTATTTTAAAAGCCTTGTTTCTTGCCTTTGCACATATGTACACAATTCACACACACACACACACACACACACACACACACACACACACACATGTCAAAAATATTTTAAAAAAATTAAAAATGTTTTCAAACATTAAAAATCAATACCTAAGCATGACATGAGTTGATAGTTTGCTTCTTTACATATTTTATTCGTCACATATTTTGGTATATAGTATACTATTTTTCAAACACATGCTATACATATGTGTGTGTGTGTGATATATATATATATATATATATATATATATATATATATATATATATATATATATATATACATACATAATATGTATATATATACATGTGTGTATATATATATATATATATATATATATATATATGTATGTATGTATGTATGTATATGTATATACATACATATACATATATATATATATATATATATGTATGTATATGTATGTACATACATACATACATACATACATACATACATACATATATATATATATATATATATATATGTCAAAAATATTTTAAAAAAATTAAAAATGTTTTCAAACATTAAAAATAAATACCTAAGCATGACATGAGTTGCTAGTTTACTTCTTTACGTATTTTATTCATCACATATTTTCGTATATAGCATACTATTTTTCAAACACATGAATTTCATGAGGTATATGAGTGTGATCTAGGACATACATATTCACATGGATTCTTATATTTTGTATTCCCTTCTACCAAATGGCCATGCTTATGCTAAGGCCTTTTTATTCTACATGTTACATTATAATAGCTAATATCCATATACGACATCAAAATGCCATGTTGAGCTACATATTATACAAATGTTTTTATAATTAATCATATCTACCATTGTGCTACATGAATATGCTACTTTGTTATTATGTGACATTGATACAATTGGATGGTATAAACTATTTTCACATGTTATACGTTCATTTGATGTTGTTTACTTTCATTCATGATAGGCTAGACATTACTTGTTTATTGTGTGTGGACCTTGGCCCTATGTGTGGAATTTTTTTTGTGTGAAATTTAAACATGTCCAATTTCTTGTGGCCATGGCCCCATGTGTGTGAAATTTTCTTGTGCAACATTTTAACATGTCCATTATGTGTGGCCTTTAGCCTTATGTGTCTAGTATTTTCTTGTGCAAAGTTTGAACATGTCCATTACTTGTTTCCCTTAATCTTATGTGTGTTATATTTTTTGTGTGACATTTGAACATGTCCATTGCTTGTGACCCTCTACCTTATGAATTTTATATTTTCTTGAGAAATTTTTGAACATGTCCATTACCTTAGCCCTTGACATTATATGTGTGATATTTGTTTGGGTATAATTTGAACATGTCTATTACTTGTGGCTCAAGACCCTATGTGTGTGATATTTTTTCATGATACATTTGAACATATCCATTACTTATATACCTTGTCCCTATGCATACAAATATTTCTTGTATGCATGGCATTTAAACATTTCCCTTGTATGTGTCCCTTTCCATTATGTGTGATATTGTGTGACATTAAGTGTTGTGTTTATTGTGTTTGTTGACATTGATTAGTGTTGTCATGATACATATCATGCACTTTTACAATGTAGGATAATTTAGATATGGTTACTTAATTACATTTTCATTGATATATCTATCCATACATGACACTTGTATGCCTCACATTCAATAAATGTTACATATATGTTTTAACGATAGTTACGTTACTATGGTAACATACTCTTCCCATGTTGACTTAATTATACATGATTCTATATTTATCATATAATACAATTAACACTTTGTTTATGATAAGTGACTTATAGACTACATCCCTCATCTCAAAATGGGAGCATTACAATCTACTTGTCTTAGAGATCCAAGCCTCCATGAATAGACAAAATCATATTTGGGATTGAGTGTAGATTTCAAGAACAAAAAGCAATATATTAATTTCTTATAATCAAAGTAATGCAAAACTGGATTCTATAACAAATTAAAAATTGAAAGATATAGAGTATAGGTTTCAAAGATACAGAGTACATGTTTCAAAGATTCAAAGTATTTCAAAAATATGAATTAATTTAGAAATTAGATGTATGACATAAATTCTCTCATCAAATATATATTCTTGGAGGCATATGACATGCATATACACTCACTTTGAAAAAACTCAAAGTATATATTCATACTCAATTGTATGCATATGCATAGGTATATAAAAAATAGATAGAGGTTTTAAATACATTTAAAATTGATCATATAGAGGCATGGAATTTTATAGCATTTGACACAAATTTAGAGGGCATGATAATTGTTCATGCACATTTTTAAAGTTCAAAAGGCATGATGTTTGTTCATGAGCATTTATCAATGTTCAAAGGGTATGATACTTGTTCATGCACATTTTCAAAGTTCAATTTTTAAAAATTCAAAGACAAAATGTTCATTTCAATTCAAATCTATTGGGACTAAGGTCATAATGAAGGCATGAATATTCTTCATTCTCTTTTAAATATGCAAGTAGAATCTAGATATTTCTACAATTGTGTGATTAATTCTATTATAGGTAATGTACATTCAATTATATTGACATTCAACAACCTTATCATTACTTCTAGAAAACAAAATGTGTGGTTCTAGATTCTATTATACGTGATGTGTGTTTAATTCTAGTGACACCAAATGACCTTGGCATCACATCTAATGAACCCATTTTAGTTATACATTTTATGGAATAGTACATTGTGTACCTTTTCCCATTCATAAAATTTGGAATATGCATCTTTCCAATTTAATGGCTTGATTAGTTATTTAGAATTGGGACTTGATCACTCTCAATTTTTTAATGGATCGATTTATCCAAGTGTTTCAATAAAAGGGCACATTTCTCCATCTTTTACAAGTTACATAGAAACATGATTTCATCTCTATACAAGTGTAATCCTTCCTTTCTAACTTTTCAATTTCATAGTTTTAGCTTTTTCAAATTTCAAATATGGACAAATAACTACCTTATGTGTTTTTGTAGGGTTTGGTGCCTTGAAAAATTAAAGTGTCTTCTCAAATACAAAGTGTTTTGTACAAACTCAAGTTTAATTATTTCTCCTTTATGTTATTAATTGCATTAGTATAATAAAGGGGGAAAATGTACATAACTAAATCTGGTCATAAGTGCTTGATAATGTTAATTATTAACACATATTAAACCATATTAATTTTACCCAAATACATAATTCTTACTCACCATTCCTCTAATCCATTTATCTAAATACAGGATTGACCCTCTGTTTTCCATTATTATAAACAAAATTTTCTAAATAAAATACTCAAACTAGTTTATACTACCCTCAAATTATATCAAGCTCATGATAGTTACCCCTAATTTTTTGAGACAAATCCATGTTAGGTAGACATTTCTACTTTTGTGGACTTGTTAACTTAGAATGGTTGTGTCCAGTACCAAATAATGACTAGTTTTTAAATTTTTAACTAATCTGTTGAGTCTTCGACATTTTTCCTAAGGTTGGATAAAGTAAAATTTCAAAATGTTTCACTATAAAATCAAATCAAAATATAATTTCAATGACACTTGATTACTAACTTGGAACTATATATTGAGCACTTCTACACTATTACACATTGAGAAAATATTAGAAGCAGTTAGAAGCCAAGTCTAAATCATCTCACAATAAATCAAAGGTTATCATTATCAAGAATGAAGCCCTAAAAATTAGTTTTATACATATATTCAAATATTACAATTTCATAATCACTGTAGGTGGAAGTGTATTACCTAACATTGGCCACCGATAACTTCCAATTATGCTTTTGGCCAATTTCCACCCAAAATGCACAATTTGGCTTAAAAACACTAAAACATGATAAACGATGTGAAAATGACATATTCAAGTGCCAATTTTGGCAAGGGTATCCCTAAATGGGGTAATGTAATTTATGGGATAGCTATCTTTGATCAGTTCATTTTGAGTCAAAATGTCAAATTTGCATCTGGGTGCTCTGCATTGCTCTTTCCTATCAAATCTTCTACACAAGACATGTGCCTTTGGTATTTTTTTTGGCAACATCCTAAATGGGAATATAGTTCCAATGCATCTAAAATTTCCTTCCAATTCCAATCCAATCAAATTTTGGACCAATAACAAGGCATTATGATCAATTTGAGTAATTTGTGCACAAAGTGCTTAATCATGCTTAAGAGGTAATTAGTCCAAGTTAGAGCCTAATTAATAATTCCATGGAAACTTGTTGAATACTTGCTTTTAGAAATAAATATTGAATATCTGCATCATTAAGTGACCTCATTTCTTAGGAAGACATCCCTAGGCCATAAATGCTACAAATATCAAAATTCATGCCTCCCATACCTCATCAATGCCTTCCATGATGCCCTCCATGCCTCTTAATTTCCCCTTCTTCCAATTCCATGATGAGGATAATTAAAAACTTAATTCCAAAAATTGAATTAATCATCAACCACACATCTCAATCTTGAGATGGATGGTTCAAGTTGATTTTAGCCAAATGCAAAAATCTATAAATAGGAGGCCTCACAACATCATTTCTAAGCTTAAATAGTGCAAAGTTATAATGCAGGATTGGTTCCAAAAGCTTCAATAAACTAGTGTTATAATGCCAAATTGATTACAAGCCAAGCCAAGCCATAAGCCAAAGGTTCTAAGGAGAGATGGAGGTAGACAAGCTTCTATTACCATGGACTTCATGAGCACAAGCCGAGCAAGCCACCATTACAAAGGCATTTGGAGCATCCAAGGAAGGTGAAGGAATTTTTGTGTTTTATTTCTTAATTTTTAGTTGTGTTTGTCATTTTATTTTTTTAACTAAGCTCTCCCTGGTGTCTATTCCAAAAGATGTTATGTTATTAGTGTGTTTATTTCATCTTGTTTTCATGTTGGAACTAACACCTCACTAACCATCCTCTCTTGAGTCAAATTCCTAGATCACATAATGGCATACTCGGTGGGACTAGATGCATCTCACACCTAAAGGAGATCCTTTTACAACTTTAAAATATTTATTTGAGCCTTTAAAACTCTTACAAATTGATTTTTGATCTTTATGTTGCCAATTTTTGTTACCACAGTTTTACACAATAAGCAACATCGGTAGGAAATACCAACATCGGTTAGCAGAAATGACATTGGCCAGATCTCAGTTAGCTGTAACTAACATTGGTGGTAATAACTAACATTAGTCACTATGTTTTTCTAAAAACACAAACCTAAGAGCTAATTTTCCAAAGTTTATTGTTTCAAACTCAAAAGAGCTTCAAAGCTAAAGGACATGCTAACAATTTTGCTATAGGACCAAGCTTAACATTTGCTCAAAACATGTTTAAATCACCTTTGCATGCTTAAAAATTGATTAGGAACCTTGTTGTGGGTGTTTAACAAATAATTTAGATATTTTTGGTGAATGTTTTAAAAGTTTGAAACTAAGACCAAAGGGTCAAATGAACACCACCAAACATTTTATTTGGGTTTAAAAATTGAACACATATGTCAATTTTTGTTTACAATAGTTGTTTAATCAAATATTGTTTGGAAAAAAGAGAAATGTTGTGTGTATGCTCTTCCATTTATCCCTTATAGGGAACACTTGGAATCAAAATCACCATTCCTATTGCAAGTAGCCTACTCCAAGGCTTAGAAATAAAGTTGTCTAAAGCACTCCCCAAAAACTTGTCAAAGTTTGGGTGACCTTGAAAATGACTCTAATTTCTTTCTATTTTCATGTTTTCTTTATTTGTATGCATCTTGGCTTGAGATGGGTACTTCATCACCTCCTACAAGTTCTTTGGGGAAGCTTTGACTTGGTTTTTCACCTCTTAGAATTAACTTCATTTGGCTCCTTTGGAGTTGCACATGGGACCTATCTGCATTTGGACATCGCACTACACTAAGTGATTAGTAGGATGTAGTGGTTGTAAAGAGGACTAGACCTTTCTAAAACTAGCCAATGCCACGGTCACCCAATTTTTGTGCTTATCTTTTATATCATTTGATGTGAAAGTTATTGTGTAATTTATTCCCCTATAATGATTGAAACCTTGCTAGTTTAGGAAATCTCATTTTACCATACCCTTGCTAGGATTTGGATGATTATACTTGGTGTATTTTGGTCATTTTTGCTTGTTATGTTTTGAGACTAAAACTTGTTTGTTTGTTCATAATCCATGTCAAACCAATGTATTTGAGTTCTGAAGGGTAGTTTTATGCTACCTAAATAATGTCAAAACATTTTTGAGCCTTTTTAGTCTTTAAAACATAACATTAACCACATTATTTGAGTATGCTTACGCCATTAGGATGCTCAATTTATTCCAAAACTTGTTTACCATTGTATCAAAACCATTTGTTTCAAACCATTTTGTGTATACCATTTACACCTTTGTCTTGTGCTATCATGTTGTCCAATCTTGTCTAGCTTGTTTGGTCAAATCCTAGTTTTCAATGTTGAGTTTTTAATTAGCCTTGTTAAGTTTGGATCCAAACATTGATTGATTTCTATTTAAGCCTCAATTCATGGGGCTGATACATAGATCTTTCTCTTTTGGGTTGTCTAACTTTAGTTAATCGATTACCCAAATATGAAAACTATTGATAGTTTGTCTATTTAATGCTTATCCTCATCATTATCTGTGCTTTTATTTGGGAGAACACAGCCTCTTTCAAAGAGCCTTTTATCTTATGCCTTATGCCAACTGATCATCTTTATGTTTAATTATGTGTGTCAGGTTTATGTCAAAGTTATTTCCAAACTTGTTAGATTAAATTAAATCATATTAGCCTTTGTTTCAAGTATAGATTTTAATGTCATTTGGCCAAAAGTCCTAGTGCATGCCTATTTTTTTGAGCATAGATTTTGACTCCACATTTGGACAAAAGACCTTACAACTCAAATTTTTCCTTTCCTAGTTTAGACCTTGTCTGGAACACTTTGACCTAGACCTTTGACATGTTGGTTTTCATTTAGACACTTGACCTTTTGAGTGTATGACATTTAACATTAGACATTTGATGATAGGCTATTTTATGCCAAGTCTTAACACAAATCATTTTAGAGATACAACTCCACCCTTTTGACCAAGTTAGACCAAGTTTGAACCATTTATCTTTAGGACATAATTTTTTATAGTTTGTAGAACTCTAAGTCTTTTTGTTTTTAGATATTTCACCATTTACATAGATATGTCTCACTACACCTATGGTGGAGTCACTTACAATTTTACTTATGATAGAATGTCCACATAAAATGACTTTTATGGCTTTTGTCAAGACCCCAATGATGTTAATATGGTTTTTGAGACAGATTTCTATCTGCCTCATATTAATAATTCATGGGAACAAAGTCACAAAACAACATAGGATCCAAATAGAGACCTTTATTGTTATGAAGAGGACTTTGAAATCCCATCTAAAAATAATGTTGTTTGATATATGAATCCATACCCTCTTTTCAAAAATTAGTACATGGAACACAATCAAGAACCAACTTATGATCAAACTCATGACTGGGATGATATGGTTTATAAGGAAGACTTGGATGCTTTTGCTTATGTAAGCAATCAAGTTTCATGACATCCTTTTCCTATCCAATCATTTACTACCCCTAGCCCTCATTTGTATTATGTGAGCCATCAAACTCCACAATATCCAAGGAATACCATTACCATTCCTAGAACTAGTCCTTTGGTTTGTGTGAGTAACCAGGCTCCACAATGCCCAACCATTTTTATATTAGGACCTCATCCTTTGGTTTATGTGAGAAACCAAGCTCCATAATGCCCCATCATCATTCCAAGACCTAGTCCTTTGTCTTATGTGAGCAATCATGCTCCATAATTCCCTATCATTACCATCTCAGGACTCTATCCTTTGGCTCATCCAAGAAATAATGCTCCCTATTGCCCTACCATTATCCAACCATAGACCATTCCTCATCTAGTACCAATCCCAACCAAACCTCAACCAATCTAATCATTCAAATACCAAGCTATGTTCAAAACTAGTATTTTCTAACTCATTAGAAATGAAAGCCAAGACAACCAAACAATCCAAGATGTTTTTGCTGAACCAACCATTTTTTATAAGTCAACCTATGATGAATCACCTATTGATCCTATACCAATTATCAAGGAGTCTCATTCTGATGAGCCGGTCTTTGTTGAGTCGCTTCTCAATGATTATAACTACCTTTGGGAAAATCATTACCTTGACCATATGCCTATTTTTCAAGAGCCTCATATTGACAAGCTAATCTTTAAGGAATTGTATCTTGATATATTTCCCATCCTATTGGAGTCTCGCTTTGACAAACCAATTTGTTTAGAGCCCATCATGCCATTACAGGTTGTTACTTATCCAATATCAAGCATTCAACAAGACATCATGGTAATAAATTACCTATCAAATGAAGAATTAGAATTAGAGTCAAGTTATATTCTTAAATTGACATCAGATTTAGGATCAAAATTAGAATCAACATCAGTCTCAACATCAAATTTAGAGTCCTTTGAGTTAGAATTAGATTCAAAAGAAGAATATGTTCTTAGTTACTACAACATTGGTTATGCATGCCTCATAGATCAATTTGAATACATTTGTAATCCTTCTATGATTTTTAAGGATGAATAATTTAGCTTCAACATAAGTTTTCCTAGTATCTTCTACAAGTATTATGTAGCCTCTCCCCATTCCATTACCATTCCACAGGCCATTACCATCAACCAAGATAGCCATATTATTGGCATTCCATCTTTTATAAGTGTCAATTGGGATCAATAGAATCACACTTTGTTGAATTGCATCCATAGTGACATAGAAATTAAAAAAGAGCATGAAGGTCAAGACAACATTCATGTAGTAGAAGAACACTCTCCTAGTGAGACCTTTTCAAAGGTGCTAGGGGATAATCCAATTCAAAACTTAGCATCTTCTAGTAAAACATTTTCAGAAGTGATAGAAGAAAATAAAAATCAAAAGCCAATGTTCATTAGTGAAAAATTATTGAAGGTGCTATAGGAAAATCAAGATAAATTCATTGGTGAAAACCTTTTTGAGGCACCAATAGCTGAGCACAAAAGTTCTTCACTATTTGATGAAGACAAAATCAAAGATCAAATCAAAATAGCTTTTAATATATAGCCTAATCATATGGTGGCTACTATCAAGATCAAACAATAAAAAAATATGGTGTTCTTGTCAAGAGAACAAGTCTTCAACCCCACCACAACCAAAATTATGTCAAATCTGACATCAGTAATATTACATGTGACTAAAAGTCCAGATCTTCATTTGTTTCCCCACTAATCCACATTCCATTATCATTTGTCATTCCATTTCACAATAAACCTACCATCCATTATTTATCCTTGTTTACCATCCATGTCCACACTTTAATTTTTAGAGGCTACAAAGAAACCTTGCCTCAACGTTTCAAGGAATTAGAATCAATGACCAAGGAAGAACATAACAACATGATTAAGTATTATATTTATATTATTTGTTGATTAGGATGTGAATTTCCATATCATCAAGAACAACAAAATCAAAAACCACACCCAGGCCAAAAACATGTACCATATCATTTCACATTGCCATGCCATTGTCGTTATTACATATCCTTTTGCCATTATCACATACTCTTGCCAATTACCCCATCATCTGGGGGAAACCCTAATACCATTTTATCTAATATATCCAACCAAGCATTATCCTTATCAAGAACCATACCATCCTATCATTCCATTCCTATTTAGACCAAAGCCTATTTTTAGTCATCCTACCCAATCCTATTTTGATCTAGGTTACTTTGGTTCTTCTTATACATTTTGTGAGAGGATTCCAATCAAGTTTCAAAAATAAATCCAATACATGTTTATAATTATAGTCTATGAAATTAGTGTTCCAATTGATCTGGAAAGATATCTTTCATCTTATCCATGTTTATTTTTGTGAGCTTGATTATAACCACCTATGGGCAAATCAGTGTCTCACTAGTCTTACTACTAATTATAACCACCTATGGGTAAATTAGTATCATTGACCTATTCTATTATATATTAGTTATAACCACCTATGGTAAAACTAGGGGAAACACTTGTTTATCATGCATTGTTGCATCACCTTGCCATCACTATTTTCATTTGACTGGTCATTTGCCAGATTTGAGAACTTGTTGGGACCTAGTTGGTTTTTCACTGCCTTTTGTGTGGATAGAATTAATATGAATTAAGGTAATTTTAGGACTATGTAGGTCATGCTCAATTCATGTTGAGGTCACCTCAGTCCCCTATTCCATATGCTCTCACTATTTTGTAAGTAATCTAAGCTAAATGCTCTCATTATTTTATGAGTAGGCATCTTGTCATTCTCTAATGAGTTAAGATGCCTCAAATGCCAAAAAAAATCATAACATTTCAAAAATCCAAAAATATTTATCCTATCTAAGCCTAGTCAGTTATCCTCAATCTATCTTACTGGGGCATGGTCATTGTTAGGATGCTTTCTTTTGTTTTTGTTTTCAAGATTTTTATTTATTTATTTATTTTGGGTTATTTTTTTGTTTGTTCACTTACCTATTTGTTTACTTTCAGGATTGTTGCCTTAACTCAATATATATGTGTTCATTGGGTGATTCCTTGAGCCTATTAATCTTGAGTCTATCCATATTCATATGTCACTATTATCATCATGGTTTTTATCATTGGTGTATTATTTTTGAGTATTTATTAGATATTGGGAGTCAATCCTTACGCATATTTTGGCCAACTCTTCATGGTGTTCTATCATGAATCCTACCATCACATGCTATAACAAAAAATAGCTTCACGAAGGTCTACAATCAATGGAGTAGAAAAAATTTCTCCTTGGTACCTTGGCAAATCCTTCCATCCCACCCTTGATCAATATAACTCATTTGACCATTCTAGTTGTATCATTGTTAATTAGGATGAGCATCTCCTCATTGAAAGGTACAATTGAATCATTATATTTATCAATCTTATTCCTCTGTCCATCTCTTTCATTATTCTATGCCCACTCATATTTAATATATATTCCAAGTTATATCCTTGAGTTATGCTTGCTAATCAACCCTAACTAGGGCATAATCATCTTTAGCCAATCTAGGTCTACTTAATGATTATAACCACCTATGGGCAAATCATTATTTTGACTTTTATTTTTTATTATAACTATCTTCGAGAAAATCAACATCTTTTTTAAATTAATGCATGCAAGCAGTTTCTCATTTGGATTAATCTCAACCAAGGGTTAATTCCATCTTTCTTCTTGCTTCTTTTTGAGAGACCATCCATCAATAATTTTGATGGCCACTCCCTCAATGGGTTATCATCATAGGCTTCCCAAAACCATTTGGAGCTTTGTTCTTAAATCATCTTCATTTTAGCATACAGGCCATTTCTCATTCTTTGAGAAGACATTGCTTTTCCTATAGCTTGCAACACCTTCCCAAATAGGGGCAAATTGTAAACACCTAAAACTGGCCACCAATAACCTCCAATCATGATGTTGGCCAATTTCTACCCAAAATGTATAATTTGGCTTGAAAACACTAAAACACGCTAAATGATGTGAAAACGACATATTAAAGTGCTATCTTTGGCTAGGGTATCCCTAAATGAGGCAATGCAATTTATGGGCCAACTAACTTTGATCAGTTCATTTCGAGTTGAAATGTCAAATTTTCACCTAGGTGCTTTGGATTGCTCTTTCCTTTCAAATATTCTACACAAGACATGTGCCTTTGTTATTTGTTGTTGGTAACATCCTAAATGGGAATATGGTTCTAATGCATTTAACATCACCTTTCAATTCTAATTTAATCAAATTTTGGGCCAATAACAAGGCATTCTGATCAATTTGAGTAATTTATGCACAAAGTGCTTAATCATGCTTAAGATATAATTAATCTAAGTTATAGCCTAATTAATAATTCCATGGAAACTTATTAAATACTTGTTTTTATAAATGAATATTGAATATTTGCATCATCAAGTGACTTTATTTCTTGGGAAGACATCCCTAGGCTATAAATTCCACAAATATCAAGATTCATTCCTTCCATGCCTCATCAATGCCCTTCATGCCTCTTAATTTCCCCTTCTTCCAATTCAATGATGAGGATAATTACAAACTTAATTTCAAAAATTGAATTAATCCTCAACCACACATCTCAATTTTGAGATGGATTATTCAGGTTGATTCTAGCCAAATCCAAAAATCTATAAATAAGAGGCCTCAAAACATCTTTTCTAAGCTTAATTAGTGCAAATTTATAATGAAGGATTTGTTCCAAAAGCTTCAATAAACTAGTGTTATAATGCCAAATTGATTACAAGCCAAGCCAAGCCATAAGCCAAAAGTGCCAAGGAGAGATGGAGGTAGACAAGCTTCCATTGCTAAGGAATTCATGAGCACAAGCCGAGCAAACCACTATTACAAAGGCATTTGGATCATCCAAGGAAGGTGAAGGAATTCTTGTGTTTGATTCCTTTCTTTTTAGTTGTGTTTGTCATTTGCTTTTGATAACTAAGCTCTCCCTAGTGTCTAGGCCTAGAGATGTTATATTATTAGTGTGTTTATTTCATCTTGTTTTCATTTGGAACTAACACCATACTAACCATCCTCTCTTGAGTAAAATTCCTAGATCATAGGAAGAACTACATGTGGCTTGATTTACCTCTTTGGATTATATTGATATGTAGGTATCATTGAATCATCAATAGGGTGATTGGAGTCATCTCATCCGATTACACTCCTCCTCTCTTTTTATAAGTTTTTTCTCTCATGAAGGCCCCTAGGGTTTAAAACTAAAAATAAAGAAAATTATGATATCTACACATGATAATCTAAATCATAACATCTCAACCTAATTAGCAGACACATACATAAAAGGTAGTGTTGACCAAATTTGACCCTACAAGTCAAATTGGGACCCCTATAGGTAAAAAAATTATTTTTAAGTATTTTTAGGGGTCTAATATTATGTCATAGGGTGTATTATAATCTATTTGATATACTTTAATGTCATCTTAGCCTTAGTCCTAGTATAATTAGTCATTATATCATTTTGAAGGTCATTAATAGAGGATTAAATGATTTCTATGCCCCCTTTGGGAAATTTGAAAGTTCTAAAAGTTTATTTCATGTCACATGTGTCTTAATAATTCTATAGTAATTATCACTAACTAAAAAGTGATAGGTTATTTAGAAAATAGAGTAGTTTCCTTTGAAAAGGCAAGATTTTGGCACTTGTATGGCCCACAAAGGAGTGTGACACATGGGATAATGTAATGAGATGACTCTTAAGCTTATTAAAATTCATTTCTATAGTTTAATTACTTTTTAAGTTTCAAAATAAAGTTAAAAATGTTTTGCTCTTTTTTCACCCTTCCATGCACATAAAACTAGGTAGCAAGTTTGTATTTGGTATGACTAGGAGGAGAGGTTTTAGAAAAATTGATCTTGTAGTTATCTTATACACTCATTCAAATTATATTTTATGTTTTGATTTATATTAATTGTGTTTTATGCTTTATCAATCATTCCTAAGAAGTTGGTCTATCTAATTTACTTATTAATCTATGCACCCTATAGGTTTTGATCTTATTTGGATGATTCCATACAATCTATATGTTAGGATTGATTCTAGAGGATGTTGAAACCCTCATTTAATTATATAATTTTTTTTATAATTTCAAAGTGTTTTGATGGGCTAAGTATCTTAGGTTGTAAGAGAAGACACTTTCTATGTTGCAGGTAGTTTCCTACCACTTCCAATGCCTACATGCCTAATAATGGTGTCAAAGGATCGTTATGGTTTGTTTACATATTTTAATTTTGTTTTTATTTCATTATAATGTCATCCTCTAAAGCAATATTCATGTAATTTTAGTCATATGAAACATATATAGTCAGGCAACCATGAATGTACATCTGTAGGCATCTCTTGGAAGGATATTACATTAGAATAAAGGTTTTGAGACTTGTTTCAATACCTTGATAGTGATAAACATACATTTGAATAATTGTTATGGAGCTCAAGTATACTTATGAGACCATTCACTTTACACATTTCTCTAATTCATGCTTATTACATGCATATGACTCAAAGTGCATCTATAAGAGACTCTTAGGATGTTGTCATGATAGAAGGGGAGATCTGATAGGTGTTTAAAATATTTTAGAGTGGGAAGAGTGTATTTTGTCAATTTTTGAAGGTATAGATTGACTCCTAAGCATATATCTCTTATACACTACTATATTACTATTCACTACCTAAACTCATAGTCCCCTACCATTAAAATGCACTTACAAGTACCCTCATAGAAGATCTCATAGTAAAAGAGAGTGTCTAAGTTGAGAGATGTTTTGATAGTGAAAATAATTTATTTGAGACTTTTGAAATGAGCTTGAACATCATTAAAACTTACAAATAATTCATACTACTTGAAGTTTCCTTAGTTCCTGTATATGAAATATGCACCTACATGTGGCATTGGCAGAGATATAGAGGTACTTGTATGGAGAAGATAAGTTAAGTTGAAAACCTTCTCAATGACCTAGTATGTGATGTAGATCATGGAATCCCCATTAGAATGTCTAAGATGGAAAATGATAGTATTGATCACCTTCTAACATTCAATGATTGTATTCAAGGACTTCTTCCCTCAAACAGGAAAATAGAGGTCTGGGCCTTTTTTGCCAAAGTCATAAAACAAGGTCTCTAAAAGCTTTAAGGCATCTAATTGTTCAAACCTTGTAGTCTCCACATGGTATAAGGAATATGAAAATTTTGAGAGGCATATGATCAATGAAGGATGGTTATTATAAATCCTAAAGTTGCATATTTATGCACTAGACTCAGTCAATATCATCTACAGACCTGAGCTATAAGAGATCCTTTCACCCAATGTTGAAATACCAAGGCATACTCTCATGTTTTTAATATCCTTATTTATTGAATGATGCACTGATTAACATGAATATAATAAAAAATATTTTATTGATGGTTTTTCAAGGTCCAATCTACACCTATATGTTTCTCTCTCCTAAGAAGTTGACCTACAGTTGATTAATTGCCTTCACATCATCTATAGTAGGAGATTGATCATAAGGATGTCAATGTTTATCTATAGAGGATGAATCAAAAATACATAAAATTGATCATAATACATGTTGTATAGGTTAAAACGTGAGTTCTTATTCATAAAACCCCTGCTCTACCATACATAGTTAACTACAGTAAATTGTAGCTGACAGTGACTCAAGTGGTGATTGTTCCAGGTCTTTGGCCTAGAAAATGCATGTTATATGTGACTAAAATAACTATGGAATGTAATTAAGGATTTAATTAGGGCCCCATGTCAATTTAAGTATCTCAAAAAAAAAAATCACCTACAAGTAGGGGAAGCTTATAGATAGGGTCAACTTACTAGTCAAGCCTAACCAAGTAATGATATGTTTCAAGGTACAAACATGGGTCATAAGAGTAATAAAAGATTATTAATGTTATCATAATGGTGTAAAAAATCTCAAAATACTATTATTATTGTTATTGTTATTGTTATTGTTATTGTTATTGTTATTGTTATTGTTATTGTTATTGTTATTGTTATTATTATTATTATTATTATTATTATTATTATTATTATTATTATTATTATTATTATTATTATTATTATTATTATATATACACCTCTAAGGATGCATGAACATAGTCCACATGAAGAATCTTGCACATAGTCTACTTTCTAAGGGTCTATTTTAGGTTTTGGAGGAGTTGAAAGGTATAATGACCTGATAAAAGGCCTAAAATTGGTTTAGAGGATAATTTTGACCTAATATAACTTATAAAATCTTTATTTTTCCTTTTTTAATGGGGATATACCTCACTATTTTATCTTAGAGGTCAACCAATCAAGAAAATCAGAGCTTTGGCAAGACAAGTAAATGATGCCAAAATGAGTAAAGGACATAATAGGATGATTTTGAGACATAAAGGAACATATTTTGAGGTGTATATAAGTTTAATGGGTTATTTTAAACACTTATACTAGTTGTGACCACTCAAAATTGCCAAAACTCTCTTGCACACAGCTCAACCAAGCAAATTCCCACTAGGCCTAGTTGGTGAATGAGAATAAGAGATGAGAAGGAATACTTAGAATATTTTAGGGTGACTTGGAAAGATTAATGACAAATAGGTAAAACATGTAAATTTCTCATAGAGGGATTAATCCCA
Organism: Torreya grandis; assembly: GCA_037957365.1. Taxonomy (NCBI): domain Eukaryota; kingdom Viridiplantae; phylum Streptophyta; class Pinopsida; order Cupressales; family Taxaceae; genus Torreya; species Torreya grandis. The sequence continues at coordinate 398,817 of JARHVA010002383.1, read as the reverse complement.
ATAGTGAGACCTAAACTTTCAAAAGTGTAGACAGGTTTATGAGGCATGGTTATGCCTAGAGTCTAAATGAGAGGTCACTTTCACTCTTACCTCTTAGTGAGACTTATAAATATTTTTAGGATAATTTTTACATGTAAAATCTCTTGGTATAAATAAAAATCATAAATAAGTCCATTTTTGACTCAAGAAACAACGTAGACTTGTGGGAAATGGAGAAACAAGTTTAATATACCAACTTTGGGTACTGACATATTCCCTAAGGATTTCCATGGAGGTCAAGGGAGTTTATGAAGTTAGAAAGGGTATTTATATTTTCTCTAGTGGAATGGATTTTTAGTTCTAGCGTTAAGTATTTATGAGCAAAGCTTAAGGATAAAAATGGCCTAAAACCCTCGCAAACCCTTGGAAAGGATAGGATTGGGAAAATGAAGTTAGAGGGATATCCAAGTGGGATATAATGACAACTAAAGTGACTGAATCTTGTATAAGATACTCTCATTATCCTTCCCATCCTTTTTTACTATATGAAACTATTTGGATGGAGTATAAAATAAGGTATTTTTGACTATTTTATGTATTATGCAGGTTCTAGGAGGTTTAAAGAGATGAAATCAAATTTGAAATGAATATTGAGACTTAATATAACTCCCCATGTCCATTTCATGACTTGTAAAAATCTTAATTGTTCCAAAAAAATCTCTCATCTTAGCCAGTCTAAACTGGCATAGTGAACATGGTAGTGAGAAGGGTGAAAAGCTTCAAGTAAATTGATTTTAAGGTGTGTTTGAGGACTCTAAGGAAATGAATGGTATTTACATATGTAATTAACTTCATTTTATTTATTTTATTGTGAAACTAAATCCAAATTTGAATCCAAGTGTGCAAGGTGTGTGAAAGAGGAGTTTCTTTGACTAAAGGCAGTAATGTCTCACTTTCAAAAGATTCTAGATGGATAAGAATGTAACTAATACATGGAAAAGAATATTTTAAAACCTTCCCTATTATTATAATAATTATACCTAACATTATTTAGTTTTAGGATGTTAAAATAGGGCTAAATCATGGAAGCAATTTTCTAAGCTAATAAAGAGAATTTCATGCCACATTTCAAAAGTTTCATGCCTTAGATTGACACTTGTGCTTCCTAACTTTGCATGATAAATTTAACACTCTCTTCCTAGGCACATGCAACTCAATTTTTCATCTTTAAAAGTGTCCTTATGACCTTCGAAATTCTTTCTCCTCTTCTCTCTCCCATGTTCTAAAAGAACTAGCCATTTTGGCCTTTGTGAAATATGCTACACTTGAGTATGGTGAAGCCTTGCTCATTTTCATACCATTAGATCAATAAATAAAATTTATTTTACCTCTTATATGACTATTTATAGTGTGTTTAATTGAATTATTGATCTTTATTAGTGATGACTATGGCTTCTTTAGTATTTTTGTCTCATTGTCTCACCTATTTACAGCTTCTTGCAGGTCATATGAAGTGTTCTAGGAAGTGTCAAGGTTGAGTGAGTTATCCTATTTAATAGTGTCATTATATACCTCTTTTATAGTCCTCCTATCCTAAACATTCACCATAACCTCATAATGAAACACTTATGTAAGAAGATTCAAATTAGAGAAGCGTATGTCTAGTTAGTCCTTTGTTCTCATGCATAACATGCAAATGGTTGGTAGTAAATAACTAATTTAGTGTATCACCTCCTTTAAAATAGTTTAATTTTAGTTTTCTCTCCATTTTCCCTTAAAAACATAGGTGTAATAGTGATCTACAAGTGGTACATTAAGGGAGCTAGCCCTATCTAGATATTCACCCCATTCTTAGGCTACCCACAACCTAGATGTGTTTCAATTGTGCCACTTAGATGAGGAGAGACAAGAGATATCCTCAAAGGGTGAAAATCCAAGTGAGAAATTTTTTTGGCATGCGTGGTAGGACTCTTAGTATAATAAGTTGAAATATTTTTGGTGTTGTCTTTCAACATATCAGCCTTTGGATTCATCTATCTAAGCATCAATGGTGACTCTGAAGTTACATCAGCTGGTCAAGTAGCCTAGGTTTTCCTTTTGAAGATTTTTGGTAATTTTTCTTTGTATTATTGCTTCCCAATGAAGTTCCATGGCTAATTTTGGTGTTGAGTTTTGTTTTACACAAGTTGGTGAGGTTTATCAATCTTGTGGCATTCCCCATCAGCCTTTGTATGATCCTTATCAACCTTTTCATGATCCATACCAACTCCAATATGAACTTTTTCGACCTTGTCATGAGTTTTATCAGTCCTACAACCAGCCTTCTCAATATCTTACTCCTCCTAGTCAACCTAGTCACTTCTCTAATTATTCCATTTCCACTTTCAAGCAAACTCTCTTAGGTTATGAGAAGTACATGATAGATATTGATACACTAAGGGGATATGGTCAAGATGTTCTTAGTAATTTCATTAATAATGTGAGATATGCATTAAATTTGGTTAAAAGAGAGTGGGCACCTATTGATAGAGTAAAGTGGTAAAGGATCCCAAGTGTGATTCTAGATGTGGGTGGCTTGATTGCATATTTAAAAGATAGTCTAAGAATTTATGAGGAAAAACCTCACCAATTCTATCAACCTTTATATCCACTTCCCTGGGATTTCTATCAGTCCTACTTAACCCTTACTTATGAACCCAATCAAGCTTATCAAAGTCATCATTTCCCAATCAGCTAGAAGAGAGAATTAGAAAGACAAACCTTATTTTTTAAGAAAATTTTGATAGGCAGATTTAGTTAGCCAATGATCAGATGAAACAATCCATATCATCATCAAAAGAAGTGGAATTTAATCCCTCATTTTCCTCTCTAATTACATCCCCACCTTAAGAAGTGACCTCTAGATATGAAATCCCAAGTTGGAGACAAGGTGGAGAACCCAAGCCTAAGGAGATTCAAAGTTCTTTAGACACTTCATCCACTCCTAAAATTACATCACTACCTCAACATAAGACTCCTAATCCTAATATCCTAATATGGAATAAGGTAGTGGAATCATGGAGAAAGAAAGGGGATAAAAGCCTTGATAAAGAGTGTGAAGTTGAGAAAGAGCTTGATTTTATGCAAGTCCCTCTCACCCTTCTTCAAGAAACCTCTTGTCTTCTATGTTAGCCCTCTTGTACTCCTTATCCTAATGAAGATGCATATCAAATTCAAGAAATAATTTTCCAAGAGAACCTAGCTAAGTAAATTGAAGAGTTAGAGTCAAGAATGAAATTGTTAAGTCAAGGTGTGATGGAATGTTTAGAGCCAAAAGAATATATTATGCCTAAACACACCTAATATAATCTTCCTCAAGAGAGTGCTTAAGTTGAATCATATGTAAATTAAGTGATTTTAAAATTTAAGTAATAAAACCAGGCTATTTTAGCCCAAGGTCTGCTTCCCCTTCCTCAAAAACTCCCAAAAGAATCCCCTACAATTCATTCTCAATCTAATTTTGAGTTCTATGTTCCACCTCCACCAACTAGTTCATTTTGTCATCACCATATCACCATTTTCCTTGATAGACCTATGGTTTTGGAACCTAAAGAGGATAATTTAGTTGGTAATAATTTATAACTCTTTCTTGAAGAAAATATAGCTCATTGGCAGCCTCATTGAACTAAGCCACATGATTACAAGATGCCTAGTCTTGGCATCATCAAGAAGGAAAAATAAATTGAGGATATTGCAATCTTTGAGAACCAAAGTAATGTTATGGTAGTTTAAATTCAACTTGAGAGCCCTCAAGAGGTCCTAAATTCTGAATAAGAAGTGATTTATTATGTGGAAACTTTTTACTAGGTTGATATGGAAGAATGTTTTCCTTTTGCCAAAGAAGAGGAAATCATCATTGGTTCTTCCATCACTATCCAAGACATCATATACGGGAAAGAAAAATTACCTAATAATCCTTTGGGTGACTTATTTATAGTCATTGGAGTAGTTTATACTCTTATTCAAAGAGGTTGTGATCTAATCAAAAATGGAGAAGGTAGCCTTGACACTCAAGTGAGTATGCAAAGAAGAAACTTTTCAAATTTATCCTTTTAAGAAGCATATGCATCCCATGATGATATGTTTGAAATAATCAAAATGGGTTATCATCCTCTCAATTATTTTGGAGAAACACATCAGCTCTTGAAGGATGGAACAAGCTCTTATTGGCCTCAATCTTGTAAAGAACAAGAAACCAATCCTCTTGAATCCATGCCTACCAAGAAGATACAAGTTGATCATGAGATGAAGAGTGGGTAGTAGTATTAGGTATGTGTACAAATTTAAGAGGGATAAATTTACATTGGAGACCTATTTAATTAGGATCTACTTGAGATTAGATCAAGTGAAGTGCCAAGGAATAGGTCTAATTTATGAAGTATCTAATCCAAGGAGAAACATGCTTGACACTATGACTCATCTCATGAAGAAAAAGATTCAATAAAATTTCCTTTTGATCTTGTAAAGGAGGTATTCTTAGTTTATATTTGTGCATAGTTTTTTTATTTCTATTTTTCCTAAGTGCTTTGAGCGCATGTGTGTCTTGTTAGTGTGTTTGATTTGCTTTGTGTGTGTCCTTTGTTTTATGTGGTTGAGGTAGTCAATTGGTCTTGTCTTGATCAAAGCTTGTTGTCAAGTGTCAGGTATTCTCATTTGTTTCAGACTTAGATGAATACCTAATCCCATGGATAAGATAAGGCTACTGATCTTTAGTATAGCAAGCATACTACCCCTATGAGTCACCAATTTGTTGACCAAATTTAACCCTATAGGGCAAATTGGGATCCCTATAGCTAAATTTTTTTATTTTTATGTGTTTTTATGGATCTAATTTTATGTCATAGGTTTTATTATAATCTATTTGATCTACATTAATGTCATCTTAGCCTTAGTCTTAGTCTAATTAGTCAATATATCATTTTGAATCATTTTAAAGGTCATTAATAAAGCACTAAATAATTTATACAACCTATTTTGGAAATTTGAAGGTTCTAAAAGGTGATTTAACATCCCCAGTGTCCTAATAATTCTATATTAACTATTAATAACTAAAAAGTGGCAGGCTCTTTAGAAGAAAGAGTACTTCCTTTTAAAGAGGGAAGAGTTTGGCACTTGTACAACCCACAAGGGAGTGTGACACATGGAATAAGGTCATGAGATGACTCTCCATATTAATTAGATCCATTTCCATGCTTAAATTACTTTGGAAGTGTCAAAATTGAGCTAAAACCATTTTTCTCCTAATTCACCCTTTCAGGCACACAAAACTAGTCAACAAGTTTATACTTGGTACAGCCAAGAGGGAAGGTTTCAATCAAATTTATCTTGGGGGTATTTTATAAACTTATTCAAATTCCATTTAATTTTTTTTCTTAGATTAATGGTTGATTATGCTTTATGAACCATTCCTAAGAAGTTGACATATCTAATTTGCTTGTTAATATGTGCACCCTACAGGTTTTGCTCTTATTTGGATGATTTCATATAATCTAGATATTGAGATTGATTTTAGAGGATGTTTAATCCATCCTATAATTCTATCCATTGTTGGTTAAGAATTTCAAAGTGTTTTGATGGGCTAAATATCTCAAGTTGCAAGAGAAGACACTTTTTGTGTTGTAGGTAGTTTTCCACCACTTCCAACGCCTTTATGACTTGGTAATGTTGTCAAAAGATGGTGATGGTTTGTTTCCATATTTCGATGTTGTTTTAATTTCATTATAATTTCATCCTATAAATAATTTTTTATTTAATTGCATACATATGCAACATATACATTTAGGTAGCCATGAATGTATATCTGTAGGCATCTCTTGGAAGGATATTACATTGGAATAAAGGTTTTCAGACTTGTTTCAATACCTTTATAGTGCTAAACATGCATTTGAAGAATTTTTAAGGAGCTTAGGTATATTCATGAGACCATTCACTATACACATTGCTCTAATTCATTCTTACTACCTGCATATGACTCAAAGTGCATCTATAGGAGCCTCTTAGGATGATGGCATGATAGAAGGGGAGCTCTGATAGGTGTTTCAAATCTTTTAGAGTAGGAAGAGTGTCTAATTTGAGAAAGGTTTTTATAGTGATAATATTTTATTTGATACTTTTTAAAGGATCCCAAACATCATTGAAACTCACAAATCATGCTTACTGCTCGAAGTTTCATCATTGCCTATATATTAAATATACAACTATAGGTGGCATTGGGAAACATATAGAGGTAATTTTATGAAGAAGATGAGATAATTTAAAAACATTATTGATGACCTAGTATGTGATGTATATCATGGCAGCCCTATTTGAATGTCTAAGATGGCAAATGTAAATATTGATCACCTTCTAGCATTCAATGATTGTATTCATGGACTTTCCTAAAATAGGAAAACAAAGTGTTGAGCCTTTTTTGTCAAAGTCATAAAATAAGGTTTCTAAAAGCTTTAAGTCTTATAAGTGATCAAACCTTATAGTTTCCACATGGGAGAAGGACTATGAAAATTTTGGGAGGAAGATGATCAATAAAGGGTGGTTATTGGAAAGCCTAAAGTTGCATATCTATGCACTAGACTTAGTCAATATCATCTATAGGCCTGAGCTATAAGAGATCCTTTCACCCAATGTTACAATACCAAGGAATAATATCATTTTTTGAATAGCCTTATTGATTTAAGGTTGTAATAATTAACTTTAATATCATCAAGAAGAGTTAATTTATGATGTTTCAAGGTCCAATCTACACCTATAGGTTTCTCTCTCCTAAGAAATTGACCTATAGTTGACTAATTGCCTTCACATCATCCATAGTAGGAGATTGAGCATAAGCATGCCAATGTTTATATATATAGGATGAATCAAAAAGAAATAAAATGTATCATAATCAATGTTTTATATTTTACAAGGCGAGGTCTTATTCATAAAACCCATGCTCTGCCATACACAGTCAATTACAGTCAATTATAGCTGATAGTGACTCAAGTGGTGACTATTTTAGGTCTTTGGCCTAGAAAATGCATGTTATAGGTGACTAAAAGAAATATTGGATGGAATTAATTATTTTATTAAGACTCCATGTCAATTGAAGTAGCTAAAAAAAAATTATTTTCACCTATAGGCAAGGGAAGCATACAGATAGGGTCAACTTCCTAGTCAAACCTAACCAAGTAATGATATGTTTCAAGGTGTAAAAATGGGTCATATGAGTTGGAAAACATTATTAATGTTCTCATATTGGTTTAAAACATATAAAAATACCCTCAAGATATTATAAAAATATATATAAAGAGACCTCTAAGGATGTATGAACACAGTACACATGAAGAATCTTGCACATAGTCTACTTTCTAGGGTTTGTTTTCAATTTTGGAGGAGTTAAAAGGTATAATGAGCTGATAAAAGATAAAATTTGGTGTATATGGTCATTTTTAAATAATATAAATTATAAAATATTCACTTTTCCTTAGGGAAGGGGGATATACCTCACTATTTTGTCTCAGAGGTTAGTTAGTCGAGAAAATCAGAGCTTTGATAAGACAAGAAAATGATACCAAAATGAGTAAAAGACATAATATGAAGATTTAGAGACATAAAGGAACATATTTTTAGGTTTCTATAATGTTAATGGGTGATTTTAAACACTCAGACAAGTTATAACCTCTCAAAATGGTCAAAACACTCTTACACATAGCTCAACCAAGCAAGCTCTCACTAGGCCTAGTTGGTGAATGATAAGAAGAGATGAGGAGAAATTGGAATATTTTAGGGTGAATTTTTAATCTTAATTACATATATATAAAACATGGAATAATCTCACAGAGTTAGGAATCCCAATAGGGAGGCCTAAACCTTCAAAAGTGCAGATAGGCTTATGAGGCATGGTTATGCCTAGAGTCCAAATGAGAGGTCACTTTCACTCCTAACTCTTAGTGAGACTTATAACTTGTTTTAACATGTTTTTAGGATTAATTTGGACATTTAAAATATTTTTTTATGTATGAAAATAATAAATAAGGCCATTTTTGACTCAAGAACCAACTTAGACCTATAGGAAATAGAGAAACAAGCTTGATATACCAACTTTGGGTACTCACATCTTCCTTGAGGATATGCATGGAGGTAAAGGGAGTTTATAGAGGTTTTCAGGTGTATTTATATTTTCTCTAGTGGAATTTTTTGGAAGTTCTAACGTCAGTTCTTTATGAACAAAGCTTAAGGACAAAAATGGCCTAAATCCCTTGCAAACCCTTGGAAAGGACCCAATTAAGAAAATGAAGTTGGAAGGATATCCAAATGGGCCATAATAACCATGAAATTGATTTAACCTTGTATAATAATCTCTCAAGTTCCACCCTATCCTTTTGGATTGTACAGAATTGTATGGATGAAGGATAAAATAAGGTATTTTTTACTATTTTATGCATTTTGTAGGTTCTAAGAAGTTTCAAGAGATGAAATAAACTTTGGAAGGAATATTTATAATTAATATAGCTCCCCATTTCCATTTCATACCTTTTAAAAAATATTAAGCATTCCAAAAAAAAATCTCATCCCAACCAGTCTGAATTAGCTTAGTGAACATCATAGTGAAAAGGGTGAAATGCTTCAAGTAAATTAATTGTAAGGTGTGCCTAAGGCTTATAAGTCCATGGATGGTATTTAAACATGTAATTTACTTAATTTTATTTATTTTCATGGTAAATTGAAACCAAATTTGAATCCAAGTGTGTAAGGTGTGTGAAAGAGGAGTTTCTTTGACTAAAAGTAGGGATGGTTCACTTCCAGAAGATTTCAGATGGATAGGAATGAAACTAATGCATGGAGAATTATTTCTACAACATTTTAATTTAAATATAACATTATACATGTACCTATTTATTTTTGGGATTTCCAAATAGGGCTAAATCATGGAGGCAGTTTTTTGAGCTAATAAAGGGAATTTCATGCCACATTTCAAAAGTTTCATGCCTTGGGTTGACACTTGTGCTTCCTAAATTTGCATGATTAGTTTAAAAATATTTTCCCATGCCCATTTAACAAATTTTATAAGATTTTTAAGTGTCCTTTTGACCTTTGTACTTCTTTCTCCTCTTCTCTCCCCTAAGTTCTATAAGAACTAACCACTTTGGCCTTTATAAAATATGCACCACCTGAGTATAGTGAATCTTTGATGATTTTCATACTATTAGATCAATAAATACAAATAATTTTACCTCTTATATGACTATTCATAGTTTTTTTATTTGAATTATGGATCTTACTTAGTGATGACTATGGTTTCCTTAGCATTGTTGTCTCATTCTCTCACCTATTTACAGCTTCTTCTTGTAGGTCATGTGAAGTGTTCTAGGAAGTGTCAAGGTTGAGTGAGTTATCCTATTTAGTAGTGTCATTATATACCTCTTGTCTATTCCTCTTATATTAAAAATTCACCATAACCTCATAATGAAACACTGATGTGTTAAGATTCAAATTAGAGAAGTGTGTGTCTAGTTAGTCATTTGTTCTCATGTGTAACATGAAACTGGTTGGTAGTCATAAACTTATTTGGTGTATCACCTCCTTTAAGACATTTTAATTTTAGTTTTCTCTCCATTTTCTCTTACAAACATATATTTAAAGTGATCTAAAAGTTCTACATCAAGGGAGCTAGCCCTATCTAGATATTCACCTTATTCTTAGGCTACCCACAACCTAAAGGTGTTTCAATTATGCCACTTGGATGAGGAGATATTAGACATATCCTCAAAGGGTGTAAATACAAGTGAAAATAGGTAGAGGGATCTTATTTTCATCTTTATTAAGGTGGATATATTTACAGTCAAATGATGGGGTTGGCCTACACTATTGTCCAGGGAGTGAAATCATGTCTAGGAATATATTTAGATTTAGTTCTTGTCACTAGAATATCATAGTTATACCTTTATATGTTTTTGATGTCAGTCATACATCACACTTAATTTGGATATGGATATACTCAATAAACATAATCAGTTATCACTATTGTCCAAGGAACCAAACTTGTCTAGAAGTAATTTCATATTCTACTATTGATCGGGATAGTCATAGTCCTCTCTTTTATTGGTTCACACTATCATATTCATAAACTATCAACAAATATCAAAATTTGATCTAAGTTTATCTAGTTTTAGTATTTTTAAAAATATTAGTTTTCCATATTTAGCATGCACAAAATCAAAATTACTAATAATTGTGTATCTTTATCACTTGTTTAACCCTAAATTTAGATATGGGGGATCTAGGGTTAATAAATATAGAATTAGTTCTAACAAAAGGGTGATAAACTAATCTCTATCAGGCCAATTAATATAAATCTTTGATAAATAATATTCTAAATTTGTACAACTAAGATTGTTAAAAATAAAATGGTACAACTATTGAAAGATATTGTAATAATAAGGAACAATAGTACTTCATTGGTTTACTATGTGTAGGTAGGATATATACTATAAATAGGTATAAAATATGTAAGATCAATTTTTTGGTTCAGTTATCAAATTATTAAAAATGTAATTTTATTTCCATGGATACTACCATCAGATATAGACACTAATATCAATGCTCGTGTTTGAATATGACATAGGTATCTAGTATAGAATAATCACTAGATCTTGATGTGACTAACTTCATTATTTTGTGTTTTTTATCACTTTTTTGATAATGTACTCAAAACTATGATATAGGTTGTCAATCATTGATGATTGATGAAACCCAAACTCATCATCCTTATTCACCTTTGAAATGAGTTTTTTTAAAATGAGTTAGTGGTTTCATGGTGTTGAGCTCCCCCAAAGACTTCTCTATCAATGGGTGATACCTACATAGAAAATACTCTAAAGAAGACCTTAGACTTAGGTAGTTCTCCCCTATATATAAGAAAGTATGTGAACAAGGGTGTAATATACTATATAAAGGTGCATATAGTGATATATCTTATAATTTTATAATTATTGCTCATGTGATACTCTTTGAATGCTTTAGACCTGTGATATAATTGATATTGTGCTTGACCTATGATTTAGATTTAGTAGGTGTTTGCTTGGTATTTGTTGGATGATGAAAGAAAAGGATTAGAATTATATTTATACCACACCTTTTAAAAATATCTCATGGTAAGGATCAATAAGAAAAATAATCTGACCCATAGGTTTCAAAACATTTAAAATCTAGATGATGATGTGGATAAAAAATCATTATTCATGTCGACACTATTCATTGATGAAGTGTTATAAACACTATTCATGCTGACACTATTTAATAATGAGGTGTCATAAACACTATTCATATTGACTCATAGACACTATTCAAGCTAACTAGGTGGCATGGAGAACATTTATCTTCCAAGACACATGGGTGACTTGTATTTGACTAACATGATGGAAGTGGGGTGCATTTCCATGTGGGGGTTTATGCTTATGATTTTGAATTTATTGAAAAGGGAATATTTTACCTTTTTTGGACTCTTTTAAATGTGGGGGATGAAGATTACATTATTTATTAACCACATATGTGGAGTGGGACACCATTTTTAATGGCACATGGTGGTGGTCACTTTTTCTAAAGTTGATTCTATGATTTTGACTCTAAGCACATGAAGGAGACAACTTTCATTATAGGCCACTATTCCCTCAAAATGGAGGATGGTGAATTTGTTAGCTTCCCTTTTATTTTGTCATGATCTTGTCTTCTTATTTTAACATTCTATAAAAGGGATTGAATCAATGGCATTGGTAGGTAGGATTAGGCTAGTGGTAGAAGTCTAGGTTGATTTTAGTAGTTAATCTTTATGTGTAAGTTTTGTAGAGCCTCCTTGGTATGTGTATTGCCAAGTTTTATGGAGCGTTAAACTTGTTGAATCTTTTCATAAAAAAATATTTTTTATGATTTGTTGATATTAATAGAATTAGTTTTTATTTGAGAGAATTAGGATTCATCATTTGGTATTAGAGCCCAAATGTGTGATGTAGAGCCTGAGGAGTGATTCCATCATTTGGTATAAGAAATCCATTGTGTGATGAGGAGTTGAATTTATTTTTGTCATTTGGTATCAAATTTATATTATGTGATGAGGACTGAGTCTTGGATTCATCATTTGGTATCATATCTCCATAATATGATGAGGAGTTGAATTTAATTCCATAATTTGGTGTCAGATTAATTTTGAATCATTTAGTATTGTTTCCACATTGTTATGGGTAGAAAACAAGAGGATTCATATTCCAAAAAAGGAGAGTGTTGGGTAGAAGGTGTAAAGAGATTTATTTCTACCTTATTTTACACATTATTTTGGGTATAAAATAAGAGGAGCATATTCCAACAAGGGAGAGTGTTGGGTGGAATATGTCAAAGTAAATTTTGTTATAGGTGTAATATATGTGAAGAATACAAGGACGAGGATGAATTGATCAAGTGAGCAAGATTATGGTGGAAAAAATAGGTACATATTTGAATGGATAAGATAATTTATAAGATCTCATGACTTGGATAGTTTAGCTAGAGATATATTTTGAGCAAGAGAATGTTGAATACCCCATAAGGGTAAAGGTTTAAAGTAAGAGGATAAATGGATTGGTATCCATGTTTTATAATGATATCCAAGTGAGGAGATAATTGGCATGTAAGAGGAAATTTTTTGAGTGGGAACATATGGTTTCTAATATGATGGGTCAATTTGTGAATCCAAAATTTTAGCTAGGATGGATGAATAAGCTTCATGTATTGAGGCTTGAGAGAGAAGAGAAGAAGATAACCATGAGAGGCACTATGAGAGAGAATTTTTCATGTGAGTATTTTCAATGTATTCTAAGTAATAACAAGGAGAAGGATGTGAATGAGAATACAAATTTTATCTTTTTAGACAATAAGGATGAGAGGATTCTATGTGTGGAGCTTAGTTCTTATTTTTAGAACAACAGTGCAAAAATGACCTATGAGCAGCCCTTAGATAGAGACATCCTTGTGAAGGATGATGGAGATTTGATAGAATAATATTGCATACATGTAGAATTACAAAAAATTTAATATTGTAGTCATGTAGAGTCACAGATAGAGGTGAATAAAGAGAGCATACATGAGAAGTTCAAGGTTTTCATTAAGGAAACAATGGAAGTGGTTGATGTGAAATGAAGTGTTCATGAGGAGAGTGTGGAATATTATGTTTTAGCCATGAGTGAGGAGCTGAATATAATGGTGTGTGATGTTTTGAGTAGTCCAATAGATGGTTGGATAATTTTTGAATAAATCTAAGTGGGTTTTAGGTGGAGATGGTCAGTTTCTAGTGGTTTTGAGCCCACATGTGAGTTGATTAAGAGATGGTTATGATTTTTTTGGATGATTACAGTTGATGGTGGTTTAAATATCATAAGGAGGAGGAGAGAGATAAGGATTAGAGATGATAAAAGGAAAGGAGGAAAAATAGTAAGAGCTAGAAATGGAGAACTAGTAGTCATATTACTTGGTGTGTTATAAGAGGATGTCATGGTCATTATGATACATGATCAAAATAGTGGCTCTACCACTTACCCCATCCATGTGAGCAAGATATCACATTTTAAAACCTCAAGTGTCTGATGCAGGAGCATCTAAGGGTTCATGCAATCTTGCATCAACCAAAAACAAAGTGTTGTGTGTTTGTGTGTGCATGTTTATATGATCTGATAGTGTTTTGTGAATAATCAAAACAAATTTTAGGAGATGATTTGTTCTTAACCAAAGGATAATGGTGTGGAGAAAAAATCACTATTAATGATGACACTATTCACTAATGAGCTATCATAAACATTATTCATGCTGACACTATTTACTAAAAAGGTGTCATAAACACTATTCATGATAATGCATAAACTCTTTTTAAGTTGATTAGGTGGAATGGAGCACAAATATCTTCCAAGACACATGGGTGACTTTATTTTGATTGACATGATGGAAGTGGGGCACATTTCCATGTGGGGCATTATGAGTAGGAGTTTGACTTTAGTTAAAAGGAGATATTTTACCTTTTTGGACTCTTTTTAAGGGTGGGGATAAAGGCTACTTTCTTGATTGACCACCCATATGGAGTGGGACACCATTTTAATGGCACATATTGGTGGGGTGCAGTCTAAAATGGAGCACATGGTGGAGACAATGTTCCCTATTAATGAATAGTCCCTCCAGGTAGAGGATGGCATACTTCTATGGTTTATCTTGTATTTTATCCTTCTCTTGTTTTTTATTTTTATTTATAATGGGTTATATCATTTGTTATTTTTTGATGAGTTATGAATATTGTGAAGTTGAATAATCTTTTTAAGCTTCTAAAAGAGCATGCATTAAGAGCATGTCTTTGTTGAATTTAATAGATGAGTGTTTGATTTTAGGAAGATATTTATGTGTTTATAATTTATATGGATGTTTGAACACATCATTTGGTATTATATCGCTATTATTTGATGAGGAGATGAGTATTGGATTCATCAGATGGATTTTGGAAACTAAATACTAGATAAATATTTAGACACTACTGTCGGTAGTAGTGTCCCTCTATGGTTGGTAATGTCTAGAAGGATAGAAAATAGTATGAATTTAAAAATAATAGTGAATAATTTTTATCATGTTTTAATATTTATGTTTATTACATGAGACCTAGGTCAATAGAATGATATGGATCATTATAATAGATAAGCATTTAGGCACAATGAGATGGTGAATGGTAGTCTTTCGATAGCAGGGAGGTCTTGAACTAAAGGGTAGATCCTTAATTGATATTTTTCAAATGTACAAGATTGATATTTTATAAATATTCAATTTAGTATCTACATTTCCCCTATCCCCACCTGACACCCTTTCCCTTTTAATATAGTAATGCATAAGGATGAAATTACTAGGTTAAAGGAAATAAATGTGTGCCTAGGTGTGTATAACACACTTTATCCTTGTTTGTACACATTTTGAGTGATTTTCAGTGTATGACCTATAACCAAGAGAATTTTATAATATAAATTAATTCATATAATCTAAAATTTTAAATAATTCAAATGCTTGAAAAGAAAGAGAGCAAGGAAGGAGTACACATGTGTGTCAATGCAACCATGTTGCCTCTTTATGTTTTTACTTGGTAAAGATGCTTAATTATGAAGCATTGGATACAAATAAGGTTAAAACCTAAGCCTTGGTGATATTTTTAGGGAAATTTTAAGATATTATACCCCCAATCTGGTGCAAAGATGAATTGTGACATGGATATTGAGATTATTATGTTGAGCATTATTCCTATTGTTCAAGTTTGGCATTGATTTTGTCATTGATGTCAAAGGTTATTGATAAGTTATTCATGAGGTCACCAAAGATTTTTATTTATTGATATCATTTAGATAAGTATGTTTGAGTACCAATTCTTGAGTACAAGGTGTCTTGAGAAGCCTAGTTTAGACCTTGTGAGAAGGTGTGCATAGTGAAATTTTGTGAAGTAAGTAAGCACAAGCTTGTTAGAGGTTATTTGGAATTGTGTGATCATAAATTAAAGTATATATACTTTCATTAGTGTTTCAACATCAATTTTCAAGTTTCAAGTTCTTGAGAAGCCTATACATGACATTAATCATGGCATGTAAAGTCCATGTGAAAAGGTATGAGCTTGGTGGCTTGGTGAGACGAGTGCACATAGGCATGAATGGATGTATAATTTTGATTTAGAATACATTTGATTCATTTTATCACTCATGATATTCTTAAGGTGAGCCTATAGGGGTAAGATCTACAGACCAAGTTTGCATCTAGACCACTTCTAGACCTTGCTTGTCCTAATGAGGTATCATGATCTGTTGTTAAGACATATGAAGTATTTATGATTTTTTTTAATCATGTATGGGGTTTTTTGAGTATGTGGTATTGGTGAAGAGTGCATGGAAACAAGCATGAAGGTCAGTTATAAGGCCTAATATTGTTTGCATGTTAAGGTATAAAGAGCAAAGAGAGAGAATGTGGCCTAATGAGGGGTCATGATCAGATTTTAGAGAATTTGACATTATTAAAGAATTTTCAGAGGTGAGGTAAGTTTTTTCAATTGGGTTCATGTATTTTTAGGTTATGGTTTGCAAGAAAAGGCATGAAAAGTGGTTTTGAGGTCTCTCAAGTACATAGAATGAAGGCATGCAAACCCAAGAAGAAATTTTAGGTGTTCATTATTTCATAAAAACTATGCATGGTAACTTAATATATTAATGGTAGATGGATAAGTATCCTATCTCAAAATTATAGGCATTGGTTCTTGGAATTAGGGGCTATGCTTTATGAATGATTGTTAAGAATGGAAAGAGGTTTAAACCCTCTTAGAACCCTAATAAGGACCCAATGTTGAATATATGATTAAAAAGTGCTCAAGATAGTATGTAATACTTATTTAAGTGTTTTTATATTATATTAAACTCTCCCAGGTACCTCCAGGTGGTGGTGGTTAGATAAAGGAGAGAGAAACTATGAAGATATAGACTTATTTTTGAACAAGTTCTTATACCTATAAAAAGTTGTATTGGAAAAAGTTTGAAAATGGATGGAGGATGAATTTTTATACTAATGTTTCATGTCCATAAATTTTTAATGATATGTTATAGTCTTCAAGTATGATAAACTAGTCATCTATGTTAGCTAGTCACTAACAGGCCTAATGATGGAAACAGTAATAAACCCAAACAATAGTGAGAAGATGATTAAGAATGTGTTATCATGAAATAGTCATTAAACCAAGTACATGGAGATGTTATTAAATAATTATAATACATGATAATTTTTGGTATAATTTTTGGAGGTTAGCGATTATAGTGAAAATTTTACTCATAAGTTGACCTATCTACTTTAGATGAGTCAGTGAGATATAAGGTTATGAGATTGGTCTACAAAACTAATATTGACATTTGATAATATTATATTTTTATTTGATAATGTTTTAATAATCTCATAGTATCATTTACATTCATAAAAATTTATTAAATATGTATATACATGTGTTGGATGTCTAAGTCACCATGACTGGTATTTGAGGAAAATTAGTAATTCTAAGTGAGCAAGTTGCAAGATTATTTTTGAGTCCTTTTGCCCTATGTGATGAAATATAATGCACTTGATGAAATTTTTGATGTATTTAAGGTTCTATTTATTTGATTTATTTTCATTTTTGTGTCTCTAAATAACATATTATCTATAGTTTTTCAAGACAAACCTTTATGTGTGTATGAAGGCCTAATTTAAACACTACTAATGGCATGCTTCAAGTGGTGATTAGAGCTAAAAAGTGTCATGGACCTAAGATAATATTAGTGGGGGTATATTTAATTAGTATATGAATTTTTAATTCTATGTGTATAGTTTTAAATTTTTCTAAGAATATCAAATGGTAACGTGTACTAATGAAGGCCTAATTGAATTAGGTCTCCTTAAGGCTTAAAGAAGGATTTGGTCTATTTGAAATATGGAAAACCTAATGTAATTATTTATTCATGTTTTTATCATTAAATAAGGATTATTGTGTGGAAAATATAAGTGGGAGAGCATTTTTTCCTAACAAGATGTGTATGAACAAGAGACTAGTATAACAACAAGGCATAATAGGCCTAATTTACTAGTTAGTTAATTAGTGAGTGGAAGTGAAGGATATATGACTTTGAAGAGATGAAGGAGGTATTTTATACCATCATAATGGTGAATGAAAACTATCATGAATATATAATATGGTTATTTTAGATGAATATTAAGTTTATATGACCTAATCTGTCTTGAAGAGACATAGTTGAGTGAACAAACCAAGAAGATAGTTTGAGAGGGATATAAGAGAGAGAAGATTTGAAGAATGTGATCATCATCTATTGTATGAGAAAAAACATCTAATTAATATTATATAAAAAATTAGGTTCCTAAGTTGTTGTTGAGTCATCTAGGGAGTTGTTTTCCCCTTACAAGTGGGTGCTTGTTAAAGATTAGTTGAGTGGGTACTGGACTATTTGGGGTTGGTGCTCCATATGGATTTGGTGCTTCACTAAAGATTGATTTGTGTCTTATATGACTATAGTAAATTTGAAGATAGTAGTGTTTCTTCCCATTGTGTTTTTCCCACTCAAATAAATGTTCTATGTGTTATGCTCTTGTCTCAATGATGTAGATCTTTTCTCACTAGCCTGGAATTCTCCTCTTATTAGTAAACTTGCAAATCTTATCAATATTTAATGTAAAACACTAAACCTATTTATCCAAACGGACCCAATCACAACTCCTTGATTATCAAGATCTCAAAGCACATATAACATACAATATCCTTAACATAAAACATCTTATTTCACTCCCATCACTCATTATTAACAAGCATTCACATTGTCTTGATTCACAATTTTCTTCCTTAACAAAATGAACAATGATCATAGGATTTATCATAATTATTCTTAGTTCATGACACTCAAATGTTCCTCTCAAAAATATGATTATACCTCTTATCACCTTCTATACCTTCTTTAATGCACAAATCATCTCCTTACAACTCAGTCTATCCTTTTCCACAGTCCAACTAGCCCTATTTATGGACCTCTTAACCCTATACAGATTTGTATCTTCTTAAAATATAAAAACAACAATTGAAAAAAATACCCTTTATCCTAATTGTGTTTTTCACAAACTTTTATGAATTAAGTCCTCTGTTTGATCACCTTTCTAGGTCAAATATGCTTTTTTTAGGCCTATTATGCCTCTTAGCACCTAGTTTAAACTCAAACCCTTGATTTTCATACTTACCACACCTTTAAAACCTTGAAACTTTAAAATATGTTAGAATATAATTAAACATAAATATTGACAAAATTTTACAAGATGTTGATGATTAGAATATTTTTTATACATCAAACCTTAGTTTTAGGTTTTTTAAACCCTATCTCAAGCTGAGAGGATATAAATCGGCATATCTTCCACCATATGAGGTTTCAAACTCTCAAATCACATTAATTTGATCTTAATAGAAACTATGAACATTAATAAATCCTTATACAACATTCATCAAACCCTTGTCATGTTTTCAACACATTTTGCACTTGATTGAGTCAAAGGAATGATAGGTTATAAGTCTAGAAACCATGTTTAGATGAGTAAAGCACATAAAAAAGTAATATAGGTCTAAGAAAAAAACCCTATACACCTTATAATATTTCACCTCAATAAATTAAAATCTTTTATCATTAATTTAAATACCACCTTCTTTCAAGGGACTTCCAATATACCCTATTTTACAAGCACTGTCACCTATAGGAACATGATTCATTCCAAATTATGAATTAATGATTTATTTGTTTTATTAAGAGTATTTTCATTCCAATAAAAATATAATACACCTTAGATTACTTTAAAACAATCCAATTCAATTTTTGTTAACTAATATTAACAATACTTAGTCTACATGTTAAGCTAAATTCACAAAACAAGGTTCATGGAATTTCCTCTCCAATAGTATAAAGGGTTCATTGATTAAATCTTAAAATTCATCAAAGATTAAACTCAATATATAGATGATTTATAAACTTAAAATTATTAATCCAAATGCTATATTCCTCATTACTTAGCAATTTCTTCATAATATCATATGCCCATTCATAGTTCATAAACACAAAATATCCAAACAAGGCAAGATAAGCAAATTCATAAACAAATACTCTTGTTCTAAGAGTAATAACTTATCATGAAAATATTATCAAGTAACCACTGGACATAATAGGTAAATTATTGTTATATTTATTTGAAGTTTTAGTTTCATACCAAATGACTTACATAATCATGCATATAGATTTTGACAGACCTTCCTCCATATTCAAACATAATCATCCTATTTCTTCATATATTGTCCTTTTCATGGACTACTCTTCACTATATATCCATTCTATTATCTAATAGACACTATAACTAGACTCATAATGGTTTCTTGGATCAAGAAACTCTTCAAACTATTACAAAACTCATGTAGGTTGGTGTATCAAAATTGCCACCTCACATAATCAACAATGACATATGACTCAAAACAACTTCATGACCTTTATGAGACCATGAAAGGTCATTTACAGCTATATCATCAATTACACATCAACTATACTCACCTAGAACAACTAAACTCACTCTTAATCCTCCTTACATATTTTAAATTTCAAATTTAGCAAAAGGTGGGAAAACCTCTAAAGGGATTAATTCAAATTTTACTCACTTCCATGTTCACTTTTGGACATTATTAAGATGCCCTTGCATCATACTCCCAAAGGGTTCAAAGAACTTGACCTCTATCTTCTTCATTAAAATGTTCATATAAATTCGTATGATCCTTGTTGCCACACCTATGCCTCTACTTCTTCATTCATTTGCTCATTTGTGTTTTCTTATATTTCTAATTGTACTTACAATCATTATTTTTCCTTTTCTTTCTCTCATGATTGTCTTCAATCTTTATGGCATTGATCTCCATTATCTATTAATTTCCTTCTCTAACATTGATGTTTCTACATGTTCATCTTCATACCTACTCTACTTCATACTCTCTTCCTCTTTGGACCATTCCAAGGTCTTTAACTTGTTCATTAGCTTGTCATTCACATCTTATATCCTACTATTCTCCATCATATTTGCTCCATCTTTCTTGACTGTCCAATGAACCACCTCCTCAACTTGTATCTTCTCTTCATGGATCATTTCTACAATCTCATATTTCTTTGCCTATTATTATCTTTCCTCAAGCACTTCATGTGATTCCTACTTCTTATCTGACCCAATAAACTCTTCAAAAAATCCTATGGTGTCTTGATACAACACATCATCTTCATCCTCAAAATATTCATCAAAAATCACATGCATTTCATTACCTATCATGTATTTGTCTACCTCACAATATGTTATTTTATCATCTTCATTTCTCCACTCTTCTCCATCAACAAGCTTATCATCTTGAGGGTAACAAATCACCTTATATTCATTTGCACTTTTACCTTTCCATGCATCATCTTCTTCTTTATGGACTGTTGTCCATTCATCTCATTCATGCTAATTAGGCACTTCACCATCCACTTATTTACCTACATTAAACCATAACACATCATGGTTATAATACAAATTTTGAGGCTTCATTGCATTTCTATCTTTTTCCATGGAAAACTATGTTTTCATCTCTTTCAGTTGCCTTTCCAAATGTTCCATCATCTAGTGGTTCTCTCTCTTACAACCTTTCTATGAAGATGCACTTAATTTTTTTATAATCTTGATTCTACATTGAAATTTACATACATTCCACATCCTTAATATCTCTCTTTCCATCTTCTCTAATTCCTCTTTCATCTCTTTTATCCCTTTTTCCATTTCTCTCTCTTTGTGGCTTTCAAATTCAACCATGTCTCTCACTTTCCTCTCTACTTCTCCCTTTATCTTCCACTTGAGTACCTCACTTGGGTATATATTCTCTCATATTGTTTTTTTGGCCTCACTTGGATCACCTCTTCTTTTGTTCACACCTAGAACCTTTCTCTCATTATCAGACCACACTTGGGCCTTCCAACTCTTGTTCTTTACACTAAGACTATCCACTCTCTCTCAAGCTCTCTTTATGAGCTTGTCTCTCTCACTTGATCTTGTTAATAGCTCACTTTAATGAAAGTTTGCCACCTCATTCACTGTATTATATCAGTCATACATTCTAATGAATAAATCAATCACAAATCACACCTCATACCTTCTCCTTTTCTATTGTCTCTCAACAAGATTCCATGCAACTTGCTTCCTTCCTTACTTCTCACCTACCATATTTTGATCAATCAAAAATAATAATTAATCACCAAATGCATACCTTTCCCAAGCTATTTATGGATATTCCTAGATCATCTAGATGTCTCTAATACCAAATGATGTAGATATTTTCTCACTAACCTGCAATTTTCCTTCTCTTATTAGCAAACTTGTAAATCTTGTCAATATTTCATGGAAAAAACTAAACCTATTTGTCTAAATGGACCAAATCACAACTCCTTGATTATCAAGATCTCAAAACACATAAAACATAAAATATCCTTAACATAAAACATCTCATTCCACTCCCATCACTCATTATTAACTAGCATTCACATTATCTTGATTCATAATTTTCTTCCTTAACAACATGCAAAATGATCATAGGATTTCTCATAATGATTCCTAGTTCATGATACTAAAATGTGACTCTCAACAATCTAATTTTACCTCTTATCACCTTCTATACCTTCTTAAATTCACAAATCATCTCCTTACAACTCTATATATCCTTTTCCATAGTCTTACTAACCCTATACATGGACCTTTTGACCCTGTATGGATCTATACCTTCTTCAAATATAAAAAAAACACTTGAAACAAATACCCTTTATCCTAATTTTTATATTCACAAACGTTTATTAACTAATTCCTTCATTTGATCACCTTTCTAGGTCAAATATGCTTCATATTTAGGCTTATTATGCCTCTTAACACCCAGTTTAAACTCAGTCCCCTGATTTCCATACTACAGCCGTAAAACCTTGAAACTTTAAAATATCTTAGAATAAAATTAAACCTAACTATTTACCATATTTCAATAGGTTTTAATGGCTAGAATATTTTTTATACATCAATCCCTAGTTTTAGGTTTTTTAAACCTTGTCTCAGGCCAAGAGGACATAAATTGGCATATATTCCACCATATGAGATTTCAAAACCTCAAATCACATTCATTTGGTCTATCTAGACCCTATACACATTCCTCAATCCTTATGAAACATTCATCAAACCCTTGACATGCATTCAACACATTTTTCACTTGACTGAGTCAAAGGAATGATAGGTTATAGGTCTAGAAACCATGTTTAGATGAGTAAAGCACATAAAAAAGTAACACAGGTCTAAGAAAAAAACCCTCTAAACCTTCTAATATTTCACCTCAATAACTTAAAATCTTGGATCATTAATTTAAATACCACCTTCTTTCAAGGGACTTATAATATCCTAGTTTTACAAGCACTGTCACCTATAGGAACATGATTCATTCCAAATTATGAATTAATGATTTGTTTGTTTGTTTAAGATTATTTTCATTCCCACAAAACTCTCATACACATTCAATTACTTACAAATAAACCACTTCAATGTGTGTTAACCCATAATAAAAACACTTAGTCTGCATGTTAAGCTAAATGCATAAAACATGGTTTATGAAATTTCCTCTCCAATAGTATAGAAGGTTCATTGATTAAATTTAAAAATTCATCAAAGCTTAAAATCAATATAGAGATGATTTATAAACTTTAAATTATTAATATAAACACTAGATTCCTCATCACTTCCTCAGTAATTTCTTCATAAAATCTTATGTCCATTCATAGTTCATAAACATAAAATATCCAAACAAGGTAGGATATGCATATTCATTAACAAATACTCTTATTCTCATAGTAACCACTTATCATGCAAAGATTAGTAATTAACCATTGGATACAACAAGTACATTACTATTATATTTATTTTAAGCTTTAGTTCCATACCAAATGACTTCCACAGTCATGTATATAAATTTTGACAGACCTTCCTCCATATTCAAACATGTCTATCATGTTTCTTTATATCTTGTTCTTCCCACGGACTAATTCTCACTATATATCCATTTTATTATCAAATAGACACTAATACAAGACTCATAATAGTTTATTGGATCAAGAAATTCCTCAAAATATTACAAAACCCATGTAGGGTGGTGTATATCAAAACTACCACCTCACATAATCAACAATGACATATGGCTCAAAACAATTTCATGATGTTTATGAGACCATGAAAGGTAATTTACAAATTTTTCATAAATTACACATCAACTAGACTCACCTAGACCAATTAAACACACTCTTAATCCTCCTTACATATTTGAAATTTCAAAATTTTCAAAAGGTGGGAAAACCTCTAAAGGGCTTAATTCAAATTTTACTCACTTGTAAGTTCACTTTTAGACATTTTTAAGATGCCCCTGCATCATATTCCCATTGGGAGAAAATAAATTTACCTCTATCTTCTTCTTTATTTAAATGTTTATATAAATGTGTATGCTCCTTGTTGCCACACCTATGCCTCTACTTCTTCCATATGCTCCTTTGTGTTTGCTTATGTTGCTACTCATACCGCTACTTGTACCTACAATCATTCTTTTTCATTTTTTTTCTCTCATGATTATCTATAATCTTCATGCAATTGATCATGGATTTACATTCTCTATTGATTTCCTTCTCCAATATTGTTATTACTTCCTTGTCATCTTCATACCTACTCTACTTCACACTCTCTTCCTCTTTGGACCATTCCAAGGTCTCTAACTTGTTCATTAGCTTGTTATTCACATCTTCTATCCTATTGTCCTCCATCATAGCAACTCCTTCTTTCTTAACTATCCAACCAGCCACGTCTTCAACTTTTATCTTCTCTACATGGATCATTTCTTCAATCTCATCTTCCTTCACCTATTCTTTTCTTTCCTTAAGCACTTCATGTGCTTCCTACTTTTTAGCTGAGCTAATATACTCTTCAAACAATCCTATGGTGTCTTGATACAACACATCATATTCATCCTCAAAATATTCATCAAAAACCACGTGCATTTCATTACCTATCATGTCTTAGTCTACCTCACCATCTATTGTTTGATTATCTTCATTTATCCACTCTTCTCCATCAACTGGTTCATCATCTTAAAGGTAATAAATCAACTCATATTCAGTTGCACCTATAGCTTTCCATGCATCATCTTCTTATTTTTTATGGATTTTTTTCCATTCATCTCCTTCATTCCAATCAAGCACTTCACCATCCACTTCTTTACCTGCTAATTTAACTATTTTGGGAATATTTGGTGTATTATTCCTAATTAGTTAAAGGGTCTAGAATAATAAATCAATAAATAAATAGACAATAATTTAACTATTGATTTTTTTAAATTAATTATAATTTAAACTTTTATATAAATAGTAATAAGGAGAAGAAAATAAAACTTAGCTAAAAATTGATTGATCTGATTGAGATAGAAGCTATAATTTATTGTGTAAGATTGAGACATTGTCATAAATTGAGATCTAAAATTTGTTTCATAATTGGATAGGAGCACTAAGACTAGATAGTGGTGGCATCAATGTTGTAGTCCACCTCTACCACTTTTGTTCTAAGGATCTAAACTTTTTGGGTTTTTTTTTCTATGTCTATGTGACCTTATCTGTGAAGTTTTGGTAGTTGGAAGTCTATATAGCTCCTTGTAGAGAAAATTATTTCTTCAAACCTTATCTTCCATTATGCTTTGACCAATTTTGAGCAAGAGGGGGGGGGGGGGCAGGCGGTGCATGGGGTTTGTGTGTGTAATATGAACTAGATGTGTTTCACACCTTGTGTTTGGTCATGTTGCCTACATACCAATACTTCAAAGAGGGATCAAGTCATATGTAGTTATCCCACTCGATGTGCTTTGTGAAATTGTGTATATGAAGATGTAGAATGTTAAACTAGACGTGATTGAGGTGAATAAGGACTAGTGTAAGGATTTGAATGAAATTTTAAGTGTGTTGGTTGGGTGTATGTAGAGAAAAGGTAAGATTGACTGACTAATCTTGCTTGTATTCTTGCTTGTTCAGTGATATTTGCCAACCCTTTCTAAATTATCTTTGAATGAGATTTTATAGGGATCTATTGGTCATGGATTGAATTTTTTTGTGTTATGCTGACAAGGATAAAGATGTAAAATTGGAAGGAATTAATCATTGAATCCAAAAATGAGTTTGGACAATAGTATCGAAAGTAGACAAGAGTGGCATAAGCACTATTATCCTAGTGTGGTACTATTGTCTTAGGGAGATAGGACTTGAGGGATGGATAAGTTATGAAAAGAGGGTCTTGGCTTAGCTAGGATTAGGTTTAGAAAGCTATGGATCTCTAGGAATTAGTGAAAATAATCATAAGAGGGTCATGAGAGAAAGCAAGAGGGACCTATGGGTTAGGTGTCATTAGCCATGCTCAGGTTACCAATTTTTACATTTTATATAACTGCATTTACCCCTCTTTATTATACTGATGCAAAAAATTGAAATGCTTGGATAAAGAAAAAATATAAAGCATACCTAAATTTACCTGCAAAGGTGAAGCTCATGAAGCTTGTGTGATGTTGGGTGTGCATAGAGAGAGCGCATTGTGAAGTGTGAATATATAAAAGAAAACAAAGAGTAAATTAGTTATTACTAGATATGCCATGTCTAAAATAAGAACGTATAAATATGGGTAAGAGAGAGGAAGAGAAAGGAATGAATAAACTTCACCAAGTATGTAGACCAATACAAAACCTATTATGATGATGAGTAATATTGAGTAATATTGGATGATTTTATAGCAAGAGTAATATCACAAATAGAGTTGAGTGCTTAATTCCCCAAAATGTGGCTCAAGAATGCAAAGGCTATCCCTTTGGCTCCATTATCACATACTAAGTGAAGCTAGGTGATCATGAATGTGTTAATGAATGATTGGACTATGTGTTTAATCCCTCTAAATAGGTGGCTCAAGAATACAAAGGCTAGTTAGTCTTTTGGCTCCATTATTTTCCCATGAAGTGAAGCTATGAACTGATACCCGTATGAAATGTATGTCATGTGAGATGGATCTTAAATCCCATGAATGTACTATGATCTAAAAATATTGGCATGGATAGCTGAATTTATGTTAGAAAATAGGCTACTCTTGGCCACTCCAAAATATGGAGATTAGGCTTATATGAAAGCCACTCTAAATTGGTTCACTAGGCTTGTATGAAAGCCACTTAAGAACTCAAAAACTTAAGAAGTTAGGATTTTATGAAATCCATTCCAAAATGATGCCAACCACTTGAAGATAGAATAAGGCATGTAACTACTAAGAATGCCTAGGTAATACTAAACTCAAAAAAAAGAAAACAAATGTGCCACACACATTACCCCCAATCACTGGTGTTTGAAATATGGATTCTAATTTGGTAGTTGTACCAACTACCATATCTAAAACTAGAATAAAGATCCATCATTCCATGCATGATGTCCCCTATATCTAGATTCTCTATGAAAAACTATTCTAAAACTATTGATTCTAGTCTAAACTATAGCTAACAAAACTATAATTGAACTTACCTTTCTATCTTTTTTTGGAAAATTTGGTTTTTATGCTATTTACACAAGAGCACAAAAATTATATAATAGTGGCATTAGTGTTTTCTAAGTTGATAATTTTTGTCCTAGACTAAATTTGGTAATTATTGTATATTCTTGACTATCTATCTGGTTTGTTTTGACTATTTTAATGTCTAGTTGTTGCTCTAGGTATTCTAAAAACTAATGTTTTTATAGTTAGGAGATTTGATCTCTAATAAAAACCCCTATTTTTTGCCCCCTCTTTTGAAGGTAAGACTAAATATCCTAAAATGACTACCCTCAGAAGAAAGAGCCCTGAAAGTGTGCTATACTATAAAGATACATGATATAGCAATGATAATCGACAAGATATCTCAAGATATATCATGATTTATAATACGAGATTTTTAGATCAACAAGGGTATGCCTAGATGGATATAACAATGTAATAGCATGTAAAATGTACTAAAATATAAATAAAATTTTGGTTAGTTATTAGTTGTTAGTTGTTAGTTAGAGGGATGGAGCATGATGTGGATCATGGCATCCAAGAAATCAAGATAAATGCATGATGTGGATCATGGCATTTCAAACAATGAGAAGCAAACAAGCAGTCAACACACAAGATAAAAATTAAGAAGCATACAAAGGTGGCCAAGGGGCCAAAAAAATAAAGGACATGGCCACATGTCACTCATACTAGAAGGCAAGCATACAAGGTATGTTTAAATGCCACATACACATACAATTGAAATAAGCAAAGTTGGCATGGAAGCCACAATCACATAAAATAGTACAGACAAAGGACATTAGAAAATTTCCTAAGGCACACAAAATATATAGAAATAAAGGACATTGGAAAATTTCCTAAGGCACATACAAGAGACAATCAGGAACTAAGAAATGCAATCATATATAGCTACACAAAGCAAGAAAGGAAAACATGTAATAACTAGAAATACAATCGCATCTAACTAATCAAAGCAAGAGGGAAAGTATGCAATACATGTTATTATAATACTAGGTATATGCTAAGACATACACAAGAACTATATACTAGTTATATGTCGATATAGTAATTTGTGTAAGCTAGTAAATAATGTACATCAACATGATAACTAGAGTGTGTGGTGTGAGAATGACATAACCTAGATGGTGTAGTCATATAGAAGATGCTTTTAGTGGGTATGTATATCAATGTATGTCTTTATGTATAATTAGGATGACTCCTCAATGGGTAGAGTGAAACAATCAAAGAGCTGGATGTCACTGTACACACTCAAAAGAGATCAAGTGAAGCATGGTAATGTAGAAAAATTGACAAACAATAGCATAAAACAACAAATGTAAGTCTAGCATGATAATATAAATGTAAAGCATGGATAATACATACAATTTAAATGTTTTTTGTGTTTTGACATATTTGAATGTTTTTGTATTATTGATATTTTATCTATGTATAATCAATCATAAGAAGACTATGTATAAAAATTTGAAAAGGACTATGTACAATCAAACATAAGAAACTATGTACAGGTAAGGCTAGGAAGAGATGATAATAACTAATGAGTCTCATGGGAGACTCCCTATCATGGTGGATTATATCAAACAAATTAATCATGCATGATTTTCAAGCATGAGGGAATGGTTGTGAATATGACTTTGAATATACAGGTTCATTATCGATATCTTGAAATTCATAATAACCTGTAGTGTTCCACTCATCATTATCATCTTGATTGTGAACTAATGGAATGGTAGTGTTGAATTTTTTTATAACTAGATATTTTCCTTTTATAAATTATATTTTTGAATGAATTTCCTTATGATGTTCAATAAATCCCAAACCTTGATGACTAACATTATCAACTGCTATAATAGGAGTAGTGATGCCTTGAGCTTGCTTGCCCAACCCTTGACCTTCATAATCAAACTATTATATATATTTGTGACCAAACCTATACTGATTTGAAAGTTGAGCCTCATTTTGGAGAGTTAGATTTTCATCTTTTCCATGATTTACCTATGCTTGTTGTACTATTTGTTGCTCTAATTTTGCTTTTTGATTCATTTGTTGTTCTAAGTTATGCTTTGGTAACCATTTTTGTGTTATTTTTGAATGACTCATTATGAATGTGTTCCTATGTCAATGTGGATTTATTGAATGATTTAACTTATATAGGGTCATCATTATTAATTATCTATTGTATATTTTTTTTCAATACAAAACATGAATCTGTGTGGTGGCCATGCATTCTATGATATGCATAATTATATCTGGATCTTCTTAATAAATGTAGAGGAGGTCATTTGATCAACTTAGATTTAATCATTTCTCTTAGTACCTTAATTGAACTCTTATTTGATATTTAAATTCTTTTTGAATCACTATTTTTAGAGTTACTTTATTGTTATTTATTTTTTTGATATGTAACATTGCTTGCAACCAATTGATTAGGTGAAGGAGTATATACAGATTGGTACTAGGATGGATTTGAGGCTTTTGTATTATATTCTAATTTTCCAATGTTGTAATCTTGTCATGTAATATCTGATTCTGTGTTTGTAAATCTGAAATTAACTTGATTATACTGGTGATTTGATCTTTTAGAGTCTCACAAGTTCAAACCCTAGTTGCTTTCGATTGAACATGTAAGCACATATGTTGAAGATGGTTTGAAGAGGCTATAGGCTAAATATATGCATTAGTAATGATAGTATAAGCTGCCTCACCTTTTGGATGGGTGATAGCATGGACTTGGTTAAAGGTAAATTAGTTATCACCTTCTTGGGGGAGAGGAGGAGAAGGAATGTCTTTCCTTTGCATATGATATGACATTGAAACAAAAGTAGACAAGGAGGTAGATACATATAGGTAGAAACCATGTATATATAATGAAATTCATGAAATTAAAGTTATAAGTTATATAAAAATATATTTATAAAGATAATTCCAAATGAGAGATAGCAATCAAGGTATAGAGATAATGGAATTGTGCACTAATACATAAAAAGCTTTTACATGTGCTATGATATGTCTAATATGTTTAGCAATATGAACTTGAAAAATTTTCCATATGAGAGATAGAAAGCATTAATTTTTTCATGAATGTATATAAAATTTTGACATGAATCATAACATTTCTAACATGTCTAGCATGGTAAGCTTGAAAAAAACTGCACATGAGTGAGAGAGAATATGCAAAAAAATTATTGAAATTTTGTGCATGTTTAACAATGAATTTTGTAATATCGTCCCTTAGTATAAAAATTAAGCATTAAATGCAAAGAATGAAGCTTTGTACTAACATAAGGTAAACTTCATCATTCATGTACATGATAGGACCAATGATGGTCTCCTTATTTTTTGTAATAAATGTAATAAAAAATTGTAAATAAGTGAGATCCATTTTTTGAAATCTGATTTTTAGAATGTAAGGTGATATCTCATAAGCAATAAGACCAGTGTATGCATCTAGGGTTTAAAGATGATTGTTTTGACAAATTACTATGAAATTTTGAAATTGAAAGTGGATTTATATGTTAGAAATGAAAGTAAAAAATTTATTAAAAAAAATCAAAAATTTAGTGATTTAATAGGACCTAGTAAATGAAAATAAAGTTTTGAAAAAAAAAATTGATAATTACTATTGATTTTTAAATTTTGAATGGATTTTTTGATTTAAATATGCTAGTAAAAATTCATAAAATGATTGGAAAATTAATGGCACCTAGTGTGGGTAACTAGGGTTTGGAAGATTTTTTTTTAAATTACTATGAAATTTTAAAATTTAATGATAATTTATGATTTTATTATCCAGTTAAAAAATTATAAAAATATATGAAAAATTAGTAGGAAAATTACCCTAGGGTTTTTAGGGTTTTTATGCATAAACAAAATAAGTCAGGTTCACCAAATGATTTAACTATTTTAGGAATATTTGATGTAATACTCCTAATTTAGTTAAAGGGTCTAGAATAGGAAATTAGTAAATAAATAAACAATAATTAAGCTACTAATTTGTGTAAATTAATTGCAATTTGAACTTTTCTATAAATAGTAATAAGGAGAATAAATTAGAACTTAGTTGGAAACTAATTGATCTAACTGAGACAAAAGCTAGAATTTATTGTGCAAGATTGAGACACGATCACAAATTGAGATCTAAACTTCATTTCATGATTGGACAAAAGCACTGGGACTAGATAGTAATGGAATAAATTTTATAGTCCACCTCTACCATTGTTGTCTTGAAGAACTAAATTTTCTATGTTTTATTCACTATGTCTATGTGACCCTATCTGCAAAGTTTTGGTAGCTATAAATCTATATATCTCCCTATAAAGTAGATTCTTTCTTCAAACCCTATCTTCCATTATGATTCAACCAATTTTGAGAAAGAGGGGGGTTTAGTGTGTGTAAGATGCACTGGATGTGCTTCACACCCCATGTGTGGGCATGCTACCTACATACCAATACTCTGAAGAGGGATCAATTCTTATATAGTTCTCCGACTTGATGTGCTTTATCCAATTATGTATATGAATATGCATAATCCTAAACTAGATGTGCTTGAGGTGGTTAGGGACTGGTGTAAGGACTTAAATGAGTTTGTAAGTGTGTTGGTTGGCTATATGCTAAGAATAGGGAAGATTGCTTGAGTAGTATTTCTTATATTCTTGCTTTCTTAGTGATATTTGCAAACCCTTTCCAAATGATATTTGAATGGGATTTTATAGGGATCTATTGGTCATGGATTGAATTTGCTTGCATTAGGCTGACAAGGATAAGGATAGAAAACTAGAAAGAATTGACCATTGGGGCCATAAATGAGCTTGGACAATAGAATTTAAAGCAAATAGGAGTGGAATTGGTGTTATTATCCTAGTGTGGCACTATTGTCCTAGGGAGATGGGACTTGGGGGATGAATTAGTCATGAAAAATGGGTCCTAGATCAGCTAAAATCAACTCCAGAAGGCTATGAATCACTGGGAATTAGTGAAAACAAGCCTAAGAGGGTTATTAGAGAAATTAAGAGGGACCTATGTGTTGGGTGTCATTAGCCATGCTCAAGTTAGAATTTATTGCATTTTATATAACTACACCTACATTAAACCATAACACATAATTTTTATAATAAAAAATTTGAGGCAATATTGTCTCTCATCCTTTCCCATGGCAAATTGTGTTGTCATCTCTTTCATCTACCTTTCCAAATATTCCATCATCTGTTGGTTCTCTCTCTTGCAACCTTTCTATGAAGCTGCACTTAATTTTTTTTCTAATCTTGATTCCACACTATAATTTACATACATTCCACATCTTTAATAGCTCTCTTTCCATTTTTTCCAATGCCTTTTTCATCTCCTTTATCTCTTTTTCCATTTCTCTCTCTTTGTGGCTTTCGAATTCAACCATGTCTCTCACTTTCCTCTCTACTTATCCCTTCATCTTCCACTTGAGTACCTCACTTGGGTACATATTCTCTCTCATATTATTTTTTTGGCCTTACTTGGACCACCTCATCTTTGGTTCACACCTATAACCTTTCTCTTAATCAGTTGGGCCTTCCAACTCTTATCCTTTGCATTAAGACTATCCACTCTCTCTCTCTCTCAAACATTCCTTATGAGCTTCTCTCTCTCACTTGAGCTTGTTAATAAAACACTTTACTATAGGGATACCACTTCATTCACTATGTTATATCAATCATACATTCCAATCAATAAATCAATCACAAATCATACCTCATACCTTTTCCTTTTCTATTGTCTCTCAACAAGACTCCATGCAGCTTCCTTCCTTGATTATCACCTGTAATATTTTGATCAATCATGAAACATTAATTAATCACCAAATTCATACCTTTACCAACATTTTTATGGTTTTTCTCAAATCATCTAGATGGCTCTGATACCAAGTGATGCAAATATTTTCTCACTAGCCTGTAATTCTCCTTCTCTTATTAGCAAACATGAAAATCTTGTCAATCTTTCATGGAAAACACTATAATTGTTTATCCAAATGGACCAAATCACAACTCCTTGATTATCAATATTTAAAAACACATAAAACATACCATATCCTTAACACACAACATCTCATTCCACTCCCATCACTCATTATTAACTAGCATTCACATTATCTTGATTCATAATTTTCTTCCTTGACAACATGCACAATGATCATAGGATTTATCACAATGATTATTGGTTCATGAAACTCAAATGTGACTCTCAATAATATAATTATACCTCTTATCACCTTCTATACCTTCTTTAATTCATAAATCATCTTACAACTCTGTTTATCCTTTTCCACATTCCTACTAGCCCTATTCATGGACCTTTTGACCATGTACATATTTATACCTTATTAAAATATAAAAAAACAATTGAAAAAAAATACCCTTTATCCTATTTGTGTTGTTCACAAAATTTTATGAGCTAATTCCTCCATTTGATCACCTTTCTAGGTCAAATATGCTTTTTGTTTAGGCTTATTAGGCCTTTTAACACCTAGTTTAAACTTAGTCCCCTAATTTCCATACCACACCCATATAACCTTGAAACTTTAAAATCTCTTATAATACAATAAAACCTAATTATTTACCAAATTTTAGTATGTTTTGACTATTAGAATATTTTCTATGCATCAAACCCTAATTTTAGGTTTTTTAAACCTTGTCTCAAGCTAAGAGGACATAAATTGGCATGTCTTCCACCATATGAGGTTTAAAAACCTAAAATCACCTTAATTTGGTATTTCTAGACCCTATTCACATTCCTTGATCCTTATATAAC
The DNA here is from genome assembly GCA_037957365.1 of Torreya grandis. Taxonomy (NCBI): domain Eukaryota; kingdom Viridiplantae; phylum Streptophyta; class Pinopsida; order Cupressales; family Taxaceae; genus Torreya; species Torreya grandis. Next base: position 364,809 of record JARHVA010002383.1, on the reverse strand, counting down.
ATTCATCAAACCATTGTCATGTGTTCAACACATTTTGCACTTGACTGAGTCAAAGGAATGGCAGGTTATAAGTCTGGAAACCTTGTTTAGATGAGTAAAGCACATAACAAAGTAATAGAGGTATAATCAAAAACCCCTATACACCTTATAATATTTAACCTCAATAAATTCAAATCCTATATCATTAATTTAAATTACACCCTCTTAGTTTTGCAAGTAGTATCACCTATAGGAACATGATTCATTCCAAATTATGAATTACTGATTTCTTTATTTGATTAAGAGTATTTCCATTCCCATAAAACTATAATAAACCTAAAATTACTTTAAACCAAACCACTTCAATTTATTTTAACCCAAAATAACAACACTCAGTCTGAATGTTAAGCTAAATACACAAAACAAGGTTCATGGAATTTCCTCTCCAATAGTATACAGGGTTCATTGATTAAATTTGCAAATTCATCAAAGCTTAAACTCAATATAGGTATGACTTTTAGACTTAAAATTATTAATCCAAACACTATATTCCTCATTACTTCCTCAAAATTTTCTTCATAACATTTTATGCCCATTCATAGTTCATAAACATAGAATATCTAAACAAGGCAAGATAAGCAAATTCATAAACAAATACTCTTGTTTTGAGAGTAATCATTTATCATGAAAATATTAGAAATTAACCATTAGACACAAGTCCATTAATATTATATTTGTTTGAAGATTTATTTCCATACCAAATGACTTACATAGTTATGCATATAGTTTTTAATAGCCCTTCCTCTATATTCAAACATGTATGTCCTATTTATTCATATCTTGTCTTTTCCATAGACTAGTCCTCACTATATATCCATTATATTATCAAATATACATAATAACAGGACTCATAATGGATTTTTGGATCAATAAACTCTTTAAACTATTATAAAACCCATGTAGGGTGGTGTATATCAAAACTACCAACTAACATAATCAACAATGACATATGACTCAAAATAACTTCATGACCTTTATGAGACCATGAAAGGTCATTTACAACTTTGTCATCAATTACACATCAACTAGACTCACCTAGACCAACTAAACACACTCTCAATCCTCCTTACATATTTGAAATTTTATATTTGGCAAAATTCAAGAAAACCTCTAAAGAGCTTAATTTAAATTTTACTCACTTCCAAGTTCACTTTTGGACATTCATAATATTCCCCTTCATCACTCATGCTCATATAAATGATTTTGTTATGTTGTTAGTTAACTATATTTCTTTGATATTTCATGAATGATAAAGTATAGTTGTAAAAGTTTTTGAAGATTGATTCACCCCCCATCCCTCTCAATAATTATGCTTCCAACAAATGGTATCAGAGCCTAGTCCTTTGAAGCAAGTCTAACAGCTTGAAGGTGATCCTAATAAGTACAAATTGTTTAGTGATCAAAATGAAGAAGAGAACATGTATGATGAATATGTCTACTATGACAGTGAAGAAGGAGAAGTTGAATTAGACCTTGAAATTAAGATCATAAGTTCCCTTGATGATTTGAAGCATCAAAAAAATACTATCAAGGATCTCAAGAATCAGTTGGAAGGTGTCAATACAAGGGTTAGATCAAATGAAGTTGAGTATGACCGGTTGAATATAGAGATATATTCATTGAAGCTTGAGTATTAGCAACTCACATATAAGATGAGAAAGTTTGAGAAAGAGTAGTGAAAATCAAAACAATTCAAGAATACTAACATGAAAATACCAATCAGGTAGACCAATTCAATAAAGGACAAGTCATCACGGGATCATGGGAAAAGGAGTAATTAGTCAATAGCTAAGTATATAAATTTTGTTTGCTACATCTATCATAATATAGGACACATTATAAGATTCTACTCTAATAGAGATAGTACTCTAATAGAGATAGGAGACCCTCAAGATTCAAGAAGACACATATAAATCCTAAAATTCATGAGAAGGATCAAACATTGGTATATAAGTGAAAGCAAGTTAGGATTGATCATATTGAGCTCAAAATTTGATATGGACTATTTGCTAAGGAGGAACAAAAGACTAAAGAGAATTCTATGCTAACTCAGACTTTCTTTCACATTCAATATGAAGGCATGAAATGTCATATAGATAGTTTTTTCTCAAGCCACATGATAGGAGATGAAAATAAGATCATCTTATTGAAGAATAATACTAAAATAATAGTGAGGTTTGGAGATAACACAATTACCAATATAGTTGGCAAGGGTGTCTTGAGTTTTGACAATAAGAAGACCAAGCCAAAAAATGTTTTTTATGTGGAAGCTTTGAAACATAACCTAATTATTATAAGTTAAATATGAAATAAAGGACACACACTAACATTTTATGATAGAGGGTGTGAGATAAAGAGATCCAAATTAGGAAGGCTAATTGTCAATGCTAAGAGAACTGAGAATAATATATATGTCTTGAATGAGATCAAGAAAGATAGATTATTTATGATAAAGATGGATGAAATTTGGATATGGAACAAAAGGTTAGGTCACCTAAAATTTAAAAATATGATCAATATAAGCTATAAGAAGTCTATAAAGAACATGCCTAAGATCACCAAACATACAAACATACTTTGCAATGCATGTCAACATGGTAAGCAGACTAGTAAAAGGTTTAAGTCCAAGGAGTAATCTACTACAAGATCATTGGATTTAATACACACTTATCTCTATGGGCCTAAAATAATTCAAAGCATTAAAGGTGATATCTACTTCATGTTACTCATAGATGACTATATAAGAATGACTTGGGTTACATTCTTGAAAGAAAAGTTAGAAGCTCTTGACAAGTTCAAGGCATTCAAGGCTCTTGCTGAGAATGAGAATAATGGAAAGAATAAGTGTCTAAGATCTGATAGAGGTGGAGAGTTTTAATCCAATGATTTGATGATTTTTATGAGGTTCATGGAATAAGGAGATAATGTTTAGTAGTCAGGACACCTCAGTAGAATGGGGTAGTGAAAAGAAAGAATAAGATAGTTCAAGAGATGGCTAGAACTATGATAAATGAGTTTATATTATCTGATGGATATTAGAGATAGGTATTAAGAACTACTATCTAAACTTTTAATAGAGGATTGATAAGGACTAATGGAAATAATACTCCTTATGAACTATGAAAGGGTAGACCTACCAATATGGAACACTTTAGAGTGTTTGGGAGAAAAATTTTCATCAAAAGATATGATGAAGACTTAGGAAAGTTTGATTCTAGATATGATGCAAGTATATTCTTAAGATACTCATCAATGAGCTCAGCATATAGATGTTATAACAAGAGGCTACAAAATATAGTGGAAATCACCAATGTGAAGATTGTTGAAACAAGGAAATAACAATCACAGTCAAAGGATAATTTAGAGAATCTAGACTTTAATAATGAAGAGGAAACTATAGAGGTTGATGAGGAAGAAGAATTTGAGGAGAGATAGGACTCAAAATACCCCTCAAGACAAATTCAAAGAGATCATCTTGAATCTCAAATCATTAGAAATAAGAATGTAGGTATACAAACAAGGAGAAGACTGGTAAGTAATCTAAATCAAGAGAATGTTACTCTATGATATAATATCAAACCTAATAATCTTATAAAAGAAAGCAAAACTAAAATTTTGATAGGTGTTATGAATGAGGAGTTAGATAAAATAGAGAATAATGAGACTTGAGAACTAGTTCCTAGTCTTAAAGATGAGAATGTCATTAGCACAAAATGGGTATTTAGAAACAAGTTGAATGAATATGGATAAGTCACTAGGAAAAAGGCTATATTGATATGCAATGGATATGCACAAGTTGAATGGGTAGAATTTAAGGAAACCTTTACAATAGTAGTAAGATTGGAGGCCATTAGATTTTCTCTAGCATATGTAAGATTCAAAAGGTTCAAGGTATACCAGATGGATGTCAAATCTACCTTTGTGAATGGGAATTTGGAAGAAGAGGTGTGTATAGACATAATATTTTTAAAATTTTATTGATTATGACACTTTGTATCTCTTAATAACCTATTGAATATCAATCTCTCTAAGTGCATGTCTTAAGGCATGCATTGAGAAAGGTGTGGGTAGAACATTGGTGTTTCATAATATTTTTATCCCTTTTTCCACTTGAAATCTACACACTCATCTCCTAAAACCATTAACCCTAATATTCTTCTTTTCATTCCCACCTATTCCAATCATTTTCCTCTTTCTATCCTCCTTTTCTTGCCTTATTTCCCTTTTATATTTTCATCTAAACTAGGTCGACCATGGTCAACCCTGTACAGTTTAGGGGTATTTTTCACATTATGTGTTTGTTAGCCTCTTGACTAACCTAGCTTAGACCTAGTGAATTATCCATGAAAATATATAGGGTCGACCATGTCCAATCCTGTACAACTAACATTTTTCAAAGGATTTAGGGAAAGATTCACCTATATATAAAATTTCATTTCCAACCATTTGTATAAAATAGAAGTTAAGAATAATAAGTGTGAATGAATATCTACTTATTGACCATTCTACTTGAGAAACAAAGCTTAAGGTTCCATACTTTCTTTGGAGATATAGATCTTATCTTGTGGAGAAGTCTTTTAGATACATATATAGGTTGTGTACTCTAGAGCCTATTTGTCTTTTTTATCCTTACATACCACAAAAATCTCTTGTGAAGCACCTTGGCCAAGGGAGAGATTGAGGCTCGGTGGGTTCATCTTCAAAGTAAGTATTCCTAACTTTATTTCTCCTTTGTAAGAGTAGATAGATAATGTAGTTGTGCTTCTTTCTTCCATGCATTAGGATTTTATATGCATTGAAGTGAGTATATGTCTTTTGTGATTGTTTAGTTTAGTTATTTATTTCCTTTCTAACCCCCACTTTATGCCACAAGCTTTGGTGACAATAGATTTGATTTACTTTCTTGTTTATTAGACATAAGTGAAATATCAAACCTTGGGTCTCTTTGAGGGTTGTTGTATGATTATGTTAGACTACAGGCTTTGGAACCCTACCTCACATGGTGTATTTTGATAAGTGATCCCCTAATCAAGTCTAGAAGATCCTCATATTGTTCATGCTCCTACTTAACAAATGTATCCCCAATTGGAAGTGTAGGTATTCTCTATCTTCTCTGATCTAAGATTGATTTATAGATATGATGCATTTCTAACTGCATACATTCTGGTGAACCCAACATGAAACTAGCCCTTGTAGGAATTATTTCACTTTTTTCATTCTTTTTAGAATTGTTTTTAACATATATCTACCATACTAGATCGACTCTATCAACCTAGATCTAATCTTTGTGCATAGGTTTTTAGGAACAAGCAACTAGATCAAATTAGACAACCCAGTATAGGTTTCCAAACTTCCAAAATTCTAGTTTAGACTATTAGGTTGACCTAGTCAACCCTATACACTTTTAGGCATCCAATTCAACATACTAGGTCAACCCTAGTCAACCCTATACATTCCAAGTACTCAACAGTAGGATTCTACAAAGTTTGATTGACCCAGTCAACCCAGTTAACAGAGTTTTCAAGCATATTCCAAGGTTTTTGACTAGTAATCTTTATTATTAGCATCTCTAATCCACCAAGGTTCCTTTCTATCTCTTTGTTTCTTTATTTTATTATATTTCCTTTCATAATTTGTCGTCTTTAAAACTTCCCCTGCATAGTTAACTAGATCGACCATGTCAACCCAGTTCTATGTTCTATGTGTTATATGAATAACTAGGTCAACCCTGGCCAACCCTATACATTTTTAGAACTTTATTCCACAATATAGGTTTGACCCTATTGACCCTATTCTATATTTTGTGCATATAGTATCAACATTATACCTTGTTTTAAGTTGTAATTTATATATATATATATGGTAGTAATTAGTTCACACCTTTATTTTCTTATTGCTTGCATGCTTATAATAGTTCACATAGTCTAATTAAGGGGGTTTTAATTAATCATTGAGTTTCACTATTTATATTTTATGCACACATATCCAAATCACATAATCTAAACAAGAACTTTAACATGTGTCTACCCAAGGCTAACCTACTTGGATTTCATCACCAAAGAGGAAGATGATTGGATGCTCTAGTCAATTATAAAGTGTGGTTAATGGTATATTATGGCTAAGCACTCGACACCTTTATCATTGCAGTGTGTAAAGCGAGGGGGTATGCCCTAATGCCAAGCATGTATCATTGTCACTACAATCCTTTTTAGCCCAAATTACCTAAAACTATACTTATATTGTTATATATCTCTTTGCTTTATATCCAACTTCCCATCACATTTAAAATCATTTCTTAAATAATCTAATAAAACATCTTAGGTTGACCAATTAGTTAGCTCTTTACTTGCTAAGTTGATTGCTTATTCTTTACTCAATTATGTGTGTAAAAATGTATTATAAAAATATTTAGTACAAGATTTTATATTATGTGTTTTAATTAGATTGGCTAGCATTGATCTAATTGACTATTTTTTTCCCTTCATCTCTTATTTTCCTAGATTAGCTATAAAAAATTTCTTGTTCTAGTTCATAACTTGTTATCAACCTTTTCTTTTTCCCTATCTATTATACTAGGTTGACCTAGTCAACCCTGTACCATTTTATAGCCTCTATTCATTGTATAGGATTGACCCAGTCAACCTTATACTATCTATATCCCCTTTTACCTCTTTTTCTAGTCTTTGTGCATTATATTGGATCGACCCAATCGGCCTTGTATAGTTTTGCAGTCCTTATTTTTGTGCCAGGTCGACCCAGTTGACCCTGTACTATTTTAGTCACTCCCTAGTTCTTTGCCTTCTTATATTTCTTCTTTTCCCTTCATCATTAACTTTATATTTGATAGTTATACTAATTTTTAGTCAATAAACATGATGAACTTTACCAATCCTCAAAAGGTCTCCCATAAACAGAGTAGGGATCCTCTTTTGGATGCTAGTAATGTTCATATTTCCACTCACATAATGAACTATGGGACCCCTCCTAATACCTCTTTGTAACATAATCATTTTTTATCATTAAAATACCAACCTAAATTAGAGTATACTCCCAAAATGCTCTTCTTTAGCTCTAAATTTCCTCAACATCGGTGAAAGGATCCTTTTGCCATTTACAATCTTATGATTAGTGGTCATGTTGAAGAGCCTCATTTTCCTACTCCTATATTCTCAAATAGATTTGGGGGTGCCACTTTCTTTTATTCTCAACCTCTTCCTTCCATTTTAACCCCTTCTCATATCATGACCTCTTCTTCTCTAACCTTTTCCACATCCATTACTAGTATATCAACAAACATGGTAGGTTTTACATCTAGTTGTACTCTCTTAAGATCCACTATCCTTAATCTATCTACTAGTGCTTTATTTTATACCCAAGGCGATCATGATTATAGTGCTTCTTCCTCTCAACCATTCACTATTCCATCTTTTTCTATGCAAGCAAATCTTGTCACTAGCATATAAAATTCTCATAATTCCTCTCAATCTCCTATCAACACCAATAGTGGTACCCAAGCCACTAATACCAACCCTAATGCTTCTATTAATGGAAATAAAATACATCAAATTTTTTTTCAAAATCTTAATCAAATGAATACATTTCAAGCTCATAATACAAATCAAATGATGAGAATGCAAAACTACCTTCTTCACCTTCAATCTCATCAGCAACTAATGGCTTGGGGCACACATAACCAAAATGTTCCCCTACCTCCTCTTTGAGATTCTTAAAGTAATGTCATTACTTAACCTCCTTTAGTCAACAAAACCATCAAACATCTACAAACTAAAGCTCTCACTACGCAAATTTCTAACATTGATATAGGAGGTATAACACCTAAAATTTCTTATAATGGATCAACCAATCCTACCCTTCATCTTAAGACATTTGGAAATATTTATAAATATTGGGTCAAATTAAACACCTTTGCTGCTACCAAGCTCCTTTCCAAAACCCTCACAAGTGATGCCTTAGATTGGTACAATCAACTTAGTCCAAATTTTATTACTAGTTTGGAGGATTTAGTGAATGCTTTAGTGCAAGAATTCTAAACTAGTAATCTTATTGAAAACACTTTGGCCCATTTCATAAATTATAAACAAAATAAAAATGAAACCGCTCAAGCCTTTGTTAAAATATGGAAGACATTGTCAAATAAATGTGAACATCACATAGCCTATGATAATATTTTCCATCTTTTTACAATTTCCCTCTTTTTTAAGCTTCAGTATCAAGTCCACACTCTCTCCCCATGTACCTTGGAGGAGGCTATTAACCAAGCTAAATGTCAAGATTTCCTTCTATGTTGATTTGATCCACCACCCTAACCTTCTATAGGTTTTCATCTATTACTAAAGAATAGAAACTACAATAGTGCTAATGATGGTGTTATATATTATTATGACACCATTCACAATGTTCAAGCTATCATTCCTAACCAGTATTCAAAACCAACTCCCCCTTCTCAGCAATATATTAATCCTCATTTCTCTTCACTAAACAACATTAACATTCATAAACCTCTATCTTTGACTGAATTTTCTAAGTATCTACCTAAGCCTCTTCCATAAGAGCTTGACCCTACTCATCCTATGAAATCTTAGTATGATCCTAACAAGTTTTTTTGGTTTCATGTTAGTTGGGTTCATTCTCATGATTGTTGTAGACAACATCATAATTTAACTATGTATTTTCTTCTTGAATCTAATTTTGATCATGATTCAACCATTTGCAAGTGTCAACAAGCTTATGAAATTACTTTTAAAGACTATCAAACACATGACAAAACTCAAACCTTAAATTAAGAAAACACTTATTGTCATTTACAAAGACCCTCTCCCTAATCATCAACTGATTCAAGACACCCAAGACAAGCCCACCCCTTCCACAAATACTATAGAAAGTCTTATTTAACCAACTTTTGAAGAGAATGTGGTTAACATGAATAATATGTGAAGCGTGGTGGATTTCATCGATTCACAACCTATCTAGACTCTTATATATATAACATATAATGTTATCCAGGATTCTTCTCCAACTCATTTAAATGAGTTGGGGAAAGATGACCTTATTACCTCTGATGACTATCTTTATGATGCTCCCTTGGATAACACTTCCCATTATATTTCTACCATTCTTACATCATCTTCTAACACTAATGATAATCAAGTTTCTACTAACACTTCTTCCAATCCTCAAAATCATCTTAAACCAACTACTTCATCATCTCAACATGATTTACCACCTTGTTCTAAACCTTCTTCTTCTTACCAAAACAAATTCTAATTTACTTTAGCTCCTCCTTCTGAGGACCTCCTTAATCATTACACACTTATATATAACAACCTTCTTATGGGATATGATGATTGGGATCCCATTATGAAGCTCACTAATCTCCCATCCCAAATTATGTTCCTTGAGCTTATGAGGACTTCTTCCCACATAGAAACTATCTTATGCAACTATTATTTGAGATGAATGTCCCTCATCCTCCCCTAGTAGGATAGGAGGAAACTTTATCTAGATTCAAAGATAGTATACTATAAAAATGTGAAGACATGTCTATCAACATTGATGAAACTATAGACACTTCTTTATCTTTAAATTATCCCATAGCTTCTATGATTCCCAATGAGATTTTACTTCATGGAGATGATCCTCCCTTATTTATTATCATCCAAATAGGTGATATCCAATTTAAGCATGTATTTATTGAAGAAGGTTTTAGCATAGGTGTTACTTCTCTCAATTTTATTAAAACTCTTAGGTATTTAGAATGCAATCTCAAGTCTACATGAAACACCTACCAAGGATATGATAGAAGGAAAATGTCTCCTCTAGGTTGTATGTGGCTTCCCATTACCATCCCACATATCACCATACATATGAAGGTGATGATATTTAACTTCCCCCTTTCTTATAACATATTGCTTGGTAGGCTATGGACTTATCGCATGAGATCTATTATTTCTTCCACTTGTCAATGTGTTAAATTCCCTCATAATGGAGCCATTTACAAGATTCAAGGTGATACAAACCCTTATAATTTTTAATAATTCCAAGATCATGGTGTCTTAAATATTCCTAATCTTGAGCCTGTTCTAAGCATTGCATTCTGTGAGTCTCAATGTCTCAAATTTCCTATTAATTCAACCCAAGGTTACAATGGGCATCTTGATCTCATTGGTAACATTCCTCTTAGACTCTTAGATTATGATGATGATGAACCCAATGATATTAACTTAAATATCAAAAAAAATTATTACTCGCCTTATCTCATCTCGTAACTTCCTACTTCCTTACAACCTCACTCTCGTAAGCCTCCTTGTGATGACATTCTCATAGTCTTAACCAAGACTAGGAATTCTATTCACCATACTTCATTGGATGAAAAGGTTATCCCTACCTGTGTCATTGATATTCACACCTTAGATTATGATGATGGTTATTTCTTAGATGATCCATTGTTAGGTGGTCTTGTACAAGCCTGTGATGATGAGATTGTTCATTATCATTCTTCTTTACTTGAATATTTTCATGCATCTCATCATTTGCCTTCACTTATAATTATTTATTTTTGTATTATTCCCCTTTATCATAGGGTAGAGATGGTATTGACACCTCCAATTTATGAGGATCCATGTAGGCATATGCTTATGGATCATGATATGATTGGACCTTACCATTTTTCTAGGTACCCTGACCCTCATAGCTAGTTTACCCCTAAGGTTGTTGAAACTCTCCTTAGACATTTTGTATATCTTTCCCCTCCCTCAGTACATCCCTTACTAGAGCCTCTTCCCACTCCCACTATAGTTGATCCTCTTCTTTCTCCTACTATAGTTGATCTTGTTTATGCTCCTATTGTTATTGAGCCTATCCCTATTTTTGATTCCATTTCTCCTTCCATTGATCCTAGTTACATTCCTTTTTAATCATCACCCTCCCTTGGTGATGGTTTTCATCCTTTGCCTAAGATAGATCCTCTACCCATCAAATGAGCTAATGAGTGTTCTGTAGCTTCTTCCACTCCTATTTTACCTCCTTCCATTATTACTTCTACCAAAACCACTCACAAGCATATATGTTTCTTCCATGGGATAGATAACCATTCTTCTACCCATTTTCACAAGTTATGATAATATATTAATACCTTGCATCCTTCTTCCCCATCATCAGACAAAGCCATATCTCCTTCAAAGGTACTTCCTAAATATCTACCCAAGTATGGTGAATTATATTGTCTATAGCATCTATGTGGCACCCATCATACCAATCATTACCACATCCTTTAATAACATCTTAAGGATAACCTTATATCCATTTCTAGACCTTCTACCATTCCTCCCACAGGTCATTCTCATAATAAGGCTCATCCTTGTTTTTTCATGGATCCACCTCCATTGGTTCCATCACCTCTTGTGGTCCCTTCACCATCTTCTATACCTCTACATGTGACTCCTTCACCCGTGGACCTTCCCTCACCCATAACTCCTTCTCTACCAGTGATTCTTATATCTCCCATAGATCTTACTCCCATGCATTCTCCTTAACACCCCTTACCTAATTTCCCTCCTTGGCATAATCCATCGATCATTCCTAATTTTTTTGTGGAGGAGATTAGAAAAGAAGTATTTTTTGAGTATTTATTAAAGATTGATGATATATTAGGATCATTTCATGTCTAGATTCAAAGAGATTTATCTGATGTCTTGGATAATGTGTGTAGACAAATTTATTAGTATTTATGAGCACATGCATGGTGATTGCAAATTTTCATTTGGGTTGGATCTGTGCTCCAATCTTATCTTTATTTATCTATTGTATCATTTGACACTATGTTAAATTTTTACTTATCATATATGGTGATTTCTTGCTTTTCATATTATATCTTGATTATCTTATCATTTATATTTTGCATATGGTTGTCTTTATTTATTGTTGTTTTCTCTCTCTTGCTTGATTTTTTCTCAAAACTCTTTTCCTTCCTCTTCATGATTTTTTGCTTTCTTCTCTCTATTTCTCATAGTTAATTATCATTGTGACTTGGTTATACAAACCCTATTCCCTTTGGTCCTTGTCTCCCTTTACCATGTGATCTGTTAGCAAACAATGCATCTCATTATAATTTCCTTTCATCAGTCCACTTTGGATCTCCTTTTTACCTTCTTTTTTCATAAACTAAGCATATACATGATTGAGATTTGAGATCACATGCTAGTTCATTGTTAAGCCTAAGTATCCTAGTCATTCTTCATCTTTAGTTCCTTAGCTTTCTTTAGCCTTAGCCTACAACTCATTTCATGTGTATCACTACATCTCTCATGATTGGTCATTCTAAGTCTGTATGGAGGGGGAATCTTAAAATCCATAAAAAGCTAAAAGCCAAATCATTTAAACAAAAAGAAATGATATAAAAAGCAAAAATATTCTTAAAAAGTCAAATCACACTAAAAGAGTGTGATTCAAATTACATCTCCTTCTTCTAGTTGAATCTCAAACTATAGAGTTGACCTCATAGTAAATCTAAGGTCCTTTGGGGTGTGGTAGGCTAGTATATTAGAAGAAGAGAATTAAAAAATATTTTAGTGCTACCTACTTTATCATGCAAGTACCCAATCTTTGTAGTAGGATAACGACTCTATAAGGGGTCCTAAGGAATGAGGAACACATCATGGGAAGGTAGGTCGATTTTACTTTTATTTTTACCAATCTACCTTCATGAGTTAATCTTAGTAGCACACTTATTTTCCTACAAAACTTTGTGTCTCTAAATAATAGGTTTCCTTTGTACATTGATGGTCACAAGTCACTTAGTGTCTTCTCATGTCCTTAGTATGTCTCTTGTCTCTTAAGGTCTTCTCATAATATTCCTAAGTCTTGATTTTTACACTCCCTTTTTCATTTCCTATATCCCTCATATTTCCTTTTGATAAATATTTTGTTGTCTACTAATCACTCCCCTTGGGATTTAATTTGTGAGATACATTGTAAGACCATGGATAGGACTTGACCATCCTCACAAATTACCACCTTTTCCCTTCATATTACCCACATCCTTTATTACCTAATTTGTCCTAATTTTCCACCCCAGTGGTGTTCTCTTTATGAGTTGTAGTGTAAGATTGTGGATAGTACCCAACATTCCTCATAAAAGCTTTCAATAATACCAGTTACAAATAACATTACATGTGTCAAATATGAGATAAGATGTGATTAATTATGAAGTTACACATCATTTATATGCTTCCCAGCTTGATTTAGTGTGTTTTATGCTTACTAAATTTTTATTTTCACTTTATCTTCTTATTTTTGGAGTGCATGTAAGAATACAACCATTTCTTGAATTTTTCATACTTGCTTGCTTGAATTAATGTGATCAATTTAAGACCAATCTTTTGCCAATTTTTTTTTCTTATACTTCTCAACATTATTTAGTATGATTGATTGACTTAATTTATTTATTTTTATACCATTTTCCCCCTTTTACATACCTTCCATTTTATTACATTATTTTCATGCTTCCCAACATGATTTAGTATGATTTTACTTGTTTTAATTTGGTGCAAAAATCTTTCACTTTGGTTTAAGAACAAATTCCTTTTTACCATCTTGTTTTACCATCCCTTGGTTCCTTATACTTAGTCATTTTCTTATTAATACACATTTCCCAATGTGAAATAGTGTGTAATACATTACTTTTGATTGATTATATTTTACCAAGTCTTGTTGCCTATTTCTTTTTAACCATGCATGTGTTAAACATAATGCTAGAAAAGAAACCACATCTCATATATTTCCCATAGCATATAAAACAAACTATAAATACATGTGCTAAAAATAAATATATACAAAGAATATATATCCACAACCATAATAACAACAACATACATAATCAACATTAATATGCCAAATGATACATCATATATATACATATTATGGGTTTTGATACAACAATACAACTATATATAAAGGTCTAGCTATATGGCTAAAATCCATCCTATCTACCTCATGGCATATGCACATTGTCTATTGGGGCCTAGGTATAACTCCTCCAAATAGTACATTATAAGGAGGTTGTCTAAGATCTCAATCCCTCTACCTATCCTTGTATATGTGCTACCTACACCTATACCTATGCCAACTGGGTCTGCATCACTATATGTGCCTATGTAAATTGCATCATTATATCTAGATGTGTAGCTCTCTCCTCTATTATGACCTAACATGCATGTAAATTACCTACACCCATGTTTTTTGGTGGTTTTAGCCTTTCTCTCTGTGCCCATATCTATCTCATTGTCTTCCTAGCTAGTCTAAACTAACTTACCTGAGCTGGGGCAGATGGTACATTGGGGTCTTATAATATAGTAGGGTCACATGGATACAAAATCTCATACAGGATGTCATGGAGTAATCCCCTCACCAAGAACCCCCATCTCTCTTCTGTATCCTCAACTACACTATAAAATCACACCAAATGGATATTAGATCACAATTATATCCCAAAATATCTATCTATCTCTACTTCTAAATAAAAACTTAAAGCGATAATTTAACCATCTTTTATTACTTATTTTTGTCTTATCTACTATGGTCTCACCATCTATACAACCACCTAACACAATCTCCCCACCCACATGGCCTCCTATTACCTCTTTTATAGGCTACCTCCTCAGCTCAAATCCCTTTATCATAACTCACGTCCATCTTAACCTATGCCTGAGTGGTCTCTCTATCATCTATCCCTCCTCTAGATCCTTTATTGGCTCATCAGGGATGAAATCAATCTTTTTTATCTCCTACCACCTCTATCACCATCATGTCCTTGGTGGTTGCATCTCTTTCTATGGAATTGGTAGTGGTACATTTAAAATCTCTACCTTTGCTTCCCTATCCTCCTGCTCTATTCCCCATCATGATCAACTAGTCCATGGCTACTCACTATGTGGTTTGAGTGTCAATCTCACTATCTATGGTCCTAACCCTCTCCTCCCCCATGGTTATCTCATATATTGAGCCCACTATTTAGGCATCAATATCAATGCCACTATATGAGGTAGGTCCATCTATCCTAACACTCATGCCACTATATGTGGATCTTTCCACCATGTATAGTGTCCAATAACCTCTATCCTAATTATCACTAAGACAACTATGTGTCAACTCACCCATGTAGTCACTTTGTCTCCATATGGCTACCACACTATGTCTACATGTCTCATTGACTATAGTATTGGCATGTGGGGTACAGCCCATGCTACTTGATCCTCTTTCCATCTCCACACTCAATGTAACATATCATTAATTACATGAGGTAACCCATCTAATTGATACATAAGAAACTTCTCATATATCCAAGTTGTTAGCAATATGATCAGTCCCATGATCTTTTTCCCTCTGACCAATATCTCATATAGATCATGTATGAGTCAGACCTAGATGATAGATCCTGGATCATATAGAACTCACTCCTCTAATATCATCCTACTCAAGGCTACCACAAATAGTGATACCTTGCCATCTGAATTGTGACATATCACTCACTATGTTACAAGTCCTATCATAGCTTTCCAAATATATAAAACCTATAATGTATAGACATCATCCATACTAACTTTTTATCCTCCAAAAATCATCTTTAAGTCTGTATCCCACATGGATAAGGCTCTCCTCTCCTTTATGATATCTGGTATTCCTATGGTTACTAGTGCTCCTATTATGAGTAACCCAAGGATGGTATGGACATACTCTAGTGTGATGGACACCTCTATCACATCCCCATCCACCTTCCATCTGAAGTTGTTAGTTAGTTGTTCCCAGTAACTAAGGAACATGACTAATAGATTTAAACTCATGGGGATCATGCACATATCAACTATGCCTCCTAGACCTATGGATATTAGTATATCCATATCTCCATTTGATAATCCCTCTAATAACACTCATAACTAGGCCACATCTACCAATATCTAGAACCTTTGTCATCTCTGCAACTAATAAATAACAAAGGATGTATCTATTTTTTCATGTCATGTATAGTAAAAATACATTATTTTTAAATTTTTACATAAAAAACAAGCCTAATTACTTTTAAATTTATTAATTTTTTTCATTTCAAGCCATTATAGCCATATTTTAGTCTTTGACATGTTTTTCTGTGCTTATTTTGGTTCTTTGTTCAAACTAGTTTGACCAAAATTTCCCTATTTCTTCCCTAGTTGACTCCAAAATCTTAGTTAACCCTCTTATTTTCCCCTTTTTAGTGTTTCATTGTCATTTTGGACCTTTCAAACCAATTGTAAAAATACATTAGGTTGGTATTTTGTATAATATATAGGGTCAACCCATACCTACTAAGTTGGCACTATGGATTCTGCTTAGTTTCATCCTATTGGGTCGATTGGGTCGATCCAGTGCATTTTGTCTACTAACCCCTTGCATTTTCTTAAAAAAGAGAATTTTTCTCACTTTATTCCTAATTCCTCTAAACCCATTTCCCATATTTATATTTTATACCCTTATAATCTAATTTTGTCTCACTCTGACATCTAAAAATTTTTAAAATTCAAAATTACTAAAAATACACTTAATTCAATATAAATTTCAAAAACTAGGTTGAGATTCATAGTTGCATACCTATAGTGCACTTGTTGTTGCCTCTGGAGCCTCTCCCTATCTAGCCTATCATCTCCTCACCATCCTAGCTCATTTGGTCTCTAAAGCTCTTTTTTCTCTCCTTCACAAATCAAAATAACAAATGACTTGTCTTTTCCCCTATTTAAAAACACTTTTTAGCAATTCTAATTCTTTAATTATTATCATACAGATTCCTTATTTTATCTATATCTTTGTTTTTACTCATACATTTTCAAATTTATAAAGTGCATTGGATTCATGATGATGTAGAGATTCGTTTCCACTATTATATACCTATCTTCCCAAAAAAATTATTTTTGGCTATTTTTTTGCACTAATGTCTATAAGTTCACCTAGTGTTCTTCACATTAGATGCCCTCACATCTATTGTAGTCTACTTCTTTATCTAAAACACTAAGGTAAGTAAAGGTATGTATTTTTCAATTCTATCCTTTCCTTTATCTTATTTTCTACTTATTATACTTTACTTATCATTAACATTGTGTGTTATCTTATTCTATTTCTTGAAGTACCATCTTGTGTTGCAATTACATGACACATGATGAGCTTTGAGTGGGTCATATGTATACACATAATATTTTTAAAAATTTATTTATTACTAACACTTTTTATCTTGTAATAACCCATTGAGTCTCAATCTCTTTGAGTACATACCTTAAGGGGTACACTGGGAAAGGGGTGGGCAGACCATCGGTGCTTCGTAAGATTGTTGTCCCTTTTGACACTTTCCATCTACACACTCATCTCCTAAAACCATTAACTCTAAGATTATTCTTCTCAATGCTACCTATTATAGTAATTTTCTTCTTTCCATCCTATTTTTATTGCCTTAATTCTTTTTTGGACTATCAGCTGTAGTAGGTCGACCATGGTTGACCCTATATAGTTTAGGGGTATTTTTCACTTTTTGGGTTTGTTAGCCTCTCAACCAACCTAGCTCAAACCTAGTGAATTATCCTCAAAAACATATAATTTTGACCATGTCTGACCCTATACAACCAATATTTTTGGGAGGATTTAGGGCAAGATTCACCTATAAATACAAATTCATTTCTAACCATTTATAGAGAAGAGAAGAGAAGAGAAGAAGAATAAGTGAAAATGAACATCTAATTATTGACCATTCCACTTGAGGAATAAATTTTAAGGTTCCATACTTTATTTTTAGATATATATCTTGTCTTATGGAGAAATCTTTTGGACTCATAGATAGATTTTATATACTAGAGCTGATTTGTCTTTGTTATCTTTACATACTAAAACAATCTCTTGCAAAGCACCTTATCTAAGGGAAAGATTGAGGCTCGGTGGGTTCATCTTCAAGGTAAGTATTCCTAACTTTATTTATCCTTTATAAGAGTATATAAATAATGTATTTTTGATTCTCTCTTCCATGCATTAGGATTACATATATGTTGATGTGAGTATATGTCTTCTATGCATGTTTAGTTGAGTTGTTTGTTTTGTTTCTAACCCCCACTTTGTGCCACAATATTTAGTGAACAATAGATTAGATTTTTTTTTATTATTATTATACATAAGTTAAATATCAAACCTTAGGAATATTTTAGGGTTGTTGCATGATTATTTTAGACTATATTCTTTAGAACCCTACCTCACATAGTTTATTATGATAAGTGATCCCCTAATCAAGTCTATTAGATACTCATATTGGTCATGATCCTATTTAACAAATGTATCCCCAATCAAAAGTGTAGGTATGCTCTATCTTCTCTAATATAAGATTGATTTATAGACATGATGCATTTCTAACTACATAGAAGGTGTACATAGAGCAACCTAAGGGGTTATCACTATCAAGTGATAAGGACTATGTGTGTAGATTTAAAAAGGCTCCTTATGGTCTAAAGCAAGCTCCTAGAGCTTGGTATGCCAAGTTGGATAGGTATCTATTAGATCAAGGTTTTAAAATAGGACTTATAAATAGTAATCTATATATAAAACTAGAACATGACCATCATCTGATAGTAGTTATCGATTTGGATGACATCATCTTTGGTGAAAACAATGAGAACATGACCAAGGGATTTGTAGAGGTGATGAAGAAAGAGTTTGAGATGTTCATGTTAAGATAACTATCATTCTTTCTTGGGTTTAAAATCACTCAATATAAAAAATGTATATTCATTTCACAAGCCAAGTACATAAGAGACATGTTTAATAAGTTTGAGATGGAAGATTGTAAGGCAGTTAGTATACCTATGATCACAAAGTGTAAGTTGAGAATGGAAGATAGTCTCCAAAGGTCAATCAGATGTCATATAGGTCAATGATTAGAAGTTTTCTATACACCATTACCTCTATACCTAACATCATGTAAGAAATAGGTCTTATGGTAAGGTTTCAAGAAGATCCAAAGGAAAATCATCTACAATCAATCAAAAGGATACTCAAGTATCTCAAGGGGACTATGGAGTATGGGTTGTGGTATCCAAGGAGTAAGGAGTTCAATTTGATAGCCTATGCATATTTAGATTGGGTAAAAAGTTTAGATGATAGAAAAAGTGCCAGTAGAGGAGCCTTGTTCTTAGGTGGGTGCCTAGTTTCATGGATAATCAAGAAGCAACCATCATTATCATTATCCACTTGTGAGGTTGAGTACATTGTAGCATCTTCATGTTGTACTTAGGTCCTATGGATGAGACAGAACCTAAAATACTATAAGGTGGAATATGATGGTCCTATCCATATATATTATTAAAATACAAGTGATTTAAGCATCTCAAAGAACCCTGTCATGAACTCAAGGAAAAATCATATTCCTATTAGATATCATTTTCTAAGAGAGCATGTAAGTGAATAAAATGTTATAATTGAATATGTTTCTACATAATATTAGATAGCAGACATCTTGACCAAACCAGTTCCAAAGTTAAAATTTGAACACCTAAGATAATAAATTGGTGTAATTACTACCCCTAATAATCATTTAATAATCCAAGTACTTAGGGGGGAGATAATTAGGTTCATTAGATCCAAGAACATGTGAGTTATTCCAAGTAGGTATGCATGGAGATAGGGGAGCATGTTTGTATTATGTTTCATAAACTAATAGTAATTTTTATTTAGTATTTTTGTTGAAAAGAGTGTGATCTAATGAATTTTAGATATCACTTTGTCATTTATGTCAAAGGGGGAGAAATATTAGAATGGGGAGATAAGAATGATCACTTTGTAATATGTTTTTCCATCAATGACAAAGGGGGATATTGTTGAGCATTATTCATGTTGTCGAGGTTTGGCATTGATGTTGTCATTGACATCAAAGGTTATTGAGAAGGTATTCATGAGGCCATTGAAGATTTTTATTATTTTATATCATTGAGATAAGCTTGTTTGAGTACTAGTTCTTGAGTACAAGGTGTCTTGAAAAGCCTAGTCTAGACCCTATGAGAAGGTGTGCATAGTGAAGTTTGGTGAAGTAAGTAAGCACAAGATTTTGATAGGTTTTTTTGAGTTTTTTTATCATGAAAGTAAATTATAGATAATTTAATAAGTGTTTCAAGGCCATTTTTCAAGTTTCAAGTGCTTGAGAAGCGTAGACATGACACTAGTCATGGCATGTAAAGTCCTTGTGAAAAGGTATGAGTATGGTGTCTTGGTGAGATGAGTGAACACAAGCATGAATGGATGTATAAAGTTTCTTGAGAATACATGTGATTCATTTTAACACTCACTAAATTATCAAGGTGAGCCTATACAGGTAGGATCTATAAACTAAGTTTGCATCTAAACCACTTTTAAAGCCTGTTTGGCCTAGTGAGGTATCATGATCTGTTGTTAAGACATATGAAGGATATATGATAGTGCCTAATAATGTATAAGGTTGATTGATTATGTGAGATTAATGAAGAGTGCATGTAAATAATCATGAAGGTTAGTTATAAGGCCTAATGTGGTTTTTAGGTCAAGGTTTAGAGAGTAAAGAGAGAATGTGGCCTAATGAGGGGTCATGATCAGATTTCAGATCATTTTAGATTATTAAATAATTTTCATAGGTGATTAATGTTTTTTCAAGTTTTTTCATGTAGTTTTAGGTCATGGTTTACAAGAAAAGGAATGAAAAGTGGTTTTGAGGTCTCTCAAGTACACATAATGAAGGCATGCAAACCCGAGAAGGAATTTTAAGTTTTCATTAGATCATCAAACTTATGCATGGGAACCTATGATATTCATGTTATATGGGTAAGTATACAATCTCAAAATTCCATGCATTTGATTTTTTAATGAGGAGTTATGCTTTATGAATGATTGTTAAGATTGGAAATATGTTTAAACCCTCTTATAACCCTAATAAGGACCTAATGTTGAAGATATGACTCAAAAGTAATCAATATAGTATGGAATTATTATTTAAGTGTTTTTATATTTTAATTAAATCTCCTAGGTACCACTAGGTGGTGGTGGTTAGAGAGAGGAGAGAGAAAATATGAAGATATAGGCTTGTTTCTAAAGAAGTTGTAACTATAAGAAGTTGTATTGGATAATGTTTGAAAATGGATGGAGGATGAATTTTGAGACTCATGCTTCATGTCCATGAAGGTTTATGTATATTTTATATCCCTCAAATATTCTAAACTAGTCATCCAAGTTATCAAGTTGCTAACAGGCCTAATGATGGAAATAGTGAGAAACCCAAACAATAATGAGAAGATGATTAGGAATGTGTTATCATGAAATAGTGATGAAACCAAGTGCATGGAGATTTTATTCATCATTTTTTTATGAATTATAATGTTTGGTATAAGTTTTTGAGGTCATTTATTATAGTAAAAATTTTACTTACGAGTTGACCTATTTGGTTCAGATGAGTCAATGAGCTATAAGGTTATGAGATTGGTCTGCAAGACTAATATTTCCATTTAAATATATTATATTTATATATGATAATTATATAATGATATAATAAAATAATTTACATGAATAATAAGTCATTTAATATGTATATATAGGTGTTGGAGGTTTGAGTCACCATGACTGGTCTTTGATGAAAACTAGTAATTCTAAGTGGGTAAGTTGTAGGAGTGTTTTTAGTCCTTTTGCCCTATGTGATGAAGTATAATTCACTTGATGATTTTTTTTAGGTATTTAAGGATATATTTATTTGATTTATTATCATGGTTATGTGGTTAAATAACATTTTATCTATAGTTTTTATAGACATACCTTTCTAGTGTATGAAGGCTTAATGTAAACAATACTAATGGCATGCTCAAAGTGGTAGTTGGAGATATAAAGTGTCATGGACATAAAATAGTATTATTGGGGGTATAATTTATTATATATCAAGTTTTTATAATGTGTTTATTTTTTTAAATTGTTCCAAGGAGATCAAAGGGTAACATGTAATAATGAAGGCCTAATTGAATTAGGTCTCCTTAATGCCTAAATAAGGATTTGGTCTATTTGAGCTATGGCAGACCTAATGTAATGATTAATTAATGTTTTTGGAATTAAAAAAGGAATATTTTGTGGAAAATATAAGTTTTCAGTTGTGTGTGGATGACCAAGAGGTGTATAAGCAAGAACCTAGTATAAGAACAAGTCCTAATAGGCCTAATTTACTAGCTAGTAAGTGAGTAAGTAGATATAACAATTTAAAGAGATAAATTAGGTATTTTTAGAACATAATAAGGGTATAGATAAATTATACTAAAGATATTACATGGGTAATATATATTAATATCAAGGTCATATGACCTAATCTATCTTGAAGAGACCTAGTTGAGTGAAGGAGCTTAGAAGAAAGTTTGAGAGGGATAGAAGAGAGAGAAGAGATGAAGAAGGTGAGGGGGTTGGTGCCTCCTTGAAAGTGGGTGCTATTTAAAGCCTAATTGAGTGGATGCTTAAATAGTTGGGGTTGGTGTTCCATATGGAGTTGGTACTTCACTAAAGATTAGTTTTTATCTTATATTACTGTAGTCCATTTGTATATATCAATGGTTTTTCTTCCCCTTTATGGTTTCCCACTCAAATAAATGGTCTATGTGTTATGTTCTTGTCTCATGCTCATATAAATGGTTCTTGATGTGTTTCTAGTTCACTATATTCTTTGATAGTTCATGAATGATAAAGTATAGTTGTAAAAGTTTTTGAATACTGATTCACACCCCCCCCCCTCAATCTTTATGATTCCAACATATTATGTCTCAATCACACAACTCAAGAGATAATATATATAACTTGGTGAGCATAAATTATTTAATCAACTCATCCTATAAATCTAGAGAGATTAAATTATTTAATCACTTCAACCTATAAAATTAAGTAACTATTGTATCAAAATAGGCTTGATAATAATACATGTTGGTGTAATTGATGTATCTTGATGAATAGTGTAATTAGTAAGTTTTATAATTTCTAGCACAATAGCATTGAATATAAGACCATAATATGTATGAGATAAATTATATGTGTAATAGATCTATTTTTTTTCCAAATCTATGCAAACTTGGTGAAATGAATAGGATTCTTACCAAAATGTATATTTGAATCATGAAACTAAACTAGAGCTTATACAAGTGTGGAGGTCTTGTTATTATAACATGCCCCCACTAAAATCTTGAGATATTAAGTAAGTGTATATGTCATGTTCTTATGGAATGTCCCCAATAAAATATGGAAACCATGAAGGTATATAATTGTGGAGGTCATAAATTTATGACATGCCCCCAGTGAACTCTAGAAACTATGAAAATGTGGAGGTCATGCTCTTATCACATGCCCCTATTCAAATGTTCCCCTTTTGAGATGAGGTAAATAGAAATTGGTAGGCACCTTATCTAAAAAGGATAAAGTAGCTATATAACTTATATATAAATCATGTATCATATAGGGATAATAGGTTAAAGTATATGTATCAATTAGGGTCATAACATGTGATCACATTAAGTCCTAAAATTCATGATATAGATCATGAAAATGTCTATAGGATAACAGTAAAAACTCAACAATAAATCAATAACACACACAAGAGCATGTAATTTAATGCAAAGGTATGGTCAAAGGAGACCTCATATAAGAGACATGCTCAAATGTATCACAATCTAAATGAATGACATATTTAAATGTCCAATCAATATAGAATGACATATTCAATTATCAAATCAACATGAAATGGTGCAAGAGATAATAGAAAAGGAACATATTCAAATGGTCCATAATCAAGACAATTTTAATCAAAGTAAGATATTGAAAGAAGTAACAATGTGAATGAATGAAGTATAATCAACCAGCATAAGCATATTATACTAGTCCATACATCTATGTGTTAGGAAAAAACATTATGTAACATATCATATCAAGTATGTTGTGAAGAATAAGATCATGGACATATAAATTTGTAAGAATTACTACATAATAATGTATAAATTATCATAAAGGATATGTAACCTATGATAATCATGATCAAAGAAGTAGATTCCCCAAAGTACTGTTGGGGATCAACCAACAATAGATTACACTTATGAAAGCAATAAACGTGGAATTAAATCAGATGGACAAGTAACTAGAATGATAAATAGCAAGAACAAGAGATACAAGAAACCACCCTGAAAACTTGTATTAAAACTCTTTACAAAAGGAATACAATTAAAGAAACTTCTTTCTTCCACACCTCTCTCAGATGCACAAGATCTCTCTCTAGATCTCTATCCCTTAAGAGCTCTCTCTCTCAAGTACAATCAAATCCAACAACCTGGATTGATACAACTCTGTACTGTTCTTCAACATACCAATACAATAAGCTAAGAAGATCTAATTCTACATATAGAATTAGGAGACTTGAGCATGCACTTACAACCAATAGTTAAGCCTCTTGAACAAGGGCTCTAAAAACAATCTTGCTAATAATAGAAATGCGAACTTAAGACTAAGACTTAAACTCATCATGCAAACACTCGCTTCTATCCTCAAAAATAGCATTCTGGACGCACAGGTAACCGACGCTGGTTCCTGACTGCTTGCCTGTGACTGACGTTGGCTGATCCTCTACCGACACCGGTGTCTATTCAACTACACTGGACTGACGTCGGTCACTCCTGACTGATGTCAATGACTGTGTAGACCTGAAACTGTTAAATGCGCTCATATGTGAATCTTTTAGGCTCCACACCTTAACAATCTCCCACTTGGAGATAAACAGCTGCACCAGTACCTGTACAGAAACATCTTCTAGCTCCTCCATCTTTAACTCAATTATGAAGACCAACAGAAGTTGAATGAAGATTCAACTTCTCCTTTGTAACTGGCTTGGTTAACATATCAGCAGGATTCCTATCTGTATGGATCTTCTCCAGCTTCAAATCACCATCTTCCAATACCTGTCGTATGAAATGGTACCTTAGTTGTATGTGCTTGGTTCTTGAATGAAAGGCTAAATTCTTAGCCAAATGGATTGCACTCTAACTGTCACTATACAATTTGCAACTCCCATGCTCCCTTCCAAGTTCTTCCATGAACCGTGTCATCCATATCATCTATTTGCTAGCTTTTGTGGCTGTAATATACTCTGCTTCTGTAGTTGACAAGGCAACAACCTTCTGCAACTTAGATATCTAGCTAACCGCCATTCCACCTACAGTGAAAACATAACCTATAGTGCTCCTCCTACCATCCAAATCACCTGCCATATCTGAATCTACATAACCATGTAGAGAAGTATCTAAACCTCCATAGCACAAGTGCCTACTACTGGTTCCTCTCAGATATCTAAGGATCCATTGAACTGCTTTCCAATGTTCCTTACCTGGATTGGCCATATACTTACTTACAACTCCCACTGCTTGGGCAATATCTGGTCTAGTACACACCATTGCATACATCAAACTCCCTACTGCGAAAGAATACAGAACTTTACTCATGTACTCTACCTCATCATGTGAATTAGGACATTGTTCTTTACTCAACTTAAAATGTCTAGCCAAAGGTGTGCTTACCGGTTTAGCATCCTGCATATTGAACCACTTCAACACCTTGTCCACATAATCCTCTTGAGACAATATCAACCTGTGATTTTTCCTATCTCTCTTAATGCTCATGCCAAGGATTTTCTTTGCTGCTCCCAAATCCTTCATAGCAAACGTTTGAGCTAATTTCACCTTAAGCTCAGAGATATCATGCATGTGTGATCCTGCAACTAACATATCATCTACATACAACAATAGACTAATATATCTACCATTTTCAAATCTCTTGAAATACACACAATGGTCAGATTGACACCTACTGTAGCCATGCTCAATCATAAACCTGTCAAATTTTAAATACCATTGCCTAGGAGCTTGCTTGAGGCCATACAAGCTTTTCTTCAATCTGCACACTAACTTATCCTTACCCTTGACCTCAAGTCCTTCCGGTTGTTCCATATAAATTTCCTCATCCAAATCTCCATGAAGAAACGTTGTCTTAACATCTAGCTGCTCAAGATGCAAGTCCACAACAGCAACCAAAGATAGTACAATCCATATAGAAGTCATTTTAACAACAGGAGAAAAAATCTCACCAAAATCAATACCTGGCTTTTGTGCAAATCCTTTCACTACCAATCTAGCCTTATATCTCATCTGTCCATTCTCACCTTCTTTCAACCTTGTGGCCTTCTGCCATTTCTGGATTTGGATCTGCCTTTCCCCTTAGACTTGGATCTTGATCTCCCTTTCTTGCTCTTCTCTTTTTGCCTTCCCCTGCTCTCAAAACTTAAAGCATTCCCAGATGTCTCTTTTGTGCTTTTCTTGCGAATTTCCTCATTCAAGATAACACTAACAACATCCTCTACTTTTAAAATATTTGATGCAGATGCAGTATTGCTAACTGCCATTACTAAGCTATGCCAGCTTTCAGGCAAAGAACATAATATTAAAAGAGCTTTTATTTCATCATCAAATAAAATTTTAACTGAACTTAATTGATTTACAATACCATGGAAATCATTTGGGTGATTAGATACAGATCCACCTTCCTCCATATGCAAATTGAATAGCTGCTTCATAAGATATACCTTATTAGAAGCTGAGGGTTTTTCGTACAAATTTGCTAGAGTAGTCATCAACTCTACCGTTGTTTTTGCCTGTGATAAATTAGATATCACAGTAGATGCAAGACTCAGTCTTATAGACCCCAGAGCCTTTCTGTCAAGAACTTCCCATTCTTCATCCTCCATGTCTTTGGGCTTCTTTGCAACCCCACCTAACGATAAGTATAGATCCCTCTAATACAGATAGTCCTTTATCTGCATTCTCCAATGTTGATATTTTTTGCCATTGCTTCTCCCACTCAAACAGAAATCCCTGCAGAAACTCCTGTGAGCAACCTATAATCAATACACACTACACAGATCTGAACCGCCTGTTAGTGAACCTGAGCTTTGATACCAATTATTGGATATCAAACTCTAAACCTTCAACCAAGGCTCTGATACCACTTGTTGGGGATCAACCAACAATAGATTACACTTATGAAAGCAATAAATGCAGAATTAAATCAGATGGACAAGTAACTAGAATGATAAATAGCAAGAACAAGAGATACAAGAAACCACCCTAAAAACTTGTATTAAAACTCTTTACAAAAGGAATACAATTGAAGAAACTTCTTTCTTCCACACCACTCTCAGATGCACAAGATCTCTCTCTAGATCTCTATCCCTTAAGAGCTCTCTCTCTCAAGTAAAATCAAATCCAACAACCTGGATTGATACAACTCTGTACTGTTCTTCAACATACCAATACAATAAGCTAAGAAGATCTAATTCTACATATAGAATTAGGAAACTTGAGCATGCACTTACAACCAACAGTTAAGCCTCTTGAACAAGGGCTCTAAAAACAATCTTGCTAATAATAGAAATGTGAACTTAAGACTAAGACTTAAACTCATCATGCAAACACTCGCTTCTATCCTCAAAAATAGCATTCTGGACGCACAGGTAACCGACGCTGGTTCCTGACTGCTTGCCTGTGACTGACGTTGGCTGATCCTCTACCGACACCGGTGTCTATTCAACTACACTGGACTGACGTCGATCGCTCCTGACCGATGTCAATGACTGTGTAGACCTGAAACTGTTAAATGCGCTCATATGTGAATCTTTTAGGCTCCACACCTTAACACGTACTATATGATGTGAGTACAGAAAAGGTCTAACATCTAAAAATTCATAGATCATGTGTCTAGTTATGTTTATATAAGAATCAAAAATTTATGGAACATGTGTATATAAGAATGAAATTATATGTTATCTACTAACATAAATAAAACAACATAAATGCCAAGGATATAGTAAAATCTATAAATGCTGAATATTTTTCATATTTTCAAATTATTTGAATGTTTTTGTAATTTTGGAATACTTGATTTTTTTGTATTTTTAGAACATTTGATAAGAAAGGGTTATTGTTTTGAACAACTCACCCCCTTTTCTTTGAAATGGGGGACCCCTCTCAAAACCCATAAACCAAAGATTCAAGATCCATTCTTTTGTTCTTGTCAGTTTTGCTTGCTTAAATCCTGAAGATAATATGTAACCCTGATGTCCTTGAGTATCAACAAGCCTAATTATTTTTATGACTAAGAAATACTTGCTCTTTTATGAATTAGGGTGATAACCTTGAAGATCCACTTCAACAAAAGTTCCCAAAGTCTCATTTCTTTCCTGGAGAAACAAATCCATCACCCTTCATGGTAAATTGAAATCTTATTAATAATGAGTAAGTATTAAATGTATTATGTTTCATTTTAATTTATTAATTAGTCTTTTTTTGAATATACTAGAGTTGAGAAATTGATTAAGTAGGAAGGTTCCATGTCACCAATTATTAGAGTGTCTATCCCCCAGACTTTTCAAAGATGTCAAATCTCAGGAGAGCTTAGATGAATAAGGAGGTGCCACATCATGAGCTAGTAGAGTGATTAGTCCCCAAACCTATCAAAGATGTTAAATACCAAAATATCCCAACCAAATAAAGAGGAAACACATCACTAATTACTAGAGTGGTCAGTCTTTGGACTTATCAAAGATCTTAGAGATCAATAGAGTATGACTAAATTAGGAAGCACCATGTCATCAATTATCAAAGTGGTCAGTCCCTAGACCTTTTAGAGATGTTTGAGCCCAGGAAAACCTAGCCAAATTAGGAGGCACCACATCACCTATTGTTAGATTGGCCAATCCTTAGACCTATCTTAGATGTCAAATCTTGGGAGACATTATCCAAAATAGAAGGTTCCATGTTACCAATTATCAGAGTGGCTAGTCCCTAAACATATTATATATGTCAGAGCCTAGGAAAGACTAGTTGAATCAAGAGGTGGCATATTTATAATTATTAGAGTGGCCAGTCCCCAGACCTGTTAGATATGTAAGAGGTTAGGAGAGACCATTGTATCAAGAGGTACCACATCACCAATTATTAGAGTGGAAAATCCTTAGACTTATTAGAGATGTCAAATCTTAAGAGATCCCAAAAAAATTAGTAAGCACCATGTTGCCAATTGTCAGAGTGGGTAGTCCCTAGACCTATCAAAGATGTTAGAGCTCAAAAAAACCTAATTGAATCAAGAGGTGCCTAATGACCAATTGTTAGAGTGGTTAATCCATAAACCTATTAGAGATGCCATGGCATGGGAGAGCCTGGCCAAATAAATAGGTTGAAATCTAGAATAAATTGCATTAACTAAATTCCCTAAATTAATAAAATCACTACAAGAGGTGCTTATTTATATAATACTAAAATATATTATATCTAATCTATAGGATATTATAAGTAATCACACCTAGGAAATACCCCAAATAACTAACCTATGTCAATCAAAGATTAATAACACCTTGAGACATTTATTAAAATATATCTAGGATTAATTAATTATTCTAACATTCCCCCCTTAATTGATCATAACCTAAATATAAGAAGAGAGAGAATTGTTGAATGCCTCAAACTTATCACGTGCAAGTGATTTCATGAAGATATCTACACATTGATCTTGAGTGTGGAAATATTAGAGTTGTATGTTGTGTTATTGAACATGTTCATGTATGAAATGAATCTGAACCTCTATGTGTTTGGTTCTCTCATGAAACACTGGATTTTGAATAAGATTTAGAACACCCTGATTGTCACAATTCAAAACTATACACTGAGTCTATGGAACTTCAAGTCTTAAAAGAATGCAGTGTATCCATATCGCTTCATAAATAGCTCTTATTGTAGCATGATATTATACCTCTATAGAAGATATAGAAACATAATTTTACTTCTTACTTCCCCATGAAATTAAACCAAATCCTAGAAAGAACACAAATCTAGAAGTGGATTTCCTATCATTAATAGAAGCTGTATGATTTGCATCAGTGTATCCTATCAATAAGAACTTGTCATTCTTCTTATACTCTAGGCCATACTCAACTGTACCTCTGATGTATCTCAATACCCACTTTGCCACTTTCTAATGTGACACCTTTGGTTCCTGCATGAACTGAGAAAGATAGCTGATGGCATATCTAATATTTAGCCTAGTATATGTCAAGTAAATGAGACTCCCAATCAATTATTGATAGATAGTTGCATTTACTTCTGGTGATGGATCTGTATGAGACAACTGAAGTCTTGTCTTCATAGGTGTTGCAATAGGCTTGTATTCCATCATCTTAAATTTATCAAGCAATGTTTTAGTATACTTCATCTATGAAACAAAAATGTAAAGTTCCTTCTGCCATACCTCCAAACCAAGACAATAGTGAAGTATCCCAAGATCTGTCATGTTTAATGATCACTTGAGATCATTCTTAGTTATATCAATCATCTTCACTATGATGTCAGTGATGACTAGATCATTGACATAAATAATCATTATAACAACCTCACCCCCCATGCTCTTTAAGGTAGAGTTTAGGATCATATGGACTCCTATTAAATCCATGTTGTATGAGATACTCATCAATATTGATGTACTAGGATCAAGGATCCTATTTTATCCCATAGAGAGAATTGATAAGCCTACACACTTTATATTCCTGATTAGCTGCCACAAATGCTTCAGGTTGAGTCATGTAGACTTCCTCTTTCAAATATCCATTAAGAAAGACACTTTTTACATCAATTTGATGGACTTTCCATCCAAACTATGCAACCATAGCAAAAACCATTCTGATAGTCTTTATCTTAGCTATGGGAGAAAAAGTCTCCTCATAGTCAATGCCTTCTTTCTGAGCACACCATTTTACAATAAACCTTGCCTTATACTTATTAATACTAACATCTACTTTGTACTTGGTCTTAAAGACCCATTTACATCTAATAGGTTTCTTCCCTGGTGGAAATTCAACAAGCTACCAAGTGTTATTCTTCATCAGTGACTGATATTCTACATCCATGGCATCTTTTCAAGGTCTAGACTATAGGGCTTCTGTTACTATAGAGGGCTCATATGTTTCTTGAAAAATACTCATAAGGACCATATTGACCTCTTCTCAAGCCATGCTTTGAGTCTTTGGTCTTGAATTGGATGTATCTGGTACTCCATCCAAGTTATCATTTTGTATAGTACTTATATACCACTTGGGAATACATTGAAATATAGGTGGTGGTGCTAGAGGTCCTATTTCACTATCTTCTTATTCACTTTCACCATCATTATTTGAAAATATTATAGGAATTTCGCTTGTATCATTTTCATGTGTAGAAGGTGGATTGATTCCACTCTTTTCATCAAACACTACATCTCTGCTAATTAGTACTTTCTTTGTTTCTAGATCAAGGAGCTTATATGCCTTTGATTGTGCACTGTAGCCCACAAAAATACATTCCTTTATTTTCTTATCCAACTTATTTATTTTCTTCTTAGGAACATGAATATATTCCTTGCAACCAAAAATTTGAAGGTGAGTTACGTTTGGTTTATTCCCTATCCAAGATTCATGTGGTGTGATTCCATCAATAGTTTTGGTGGGTGACCTATTCAACAAGTAGACTACAGTTTGACAAGCTTCTACCCAAAAATTATTAGGCAATTTTGCATCCTCAACCATGCTATGAAACATTTCTACAATGACCCTATTACACCATTCTATAACTCCATTCTGATAAGGTGAATATGAAGCTATCAATTGATGATTAATTCCATTCACAGTAAGATAGGATGGGAATTTTTTATTGGTGTATTCCCCCCATGATTTGAGTGGAGGGTTTTTATTTTCCTACCAGTTTCATTTTCAACTATGGCCTTGAATTATTTGAAGACTTGAAAAGGTTGATCCTTAGTCTTCAATAAATATACCCATATTTTTCATGAGTAATCATCAACAAAAAGCTGAAAGTTTTTATACCCTTTGAGACTAGAAGAAAAATGTTTGCAAAGATCAATGTGCACCAAGTCCAACTTACCAAGTGACTGATACACAGTCTTTCCAAAAGGAGTTCTTCTTTATTTTCTTTCTAAGAAAGTAATACATATATCAGAATATTTCATGAGTTTAGGAAGATCGCAAACCATATCTTGTTTGCTCAGTTGAACCAAATATCCATAACTCAAGTGACCATATCTTCTATGCCATAAATTGCATATTTATATATCTTTAACCACAAGTGCTTGATGATCATTTTGAACAAAATCAAGCTAAAACATTTTTTCAATGTTAGAAGCTTTTGAAATCACTTTGAAATTCTTAGACTTGTCTTTGATATGGAAAAAAAATTTACCATTTTGGTGATCAAATTCAACCATGAGGTTGTGGTCAAGTAGTTTACTAATAGATAACAAATTTTTTATAAGACCTAGAACATATAAAACATTTGAAATGTTGTAATTTTGTTTCTAAGTTGAAGTTTGATGTCACCACTACCTTGTACTGTACATGAGGTATCATCTCCAAGTGATACATTTCTCTTTGACTCTAATTTTTTCAAAGTAGAAAACTAGTCTTTTCTAACTACCATGTGTTTGGTTGCTCCTGAATCAACATACCAAACTGCACTTGGATGATTGGTAGACTCACGTGTTTAAGTATCTAAACCATATTATTCATTTGAAGAATCATCATCTTCAACAACATTACCATGTTTTTTAGGCTTGAA
The DNA here is from genome assembly GCA_037957365.1 of Torreya grandis. Classification (NCBI taxonomy): domain Eukaryota; kingdom Viridiplantae; phylum Streptophyta; class Pinopsida; order Cupressales; family Taxaceae; genus Torreya; species Torreya grandis. The sequence continues at coordinate 332,023 of JARHVA010002383.1, read as the reverse complement.
ATTTTTCTAATTCCACATATTTTGTTGTTGTGGTTGCTTTTTTTAGTTGTGGTGACTTGTTGAAAGATGACTTCTTGCTTGATGAGTCCTATTGAAATGTGTTGTACCAATAATGTTTCAAGTCATGTCCTTGTTTTCCACAAATTTAACATGATTTAAGAGAATGTGAATTATTCCCTTGTTGGTTATGTTGATTATTATACCTTAGAGATTGCTTTTGACCCTTCATGGGTTTCTTCCCCTTCTATTTTAATGTGAGTGCATGCTTGTCATCTTCTTCCTCTAAATTATGAATAGCTTCCTCTTGTTTCAATAAATTAACCAACACCTCAAAAGTTGGTTTTTATCCTGTGATATTCAATGTGGTCACAAAGATCCTATATGTGGGGGGTAGTTCTCTAAGGACTATAGGGACCAAAAATTTATGTCATTTTTTTTTCCAAAGATTGAAGCAAAGCTCACAAAGTTGTAACTCTTCTAAGGAATGCTTCTACTTTTTCATCTAATTTGAGCTTAAGAGTGTGTAATTGGCTCTGAAGATGCAAGATTTGGTTTTGATTTTTAGCTTCATAAATATTTTTGAGCTTATCCCATGTATATTTTGTAGTTTTAACACTACGGATATGAGGTTATACCTCATCCAAAACACCAAACATGATTATCAACTTACCCTTTTTATTACCCTTATCATATTTCTATTGTTTATTAACATCTATTGCATGTCTAACCCATGTGCCTTTAACTACTGACCAAATATATTAAAACTCTAGATGTGTTTGTACTTTTCTTTTCCATTCTACATAATTATCACCATGAAGCAATTGTGAGTTAGGGAGCACAAAATGTGGTCCCAAACTAGACATTTTGTAAGTTGTGTATGGCAAATAAATACAAGTGTGTTTAAGTGTAGAAATGAAATGTCCATTTGTAAAATGTAATAAAAATGCAAAAATGCATACAAAAAGATAAAAAATTATGCACTATCACACAATGGATGTCAGACTCTACCGAAAATGTGTCCAAATAAGTAATGGAAAAATTGGACGTCGGTTTTAATCGAAAATGTGTCCATGGAGAAAATGAGGCTACAATTTTTTATTTTGAATTTTTAAAATTTAATGACTCTAATAGATATATAATATAAAAATATGCACTTTTTAAAAAGATAGCATACAAACTGGAGTTGCCAGTCAAAAGTTATGGCCTCTTAAAGGTCCAAAATACATGAACTAGTCAGCTAAAATTGAAAAAAACTAAAAATTACAGAAATATGGGTGATAAAAATGTAAAAAATATCCTTACCACTACATATATATCAAAAAAATCTAAGGTGAAAAAAAAACACCTTCTCAGGCCTCACGGATCAAAAGTTATGAACCTTGAAAGAAAAGATCTTCAAATTTGGCCCATAGTGGTGAAGGACAAGCCCTCAGGGGCTAAAAAAATGCATAATAGGTGGTCATATGGCATGAACAGAGGATAAAATATCTTGGTGGTGTTATGGTGGTGCTGATTCTAGAAGTGGTAGATTTGGGTGGTGCTCTACCCAAAAAATTGACCTTACACCAAATGAAGACTTCCAAATTGCACTCTACCTTCAAACTTTCACCACAGGTGGCTCGGTGCTCCATTTTTAGAAAAAAAATACTTTCCATAAAACTCTCAATGAGATTAATCTATTGATATAGGATTTGATCCATGATTATTCAAAAAAAAATTCAGGAAAAATTACAATTTTTTCCATTGTTCCTCACTTGTTTTACAAAATAGAAACTTAAAAAAATCATAAAAAATCACTAGAAGCTCCAAAATTTTGATTTCTTTTTAAATTAGTATTTTTTTAATAGAATTAAGAAAAAGTATAATATAATTTCTAGATATTATATATTTTTTAGATCTGATAAATAATCATCATAATGACATATACAATCATCTAAAAAACTTAGATCTCCAATTCAAAATTGGATCTTGACCAAAAATAATAAAATCAAATTGAAAGCTCTCAAATATGAAATTTAGCCTAAAATTTTATATAAATATGGCTAAAATTTATCAAAACAAAAAAATTACCTATTTTTATAACTATTCTCTTTTTGTAAAATTGACCATAATTTTGGCAACATTTCAGCTTAAGATCGCTAAAATTGGGGTAGAATGATGCATCCAATGATAGCACAAATCTTACTCTCAATCTCCCCTGATTATCTAATGCTTTGAAAAAACTCCTCAAGAATTTCTTGCTCTAGTACCAAATGAAATGCAAAATAAATTGCATTTATTGAATTATCTGAATTAATAAAAGCACTACAAGAGGTACTTATTTATACAATACTAAAAAATATTAGATCTCTTAATATATAGGATATTACAACTAATCACACCTAGAAAATACCCCAAATAACTAACCTATGTCAATCAAAGGTTAATAACATCTTGAGACATTTATTACAATATAGCTAGGATTAATTAATTATTCTAAGAAACTGGAGGCCACCTAAGGACCTAAAAGCATCAGAATGATGTATGGATGAGGCTGGATAAATAAATAAGATATGCCACATGCCTTAAGTGACACCTCACCTTTCCTAAGGATATGACACAGAGTATAAATCCATGCCTAGGTACCAACTATTAGCAAGAGAACTAGTGAGCATATGACACGTGTCTTAAAATAGGAATTAACTAAGAAGGCTCTAAGGGATGTGACTGCATGCTTATCATGAATTGGACATTAATAAAATATAAATTTGATCCCAATTAGATATTTTTAAAACATCACATTTCCATTACTAAATCTAACTGGTGGCAGAATATTTTGGGCTCTAAATTTAAATCTAGATTTATAAATAAAGAGAGGAAATCTAACCACCAACTCAAATTTAAATTCATAGCAAGTGATATTCCAAATGCCATTAATATATGGTGTTATATACATACATTTATAAAATCCTATGAAAAAAACCAATGGTTACCATTGCATACCTTTGAGAGTACTCCATGTCTTAGATTTCTAATTCTCATAGAGTACCCCTATTTAAGTGCTTCATGTGCTCATAGGCTCCCTATTACTCCTCCATCCTACTACAATGGCCACATCCTCTTCAAACCCAAAGACCAATCCTGAGTACTAGGATACCACATTCCCAATTGGTTAAACCATGTTCAAACACTACAATGACTTATTCAAGGTAGTCGATCAAGTGCCCAAGGACTTGGGTTTTGACAATGACCAACAAGTGGATTTTGAGGATGCCCTTTGGTCCTACAAGAAGTGCAGACTTCATAGATCCATTTTCAAGCTAGAGGCACTTCCTTGAGCTTACTTATTTAGCAATATCCTTCACACTACCATCTGAATAAAGGATGAGGTCCATGATTGGGTATGTTCACCTAATTCTTAATACCATATTACCGATATCTCCAAAAACAATTACAATGTGTACTAATACCTCCTAGACTCCAACTTATCTTATGATGTGGTAGCGGTGAAGGTATAGATGGATAGCTAAAAAATAAATGAAATCCCACATGATTAGGCCAAGAACCTAGATGTTAAATGGGTTAAAAAGGAGGATATAAATGTGTACACCATCTACACTTTTTGGGAAGAAGTATAGAGGGGCATGGTTCTACTAAACTGATTATTCAAGGCTCAATATTGCTTGCACATCAATGAATTATGGGTGCCCCTTTTCTATATGATCCTCACATGTTTCAAAGTTTTGGATATAAGGGGGCTGATCAAATTTAATTTGGTCAATGCACATCAATGAACTATAGGTTTCTCTAAAGATATGGAAGAAAATGGATTGTGTATCTTGGTTTCCTTCCATGCTTAGAAATAACTTGAGTGTGAGAAGGAAACCAAGATTCCATTTTTATCTCCAATGTGTCAATATGTTGAAGGATGAAATGTGACTCAAGCTATAAATTATATTATGACTTCAACTTCTTTGCATTATGTTTGAGTTCCACTACCTTCACCAGATCATTGTTCTATTAACCATAGTGTGAAGTGTCTTCCATAATTGTTTTATGTGGTTAAAACAAACTTCAAATATTTTTTATCTCCTCAGTATTGTAAGGGAGATTGGTGGGGAAATATATTTCACTAATATACTAAAAGGTATATAAATCATGCATCATAAGCACAAAAGTATAGATGGTATCATTGGCCAATCTTACTAAGGTAAAACTAGTATTTGTGAGTGCATTGTAGACAAAATAAATGAGTTATTCATCTATGTGAAGATATTTTCTTAGTAGCTCCTTATATATCATGGATTTTATGGGAGATAGTTCTTTATAATTAGTGAAGGATGGTTTATGAATCATCATTAAATTACGTCAAGAATCTAATAAGATTTGAATGCAAATAAATAACAAGGGATAGAATGAAAATGTCTTGAAAATATAGATGCATCAAGAATAATAAATGTTATACCATATATGTACAATTTGAAGAGATGAAGTGTGACAAAGTGAAATGGGGAGGTGGTATATTATTTCTTTAAAATGAGGTTAATTAGCATATGATTAATGATTAGAATGAATATTTCCCTTTTTTTCAATGATATCTCCTAGCCCTTCCAAATCATGAACCTAAATACTTTCCACTAAATCTAAGGTTTCTAGTTTAACTCCCAAGTTTTTTAAATGATTATCTACACCATTTTTTTCTTGGAAATAATGGTTGAACTTGGTATCCTCATATTTAGTGAGAATATAGAATGTATTCCTAAGAATTTCACCTAGTTTAAAATTTGAAATTGCATTCTTTTTTAGATCTAATATTATGATTTGTGAATACCATTTATTTCAATCTTAGTTAATACCCTTGAATATGATAATTGTAGGAAATATATGAGTGTTGTGTTTTCTACTTTATTTTTTCTAACTATGGGAAGGTAAAAAGAGGATGTTACTATAAATTCTCCTAAATAGTCTCTTAGGATAAAACCTACATCTAATTTGTATTTGTTCCCTTTAGAGACCCCATCAAAGTTTATTTTTACACAACCTTGTTAGGTGGGGGACTATTTGGATATATGTCGCATTTGCTTGATTTTTTTCCCTATGAATAGAGTGTGCTTATGCTAGTCTTAATATGAATCTAAATTTGAATTTTATGTATCAACCATATTGGTAAGTTTTGATATAATAAATTATTTATACATAGAAATACAATTTTCTAGAGATTAAAACAAGCATCTATTTGAAAACCAATCCAACCTAGTCATGTTTAAGCATTCCAATACCAATACGAAAGAAAATAAAGTGTGTGTGTGTGTGTGTGTGTGTGTGTGTGTGTGTGTGTGTGTGTGTGTGTGTGTGTGTGTGTGTGTGTGTGTGTGTGTCACATAATACAAATAATGGTAATGGATATATGTAATATGGAAAATGGATCTATGAATAAAAAGTTAAGCTTTAGGTCTTTTATAATTTTGATAATATTTGGTTTGATTGCCCAAAATGTATTGCCCTACACATAATAAGTAAATAGAATTAGAACTATGTTAACTGATAATAGATTATCTAATAATAAAAATAATGTAATAAAACTATGTACCACATTTTATTAATTTCTTTTTCCCCATGAATAGAGTGTGTTTATGCTAGTCTTAATATTAATCTAAATTTGAATATTATGTATCAACCATATTGGTAAGTTTTTGATGCAAGGGCATCCCTTGAGGACTCTAAAATAATTTAATTTTGTCTTTTTTAAGTCTATTAGGTGTTACATAGTTTATAGAGGTCATTTTAAGTCATATGAGGAGTCTAGTTGGTCTAAATAGGCATAAAATTTGAATTATTCATTTTCCTGCCAAAATCTCCCTCTTGAGAAATTTGAATTTTGTAATGCCATGTATAAATAATTTTGTAAATTTTAGAAGGAGAAAGATATAATACACATTTACAAGGGGTTTAGACACTATATAAGGTTCATAACATGATCATAAGTCTAAATTCATGGTACTAAATATGATGTCTTAGGTGAAAATCAAAACATGTAATGAAATCAAGAAACCTCAACATAGTAAAAGGATCAAGATTCAGTTATGCCTCATAGGGGATTGAGTTATGTTTGATCAGATAGTTTTTCCATTATAATATAGAGGTATATATAAGCATATAAAAAAAATTATGCAAATGAAGGGGATGTTTTAAACCCCTGTTATTTGAATGATTGAAGAATGCAAACCCTTTAAGGCTAATTTTATTGTTACTGCTAGTACATGTGATTTGTTAATAAAGGAATGAGAATGATTATTTTTTCAAGTTATGTCTAATGTTATTGAAATTTTTTTTAACATGTTTTTAAGGTTGTTATTATATATAATGATAATCATATGCCCTGTTAATGATATGTATTTACAAATAGGTTTATTGACCCCTGTTTGAGTTGAATAAGACTATTGTTTAGATCATTATGCATTTTGAGGGTTCATGAATGATTGTAGTATTTTTTTCCAATGTTTTAATAGATAAATGAGTGTGTTTAAAGTTAATTTTTGTTCTAAAACATAAATAACAGGTACCCTGAAGAAGGAATGTAGGTTTAAGCACTAATCTGAGTTGTTTGAGGTTTCTCTAGCCTATGTATTGTTAGCTCAGTCAAGAAAAGATTTTATCATTATTTTAATAAAAATATTAAAGGTTTTTTGGATGAAACGTGATTCTAGGTTTCATTAAATAATATGGGAATATAATATTGTTTAGACAGTGGCACAATAATCCCTTGTTTTCCTGTAATAGTCAACTTTTTAGTGTGCAGATTATGTATTAATGCTTGGGAAATATTAGCCATTGGTTTGATTTATATTGTGTTGTAAATAAATTAATATCTTATTTATAGTTTTTTTGGAATTAAATCTTAATTTATTAATAAGAATACTGATGGTGTTTGAAAAATTGGTATATAAACCCTTGTTCCTATATGAAGGTTCTCATGTTGGGTTGAGCATTGAATCATTTGAAAAGATAAGAAGAAATAATCAATAAAAAAGTTAGATAGAACATTTTTTAAGTATAATTTCATCCATTAGACATTATTTAAAGTTTTTTTAAATAAACAATTTGATAGGAGGTTCAAAACCCATTACAGACCTATAGAATGTTATTTTTCTTGCTCAGTCAAGTACATAATGGCATAGAAAGTTGAGACAATGGATTAAAGTTTGGTGTCCAAGGATTGTGTGACATGTAAAAAGCTAATATATACTTTAAAAAACCATTTTTAAGTCTTGAAACTCAATATAACACATGAAAGAGTAATTTGAAGCCTCTCAGCTGAGACATAGTGCACAAAAACCCTAAACTAGAGTTTGCTTCATATCTCATGTTATAACCATACAAAATACCCAAAAAATTGTAATATTAATAAATTTTTTGTTCCCTACCTAATTATAGTGGTTTTATATTTTTTACATACTAATAATTATATTATTTGTGGACTAAGTTATTGTAAGGGCTAGAAGAGACCTAATAGGGGTAGACAATGGCTTAACGAGGGTTTGAAAAGTGGTCTAGAGATGAAGTTTGAGATTTTAAATTTGTGGATAGAAATAAAACAATAAAGGGTGTCCTAATAAAGTGTTATAATTCAAATTTTATAAGTTATAATTCCATATAGAATGGAAGTTGTTCAAAATAGGGCTAGTAGGACTATGCAAAGAAAGGACATAATTATGAAGAAGGATGAAAAGAGAGTTGTAAATTATAACAAGAGGTGTTGATATGTGAGTGAGAAATCAATGATACCTTATATAAAATTATAAACAAGTTTAAAAAATTTAAAGTACAAGAACCAAGGTGAATTAGCAAATCATTGTATGAAGAGTTAGCCTAAGAGTCTAATGCAAGGGAAGTGGAGTTAGAAACAAGGATTAGTTTGATTTCTTGGTATATGATTTACATAATTTTGGTATTAGAGAAGGGGAAATATTCTTATTTATTATTGAAAATTTTTTATACCATGTGTTTTTAAGTGAAGTGCAGGACAGGTAATCAAGTACAGTGCTCAATGGAAAGAGCCAACAGAGATGAGGAAGGTTTGGTCAAGAAATGACCCTATTGATTGCTCCATTAGTGATGAGGATGGATTATATTGAGTATACTTTAAAAAGGAGAGAATAAAGATAATATAGGTAACATGTGAGGCAACACCTTTTCAAGCAAGGATAGAAGATAATAGAGAGGTGGTTCAAGGGAGACCACAAGAACATGTAGTAGCAATGCAAAAGGGTATGGGACAGCACCATGCAAGAGAGATCAAACCATTTTCAGATCATAGATTAAGAAGTAATGAAGGTCCAATGATATAAGGACTAAGACAAATATTTTAGAGGTAATGCTAAAATTTCCAAAGAGAAGGACATAGGGTAGTAGAGTGTCCAAGAAATGTGAGCAAAAATATACAATAATAGAGAGAGGTGAATGAGAATAAAAGGCATGATAAGAATGAGTCATTACTCATGAAGAGAGTTTCTTGTCGTAGAAGAAAGCTAAGGAGAATTATATTCAAAATTAGATGTAAGGCCCATGGTAAGGTATGCAATTTGGTAATTGATGGTGGTAGTATTAACAATATAGTTTCTTTAGAGATGGTACAAAAGTTGAGATTGAAGATAATGCCACATCCAGAACCATACATAATTGCATGGGTTCATAAAGGTCATTATATTATGGTAAGTGAATAAATATGGGTTGATTTCAAGATAGCATAATATAGAGATCAGGTGTTATGTGATATTTTTCCTATAGATGTGTGTCATTTGTTGTTAAGGAGACCATGGCAGTTTGATAAGCATGCCATCCATGATGGTCAAGAAAACACATATACTACTAATTAGGATGGAAATTCATATACACTTATTTCATTTAAGGTTGAATAAGATAGGAGAGATAAGAGGATAATGATGATGTAATGTTGGAGTAGAGCAATGGAGAGTTTGGGTTTGGTCAAAGTACCCAAGGAAGAAGAAGTAAGTTTTGTTGAGTTAGTCGATATGCAATAATGTGAGTCCACAAAGATGGACATGAGGAAGTTAGAACAAGATTATAAGGTGGAAGAAAATATTTGTCAAAATAAAGAAGAGGATAAAGCACCTATGAGAGTGCTTAAGCAATAATCTAGCATAAGTAAGCATGGCAACCAAGCATGTGAGAGAAAATATAGCAGTGTAATGATGGACATAATAACTGAGTTGGAAAGTAAGTGGATTGGAATTGACACTAAGCAAGTGAAGAGGAAGCTATAATTTGAAACGTGTGAAAATTTAGTCCATGAGAAAGCCATGAAGGCTTCAAATATTGTTTCTAATATGTTATTTAGTGTTGAAGGTGTAGGTAAGGAGTAGGTAGTTAAGGGAGGAATGATGGATGAACTTGAATGGTTGAAGGAGAGTATTGAACAAGAAGAAAATGAAAAAGAATTTATCCATATGTAGTAGACATATGAGAGGAATCAAGGAGATGAGATATGGAATGAGTGTATGTAGCCCATGGATATACAGGATATTGAGGGTAGTCATGAAGATGATGATCTACAACAAAAAATTATGCATCTACACAAGAATGAGGTATATAAAGAGAAATAAAAAGTTATGCATGAAGTGGCATGGATAGTAAAATAAGAATTGGTGAATAAGGAGGAAGATATAATACATGTATCATTGGTTTAATATGGAGTTAAGGGGTAGATGAATCAGTTTGAAGAGGAAGAGTGCCATGCAGATGCAATACAAGAAGAAGTTGGCAACAGATATGTTTTGTTTAACAAGTTGGTTTCATGTGTAAGTATGATAATGAAGGATATGAAGAATAAGAAGCCTAATTTTTGGGCCCAAGATCATGTACACATCTATGAGATTCAATTGGAAGTAGATAACTTCAAAAAATAAGTTCAATACATTTAGGTAGTAGCGTATGCCAAGTGGATCACTCAAAACTTATGGCAAAGCTTTCTTAGCTTGGTAGTATGATGTAGGGGCATCCCTTGAGGACTCTAAAATAATTTCATTTTTGTATTTTATAAGTCTATTAGATGTTACATAGTTTCCAGAGGTCATTTGAAGTCCATAAGAGAAGTCTAGTTGGTCTAAAGAGGCATAAAATTTGAATTACTCATTTTCCTGCCAAAATTTCCTTCTTGAAAAATTGAATTTTGTAATGCCATGTATAAGGAATTTTGTGAAATTTGGAAGGAGGAAGATTTATTATACATGTATAAGTGATTTATACCCTATATAAGGTTCATAACATGATCATAATTCTAAATTCATGGTACTAAAAATGATGTATTAGGTGAATCAAAACATGTAATGAAATCAAGAAACCTTCACGTAGTAAAAGGATCAAGATTCAATTATGCCTCATAGGGGAATCAGTTATGTTTTATTAGATAGTGTTTACATTCAAATAGATATGTATATAAGTGTATAAAATTTTGTATTTAGATGAAGGGGGTGTTTTAAACCCCTATTATTTGAATGAATGAAGAATGCATACCCTTTGAGGTTAATTTTACAGTTGTTGCCAATACATGTGATTTGTTAATGAATGAATGAGAATGATGATTGTTTCAAGTTGTATCTAATATTATTGAAAGGTTTTTGAACATTTTTTTAAGTTTTTTATTACAAATAATTATAATCATATGCCCTATTAATGAGATGTATTTATAAATAAGTTTACTGACCCCTGTATAAGTTAAAGACTGTTGTTTGGATCATTGTGAATTTTAAGGGTTCATGAATGATTTTAGTAGTTGTTGATAAATATTTTAGTGTTAATTAAGTGTGTTTAAATTGAATGTTTTTTATAAAACATAAATAACAAGTACCCTAAAGAAGGAATGCAAGTTTAGGAACTAATATGAGTTATTTGAGGTTTCTCCAGCCTATGTATTGGTAGCTCATTCAAGAAAAGATTTGATAATTATTTCAATAACAATCCTAAAAAAAATTTGGATGAAATTTGATTCTAGGTTTCAATAAATAACATGTTAATCTAATATTGTTTAGATAGTGTCAAAATAATCCCTTGTTTTCCTATAACAGTCAACTTTTTGGTGTGTAGACTGTGTATTAATGCTTGGTAAATATTAGCCATTGGTTTGATTTATATTTTATTTTCAAAAACTTAATATCCTATTGATAATTTTTTTGAAATGAAATCTTGAGGGATTGATAATAATACTGATGGTGCTTGAAAAAATTGTATAGAAACCCCTGTTCCTGTATGAAGGTTCTCATGTTGGGCTGAGCATTGAATCATTTGAAAAAAAAGAACAAATAATCAATCCACAGGTGATCTAGCATGTTTGTTAAGTATAATTTCATCTATTGGACATTTTTTGAAGTTTTTTTAAAATAAATAATGTGATATGAGGTTCAAAACCCATTACAGACCTATAGAGTGTTATTTTTCTTACTTAGTCAAGTACATAATGGCATAGAAAGTTGAGACAATGGATTAAAGCTTGGTGTCAAAGGATTGGATGACATGGAAAAAGGTAATATATACTTACCAAAACCATTTCTAAGTCTTGAAACTTAATATAATTCATGAAAGAGTAATTTTAAGCCTCTCGACTGAGATAGAGTGCACAAAAACCCTAAACTAGGGTTTGATTGATAATTTGTGTTATAACTATACAAAATACCCAAAAATTTGTAATATTACTAAATTGTATGTTCCCTACTTTATTATAGTGATATTAGAGTGTATATATATTGATAATTATGGCTTTTGTGGACTGAGTTGTTGTAAGGGCTAGAAGAGACCTAATACAGGTAAATAGTGGCTAAAAGAGGGTTTGAAAAGTGGTCTAGAGATTGAGTTTGAGATTATAACTTTTTGGATAGAAATAACATAATAAATGGCATCCTAATCAATTTTTATAATTAAAATTTGAGAAGGTACAATTTCGTACATAAGGGAAGTTTTTCAAAATAGGGTTAGTAGGACTATGCAAAGAGAGGACGTAATTATGAAGAAGGATGAAAAGAGATTTGTAA